>OW584238.1:20598466-21981491 GCA_939192795.1 Bombylius discolor
AAATGCCTTAAATGATATAATTTACTGAGGTAACTCAAAGATGAATTCAATTTTTTAGAACATCTCATGTGTAAATAACGTAAATTTCTTAATTTTTTTACAATAAATTCTAAACAATCATCATCAATAGAATCTGTGTGTAAATTCAGTAATTCTAAATTTGGTAAATTATTGAAAACTTTTATTAATTTTTCTCTATTACAAACACATCTCAAATATAATTTTTTTAAAACCAAGTTTTCTTCTTTAGCCAAACCATTTAAAATACCCGAAATTGTAAATTGGACTTCACGATGAAAATTATATCTCAAATCTAAAAGACACAAAGTATTTTTTAATTTCTCCAAATTTTTTAAGCCAGAATTATTAATAGCTACTGAGTTTTGTAAAATAAGTTCTTTTAAATTTTTCAAATTATTACAAATTATTTCGATTACTTTATTATTTACAACTGAAATTGATGTTGATAAATTTAAATGTATTAAATTTGTTTGTGATGTCAGTATTTGAATTAATCTTGTTTCTTGTAAAATATGGCATCCTTCTAATGTTAATTTTGTCAAAGATATATCTGAATTGAAAATTGGTAATTTTATTGAATTACATCTGTTAAAATCAATTAAATTTGGATAATAATGAAATTCTTTTAAATTTAATGAATATGGGAAAAAATTATTTGATAAACTTTTGAGTAGTCTTTTTGGTTTAGATGAACGGACTGATTGCTGCGTATTAATTATTTTTAAATATTTTAAATTTTGAAATTGTTTAATAAAAATTATTACAATCTTAGTATTTTCAAGTATTTCACATTTATTTATTGTTAACTTTTCAATATTTGATAATAATGAATTTTCGTGTTTAATTTTATCAAATTTCACAAATTTACACTTTATTAATGTTAATTCTTTTAAGTTTTTCAATAAATTCAAAACGATCCAATTATTTTCAAAAAATTCGATATTTTTCAATGTTAATTCATTAATTTTTTCGAAGCATAATTTTCCAAATTCTATAAAAATTGTTGAATCAATATTTTCCAAATAAAAATTTTTATAAATGAACATTTCTGATTGTTGCTCTTTTGAAAATTTTATTAATTCTTTCAATTTTTCATTATTTAATTTAATGATGGTGTTTTTTGAATAAGACAAATGATTTTGTGCGGCTGAACGCCAACTACGACAAGTTGTTGAAGCAATTCGTATATCACCATAATCTAAATATTTATAAATATTATTAATTGCAAGGTGTGGTAAAGTACCGAAATCTGGTGAATTACTTTTTAAATTGTTACTTTGAATAAATTCAAATAATTTCTCATTAGTTTCTTTTCTTTCAATTTCTTGTAAAAATTCTTGAGAAACATCACTTCTGTCAACAATATCATCATTATCTTCATCACTATAATTAGACCCACCATTTTTGGCATGACAAATATCAACATTTGGACCTAATATTTCGTAAATATCACTACATTCACTACATTCACTACTGGTAGTTCTGACATCATCGTCATCTTCACCACCAATATCATAATTATCACTTCTATCATTATCATGAGCATCATCGTTATTCTTTGCCCTTTTTATTGATGGTTCTAAATCTAGACAAGATAGATCCTCAACATTTTCTTGACTCATTTTTTGCTAAAAATAAGAGCAAACTGCGAAAGATGACACAAAAAGACAAAAACAGCGGTGTATTTTACGTATTATCAAAAAGAATATCACCCACCAGTCACCACCACCAATGATGTTAAATTATTACTACAGAAAATATACTCTATTAAATTCACTTAAAAAACTAATGAATTTTTATTTATATTTGTGTAGTACTCTAAACCTAAACCTTTATGATTTTTTTCCTATTCAAGCTGATATGAAAACCTAAATCTCAAATTAATAATTATGAAAGAGAAATATTCCAATAAAATAATTATTATTTATTATTACACAAGTATATTAAACCAAATTGTCAAATACTTATTTACTTTTTTTGGTAAGTGGTAAAACGAGATTAGTTTAGTGGTAACTGGTAAGGCTATGGTAGGAAGTAGGGCTAGAGAATTGTGCAACAGATAATCCAGTGTTGTTAGATACCTTTCATATTCCGCATTTGGAATTTTGAAAACTTAAATTTATGATATTTTCAATTTTTTAATTATTTTCATAAACGGCATTAGAACAAAATTAATAAAATATTCATTAAAAACATATGAAGGATTATCTTAATTTTTATTAAGACAAAAAAGTTCCACAATGTACTGTTCACGAGTTATGATTATGAATTGAATTCTAAAAGAAATAAAGAAAATTACAACAACAATTCTTTGTATAATCTAAGGGAAACCTTTAAAAGTCTTACAATTTCTCACTAGAGATTTGTAGCTTAATTTTGAATTAGCTTGTACTCCTTGGAAGACTTGACAAAGTCAATGAAATTGGAAAAATTTGGATTCAAACGTTATAATTTAAAGCTAAATTTAGCATGAAAAATTAATTTTAATTAAATTTAATTATGTATTCAAATTAATCATCCTAACAGCCAATTTAGTAACGCCACTTAACCCTACTTACATATATCGGCTAATAGGTCTGGCATATATTATGATATTTTTGTGTGTATGGATTATTAGCTATACCTAACCGAAACTATTTCTTCTTCAAAATTTTATGGTTAAGTGAAAATGTGTGAGTGTTTACTAACTCAAAGATACCAAAATTTTCTATTTATTGGGTTTTTTTATGGTAAGTTACTTGAAAATTAACCTCTGCTATTTTTGCTTATATACTTTTTAGAGTTTCGTGTATAACACAGGTCAGGCATAAAAAAAAAAAAAATTAAAAAAAAGTGATCCTTGAAAATTACCTGATGCAATTTATGTATTGTTACCATTTACCAATTTAACAGTTTATACGTAATCCGTAATCCACTTTTAATACGGATTTTGGTTTACTCCCAATTTCATGTAGTATAAACTCGCTAATTCGGATTTATAATTCTTCCTTCGTTAGAAGTTTATATACCTATGTATGTACATATAAATTTTTTAATTTTTATAGCAATAATCGAAATGCTAAAAACTATTATTGAAAAACATGATGTAAATCAGGTAATTCTAAAAATGTAATATAATAATGTAAATAATTAATTATTAATATCGTTCTCTTTTGAATGATAGCCACCAAGCAGTGAGGTTGTGCAATTTAAAGATTGAATAAAATATAATTTTAGATTAAATGTGAAGACGGATATTTATCGTCATATTTTGGTTACAGAAGAAGATAGAAACATAAAACTTATCATGTGGCGAAGGCATCCTTCAGAAACAATTAGGTATTACCAGCTATGTACAGTCACATATGGGACCAAATCAGCTCCATATCTAGCTATAAAATGTACACCCGATAACAGATTCTTTTCAAATTAAAGTAGCGTTAAAACAATATGAAAAAAACGACAAAAATAACTGTTTTAGCTGATGTCTCAAAGGTATTTCATCCACAAAGTTTTTATACAAAATCTTTGGAAAAGAAAATTGGAATAAGACGATGAGCTACCAGTAGAACTTTATTCAGAATGGACACAATTCAGAAAAGAACTGAATGAACTGAATAATATTCAAATTGCACGATTTATGTTCAGCGACGAAAAGATAACGATTATCGAATTGAATGTTTTTGCGGATGCGAGTGAGAAAGATCTATTGACGAAAACGGAAAAATTACTATTAACATCCTATGTTCAAAATCAATGCTCCTGTGCAATCAACAATACCAAGATTGTTACATTATTGAAAATATTAAAATAAAACTATATCATGGTTAAAAGAAGACCCATCGTCGTTTAAAACATTTATAGCTAACAGAGTTTCAAACCAGCAGACATCATATCTAGAGGAATGTCACCTGCAAAATTAAAGAATTCAAAGTTATGGTTTCAAGGTCCTGAATTTCTTTCGGTGGCAAGGTCAACATGGCCAAATAAAGACGTACTTAGAACATATTGAAATTGAATAAGAAAAAAGAAATTTAAAAATTGCCTTAGCAGTAACTTGAGTACAGTACAGACAGCAGAACATCCGAGAGCGAGTCATGGCTTATGTACTACGTGTATTGAGACAATTTAAAGGACAAAATTTTATTGACGTTGAAAATCAAGGAATTAACAGGTATAAGTTTTTATTTATTACTAAAAATAATTACCTTTACAAGTGAAAAATCAATTTTACAATGAGTTTACAAAATAAAAATGCAATTTAATTTACTTAACATGCTCTATTTAATCATTTTCTCGTTAAAATTAATTTGAGAAATTTTAAAATTATTTTGTTGGCTTTGTATTAACACTCCAAGTGTATATATCAAAAAAAAAATTTTTAACTGTATTTTAATTTAAAAATTTTATAATTTAATTCTTTTTTTCTTTTACTTAAGCGATTTACTAAAAAGAAAGAAAAAAATCTTCAATGTCAGGCATTGTTTTTCTTTATTTACATTTTATTTTAATTTAGTTCTACATGTGCAATGTAATTGAATTCAAATTCAAGGAAGAAAAATAAATATGAAGTAGGGAAAAGTACACAAATATATTTAATTGAATTTATATATTGCAGTACATGAATAAAGATATTTAAAATGCAACGATTTTTTAAACATTTAATTATTTCATTTTTTCATTATCTATAAACTATTGCCTTATTTCTCCTAAAAATCGTAAACATCTTAATTTTAAATGTATTTTTAGATTTGAGCTCATCATTTGTATTAAATTGACAAAAAATTAAAAAAACAAACTTGAACTTAAACATAGTACAAAAAGAATAATAAATTTAAAATAAGAGACCATTATTTTAATAAAATTTTCATAGTTTTAGAATGTTTTTTAGCAATTAATGCAAGTATTCTTGGGTTTTCAATAAATGCGGATCTAGTAATCTCCAATACTTTTAATCTATGGAAATTTTTTAAAATTAAAATAACAGTATCGTAATTAATTTCATGGCAATAACATAAGCTTAAATACTCAATTGATGGTGAATTTTTAGAAAGTTTTTCAAGTCCTTCATATGTAATACCATAACAATTATACAGTTCTAAACGTTTTAAATCTTTCAATTTTAAATTCTCAATCAGTATAAAATAATTTACTTTTGAAATATATCTTAAACTTAAATGCCTTAAATGATATAATTTACTGAGGTAACTCAAAGATGAATTCAATTTTTTAGAACATCTCATGTGTAAATAACGTAAATTTCTTAATTTTTTTACAATAAATTCTAAACAATCATCATCAATAGAATCTGTGTGTAAATTCAGTAATTCTAAATTTGGTAAATTATTGAAAACTTTTATTAATTTTTCTCTATTACAAACACATCTCAAATATAATTTTTTTAAAACCAAGTTTTCTTCTTTAGCCAAACCATTTAAAATACCCGAAATTGTAAATTGGACTTCACGATGAAAATTATATCTCAAATCTAAAAGACACAAAGTATTTTTTAATTTCTCCAAATTTTTTAAGCCAGAATTATTAATAGCTACTGAGTTTTGTAAAATAAGTTCTTTTAAATTTTTCAAATTATTACAAATTATTTCGATTACTTTATTATTTACAACTGAAATTGATGTTGATAAATTTAAATGTATTAAATTTGTTTGTGATGTCAGTATTTGAATTAATCTTGTTTCTTGTAAAATATGGCATCCTTCTAATGTTAATTTTGTCAAAGATATATCTGAATTGAAAATTGGTAATTTTATTGAATTACATCTGTTAAAATCAATTAAATTTGGATAATAATGAAATTCTTTTAAATTTAATGAATATGGGAAAAAATTATTTGATAAACTTTTGAGTAGTCTTTTTGGTTTAGATGAACGGACTGATTGCTGCGTATTAATTATTTTTAAATATTTTAAATTTTGAAATTGTTTAATAAAAATTATTACAATCTTAGTATTTTCAAGTATTTCACATTTATTTATTGTTAACTTTTCAATATTTGATAATAATGAATTTTCGTGTTTAATTTTATCAAATTTCACAAATTTACACTTTATTAATGTTAATTCTTTTAAGTTTTTCAATAAATTCAAAACGATCCAATTATTTTCAAAAAATTCGATATTTTTCAATGTTAATTCATTAATTTTTTCGAAGCATAATTTTCCAAATTCTATAAAAATTGTTGAATCAATATTTTCCAAATAAAAATTTTTATAAATGAACATTTCTGATTGTTGCTCTTTTGAAAATTTTATTAATTCTTTCAATTTTTCATTATTTAATTTAATGATGGTGTTTTTTGAATAAGACAAATGATTTTGTGCGGCTGAACGCCAACTACGACAAGTTGTTGAAGCAATTCGTATATCACCATAATCTAAATATTTATAAATATTATTAATTGCAAGGTGTGGTAAAGTACCGAAATCTGGTGAATTACTTTTTAAATTGTTACTTTGAATAAATTCAAATAATTTCTCATTAGTTTCTTTTCTTTCAATTTCTTGTAAAAATTCTTGAGAAACATCACTTCTGTCAACAATATCATCATTATCTTCATCACTATAATTAGACCCACCATTTTTGGCATGACAAATATCAACATTTGGACCTAATATTTCGTAAATATCACTACATTCACTACATTCACTACTGGTAGTTCTGACATCATCGTCATCTTCACCACCAATATCATAATTATCACTTCTATCATTATCATGAGCATCATCGTTATTCTTTGCCCTTTTTATTGATGGTTCTAAATCTAGACAAGATAGATCCTCAACATTTTCTTGACTCATTTTTTGCTAAAAATAAGAGCAAACTGCGAAAGATGACACAAAAAGACAAAAACAGCGGTGTATTTTACGTATTATCAAAAAGAATATCACCCACCAGTCACCACCACCAATGATGTTAAATTATTACTACAGAAAATATACTCTATTAAATTCACTTAAAAAACTAATGAATTTTTATTTATATTTGTGTAGTACTCTAAACCTAAACCTTTATGATTTTTTTCCTATTCAAGCTGATATGAAAACCTAAATCTCAAATTAATAATTATGAAAGAGAAATATTCCAATAAAATAATTATTATTTATTATTACACAAGTATATTAAACCAAATTGTCAAATACTTATTTACTTTTTTTGGTAAGTGGTAAAACGAGATTAGTTTAGTGGTAACTGGTAAGGCTATGGTAGGAAGTAGGGCTAGAGAATTGTGCAACAGATAATCCAGTGTTGTTAGATACCTTTCATATTCCGCATTTGGAATTTTGAAAACTTAAATTTATGATATTTTCAATTTTTTAATTATTTTCATAAACGGCATTAGAACAAAATTAATAAAATATTCATTAAAAACATATGAAGGATTATCTTAATTTTTATTAAGACAAAAAAGTTCCACAATGTACTGTTCACGAGTTATGATTATGAATTGAATTCTAAAAGAAATAAAGAAAATTACAACAACAATTCTTTGTATAATCTAAGGGAAACCTTTAAAAGTCTTACAATTTCTCACTAGAGATTTGTAGCTTAATTTTGAATTAGCTTGTACTCCTTGGAAGACTTGACAAAGTCAATGAAATTGGAAAAATTTGGATTCAAACGTTATAATTTAAAGCTAAATTTAGCATGAAAAATTAATTTTAATTAAATTTAATTATGTATTCAAATTAATCATCCTAACAGCCAATTTAGTAACGCCACTTAACCCTACTTACATATATCGGCTAATAGGTCTGGCATATATTATGATATTTTTGTATGTATGGATTATTAGCTATACCTAACCGAAACTATTTCTTCTTCAAAATTTTATGGTTAAGTGAAAATGTGTGAGTGTTTACTAACTCAAAGATACCAAAATTTTCTATTTATTGGGTTTTTTTATGGTAAGTTACTTGAAAATTAACCTCTGCTATTTTTGCTTATATACTTTTTAGAGTTTCGTGTATAACACAGGTCAGGCATAAAAAAAAAAAAAATTAAAAAAAAGTGATCCTTGAAAATTACCTGATGCAATTTATGTATTGTTACCATTTACCAATTTAACAGTTTATACGTAATCCGTAATCCACTTTTAATACGGATTTTGGTTTACTCCCAATTTCATGTAGTATAAACTCGCTAATTCGGATTTATAATTCTTCCTTCGTTAGAAGTTTATATACCTATGTATGTACATATAAATTTTTTAATTTTTATAGCAATAATCGAAATGCTAAAAACTATTATTGAAAAACATGATGTAAATCAGGTAATTCTAAAAATGTAATATAATAATGTAAATAATTAATTATTAATATCGTTCTCTTTTGAATGATAGCCACCAAGCAGTGAGGTTGTGCAATTTAAAGATTGAATAAAATATAATTTTAGATTAAATGTGAAGACGGATATTTATCGTCATATTTTGGTTACAGAAGAAGATAGAAACATAAAACTTATCATGTGGCGAAGGCATCCTTCAGAAACAATTAGGTATTACCAGCTATGTACAGTCACATATGGGACCAAATCAGCTCCATATCTAGCTATAAAATGTACACCCGATAACAGATTCTTTTCAAATTAAAGTAGCGTTAAAACAATATGAAAAAAACGACAAAAATAACTGTTTTAGCTGATGTCTCAAAGGTATTTCATCCACAAAGTTTTTATACAAAATCTTTGGAAAAGAAAATTGGAATAAGACGATGAGCTACCAGTAGAACTTTATTCAGAATGGACACAATTCAGAAAAGAACTGAATGAACTGAATAATATTCAAATTGCACGATTTATGTTCAGCGACGAAAAGATAACGATTATCGAATTGAATGTTTTTGCGGATGCGAGTGAGAAAGATCTATTGACGAAAACGGAAAAATTACTATTAACATCCTATGTTCAAAATCAATGCTCCTGTGCAATCAACAATACCAAGATTGTTACATTATTGAAAATATTAAAATAAAACTATATCATGGTTAAAAGAAGACCCATCGTCGTTTAAAACATTTATAGCTAACAGAGTTTCAAACCAGCAGACATCATATCTAGAGGAATGTCACCTGCAAAATTAAAGAATTCAAAGTTATGGTTTCAAGGTCCTGAATTTCTTTCGGTGGCAAGGTCAACATGGCCAAATAAAGACGTACTTAGAACATATTGAAATTGAATAAGAAAAAAGAAATTTAAAAATTGCCTTAGCAGTAACTTGAGTACAGTACAGACAGCAGAACATCCGAGAGCGAGTCATGGCTTATGTACTACGTGTATTGAGACAATTTAAAGGACAAAATTTTATTGACGTTGAAAATCAAGGAATTAACAGGTATAAGTTTTTATTTATTACTAAAAATAATTACCTTTACAAGTGAAAAATCAATTTTACAATGAGTTTACAAAATAAAAATGCAATTTAATTTACTTAACATGCTCTATTTAATCATTTTCTCGTTAAAATTAATTTGAGAAATTTTAAAATTATTTTGTTGGCTTTGTATTAACACTCCAAGTGTATATATCAAAAAAAAAATTTTTAACTGTATTTTAATTTAAAAATTTTATAATTTAATTCTTTTTTTCTTTTACTTAAGCGATTTACTAAAAAGAAAGAAAAAAATCTTCAATGTCAGGCATTGTTTTTCTTTATTTACATTTTATTTTAATTTAGTTCTACATGTGCAATGTAATTGAATTCAAATTCAAGGAAGAAAAATGAATATGAAGTAGGGAAAAGTACACAAATATATTTAATTGAATTTATATATTGCAGTACATGAATAAAGATATTTAAAATGCAACGATTTTTTAAACATTTAATTATTTCATTTTTTCATTATCTATAAACTATTGCCTTATTTCTCCTAAAAATCGTAAACATCTTAATTTTAAATGTATTTTTAGATTTGAGCTCATCATTTGTATTAAATTGACAAAAAATTAAAAAAACAAACTTGAACTTAAACATAGTACAAAAAGAATAATAAATTTAAAATAAGAGACCATTATTTTAATAAAATTTTCATAGTTTTAGAATGTTTTTTAGCAATTAATGCAAGTATTCTTGGGTTTTCAATAAATGCGGATCTAGTAATCTCCAATACTTTTAATCTATGGAAATTTTTTAAAATTAAAATAACAGTATCGTAATTAATTTCATGGCAATAACATAAGCTTAAATACTCAATTGATGGTGAATTTTTAGAAAGTTTTTCAAGTCCTTCATATGTAATACCATAACAATTATACAGTTCTAAACGTTTTAAATCTTTCAATTTTAAATTCTCAATCAGTATAAAATAATTTACTTTTGAAATATATCTTAAACTTAAATGCCTTAAATGATATAATTTACTGAGGTAACTCAAAGATGAATTCAATTTTTTAGAACATCTCATGTGTAAATAACGTAAATTTCTTAATTTTTTTACAATAAATTCTAAACAATCATCATCAATAGAATCTGTGTGTAAATTCAGTAATTCTAAATTTGGTAAATTATTGAAAACTTTTATTAATTTTTCTCTATTACAAACACATCTCAAATATAATTTTTTTAAAACCAAGTTTTCTTCTTTAGCCAAACCATTTAAAATACCCGAAATTGTAAATTGGACTTCACGATGAAAATTATATCTCAAATCTAAAAGACACAAAGTATTTTTTAATTTCTCCAAATTTTTTAAGCCAGAATTATTAATAGCTACTGAGTTTTGTAAAATAAGTTCTTTTAAATTTTTCAAATTATTACAAATTATTTCGATTACTTTATTATTTACAACTGAAATTGATGTTGATAAATTTAAATGTATTAAATTTGTTTGTGATGTCAGTATTTGAATTAATCTTGTTTCTTGTAAAATATGGCATCCTTCTAATGTTAATTTTGTCAAAGATATATCTGAATTGAAAATTGGTAATTTTATTGAATTACATCTGTTAAAATCAATTAAATTTGGATAATAATGAAATTCTTTTAAATTTAATGAATATGGGAAAAAATTATTTGATAAACTTTTGAGTAGTTTTTTTGGTTTAGATGAACGGACTGATTGCTGCGTATTAATTATTTTTAAATATTTTAAATTTTGAAATTGTTTAATAAAAATTATTACAATCTTAGTATTTTCAAGTATTTCACATTTATTTATTGTTAACTTTTCAATATTTGATAATAATGAATTTTCGTGTTTAATTTTATCAAATTTCACAAATTTACACTTTATTAATGTTAATTCTTTTAAGTTTTTCAATAAATTCAAAACGATCCAATTATTTTCAAAAAATTCGATATTTTTCAATGTTAATTCATTAATTTTTTCGAAGCATAATTTTCCAAATTCTATAAAAATTGTTGAATCAATATTTTCCAAATAAAAATTTTTATAAATGAACATTTCTGATTGTTGCTCTTTTGAAAATTTTATTAATTCTTTCAATTTTTCATTATTTAATTTAATGATGGTGTTTTTTGAATAAGACAAATGATTTTGTGCGGCTGAACGCCAGCTACGACAAGTTGTTGAAGCAATTCGTATATCACCATAATCTAAATATTTATAAATATTATTAATTGCAAGGTGTGGTAAAGTACCGAAATCTGGTGAATTACTTTTTAAATTGTTACTTTGAATAAATTCAAATAATTTCTCATTAGTTTCTTTTCTTTCAATTTCTTGTAAAAATTCTTGAGAAACATCACTTCTGTCAACAATATCATCATTATCTTCATCACTATAATTAGACCCACCATTTTTGGCATGACAAATATCAACATTTGGACCTAATATTTCGTAAATATCACTACATTCACTACATTCACTACTGGTAGTGCTGACATCATCGTCATCTTCACCACCAATATCATAATTATCACTTCTATCATTATCATGAGCATCATCGTTATTCTTTGCCCTTTTTATTGATGGTTCTAAATCTAGACAAGATAGATCCTCAACATTTTCTTGACTCATTTTTTGCTAAAAATAAGAGCAAACTGCGAAAGATGACACAAAAAGACAAAAACAGCGGTGTATTTTACGTATTATCAAAAAGAATATCACCCACCAGTCACCACCACCAATGATGTTAAATTATTACTACAGAAAATATACTCTATTAAATTCACTTAAAAAACTAATGAATTTTTATTTATATTTGTGTAGTACTCTAAACCTAAACCTTTATGATTTTTTTCCTATTCAAGCTGATATGAAAACCTAAATCTCAAATTAATAATTATGAAAGAGAAATATTCCAATAAAATAATTATTATTTATTATTACACAAGTATATTAAACCAAATTGTCAAATACTTATTTACTTTTTTTGGTAAGTGGTAAAACGAGATTAGTTTAGTGGTAACTGGTAAGGCTATGGTAGGAAGTAGGGCTAGAGAATTGTGCAACAGATAATCCAGTGTTGTTAGATACCTTTCATATTCCGCATTTGGAATTTTGAAAACTTAAATTTATGATATTTTCAATTTTTTAATTATTTTCATAAACGGCATTAGAACAAAATTAATAAAATATTCATTAAAAACATATGAAGGATTATCTTAATTTTTATTAAGACAAAAAAGTTCCACAATGTACTGTTCACGAGTTATGATTATGAATTGAATTCTAAAAGAAATAAAGAAAATTACAACAACAATTCTTTGTATAATCTAAGGGAAACCTTTAAAAGTCTTACAATTTCTCACTAGAGATTTGTAGCTTAATTTTGAATTAGCTTGTACTCCTTGGAAGACTTGACAAAGTCAATGAAATTGGAAAAATTTGGATTCAAACGTTATAATTTAAAGCTAAATTTAGCATGAAAAATTAATTTTAATTAAATTTAATTATGTATTCAAATTAATCATCCTAACAGCCAATTTAGTAACGCCACTTAACCCTACTTACATATATCGGCTAATAGGTCTGGCATATATTATGATATTTTTGTATGTATGGATTATTAGCTATACCTAACCGAAACTATTTCTTCTTCAAAATTTTATGGTTAAGTGAAAATGTGTGAGTGTTTACTAACTCAAAGATACCAAAATTTTCTATTTATTGGGTTTTTTTATGGTAAGTTACTTGAAAATTAACCTCTGCTATTTTTGCTTATATACTTTTTAGAGTTTCGTGTATAACACAGGTCAGGCATAAAAAAAAAAAAAATTAAAAAAAAGTGATCCTTGAAAATTACCTGATGCAATTTATGTATTGTTACCATTTACCAATTTAACAGTTTATACGTAATCCGTAATCCACTTTTAATACGGATTTTGGTTTACTCCCAATTTCATGTAGTATAAACTCGCTAATTCGGATTTATAATTCTTCCTTCGTTAGAAGTTTATATACCTATGTATGTACATATAAATTTTTTAATTTTTATAGCAATAATCGAAATGCTAAAAACTATTATTGAAAAACATGATGTAAATCAGGTAATTCTAAAAATGTAATATAATAATGTAAATAATTAATTATTAATATCGTTCTCTTTTGAATGATAGCCACCAAGCAGTGAGGTTGTGCAATTTAAAGATTGAATAAAATATAATTTTAGATTAAATGTGAAGACGGATATTTATCGTCATATTTTGGTTACAGAAGAAGATAGAAACATAAAACTTATCATGTGGCGAAGGCATCCTTCAGAAACAATTAGGTATTACCAGCTATGTACAGTCACATATGGGACCAAATCAGCTCCATATCTAGCTATAAAATGTACACCCGATAACAGATTCTTTTCAAATTAAAGTAGCGTTAAAACAATATGAAAAAAACGACAAAAATAACTGTTTTAGCTGATGTCTCAAAGGTATTTCATCCACAAAGTTTTTATACAAAATCTTTGGAAAAGAAAATTGGAATAAGACGATGAGCTACCAGTAGAACTTTATTCAGAATGGACACAATTCAGAAAAGAACTGAATGAACTGAATAATATTCAAATTGCACGATTTATGTTCAGCGACGAAAAGATAACGATTATCGAATTGAATGTTTTTGCGGATGCGAGTGAGAAAGATCTATTGACGAAAACGGAAAAATTACTATTAACATCCTATGTTCAAAATCAATGCTCCTGTGCAATCAACAATACCAAGATTGTTACATTATTGAAAATATTAAAATAAAACTATATCATGGTTAAAAGAAGACCCATCGTCGTTTAAAACATTTATAGCTAACAGAGTTTCAAACCAGCAGACATCATATCTAGAGGAATGTCACCTGCAAAATTAAAGAATTCAAAGTTATGGTTTCAAGGTCCTGAATTTCTTTCGGTGGCAAGGTCAACATGGCCAAATAAAGACGTACTTAGAACATATTGAAATTGAATAAGAAAAAAGAAATTTAAAAATTGCCTTAGCAGTAACTTGAGTACAGTACAGACAGCAGAACATCCGAGAGCGAGTCATGGCTTATGTACTACGTGTATTGAGACAATTTAAAGGACAAAATTTTATTGACGTTGAAAATCAAGGAATTAACAGGTATAAGTTTTTATTTATTACTAAAAATAATTACCTTTACAAGTGAAAAATCAATTTTACAATGAGTTTACAAAATAAAAATGCAATTTAATTTACTTAACATGCTCTATTTAATCATTTTCTCGTTAAAATTAATTTGAGAAATTTTAAAATTATTTTGTTGGCTTTGTATTAACACTCCAAGTGTATATATCAAAAAAAAAATTTTTAACTGTATTTTAATTTAAAAATTTTATAATTTAATTCTTTTTTTCTTTTACTTAAGCGATTTACTAAAAAGAAAGAAAAAAATCTTCAATGTCAGGCATTGTTTTTCTTTATTTACATTTTATTTTAATTTAGTTCTACATGTGCAATGTAATTGAATTCAAATTCAAGGAAGAAAAATGAATATGAAGTAGGGAAAAGTACACAAATATATTTAATTGAATTTATATATTGCAGTACATGAATAAAGATATTTAAAATGCAACGATTTTTTAAACATTTAATTATTTCATTTTTTCATTATCTATAAACTATTGCCTTATTTCTCCTAAAAATCGTAAACATCTTAATTTTAAATGTATTTTTAGATTTGAGCTCATCATTTGTATTAAATTGACAAAAAATTAAAAAAACAAACTTGAACTTAAACATAGTACAAAAAGAATAATAAATTTAAAATAAGAGACCATTATTTTAATAAAATTTTCATAGTTTTAGAATGTTTTTTAGCAATTAATGCAAGTATTCTTGGGTTTTCAATAAATGCGGATCTAGTAATCTCCAATACTTTTAATCTATGGAAATTTTTTAAAATTAAAATAACAGTATCGTAATTAATTTCATGGCAATAACATAAGCTTAAATACTCAATTGATGGTGAATTTTTAGAAAGTTTTTCAAGTCCTTCATATGTAATACCATAACAATTATACAGTTCTAAACGTTTTAAATCTTTCAATTTTAAATTCTCAATCAGTATAAAATAATTTACTTTTGAAATATATCTTAAACTTAAATGCCTTAAATGATATAATTTACTGAGGTAACTCAAAGATGAATTCAATTTTTTAGAACATCTCATGTGTAAATAACGTAAATTTCTTAATTTTTTTACAATAAATTCTAAACAATCATCATCAATAGAATCTGTGTGTAAATTCAGTAATTCTAAATTTGGTAAATTATTGAAAACTTTTATTAATTTTTCTCTATTACAAACACATCTCAAATATAATTTTTTTAAAACCAAGTTTTCTTCTTTAGCCAAACCATTTAAAATACCCGAAATTGTAAATTGGACTTCACGATGAAAATTATATCTCAAATCTAAAAGACACAAAGTATTTTTTAATTTCTCCAAATTTTTTAAGCCAGAATTATTAATAGCTACTGAGTTTTGTAAAATAAGTTCTTTTAAATTTTTCAAATTATTACAAATTATTTCGATTACTTTATTATTTACAACTGAAATTGATGTTGATAAATTTAAATGTATTAAATTTGTTTGTGATGTCAGTATTTGAATTAATCTTGTTTCTTGTAAAATATGGCATCCTTCTAATGTTAATTTTGTCAAAGATATATCTGAATTGAAAATTGGTAATTTTATTGAATTACATCTGTTAAAATCAATTAAATTTGGATAATAATGAAATTCTTTTAAATTTAATGAATATGGGAAAAAATTATTTGATAAACTTTTGAGTAGTCTTTTTGGTTTAGATGAACGGACTGATTGCTGCGTATTAATTATTTTTAAATATTTTAAATTTTGAAATTGTTTAATAAAAATTATTACAATCTTAGTATTTTCAAGTATTTCGCATTTATTTATTGTTAACTTTTCAATATTTGATAATAATGAATTTTCGTGTTTAATTTTATCAAATTTCACAAATTTACACTTTATTAATGTTAATTCTTTTAAGTTTTTCAATAAATTCAAAACGATCCAATTATTTTCAAAAAATTCGATATTTTTCAATGTTAATTCATTAATTTTTTCGAAGCATAATTTTCCAAATTCTATAAAAATTGTTGAATCAATATTTTCCAAATAAAAATTTTTATAAATGAACATTTCTGATTGTTGCTCTTTTGAAAATTTTATTAATTCTTTCAATTTTTCATTATTTAATTTAATGATGGTGTTTTTTGAATAAGACAAATGATTTTGTGCGGCTGAACGCCAACTACGACAAGTTGTTGAAGCAATTCGTATATCACCATAATCTAAATATTTATAAATATTATTAATTGCAAGGTGTGGTAAAGTACCGAAATCTGGTGAATTACTTTTTAAATTGTTACTTTGAATAAATTCAAATAATTTCTCATTAGTTTCTTTTCTTTCAATTTCTTGTAAAAATTCTTGAGAAACATCACTTCTGTCAACAATATCATCATTATCTTCATCACTATAATTAGACCCACCATTTTTGGCATGACAAATATCAACATTTGGACCTAATATTTCGTAAATATCACTACATTCACTACATTCACTACTGGTAGTGCTGACATCATCGTCATCTTCACCACCAATATCATAATTATCACTTCTATCATTATCATGAGCATCATCGTTATTCTTTGCCCTTTTTATTGATGGTTCTAAATCTAGACAAGATAGATCCTCAACATTTTCTTGACTCATTTTTTGCTAAAAATAAGAGCAAACTGCGAAAGATGACACAAAAAGACAAAAACAGCGGTGTATTTTACGTATTATCAAAAAGAATATCACCCACCAGTCACCACCACCAATGATGTTAAATTATTACTACAGAAAATATACTCTATTAAATTCACTTAAAAAACTAATGAATTTTTATTTATATTTGTGTAGTACTCTAAACCTAAACCTTTATGATTTTTTTCCTATTCAAGCTGATATGAAAACCTAAATCTCAAATTAATAATTATGAAAGAGAAATATTCCAATAAAATAATTATTATTTATTATTACACAAGTATATTAAACCAAATTGTCAAATACTTATTTACTTTTTTTGGTAAGTGGTAAAACGAGATTAGTTTAGTGGTAACTGGTAAGGCTATGGTAGGAAGTAGGGCTAGAGAATTGTGCAACAGATAATCCAGTGTTGTTAGATACCTTTCATATTCCGCATTTGGAATTTTGAAAACTTAAATTTATGATATTTTCAATTTTTTAATTATTTTCATAAACGGCATTAGAACAAAATTAATAAAATATTCATTAAAAACATATGAAGGATTATCTTAATTTTTATTAAGACAAAAAAGTTCCACAATGTACTGTTCACGAGTTATGATTATGAATTGAATTCTAAAAGAAATAAAGAAAATTACAACAACAATTCTTTGTATAATCTAAGGGAAACCTTTAAAAGTCTTACAATTTCTCACTAGAGATTTGTAGCTTAATTTTGAATTAGCTTGTACTCCTTGGAAGACTTGACAAAGTCAATGAAATTGGAAAAATTTGGATTCAAACGTTATAATTTAAAGCTAAATTTAGCATGAAAAATTAATTTTAATTAAATTTAATTATGTATTCAAATTAATCATCCTAACAGCCAATTTAGTAACGCCACTTAACCCTACTTACATATATCGGCTAATAGGTCTGGCATATATTATGATATTTTTGTATGTATGGATTATTAGCTATACCTAACCGAAACTATTTCTTCTTCAAAATTTTATGGTTAAGTGAAAATGTGTGAGTGTTTACTAACTCAAAGATACCAAAATTTTCTATTTATTGGGTTTTTTTATGGTAAGTTACTTGAAAATTAACCTCTGCTATTTTTGCTTATATACTTTTTAGAGTTTCGTGTATAACACAGGTCAGGCATAAAAAAAAAAAAAATTAAAAAAAAGTGATCCTTGAAAATTACCTGATGCAATTTATGTATTGTTACCATTTACCAATTTAACAGTTTATACGTAATCCGTAATCCACTTTTAATACGGATTTTGGTTTACTCCCAATTTCATGTAGTATAAACTCGCTAATTCGGATTTATAATTCTTCCTTCGTTAGAAGTTTATATACCTATGTATGTACATATAAATTTTTTAATTTTTATAGCAATAATCGAAATGCTAAAAACTATTATTGAAAAACATGATGTAAATCAGGTAATTCTAAAAATGTAATATAATAATGTAAATAATTAATTATTAATATCGTTCTCTTTTGAATGATAGCCACCAAGCAGTGAGGTTGTGCAATTTAAAGATTGAATAAAATATAATTTTAGATTAAATGTGAAGACGGATATTTATCGTCATATTTTGGTTACAGAAGAAGATAGAAACATAAAACTTATCATGTGGCGAAGGCATCCTTCAGAAACAATTAGGTATTACCAGCTATGTACAGTCACATATGGGACCAAATCAGCTCCATATCTAGCTATAAAATGTACACCCGATAACAGATTCTTTTCAAATTAAAGTAGCGTTAAAACAATATGAAAAAAACGACAAAAATAACTGTTTTAGCTGATGTCTCAAAGGTATTTCATCCACAAAGTTTTTATACAAAATCTTTGGAAAAGAAAATTGGAATAAGACGATGAGCTACCAGTAGAACTTTATTCAGAATGGACACAATTCAGAAAAGAACTGAATGAACTGAATAATATTCAAATTGCACGATTTATGTTCAGCGACGAAAAGATAACGATTATCGAATTGAATGTTTTTGCGGATGCGAGTGAGAAAGATCTATTGACGAAAACGGAAAAATTACTATTAACATCCTATGTTCAATGTGCAATCAACAATACCAAGATTGTTACATTATTGAAAATATTAAAATAAAACTATATCATGGTTAAAAGAAGACCCATCGTCGTTTAAAACATTTATAGCTAACAGAGTTTCAAACCAGCAGACATCATATCTAGAGGAATGTCACCTGCAAAATTAAAGAATTCAAAGTTATGGTTTCAAGGTCCTGAATTTCTTTCGGTGGCAAGGTCAACATGGCCAAATAAAGACGTATTAGAACATATTCAAATTGAATAAGAAAAAAGAAATTTAAAAATTGCCTTAGCAGTAACTTGAGTACAGTACAGACAGCAGAACATCCGAGAGCGAGTCATGGCTTATGTACTACGTGTATTGAGACAATTTAAAGGACAAAATTTTATTGACGTTGAAAATCAAGGAATGGTAATGTTTTAAATTTCTACTAGCATTGAATTTTTTAATGGTAATAAATTCCATTTTCATTGGCATTGGATTTTTTGAATTTGGTAATAAAATTGTTTAAAATACGGGTACTCGTCATTTATTTTCGCATTCTCTTGTTGATCATCTTGTTAGACCCAAAAGTGAACCTCACGTAAAATATGTTGAAGCAATAATCAGTTACAACGAAAAACCCGCTTTAAATGTACTGATTGTTCAGAACCAGTATATGTATTTACAGAATTGTAAAAAGTTTCAAAAATGCTTTAAGTGTTTAAATAATAATGTAGACTAGAAATAATAAAATTGTTCTAAATTATATTCAAAAATATCAGTTTTATTGAATTCTTCCTGAATTCTGAGATTATTTCTATACAAACTACATATACATACATAGGTCTGCACGGACCTGTTGTGTTGACTAGAAGATAAATGACAGTGGTGTAGGCACAAGGGTGAGAAACACAAGATATTCCCAATTTCCCAAAAGATATAATTTTTCACTCTTGATTCGCTACCAAATTGCTTACCTTTAAATTGAAATTCTTTAAAATAAATTCCAACGTAAACAACAGAATCAGAATAAAATGTATTTTTTTTAATTAAAAGCAAAATAAACATTGGACTTAACATTGGCCCATAAAAACTTTGCTTTCAAATTAGTATAATTTCATTTTGAAGGTAACGTAAAACGTTTTACGTTATGGCAAGTAGGTACTCGCTATGAATATTAATTTTTTTTTTCCATATTTTTATTTAAATATGTAAAGTAATAATTTTTCTCTGACTAGATATAGTTTCCATTTAAATTGTAAGCCTGATATTAAAGTAGGTATATTGTCAGTATTTGAGAATCTTTGTTGAAAAAGTCCAAGACAGAAAATAATTTTTTAAACATTTTTAATTAATTTAAATTAGAAAAAAAAAACGAAGTATAACTTATAAAACTGAAGTTAGGTGAAAATAATCATAGAAATCAAGTGAACATTTAAACAAACAAAATTTCATCGCTAATTTTAATTTTAATAAAAATTCCATAATTACATATTAAAGTTTATTTAATACGGTAAATTAATGTTTTTCTTTTAAATTTTCATCATAAAAATTTTAAGTTATTGGTGAGTTTATAAAATTTAATTAAACGAAGAAAAAAAAACATCATTTATCTACGTTTACGTTCTGGTTTCTTTGTACGTTTTGGTCCTTTTACAAAACACCAATCAACTTGAATTTGTTGTCCAAGAATTTCTGAACCATTTAATGCTTCTCTAGCAGCTAATGCTTGTTTATATGTTTCATATTCAACTAATGCATAACCTTTTGAAAATCCAGTTCTACGATCTAAATTTAAATGAATATTTTTTATATCACCAAATTCACAAAATTTTTCTTGTATATCATCTTCTTGTGCTTCTTCATGAACTGATGTTACAAATAATATCCATCCTTCAACAGAACGTTGTGGTCCTGGTTCACGATCTTCTTCATCTTCATTACGTACACGATCATAATTATAAATTGGTTCTCTTGGTACACTTTCACTACCGAATCCTCGACCTTTACGTTTTCTTGCTTTTTCCTTTAATCGTACAATACCTTGATCACCTTCATCATCAACTTCAAATTCTTCAGCATTATCGATATCAAGAACATCAGCCATTTCAGTTCTTTATTCTTTTTTTATTTGTATCTAATGGAAGAAATTAATTAAATGAATGAATGAGAAAAACATGGAACTGAATTATCAATTTGTTTGAGCAAAAAAAAAAATAATTACAAACGTCAAAAAAAGAAACACACCAAATCAACACTTTTTTCTTTCGTTTTGAATTAATTTACTCAACAGTGACTACATATGTGATTTACTATACTAACATTATTCTGTTTACTATTCTACTACTTGATTATTTCCAAGAGATTCAAGGGCATTGCTACACGCGTAACTTTCGAACTGAAATTTGTTTATTTTTCTTTAAGTTGAGATATATTTTCCCAAACCACACTTAAAACCTCATAATCGGATATGTGTTACAGTTTTTTAAATAATACTGCAATTTCAAAACCATGAATAATAATTACTATATTGGCATGACTATAAGGTCTTGATCACGTTGTTCTACAAAAAGTATGACGATGACTCATTATCTATGTAAACAATGGTGGAATATAAAGTGCCATGCCAACCATTAGATAAATTCATTAGTTCATTATATTATAACTGTGTTATGTTAAGTAATTGTGAAATAAATTACACTTCGGAATATTTTATCACGTTTTTTTTTGTTAAAATTTTCCATAAGGTAATCCTTTCTACATTTTTCATTTAGAATCTATTATAATCTTTTTTATTTGACAGTTATTTTATTGAATTTTATTTATCGCATGGTAACACTTATTAATTTATTGCAAAATTTTTCGATATTTTACCCTACATTTTGAATTTTACTTTTTCCTCACCTTTCATTTCATTGCATTTAAAAAAGAAATGTTTCTTCCACATGTGTAGTGGAGAAGGTGCTGTGCTGTTTGTTTAATTAGAAAATTGATTAGTGTAAAACAGAAAATAAAATAAAAACAATTTTATATAAAATAAAATTCATATATTTTTAAAGTAAGTATATAATTTTTTAAGTTGTTTCGTATTTTTTCATTTAATTAGATACGCAGAAAAGTACGACAAAAAGAAAAACCAAAAGCGGTATTGTAAAATTAAAAGTATTTTCAGCTCTAGTAATTTTCTAAAAAAGAAATTATAGATATATTTATAAATCGAAAAAAAACAATGATATTTTAGTAAAAAAAATGTATAAATTAGAAAAGTGAATAATAGTTATTTTAAAATTTTTATATTGGATGAATTTTTAGTTTATTTTTATTAAAAATTGTTATTCCTCCAAAATTTCATTTGTTTTTTTCCCTAAATAATTTTCATTAGACGCCGCATATGGAAATGGTTATGATAAGCTGGCCTGGCAGTCATACATAATATGTATGTATGATAGGGGTACTTGTATAAGTAGGAGCTACTTATATTTTGCTCTATAATATACATAGGTATATCGGAATGTCATATATCATACACAATAATTATTGTCAAAATAAATTGCAGTTAATATAGAAAGTCAGTGTTGCATTTAAATTAAATAATTAAAAAAAAAAATGTGCTTATAGATAATTATTATTATTATTAGACATGACATGAGATATAAAATTAACTACATACATATATGTATACATATGTAGATAGAGATATGTATGTACATTAAATATACATACATATATACATATGTACGTAAATTTCCAGGTGCGAGCTTGTCTAGTATGCGTCGGTGATATATATAAAAAAACAAATAGACATTATATATTGTGCAGATAAACTATAAAGTACATAGTTGACTTTGTGTTCTGGACCACAAAATACTTAAATACAAACTGACTAGAACAAAAATTTCAATTCAATTAAAATTAAATTAAATCATGTGTTTAAAGTCTTGTAGCTTGTAGTCAAGAACAGAAAAGATCACATCACAAAAAAGGTTGGAAAAAATTGATGTACATACCTACATACCTATTTACAGTTTATAGTTGTTCTCTATAAGTTAAATGATATTAAATTAAAAGATACAAACAAAAAAAATTATTTAAAAAAAAATAAGAAAAATTTAAATTGAAAGTCAATCGAATATAAATTGATTTTTGATTAGTTTTTATTAACATGAATTTAAATGAAATATTCTTCAGTAATTTCTTATGAGAATATTTAATTTAATGAGTAAATTGCAATTTTTATTTTATTTATGATTTGTTGTTATAACTACAACTTTTATGTTAATATGTAGGCCAATTCAATATAAGAATATTTTTTGGTGGTCACTAACATATGTGTAGGTAAATACAAAAAATAATATACTTATATACAGTTCCTCTATTAACGTATCATAAGTATTTGAATTTTAATTATAAAAATATGACAAACTCGTCTGTGTACATGTATGTACATATATAGAAATTCATTCTTGAGAAGTCATTTATTTATTTTTAAAAAACTCAAAAGTTCAAATATATTTTCTTTTTTAAAATTCTTTCTTTTATTTGCTTCATTAATCTTTTAACACTTTGTTGATAATTCAATTTGTAAAAGCTTTTCTTTCTAGTTCATTGTTGATTTAATCATTTTTATTTTTTATTAACAATAAATGTAATGAAAAGTGATCATAAAAGCTTTTTACGAAAAATATCTGTTATAAGAAAAGATACATTTCTATATTAACATATGTACAATATGCTGAAATTATATACATTTGTGTGTACCTATGTATGTATATATTTTATAATTATGTATAAATTTTTATCAAAAACACCATAAACATTGTTGTATAAATTTGTTACTTACCTGTTAATTATCGTTGTTTTGTTTATTTTATAAATCTATATTAACGGATTTTTTTTTCTTTAATTCTAAAAGAACTTCGACCTTATCAAGATTATAGGTTTCAATTTTTAAGACATTTTATCAATAATTTGATAAATCAAACATTCAATTATTTCTATATTAAATGCTTGTTAAAGTAAATTACATGAATTTTGTTTTATAAATAGAAAAAAATATTGATAAAATACAGTGTACACAGTTCATATTCGTATACCACTATTCTCTGGAATATTTTTCTCTTAATGGAATAGAAATCTTCTAAAAAGTGAGTCGAAATTAAATAATATATAGGTCCTACGATAACAAATAACAAATAAATTACTTTATCTTCTTAAATGATCCTTCTCTATTCAGTTTTCCATCTGTACGTCCCAGCATAATAATGTCATATTTCTTTCAGGAATATACATACGCTGTCAACATAGTTTCATCATTTTCTCCGATTCACTACAATTATTCTCATTTGCCACTTTTGCCTTGTACAGTGGACAATACGCCTTCAAGTGTTTCTGGGTCTGTTCTGCCTCTTGCACCTTGCGGGTTCCACTCTAATACCTTATATCCTTTCCTTAAGGTATGTCCTATCCAACCAAATTTTCTTCTCTTAATCTCTATGTTTCGGAACCATACAGCAGTACAAAATAAACGCTCGCATCGCAAATTTTAATTATCGTTACTTTCTAAATCTTCTTAAGATTAACAAATGCAATTTTTGTTTTTTTAACTCGTTTCTGAATATCTTTCAATTACGTTTCCATTGTTTGTTATTATACTGCCCAATTCAGTTGGTTCCCTCGCGCATAAAAAAATACAAATTATTTCAAAAACTGTGTAAATATTTGATTAAAAAAACACGGATGTACGAATATTAGGTGTGCGTACTGTATTTTATATAAAATTTTCTAATTTATAAATCATGACATATTTAATATTACATCAAAAATATTTAAATATTTTATACTCAAATAATATTTCTATAAATAAAATTTCTAAAATTATTTTCTGACATTGCTGCAGTTGTGTACATAAGTATATAATTTCGCTTATACTATACATAAAATCATAAACCTGTACATTTACGGCATCAATTAATATTATAATAATGAAAGATGTATTTATCATGTATGGAATATTGAATATAGATTAATTTTTATTTTTTGTTTGTTTTTGCCTGTCAAGTACATGAAAGTTATTAACTTTTTTTTAAATGTTAAATTTTTTGAATTTAAATAATTAACTTAGTAACAACCATAAATATTTTTGCTCATCAAAGAGATTATTCAAATAATTTATTCATTCGCCAATTTGTACATGTTTGTAATTCAAGATGAGATACAGATAATATCTCTGATGTGTTTGAAATTTTATACAATGTCTGTAATGTAGGAGTAAAAAAATTAAACGACAAACTTAGAAATTTATTATTAAATTTACATGATGTTATAATAAATATATTGCTCTGTACGATCTTTAAATTTCAATTACTTATTACTTAAATCGATTTATAGTACATTAATATTTTTTAGAAATTTTCATGAAATAGAATTATGTTTATTTCATTATTATAATTTTTTTTTTTTTTATTTAATGTACACTTTAAAATATTTGTTTTATCTCATGAAATTTTTTTTTTTTTTTTTAGTTAATAAATATTTTGTTTATAGAGATACAAAAACAAGAATAAATTAGACTTGCTTACGTTAAACAAAACTTGCCGGTTTTTTTCTCATTTCCAGGTCTACAACCTTTATTACATAATTCAGTTTTTTACTAAATCCTAATTTTAATTTAACATTTAAGAATTGTTTGCTTGTTACCAAAGAGATTGATGCTTGAATGAGAATTTGATAAAATCTGACACACCTTCAAAAGAGCTATTTTTTAAAATATGTTTTAACTTTCGAACTTTTAATCACACTACAATGCAGTAACGTTTTTTTAAATTTTCTTATAGTATTTTTCGCATATGAAAGTAAAATAAAAAACAATAAGAATCAACAGGTATTCCTCAGTAAATTTTTATATCTAAACAACCTAAAAAAAAAAAAAAATTTTTTTTCATAAATTTCATCCTCCTAATAAATAGTGTTCATGAAAAAATTCAAAAATTTTTTTAAACTTCATAGAAAACGTATAACATAAATTTTGGCTTCCTGATATACATATGTATGTAAATTTTTTTCAAACTGAAATCTCGAAATGAAAATTTTGTTATTTAAAGTAACCAATAAAAATAAATATATAAATAAAAAGTTAAACTATCTCATTAATTTAAAATAGCCAAGAAAAAAAATTTTCTTCTCTTGTTGAAGGAAAATTTCAAAATTTCATGCAAAAAACAAAAAAATGGATTGTGTCATGTTTATGACGAATAATCTATTTACTAAAAAATAGGAAAAAAAAAATGTAAACAAACAAACATAAATAAAGAATAGGTAATAAAATTTAATAAACAAAACATTATTCACCTACGCATAAAATATATTATACATACTTCTAATCTAGATCTAATAATATTTGTATTACCGTATAAGTCAATCGACACTAGAATTTTCTTCAAATGAATAATTAGAATTTAAAATAAGATCAGAAAACATTTTTTTTTATAATAAAATTATTTAGTTATTAGTAATTTTGTTGTTGTATTTAAATTATTTAGTAAAATTCTAATAACTTAATTAAGTATGCACATAATTTTCTGATAGATTTCGAGCTTCTGTACGATTATTACATATGTGACCTTTCAGGTAGGCGTTTCAGGTATTAAAATATTATTTATTATTGGTGTACAGTACAATAAATAAGAGCAGACAAATTTCATTTGCTTAGAAAAGATATTTATTTAAACATGTTTTAAAGCATATTTCATTTTATTTTTTTTTTTGTCACCATTTAACTTATATTTTTTAAAGAAATTCAAAAAGTAAAGTTTTCGACATTATGTATAAAAATAGCAACAGGTAAAGAATTAAGTTTGTGAAAGAATAATGAAAAAGGAGAAAATAAACTATAAAGACAAAAACGTCTATAGAGATTTTTTAGATTATAAGAAGAAAGGTCGACACATAAGCTGAAAATATTTTTCAAAATTTGAGGATCATATTCTTGCTTTCCAAATATTTGTTTCCCTGGAATACAAGATATTCAAAAAAATAATCATGAATTTTATATGAATCCATCCTCCGTTCGTACTTTGAAATATGGTCAATCTCTTATTAACATAGTCTCAAATTGTGGAACACTCTCCCACCATATGTGTTTTCCTTCTCTTATAATCTAAAGAAGTTCAAATGGAATATCTATCAATACTTCCTTTCTTTTCCCCCTTGACATTTGTATCGCCCTTCGCCGTGTCTCATTAAAAAAAAAAGCTATGATGTAAGATTGTTTTTAGAGATCCAGACTCTTTAAATTAATCTGATGTTTAATTCAATGTTTGTTCTATTATCAATGAATTATTTTATATGTATAGTCTAGCAGAGTAATTCAATCAATTACTGAAAAATTCAAGAAACTTTTTAATTTTTCAGACGCAGACTGAACTTTTTGTAAGACTAATTTGTTTTTTTAAATATTTTTTTAATTAAAAGAAAATCATAAGCCTCATATTCACTTGAAATTGTCATTGATCTCTCATGTAGGATTAATATACTAGGAGTTAATTAATAAAATTGATTTGTTCAGAAGTTCAATAAAATTTTTATATAGTAAATAGTATAGCATATTAAATTTTTTTTCTTATGCGTCAAACAATTTAAATTGCAGTTACATATTCTGTCTATTTAAACAATTACTTTGAGTTATACTTTTCTGTAAACTTATTATCAGTTAATTTTATGGATAAGAAAAAATTAAAACAATGGAATTCATAAATGGTTTTGTCTAGATTAATAAACATTTTTACTTATCTAGTTTATTACGTCTCCTATTAATGAATTCAATTAAAAAACAAAACAAACGAAAAGAAATTAACTACTCAATAATTCATACTTTTAATGATTGAACAATCATAAATTTAATCGATTTTGAATTATATAATTTAAAAAGTTGAATTACAATTAAAACAAAAAAAAAAGTAAAACAAAGACAAAATAAATTAAATGTGTAACTTACAGGTATGTATTACGCACAAGTGAAAAACATGTTTTGAATGCAAAATATGTACCTATATATATATATATATATATATATATATTTTTTTTTTTTTTTTTTTTTTTTATTTTTTTTTTTAACAAAAATGAGAAAGTTTTTATTTTTTTCTTCTTTATTTTTTAAAATAATAAGTTGTAATAGTTGATATTTATTTATAAAATAATTATTGAATATACGCGTTATTTCAAATTTCAAGTATACTATATTTGGTATTCGAAATTCTTTCCAAGAATTTTGTTTTTAAATTTCTTATGGTTGAATGCTAAAAAAATTTAACACACATGCCATTGTTTTTTAAATATAATGAATATCTTTGTTGTAAAATTAATTATAATTTTTTAATTTAGGGTAATTGTCTTGATTTGCACTACAGCTCCTTTAGCTTTGGTCACCTCTAGCCTCTCCACCTCCGACTAACGTTTTTTGCTTTCAATTTTTATTGTTAAATTCTTCTACATATTTTTCAATACGATCTACCTTAGTCTATGCCTGCTGATCTCTTTCTTTCAGGTTTTCCTTTACAAATTCTGTACAGAATCATGTCATTAAGTCTTCTTATTAAATGTCTTGCCCACTCTAATCTTTGCAATGTAATAAAGACACTAATCAGTGCATCATTCTTCCACCTTATTCTAGACGAGCCCGCTAGTAATGGGACCTAGTATTATGCTTAGGAACCTTCTTTTTTCCTAATTATTTATTTTGAATATCACATTTCTTTTGCTATTTACTACTTTATGATGTACGAAAATTCAAACGGAAAACAATCAACACATTCTTCGCATTCTTGCATAAGACTGGACAAAAATAAAAAATAAAAAATGTATTTTTCACGTACCTAAAAATGGAAATGTCAATTACTCTTTTAATTCTTATTTTTAAATTTCACAAGTTCTTCGGTATTTTAAGTTTAAATTTATTTTCAATTACTTTTAGGTTCGAACAGAATAGAAGTATTGAAAGTACAAGCTGTTTCCAAGACATTTTTTTAACTCACTTTTTAATTTGTTTTCGTGCTCCTACTTCACAGTTTCACACAACTACTCTGTATGCAAAAATTAAATCCATCGATAATGAATTTTAATAGTTAAATCTGCGTTCTTAATTTTCATTTTTAATTAAATAATGCGTGCTTTAAAAACATGTTCAAGTTTGAAATTTAATTATTTAATTTTTTCATTAAATTTTAATGCTGAAATTTGTTTATGTTCATTAAATTTTCTTTTTTTTTTTATCATTTCGAATTACTGAATTAACGTATGAAAATAAAATTTACCTTTTTTTTTTTTTAGAAAAAATTAATTAATAATTTAACACTTTAAATACTTATACAAATGTAATACAACATATTTTAATATTATAAAACATAACTTTTTATTAATAAAAATAAGCGAATTATTTTACAAGTTCATTGTGTGATATTCATTTGTGAAATTTGATAATTTATTTTAATATCTACCTTGGAAAAAATTGTTATGCTAAAATACATACATGGTTGTCCAGAATTAATTACAAAATTTTTTACTGCAAATTATAGATTTTGATAACACACTAATAAATCGTTAGAGGCCATGGATCGACTCAGAATATAATATGTTCTGCGAACTGTAGAACCATTGAAGAAGAAGAACAACAAAAAATTGTTATGAATAAGTGAGAGATAAATCTCAACAAATATATGTTATCGAAAATGATTTTTCAAATCAGTAATTTGCAAGATGAAGCTTTATAAAATATAACATTAAATTGTATCTAGAAAGTGATACTGAAACAAAAGACGCTTTAACGACAGTCACCTCTAGTAAAATTTATTGTAATAGATTACATATCACCCTGTATTTTTTTTTTTTTTTCAATTTACCTGTGTATTGTATTTTATTGTGGGATGTTTTCTATGAACAATAGGAAACGTTTTTAAAGTTGAAAAATTGAAGATAAACCGCGTGTAATTTAAGTACTTTTTTATGCTTTTTTATTTATTTATGTTTTTTCTACAACACATTCAATAAAAAGCATAAAAAATTGAGAACATAATTTTTAAAAAAAAAATATATATTCACGTGATATTCATATTTGATTACAGAACAATAAATTTTCATTTCATAAGAGAAATTTTTAATACATCATATATACATTTATTATATATAAAGTAGTAATTGTCATACATGTAGCTCATTTATCTTTTGTTATTTAATAGTATTTAGTAGTTTCAATACGTTTAGACTACAGTCAATATTCTATAGTCGAATTCTTGAATTATTATAGAATTAAATTTATTTTTGATTTGATTTTATTTGGTGAAAATCGTGAGTGGTTTTTTAAAAATATTTTTTGTTGTTGTTTGTGTTTTCAGCACTTTCTCTTATTTTTTTTTTCCGTAATATTTTTGAATTATTTTGCCAAGTTATTAAAATTATTATACAAAATTTAAAAAGTGAATTTTAGTAGTTTATTGACGGTCGTCGCTAAATAAGAAAAATAACAAATACAATCGTTTTGTTGATAGGTTGTTTATTTTTATTGATTATTGACTTATTTAAAAATAAGGGGAAAAAAACAAGTGTGAATTTTTAACTTGTAAAACTTTTTGTTTTTATGATAATTTTAAGTGCTAAAAATTGTATACATAAGTGCTTTTAAAAACAGAAAATAAAGATTTCATAATTTCCTCTATCACGTAAAAGTTACGTATTCATTGAAAATGTATGTAAAATGTAAAAACACACAGGTAAAATATAAAATTTATTTTTTTAAATTTGTTTCAAGTTAGATTTGATATGGTATTTTTTTTTTTTTTTTTTTTTTTTTGGTATCTTATCGACTTATTTTCTAATTTCATGATTTCTCAGAATAATGTTTTTTAAATACTCAATATTTTTCGAATTTATTTTTTCAATTTTTTTAAGAACTTGAAGTTTAAACAAATTTTAATATCGGTAAAGCATCCCTAAGGTTTTAATTCATGTTTTGTAAAAAATTAAGCACATCAAAATAATAAGGAAAAATTTGACAACAAACATGAATTAGGATGAAAAAAAACCTATCAAATTTTAAAAATCAAGCGTCCTATATGCGTGGTGATTTCCTTTTCATTCTATTTCACCGGAAATAAAAATTCTATATTCATTTAAAAAAAGTACAGTCTATCTTTTTATGTATTCTATTTCAATCTGACTGACGAAAATAAAACTTTTCAGGAGTTCAATTGCTCTATAATTTTAAAATCTTATTAATTGTGAATGCCAAAGACTTTTGAAGGTTTTCACATAGTCGTCAACTATACAAAAATATGATAGCGCGAAATATCAAATTTAAACAAATCGAAAGATTCAAATTAATTTTTTGCAATCCAAATAAATTCTAAAGAATTTTTATCGTTATAAATAATTATTGTCAGTATTCAATTTGATATTCATCGACTACTATTTCTTTTATTCTTGTTAAATGATATCGCTAAAAAAGCTTAAATGTCCCCAAGCAAATTTAATATTTATTATGTGAATAATTTAACAGTAATTTTTCTCATATGAACGCTATGTATAGAACAAAAAAAAATCATAAAGGAATCAACAAGTTTATTCTCAAAATTTGCTGAATGGATAAAAATTTTTTTTTATTACAAGAGAGAAAACAACAAAAAGAACAAGGCCAACTGTCTTGGATAAAAAAAAAGTATTTTAATTATAAAAATGAAATAAGGGGAAGTTATTTCATAACAAAAAATAGAACAATTTATGATATTTATTGTAATATTCTGCCTTTGTTTTTTCTTACACTGATATCTTGATTAAAAATTTTATTTTCACGTAATAAATTACAAAATATGTATATGGAATAATCGGTACATGAACATAATTTATGTGCTTTTTTTTGTTTTTATTTTACACTATGTGTACTTTCTTTGGAAAGTAACAAAGTATGTAAAGTTTTTTTTTTTTTTTTTTTTTTTTTTTTTTTTTTTTTTTTTTTTTTTTCTAAATTAAGTTCATAATTTTATGGATCGCAAATGCAAATTAAATTTTTTGTTTATTTTTGTTAATATAATTTATAAAATAAAAATTACGTGGTATGTAAAACACTTTAAATAGATACTACCTACATATATTCGTATCGTGACATTAAAACATCAAAGTTGGTTTTATGAAATGTTATATGTATGTATATTTTTTAAATTTATTTTTCTTATTAAAAATACGATAGATTTTGCATAGGTCATAGGGAATTTTTAATGTGAAAAATTTTCCAAAATACACATTTATTAATTTTAAAAAGTACATAAATGCATTTTATGATGGTCTACTTTAATGGAAATGCAAAAAACAAAAAAAAACTATAAGAAGAATTGATTTTTGTGTTTTTTTTCGAAAAATAAAAAAAAAAATAAAAATGGGTCACGGGTAAAACAAATATGTATGTACAACAATAAATATTGAATATCAGATTTGTAATAGAAGTTTAACAAGAAGAAAAAAATGCGAAGCATGAAAATTTTTAAAAAATATCTAAATTTAACTGAAATGAAACGTATGTATGTATATCAACGTTATCATGAACATGATACCTATTTGCTTTGAAAAAATAAAAAATAAAAAGAAAAAACTTGAATGTATGTTTTTGTATTTAATCAAATTCTACGGAGTATATTGATTGATTTCAGCGAAAAAATTCCATAGATGTGGGTGGCAAAGATGTATATAACAAACTTCGTTCTATTTTTATATACATGCATATTTTCAATTAAAAATTTCAAAGTTTTGGTGTAAAAATTAATGAGCGATACAATCAGAGTCCTTCTGAAGTGATACATTAAGAAGTTTTTTTTACACCATCTTGATAACGATGAAATTTTCTCTATATAAAGGATATTTTTTTATCAAGATTTTTAAATTGATTTAATTGTTTCAATAATGACTTTATCTTTCAAGAATATTTTACTTCAATAAAATTTTATGATTAAATTTAAAAAAAAATCAAACTCGATATATTTTGAGTATCCGAGTATCTGTTGGTTTTAAAAAGTTAACCGTGATGTGTGTAAGAACCCATTAAGAACTTCTTTAATTTTCTTGGTCATGTAGTTCATTTTAATTTAATTTCCAGACGCTTTTAAAATATGTATTCATTTTAATATTCTCTCTTTCTTTCGTTATTTTTGAATGTTCTCCTCATACATAGTTACTTAACTTTTTTTCCTCGTGGATACAAGCATAACATTTTTAAAATTTAAATTTCAAATGATATGCATGATGTCTGAAATGTACAAAAAAAATTACTTTAAATGCAATAAAATATTTCTTACTTATTTCCAAGACTTTTAATTAATCCAATAAATTATTTAAACATTATGTCATCACAAACACCCTGCTGTATAATTATCACACTTATACTATCTGTTAATATTTATGTAGGTATGTCTTAAATAAACTTGACCTAGATCATAATTTATCTTTATGTACGAGTACTTGTTAACCATTTCTATACTATATATGATATTATAATTTTCCTTAATAATTATCTAAAATATGAACGTTTTATATATTAAAAATTTACAAATAATAATTATTATTGTGTAATACACTGAATACACTTTCGTTATAATACATAAACGTGTGTGCATCATATATGGTGTAGTGTGTATGAAATATACATATGTATACATAATTGTTATCTATTGTTGTTGTTATAATTAGTTTTAATGCAAAAACAGAATAACATGATGAGTATATTATACGAATGAAATCAATGTTTATAGTTTATTATGGTTCTTTTTTTCTGGTATATGTAATATTATTCACTTTGGTGCGTGAATGTGAATAATAAAAGTAAAAAAAAATAAAAAGTAAATAAATAGTATAAAATTATACTCATGCAAATTTACCTGATAAATAATAATGATAAATCGATTTACTTCACCTTATCAAATTTCAAAATAAATAAAAAAAGTAAAGCATGGATATTTTATATTTTTAAAATAATGAAAAATAATTTTAAAAATAGAGAAAGAAAATTTGTAATTTTGAGTCAAGGTTATTTCATTTTCAAACTAAAAAAAAAAATATGAAAATTTTTGAAAATTTATTGGATAATAAAAAAAAAATTATGATTTATCATCAAATTTTTTTTGATTTGACGGTTATAATTTGTATTTAATTTCCGAATATTAAAAAAAACCTATAGAGAAAAAAAACATAGTTCAAAAACCATAAGTGGAGCTTCGGAAACAACGGATTCAACGACGACGATTTAGCAAACGTTTAATAACAGTATTGGTGAAAGAACTGCTGGAGATTGGAAAGCCTGTGAAGGATCGTTATCTGTTGAAAGGCAAACTAAAAGAGGTCGTGAGAAAAAAACATTCCTAATAGTTATCAATCAAATTTAATTTACAAATTTTTAACATTAACTTGAGATTTTATTTAGTAAACAATAATCTATTATACACTCGCTGCAAAACAATAAGTACGCAAATTTAAGCATAAAATTAATCTACTCTACCATATTTAAAACGTTTCAATTTTGTAATCCTTGACTTTGTCTGTTTAAATTTTTTTTCTCTTATTCTTGTTTAATTTTCTATCAAGTATTATTGTCTTTTATCTTTTAAAATATCCTATTTTATTTTTAAAATCCTTAAAGCTCATATAAATTAACTCACAAAAAAAGGATACATTCAAAAAGCAGAAGAAAAAAAATCGTAGTCTGTCATTTAGAAATTTATAAAAGACAACATTCACTTTGTGTGCATAGAATTTAATATACAAGCTTTTTATGTTGAAGAAAAAAGAAAATAAAGAAAACGAAACATGAAAATTTATATAAAGATTTTAACAGGTTTCTTTTTTGGTATTTAAAACATCTGTGCTTTCTAGCAATTTAAAAAGAAATAAATGATTAAAATGTATGTATGTCAGCATTTCATTTTTAGAAAAAAATATTTAAAAAAAATTGTAAAATTGTCAGGCTTTTTTTTAAATTACACTTCGTCAACATTTAATGGAAATAAAAAGAAAATTTTTATATTGTGTCGTAAAAACATCATGTTTTTAATGATTCCTTTTATAAGTTAGATTTCATTCATAACGACAGGAAGTTGAAAATTGATAAATGAAGGTTTTAGACATTATTATTATTATTATTATTATTATTATTTTTAAATTTTTATGACACCCTCACGTAAAATTTAAGAGTTATATTATTCATCTGCATGATTGTTTTTCTTCCAATATTTTTTTCTTTAATGATTTTTACAATTATCCTTCAAATTTATCGTAAAAAAAAAATATTATTCATGTGGAAGTTGAAATAAAATTAAATTTTTTAATAGATTATTTGTTTATTTAATAATTAAAGCCATTAAAATTGAATAAAATTTTTAAAATTCTTTTAAAAATACTTTAAAAGTTGTTTCTAAAAAATTATTCCGTCATATATTTAAATAAAAATTTATGAAATATTTTATATATCGTGTAATTGCAAGAGAATCATTATTCTGACATCCTCATATAAAATAAATGTGCATGTCTAAAGATAATTCAAGTTGCAAGAATCAGTAGAATCGATCATATTTCAGAATGCTGTAAGAAAATAATCTATTCATTTATTCGATTGAATTTCCAATTATCGATCGAAGTAATTTACATTTAAAATCTAAAAAAAATAATTATCTATTTTTATTTTTTTTATTTTTTATTTTCTTGTTTCTAAAATGTATAAATTCAAGTTGTGAATACATCTTTGTTTTATTAGTCAGTTAATCATTCGTGAATCGTGTTAAATCAATCTTATTTTTTCTTATTTTTTTTTTTTTTCTCAGATCAAAATTGATCTTTTCGTACTGGTATAATGGTAGGTTTACACGACAGAAGACTTTGATTTCCAGATACCAAAAAATGATATCTGGAGATCATGGTGACCTTCGGCCTCCTACATATTTTTAGGTCTTTTGAGTGTTTACATGTGGTCTTATCATACATCTTACCATAAAAATGAAATTTTCTTGAATAAAATAAGAATAAACACATATGTAGTTTCTCTAAATTGTAATTTTTGTTCTTTTTTTTTCTTTTCTTATTGTTACAGATTATTTTTTAATTAAGGAAAATTTTTGTTTTATATAAGGAATTAAATGGACATAACACAGTGTAAAAAGTTTGACGGTGAAGGAAGGCAGCTAAATTTTAAAAATACCAAAAATACCTAAAAGGAGGGGAAAACATACAATTTGTGAACAGTTAAAGGAACTGATTTGATCTTCTACGAAAAAAAAAATTGAAAAGCAATTAATTTTACAAAAAAAAATACTTGAAAAAACTTGATAATTTTTATAAATCAGAAATAAAATTAAAAGAAGAAAAAAAATGGCTCGTCATTTGATGGCCGTTTGTGTCGTTTGTATTTTATGTGCAGAACATGTTCCATGTAAAGAACATTTTGAGAATATATTATTAAAAAATTCTACTGTAACAACAACAACAACAACAGAAGGAAGAGGAGAAGGAGGGACTACAACTGAAAAAGTTAAAGAATTTTCACATTTATCATTAGAATATTATGAAAAACTTAATGAAAAGAATGCTGCCAATTATGATGATACATTACGAATAGATTTTATGTATAATAAACGTAAAGGTCGTACAAAAAATGCTTTAAATCAATTAAATAAAAATAATGATAATAATGAAAATATAAGATATAAACGACATACAATTTCAACTGGTACAACAACAACATCAACTGAATATAATAATGATGAATTAGAATTATTTAAAAATGGTCATCATTATCATCAAAGTACAACAACAGAATTTTTAAAAAAATTATTTAAACAATTTGGTAATAATGATGGACAAACAATGAATATTGATGGTTTTGAAACAATGTTACATCGTTTAGGATTATATAAATTAATTGAAGAAAACATTCATAAAAAAAATAATGATGAAGGCAATTTACTTAAAAATACACAATCATTTTCATTTACATCATCTTCAAATGAAACGGTAAATTATTTTAAAATTTGCATATTAAATTAATCAGATTAAGAATTTTTTTTTGTTTTTTTTTTTTTTGTCTTTTGTTATTCTTATGTAATTTAATTTTTATTTTGCTCCAATTTTTTGTTCATTTTTTTGTTCGTTTTTTTTTTTTTATATTATAGTGCATTTCTAGTTTAGATTTAATTTCGCGTATTTCACCAAATAATAAACAACAATTGCAATATCACTATAGTTATGATCAAGAAAATAAATCATCTGATCAAAAAGAAACTTTAAAAAAAGGAACAACAACTACAACAACGACGCCGGATACAACAAACAATGGTAATGGACAAAATCATGATCATTTGCATCATCAGCAACAACATCAACAACATGAACATCATTATCATAAAAATGATAAATCAAATATTGTATTAGATGCTGGAGATATATTTGCAATTTGTCCAATACTTTTATATCAGTTGACTGCACCAACGCAATCAGAACGTTCTGGATGCATTAATAGCTCCCTAATCCCACATAAAATGTACTTATCTGATGATGAAATAAAAGAAGATCGTTTTTATGGTATGAAACACACAATATTCAGTTTTTGGAGATTAATTTTAAAAATTAAACATTTCTTTATATTATTTTTTTTTCTAGTTTGGATTTATGCAATCGCATCAGTACTTGGTGTTAGTTTAGTTGGTCTACTTGGTGTTGCAGTTATTCCTTGTATGGATCGTCATATTTACCAGCATATCATTCAATTTCTGGTTGGTTTAGCAGTTGGAACTTTAGCTGGTGACGCTCTATTGCATTTACTTCCACATGTAAGTTATTCAACCAAAAAAAATTCTTAATAAGTTTCTGGTTTTTTTTCTTGAAACAAGCAAAAAAATTAAATAATTCTTCTTTTACTCGAACAGTCTATGATGACATTTTCATCACAAGAATTCGGTCATGAAAGTATGATTTGGAAAGGTTTAGTTGCTGTTTTAGGTATAATATTTCTTTTTTCAACTGAACGTGGTTTAACAATGATTGCTGAATGGCGTAAAAAAATTGAAAAAAAAGAGAAACCATCATCACGTGTACGTGTTATGAGAGATCCAGATTCAGCTTCAATAAATAATTCCATAACTGGTGATAAACTTTGTAAACATAAATATAGTTCATATCCTTATTGTTATGATGAAATTGCAATGGAAACAAAAGATGATCATCATCATCATCATCATCAAGATACAACATTATCAAATCAAAAAAATTCCATAACAACAGATAAAGCAACAACACCAATAACATGTAATAAAAATAGTATTCATACATACCGTAATAGTCATGATCATGGTGATTGTAATGAAACAGCACAAAGTCTTTTACCACATAATTATACCACAATATCAGATAGTTATTCAGTTATGAATAAGGAAGATGCTAATAATCCTGATAACAATACGATTTCTACTAATTTGGATGATACTTCAATTGAAGGTGTTGGTGGTAGTAAAGATAAACCATTAGTTAAAGAGGAAACATTTACAATTATCCTAAGAGAACATGAATCATCACATCATGGACATTCACATAAACATGGTCATGTACATTCACCACCACGAACTTTAAGTGCTGTTGCATGGATGGTGGTTATGGGGGATGGTCTTCATAATTTTACAGATGGAATGGCAATAGGTGAGTAATAAATTTTCAAATTTTTTTCTTTCTTCTCCCATTATTTACACAAAATTTATTTATTTTTTGTTGTTTAGGAGCTGCATTTTCAAATAATATCGCTGGCGGATTTTCAACAGCAATTGCCGTTTTCTGTCATGAATTACCACATGAACTTGGTGATTTTGCTGTTCTACTTAAAGCTGGAATGTCAGCTAAACAGGCAGTCTATTATAATTTATTATCATCCGTCCTTAGTTTTATGGGAGTGATATTAGGTGTTATTATTGGTGATACACCAGAAGCATCAGCATGGATATTTGCATGTGCTGCTGGAATGTTTATTTATATTGCGTTGGTTGATATGGTAGATAAATTTTAAATATATAAAAAAAAAGAACATTATAATTAAATTTTTGATTTGATTATTTTCTTTTCTTTTCAGATGCCTGAATTAACATCAACTCATAATGAAAGATGCGCTGTATCACAATGTTTAATACAAGTACTTGGAATGTTTTGTGGTTTAGGAGTAATGCTTTTAATTGCTCTATATGAGCATGATCTTAAAAATATATTTTCAACATCTTCCACACATGATGATCATCATCATAATCATTTCCATTAAAAAAGAAAAACAAAATGTGAAAAAAGGGTAATATGAATAGAACAAGAAAACAAAAAACAAACAAACAAAAAATTAAATTTAAAAATTAAAAAAATCCTATATTAGTTTTTAAATAATGTATGAAAAGAAAAAACACTCGAAACAAAATGCAACTATTATGTATTTTCACTCCAAATTTCAATAACTAATACAATATTTATCACATAATTAAGGATTTTTTTTTTTGTAATTTATATAAATATTAATGAATTATTAAAACAACAAAAAACAAAATAAATTTTTTTTCTTTAAGTTAAAAGTTTTATATAAATAAAATGAAGTAAAATTAGGAATTAGGAAAAAAAAGTATGTTTTACATACTTTTCTGTATTTCTTTTTTTTTTTTTTTTGTTAGAAATAGACAAATAATCCAAATAGACTACATTTTAATTTTTCAGTTATTGTATTTTTTATAGGTAGAATAACAAATTTATTATTAATATTGAAAAAACAAGAAACCAGCTGTAGTTGTAATTATAAATTTAGTTGAACTACTCCTTTTTTTTTTTTCTTTAAAAAAAATTATTTTAGATATATGAATTATTTTTTTATTTCTAAATAAATTATTTCTGACAATGTTAGTACTTCTTTTTGCTTGTTTTAGATTGAAAGAATTTTAAGAAAATTCATCATAAAAAAATTTATAACGGTCGATTCACATACATCCGATCCGGATACCCTCCGTCCGATTAGATTCAAGCATTTTTACATGTTTGTATGTGACTTTAATGTATCTATTCACACATATCTGGACCGGTTCCGGTCACAAATCACACACTCCAAAAAAGGACGGAGGAGAACTATAACGAACATGTGTGGATGGATCGGCTTTAAAGAATTTATGAAATTTTATAAAATTACTCATTTGTTAAATATTGTTATTTATATGTTTTTCAAAAAATACTTTATCTTTATGCACATAGTCGTAGTCGGTGTCAAATGAGTTGACATTTTCAAAATCGGTATTCTTCTTTTTGGTCGACGACAATATCGATTCCTATTGAATTGAAAGTAATAATTATTTTCTTATGCTGATATTTTATTGAGTTAATAGACAAAAACTGAAGAAAATGGATAACGAAGAAGTTTAACCTAGACAAGATTGTCGTTGTCACTTTACATGACTGTCATCATACCAAAAAAAAAAAAAAAGATGAAGCGTTAACGACAGCGACTTCGACTACGAGAACTTATCGAATATCAGAATAGGGGTTACTTTGCCATTTTGTATTAAAAAAACAATGCTTTTTTTCATATCCGTTAGATAAATTTTTTTCTTTGATATTTGATAATGCTTTTACAGCATCCAAATTTCTCTAACTTTTTTTTATTTTAATTTATTTTTTTTTATTTGTTTAGGATTCTTTACCAAAACAATAACTATGAAATTTTCTAAATTACACAGAAAATTTCAACTTGAAATATTTGTGTATAATCTCTATTTTTACTGAGAAAGAAAATAAAAACTACTATTCTACAGAATTTTTTATCAAAAAATATATATTTTTAAATTTAGGTATTTGTTTTATTTTTTTTCAAATATATAATACTTAAAATTAAATGAAACATAAAACAAAAAATGATCTTTATGAAAAATTCTTATAAATTTATCAATTAACATTTAAATAAAAACAAAATATTTTGTGAATTTACGGTAAGAGACTTACTTTTTTTATTAAAATAATTATAATAATAATTCTAATTAAAAAGTAATGGTACTTTAAAATAAGAAATTGTGATGGAAACCTCGTCAATAGAGAAGAAATGAAAATCAATAAATAAATAACTACATATTTCTAAATTTTTTGTGTACAATATTCTTTCTCATACTAAATTGAAAAAAACAAAAAGAATTTAAAAACAATTTTTAAATACAAAAATTAAGTATTACATTTAAAGAAAAAATAATAAAATTAAATATTTTTACATTTTAAAAAAAGAAATAGAAAAATTTTTAGAATTTGAAAATTAGTTGATTTAGAAAAAGAAAATAAGGGTCAGAATTTTTTTTAAGGAAAATATTGTGTATAGAAATTCAATTAAAAGTTTAAAACTACATTAAATTAGTTTATAAATTTATATGTAAGACATTAGTATTTCAATACTATTAAAAAATAAAAGAAAAAATAAACGAGACTGCTTTACTTTTTCGCGGAAAACGTTACTGATATTGCCTAAATTGTTGAAGCCGAATTTGGTGGTTGATGATGATGATGTGATGATAATGATGACAGTGACTGCATTTTCGAAAACGTCGAATGAGCGTTTATTGATGAAATTCAGCAACTTAAAATATCAAGCTGAATTTAGTTTTTCAAAAGTTTTCGCGAGAAATTAAAAAAAGCGTAAAGTAACGAGAAATTATTTGGGTTTATTAACAGTAAAAATGTAAAGTGTAATTCACCAGATTTCGATACTTTACCACACTTTGCAATTAATAATATTTATAAATATTTAGATTATGGTGATATACGAATTCCTTCAACAACTTGTCGTAGTTGGCGTTCAGCTGCACAAAATCATTTGTCTTATTCAAAAAACACCATCATTAAACTAAATAATGAAAAATTGAAAGAATTAATAAAATTTTCAAAAGAGCAACAATCAGAAATGTTCATTTATAAAAATTTTTATTTAGAAAATATTGATTCAACAAGTTTTATAGAATTTGGAAAATTTCCATAGATTAATATTATTAGAGTTACTAAATCCGCATTTATTAGCAGTTCTAAAAAAAATTACAAGTGTTGCAAAAAATTACTCTAATATTAGGGAAATTTTGTTACATTAAAGTAAAAGTTTTAATTTAAATTTAGTATTATTTTTGTACTAAGTTAAAATTTTTTCAACTGAAATTTCTCAATCCAATACAAATCTTAATAAAAATGACTTCAACAGAAAAGTAAAGCAGTACTAAAAAAACAGTGTAGGATATCCCTTTTAACATCTAACATACAAATTGGTTTACAATACATCATACTTATATTTTTGAAGAAGAAAAAAAATTTAAATAAAAGATCATTTTAAGATTACAAAAATAAATACATACGTAGATTGTAAGCTAATAAAAATTATATACATACCTATATTTGAACCATAATAAGTATATTCATCATTTGTAAGTGTAAAAAAAAAACATTGAATTATATTGAAAAAAAAAGGAAGATAGAATTTAGATTTTAACTAAGAAATGAATTGATAACTGATATGAAATAACCTATCGATATAAATGTATTAATTGTATAACAATTTTCTGCAATATGTGATCACTTCCAATACATAGAAATAAAAAATATAACTAAGTATTTAAAAAAAAATTTTACTGTATTTTTCATGCTGGAATTCATTTTTAAAAATGATGCATGTTCCTGTTGCGTCAAAAATTTGAAATTTATACTTCGTATATTGTCTTTTTTTCCAGAGAAAAACAACAACGTCCTTGCAACTGAATCCGAATTTAATTTTGAAAAATCTGGTAAGCCAGGCTCTCTAGTATTGAGAGTCACTCTGCAAAGATATGTTCTAACAAGATTAAAAGTACATATTATACGACATTTGAGAATTGTAAATTTTTGATCTCCGAGAAATTCATCTCTTTTTCCTCACCTTCATGTAAATTTGAGGAATCAAAATCATTTTAAAAGAGGATAGGGAATAGGGATCAAATTAAGAGGAACATAACGTTTTGGGCCCTAGCCCATACAATAAAAAAAGAATTTGTTGATGTCGAAGATTGAAGAATAATAATGCAGAGGTAATACTCTTCCGCTCTTGCGATATTTCCAAACAAATATCCCTGTAAAATTCCTTTTTCAGTTGTCAAAACCACTTTATGTCTACTATAGAAAGTATAGTCATATGCTACGTACACACGTTCCAACTTGGTTGTACAACCTGTGGCCCTATCGTTGAAAACGAAAACAAAACGATAAGACGAAACGAAATGTCTCCAATTCGCTATTGATTATCTCCATCGTTTCGAACATATAGAATTACCATATGAAAGTATGTAGCACTAAACGCATTTAATAAGAATAAAAAAACGTTGAGGGTTTGTCAAATTTAAATAATTATTTGAAATTAGTAGTTTATTGCCAAGTAGAGATTTGTATTATTTAAAACTTTAACAAAATGTTATCTGCGGAGTTATTTGACTTCCTTTTTTTGTTCTTTGTTTTTTCTTACATTCTTATTATATTTGAAGTTTAAAAATTTTTAAAGAAAAAAAGAAATAAACATAATTCGACTCTTAAGACACAAAAAAGAGAAAACAAAAAAGTACAAATAAAGCCTTCCCTAATTTATTAAAGAAATTTTGTTTTTATTAATAATAACTTATTCATTATTTCAAAAATAATTTCAGTATTTGTCTTTTCTATTTTGTACAAAAACTAAAAAACAACATTAGAATATATACTTAAGCAAAAAAACAAAATTAATAAAGCAAAAAAAAAAAATTACTTTTAAAAAAATTCTTGTTATATAGGAGGGAAGTACTTTCTGTACGTGACATAACAAGGAGAGTTGAATGTCACCAACTACAATCTCAAGGGTTTTGAAAAAATCGAACAATCTGGTTCTTCAGAAAGAAAAAAAGGTTCAAGTCTGAAAAATAAGAAGACCAGTGATAGGGAGGATCAAGTTTTGAAATCCCTTTGCCTAAAGGATAAGAAAAACATCGAGGCAGCTGCAGAGATTTTACCGAGGCAACAGAAACAAATATAGGTGCTAGAACTGTGCGAAGAGATTTCAAACGATGGGATTGCCAGCCCGAAGACCTCGAAAAAAAGCTTGCTTTAACAAAACGAATGAAGACCGCTCGGTTGAATTTCGCCAAAGCACAAGGATTGCACGGAAAAAATGGAGAAGATTTTCACGAGGACTGCGTATCAGAAATAAATTTCCATTGTTTTATTTATTAAGCGTAGTATTCAGATGAAAATAAGATATTTTGCCTATACAAAACCTATGTAAAAAAAACCAAAATAAATGGAACCGAAAAAATTTTCTGTTTCGATTTCGTAAGTGGTACTCAGCTGAAAATAAAAAAGAGTTGAAAAACTCTTTCACATATGGTGTTGGCTGTCTGTGTTGGAGACCATTTATTTTCATATCCAACCGAAATAAATGAAGTTCCATTTATTTCGTACGGAAAATGAAAATAAATTGATTGTTTGACATTTGTAAAGTTAGGTTGTTTTGATATAGTTATAGTAAAATTAAGATAAAAATATATATATTAAAGTTTTTTTTCATCTATGTAGATTTCTTCTCCATTTTGTAGATTTTTTATTTCGTTCCGAAATAAATAGACTTTTTCCAACATAAAATTTATTTTCAACTGAGTACTACGCTTTATGTGGGGATGCATTTCATATTTCGGACCTGGAGATTTAACGGATCTATGAACGCCGATACCTACGTCGACATCATAAGGGATCACTTGATCCCATCAATTGAAATCCTGTTCTTGGTCATTTATGACCCAATCTTTCAGAATGATTCTGCCCCTTGTCATCGGACTCGGAAGGTAAGTTATGACGTATTTGCTTTCTTTAGAGTCAAAAACATAAGTATTATATCTTTTGTATTTAATATTTTAAGAAAAATGTTGCTGATCAAAGATTACGAACTCTAGACTGACCGGGGGACAGCCCAGATCTCAGCCTAATAGAGAACTGTTGAGCAATTTTGAAATCAAAAATTTCTCAAAGGAACCCGGGGACTAAGGACGAATTTCAAAATGCTATTAAAGAAGTATGGAACATCGACATTTCGTTCGATCATTGTAGAAACTTGGTAATTTTAATGACACGACCAATTGAAGCCATAGTTAAAGAACTTAATGTTTTGCTATGTATTTTGACGTACTCATAACATGTTTAAACTTGACATTAGTGTTAGTAGAGACTTTAAATCTTAATCGTAGGAAAATCTGGACTAAGTCGTTATTAAGAGCATTGTAACCTAACTTTTTATCGATTATTTTCAAAACAAAATATAAAATATACACTCCCCGACACTTAATTAAGAACTTTTTTTTTGCCTGCATTTCTACTTGTATGGGGTAATCCTAAAAATTATTGATATGAAATAATTTTGTTTACGGTATTCAATAAAAAAAAGAAGTAACTATGAAAATTCCCTTGACAAAAATTTTTTCAAAAAAGTATTAAAATGTTTAAGAACAGGTAAAGAAAAATAAATAAAACACTTAAAAAATCGTATTTTTAAAATATTTTTTTTAAATTAGTAGTGTGTATGTTTACCATTGTTACTAATCAATTCAAAAATTCTGTTCTGTAATGATTGGTACAAAGTGGTTATTAAATCTTGTGGAATGGAATTGCAGGCAAGTAAAATTGACTCTGTAAGATCTTCTACATTATTATATTGCTGCCCTGATACATTAACACGTCGTGATAGCCAGCCCCAAACATTTTCTATTGTATTTAAATCTGGTGACAGCGACGTCTCACGTCTGGGAGTCAACTATGGCTTTCTTTTGATTTTTAACCTTTTAATTGCTGGAGACTTTTTTATGATTCTCTGAATAGTGCGTACTGATGCGCTAGTACCAACTACATCTTTAATTTGCTCCGCCGTCATGGTAGATTTAGAAGCAACCATTAAAATTTTTCTTTTTTCCTCTTCCGTTGTAGCTTGTTTTGTCCTGCCTTTTCTATTTTTGTTGTAGTTTTCTTTTTTTTTCAAATAATTGCTAATAACACAAATGCTACGTCCTATTTCCGCTGCAATTTCTCTATAATTCTTATTTACAGAACGCAAAGCGTCAATTTTTGCACGTTCTTCTATTGTCAAAGTTTGACCTTTTCCCATTTTCTAATTTATGTATGTATATTAGAACAGTGAAAAAAAATTTTTAAAACAAAAATGCACTCGAATTTTAATATATAAATAATACTTGACAAATAACTCAACTTATTTGGAAAATACTTATTTTGACACGACAGTGTTGTTAGGTCCCTTTGTTTGAAAAATCCCACGAAAAGTCCTATTTTCATTCATTATTCCCACAAACTTATTCAAAAAGTCACACGGTTTTCCCACACATAAAAACCTTCAAAAATGATTAAAACTAGTATTTTTTTAAAAAATAAATCTATTTGTATTTTATAAAAATAAAATTGATAAAATTCAACATATAGTTTTAAAAAGAAATTGTAAAAAGTAAAATAAAAGAAATTAAAAACTTAACAAAAAGAACAAAAAAATATATAAACAAAAAAGTCTTAAATATTCAGTTTCATATAAAATTTTGCTGGTATGTAATTTATAATAAATAACTTGGAGATAATTCAAAATTCATACAGCTTTATATAGTGGATGGCAGTAATGGAGAAACAATTTTTTAAAATCTTCACCATAAAATTAAATAAATATGAACATAACTAATATTTTAAATGTGTGATAATATTACACAGTTCGTATTTCGTACGTGTTATAAAATATGTACAAGAATAAAATACCTATTTTATATACATAATTTTAAGAATTTTTCCCCTCGTGATTTTTCCCACGATTTAGTTCAAGGTGACACAATTTTTCCCTTTTCTCTTTTTTAAATTGTCGCTGGCCGAAATTCTCAAAAAAGGAAAAAATCCGATGATCCAACAACACTGTGTCCACCAAGTACTCGATACTCTCTTTCCGATACTTTTACCGGTATCGATACCTTTGGGTCGATAACGACACCCGATACCAAAGAGAATTGAAATAATCTAGAGATGCAAAAAAGAAAATGAAACAAAATTGACACAGACCCTGTGCGGGCAGAGAAGGAGGTATCATATTTTTATTTTTTATGAAAAAGAAAAAGCTTTCAATCTTTTATTTTTTGTTCAATAACATAAATTTTGTTTGCACACATGCAAGCGAGAACAGGTTTTACATTGTTTATTTCTAATCATACACACAAAAAGTCCTAAAATATTTCTTTCTTCCCTTTTAAAGATTTTTTAATAATTTGATCTTATGTACATACATATGTATACATATATGTATTTATATTCGGTTTTTGAATATACATACATAGGTAGGTATGATAGAAAAATTATTCAAGATACCTATTATACAATATTATAAATTTGAAAATATTATTTTTAAGTAAATTTTGATAAAAGTGAAATTATCAATTAATTAAAATGTTTTTATATTTCTTTTTTGTTTTTCTTTTAATGACAACCTTGATCTATGTCAATATTGTCAATGCGATTTTTTGCCTTGTTTTGAAATTTATCTTGAAAACAAACAAAAAATACAAGAAAAGCGTAAGAGATAATTTTAAAGAGATCCCTTCAACAGGATGCTAAACTAAAGCTCTAAACAACAAAAATTTTAAAATAATATCATTACATTTCAGATGTGAAAAAATGACACAGAACTAAAGAAAAAAAAAGAAAAAACTAAAAACATTTTATTCCAGTTCTAAGCGTTATAGGGCATGAATACATTAGGTGGTTGTAACAACGGACACAAACCGGTTTTATAACCTATTTTTACAACTGCTCAAATTACATCTGAAGGTGGCAAGACCAGTTGTAATGAGAGTGTGAGTATACACCCGTGAAGCCAAAATTATTTTAGATGATTTCTTATTATACCAGCTTGGAAAAAATTATACCATTATTGTTACTCCCAACGCAAAATAACCGGTTTAACCACCTAATGTGTACAAGCAGATAGATTATTTAAGTACCTACACAGAATATCCATATTGATTCATACAGCAATTTACAAATATAATCATGTTATTGCCGTCGTTATATATTCACTTGTTTCATCATCAACATATGTTTTTCATATCCCAATTCATTCTATTGAATTCGAAAGATCTTCAGAATAGAGCTTTCTTAAGTGAGTTTTTGAGCTTTCTCAGATAATTTTCTATAAACAAGTAGAAAATGTGAATTTTCCGTTCCTCATTAAGGAATCTCTTAATACTTAATACTTTTTGCGATACTGTGAATGGCCTTGATTTCATAGGAAAACTGATTATTGAAACAAAATCAATCAAGGCCATGTACGTCATTCATTCTTTATATTTCTATGAGGTTTTTGAGGTCAACTGTCAAATTGACATTTGATTTGAAATTTGAACAATGACCACCACTCGGGCCTCATCAGTCGGCAGTAGTGCTGTCGTTTCCAAAAAACTTTCGGGAGTATAATTTATTTATAGAAGGGAGTACAGAGGACTACCTAATGATGTTACAAAAATAACGCTTTGATTGAAACTCGAAAAATATACTCATTTGAGCTATAGTTAAGAAAACAAACAATTATTACTGAAAAAAGTTCTACTGATGACATCAGAAAAAAGAAAAAAAAGTCTTGTTCATACAAAGTTGGAACAAACCATGTATTGTATTAACCTTGGGTTTGTTCGGTTTGTTCCAACTTTATATGAACAAGATTTTTTATATACTATATATTGTACATATACATACATGTATTTCTTTAATATTTCCATGGAGAAAAGATCTACCGGTGACGTCACACAGATTTGAAAATGAGATGGAAAAAACGAATAAACCATGTGTTGTATTAACCTTAGTGGTCATGTCATCCTCAATCTGTCTGTTGTTTTTTTCTTCTTTGTGCGGGTTGCGTTCGTTTAGTTATGAATTTTTGATTATTTTTTATCAAATTTTGTTCGTTCACTTAAAAACGATTTTTCAAAAGAAGAAGAGTAGTATTTTTGTGACGACAGTAGTACAGGAGCATTGAACCTCTTAGAGGAGTACAAATACTCCCATGGGAGTACATTCGACAGCACTGGTGACTGGTCGCCAGTCAAGTTAGCACCATAAATTATTAGAAATTAGAAAGCCTGCGATATGAGGAATTTTGCTATTTGTGTTTGGGAATTAGCTGCAAGAGAAATTCCTTTTGCTCAATTATCTCCAATGGAATGTGGTATGAAAATTGCATTGGAAGGTTTACGTGAGACATCCGCATATTTAAAAAAATTAATTACAATATGCATGAATGAAGATCCAGGAAAAAGGCCAAAATTTGAAATGATTGTGCCAATTCTAGATAAAATGAAACGTTGTCGTTGCTGATAGATTATATTTAAAAATACATATTAATTAATTATCAAAGTTTTATCGCTATTTTAATATTAATTTGCTTTCATAACAAAATATAAAAAAATCAAATTAAACAGTTATTGTCTGTTTCTAGATGAAAAATTAAATTTTTTAAAACTTATAATTCAAAAAATTTTACTATTTTATTCAATGTATTAATTTTATCAATAAAGTGTATCATTTCAAATCATTGTTGTTTTAATAACACTTTTTTCTATGTGTAATAATGGAATAAATAGCATCATATAAAAACAATTTCAATAGTTCAAGATTTCAAAGAGCCTTTCAGGATCTCAATCAGGTTTCCTTTTGTATTTGTACAATAAGTCATAATATTCATTAGCCTCAAGAGTCAAGGCTGTCAACTGATCTGATCTGAGTTCACCTGGAAAATTTTTTAAAAATAAAACTGTTGCTGATTGAACAATTAGACAATTTTACAATTTATACATAATGTTTTTCCAATGATTTAAAGTGTTTTCTATAAAATTCTTAATTAATTTAATTCGTATATTTGTTGTGATTAATCGAATTCAATTGTTCAATACAGTTGATCCAATTACTAATGGGCTGAATCCGCCACCGAAACTAGTCCCACTTTGTTTTGGAAACAAGGAAACACCTCACCCCCGATGTTCGTGCAACTGCAGAGGAGTAAAAGATGGTAAATCTTTGCCTCCTCCTGCAGAAGACACACCATCGGACAGTATTCATTGGTGCTTCCTTTTAAATTTCCTTGGTTTCACCAGCATAGTCACTTCGAATTATTAAACGTTCTTAACATCTGTAATAACAATTAACACAAAAAAACTATTCTATCTGCGAAACCTTGGCCAAAAAATTACTTCTGGTGCCATCCATGCAGCACTTCCTATTATTTCTGTGTCCCTCCAATTCTTTTGAACCAGTTGTTAACATTATGTAATATAATACAAATTGATACAATTGCTTTGATTGTTATTAATTGTTGGGAGTAAATGATACCAGCTCTTGTAAGTTTTTCAATATCTGCTGCTATATTTTTCAATCTAACTATCATAGCCAAAATTGTTAGTTAATCCAGTTTTTTTTTAATTTATTTAATAAGCAGTTTCGTAAAAAACTTTTTTTAATTTATTTACACAAAATTATTTTAAAAAATGCCAATTTGACAATTGACCTCAAAAATCTCATATTACTAGTTTATACGGTAAAAAATAATTCGAATTAAAAATAAATTATGATTAAATTGGGAGTACGGTATAAACGGGTAGAAATTGGAATTGGGATTAAAATAATACATGCAAACAAACCTTGTTCACGTATAGTATACATGTTTTCCTTTTCTTCTTCATTTTACAATGCCCACCATAAAAATTATAATCCGCCATATTGCATTTTACGCTACACTACACATACATATACAAAAATTTAGGTTAAATCCAAATAAATTGGGTTTAAACCAAAATCCAAATTTGCGGGTTTATACTAGATTAAATTGGGAGTAAACCAAAATCCGTATTAAAAGTGGATTACGTATAATCTGTTAAATAGACATATATAAAATAATCTAAAAAGGATAAATTACGTGAATGGCCTTAATTTCATAGGAAAACTGATTATTAAAACAAAATCAATTAAGGCCATTCACGTCATTGATAAAAATAAAGAGGTCTATGGTGTTTTTAACAAATAAGTTTCAATTTTTTACATACAGATGGCAATCGAAACAGTTTTTCTTATACAAATCATCTGTAATTTTTGACATTTCTAAAAAAAAAAACGACAAATTGTTTTGTCTTCTTTTCATATTTGTTCTGTGTTGAAGATGGCCGGGTTTTCTGGTTTAATTTCTAGTTTAATTTTAACAATAATTTTAATTTTTTCACATAAAAGTGTTACAGGAAATTCAAGTGGTATTCATAGACGTTTCGAATATAAATACTCATTTAAACCACCTTATTTAGCTCAAAAAGATGGTACTGTTCCGTTTTGGGAATACGGTGGAAGTAAGTACACGTCAGTAGATCATTTTCAAAAAACTCAATTTTCCGTAAGAAATACATTTGTTAGAATGAGATAGTTAGATGGGGTGAAGTATGTCTGGGATTGCATATCACATACTTTATTTTGACACGACTACGATTTTTTTTTACTTTTTAAAAAGTGAAAATTCCATATCACCAAAAACAAGTTGTTTTATTTATTTAATGAATGTAGGAATGCTTTTAAATTTTAATATGCCCTCAGGGAATGTTTCCTGAGGTGTTGAAATCCAAAATATTGGAATTTAAAATTATGTACTTTCTAATTTTTTAATATGAGCTAATGTCTTCATTTTTAGTCCTTCAATATTTGTCATTCACAATGAAAATAAAACAAGGATTATAATATTGTTTTCTAAATTGATTATTCCTCTTTTATTTTTTAGATGCCATAGCAAGTTCAGAAAGTGTACGTGTAGCACCATCACTTCGTTCACAGAAAGGTGCAATTTGGACAAAATCAAAAACGAATTTTGATTGGTGGCATGTTGAAATTGTATTCCGTGTAACTGGAAGAGGTCGTATTGGAGCTGATGGTTTAGCATTTTGGTATACTGCAGAAAAAGGTGATTATGCTGGACAAGTATTTGGTTCATCAGATCGTTGGGTTGGTTTGGGTATATTCTTCGATTCATTCGATAATGACAATAAACATAATAATCCTTATATAATGGCTGTATTAAATGATGGTACAAAAACATTTGATCATCAAAATGATGGTACAACACAATTACTATCAGGATGTTTACGTGATTTCCGTAATAAACCATTCCCAACACGTGCACGTATTGAATATTATCAAAATGTATTAACAGTACTTTTCCATAATGGAATGACAAATAATAATGATGATTATGAAATGTGTTTACGTGCTGATGGTGTAATTTTACCAAAGAATGGTTATTTTGGTGTATCAGCAGCAACTGGTGGTCTTGCTGATGATCATGATGTTTTCAGTTTTTTAACAACATCAGTTCATGCACCTGGTCAATTACCAGAAACACAAAATTTACCAGGTGATGATTCAGAAAAATTAACAAAAGAATATCAAGATTATCAACAGAAATTAGAGAAACAAAAGGAGGAATACCGTAAAGAGCATCCAAATGAGGTAGAAAAAATTAACAAAAACTAGAAAATCGAAATTTTTCTGACAGTTTTAATTTTTATTATTTTTTTTGTTTGTTAGGTGAAAGAAGATGACATGGATGATTGGTTTGAATCAGATAATCAACGTGAATTACGTCAAATTTGGCAAGCTCAAAGTCAAATGACAGAAGTTTTAAAAGAATTATCACGAAAAATGGATGAAGTAATTGGTCGTCAGGAACGTACATTAGGCTTAATTTCAGCTCAACCACATGCATCTGGTATTCAACAGCAAGGTGTTGGTGGTGGACAAGTTGTTCAAGTAACAGGAACAATAACTAGACCAGAAGTTGATATGGTTTTGAATAATCAAAATGTTCTATTGACAACTGTTAGAGAGATTCGTGCTTTAATTGGTGAAGTACATTCTCGTGCTGATACAATACTTACAAATCAAGCTCGTGCTCCTACAGCTCATGTTCAAGCGGCAGGATACGATGTTCAAAGTCTGATGGGAGAAATGAGAGATCATTTGAATAATATTAAACAAGAAATTGGTCATGTATCTCGAAAGTAAGTCATTTAAAAAAAAATATTTTTCATACAGGATATTTATAAAATTTATGATTGATATTTCAGAGTAAATCAGCCATCAGGAGTTCCATTGACTGGATGTCCGACACAATCATGTCTTAGTATGACCATGTTTTTGGTAGTAACAGCTGTTCAACTTTTAATTATTCTCTCTTACCAAATTTACAAGTAAGTTTTGAAAAACTTATTTAGGTGCTGTTATTGTTTTATTATTGGTGATATTTTCGCAATATGTATAATACAAAAAAAATTTTAGGGTGATTTATAAAAAAAAATGCTTCTAATAATTTTTTTTATTTTCTTTATTAAAATCCGTTACAATCAAGAGTTAAAAATTTTAAATTAATAAATTAAAACTATTTTTTTTTCATTTCAGGAGTAGAAGTGAAGCTCAAGCAAAGAAATTTTATTAGGCCGTAAACAAATTTTTTTTCTACTGAAATTATTCCATTTAAAAAAAAGTGCTAAAAGCAACTTAAAAAAAATTAAAAAAAAAGAAGTAAAATTCATAAAAATCATCTCATATTGTCTTCATATCAACGGATAATTGAAAAGAAAAATATTATTTGAAAAAAATAATAATAAAATGATAAATAAATGCGGTGATATTTAAAATGAATAAATAAATAAATAAAAATTAAAAAAAAATTTTTAATAATAGATCTATTTTTTTTTTCTTTTTCTAATTGAAGATTTAAAAAAAAAAATAAAATAAATAAATACAAAGCTTAAAATTGGTACACACAAATCTAGTTTTTCGTGGAAGTACCTAAAATTTTACAGAATCATCAATCACTTTTTTGTATTTATTTCATGGAAATTTTAGTTGAAGAATTTTTTAAGATTTTTTTTTCTGAAAAAAAAAACCTTTTTTTTTTAAATAATTGAGCTTTCTCAAAAGTTATTTTAATTTTAAATTTTAATTTTTTTCAAAAATTTATCATTTTATCGAATTGTTAGCATCAACATTCATCAAGGAAAGAAAACAAACAAATAAAATGCATTTTTTTTTTTTATGCAAAACTAGACTTGTTTGGAAAAAAAATAATTAAAACAAAAAAAAAATTCCATAAGTAATTTTTATAACGTTTTTTTTTTTTTTTAAATAAAAGTAAAAAGTAATGTACTGTAGATTATTTATTATTGTAATAATAATTATTCCATTGAATAAAAATGAAATAAAAGATTAAAAAAGAAAAAAGATAAATTTATAGGAAAAATTAAAGGTAAACTCAATAAATGTGAGAATAAAAAATTAATATTAAATTTAAAAAAATCATTTCTTTTTTTTAAATTGCTTTTTTTTTGTAATAAAATGAAAAAAGAATTCTATAAAAAAATCGGTATTATTTTGCTGATTTGAATGAAAAAAAAAAATAAAAATAAATAAATAAATAAATAAGAATAGGTAAAATTTTAATATTCCAATAAATTACCCCATTTTTATAGAATTTTCTATGCAAAATAAATGTCAGGTTGTTAATTAAAAATTTATTTATAAAAAAAATGTTTTTTTTTTTCTTTTTATTAAAAAAAAACAAATATGTTTTCTTCTTATTTTTCAGTAATTTCTTTTTTTAAATAAATTATCGCCGTAAAATAAATATAACTCGTATTAAGAAATAAAAAAAAAAAGAAAAAAAAATTGTTAACTATAATTATTATTATTATTTTTAAAGTACAATTGTAATGGAGGATGATTATGATGGCGATGATAATAATATTTTCATATATGCTACTATTCCTAAAGTGAAAAAAGAAAAAAACAGTGTTAAAAATTAATAATTGAAAATTGAAATCAATTTTACAATACACACACACAAACCTTCCAAATCATGCTGTTCTCTTATAAAGAATTTTCATTTTTTTTAATCGATAAAAAAAGCAAAAAAAAAAACAAAACACAAAAAAAAATAAATAAAAGAAATTTATTTTAGTGTAATTTTTTTTTTGTTAATTGTAAAAAATAATTTTTTTTTTTAAATAAAAAATAAAATGTGTCAAAACATGCTTTTAGTAATTTTTAATTTAAAGAATTGTAGATTGAAGAGAGAGAAAAAATTATAAGGGACAATCTGAACGTGCTACATACTGTAAATTAGAAATGAATTTTTCTCGTGTCATTTCTACGAACTTCATTTTAATTTAAGAACAATCCATATTTGTTCCCACGAGTATTCTGGAATAAATCAGTGTTGTCAAGGCGTAAACGCTTGAGTCGTGTTAAGTAAAAAAAAAAAAAATGAGTTTTTGAGCTTCTGTTATTCACCATAGCGTAAATTACATTAAATTTCGCTTAATACAGTAGCAAGGCATGTAGTGTAACCGACCTTGCCTAAACATCGGAGAGGACCGTTCAAGCCAAGCAGCCTTTTTCAGCACGGTACCTACGTACCTACACACCGGCTCACGTGGGTTTAAAGGGTTTTCTCTCCTTTGTGCTTGATTTAGTCTGAATATCTCCTAACTGATCTGTTTGAAAACAATAATCCTACTGAAAAAGCAATTGCTAATCCATCGATATAGCTTAGTTCTTCTCAGATACACACAAGCCCTTCATCATGACGAAGTGCAAGCACATCGAAGGAGTCCAACAACTTTAAAAAAGATGTTCTTCAGTCTTAAAAATATATTGAAAATTGAATTTTCTAATTTATCAACATATTTATGTTGAAAAAGTGAGTATTCCACTCAAAACTAAATTTAAAAAATAAAACATTTTAAAATTAAAGTGAAAACATAATATTGCAAAGTCAAACCATAATTTAAAAAAAAATTCCTGAAAATTGGAATCACAAAAAAAAAAAATCAGATATTAAACTCTCAAGCCGACGGTATTAGAAACTTTGTCAGAAACCAGTTGAAGAATTCAAAAAAATATTCACGAATAACGAAATGATTAGGAGTAGTTTTAAATTTCATTCTGCTGTGAAGTTTATTTTATCCCGTGCAACTCTAAGTATTTACAGTTTTTCGATCCGACATTTTGTCGGTAGTTGTAATTAATTTTCTGTAGTTTTTATTTTAAATTTCTCCATACAAAAATTACACATAAAAATTGATATTAAAATTGAAGATTGATATTTTTAAATAATTACTATAATTTTTTAATGCAATTTTTTTTAAAAAAGCCAAGTTGAGACGCAATTTAAGATGAATCATTTCTTCCAAGAGATGAGATGGTTTTGCGTTATTTTATTCTTTTGGTATGTTTTTTTTTTCTTTTTTTTTTTTCATTTTTTTTTTTCAATTAAAAGAAAAGAATTGAATTTTTTTATTACTTAGCAAATTTTCCCAATATAAAAAAAAGAGAAATGGAAAATACATATGTAAAGAGAAATCACAAAGAAAAATTATTTTTCTTAAAATCAAAATTATTTTTATATTTATTACTTTAATTTTTTTAATTGGTTAGATTGAAAAAAGGAAAATTCAAGAATAAACACAAAATGTTGAGTTTAAAAAATTTCATCTGACTACGTCGTCCTCTTCACTTTTGTTCTTTGTTTTTTAATTTTCACATAAATAACCCTGTTTCATGATTAACCTACCTTTTACTTATTATCAATGGATACTCTTTTTAAATTTCAACTTTCTGTTTGTAGAAAAACATGGTTTCTAGTCTTATTGCAAGGACTTACCTTATTCCAAAAAAATTACATAGAAAGCGATGTGAAAAATATTTTCTAAAAATTTCAAATAATTTGGATTACAAAATCCTAAGAGATTATATTCAACTGAAAAATTAAACGTTATACGAACTATTGAATTTAGTGTAATTTTCTCCGCCTCTAACCCCACACAAAAAGTTCACAAAATTTTGGAATACTTTTTCTCAATTTCAACACAAAAATTAAAGTCATCGACAAAAACATCCTAAAACGTGTAAAGGAATTGAAAGTAAAGTATGCGTAGCATATAACTTCCTGGCGATAAAATATGCTTAGGGATCATTTGTAGGCTATAATTTGTTTATACATACAATAAACCGGCAAGGCGGTAAACTGCTATGCAGTGATTAATTGCAGGTGGTGAATTGCGATAAATTTTCCAGACCCCGCAATTAGCTGCTTATACACTAGCAGCAACGATTTATATCGGACGGAAGATATCTGTGTATTTATCGGCAGATAATAATCAACGATAAATTGTAAAGATAAATTGGTATTTTTCCACTCCACAACGTTCAAGCGATATACATATCAGTAGAAAATAAATTGGGACGAGAAACTGAAGTCTGTGTAGTCGATATGTCTCTCGATTTTTAACAAATCAGCAGATAAATCGGTCATATTTGATCGTTTGGAATTTTTAAAAGATTTGAGAGATTTTCTTGTAATTTTACCAAACTTTAAAAAAATAAATCAGTAACCGCAGTTATCACAGTAGCCAACTATACATTGAAAAAAATTGTGAATTGTACTTGAAAAGTGTACGTACGAGTATTAGTGATGACTGACGTGGAAAAAATTGTGTAACAATTGTTATAGCAGAAAGTATGTATAATATTAAAACGTCGTAGGAAACAGAAGAATAGATCAAAACGGGTCAAACAATGGTTGAGCAGAAAAGATCTTAACCATATGACACTTCTAAATTAACTTCCAAAAAATGATCCTGATGATTTTATAAATTATTTGCGTATGGATCAAAATTTTATCAGCCTCACCACGATCATATCAGACTACAGACATATCCAATTGTTAATTTTGTCTTCAAGTGTTTGTAAAAAAGTACGATTTATATACCAACTTTTTTCAAGTCGATATTAATCGTTTACAAGTGCAATAAGTGTGTGTGTAATGTACGATTTATGGAAATTTTTCGTTTGCAAATCAAATTTATTTTATCAGCATTCAGCACTAACTATAGCAGAATTTTTTATCAACCATCGACCAATTAATCTTTTGGATCGGCAGATAAATATGTGTATAAGCAGTTTAAATTAAATTATCGAGTATTAATTATTCTTTTCTAAATTTTATTATTTTATTTCCTGTTTTTAAATTCCTAACTGGACACATAAACCACAAAATCCTCAAAACTTAGACAAATGACTTGAAATAAGTCATATACATTTTTCAAATTACAATTCATTTTTTTTTTCTAAATAAGAATTTAATTCGAAAATTAACATATACCTTGTTTATGCACAAAAATTAAAACGTATTAACGATAAAACGTTTTGAACATCGTTTTGAGATAATACATTTTAATTGGTGTTTATGCGTAGTACAACATTTCATTCTCACTTAAAACGTTTTGAGTAATAAACTAACACTACTCTAAAAGTTCATATTGATGTTTAGTATGTTACTACCAACACCATTTTGAAAGGTCAAATATGACAATTCATTTAAAACGAAGAAAGTGTACATGCACATTTTAAAAACGCATTGAAATTTTAAATTCGGATTTTATAGTGTATTCACTCAAAACGAAATAAAGTTTCAATGCGTTTTAAAATTTGGTTTATGCATCCGTATTTAGTCAAAACGGCATGAGTTAATGCGAATTAAAGCTTCGCATAAACAAGGTAATAGTTTACCCTGCATTAATGCATTAGAAAATTAAATAAAAATTCGGACAAAGTAAAAAAAAAAACTTTTTTTTGTGTTAATTTTAATGTTATTGAATAAACATGCCAAAATAAGCAATTTTTTTCTTAAAATTACGACAATAATGAATAACCCTTAATTTACATATTCTTTAACATTTTTGAATTATTATGTGTTTAAATGAACAAAAAGTTATATAATATTTCTTTCCTAGAATTTGATATCCTTGAAAAGACATTCTTACTATTAAATTACGAAAAACAAAAAATTACAAATAAATTTGAACTCATTTCAAATTTAATATTAATATTTACATTTTTATTTCAAAAATTACAATGCGATGAAATTCAATCCATCCATCATTCTAGTTTCTTTGCCATTAAATTTATCGACTTTTTTTCCATTTCAAAAGAAAATAAAAAGGATTCTTTTTGTTACAATGGAAAAAATCCAAAAAAATAGATTTTCTCAGAAAGTAAAAAAACAATAAATTTTACAAATTTTCATGTTTCTTTTTTTGTCCAAATAATTTTTTCAATATTTCATCATAATTTTTCAATTCATTCAAATTTTTGTGATGACATTTAGTTTATTTTACAAAAAAAAAAAAGGATTTTTTGGCAAAAAAAAAATAACGATAGGACGAAAAATATGGCGCCAAATATTTGTGGCATAAAAATACACTTACATACAAATATATAATAAAGTATATATTCATCATGTATTAAATCCCTGAATATACATACATAGTATACCGTTGAAATAAATTTTTAGAGATTTAGATTTTTTTTTTTGTTATAATTTTTTTTCTTCTAGTGATAGCTACAAAACCAAAAAACTAGGGAAAAAAGTTTGAGTGAAGCTATGTGAAAAATACACGCTATTATGTATTTTTTTTTTCAATAACGTAAAAGTAAACATCAGCTTCCGCAGTAAATGGTAGTCTATTTGGAGCCTTTTTTTGTTAGTTCTAAAAATCCATTACTGTCCTTTGCCCTGGCCATGAACATATACATGTATGTATATACGTTTTCAATATATAAATATATAAATTACATGATGTTTTTATGCTCCCAGATTTTAGAATGTATGAAAAAAAAATACAATCCTTTGGAAACGTAAATATCGCTATGGAGAATGGTATGATTTTTATTGGAATCGTTTGTCGTTTGTACATCAGCATAACGATAAAATAAATAAAAAAGAAAAAAAATCATATAAAAATAAAATGAAAATATAAAAAAATTGGAAAAAGAAATATTTGAAAATGGAAAAGCACATAAATAAAGTCATTTGAAAACTCTTTATCTATGTTTGGTCTTTCATGAATAAACAACAGCACACTCAGCTAGTTATTATATTGCTCCTGTGAATAATATGACAGATCCCAGCTAGTAGCTGGTAGTACATACATACATAGTTCTGGTCCAAAAATGTATTTACCATTTTCTTGTAAATAACAATACATATACATATGTAGTCCTTGCTGGTCCTTGTTATACAAATATGATGACTATATAAGGTATCATCAGCAAGCATAGTAGCATAGCAAAGTAATAATTCAAGAACTTTTTTGAAATATCCTTCACTCATTCCCATTTATTTCATCAAGACAATAATATATTCCCATATCTTCATATCTTTTTTTTTTCTTTTCTTGAACGATATAATAACCACCATCTTACTTATGCCCAGATAAAAGATTGTGTAGGTTATAAGATTTAACATTAGAAATTTATATTGCTATACAATCATTCGCCAACAAAATATGTATATATATATTATCCTTATAGTCCCATCAACACAGAATCATCATATTTTCTATTACTGTATTTTGCTACTTGCTAGTCTATATTGTTTGTTGGTACACATGTAGTACATTTCGTCTGTATTGTAAGGGTTTTGGCTTAATATCAGCAAGAAGAAAATGAATATGAAAAGTATGAGTTGAAATGGCGCCGATTTGTCGGCTCGAATTTCCCTTACACATTTAAAAAACAAAAAAATCATTTTTCAGATTCATCCTTTTTTTTATATAATGAGGGAGGGGGGGTTTGCATGGATACAACATGTGTATAAAAACATTTACATATATACAATGTTATGCGACATAACGGCAGCCAATCCTGAAATTTTTTGTATCCACCAACCATGAAACGAATAAAATTTCACATACCTATACGTATATGTATATTATATACGTAAAAATAAATACAGTTAGATACCTATAAATTTAACGTTATCTTTAGTATACATATGTATATTCAAAATGATACTTTACTTTTCCCTGGGCAAAATCATCATAAATTTGTTATTGTTGTACTTGGAGCAAATTACAAATAGTATACCAGAAAATGGATGATGATGGCTGGAACAAAATGAATAACTCAATGTTTGTACATATGTATATGAAAATTTTTTTATAAGTACATACGTCGTATAATTCCTTGGAAAAAATAAAGATGGATGAACATTCATTTGTTATAGTCCTGTTTTAAGTTGAAGTTGAAGAAAATGAAAGATAGGTGGGTGGGAAAAAAAAGTATAGTTTTTCTTTACGTGTAGTCTTAACGACGCGCCAAATCGGATGTTTTTTTTTCATTTTTCTTTTTTTTTAAGTGTTATGTTCCTTTTTTTTTAAACATTTTGCCGCACATTGTTTTTTTTTTGTTTTGATTTTGTACTTAGAAACGGAAATGATCCATGAATTTTTTCTAAGCTTGTAAATCAATGAGAACATTAAAAGTTAGTCATTAGATAAGAAAAAATTCTTTTTTTCTAGTACCATAAATCTTTTTTCTTCTTAGTTTTTTTAGATATACTTTATTAGTTTCTGAAAAAAAAAGGAATTTGATAAAGTATACCTAGTTATCTTTTTTTTTTTTACATTAAATTGAATAAATTGAAAAACTTCTTTTGATTTTGAAAACGAAAAATGATTAGCATATTTTTTCACATTGAGAAAATTAAAATTTTTTTTCTTTTTTTTTTTTGGAAAAAACTTTTTGATTTATGTAAAATTTGATAATACGAAAAAATTATTACATCTGAAATTTATTCTGTTTGGTATTTTTTTTAGGAGCTTACCAAGGCATTAGAGCTATAGCGTAAATTTTGTTAGTTTTTTGTGGTCTGAAAAAAAAAATCTAAATTTAATTTCTGAAATAATCAATAGAAAATTTGGTTCCTTTCCTAATGGGGCTATACAGTTCAAAGCAGCTTGTAATTCTTTGTCACCCATATTTTTGTTTTATTCATATTTTTACTCTTCCAATTTTCTAAAAATTTTTTTGTTTTAATTAGCGATGCAGATTTTCTTTAAATGAAATGAAATGTAGCGGCATGAAGCAGCTTTTCTAGTATTCTAATGTTACGTAACGTTAACACTTATTTTTGATAAACAACTCTTCAATTGTTTTAACAGGTATTTGGACGAGCTCAATTATTTGTTTTTAAAATTTTTACTAAATAGAAAGTTCATAATGATAGTTTACAAACGAGTACAATGGACTCTCCTGTCTGAGTGCTCGTGGATTCCTGCATACCCACACACCCCCCCCCTCCCTCAATGACACAAAAGTTTACCAAACTTTTCATACAAAAAGGCCTGGAAATATAGCAATGCTTATTGATGCCTCGTTTATTCAGTTTTATTAAGAATTTTGATTATTATTAAAAAATCTTATAAAGTTAATTCTAACTAAGGAATATACGTATCTTTATACATTTTATATAATCTATTTTGTTGTCAGAAGAAGCTAAATTTATTTATTCTTTTTCAAGAATCATTAATTCTAAAAAACACTGTACGGTGAATTAATAGAAACTAATATAAATACAATTTATAAAAGCTTAAAATTTGCCTAGAATATTTTTCACACGTCTTCAAACAAAAAAAATTCTCTTTTATTTATAAAATTTTAGAGACACAAATTCAAATAAATCCTGTATAAAATTTAAATTAAATTTCATTTTTTTTCCAATTCAAAAAGTCATTATAAATACAACAAACATCCCCCACAAAAATATTCATTATCATTATTATGATTATTATTTTTATTGTTTTATGTTTTTTGTATGAATTATTCTGATGGGAATTTTTTATGATGCCATTTCTTACACATCCATGAATTCAACAATCCGGGAAATTTTACATTTGTCCATGAGCAATTTAAAAATGTGTTTTTTTTAAATATTTTGTATAAAATTCAACATAGTTTCAACAACAACAACAGAATATTAATAAAAATAATAAATTCATTAAAAAAAATAAATGAAATAAAATGAAAATATCCTTTTTTTCATTGTTTGTATAGTTGTTAAAAAGTATAAGTAAAGTACTACAACTACACTACTTTTCCTAAGAATAGGGTGATTTACATTTTTTAAGTTTGCATTTTCCAACAAACTTAATTCTAGTATAGCATTTTTTTTTCTCTTCACAAAAATCATTTTTGTTATTATTTATTGCTGTAAAGTCGACCGAAATGCTTGTCATCACCATCATGATTATCATCAATTTAAGGGTAGCATTTGATTCAGGATAATGATGGTAGAGAGTGTGGTATGGTTTTCATTAAATTTTAAATAAAAATATAAGCACTTGTCATAGTTATGGACCATTTAACGGTTTTTTCTAAAATGAACATATAAAAAAGGGGATGCTACATATATAAATATTCAACAAAACAATTTTAATGGTTTCACAATTTTTTAAATTGTTTGATTTTCCTTACATTTGTATGCATTTATCATTTATATACTCGTGTATTTGTAGTTTATGAAATTGAAGACAATTTCATTAGTTAAGTCATTATAGCCATCCGGTTTTAAAGATCATCTTGTCCCGTGTATATTTTTTTTTACTTTTTGAATGATGAAATGGTGATAATTTTATTTTATTTTTTAAATATAAAGGGGGATGAAAAATTGCTGAGGCGGACAGATGTTAAATTATACACAATCCCATAGAATTGACTTAAGGAATTTTTATGTTCACGTTTTTTTTTAATATACAGAATTGATTAAATTTGTATTGTCTATATTTTATTGTTTTGTTTATAGAAAATGAGAATTAAAAATATGATAAATTAAATTGAAATTTTTTGTGGATAAAGAAAATCCTTTTGTTTTATATTTTAGTCGAATAATAATAATTGTATTTTAATTTCAAGTATTTGCTTGAAATATCTTCTATTTTGACAACAATTTGTTACAAAATTCTTATTTTGTATATTTTCAGGGACAATATGCAAAGAATATGCAGAAAGGTACTAAATGTTGAGTCAGTTATTGAAAATTCAACTATGATGCTTTAGAAAATAAATTGAAAAGAATTCGCCAGGAACTGAGGTGATCACAGGAAAATTTACTGAAGGCTACTTTGAATTAATCTGGTAACTCCACCAAAAGAAAAGGATAAAAATACGATCATACGCGTATCTCCTACAGTATAACAATAACCAATCTTGAACTTAATCATTTGCACGAGTATGAAAATAATATCTTAATTTTCTTAATTTGAAACCAAAAATGAGTCAATTAAAATGATATAATTAAACCTCAAAATATATTAAAAATTACTCTTAAGATTTATTTTAAAAATGCATTGTTACACTTTTTTTAAAACTCATAAATTTTGTAAAATATCCATTAAATTCTAAAAATGTCCTGAAATCTAACGCCCATTTATGAATTTAAAGCACCATTTGAAGTTGAACGAGTGACCATACTAGTTTTTTCTACTAAAAAAAATTGTTTTTTCTTCTTAAATTTGCAATAAATCTCTTTAAAAGAAACCGGATGACCATATAGATACAATAACCGGAACTAATGTAATCATCCCTTTTTTTGGTGTATGGTGTACTTGTGTAAGTAATAGAAATTAAAATTTATGTGATAAAATAAAATCTTTTACAATATAATGTACATGATTTCAAATCAATCGAATTAAAACCAGTTGTATATGTGATACAAGATAAATGATACTTAAATCATCAATGATTTAAATTGATATCCAATGTACGAGGCAAAGAGCAAGGATAGAAAAAAAAAGGAAAAAGGGAGAAAAAAAACTAAGAAAAAAAAATGTCATGGATTTAATTGTGATAGATAAATTCATTTTGTATGGATATGCATTTCCTGAAAAATTTTGAATTTGTTCACAATCAATACATACATCCCTCGATGTTTTTTCTTCTCAAATTTATAGAAAAACTTTGAAAATAAAATAAAAAAAATTATCATCGAAGTTAAATTTTTATAATGCTTAGAAAATTTTTCTTAGTCAGCAGTGCACACATAAAAAAAAATCAGAACTCTTTCCTTGTTTTATTAAAATGTGATGATAGCTTGGTTGATGTTCATGTACGAAAAAAATAAATTGAAGGGATTTTTAATGCGAATTTCAATTTGCAATAGTTGCTTGAAAAAAATTTTCTAAGATAAATCCATAAGAAAACTTTGTTGGCGACTTTTTGTATCGGAAGTGATGATCAATTTTTTCCCGGAAAAGGCATAATTTGTTAAAGTTTATATGTTGTATGATATTTTTCATAAGGGTGAATATATAAAATCTAAAAGGACAAGAGAAAAACATTCTATGAAAGTAGTAGCTATGCTGAAAAAAAAAAAAAAAAAAATATATCAGAACATCAGGACAAGAATTTGTCTGGTGGATTAGTAATCTGGTATATTGAAAAGAATTATTCAAGCATAAAGTAAATTGAAAGAAAACATCCTATCCTTTGATTCTACTTTTTTTTTCTTCATAGATTAATGTAAGTGCTGTTGCTTACTGAATGTCTTGAGAAATCTATATCCTTTATTTAAACATCATTTATCAAAAAAATATTTATGTTTTATAAATGCTAAAACTAAAAGTATACGCTGTCAATGGAACAAAATGAAAAGTACTTATGATTACTATTTATTCATATTTATGAAGAAAATGTAATTAGTTATGGGTTTTTTCTTGGAATTTTATGAATTAAAGATATGTAATCGAGTTTTGTAAAAACATTAATTACAAAGATTTATGATTTTTGTGTTATGGTATTTTCGAGTTTTTATGAAGAATGATGAAATAGTAAAATTTAAAAAAAATTCAATGACTGATGTGGGAGACTATAGAATGAACGAGAAAAAAGCTCGAAAAGTTTTAATAGTAAACCAAGATTCAATAAAGCGGAAAAGAGATCCAATGAAAAATTTCTTAATTCAAAGTTTAAAAAGGATACCTTGAGTGATAATACTAGTTATGAGCTTCGTAAAAATTTCGGGTAATTTTTATGTATGTTGTGTATTTCTTCTTGTTTCGTTATTTGAGTTTTTAAAGAGAACGTGTATTTCGGACGTGGAATTGAAAGCAATCTCGAAGACTGTTTTTTTTTTCGTTTTTTTTTTCAATAAAAACCTTAAAAGAATAAAAATCGATAAAAAAAATTCATGTCACAGAAATGAAAATAGTAAGGTGAGCAGGAGATAAAAACTAGAAATGAAAGAATCGTAGGAAGTTTTCAGGTCATCTCAATCGTCGAAACGATGGTACGGAAATATAATGAGAAGAATAGAAGATCATATGGTAAAAAGGGCCTTGCACTTAGAAGAACGCAAACGACTTCTCGGACGACTTCAAGGACCATGGATTTGAAAGCGCTAGAATTAAGTGAGATGACAACAACGAACAATCTGAAGGGCCAACCCCTTCATTGTAATTGTTAACTTATATGAACTGGAAATTATTCGAAGAAAAGAATTAAAATTTTGAAAGCAATTAAAAATAATGCTTTTTTTTAAAATATTGAATTAGTTTTTCTTTGAAATTGTTACCATCATTAAACTACTATTATAATTTCAATTCTTCAATTCTAAATCTGTCTTTTGACTTTTCGAATCGATTTAAAATTATTATTCTCTTCAATTCTTGAAAATTTTTATTTCTTAAAAATTTCTTGTGATTAAATTATCTATTTAATTAAAAATTGAAAAAAAAAAAAAATTTTAATAACATTGCAAAAGCATGAAATTATTTTCATATCGAAATAAAATTCATCTCATTAAAATATTCAAATAAATTTTTAAAGTTCTCATATCCGATATTAAAAATTATCCAATGGACTAATAAAAAAATTCTTTTAATGATCTGAATAATAAATATAAAATCGAATATAAAATAAAAATGAATTCATTTTGTTATTAGAATTTACAATATGAATATAAATCGTTATATTTGACAATAAAATCTTTTTATTTTATTTCATTTTAAATTTCATCTGAAATGAAAAGTTTCGCTTTAAAATTATTATTTTTTTCAACTTTCACCCACTAAAATTTCTATGAACTATTTGTAGTAAACATATCGAATTCAGAAAAAGATTGTTGGCAAAAAAAAAGATAATAAAAAAAATAAAAAATGAAATATGTACGTTCAACTTGCAAAGTCACATAAAGTCATAACATTGAATTATGAATATGATATAAACAATAAGATTTATAGATTATTATCATTTAACAAAAAAAAAGGGATGTACGGATAATGTTAAATTTTCAAATGTGTGGAAAATCCCTCTTTATTCTTATAACTGCAAAACAAGTTCACCCCATGTAATATGTACTATACATATTGTAAAATGATATGAGGATACACACATGGCTAACATACATACTAACGAAATAAAAGTATAAAACAAAGTGTATATATCGTCTTAACCAGATAAAAAAGAACACATAAAAATAAAAGATGAAATTTAAGAAAATAATTTTCTAAACGAACTGAATGTGCAAGATTCATCTTTTTACATATAACATGAGTTTTTTATTTTTTTTTTTTTTCATTTTTGTAATCTTCTTGCTTTGTAAATTTGTTTTTATTTTATTTCGCATTATTTCTCTTTAAATTTGTTTTTGTTTCATTTGACGATTTTTATATCGTAAACACTTAAATTGATTGATTTAAAGATATTTTTTTATAAAAGTATTTTATGGGATACGAGTACGTATTTTGAATATAATTGCTAAAAATTACGATTTCATGACATTATTATATTCTTAAAATTTAAATTTTTATAACTCACATTCATAATAAAAAATGTGAAAATAAAAATTATAATGAGAAACTATAAAATATGCACATAAAAACATACATAGTACTCGTATATGTAGGCACATATGTAATAAAATAGTGTCATTTGATGTATTTTAATGGGCCTATCATAATTTATTAAGATCCTTCTGGCCCTTAATTTTTGGGATATTCACGAATAAAGAAAAATATTTATGATTCAATTGAGAAAATTAAAAGTCTGCATATATGAAATTTATCTAAATTGTAAGGATATGTACATATTATATGGTATAGCTTTACAATACATGTACATTTATATACATACATATATTTTATGCGTGAGTATTGTGTGGCTGTGGGACACAGAGAGAATGAAAGTAAATTTTCTTTATAAACATTTTAATTTTTGCAAATAAAATTTTACATAAAAATTTATTAATTTAATTAGTTAATGCATTGTCGCAAAAAGGAAAGAAAAAGAAACAGTTAAATTTATCTGTACTCACATCACACACAAAAAAGACAAAAATATAGAATATCTGTATGATTAATAAAATTAACTAAAAATCTTTGAAGGGTGATGAAAAACCATTAATTTGTTTGCATTATGAATTTTGTTTATAGATTTATTTAGTATATAGCAATATACCACAGAGAGTTCTTATGAAATTATATCGGGCTGAGATTTAAGTGTTTTTTTTTCTTCTTCTTTTTATTATTATTTTTTTTTATGTAATAAGTTATGTTAACAAATGATGATATATGTATATTTTAACGTACGTACATACATATGTATATAAAATGAAAGGGATGAAACAGAATATAAAAAATATTTTTTTTTTCCCTTATTTTCTTTTGCTATCATATTTCTTTTTCTTACAATTGAAAAAAAAAATAAATATTATTCAACCCTCACTTAACGTTATTTTCTGTAAAACCTAATGATCCTGAACAAATAATATTGTGAAAGTTTGTATACATACATATATAAAAATAGAAAATAGAATAAAATAAAAAAATATGAAAAAGAAACAGTTTACAAGAAATAAAAAAAATTATTTTTATCATCACTCAATTTATGAAGTTGTTTATTGTGGTTTATGGCTTATTCAAACTTTTTTTTTTAAATATTTTTTATTTTATTTTGATTTTGGGAAAAAAGACAATAATACATATTTTGAAGTTACTTTAGGTTTAAAAAAACAGAAAAATATTTTTGAAATATTCTAATCATGTTTTTCTTTTTAGGATTGAATGCTTCTTTTCTTCTTCTTTTCATTTTTCAATTCAAAAAAGGTATGTTAAGGTAAGGTATATTCCTATAGAATATATCTTGTTACGGTACATAGTGGCCGACGAACTGAAAGAGTACTTATCGATACTAATTATTATTCTATAGCCAAAAATAAAAAAAATTTCTGGTCATAATACAGCTATTTAGCCAATTTTGATAATCAATTACTTCAGAATAAGATGTTTTCATTTTGATCTCTTCCAAATTTGAAAAAAAAAAAAGATATTGGGTTCCTCAAAAGAGTATCTTTTTAAACTTTTCATGTACTCAGTCGAAATGTATAGTAGCAGGAAAAGAAAATTTACCATAAGCAAGTTGAAACTTTCAATACAGACATACTCGTATATGTAATTGCTAAAAATTGAGTTTTGCCTTATAATTGACATTTAAAATAAATTTTAATTTTTTTTATCGATCCCAAAAAAGAAAAACTTTTTAAATGAACCCTAAATTGAACATTATCATAATATGCATTTCTAAATTGTCTTTCTACTGTCAGTAAATTAGAGAAGCGCCTTTCATTTACTTCAAATTTTATTGATATTCATGTAAATAAATCAAAGAATAACAATCTATAAAATTTATTTCGGTTTTTTTTTTTTTTTTTTTTTTGAGTTTTATCTGATGACAATTTGCCCATCCTGAGATAAGTAACATATCAAAACAAATCAATTTCCTTTCAGTATTTTCCTTCTTATTACATTGTTGTTGAATATATTTTGTGTTGTCACTGATTTTGCCCTAAAATTATAATTTTATCATCAGGATTCTGAAAAAGCAATAGTAGACTATACAGTGAAGAAAGTTGGCAAGGAAAGAAATATTAGGGAATACATATTTGAAAAGATACATTGCATAAGAAACAACAAAATATTATGTTATATCAGATTCTTATCTAAATTATTGCTCAATACAATTTTATTCATTTTTAATTTTGTTTTTATATTTTTATTTTATTCTATTCTTATATCGAATTTTGTTTATCTTGATTCATAAATGAAGTATTGAACTGTATTTGTATACAAAATAAAAAAGAGATACATATCCTTCATGCTGCTGTGTTATATTGCACTTCTTCAACAATATAGTTAGAATTTTTGGTTCCAAAATGACTCCCTGAAGCGTAATGTCGGCACATTGTTTAGATATTCATGTAAATCAAGTACAAAATTTATATTTATTATATAAAGATAAAATTTTAACTATTTTTTTCAAATATATAAGAAAATGTCATGGTTCAATGCATACAATGATTCATTGTGACACACAACACATACTAAAGGAAAATCATATTTTTGAAATTTTTCATCAGTTAAGCATAAAATCGGTTTTATGTTTTGTGAAGTCTATGAATATATTATTTTTTTTAAATACAGAAATGTAAAATGTTATTTAACAAAATATTTATTAAAAATGGATTCTCATTTTGTGAAATATGTTTTGCGTAAGTTTCGGTAATTTTTTAAATTTGTAATTATATTTTTCAGTTTTTAAAGTAATTAATTTAGACAGAAATTGAAAATAAAACACATTTTGCTTTCCAACATAAGTATGTTTGAATTCTTTCATTGTAACGGAATTTTTGAATGAGATTAGGGTGAAAGGACAGACACTTGGTACAAAAATCTTGAAATTTTTCTTATAATTACATTAACTCGACATCTTCAAAGTTCGTTCCAATTCATTCAAAATTATGTTTCTATACACCTTGTACAGAGTGTCCTTTATGGTTTTTTATATTAGAAATATGTAATTAAATTTGTTTGTCCTTTTTGAAACATGTTTTTTCATAATAATTCGATCTGCAACAGAAAAGACGGTAATCTTTAACAAAACTTTCTCCATTTATTTCATTTTAATTTTTAAAAAAAGTAAAATAAATAATTTTTTAGTTTTTGTTTGTGATAATTCATAACTCTATCATTTTTAACAGAAATACATATTAAAAATGCAAGCCAATATGTCCACAAAGATAATAATAGAATAGCATCTTCACTGAAAAATAAAATTCGTTACTAAACCACCAAAATCTCCTTACAGCGTTTTAGTTTCTAGAAATTTCCGATAGATGGTGACTGTATCAATTTAGCAGCAAAAAAAAAAAAAAAAAACAAAAGACAGCGAAAACGAATTTACTTTGAATTTGCCGAGTACATGTCATTTAAATTTGTTTTTTGTTTCGGTGGTCGGTTTGCTAAACAAAATTTAATTGAAAGATATTTTTAAAAATAATTTTCACTACTTTACCTGCACAATTAGTAACTTTAAAATTCAATTAAAGATCTACAGTGTTCTTTTATTTTTCTTAATTAAATTACAACAATTTCTGTTAAACAGTAACTTTTTTAATTACATAAATTGATGAAGTGTACATCTTACAGCAGTATCTTTTTTTTATATTTTTTTATTTGATAATTGATATACAAACATTTTTACATATTTACTGCAGAATATTGCTTATAAAAGCAAATCGTATCTCCATTTATTTCGAGTTCGACACAACGATATATTGGGCGTGTTGTATTGTGAATGATTTTTTTTTTGTTTTTGCATTATCAAAAAAAAAGTGAACAAAGTTTATTGTTGGAGTTTATGAAATTAAGGGAAAAAAAGTAAGTTTTATAGTTTTGTTTATAATTTTTTACCAAATTCATAAAATAATCATTTAAAATGTTATACTTTTTTTTAGTCTAACATCAAAAAAAGATACTCTCTTGATTCATTCAATTTGTGTGGTGGTGGTGATATATCCGCCATTGCCCACAGAATTTGCAAGAAGATTGAGATTTATAATGATTTAGCTGGGCCCCAGTTTTTTTTTTCTTCTTAAAAATAATTACGAATTCTTGAAAAAGATACTTAGGTATGTTTTGTATTTTTTCTAAACAATTCAATATTCAGTATTCGATTGTATCTGTAATGCTAAATCATTATTTATTTATTTATTTATTTAATTTTTTTGGGAATTCTTATGCTTTACCATATTTGGAACATATGGAGGTCAAACTTCCTACTTAAGAAAAAAAATGTCAATATGGGTATAAAAAAATTTTGCTGTTACAAGCAAATTATGTGAATCTAATTTATACTAATTGGATGTAAATGTTTATGATTATAAAATCAATTTTATTTCTTTCGATTTACCAGAAGAAAAACACTCATACATACATGCATGTATGCGTAAATATTAGGTGTGTATTATGTCATTTTTAATTCAGAATTAATATTATTTAGAAGTATTTGAGAGAAAAAAAATTGCCTTATCTTAATTAGTTGATTTGTATTGTTAGTAGGTACCTTTTTTTCAGTAAAAGTTCGATTGTTTTGTTTTTGATAAGATTAGTTAATTACATGATATTGAAAAGTGTAAAAATAGGAGCACTTTTGTTTTTTGTTTCAACTTGATAAGACAGTAAATAATTTTTATTATTTTTTAATTTTGTAATTAATGCACATACCTACAACTAGCGTTAAAATTGTTCACTTATAAAAAACAAAAGCTTTGATTCCGATGACGCTACAGATCAAATCGAACCAGGGTAAGTTCAAGTTACTTTGAGTTTTTTCGTCATACATGCACCTACAGTTTGAAGTGAAATGTGAACCACTAAATTACAATTGAATTGAATTGATACTCATTCGAAGCTGAGTAAAATTGGACGAATTAAAACGCGAGCCCTTTAGTTTCACAAGCCAGCACTCTGCTACCGTTAGGTCACTGACTGCCAAAAAAATAAAAAAAAGTATTGTGTCAATATTCTTTTTACAAATTCAGTTCTACCTTTGGTCCTTTTTCTTCGGAATGAAATTATGTAAAAAGGTAAAACAAATTTTTTTGTCTCTCGAAACTCTTGTTTTTCTATTTCACTCAAATTTCGAATGCATTTTGGTCTCATCTATTGAACTTGGTCACGCACTATAATTTCTCAATGCTATAAAAAATTCATTCAAAAAAAGTTCTGAAAATTTTCTTCAATAATCGTGAAATTTTTCATTTGACCTACTTAATTAAAAGTCAATGGACTAAAACTCTGTAAAATACTTTTTAGAATAACAAAAATTGAATCTTTTTTTTATTTTTTTTTTTTATGTGGTTTATTTCTAGTGTAAAATAAGTTAAAATAAATTTCAGATAAAGGTTGGTATGTCCTTTCAGTTGTTTACAATATTAAAATTATTAAATGTAGATTATTATGGCCAGAAATTAAGCTAAAACTGTAATACAAAAGTCTGAAATATGTACATATGTCGAAATAAAACAGAGTGGACTTATGCCACTTTGAAAAAAAAACGGTTCAATTAAGATTTCTTTAAATTACCATGTTTACACAAAAATTCTAATTTCAATTAAAATTGATTGACTTAATTAATGATCGTAGTAAAAACAATTTTTTTTTTTACAAACTAGTTGGTTACGTAGAGTGACATAATTTTCCATTGTATAAACAAAACAAATTAATTTGTGGGATCTTTTCAAAAAATTGAAAGAAAAAAAAAAAAGTGAAATTTTGCAACCTTCATCTAAACAATTACGAAAACAAGATTATCTTATGTATCTACTTTTTGTTCTTATAAATTCAAGATAAGTAAAATTAAACACATGATTTAGATAAATTACCTGTCGTCATTATTTGATTAACCATAAAACAAACATTAGTAAAAAGTTCAATAACCCAATAGAATTGTCTGCAGTGATTACAGTAATTTTTGTTAATTTGAATTTGAATTATATTTTTCCGAATGAAAGACAAGCATAATAAATAAAATTTAAAAAAAAATGTTTTATATTCAACTCTCTTTTTTGAACAGAAAAATAACATCAAATTGATGTCTATGTAGATTCTTGAATAAAGAATTAATGATTTCAATCTATATATGAAACATATTTATGTGTAAAGTGAGTTCATTACATATGTATACGGTATGATGATCATTTTCAATATCATGAAAATATTGTTAATAATAAAAATGAAATAAATAGAAAAAAAGTATTTGTATTGTCTGAAGTCTATCTGTAGAATCGTTGAAATCACCGATGTATTTTAAGAATAAGATTTTTTTTTTAAATTTTTTTAGTCACTGATCTAGCAGAATCTGTTAAGCAAGTAGCAAGCAGTTATAAATAATCGCTTTTAAACAACTCTCACATCATTATTATCATCGTCAGCATCTCTATAAAGTTTGTTCTATTTCTCTGATAAAGGTCATATATTTTTCAATCGAACTCATTGCGTAGTCAATTTTTTTTTCTTTTGGATAATAAAATTGATTAGTTGGCCTAATATCCAAACTGTTGATGAAAACAAGATCAATTTGAGATACTCGTAATTACTCACAATATAACATTTTATTTTTTTTATGTTTATTCATTTGTTCCATTTAAGCCAAAATTTTAAAAATATACAGTTATTACTGTAATAATTTTTCGATAAATTAATCTTATGCTACATTTTTCCTCCACAAAACCAACAAATCGTTTAACAATACCAACATTTCTTTTCATGAAATTTTTAAATTGAAAATTGCGGTTGCTTTTTCAAAATAGAAAATCTTTTTTTTTTAAATTGAATTTGGAACAATCGAATAATAGAATTGATTGAAAAATCATTTTCCTCCCTGTCCCTCCCTTCTCAATGTGTAAATTATACATTATTTTCTTTTACTATGTCAGATACCAAACACTTGTGGTGTTTCTATAGCAAATAATGAACATAATCTTCATATTTGATTTATTGATATCGAAGAAAACCATATGGATGTGTATGCATTGAAGTAACTACTATATGTATAGCTACCTACATTATCAATGTCAATCAGTATCATATAATCAGTCACAGTAGTCATCATCATCAACTTCATCATTTTCAACTCTTGCTTTGCTGCGCCTACATTATCAATAGTAGTTGCAGCTACAGAATATCTTGTGGATTCAATTAAGTGGTTTTGTTGTAAATTATCTTGATCTTTAAATTTCCAAGAGATCATTACAAGAAGTAGTAGTCTTTTCCATTCCAATCCAACAGTAGTTAGTACGTTAGTAGTAAAGTAATGCTCTGCATTGAGATCTTTTGAGATCTACAAAACAATTTGTATGTTGTTTTTATTTTGAGGAGTATCTAAAGTAGGGGTATTGTAATATACATATTTTAATTTTGAACACTTTCAGTCGTTTTGAGACTTTAGAGCCGGTCGAATGAAACGTTTTCCATCGCGTTTCGTTTATTAAAAAAATTATTTATAAATATTTTTTAATTAAACAAAAATTAATGTGTGTTATATAGGTAGGAGTGCCTCGAAAAAAATAGATGTTTTTTTTTTTAATTTTTAATTTTTATATACATATATTGGCTCTCGTTAAAGTATATCTCTTTAAATTTCTCAGAGTTTTCGTATAAATGTGTATTTCTTTTCTTCCTAAATTTACTCTTATAATTTGTTGTTTGTTCAATTTTGCTTGAAAATAACATTGGTTTTTTTTATGATGTAGAACATAAAGTAAAATAATTGTGTTTTTTATTTAACGGCTTGTGCCTGCACATGCGTAAATTTTTATCATAATGTGTAAAAGATAAAAGATTGTTGTTGGGAAAATTCAAAGAGATTTTCATTATATATGATTTTCTCGTTGAATTCTCTTATTTTTTCAGTCTTTCTATTTAGAAAAAATTTTTTTTTTTAAAATATTTTGTTGATTTTTGTATTTGATTTTTTCTTTTGTAATGTTAGTACAATATTTTGCTATTTTGTGTAGGTTTTGAATATCTATCAATAAAGTGTGTTAAAAAAAATTTATTTAATCTTTAAATGAAAGTTAATCAAGTTTTTTTTTCTTCTAAATTTTCTTATTTTATCAATTCATCATCGTTTTCTCTACGTTTATTTCTTACTTATTCTTTTTTCTTTATTTGTGTTTGTTCTCAAAATGAATTATTGATTTTATAGAAGCTTATGGGCTCATGCTCAGCTAAAAAATTTTATATAAAATCAAATGCTTAGAAATAAAATAATATAAATTCGAGAAAAAATAAAGAAAATATTAGAAAAATAAGATTTTTGTTGTTGTTGTTAAAATTAATGAGAAAAAAAGAGAGTGAAAATTCAAGATATTACTAAGTAAAAGTTATCGAGAATACAATCATATGAGAAAAATATATTTTTTTCCTTATTGTTTTCTTAAAAATTGTTTGTTATATGGATGAAAATTACTTCATTCGAAATTTTTTTTAATATTTAATTTTTTGTTTTATCTGTTAGATAATTTTTCTTATGTGAATAATTTTTGTTTTAGTATGTGTTTTCTTGTTTTAGTGAAATTTTAAAAGATAAAATAAGTTTTAGTTTGGAATTTTAGTTGTTTTCTTCTTTAATTAATTTTCATACATTTTTTTGTTTGTTTTAAAATATCAGAAGTTTTTTAATTTTTATTTTTTTTTTTTTTTTTTCAAAATTTAAAATTCTTATTAAAGTGACAATAATATTTTCAACATTTTTGAATTAAAAGTAATTTTATTTAAGAAAAAAAAAGTAATTAAAAGAATAAAAATTTTAAATAAGTGATTTTTCTCGAATTATTTATCTTAATCATTTGAATAAACCATATTAAAGGTATGTTTATATATTTTTGAATTTTTTAATATTTAAAAAAATTTTGATCAACAAAATAATTTAATTACATTTTATTTTAAAAATCTTAAAAATAAAAAATAAAAACTAGTCAGTTAAAAACTGGTTATGACATCATATTTTATAATTGTGTAGGTGTCATCATTTATTTTAAAATATTATGTACAAAATATTTTATTATAAAAATCATTAAGAATTTATGTATTTTAATTTCTATCAGATGTTTATAATTTTAGAAAATTATTGTTTTATTTCTATGTTCCTTTTCATTCAGTTGAAATATCCAAACAATTTACAAAATCTGTTGTAATTCTGATGAATAAGATTGATTATTTTATCCCTTTTATTTTATACATATGTATATATGTAAATGCATTAAAATTTCTATATTTATATTTTTACAAATAAAAAAAACTATTCATCAAGATATATACAAATAAAACCGATAAAATAATGAGTCAGAATTTAGAATTTTCATTCATCATCAGAAATGTGAGTATGGTTAGAAAGTGTGAGAATGAAAACAAGTTGAAATGGAAATATGTATAATTTGTTAATTTAAAAATAGATGAAACTTTTGATTTCAAATACAAATTTTTAGAAAAAAAAAAAACATTTTGTGTAAATTTCAACAACTGACAGGATTATTGAATTATTTAATGAGTTTGTGTTTTGTATGTTTAAGAATTTTTCATTAGCTTGTTTAGAGGTAATGCTATGTTTTTTTTTTATTATAGTTTATTTTATCTGAAGTTTGTTTTAAAATTTGTTCTATTTAAAAACTATTTTTTAACCTTTCTGACTAAAATAAATGCATCCAATCACATAATTTTATCTTAAGATACCCTAACTAACGTCCATATCTCGGGTTATCATGAACTAAATTAAATCAAATCAAAAGCCACAGACAGAAAAACACTTGAACTAGGTTGTGGAATAAACCAACTTTTCCAAACATATTTTAAAAGCCGGTTTGTTTGTTCATTCTTCCCTTGTAATTGTGGTCCTTAAAAAAAGCTTTTTTTCAGTTGAGTATTTAACAATTGTAGGGAGTAGGTAGGATAGCATTGTATTTCAATATCAAATAAATCGAATTATAGAATTAAAATTTAAAATTAAATATGTACGTGAATTGCCTAGAGTGTTAACTCAAGAACTACATAGTAAAAAATTAGATTTGAAGCCACGTGTGATTTAGTATTATCCAAAAGGTTCTTAACTTATTCAAAAATTTATATAATAACTTTTATCAAAAATATTTTGCGTATTTTTTTTAAATAAAAAAAAGGTGTGTTTTAATTTTACACTTTTTTCCTTATATAAAGTTTTTAATGAAACGATTATCTGACGTCAAAAATCCATTTGAAATATAAAATTATCTCGTGTCAATTCCTAATATATATGCCAATATTTTTTCAATAGATTTGCATGCACACATTTATTTGATAATAAAAATTCAAAATTGGCAGAAATGTGGGCTGAATTCTACATATCTGAAAAAAAAAGAAAAAAAATGTTTATAAAAGGTTTTCTGTATGTTCAAGGTGTGAATTATTGTAAACATTCAACTAAACGATATAAAACACGTTGAAAAAAACAAATTCAATTTTTAAAAACCTAAGGCAATGATCAAATATCAGATCGCGCGTCATATCATTCATTGTGTTTACATTATAAAAATTTTTCCTTTCTTACATTCCACAGCTAATGAGTAATAACTTTAAATACTATTTAAAAATTACAATAATTTCTCCGAATTAATTATAAAATCATAATAATCGAATGCTTACTCATTCACCAAGTCACCGCATCAACTTTTGTTTATATTTCACGCAAAAGCTGTTGAATTAAAATTGCATCATCAAAAAAATCAACGGAAACACTATAATGCTACGACGTATTCATTTTATTTAGTATGTACTATATATAAACTTGACCATTATATCATGTTTTATGAATCAAAACCTCCGAGAGAGAATACTGTTCAAAGCCATGAAGTAAAACAACTTTACTCAAACATGGAAAGCCAAAGTAGTCGTGGTACTTTCATGTGATTATATTATGTACGAAAAATGCGAATTTTTCTTTAAAAAGTGAATTTTTGAGGAAAATATGATAAAAATGGTATTTTTTTCTAAGGAAATAGAAAATAATTTTCAAATATTAATAAAACCACAAAAAGTATGTTAATAAAAATTTATTCTTTATTAAAAAAACAAACGAAATAGAAAATGAAAAGCTAACATGAACATTTTCATATATGTACATATTTTTATTTAATTTAAAATCAAAAAGTGAATAATAATAAAATTAATATAAATTCAATTCAACGAAATAAAAGAAACTAAAAATATCACGATTCATGACTTAAATAATAATTTAAATAAATAATATAAAATTATATTTTATCGTTTATAAAATTTTAAATATGTATGTATATATGTACATACATACAGTCATGGCCAAAAAAATGTTGACACATGATTCTTAGATTTCTTTCAAACTACAAGTGTGAATATATGTAAAACCAATAATAGTTGCTGTCAAAGCTTATTCAAAATATGCAATAAGGATATGTCTTCTTGCAAAAATAATCATTCTTCATATGTTTTACTCTTCTATTATTAAACGATTCAAAGATGCACAGACAAAGGTAATAATAAGGCGTTACCTGGATGATATACAGGGCCGAATCATCTTGAAATATAGGATCTGAGGTAAATTCAGTTAATTCCTCAATTGTTGGAAGAACTTCGTTATTAATAATTTCTTTATATTTTTCGGCGTTTCGGCTTCCCACACCATTAACGACTTTTCTTTCTTTAGCGCTGGTAAAAGGCATTCTTCCTTATACCTTTCTCCTTTTTGCCTTCTAACAGTGGTTCTTCCATCTGGTCCTGTGAGGTTAAATTTGGATTCGTCGGTGAAGACAACTCTTTTCCAATCTTCTACAGTCCAATTTTTTTTATTTTTTGCCCACTGAAGTCGTTGCTGTTTCATTTTTGTTGTTAATACGGGTTTTCGAGCAGGCCGTCTAGCGCTGAATCCACCCTTTATCACGTCAGAACACTTCAAAAGTACGTTTTAAAATGATTTAAATACTCTAAATATTGCAGAAAACATCTAAATTTGGGAATTCTTGATATGGAAATCTGGGAAAGCCAGATAACACAAACTATGATTGAAGAATACTACCAATCAATGCCAGAAAGGGTAAAACTTGTTATTCAAGCAAGAGGTGGAATTACAAAATATTAATGTAAATATGAAAATGAACAAATTGGATATTACAAATAAAAATAATATTTTAAGAACATAATTAAGGTGTTTCTTTTACTATATCTTTAATTAACTACATTATAAACACATTTTATGTGAAAATATCTGATAGGACGCTACCTGTATATCATCCAGGTAACGCCTTATTATTACTTTTGTCTGTGCATCTTTGAATCGTTTAATAATAGAAGAGTAAAACATATGAAGAATGATTATTTTTGCAAGAAGACATATCCTTATTGCATATTTTGAATAAGCTTTGATAGCAACTATTATTGGTTTTACATATATTCACACTTGTAGTTTGAAAGAAATCTAAGAATCATGTGTCAACATTTTTTTGGCCATGACTGTATGTACTTAAAACAAAGTGAACACCTGCATATGAAACAACAATTACCATGAGTTGTATTTTCTTTACTCGCAAGTGTTCTAACAAATTACACAATATAATATACAACAATAAAAAGTACGAAAACGTTCCAAGAAGAAGTTTCATTACTGTCCCAGTCCCAATTCAGAGGTATCCCGATTACAGTTTTGTTATACTGTCCCGATTAGAGAGTGTCCCATTTAGGAGGTTTCACTGTATTATTTTAATTAGCAATCTAATACATATTATATACTAGCAGAAAGTAATTAACATATACTCCGTTTCAAAATATAACCTCATCCTTACCATGTGTGTATATCTCATATAACGAGTGGAATTTTTACAAACCTTTGTTCTAGGATTTTGTGGTGAAAAAATTTTTGAAATTTGATTTTGGAAAAATCCTACCGTATTGTTGAAAATAGTAGTAAATAATAGTAGTAGTAATAATAATAATAATAGTACAAAATAATTGTAGTGGCTAAGAAAAGAAGAACGGCATTTGATCAGACCGGGAATCGAACCACGGATCTTTGCCTTTCCGGGGCAATTCTCTTTCCAATGAGCTATCATGCCATGTCGCTCGCTGTTCTTGGTTACTACTTAATCATTGATGAAGAATACTCAAATCACCTACACAATGGACCTTATTAATAACATTATTTTAAAGTCGAATTTAACAAAAGCTGACTCTAAAAACTGAGTACGCATTGAAGTTCTGTACACGAATCTCGTAAAAATAAAAATTTCAATACATTTTGTAAAGAATTTCTCTTTAATTTGATTCAAAGTTAGTGTTTTACAAGAAGAAGCATTCGGAATGGCTCGTTTTTTCGAAGTGTTATTTTTGGTAGCCTGCTAAGTTTTTCTGGCATCAGATTTTCTTCTTCATTTCTAAATAAATTATCGATCGCCCTTGGACTTTGACCTAGTAATTTTTCTATTCGACTTGTTTTCGTCTTTTAGTTTTCTATTAATTTCAATCTCGGTTTTACTTAACAGCTTGCCCCGTGCTATCTTTGTTTTACAAATTTTGAAAAGTTGTCACAAAATATAGAAAAAAAAAAAATAGGTACTTAGAAACTTTCAGACACTTTTTATACCTTCTCTTTTATTTTCCACAATAAGGTAGGATTTTCCCGATTTTTTATTCAATTAATTACAAAATTAAAAACTACCCATCTAAATATATGTACTTGCAATGACTACTTTACGACTTTGAATAGTATTCTCTCTCACGGAGGTTTTGATTTAATTTAATCTTTAGCTACTACTTAATTTGTATTATAAAGATATTGTTTAATATCTAAATATGATCACATTATGTTTATGAACGAATTGCATTAAAATTTTTTTATTTTGTATATATGTAGATACGTAGATAAAAATTTTTTATGTTTCTATCAACATTTTGTTGTTTACATAAATTTATTGTCTCTTTTTCGAATATAGGTACATACATATGTATATGAAAAACTTTATAAATTATATTTAAATATGAAAAAGTGACTTTTGTTAGAAAATACATTTATGTACATATCAACAACAATCTATCCATTTTTGGCACACATGTTAAAAGTTTTAATTATTTTTTTTTTCAAGCAGTATGGTTTTTTTTAACACTCCGTTCAATCTTAAATTTTACCTACGCCAATCAATTTTAAGTATCAAAATGTTACATATTTTGACTCCTTATAAAAGTATGTTCCCGTGGGACTAGGGAGCTGAAATTTGGCCAGGATATTCCTTGAATCCTCTAGTTTTATGTGAACTTTGAACGGTGAAGATCCGTTCACTAGGGCAAAAGTTATAGGGTAAAATACAAAACAAGTCATTTTTCGAAAAAAAACTTTTTTTTCCCTTATATGGGGCCCTAAAAATTTCGTACCATGACCCTCAAAAAAAGAATGCATTTTAATTCTTGGACTATTTTCTGACCTATTGCATTTTATTTGACTCAAATCGGTGCAATATAGCCCGAGATATAAGAGTTCAAAGTCGGCAAGTCACATATTTTTCATACAAAAAATTTTTTATGTAAAAATTCAAAAATATTGAATTATTTTTTTTTTTTAATTTTTTGTATGAAAAATATGTGACTTGCCGACTTTGAACTCTTATATCTCGGGCTATATTGCACCGATTTGAGTCAAATAAAATGCAATAGGTCAGAAAATAGTCCAAGAATTAAAATGCATTCTTTTTTTGAGGGTCATGGTACGAAATTTTTAGGGCCCCATATAAGGGAAAAAAAAGTTTTTTTTCGAAAAATGACTTGTTTTGTATTTTACCCTATAACTTTTGCCCTAGTGAACGGATCTTCACCGTTCAAAGTTCACATAAAACTAGAGGATTCAAGGAATATCCTGGCCAAATTTCAGCTCCCTAGTCCCACGGGAACATACTTTTATAAGGAGTCAAAATATGTAACATTTTGATACCTAAAATTGATTGGCGTGACTTTTTTATTTAGCACCCTGTAACTCGCGCCCTGTTGCAGGGATCTTTTTGGTACCAAAGAGAGTTTTGTAGAAAATGACGAGCCTAACACTGTGCAGAAATTTCAAGTCAATCGGACCACAGGGTCCCGAGATATTCAACTTTGAAAACGGATTTTTGACGAAAACGGTCAGAAATTGAATGGAGTGTTAAAGAGTATTTTAATTGTAGGCAGGTAGTTACTTGAGGAATTTTTTTAAGATATCATATTTATCGAATTTTAAATTTGATATGCGTATAAAAAAAATGAACAATATTTATATTTTATGTTTAGAATAATTTGCACAATATAAATACATACATATTTGTCTGTACTTAAAGATAATTTGAAATTGAATATTTAAATAATGTATACATATATATATATGTATATTATAAATGTAAATTTTGTGTACTGTACAAGATATATTTTTAGAAAGAGAAAGATTTCGAATTTTGTTCTGGAAAATCTTTGAAATGTGATTTAAAACTCAAATATATCTATACACATATAGTATGCATATACATATTTTTTCTAAAAGTTTTATGAATTTCTATCGCTAAGTAGGAAAAAAATTAAATCAAATTTTGTATATTTTATAACAAAAAATTTAGAAAGGGGTTATTTTTGTTAAAACATATAGTAACACTTTGATACAATTATTTAATTGTTTTTGAAATACAAGTTCCGAAGAAAGTCTTACGAAATAAATAGAATTGAAAATTTTCTTCATATTTTCTTTTTAATGAGTAAATGTTCCGCAAGGAGTCAAATGAAAATTCCTAAATTTTGTTACAATGATTACGAAATCCTAAAAATTATTGTTTATTTATATATCATTATTATTTCTCCGAATGATTAAAAAAAATTTTCCTGAAAATACAATAAAAAAAAAAAACAATTTCTAATTAAATATTTTATATGTATACATTTTAATATAACAGATACACATACAAATTTATGCATGTATTGTCCATCTGTAGAATGATGTTGTTACTTACATCAATTAGGTAATTTCCGTAAAAAATTTCATTAGAAAAATAAAAACAAAAAAAAAAAAGTTTCAATATAAAAGATGCAACTTAACATTCACGTACTAATTTTTTATCTTAGATTTTTCATAGTCATCGTCAATGTGTATATTTTCTACATGAAAACATTAAATACATAGATTACATTAAAAATTTTATAACTTTGACATAATTTAAATCACATCAAGAATATGTATTATTATTATTTTTTGTTTGTTTTATTTTTTATAACACATCAAGTAGGGCTGCTATAAAAATAATCGGTCCAAGGTAAAATACCTATATGTACATTTAATTATATGTATACCTCAACTTCTGTATTGTTACATATAGTGTGTAATATATGTTACATAAATAGTAACATATTTATGTGTAAAAAAAATTTAATAGGAAAATATCTTTTCAGGATTTTTTTGAATAAATATTGAAAAAAAAAATGACTTGTCTCATTGATCTTTTATCTAAAAATATCAACTTTACAAAACTTTTTTTCTTTTTCCTATATGTAATATGTAATGTACTACACTACACATAATGTAAAACAGATTTATTATTTCCAAATGACATAATGTAGACGTCAAGTTTTTTATTTTTATTTTTTCAAGAGGAAAGACCTGTTAGCTACGGTTTCATTACATTGGTGTTTCTAAATTCATTTACTTTTGCTGATTATTTCATAAAGAAGAGGCGAACTTGTTTTTTATGTTTTTTTTTTTTTCTAAAAATTTAAAATTTTATATTTTATAATTTTCTTATGTTTTGTTTTTTGGCTCGGCTTCCTTTTAAAACAAATAAAACTATGTTTTAATTACATTTTATTTTACTGAAATTTCTTGGTTTTTGTTTTTTTTATATGAGAAACATTTTCCGTTTTTCAAACTAAGCGTATAAATTATAAAATTTTGCAGATTGATATGTTGTTTTTTTTTCTTGTTAGATATTTTCAGAATTTTATTAAAATATTCAATACACAAAATTATAAAAAATTCAAACATTGAAAAACACACATAAATAATTATTATGTTGCTGGTGTGTGTTTTTAGTATTAATTTACGGTATCATCAATATTTTGACCGATATTCTAAAATAAAAGCGTATAAAATCTATTTATTCGGTTTTCACTATAATTTATTATGTGGGTGTGAATACATATATTTATTTATTTTTCAAAATAAACAAAACAAAAATCGGTACTCATATTTTTATCAAATTTTCATCACAAAATATAACTTGTAAAGCTTTTTTTTAAAATTAAATATGAGAAAATAAAAAAAATAAACACACCTGCATTTTTTGACTACTATAAAATTTATATTTTCAATATAAAATAAAATATGTATACGTACACAGTTCACACATACACATGACAACACGTATATATATTATATATTGATTAAGTATATTTAATTCATTTATGAAAAATTGGGGTATATACATACATACCTATATGATTTTTATATATTAAATAAACTGTGGGTGGACATATACATACACTATACTTTTATGGAATCAAGTAGGAAGATAAATAAAAATATTTGAAGTTTTTATTTCAGTTTTTTTTTCTTAATAAATTCATTGATTAGTTTTTTGGTTTTATAACCTTTTATCTGAGTGTATAGATTTATTGAGTGTTGATTTAAATTTAAAAAAAATAATAATAAATAAATAAAAGTAATGATGGAGAAATTGTATTTATTAATTTATAATTTAAATTTTATTGAATTCATATAAAATTTTAATTGTAGACTAAACAAATATTTTAGGTGATTATTTTGAAAGTGATTTTAAGTTTTTTATCTCAGTCGTTCTTTTTTACTTTTTTCAATTACAGACTAGTAATTTTGTGAAACTATTTAAAGAAAAAATTTATTCCAAGATTTTTTAAAATTTCAGAAAAATTAAGATAATTGAAAAAAATTTTCAGTAAGAATTAAATCTGAAATATTTCAAAAAATTTCATATTTTTTCTTCCTATGAAAGAAATATATGGTTTTATTATTCGTGTACATCAAAATTATGTAATTGAATACCTTCAAATACATAAATTCCATTAACCAATGTTTTTTTAATAAGACATACATTAAAAATGTTTTTTTTTTCTTTTTTTTCCCGTATTACAATAGAAATTCTTTGTAATCAATATTTTGCCTAAATACCATTCAATGATATACATAGATCTTTTTATACATACGTTCATACATTATAAACATATATGTATGTACGTTACGTGCATATAATAATCAGGTGAAAAACACATTCTTTAACCAGATCTCCACCTCATTACCGAATACGGTGGTAACAGCATTCATTCAATAATTTTTCCGTTTTCTTTTCAGTGTCACTAGGTACATATTGTGTATTACATTAAAAAATATATATACATATATGTAAATATCACAGAGAAAATACTCTGGTAACTATAACTACCTTTTCTATATAATATACAATATAGTATATAGGTACAAAAGTATGTTTCTATAACATTTATTATTATGTATAGATAGATACTTTTTGTAACATTTTTCCATGTACAATATGATTGATTGTCATTATTTTTAATAATATCTTTTTTGAAAAACAAGTGAAACATAGTAAAATGAATCAATTAGTTAATATCCTGATATTATACTAAAAGAAAAATAAAAAAAATAATAAAATTAGGAAATTTGAAGGATGTTTATTTAGGTTTTTCATGATACAGGCGAAAATTGCTGTGTATAGTAAAAGGTATACACACAAACATATACATAACTGTTTGTATCTGTTTACTAAAAATGTTTTGAAAATTCTTTCAGAAAATAAATAATACCGTGATGTGAAAAATAAGGAATCTATGCCTTTTGATTTAAAATAGATATTATGAAAATAACAATAACTTGATGTGTATATTATATAATATACATACTATTTTGTGAATGTAAAACAATCTTATTATTCAATGAAATTTTAACCGTGCACATTGAACTTATTATGTATACATATATACATATTTATGTATTTACACATTTATATATATATTTTGATGCGGATGCTGTGGAGCCATAATGGTTTGGCGCCCGACATCCTGGCTCCAAATATTGAATACCCACATCGAATATCACATTGGTATTATAATCCATATAATTTTTGTTTATATATACCTATATGTATGTATACATATATGTAACTATGTGTGTATATTTATATAATAGTTGTACAAAAAGGATTTTGTATACCATTAAATATACGTATGTAAGAATTTTGTACACACATATATTATAGCAAGGATCTAAATAGTTAACTAGCTAGGATATCAGTTCTATAGTTAAGTTAGCTAGCTCCTTCCTGTTTTTGCACATGCCTAGATAGCATTGTAGAAAAACCGAGGTGATATATTTGAAAAAAAAAATAAATAAAGGAATTTCTTTTATCCTGTAGAACATGTAGATATACAAAGACATTGTATATACATATACATATATAGAGAAACACCCACAAACTATAAAATTTATCTATGTATGTCACATTGGAATGACATTCATATATGTATGTATGTATATACACAAAGTGATTTTAAAAATTCTGTAAAAATTACATAGATATATTGTGAAATTGTTAATTTCTTTTTTTTGTTATAGTTCAATTTACTCGTAACTTTGTGAAAAAATTTGGCTGTTTTTTTTTTCTAGTAAAAAAATTGTTGAAAGGTTACAAGATTACATGGTCATGGGTTGAATAACGATTAACTAGTTTTTTCATATGAACAACAGTACATTGTAATTAACAAAAGAATTATTTTGTATATAAAATATATATGTATATGGAAAATTTTAAAAACAAATAGTACACTGAAAAAATATTTCTGAAACAAAATTTTGACTGTTTTTTATATTAATTTTAAATTACACTTATTAAAAATTTACTGTCGTTTTTCAAGGAGAAAGTTGTGTTTTTTTTTTTTTTTTTTTTTGAAGTAATATCTTGCATAATTTTATTATTTAAACAATAAAATAAAATTACATATGATAATCTCTTAAATTTATTTCATAAATTTTTTTTTTTGGTTTTGCATAAATATTTTTTATTAATAATTAATTTTTATTTTTATTTTCAGACTTTCACATTAAAACGAACATTTCAACGAATTAGTGTTGTATTGTTGTATAATTTGTTTTTTTTTTTTTGTTTCTCTGTTGTTTAATAAAATACTATTGGTAAGTAGAAACAATTTTTTTCTGTTATTACTTTGAAACTTTTTTACCATCTTTTCTGAATAAAATCCTTTATAATTGAAAACATTTGAAAATAAATAATTGACGAAAGAACTATTATGCAAAAATATTTTTCTATATCTTATAATTGATATCATTCTATATGATCAACTTTTGTTTATTGTTTCTAATCTCTTCTGACAATCTTCTGAAGAAGAAAAAAATATATATGTACATATTTTTCATCAGATACATTCCTTTTAGAGCTTTTTTTCTTCTCTTTTTCTATTTTTTTTTTTCTTTTCTTCAACAATTATTATTATCTTGAATTTTACTTGATATTAAATTTTTTTCCTTTATCTTTTCATTTGTTCTTCTTATAACAATATTAAGAAAACAGAACGAAAACAAATAAAAAAAAAACAATGAGAAAAAATTTTCTTAAAAGGCGCCAATTTGACGCGACAATTTGGATTCTGCGACGCGACTTTCTTCTTACATATATTTAACGGTATCCATATTACTTAACATCAATTTTCCATTTTCCTCGGTTGTTTTTTTTCTTCTTTTCTTTATATAACGAAGTACTTAAATCTAAAGGAAAAAAAAAGGATACATGGCTAAAGTATATTAAAAACTTGAGAATTTTCCTCCTATATAAAATTATATAAATTATTTTATAGTTAATGCATTTAAGACTTCATACAGGATTTATTTGCATTATAGTGCCAACTTAAAACGAGGATATCCTTGATAAGTAACTTTTCTTAAGATTTTCCGATCGATAAATACGTACATCACACCATCCCATGCATGATTTTCCCATATAAATCATTTTAAATAAATGAACCAGTTTTATGATATTCTCATCTTACTAATCATAGCTTTTTTTGTGTATGTCGTTTAACTTTTTATTCCTTTTGTCTTAAAAATCAAAATATACATGTTTACTTTCATTTATTTTGCTTTAGAGTTTAGACAGATGCAACCTGTTCGTTTATTCTATTTTCCATCGTCATTGCATAATGAAAATTATAGCAACTGTAATACTAAAGTAAAAGCTATCATAATTTTGTTATACTTAACTGGTTTATGCAAAAATTTTCTTTCTTTTCATATTATTTTAAGTTGCCGTTGATTTAATCCTTAAAACGTAAAAGTTATGATTTTGAAAATTTTTAAGAAACTTCAACCAGTGTTTTATTAGAAAAAAAATACCTTCAGTTTTTGAAAGATTTTTCACTGTTAAATTAAACACATACTACGTGTAAAATTTGATTTCACAAATTAAATAAAGTATTTTAAAAATGACCGTTAGATTCTCTTTCAGATATATGTATGTACATATCTATTTTTCTATATATTATTTAAAATATTGTATCTGCAGTGGAAAGTACTATGAAAATGGTATAAGTATACATATGTATAAATATAATATATAAATTTTTGCTCACGATTTAGTATATCCTTTTTTTTTTATTCCCACATTTTTTTAATTCTTCTATGCATAACAAAAAACAAAAAAAAATGTGCATATAGAAATTGCATATTTTCAATTCATTCATTGTGGGTGAAGAATGATAAAAAGATGAAAAAAGGATATTATATTCATGTGATAGTTTTATCATGAAGTATATAATATTTCACCCTAATGTCCTTTAAATAGAAAAAGGGTTGCCGTACATGAATATATTGTCATTGTAGAATACAACTCTTTCTCTACAACTTTACAAGTTCATAATATTAAGGATACGAATTTTAATTGTGAAATTAATAATATAAGATTTGGAAAAGTATTTGTGACTTTTGATTTTTAAAAGCGCTTTCTTCACAATTTCATATTGCATATAAAAATAATATGAAACAAGCAACACTAGAAGAAGAAACTATATTCAGGTCATGCATTCACATCAGATTGAAGAGGAAGGAAACAAAAAAAAAAAAAAAAGAACAAAAAAAGTCGTATATGAAAAAAAAAAGATACATATGAAATGTAGCCAGTGAACTGCGACTTCAAAAGTCTGTTTTATACATCCTTGAAAGCGTTTGCAAGGATTTTTCAAATATAATATAACAACTTTACTTTCTGGCACTCTTGGGTTGACTTTCTTTGACGGTGACTTACAGTCGGGAGCCAACCATCCACTCATTTATAAATTATAATATATACATACGTTTATGTATAATAGAAAAGAAAATAATATATAAGTATAAAGAATGAAACGACAACGACCACTGCTGCTGTGCTATCGTTAATATTATTGTTGTTGTTGTTTGTGCTAATATCGTCATTGCCTGTAGTGAAAGGGATGAAAACTTTTTTTTTTTACTTTTGGGGAGATCTGATACAGTGATGATTTTGATTTTGGTGTACAAACGTGATACATATATATTTTTATATCTACATATACATTATTGTACTCTGCATTGTGATATTAGTCAGATACCGATTTTTAGACGACAATCAATGTGCTTCGTTCATTGTAAAGTTTATAAAATCATCAACAGAGCATCCCTCACTGCTACTTTGTAAAACAAAAAACACAAGCCCTTTCGATGGCATTTCTCGAGGACATCATTCTAGGCCTAACCGCAGATCAGGAAGGACATTCGCCTAGTCAAATAGTTTTTAAAAAAATAAAATAATAATTTTAAAATAGTACCTACATATATTAAAAAGATTATAAAAAAAAAGTTATTTTAAAAAAAGTTAAAAAGGAAATTATTCTGTTTTGTTTTTTCGTTTGCTTGTTTTATTTTTTTCGTAACTGTTTTTGTTATTACATGTTTTTCTTGTTGTTAACTAGCCTTATTTTCATATTTTTTTTTTATTAATGTTGCTATTAAAAAAGAAATTATTTTAATTTTTTCTGTATTTTAAAAATAAAATTTGAATGTCCGACTAGTTTTTATGAAAGTGCCTAACAGTGTAGATTACAGTGCCTTTTAATAACAAACACTCTTTTTGTGATTACGTTCAACGTACGAACACGTCATTTTTTTTTAAATTTTATTCATTTTATATGTTTTCGAAGTTTAAATTATTATTTTGTAATTTTAAACGAGAAAAATTGATTAAAAAAAAAATTTTAAATAAAATTTTCACTCGGTGCCTAAATCTTTATTAAGTTTTTTTTTTTAATGATCCTGTTCTGTTGGAAATATTTTTTTTATTTGTTAATGATTAATTTTGATACGGATTTTATTAATTGACTTCTAAACACAATCGTGCCTAAGAGTGATTAAAATTAATAAAAAAAAAAAAAAAACAAATACATAATAATATTAAAAAAAAACATTTTAAAATTTTTTTAAAAACGAAAACTTTTTTATATGCCTCAAACATTTTTTTAACATAGTAGTGTGCCTTAAATTTATTTGAGAAAAATAAATACATTTTTTTGTTATGAAAATTCGAGCTTTTAATTGTATTACAAAAATTAAAATACCAAAAAGTGAGTATTAATTTTTATTAAAACATTGAAAAAAGAAAAAAAAATACCTTTGATATGTATATTTATAATTAATTTCCAGCAGTATAAAAAAATAAATTAGTTTATTAAAAATTTCAACATTTTTTAAAAAAGTTTTTTTATTCAAAGTATTTTTTTTCAATCACAGTATTTTATTACAGATTGAATATTAATAATTTAATTTTTATTCATAAATATCTTTTGAAAGCAAAAATTTTTTCATGGTATAAACCAAATTAAATCTTGTATGATAAACGTTTTTTTTTTTAATCATAAAAAGCTTTAATAATAGAATTTTCTGCTGAATATTCATTATGTTTGTATACATTCACATTATATTCATCATCAAAATTTAATTCTTTTTAAGTATGTACTGAATATTTTACAATTTATTATGTATCACTTTTTTATTGGTAGTACTTTAGATTGAGAAAAAAAATATCTAAAATTTAAAAAAGTATGATGGTATTTTTATCTGTTGAAAATTGTGAATTTATAATTGATTTCGCACAGACTTAATGAGTTGATACTCAAAAATAAAGATCTCATGAAAATTGAATATTTTTTAAATAGTTTTGTGAAACGATTAAACAATGTTTTAATAGAACACATTTTCATTATATTTAATATCTGCAAAAATTTGCGTAATTACTAGTAGAAACTTTTATGTATTGATTCTTCCAATTTGATCAAAAAATTGCTTTCTTAGAAGTTCAACAGTCAATTTAAATGAATAGAAAGCCGATTGAACACTGGATTTTAATAAGCCAAAAATGCCCAAACCAGAAGTCTCTATATTAAATTACGATTTATATTTTCATTCTAAAAAAAATAATAATTTTAAAAAATAAAAAAATAAGAGAAAAAAATAAACAATCAACAAAAACAATGAAAATTAAAATTCACTTAAAAAAACAATCACCAACAAATATTTTTCATAAATTAGAACACTCAATTGGAATAAAAACACGAAAAACTTTTAAAAAGTTTCCAATAACTTTCCAGTAGAATTTCTCGAATATATATGTAACTTCATAAACCAATACGTGGAACTGCTTAAGGAGTTTAGTTTTCTAGATTTTAGCAAAGTTTTTCTATTTATATTTTTTTAATTGTTGATCTTCAGAAACGTAAGTTTTTGGTACTTTTTTTTCGTCCTTTCTTTTTGTAGGAGATTTGAGTATTCTTCATCAATGATTAAGTGGTAACTGAGAACAGAAAGCGACATGGCATTCGGTAGCTCAATGGTTTAAGAGCATTACTCCGGCAAAGTAAAGGTTCCGTGGTTCGATTCTCGGCCGAGTCGAATGTTGTTTTTTTCATGTTTTCAGTTACTACATTTTCTTACTTGAAACACAACAAAAAGTAAGAAAAAAAAAAGTTAAAAAAAAAGGAGCACCCTTTTGATCAGAAAGTAAAAGATTGTTTCTTCAAATCTAACAAAGCTAACAAATAAGTATCGTCAACCGTGATATTAACTTTTCCTCCAATACAAAATTGATTTTTCATTCATGATACTGCAATATCATGTTAAAAATTTAAATTATTTGTCTGTTAACTTAATCTTAATTAATAGTTATTCAGGATTTAAGTGAAATACTACAAATACAAAATTTCTATAAAAATATACGTTTTTTACTTATAGACACAAAGTATCTTTAATGATCTAATAAATAAGTAAAATTAATGGGAAATAAAAATCATTCATTTCTTTTATACATAAATTAAAGCATCGTATATTACACCCTATTTAATTTGATGTTATTTTCTTTGATTAATTAAGTTAACTTATATTATCATTATAGTAGTTACTTTTCTCCATCTCTTTATATAGATACTGTCTTATTTGTATATTATTATTTTTTATACACAAAAAATGAAAAAATTTTGTTTACTTGATCTTTTACGAAACTAAAAAATTTAAATTTTCTTGAACTCACAATATTGTCAGCAGGATAAAATTATTATCAAACTTAATCCATATAATTTGCTTATATCTAAGAACTATCTACATACCTAATTTTTTTTCTTCTTTATTTTGTAAAAATAAAAAAAAAAACATTTTTAAGTAAACAAAAAATGTAGCACGCCTAATAAAAGGAAATTTCATACTGTGAACGACTAACTAATGAAATCATATTCTTGATCGAACTTAATTTTCATAGTAGGTTAATGGTAACGGTACACACAAAAGGGGAAGAAGCCTGTGAAATATATAATATACGTATACGTTTTCTTAATTCTTAATCGTATTTTTTTATTATAAACTTACTCAATTTTCATCTTAATAGTTTTTAGCATTCATTTTTTTTTCTTATACAATTTTTTACGCTTATTTATCAAGTGAAAAAAAAAACTGTTTTACATTTTTCTTTTCTTAAAAGACATTGAACAGTAGGGAGGTGGATCTCAAAATGCAAATGCATTGAGATAAAAATCCATAAGTTAAAGTTAAGTACATTTATGTATTTGAAGTTTAAGTAAACTTATTTAACTATTGAATAACTGATTTCAAAGAAAAATAACAAGAAAAAAAAAGAGGAAACTATAAAGAAGAAAAATTAAGAGATATAAAATAAAAAAAAAAAAAATTCTGTAAGTAATGGCAACGGCAGATTCATTTTGATTTATGTCACAGCAAGGAATCGTTTTTAGGCAAAAAATAAATTTAAAAAAAAACTAAAACAAAAACAGATAGAAAAAAACATAAAAAAGTTCTTCTTACATTTTTTAGGCTTCTTCATTTTACTTTTTACATAGACGAAAAATTTCGATTTGATGGAATTTTAAAAAATACAAAAAAAAAAAAAAAATCTATATCTCGTGAAGAAACACGTGAATTTTCTGATAAAATAAATTTGATGACGTTAATAAATTGTAAATTTAGATGATTTACCTTGAAATAAAACCCATAAGATATTTTTAATGAAAATTATGATTTTACAATACTTATGTATATTTATTCGGCATCTTATTGTGTGTTATTTAGTATGGTCTATGCGTTTCTTTTGAATGTGAATGTATTATATAATAGCGTATGAAGTATGAACATTTTCTTCATTTCAGTACAGTTATACCTACTTATGTTCATGTATGCAATAGACAATGTTTCTGAAATTGAAATATATGACTTCCAAAGCATTTAAGATCAAGTTCAAATTTTTATCACATTCATGTTAGGTTATCGCATTTACATTTCATTCTGTCAGAAAGAAAAAAAAATATATGAGAAATGATTTTACGTTCAATAGTTCAATTAAGGAAATTTGTAACCCCAAATTTAGAGATTCTTGAAGTGAGCAATTGTCAGAAAATAATATAGGAATTAAATCTTTCTCTATTTTTATTATAGATTCAAGTACCATATAAGTAAAGAAAAAAATTCTCAATTATCATCGCATTTAGCACTTAATTCATTAAAATTTTAAAATACTTAAAATTCTTGAACTTGTGCTTTTTTTTCGAAATCTTTCATTAGCAACTGTATTATATCAGTTGCACTTAAAAAATGTTGAATATTCAATTTAATTTTTACATAATAAAAACAAATGTGAAACAAAAATGTTCTCATTATATTTGTAATGTTGTTTTACATATATAAAAAAAACCAAAAACTTGAATTACATTTAAAATGTTCGCATTTTATTAAATGAATAATTAAAATGTATCTGTCGACACAGGCATTCATCTCAATTAAAATTTTTTTCTTTACCGAATGCATAAAAGCCGCAAATGCCTACTTAAAACTTTAATTAACTGCAAATTACAAATACATACATATATGTACTTTTTTAATAAGCTTAATTCTATTTGATAATTGATAAAAGTCTTTTTTTTTAAATTCAAAGCGTTTTTAAATATCTTTAGTATTTTATTTTATTTAATTTAATTGATTCGATTTTTCATCAAGATAAAATTTTTATAGAGAATTTTTTTTTTGCTTTAAAAAATTTTTTTCTGTCACTTTTATTAAAAATTAAAAATTATTTTTGATAGAACAAATTTTTAAAAAAATAATGAAAATTTTGTTACTTTTGTAGTATTTTTTTTACACAACTTTTGGTACATTTAGAATCCTTAAAGTTTTCAGCCGCCTTTCTTCTCATTTAAGTACTCGTTTTTAATCGTAAAAAAAAAAAATGTGGGAAAAATATTAATTTATTAAAAAATAATCAATTATTTTATTTTATTAATCGTTATCTTTTATTTTCATTAATAATATACTCCTACATATATGTATGTATTTGAATTTAAATATTCATTCAAATATTAAATATGTATATAAATATGTATATGTATTCATCAAGCAAATAAATTGAAAATGAAAACAACATCGCTACACATTACACATGAATTAATTGATGTTATCACGACAAAATAATTTAATTTGTCATTCGATATAGTTTTTTATTGTTTTTCTATAATTTTTTTCTTTTTTCAATTGTGAATTAATATCGAATGAAAATTATTTAGGTATATAAAAAAATTACTAAACAAACAAAAAATCTGTTCACATACATACTAAAAATTTTCATATGATTCCATAAAATTTTTAAACTTTTGTAATTACTAAAAAAAAGTATTCAAGAAGTAAAAATTCAAGGTATCAAAACTTGGTAAATCAAGTAAAAACATTTTAGGTTATAAGACGAAGCTCAAATTCGAAAAAGAATTCCATCCAATTAATGTTTTCCATACACATACATATTTATTCAACAATTTTAGTTTGAATTTAAAATATTTCTGTTGTAAAAGTAAATGTTATGTTGAAATTGTATATTTGCTTGCTTGTTTTTTCTTCTTTTAAGTTTATTTCATGATTTTAGTATTTTTTCAGTAATAATATAAGTAGAATAGATTCTTCCTTAGTGTTGAAACTTTTATTACATTTATTCAATGAAACAAGACGTTTTGTATTAAATGGTTAAGGACATAAAATTGATTCATTGTAAAACATGTTATTGTGAAAAAAGGTCAAAGTAAGGTTAAAGCAAATATGTAGTATCTTTTGTAATGCTCGAATGCTTTTCTAATAATCTGAGCTTTATTTAATTTAATTTTATTTTTTTGTGTTCAAGAGTATTTGAAGCATTAAATCCTTCTAGAAGAAAGAAAGTTTAAATTATTTAAGAAATAAAACTACAATTTATTAGACAATTTTTTTAAATTAAAAAAAGAATACATAGTTTCTGTTTTAATCTGTGTAACAAAAAAAAAATTCTATATTTTAATCAGTCTTCAATTGGGTCAATAGAAGAAATTCTGAGCAATAAGTGTGTTCTTGAGAAAATTCTTCAAAATATCCTTTCGATTTTTCGGCACCCTGTTTCAAAAAAGCAGAATAAAGAAAATGCACATATTTTTAAAGCATAATAATTATGATTTTTATTATGTTTTTATGAATCGTAAACAATTCATTTAATTTGTTAAATAACACAAATTTTATAATTGGCACCATAATGTCGGGCGTCTATATTAAATTCATTTATGTACACAATAATTTTTTCGATACATAATGTGTAAAATTAGAAACTCACAAATTTCTATTAAAAATTTAAAATATCCTGTCAATAATTATTATTCAACCTGTTAATATCCTTAAAAAAAGATCAAAATCCTAAAAACAAAAGCTAATAATTTGAAAGCTTTCAAATATTATCATTTTTTTCCCCAAATTGTTTATGTATATGCGCGAAATAAATGAACTCTTCATCATGTTTTCATTTTTCTTATAAATCCTTTTTTATCTTTTTATTTCTTTTCATACATCTTTACATCTTTTTATCCTTCTTTTTTTTTTTTTTAATTTTCCAACACGTGCTTCTTTGAATAACTTTGAAAATTTCATAAAAAATTTCTTAAATTATTAATTATAAAAATTTATCAAAAAAAAAAAATATAAATTATACAATAACTTTTTTTTCTTCACAATTTACATGAGAATTTATAATTATTAGTGCATAACATTGTAATGTATGAATTTAAAAAAAAAAGAAGAAAAAAACACAAGCATCACTCCTTTTTGAATATACGAATACAGACATAATGAGAATTTGAATACTGTTAATGATCCTTCAAAAGAGATTTTTCCTTTTAGCTATATAATGTGTATGTATGTTATGAAGGGAAAATAATGTAGATGGAAGGATGAAGGGAATGTCATATACAATTTATCTTTTATATTATTATATAGAACAACCTATTATACATACATGTCTGCTTTGCTTGTAAAAAAAAAAACAGAAAAAAATGAAATGTAGAATATTATATACTGTCTATAAAGGACGAATTTATACTCATTTCATATTCTCTGAGGAAAATAATATAAAAATATATGTATATAATTTTTATTCGCCTTTTCTGTTTTGTGTGTATCTACAAGAGGAGTTGAGTAACAAGAACAAAAATCAGTTAGGACAGAATTATCATGCATACTGTCATCATCATCATCATCATCTATTGTATAACAAAAAAGAGAAAAAAGAAATATGATTTTTTTTTTTGGCGCAGCATCACCATCTACTTTACGAAAATTCCATAGAATCCACAAATGGAAAATTTTCGGAAAATAAAATGAGCAACCAAAGTTTGGTAACCAAACAATTATCATTCAGTTTTAGTTCAGATTTCATTTCAAAAGGATCTTCTTGAAAATACTAGAAATAAAATAAAATAAGCCAAAAAAAGGAGAGACGTTTTAGTTTGAATTAGTTCAAATATAGAAAAGAAAATTTCTAATAAAAATAATAGCATCTTTTATTATACAAGAAAGTAGTGTGTATTTTCAACATCTCAGAGCGATTCTCAAGTGTCGTATATATAAGTTCCGTTGTTGTACATAATACATACATACTTTCTATTTTTCCTATGTGTGTTGGAGAGAAATCAATTTGATTTCATTGTGAGTTTGAATAACCAAAGAAAACTTTTTAGAAAAAAAAGTACTCCTACTTGATAATTTTCTTTTCCTTCATTTTTTATTATTTTTTTTTTTCATTTTATTCATTCAAAGTAAATTTCACAATTTTTCGGTTTTTAATTTTTCATATTGCCAATGTGTGTTCAAATTGAAATTGAAATGAAAAACCGAGAGTGAAAAATTATTATTTTAAAAAAAAAAAAAACTAAAGTTTCATTATGAGTGAGTTGATTGAGAATAGAAAAAAAAAAGATAAAATATTCATAAAAGTCGGGAATTGAAAATATTTTTTTTTCTTACTATTAAAAAGTGAAAATATCGATTGACTGTATATAATAGAATAGAAACAGGAAAAAAAATTGATTAAAAAAATAATTTCGATTTTGAATAGAACAATATTTGTTAGAGAGAAAAAAAAAGAATCTTTCTCATTTAATTGAAAAAACAAAAAATAGAAAAACGATTAAAATGCATTTAATATTGAAATATAAAAGTAAAGGTATGAAGTTTAATGTTTTCTGTTTTTTTTTTTTTTTTTTTTACTAAAATTTATGAAAAATTTCAACGGTGTTGAATTTTTTTCCCTTCTAAATTTAATTTTCAATGTGACATTGTAAATTAATTTTAATTTTTTAAAATAGAACAGACAGACAGAATAGGCATTAAAAAAAATTCTTTTTTGAGTGAAAAAAAAAAAAAAATTTTAAGTATTGAAATTTTTTCATGAATACGAATATCTTTTTGCTCTTTTGCCTATTTTTTATTTTTTTATATTCTTGTATACGTACATTTGTTTGTGAATAAAATATAAGTACACACATAATATGGGTCAGATATGGTGGTTAAGTGGATTCGAAAATAGGACGAATAAAATTGTTTTTTATGTCAAGCATTGTAATTTATTGTCATTTACAAAATTGTACATAATATATAAAACCTTTCTTTTTTTATATTTTGGTTTTTTGTATTTTCTCTTTTTAACGAGATCTCCTAAATACTATATCCGGAATCCGGGTAATGGTTTAGTCTGGAATGAATTGCTTAAAAAGTTGTATTTCATTGGGTATATTTAGTGTGTATGACCTTTTTTTTTTTTTTTTCTTAACGATATAAAATATGAGAATTAATCTGTTTTATTATTAAATTAAGTCCTTGTTGTAAAAATATCTAGAGTAAAATCCTAGATATAAATTTGAGATGAAAAATGAATAATAAAAATTTATAAAATGTGAATTTAATTTGAAAATTTCGCGTACGTATGTACAAGTATGTATGTGTAATAAAAAAGGGTATTTATTTTATTTTATCTTTTTTTTCGTTATTTATATTTAATTAAATTCACAAGTATGAACTCAATTGAACATTAAGAGTCAGTTTTTCTATCAATCAATCAGAAAAAAAAATCCGAAAAGGAAAAAAAACAGATTTTCTATAGAAACGTTCCTTTTTCTTTCACTTTAATTCTTCAAAGACATCTTATATAAAAATGATGTAGAAAGCTTTCTCAAATGTTTTTTTTTTTTTTTGTTCTGATAATTTATTTTCTCTTGTCCTTATTTTTTCAATTTTTCTGGACTATAATAATTTTTTATTTTCATTGTCCGACATTTTGCATTAATTGTATTTTACAAAGATTCTTTTGTAAAAATATTTATTTCTATTTTTCTTATTTTCTTTTTCTTAGGATTCACAACTAGATAATGAAAATAAGTGTGGGTGGAATCTATGAAATAAAATAATGATAGTAATTTGATTTAACAAAGACCTTGAAAAATAATAATATTTATCACAATTATTATAACACCACTATCGCATTTTTATATCATTATTATATTTTCAAAGCATTAATAAATGTTGTATATCATTTAAACTCACCCCATGAATTAAATTTATCTATTTATAAGCTAGCAAAAAAAAAAAACAACAATAGGTGTCTGAAATATTTCGAAAGATATCTGCTTTGTGTTGGTTATTATAAAAAATTTAGATATTCAACAACAACAGTTTTTTCATACTTTCATGTTAATTATATTCAAGAACACAACTATCGTTTCCAGATAAGAAATATCTAAATTAACAACTTGAACACAAAAAACTCTAAAATTTTAAATATGTATGAATTTTTTAACCTAAAAAAAATCATTAATAATTTTCTTTCATGTAAATGATTCTCGAATGGGGATAGAGTAGAATTTTTTGGCTTTTTCAAAGTTCATAAATAAACTACCAACATCCATTTTCTTAAAGTTTTTCAAGATGTGTCATATTCCATCAATAAGTTAAACTTAAAAAAAAAAAAGCGAACTATTTTATTTTAAGTAGCACTTGAAACTGAAACAAAACAAAAAATAAACCAGAAACCAAAAATTCCAATTTTTTTTTTAAACCGCATAAATTCCATAAAAAGATTAACTTATTAAAAACTTTTTCTTTTTATGGAAAATTTACAAAATTTTAATTTCTTATAAGGTTAATAATGAAAAAAAAACATATATGTATTCGTAAACTTTTGTTCTTTCTTTTTCTACGAAAAATAAATATAAAATCACTTTACTGGCTTTTTTATGTTTTCCAACAGAATCCTTCTTCATTCTCATACACACACGCACGTATAAAATGTACAAGTGTTGTAATCCTTTAAATTTTATGAATTTCATCATTGTTCAAAAAATATTTTTACATTTTCTCTTCTACTTTTGAAAAAGGCAAAGTGAAAATGAAAAAAAAAAGTAAGAAAAACAAGGAACTATGTATCTACATTTTAATTTCGTTATCATTACTTGAAATTTTATTGTATTACCTACTTGTGTTTTTTTATATTATTACCTTTTTTTGTCTTCCTTGTTATTTAAATTTAGATTATGTTAAAAAGTTCGTCTAATTACATGGCTATATATATGTACACATTTATGTGTATGTACGTATTTGTACATACCAGGGTCGACTAAATTGTTATATAATTCAAAATTATACAATGAACAGAACATACGGAGAACTCTTCTTTTTATAATCAGAATCATTTCGTGTTTAGAATAAAACTTATATAGGTAGTATGTATGTATGTATTTTGCTCATCTGGTTAAGAATTTTGTTGCATCACTGTATCATATTTCGAGTAATTTATATTTTTTGTTATTTTTACTTTCCGGTAATTATCTAGAATGCATTAAAAATACATAAGATACTATTTGTAATATTAAAAAAAAAAATGTATGACAAAAAAATTCATATAAAAGTGGGTGGTTATTGTTTTTTTTTTATACTTTTTTTAATTCGCGGGTTAATGATATGTGCAAGAAAAATAACAATATGATAAAAAGATGGTTTTTTCCACTACAAGAAACGTGAATATTAATAAATTTATTGTTTTGACATTTTTATAATCTGTTTTTTTATTTTTTGATTTTTCTTTAAATGCCCTATTTTAATATATTTCTTATTCTTATACCACTATTGTCGACCTTTTCCACTCACTTTTTAAAACTTTTTTTTTTACTGGTTTTTGCTTTTCTATTCGCTATTGTTCTTGAAATTTTGTTGAAAAATTAAAATAAAAAAATGAATGCGAAAAATTAAAATGTTAAGAAAATTTCTGAAAAAAAAAAAAAAAAAAAAAAGAAAAGAAGAAACAACGGCTGACAATGATAATACGTTACTTATTCAGTCAACGTTATCCTTTTCACTTGAAAATAGAAAATAAAAATCACTGTTAAAATGATATAAGGACGATATGAGGTATTATATGAATTATGAAGAGATTATGTTGAGTCAGCAGTTGAATTATGATATATGTATATAGACAATGAAACTGTGTACAAGGATGAATACCGGAGAAGATGGAAGGATGTGAAATACATGAATTTTTTTTTTTTACTGTAAAACATCATTGAATATAATTACTTAAAGTGAAGAATTAAATTTCTTCTTGATATTCCGTTTTTGTTTTTTAGATAATTTGTTACCTTTTTTTTTGTGAATTACACATATTGTTCATTCTTTGTTTCATGTAATTTGAGACAAAATTGATTAAGTACTTTTTAAGCCCAATTTCAATAAATAATTATTTAATATTAATTTGTTTTTTCATATGTATGTATTTTTTTTTCATTACAGTGCCTTTAATACGAAATAATGGCTATGCTTTCGTTACGAATAAGTTTAGAAGGTGGACGTGTTACAAAAACAATACAATTCGATCCACAGACGACAGTTTTTGATGCATGTAAAATAATTCGTGATAAATTTGCTGAAGCGATTCAAGGACAACGTAAGTTTTATTTGAATTAATATATATTTTTTTAATTTTTGTCACGTAATGATAATTATTAAGAAATTTCTTTGTTGTTAATTAATCACATTCCTTGTTTTATTAATTTTTAATTTTTGTTGTTTTCATATTTCAAATTTTTAGCATCTGAATATGGACTTTTTCTATCAGATGAAGAGAATCGTCAAGGTGTATGGTTAGAATCTGGTCGAAATTTGGGTTATTATTTATTACGTAATCAAGATGTATTAGAATATCGTAGAAAATTACGAACATTAAGAGTACGTATGTTAGATGGAGCTGTTAAAACAATATTAGTTGATGATTCACAACCAGTATCACAATTAATGGTTGTTATATGTACAAAAATTGGTATAACAAATCATGAAGAATATGGTTTAGTACGTGAAGATATTGAACAACAAAATGAAAATTTACCAGATAATCGTTATGGTACATTAACATTAAAAAGACGTTTTACTGAAAAAGATCGTGATGCAAAAATGGAAAGTTTACGTAAAAAATTAAAAACAGATGATGAAAGTAAGTAATTCTTTTTGTTTTAAAAATTGGAAGGAAAAAAAAAACAGATTGAACAATAATTAATTTATATAATTTTACAGTTAATTGGGTTGATGTCGGTAAAACATTACGAGAACAAGGAATCGATGAATCTGAGACGGTATTATTACGCCGTAAATTTTTCTTTTCGGATCAAAATATTGATTCACGTGATCCAGTACAATTAAATTTATTATATGTACAAGCACGTGATGCTATTCTTGATGGTACACATCCAGTTACACAGGATAAAGGTAACGTACGTTTTTTGAATTATTGATTATAATTTTTTTTTGTATCATTGTTGTTTATTCGCATTTGCATACGTGACCTCTTTTAAACTATTTGTGTATTCTTTTTATGAAGGAATAAAAAAAATAGATCTCTTGTAAAACATGAAAAATACGCAAACAAAAAAATGTAAAAATAAATTTTTCACACGTTCTAATAACCGAATACGCTAAACGATTTTTGTAAGGATATTCGAATGTGTTTCTGTTGAATTGATATTTTCATTTTAAACCCTTTTTATTAAAACTTATGTTTTCAAATTATTTTTTTTTCTAGCTTGTGAATTTGCTGGTATTCAAGTTCATATACAATTTGGTCCTCATAATCCAGCTAAACATAGGCCTGGATTTTTAGAGTAAGTCATTAGGAATTTTTCTATTTAATTAAAATATAAATTCATTTTCCTCCCTTGTATATTTTTTTCAGTTTAAAAGATTTTTTACCTCATTCATATATTCGTGTAAAAGGTATTGAAAAGAAAATATTTGCAGAGCATTCAAAACATATTGATCTATCGGAAATTGATGCAAAAGTTTTGTATACAAAAACAGCTAGAGAATTACCAACATATGGTGTTACATTTTTTTTAGTTAAAGAAAAAATGAATGGAAAAAATAAGCTTGTACCACGTTTACTTGGTGTTACAAAAGATTCTGTATTACGTTTAGATGAACGTACAAAAGAGATACTAAAAACCTGGCCATTAACAACAGTACGTCGTTGGGGTGCATCACCAAATACTTTTACATTAGATTTTGGTGATTATGCTGATAATTATTATTCAGTTCAAACAACTGAAGCTGAACAAATTGTTCAATTAATTGCCGGTTATATTGATATTATATTAAAAAAGAAACAAGCAAAAGATCATTTTGGTATTGAAGGTGATGAAGGATCAACAATGGTTGAAGAAAGTGTTGCACCATCAAAGTAAATTTAAAATTTTTAATATCTTTTTTTTTTTTTCTTTGATTTGTAAATAAATTATTTTTTCAAAATACATTTTTTTTTTAGAGCAACATTTTTCCAACATGAAACAAATCGTATTGAAAAAATTAATACGGAATCTTTAGCACAACCAGGAGTTATGAGAGCTTTAGATGGTAATTTCCTTAAAATTTTTTCATTTAAATTTTTTTTTTGTTTGATTTTAATTATTTTTCATTGCAAAAAAATTGCACTTAAAATTTTATAAATTATTTAAAAATACATACATATTTTTTATTTTTGTTCAGTTTCACGTAAATTTTTTTTTCTTAGATTTAGTTGCCTTTTTATATATTTTTTCTGATAATTTCACATTTCTTTATCTTTTTTTTTCAAAAACTATTTTATTATAAACAAAAAAAAAATTTAAAAACAAAAAAATGTAAATTATGTATAAAAATAAAAAATATATATATCAACAACAAGGTGAAAGACCCTACACACAAGGTGAAATGCAGCCTGCACAAATTGGTGCAATAATTGGGCAAGTGAATGTTGCTCATCAACCACCAATGGTAAGTTAAAATTAAAATCAATCTAAAAAAAGAAAATTAGTTATTTTGTTATGTATTTTATATATGAAATTGGCACAATATCTAGAGATTTATTATTTTCGCTTCTTCTTAAAGAATAAACGAAAATTTTTTTTCATATATTTCACTTTTGAAATTTATTAGAAAATAATTAATAAATAAGAAAAAAATTTAAATTATTTCCATGCTGCAATTTTGATATTTTCTTCCTGGATAAAAAAAATAAACGTACGTTTATTTAAGAAAATAATTTTGAAAATTAGTAAATTTACACAAATTGAAGAAATTTTAACAATGCTCGACAATTTGTTGTGGATTTACTTAAATTAAATTTAATCATTGAAATTTGTGGTAAATATTCCAAAACAATAAAATTGTTTGTACTTTTCTCTTATTGTAGACCAAAGAAATACGAATTAGTTCAGTACATTTAAGTGAACCACAGCGTGCCTTACTTGGTTACATTTCTGCTGGTCAGGAAGCAATTACTCGAGCTGAAGAAGAACTTCAAACAAAGGTACGTCTGTTTTAAAAATTTAAATTTTCTCAAATTTATTTGAAAACTTTTTATTCTATAACAAATTTTATTATTTAAAGGCTTCAATTGGACCACTTGGATCTGATTTACGTTCAATTCAATGGCGTGAGAATACTTTAGATACTTCAAAACAGGCTGTTACAACACATGTAGCAACAATGAATGCTGCAACAGCTCAAATAGTAACAGCATCGCAACCAGATGATGTTGATACAGATGCTATAGGTTCAGCAGTATCACAAATCGCTCAAACTATTCCAGAAGTAACAAAAGAAGTTAGAATGATTGCTGCTTTAATGGAAGATGAGAATAACGGTGATCGACTTTTAGAAGCAGCTAGAAAACTTTGTAGTGCATTCAGTGATTTATTGAAGGCAGCTGAACCAGAAAGTAGAGAACCAAGACAAAACTTAATAAATGCAGCAAGCAGAGTTGGTGAAGCAAGTGGTCAAGTTTTGTATACAATTGGTGAAGAAACGGCAGAAAGTCGAGAAATTTACGATATGTTACTTGCTTTAGCAAAAGCTGTGGCAAACACAACAGCAGCTCTTGTTTTACGCGCTAAAGCGATTGCAGCAAGTTGTGATGATGAAGTAACAAGAAATAAAGTTATTGGTGCTGCTAGTCAATGTGCTTTGGCAACCAGTCAGTTGGTGGCATGCGCAAAAGTTGTCGCTCCAACACTTCAAAATGCTGCTTGTCGAGAACAATTGGAAGCAGCTGCTCGTGAAGTTGCAAAGGCAGTTAATCATTTAGCGGATGTCTGCAATGAAGCAACAAACGATCAACAATTAAAATCAGATCTCTTTGCTGCAGCACAAGAAGTTACAAAAACATTAAATGATTTATTGGATCATATTAGATTAAGTAGTAGGGAACGTGCTACTCGGCTATCAGATGAAATAACTCCTGTGGAAAATGTCATTATCGGTACGGATATTCTTGTATCTTCTACAGATCCTCAAGAAATGGTCAGACATGCAAAAGCTTTAGGTCAAGCAACAGCCCAATTAATTCAAAGTATCAAAGGAGAAGCCGAAGCACAAGAAGATTCTGAATTACAAAGACGTTTACTAGCAGCTGCAAAACAACTTGCTGATGCCACTGCTAAAATGGTCGAAGCAGCTCGTCTTTGCTCAAGTCATCCACATGACACACATCATCAAGAAGCTTTACGTCGTGCAGCTGAAGAACTCCGAGAAATCACAACTACAACCGCTAATACTCCAGCATTGAAAAAAAAACTTATTAATCGTCTCGAACATTGTGCTAAACAAGCAGCCTCTGCAGCAACACAATGCATCTCTGCTTCTCAGAATGCAGCTCAACATAGCGAAGATCATCATACAAAAGAAACACTTCTTCAAGATTGCCAGAATGCGGCTGATTCCATACCTCGTCTTATAACAGGAGTGAAAACAACACTTTCTCATCCTGACGACTCTAATGCTCAATTGAATTTAATCGAAGCAGCCGAACAATTTATTGAACCAGCTAGTCAAGTTTCTGCATCTGCCAGAGCATTGCAACCTACAGTTACGGACATACCTGCTGCTCAGCAACTTTCCCGAACTGCTTTACATTTGAGTCAAACTGTTCATGAGTTACAATCAGCTGCTCAGCGAGCACGTGAGGCTTGTGGTGGCCAGGAACTAGAATCTGCTCTTGAAGCGGTTAAGAATTTACGAAATGTTCTTAATGATACACGTCATGCTGCACAAACTGGATCACTTCGTCCATTGCCAGGTGAAACAGTGGAAAACACTTCTCAGCAACTGAACAAAGCAGTAAAAAATGTTGGCATAGCCTTATCTCAATTGATTTCTGCTGTTTCTCAAGGACAACGTTTGTATGCTGGTGTTGCAGGTCGAGATACTGCTTTAGCTTTAGGTGAATTTACAAAGAGTGTTCATGGAGTTGCAGCTACTACTAACAATCCAGCAATAATCGATTATGCTGATAGTGTCATTGTTCATTCAGTTCGAGTTATTGAAGAGTCTCAGAGAATTCTTCAAAATATCGGAGATCCAAACTCCTTGGATCAAACCGTTCGTGAAGTAACTTCATCTTTATCAAAAACTATTGATTGTATCCCTGGACAGCGTGAAGTCGATGAGTCTTTGAGAAATGTAAGTGAGCTTAGTGAAATCCTTTCAATGGGAGAATTCCCTCCAACAGCAAGAAATTACAATCAACTTCAAAATGAATTAAAACATGCAGCTGAAACCTTAAATAATACAGGTAATCAAATGGTACAGTGGTATTCAAGTTCCACACGATTGGCAAGCTCCAGCCAAAATTTTGCTGGTGCATACAAGGATTTGCTTTCAATAGCAATGGAAATGGCAGGTTCAACAAAAGATGAAACAATTCGTACACAGATGATTGATTGTCTCCGGAATGTTTCAACTCAGTCGTGTTCTCTACTTTCCACAGCTAAGTCGATTGCAGCCGATCCAGGACAATCAAATTCCAAAAATTTATTGACTGCAGCTGCTCGAGGTGTGACAGATAGTATTAATAAATTGGTCGATGTTTGCGTGTCATCTGCACCCGGTCAAAAAGAGTGTGACAATGCAATAAGAAGCATTGAAGCCCTTAGAACGATGTTAGATTATCCACATGAACCAATTAATGAACAAGGGTATTTTGATTGTGTTGAAACTGCTACTGAGAAATCAAGAAATCTTGGGTATGCAATTTCGGAAATGATTAACAATGCAAAACAATCTCAGCATGTTGAATTTGGTCATTCAGTTAATAGTGTATCGGAATCAATTCACGGGTTAATCGAATCTTCTGCACAAGCTGCATATCTAATTGGTGTCTCTCATCCAAGCAGTATCTCTGGCAGACCAGGAATTATTGATCAAGCACAACTTACAAGAGCATATCAAGGCATTCGCCAGCATTGTGATATTGTTAGCAGTCCGCATTCGTCAAAACAAGAAAAAATATCTGCCTTAACTGTAATCGCTAAACATACTTCATACTTATGTACAATCTGTCGCCAAGCAAGTATGAACACAACGAATCCTGTTGCTAAAAATGAGTTTATAATTGGTGCAAAACATGTCGCGAACGCAACTTCATATTTGGTTCAAGAAGTTAAAGGTTTAGAAGATGATTATTCTGTTCCATCGCGAGCTGAGTACGTTGAACCTTTGTTAGATGCAGTTAAAGCGGTACGTCAGTATGCCTCAAGTCCTGAATTCATTTCTATTCCTGCAAAAATATCAACTGAAGGACGAAAAGCCCAAGAACCTGTTCTAAATGCTGGACGTGGAGTTCTCGACGGTGTCATTGAAATGGTAAAAGCTGCTAAATCTTTGGCTGTTTCTCCAGATGATCCACCTGTTTGGCAACAACTTGCAATGCACAGTAAACCTGTTTCAGAAAGTGTTAAAAGACTTGTTGATAGTATCCGAGAAAAAGCACCAGGACAAGCTCAATGTGATCAAGTTCTTCAGACATTAGCTACTTGTACCAGAGAACTGGATTCGACTGCCTTGGCAATCAGTACTCAAGGTTTAACACAACGTAAAGATAACAATTTACAAGGTTTTACTGGACAAACATTGAATGCAGCCGCAGAATTAGTCGATAAATTAGAACCAATTCGTGTTGCTGGCAAACATAGTGCTGAACAATTAGGACATGCGGTTGGAGAAATTTCACGTTACGTTGTTCCTATGACAAATGGAGCTATTGGTGCTTGCTCTCACATAATTCATTCAAATCAGCAAATGACACTAATTGATCAAACGAAATCTGTGGTAGAAAGTGCAACACAGTTGGTCAAAGCTGCTAAAGAATCAGCCGGGAATCCACGAGCAACACATGCTCATCCAAGATTAGATGAATCTATCGAGATTAGCAGAGAAGCAATTCATGAATTGAATTCAACAATGGAAAAACTTTCTGCAGAAAGTGGTGTATTTACGGGGCTCATGGAACAAATAACTCGAGCAATTTCTCGTATTACAGATAAACGTCAATCACTTTTAAGTGCCTCTATATCGGACAGTTTTGTTGATTATCAGACAAGAATGGTACAGAATGCGAAAGAGATTGCTCGTCTCGCTAATGAGATAAACGCAAAAGCTTCATTTGATCCATCTAAATTACCACCACTTGCAGTTGACATGACTCATCATTACACTCAGCTCACACAAGATTCAGTTGGTGCCTCAACAACTACAAGTTCACCAGATGTAGCAATGCGAATTCGTTCGACAGTTGTCGATCTAGGACGATCAGTCACCTCACTAATTCAATCAACAGCCGGAGTTCGTCCAAATGATGCAACAGGACAAGCTGAAGTATCTCGAAATGCTCGTGATGTTTCTGAAAAAGTAGCTCAAGTATTAGCTGCACTTCAAGCTGGATCTCGTGGAACACAAGCATGTATTAATGCTGCCAGCACAGTTTCTGGTATTATCGGAGATTTGGATACAACGATCATGTTTGCAACAGCTGGTACCCTTCATTCAGATGGTGAAGGAACATTTGCAGATCATCGTGAACACATTCTAAAAACAGCTAAAGCTTTGGTTGAAGATACAAAAGTATTGGTTGCTGGAGCAGCAGGTACACAAGATCAATTGGCGACAGCTGCACAAAATGCAGTCACAACAATTTGTAAGTAAAAAGAAAGAGGAGGAGTAAAATGTGTGTGTGATTTAATTTAATAAAATTTTAAATGATAATTTCAGTACAACTTGCGGATGCTGTAAAACGTGGAGCTTGCAGTCTTGGATCATCTCAACCAGATTCACAGGTGATGGTTATAAATGCTGTAAAAGATGTTGCTGCTGCTTTAGGTGAATTAATAAATGCAACAAAATTAGCATCTGGTAAACCAATTCATGATCCAGCAATGCAAGATTTAAAAGAAAGTGCAAGGGTAAGTAATTAGTTCGATATTTTTCAAAATTCATATTTTTCTTTTTTATTAAATATTTTAATTTTAAATTTTTCGGAATTTCTAACGTAATTCTATGAAATTTTTTTAAGCAGTGTTATGAAAAAAATCACTTTTTTTGTTATTTGTGGATGAAGGTAGAAAAATCTAATTTAAAAAAACAAACAATAACCTTTAAAGTTCAATCTAAAAATCAAAACTAACAAATTCAAGTTATTAAATAAATGTTTAAAAAAGAATTAATCCATTTTGTTTCAACACAATTACGATGGTTTAAATCTTGGAAAAGAAAAAGACGTTTTCGATTACTTCATCTCAAAATCTATCCATCCCATTCGCACTACTATCCCTTGAGAGTCTTGGCCACCTCAAGTTAACTTGAGGTTTTGGGACCACTTTTTCTGAATTTTAAAGTGAAATGTGAACCACTAAATTCGTTGGTAGAAAACGAATTTATTCGTATGACAGGGTTGGAATAGGTTATTTTTGTATAGTTGGTTTTTATGTATTTGCTTATGGTTAATAAGCAGAGCCATTAAAGTACATTCTTTAGTATCGAACACTTATACCCAATTCAAATGAATTGGTATTCATTCGAAGCAGAGTAAATTTGAACAGATTCGAACTAGAGATCTTTAGTTTTAGAAGCCATCACTTTATCGTTTTTGGCCATTCACCGCCTTGTTTCAAAAATTTATCAATCGTGTTGAAATAAAAAAGATTGGTTCTACAATAAATCTAGTGAATTTTTAATTTAAATAATTTAATTTTTAAAGAGAAAAAAACTTACAATATGAAATGTAAAATAAAAATGATTCTAACTGCATTTTTTTAAATATATTATAAATAAAAAATTTTTGTAAAATAAAAGTAAAAAACATGTGTGTCAATAACAATTTAATAATTAAGAAATAATAAACTAATCTTTGAAGAAAAAAAGGAACATGGGAAAATTCTAACTTCCAAATATAAGTTTCTCATTATTTAGCACTATAGTTTTTTTTTTTTTTTTTTTTTTTTAAATTAACAATAAAATAAAATCTTGAGAGTTTCATTATTTTTTTTTCTTTGAATTACTTTTTTAATTTGTTAAATTATTTTTTTTTCTTTTAGTATCCTGATGCCTGCTTGAGTACTTATTTCTTTATTTTGTAAAAAAAAAAATCAAAGGTTTTCAAAAATGAAATGAAATAAAAATACAAAAGAAAAAAAAAATTTAAACTAAAATTCTAAATTTTTAAGACTAACGCACGATTTAAATATGGTTTTAGTTGATATGTTGTCTTTTGAACGAATTTTTCTATTATTTTACTACTGAATGCTTACATATATTTATACATAGATCAATTATATATAATTACTGTTGTTATTTTACTGAGAAAAAAAAAAAGGCTTTTTCTAATTTGCACACACAAATTATTATGATTTTTTTGTTTATTTTCACATATTTTTAAATTATTATTTTTTTAAATTGTCTTCTTTTCAAATCGTTAGTCTTTGTTATACGATAGAAATATAATTTTCTCAGAATTTATTATTTTTCAATTTTTTTTCCACCCTATACAGATACTTACAGAATTATCTACAACAGATCATTCGAAGCATAATAACAATAGTAACACTATCATCAATGGATTTTTAGATTCTAATCAAAAGCGATTAGCTAATATGTCATTAAATTAGAATTTTAGTTTTAATATTCATTTTGTATTTCTTTCAATTTTTTTAAAAATCTTTTTAAATATTTTATTATTTTTTCCTTTTTAAATCTCTCAAGTATTTTATTATATTTAAGTTTAAAAAAAAGAACATTTATTCTTAACTTTCGTCTAAAAAAATTAAAAATCATCCACCTTTATTGTAGATTCCAATAATACGTTGATTCGAAAAATAATTGACACATAAAATCGTATAGGTTACTTTACTATGATTCGAACGAAATCTATAATAGCAATTTTATAGTCAGAATTTTAAAAGTTGAGGTTTCGTATTATACTAGAAAAACATGCGCAGAAAAAAAGATACTTACACACATGCGTTTTTGTTGTTGTAACACGTTTCTTCTTTCGTATATCTACACAAAAAAGATCACAAAGCCATGTAAAACATGCGCAAAAAACTTCAACTCTTAAAATTCAGACTATAAGAGCAATCCAATCCGGTTTGTATATGATTAGAATGTACATATCTATTTAGTATTTACACACATCCGGCCCGGTTGCGATCACATGATCGGATGTGTGGATCGTCGACCTTAAATTCGAACGTAAGAATTTCGAATGCCAACAGCTATTCGAACGGAATTGCCAATGTAGTAACGTATTTGTTTGAACATTTTGCTATTCAATCGGAATCTACAAAAGAGGTGATCATTTCAAAATCATTAAAATTAACTTTAAAACATCATTAAAAATGCTTACTTAAAGAAAAGAAAACAAAAACAATGGAAATTATAAAAAAAACGAAAATATCATTGCAATGTAAGACTGTGTTTCAGAATTCAACATTGTTGAGCACCACACCATATGGTGAATCCATCTTGGTTGCAGGTTGTGTTTATTAGTGTTTTGTTCCGTTGATTATTGAAACATCGAAATGGGGTTTTGGTAGAAAAGTTGTGCAACATGTTGAATATTGTAACGCAGCCTATTATTATAGCATATAAATTTAAAAAAAGAAGCTAAAAGAAACTTTTTATTATTTACTAAAATTTTATTGTAATATCATTAAAAACACATATCTTTGTTTTTTCTTCATAAAATTACATTTAAATTTTTACACGCAACATTTCATAATTTTATTTATGTAATTTGTGCAATAACTGAATTTGCCCGCTACACATTAAAAAAAATGGAAAATCGTGCTCGCCTTTAAAGTGTTAAAAAAACGAAAAGCTTTTGATTAATGAGGCACCATTTTTTAGTATCTGGAAACCAAAGTATCCTGTCGTGTAAACATACCATTAAAAATCATAACGAATTATTAAAATGTGCTAAGAATAAAAATAAAATAAGAATGTACTTAATACAAAAACAACTTTCATGTACTTATAAAATTTTAAGCCAAATTTATTTAATCAATTTGATGGCTTAGTAACCAAATGCTTTAATCCAAAATGCTATAATTAAAAAAAAAAAAGGATTAATGCCACTGTAAACATCGTAGAGCATCCTATGGAGCGATATTGCTTAGAATTAGATTGAAAATTTTGGCTACTAAGCCATCAAAATCTTCATATTTTTAAAACACACTTAATTTTGTAGTAAATCATTTAAGAATTAATTTTTTTAAATTAAAAATAAGTCATATTTTCATATTTACTTAATATAAAGTGCCATATAACGCATAGAATACATAATTACTTCCTAAAGGTTTTGTACTTTTGATTAGAAAACAAAAGATACATAAACATTTATCATTTCATATTCATTTATTGTAATTTGCATTTATTAAAAATTAATTAAAAGAAATATATTTTATAAACATTTTATACAAGAAAAATAAGTTAAAAAAATTTTTTATTCATAAAATTGAATGTAGTTTCAAAGAAGAACATATTCTAATTTTTGTCAAAGAATTAAATTCTAAATTTAAAATTACCTGAAAAAAAAGTAAATTTCATTAAAATTTAATTTATTTTCCTATTAAAGGTTATGGTCTTGAATGTATCATCACTTTTAAAAACTGTAAAAGCAGTTGAAGATGAACATACTCGAGGTACAAGAGCAATGGAAGCAACTGTTGAAGCAATATCACAAGAAATTAGAGTAAATTCAACAACAATCGTCTTTCTTTTAAAAATTAAAAATTATAAATAAATTTCATTTTTTATTAGGCAATGAATCAACCTTTACCACCTGGTACACCACAATCAACTCCAGAAGATTTAATACGTGTCACTAAAAATGTTACTGTTGCAACAGCTAAAGCAGTCGCAGCTGGTGCATCAAATTTACAAGCTGATATTGTATCGGCTGCAAATATTGGACGCCGAGCGATATCTGAAATGCTTTTCGTTTGTAGAGTAAGTGTTAAATTTTATTTAGAAGATTATTGTTGATTTTAATTTTTAATTATTTTTTAAATTAATAGTCAGTTGCTTGGACTTGTGCAGAAACAGAAGATTTACGACAGAGAACAATTGAAGCTGGTGCTGCAGTTGGAGAATCTTATCGTGATCTATTAGAAGGAATTCTACGTAATTGTTCAGCTGATGAACGTATGCATTTATCACGACGGGTAGCAAAATGTGTTACAGATTTAGTAGCAATGGCAAGATTATTAAAAGGTTCTGATTGGATTGATCCAGAAGATCCTACAGTAATTGCAGAAAATGAATTACTCGGTGCGGCTGCATCAATTGATGCTGCAGCTAAAAAATTAGCTAATTTAAGACCAAGAAGGCAATCTGATGTAAAGGTTAGTTGATTTAAAATTTTTTTTTTACTAAGTCTTGTTTGAATAAATAGCTTTTAATCTATTCTAACTGAAAAAAACAAATAATTTTTAATAAAAATTAACACCTAAAATCTTTTTTATTTTTTGAGCTTTAAAATAAGCTATTTTTATTATTGCATGCTTTAATTAATTGATTGGTGATTGAGAATGAAAATAAAATTAAAAAACCAAAAAAAAAAACCTAAAAACTGGGCTTCACCTTGGTGGCGGATGGTTACGGTCAGATATGTTTGATATTCTTGGTTGTAATTTGAACTTTCACCCAGGAATCAAACATATTATTACTGTGATCATCATTAATCTACTGACTGATATTAAACACGCATTTCATCCTTCACTAATTGAAAAAAATTTTTGCACAGTTTTATAACAAAAATTCACTTAACATTTAAATTTAATTTTTATAAAAGAATGATTAATTGAAATTCTCTTTTCTTTTTTTCCCCCTTAAATCTTGTTCTCTGTAGTTAACTGATGAAAATATGAAATTCGATGAAATGATTCTTGAAGCAGCAAAAAGTATAATGGCTGCATCATCAGCATTAGTTAGAGCTGCAAATGCTGCACAACGAGAATTAATTGATCAAGGAAAAGTATCCCGTAGACCATTAACGTCATCTGATGATGGACAATGGTCAGAAGGTTTAATATCAGCTGCACGTTTAGTTGCTGCAGCAACACATAGTTTAGTTGAAGCAGCACAAAATCTTGTACGTGGTGTTGGTACTGAAGAAATGTTAATATCAACAGCAAAACAAGTTGCAGCATCAACAGCACAGTTATTAATTGCATGTAAAGTTAAATCAGATCCGAATTCCGAAACTGGACGTCGTTTACAAGCTGCTGGTAATGCTGTTATTAAATCAACAGATAATTTAGTTAGAGCTGCACAACAAGCGATCGATATGGAAGAAGAACATATTTTAAAAATAAATACAAGTATGGTTGATGGTATGGCACAAGAAATTAATGCACGTTCAGATATATTACGTATGGAAAAACAATTAGAAGAAGCCAGACATAAATTAATTAAAATACGACAAGCAAGATCTAGACAAAAAAATGTTTCAGGTTTTACAACAGATGAAAGTGATTCGGAATATCATCAACATGGTGGATATACATCACCAGTTAACAATGTAGGCATTATTAACAATTAATAATTATTGCAATTAATTTTTTTTTTGTAATATTAAAGCAAAGCAATGTAAATAAATTTAAAAAAAGTAATTCATAGCAAAAATTCTAGCTTCACGAATTTCGTGTTCAATACTAAATTTTAGCATCACATTCTAATCATTCTAATAAAATGTACTTAAAACTTTTAACGTGAAGCTAGAAATAAGTTAAATTTTTTATTGTAAATATTTAAAATTAATTTATTAACGACTATTAACTAATCAACACTCATTTTATTTTTTTTTTCTATTTTTTTTTAACCATGACTCACTAAAAAAATTACATTAAAATTTAGACATTAAATCGAAGTAATTATAACGCCTCTCCTTCATCTCCGAGCTATCATCAACAATATTCACCTCAACAACAAAATTATAATCAACAATCACAATATAATCAGCAGCAACAACAACAACAGCAATCCTATTACCCATCATATCAATCATACCAACCATACCAACCATATCCACAACAACAACAAACCACTCCTACCCAAACTCAACCCTTATTAACCTCAACTCCACAACATTTTCATCATCCATCTTCCATAAACACTTCTTTTAATCAAACAACAACACCACCAAATGCACCAATTGTTGCTCCTTTATCATCAGTTAGCACTTTCAAACCTAATCCCATACTAACTGCTAATGCAGTACCATGCCCATACCAAAGTTATAATCAATCAAACTATAATTTATCGACAACATCAACCTTAAGTGGTGGTGGGGATATTGGTAATAGTAATATTTCACCGTGTAGTCCATTATCGAATCGATCATTTGAGAATTCATTAACAACAACAACAACAACAAAAACTAACATTGAACAGAATCAACAACAGCCAAAATCACCACAACAGCTGCAGCAGCAACAACAACAACAACAACACCAAAAATATTCAAAAAGTGAAATTGAGGCATGTGTTAAAGATCTTCATGAAAAAACATTTGGACCAGGAAGTGTAGTCCAAATTACAAGTAGCTTTAGTAAAACAAATCAACAACCACCAACAAAAAATTATGAAGGATTTACTACAAGGTTTGTATTTATTTTTAATTTAAATTGGCTATTTTTTTAAAGAAAGAAGCATTTTGATTTTTTTTTTTTTTGATTTTTCAGATATGAAACAAAAAGTTATGAAAAAAGTGGTGATTTGAAACCACTTGAAAGTAATTTCTCACAAATGACATTACACACAGATGATGGAAGAGTTAATTTGGTTGATGAAGGTTCAACACGTTTAACATCAATGACACAACGTGTTCTAGAACGTAAAACAATGTCAACAACAATGGAAACTCGAACAGAAAAAAAAACTGAAAAACATACTTTTCGTTTAGAACCTCAATAGAAAATAAAAAAATTAAGAAAATCAACAAAAAAATAGAGTTTTAAACCATGAAAAAGAAAAAGAAAACGAAAACAAAATTTACTGCCATTTGCTAATTTTTTAATTTTTTGCGTGCAATATTTTTCTTTTTAAGAGATGGAATTCTTACATACAACAATTTTAAAATAATTCTAGTAATTAATTTTAACTTTTACCAGGAGTGGAAGTATGCAATTTGTTTCGAATTGTCTTGAATTTTTTATGGCGGACTTTAAGTTAAGCTTAAACAACTTGAAAAACTTGGAAAAAATAACAACAAAACAAAGTTCTATACTTCCACCTCAGATTTTAGATACGTTTTTTAAAATACAAAAAATAAACACTAGAAAATTTAAACACTAAATTTAAAAACAATTTTTAAAAAAGGATTTTAAAGGACATAGCAAAGCAATGTTAAATAAAATTTTATACCTTTAAAAAAATAACACTTTTTTAAAATATATTTTCCACAAGTGCCACACAATTTAAAAATAAAAAATTTAAACTTTTTTTAAAATAAAAAAAAATTTCAACATAAAAATTTTAATCATGAGTTTTAGAAAAGAGTTCTATGGAAAATGAACTTAGATTTTTTTTTCAACACTTTTTTCAATTACAAAGGAATTCACCACAAGTGCTTTTCAATTTAAAAATAAAAAAATGATCAAAAATATAAAATTTTAATGAAAACAAAAATTTTTTTCAAATCAATCTTCACACAAACACACATACACACAAATGCCAAAATTATATTTTTAAATAAAAATATTTTATGCCAAATTATTGCCAATTTATAATTGTACTGAAAAAGACATTTAAATTTAACTAAAAATGTTCTTTTTTCAAAATATCTGTAAAAATGTCATTTGTTGTTGTGATTTGTTTAATTTTTTGTTTTTAAATTGTTAATTAATTAAGAGAAAAGGAAAAGCCTAATTTTTCATTTGAAATTCATTGTGAGTATACAAAACTTTTTTTTAAAATGAACATGCCTTAAGTCAAGAAAAACAATTAAAATAATGAATGAGATATAAAAAAATTAATTCTATATTATTTTTAATTAATTTAAAAAAAAAAAAAAAAGAATTATGTTTTAATAAGATAATGCATGTCGTGTCAAATTTTAACTGTGTTTTTTAAGTTGATAATTGTGCGATTAGAAAAAAAAAATAATTGTAACAATTCTAATATTTACCTTTATTTTACTCTTTGCATTTTATTTCGATTTTTTTTTTTAAAATACTTTATTATATTCTTCGAATAATTTTTTTAATGATCCATTTAAAAAAATAATAATAAATAACTGTAAAAAAAAATAATAAATTATATGGAATATATTCAGCGCATACATTCAATTTAAATAATTATTTTATAACTAAAAAAAAAATTAAATAAACTAATAATTATGTGTACTTTATTTTTAAACATTTTTTTTTTCGTAAAGCAAAAAAAATAAAATGAAAAAATTATTGTTTTATTTTTGTGTTAAAGACATAAAAACAACCATGTTTTTGTGTGTCAAATTATTTTAAATAAATTAGATTTTTTTTTGAGTTAATAATTTTGATTTGTTTTTTTTTTTCTTTTCAAGACAGATTTAGTTTAGTTTGTGGGTGGGGGGATACAGACAGGAGAGTCCATTGTACACAATACCCCGTCTCATTTTCCAAATAAAAGAAAGGAAAGGACCTTGTAAGTTGTAAAGGATTGAGAACAGGGGCCTTCCACTTTCATGACATGAGAATCAGAAGAGAAGGTCGGGCAACTGCAGAGGTAGTGTTCTGCAGCCATACCATGAGAATCGATTTCGCTCGTAACACAGACGTTTCTATGTCATTTCTACCATTCGTTACGAAGTCGTTAAAATTTAACAAACGAACACCTTACTATAAGAAACTATACTCATATAACAGCGTTGTTTTGTTTATATGGTAGTTTGGCTTGGTGTATTATTTAAATAATTTTTTCATAGTTATAATGAAAAATTAAAAAACAATGTAAGTAACATTTTATTTAAATGTTTGTACATACATATGTGCTTATAATAATTTTTTTTTAATTTCTCGCAAAAACTTATTGATGTTTTTTTTCTTTTTTTATGAATTTTAAAGGAAGAAAGAAAGATCTAAAAACACAAACCAAATGCAATATACGGCTTTGGTCGTTCATACAAAAGAATACATACGTTAATTCCTTATTTTTCTTCTTTTATCTTTCAAATCGTCACTGTCACTGCTTTCTTCATTATAATAATATGCTTTTGAGTCCGTTATTAATTTGAAGTATGTACACACATATGTATGTACATATACTTTTTAATACAATAATTTGTAAAATTTTAAAAATTTTAAAATATCACGATTAAAACGTCTACAAATATCATAAAAAATTGAAAATAAACAAAACTTAATTGAAATTTTTAACAAAAATGGAACTGCAAAATTGAAACCATTATCGTTTCTCATAGTAGCATTTTCGTTTACGTTCGTCACTTAATTAATTAACATAAATTAATGAACAAAACCTATTTTCAATGTTAAGGCTCCTGTTGTTTCTGCCTCCTCCATCCAGACGGTTCCTATGCGTAGGATCTCTGACTACTTTCATTTTAGGACAGGTAAAAAAAAAAGCAGATATAACACTGTTTTATTTTCTTTAGTTTCTTTTCCTACCCGTTTTTCTCCTTCATGTGCTAGCGTTGTATCAGTTAAGAGATAATCCTACGTCTAGTCACAGTTATTAATAAATAAAATTTCGAAATTCTAAATAATTTTAAATGAGCTAATTTCAGTAGAATTTGTCAAGTTTCGATATTTTCACTTAAAAACCAATCACCTTTTTCATTACCAATGTTGGTCTACTGTTGTCTGATATGTGAAGTAAACATCAGAATTCATAAAGTAATTCAGTAAATATCGTTCTCTGTGGAACAAGGAAGTAAAGAAATATAATAAAACCTCATTTTAAGAAGTTGTAAAAATTTATTCAAAACCATTAAAAATTCTTAAAAAAAATTACTTTAAAAGTTTTTGCACAATGAAAATTACAATAAGAAAATAAATGCCATATTAGTCTTTACGTTTTCTTCAAAATTATTTCAGCTTAAATTCAAGCGTATTCCTTATTAAGTGATCTTCCAATTAACCAACGTCTTATTTCCGAAGTCCCAGCACCAATTTCATATAATTTTGCATCACGTAATATCCTTCCCGTTGGATAATCATTTATATAACCATTACCACCTAAAATTTGAATTGCATCTAAAGCAATTTGTGTTCCCTTTTCAGCGCAATACAAAATAACTCCAGCACAATCTTTCGAACTAACTTTTCCCTTCGAACATCCTTTTGCAACGCTATACAAGTATGATCTACATGCATTCAAAGTGGTGTACATGTCTGCCATTTTGCCTTGAATCAATTGAAATTCTCCGATTAATTTGTTCTTTTGTTTCCGTTGATGAGCATAATCGAATGATATATCGCAGGCTGCTTGCATTAAACCAACTGGGCCAGCAGCCAAAACTAAACGTTCATAATCCAATCCTGACATTAATACGTAAACACCTTTATTCAATTCACCCAAAACATTTTCTACAGGAACTTTAACATCTTGGAAGACCAATTCACATGTACTGCTCCCCCTCATGCCAAGTTTATCAAGTTTTTGAGCAATTTTAAAACCTTCAGTTTTTGTTTCCACAATGAACGCACTGATTCCATGACTTTCTTTTTTATTTGTATCAGTTTTGGCGTAAACAATTAAAATATCAGCATCACTTCCATTGGTAATCCAAAATTTTGTTCCATTCAAAACATAATGATCGCCTATTTTTTCAGCGCGTAGCTTCATTGATACAACATCACTACCAGAATTTGGTTCTGACATTGCCAGTCCGCCAATATGTTCTCCAGAACAAAGTTTTGGTAGATATTTTTCTTTTTGCTCTTTAGTTCCATTTCGAGAGATTTGATTGATGCAAAGATTTGAATGTGCTCCATATGACAAGGCAACACCTCCTGCAGCTCTATTTCAAGAAAATTTTCAAGGTAATTTAGAGTTTTTAAATTTACAAATTTTTGCAATAAAAATGAAGCCTTACTTTGATGAGTTCCTTAGAAACTAACTAGATAGCATGGAAAAAAATGAAAAGTTGTGGCTCAGATTAAAGTATGGAAATTACGATTTTTGTTATGAATTTCAAAATGTTCAATGACTATTTGGCCGACTAAATGAACAGACAAAAAAAATGTTTTCTATGTACCTGGATAATTCTTCCATAGCAATGCAATGATCCAAATATGAACCACCAGTTCCACCATATTCTGGCTCAGCTGTAATACCAAGCAATCCAAGATTTCCTAATCCTTTCCAGAATTCACGTAAATTTCTGGAAAAAAAGTAATGCGATTTATTTGAATTTTCTTTGTTGTTGTTTTTTGCACTTACTCAAATTTATCATTTTTATCGATCGCCTGTGCATAGGGTGCCAACTCTTTTTGTGCGTAATTGAAAACCGTTTCACGTAACTATTCAAGAGAAAAAGATACTTTTTTAAAAATTTTATATCATTTTAACTCTAGGATAGCCTGATCGACATTATCAAAGTTTTAGCCTTCAACAAATATCTGGGTCAAAGAAATACGGTTTTTGGTCCACCGAATGCTGAGATGCATCTTTTTGAAAAAAGATTTCAAAATGTTCATATAAAATGTATGGTATACATATGTATATATATATGTGTTTTTGCCAAAAAAAAGGATATTTTGTTTTACCGATTTTGAGGTAGGACTTTGAAAATTGGGGTGTATAGTGAGAACCCTCCATTGGAGGAATGGTGAAGTTTCAAGGTCGTAGCTCGAAGGGACCATATTTAAATTAAGGCTCAAAGTCCGAATGTATACATTTGTATACGATCAGGCAATCCTAGGGTTAAAAGCAAGTAGATGCTTACCTTGCGCTGTTCCTCGTTGAGATCGAAAATGTCATCATTAATAGGATAGTGTGACATCAAACGAGAATTGCTGGCAATTTTAAAGCCATTGCACTTACTTAAAAAGAAAAGATTCCTACATCTTATACCAAAAAGTTTACACGCCATTATTTAATGTGAAAGCACTTTTTTTTCAGATCTTAAACATCAAATTTGAATAAAATATTGCAAATCACTTTGTTTACTTCTCTGGAATCGTGTTATCACTTAGAACTTCATAACTAGCTGGACATGTGAATGAGACAGCTGTTTCTATTTGATAAAAGATTCAACAAGTTTTTAAAAAAATATACTTATAACATTTTCACAATTGTTTTGAAAAAAGTTCTACAACCGCTGCTAAGCAAGAATTCTTACAGTAGTCAACAAAGTTAATTTAGTAGTCAAACAAATGTCAAATTGTATGAAAACACATCCATTTGCAAATTCTTCTTCAGAGCTTGCTCTGAAAAATTTAAATCCCGATTTTATTCCGGGGTTTTAAAACAATTGAAATTTTGAGGAAATTTTTGTTAAAAGATAAGTTTTGGTTCATATCTAAACTGAAATTATTCACGTATCCAGTAAGTTTTGGTTTTAACTAAAAGATGGCATATTTGTAATGGAAAAATTAAATAGGCTCCGCAATTTAAAACTGAATAACTGAAATTTCAAACAGGAACAGGAAAGATGCAAACATATAAAAGTTTTGGTCGACTCTGTGAGTTTTATTGGTGTTTCATTTTTTAAAATTATTTTTGTATTTAAAAAAAAACACTTTTTTTATTTAAAAAAAAAAAAATTCCTTGAACACGTGTTTTCAGTGATGTTGAAAAACTAATAATTTAAAGGATTAAAAAATTTGATTGAAAATAAGAAATTAATTTTTAAAATTTATTTCAAAAACTATTTTTAATTCGATAACAATTTTTTTTTAAATTTTCAAAATTTAATCGAAAATTGGACTTACACTATAAAAAAGAAATATTACAAGTCATATATCTCCTTACCTTTAAAACTTATAAAATTTATTTTAAATAACCTTTAAAAACAGAATAAGGCATATCCTTTTTTTAAATTTTTAAATAAATACTACAAATATAATGCATTAACCAATCCTTTTAAACACCAGGTAATACAAAAATGTCATGTATGTATGTATCCAATTTCCTTCTTCCACAAAGATCAATGACCTCTTGCATACTCAATCCATCAAATACCATCTCACATCAAATCTACTGTACAGGAAAAAAAATTATTTCGATAAAATGATACCGAAAGTTTCTCTTCAAGAAAAACAAAAACAAATCTAAAATAAAATTTTAATCAACAAAATAGGACATTTCTGTATGGCTGTCCTCTTTTCCTTATTAAATATTTAATTATAAACAAATTGTGGTTTTTGTGTGAACACAAGACTTGTTTTTTTTTTATTTTCTCAAATATTTCATAAATATTTTATAAATCATAATTAATTTTTCATTATCGTCGAATAAAATGGAACACAGATTATTTTACGTATATCAACATGACTCAAGACTAAACTTATTGTTCCATTTAAAGTCTTCAAAAACAAAAAAACAAAAAAAAAAAAAAAAAATAAACGCTGAACGTTTAACAGCGCATGGCATATGGAAAATTTTTTTTTTTCTTTCAGTTTTGTCTGCCGTTCATTCCGAAAATTTTGTTGTTATTTTTTATCATATTGCATTTCCTTTCGTTATCAGCATAACTGATGTGATATCCTTTTTTTTAAATGCAGTTTGTTTACAAATTTTATCGAATAAAAACGAACAAAAATCTTTTCTCTCGATTTTGTTACATATTATTTTTTTTCCTATTTTCTTTTTTGAAATAAAAAACAAAGAAAATGAAAAGAAAAAGTTATAAATTTTTTTGGAAAAAGTGAAGAAAAATAAAATTCTTTATGAAATTTTTTTTAAGTTTTTTTTTTTAAATTTTTGACATTTTTCATAAATTTTTTTTTCTCTTGAATAAAAATTTTTTGTTTTTTGAAAAGTGTTATATAAAAAAAAAAATAAAAATATAAAAAGGATATTTTGAAAAGATTCTTTAAAAGAAAAACAAAGACGAAAAACCTATTGTGTTTTAAAATTTTATTTTATTTGAATTTTATTATTTTTTTTGGAAAATTTTACATTGTAATGTTCGGTGAATTTATTGCATTTCTTGCAACTAAAATGAGACGAGCAAAATGTAAGTACATACATACATATTCTTTTAAAATTAAATATACTTAATCTCTGTTATTGCAAATCATTGGAATAATGCAAAAGATTTGCAAACTGTCTGTTTAGGTTCATAATCTGATTTTGTATTTCTCAGTTGTACATATGTGTGATTTGAATTTTAATTTTTGTTTTTATTGTAAAATTTTAAATTGTATTTTTGTTCTTTGTTTGTAAACATAAAACAAATTTATTAATTTTTGAATTTTAGAATAATCCTGGAAACATGTAAAATCATATAGGAGTTCTTGATTTGCTTTCATAGCATGAATTTCTTATGCATTTTTAATTTTTCCTTTTTTTTTTTTTTGTTATTTTAATTTGAGAAAAATTTCAGTTAGGTATAATAATAAAAAATAAACAAGCAGATCATTAATCCATTCTTCTAATGTTTTTCTTTTAGAAAACAACTGAATAATTGAAAATTGGTGAAAAAAATAATTAAGTGATAGCAAATCATCATCTGTCTCGTTTTTGTAAAACGTTAAAAATTTTAATTTCCTGTTTCATTAAACACACTTCTTTAAATTTTTATTAAATATTTCACATAAAATTTTTAAATTTTTCTTATTGAAAGGATTTTGAAAGGATTTCTTATTGGAAACACGAGATAAAGAGAATATTCCTATGGTTTCCTTTAGTATATCACTTTTAAAAACATTATTTTATTGATTTTATTCTTCTCAAACTACAAAAAAAAACATCAATTTTATTAATAATTTACAAGAATTCGATTTTATTAAGTTTTTCAGAAAAAATACAATACGTCATTCGTATCGAAAACCACTCCAAAACTTTTCATGAATTTTTTTTTTTTTTAATTTATTTTCAGGTGAATAAATAAGTTCAAGGTTATAAGAAATGTTATCTATCACACACACATTATTCAATTTTATGTTATATATTGCATTTAAAAAAACAACATTTATTTATTAATCCATTCAATTGATATACATTTTTCTTTTATCCTGTCAAAAAACATATTAATTTTTCATGTTATTTCTACTACGTCGAAATTTCTGAAAAAAAAAGAGAAAATAATAATCGGAAAACATTTGAGTTGGGTTATACGTTTTTTTTTCTTTCCTTCTAGGACAAAAAACAAAATCAATTTTAAAGCAATTTAAAAGAATTTTTTTAAAATTTATTATTTATCAAGCAATCATCATAACCTGTTTACTAAATATATCATACATGAAACATCATAAATCGATTTCCACACATGTACATATTATAAAATTAACAAATCTAAATACATAAGTTCGTATGAAATAATTGTACATATTATGTTCAAGCACATCATACAAATTAAAACTGTACATGTACACAAATTTTCATTGATCTAGGAAAATAATAATAATAATAAAAAAAAAAAAATCAAAAACAAATTAGAGCATTCATGTAAACAAAGAAAATGAATTTATCCGTTTTTTGTTTTCCTTCTTAAAAAAAAAAAATTTAAAAATAATATAAACGAAAAAAGAAAAATGCATGTAGGTTAAACGTTTGTTTCACGCGAAATAGAAATTTTAAAATTGCAGTTAGGTTGTTAAAGAATTTACATTTTTTCTACAACGTATCTATAAAACTTTTTTGATGTTATCCTTTTTTACAATAAGGAAAAAAAAATAGTGAAAATCGAATTAAAAATTGCAAATAACTAGGTCATTATAATGTAATGCACGAAATACATTATAAGCTTTTTTTTAAAGTTTATATGACTGATGACGCGATGATGAAACAAGTACAAGCCAAAAGAAGGATCGCCTTCGAATAAAGTTGAATTGTTGGAGTTGATATGACAACAAACATACACGCAAAGTTTGATTAATACATTTGAAAGAAAAAATAAAGGAAATGAGGAAATATTATATTTCTAAGTACGGTAAGGTGAAGAATGGACACAAAAAGAAAATAAACAAAGAAAAATTCATCCCGATAAAAAGTTGACCTAATTAACAATTATTATCATTCTTAATTAATTAAATAGATTCTTAATATTAGGAATCTTTTTGTTACTTTGGAAGTATGAAAACGTAAAAAAATTATGAAAATAAACAGGAAAACTTGGATTTATTATTTTTCTCTAGAGATTTTATCATGAAAGTTCTTTTTTTTTTATAAAAATGAACAAAAGAAAAGTTTTTTTCTGTTATTTTATTGCTTCTTATACGTGAAATTAACACTAGGATCAATTTTATATTGAAATTTTAATATCTCTGGACCCTGTGATCCGAACAATTTGAAATTTCTGCAAGGTACAACACTTCAATTTCATCGCAATAAGAATTTATCAAAGATAAGTGCAAAAATAAGAAAGGTCGTAGTAGAGTAAAATTTGAAACCTTTCAAGGAATTTTCTCAACATTGATTGGCGTAGTTTTTTTGTTTGGAATTCTGTAACTCGCTCTCTGTTGCACGGATTTTTTTTGTTCAAAAGAATTTTATAGAAAATGACGAAAAGAATACTTTGCAGAAATTTCAAATTATTCGGATCACAGTGTCAAGAGATATTCAAATTTGAAAACTGATTTTTGACGAAAATTGATCCGAGTGTTAATAAATATTTCGAACATGAAGTGCTTATAATTTTCTCTAAAAAAATTTACTTTGCACAAAAACAAGAAGGATGCAGGATGTTTCAAATCAAATCATACAAAAACCATTTGAATTTTGGTGATAACGAATAATTAAATTTCAGACACGTGTCCTTTCAAGCTCTACCAAATAAAATTTTCCAACATAAATTATACAATTGATGCTATTGATGCTTTTTTTCATCATTTAACCAAGGCACTCTGAGCTTTTACTTTAAAATTGCTGATAATGTTTGGTTTCCTTTCAATGGAGAACATCCTGTGTGTATAATATTCATACATTTTATACATAGTCAACTAATAGTATATAATATATAGTGAGCTATTACTACAATAAACGCAATTACTACAATAAACCATTTCTTTAATAATATACTATCATGAATACCTTAAGAATTAAATAAAGATAAATTGAAAAAAAAGCAGGAGCGAAGGTTTAAAATTAAGACTGTATGCCTAGAAGAAGAAGAGAAAATTGAAAATAAAAGAGTTATAAAGGACGAAAATGTTTTATCAGACAAAAAATTTCTTTTTTCTTCTTCGAAATATCGAATTAAAGGATCATATTACAAAGTATATAAATAAAATACAAATATCATCAACAACAATAAAATTATGAAAGTCTTCATGTCTATACAAAAAAATTTTATAGATTTTCCGAAAATCTAAAAATAAAAATAATGAACAAAAAACAGTTTAAAAACAATATTAGGTACTTTCCTAGGCCAAGAAAATCAATATGCCATCATGAAAAGAGCATATCGCATTCATACGTACATACATATACATACATATATAAAATATTCAAATATATTATAGACATTTATCAAAATACATTTATAGAATATCTAGATTTGCAGAGAAATCGATCTAAAACGAACAAGTAAAAAATAAATGATATTTTCCCTTTCATTTTACTCTTTCGATAGTGAGTTCAATTTTCTAAAGAAAAAAAAAAAAAATTAGAAATAATTTTTATTCCTATCACAGCCCCATTATCAGGCATTTTGGTAAACGATTAACAAATATCAAAAGCTTCAATACACCCACCACATTACCGAATAAAATTTGAAATATAGTTTTATAATAAAAGCGAAGGCAAACAGTAAATTCTTTTAGTCCTTTCAGTGCAATGTACTAAATGGATAAACGAATAAAAAAAAAAAATAAGAAAAAGATTAAATTGTGTTTGTATTTTGTATATACATATGTGCTTATGTGCCGCAATTTCATGTACATACATACATATGATAAAAATTTCGGATTCTCGCATTGATATACTTTTTGTTTTTGTACTACACTTCCACATGCAATGTTGTTGAGTATGAAATCATTTTTTTTTCTGTTTTTTAATTCAAAATAAAAGTAATTTAAAACAGTAATTCAATAAAAAAAAAAACAAAAAACAAAATTACATTATATACTTTTTATTACCTTATTTCTTAATAATTTGTGGAAATTTTTTTTTTAGTGTGTTTTAGTTATTGTCAGACAATTGTCTGCTAGGCAACGTGAATATAGAAAAAAAATTAAATGAAAATTTATTCGGTTTTATAGTTTTTTTTATCATGTTGATTTTCATGTAGGTACAATAATTGTAAGACAATAATTATTTCGCTGATGCCGCCAATTTCAATTTGACATGAAAAGATAGTTTTTCCACGTCTATACATTCGATATATACTCGTATATATAGTATATGTCTATCAAATTGAATAAAAAATCATCTATTTTTAAAATTGAATAGATATGTACTTAAATAACATGAAATTTAGTTAAAATAATTAAATTATAAAAAAAAAAATAACTAATAAGCAAAAGAAGTGCCTATGTACATTTAATTGTATTTTTGTTCAATTTATGCTTTACTGAGAATGTAATGTAATTTTTCTGTGTGTATATTCGTCGTACACGTTAAATTCAAAAAGGTATCGTCGTGTGTAGTATTTTCAATCGAATAAAAAAAAAGTTTAAAGTACAAGAAATACTTAACTTATTTTAAGTAATTTTATTGTCAGTTAGTGATTCGATCTTCGATTAGAATCGCAGAAAATAAGTATAAAGTTTATGAGTTTTTTTTTTACTTGATGAAGTTTAAAAATGTGGCGTAACTGTGGTGTGAGTGTATTAGCTTTTTGATTAATTATTTATTATCTGAGCCGACGGTTTGAGGTTTTAGAGTTATTTAATAGAAAAAATCGTATTGAAATGAAAAAATTTAAGAAAATGAAAAATTCGGGAAACGTGAAAATTCTGATATGTTGTATTTTAAACATTTAAACTAGAGCTTACGCATAAAAGCTTTTAAAACATTCTTTAAAAACAAAAATTCAAAATGTTTTTAATTTTTTAATTTGTGCAACCACACAGAACATGTTTCTAGTTTGTCGCAGGTCACGTATAAAAAATACATTTTCAAATTGAAATTCTAATGAAATACTTTTCCATCGGCATTAATGGACAGACTTCACAGACTGTACAAATATAGAAAGAAATAACACTAAGTTAACTTCTGACCACTTTTGATAGTTTTTTTTTTTTTTTTTTTCAAAATAGAATGTATAAGGCTTTCAAAGTTTAGGAAAAATCAGGAGAAAAATTTCAGAAAGTCGTCAATTAATTAATTTAAGTTTCTCAAATGAAAACTTTCTAGCAACTTTAATTCAATTTTTATTTTTTTTTTTGAATTTTGAATAATAAAAAATCTATTTTTTCTAGGCAACAAAAATTTTTATTGTGTATTATTTAGTTTACGAAATTAAATAAAATTTATATCATTCTTTCGAATTTTTCTATTTAATCAGAAAATTTAATTTTAGCATGATAAGAAAAAGAAAAGTAGGAATACGCGAAAATTTATTTTTTTGTCACAGTAATTATGGTTGAAGAAAAAAAATAAGAAATAGAAAACCAAATAACAATTTTTAAAATAACACAAAAATAATTGGAAAAAAAAATATATATGTATATATATGTATAACGTATCAATGTGAACGCATTCGTTTTTTACACGATAAATTTAAAACACGATGAAAAATGAAATAAAATTTGAAAGCAAAAAAAAAAAATATAAATAAAAATATCTAAAAAGTTTTACCGCATCGCACAAAATTAAATGAAAATTTCGTTGAATACCTATATGTAGTGTCTATGTATGTTTTTTAATTGATGTATGTATGTAGATACATATATGTATATCATATATTTAACATTTTCATTTCAAAGATACTCTACTTTTTTTTTTCTATTCTACAGAATGAATATATTTTAAGAATAAGACATTATTATAACGACAAATTCGACGGTTATACAATATAACACAACAAAATTGAAAATACCAGCGATAGAAAAATTGCAAAAAAAGTGCGTTGATTTTCAAATTTTTTTTTTTTTTTTAAATTTATTCTCGAATTCTCCTGGCATTGATAATGGTCGTTTAACTGTTATCAGAATCTTTGAATTCTCTTTGATCGATTTTATCTAATTGATTTTTAATTAATTTGTTAGTTTCATATGACAAGTGTGCTGAAGAAGTTCTAAAGATAAACGTTTGAATCAATGAAATATATATTTTATTTTTAAATTTTAAAATTTCTACAAACACGGAAGAAATTTGTGAAAATTGTTTTGAATAAATGACAAATTTTATTTTTAAACTTGTTTTAACTTTTCCAAAAAGATAAGGAAGTGTGTTTTTATTTTTTGCAAAGAAGATAAATAGAAAGATTTTCTTATTTTGAGTTGAATATAGTGAAAAATTTTTTATGAACAAAATTATATACAGAACAACACGCGGAAGTTATAGGAAAATTCAAATGATGTAGTGTAGTGAAAGTAAATTTTTAGATTTTAATTTTATCATATAAGTGTTTTTGAAAAAATTCAGATACATAATATTGAAAAAACAAATGAAGAAAACGTATGTGGAAAATTTTTATTTTGTGTAATGATTAAATTGAGAAAAATTTGAAGAAAAAAATAACTTCAAATGGATAAAGATAAAAGTAATGAAAAAGAAAGTAAGAAAGAAGGTAAGAAAATTTTAATTCATTTTAAACTGTTTTGTTAATCAATTTTCTTTTAAAGAAAAATTCAATTATGAAATATTTACATTTTAAATTGCATTTTCATTCCAAATTTTACTAAGCAAAAAAATAACGGATGTCATCGACAAAATAAACTTATTTTAATAATATTTATAAATTATGTGAATATTGTGATTCATTTATGAAAACGGTCGGTGGTTATTATTAATTTGGCAAATCTTAAATATAATTTTTCAGTGATGTGAGATCATTAGTTTTTTGTTTTTTGTAAAAAATAAAAAAAATTTAAATATAGTGTGGGATGGAAATAGAATTTTAAAATTCTATTTACAATTTTTTTATTTTAAGTGTAAAAAAAAAAGAAATAAAATTAGATTTTATTGAATTAAGATTTTTGGAAGAATTCTTTATCATTCGGGAGTATCTGTTAATTTTTGTAACTTCTTAAAGTTTTTTTAAATAAAATATGAAAATTTTAAATATTTGTTATAAATTCGGTGTTTAAAATTTTACATTATCTATCGTTTTTTGTTTAACTTATTCTTGAAATTAGATTAATGAAAAAGTAATTGTACCTCACATATTCAAAGAAACACGACTCTGAATGCAAAATAAAATTGAAAAAATATTATGAAAATTATTTTTACAATGAAATCTTGAAAGTTGTTTCTAATGAACATGTAAAATGACCTTTAAAATTGTTTCAAAAAATATTTTACAATGTTGAAGGATTTATCTTATTCATAATGACATTCACTAAACAAAAAAAAAAATAGAAGAAAATACGTAAATCAAAATTAAAACAAATACTAAAATGAAATAAAAAAGAAAATATATTTTTAAAAATGGGCTCAACAGTCAAACAATGAGTTGTTCCTATTTGAAAAAAAAGAAAACAAAAAAAATTCCTTTGATGATATGAAAGTTCCACCACGCCTCCCCATATAAATTTTCAATGTTATGATTTTAGAATTTATTTGAAACCATAAACTTTGAAAAAAAAAAAAAAAAAAAAAATTATTAAGTGGTGATGACAAAAATAAAAAATTTAGAATTTGAATTTATTTAGAGAAAAGTCAAAGTCAAAGTAAAGAAGTTTGAATAAAATTTTTGAAGGTCCCATTAAAATTTCATTTGTCTTTTAAAATTCTATTCTATCTTATCTATTTTATGCTATTTAAAACATATACTATATATGTAAGATTATCACACAAAAGATTTATTCAAAATGTTATAAATTAGAGATAAATTCTATGAGTAGAATAATAAAATTCCGTTCTGTAAAATAGGAAAAAAAGTGGAAAACATAAAATTTATGTAAAATTCAAATTAGGTCAATTGTAGAATAAATTCCGAATGGATGAACACTAATTGAAGAATTATTATAATGCAAATGAAAAATATCGCAATTTTATTAAATTAAAATGTGGCTAATATACAAAATAATTTTTAGCAAAGCAAAACACTATTGCACTATTTAGAAATTTGGAAAACAATTTTTAATTTTTTTCTACATTTTCATTAAAATTTGATTTGAACAATTTTAGATTCCAGGAAATCATAGAAAATATGTATATTTTAGGAAAAATAATAATTTCTGACTGAATGGGTACATGATAATTAAAATTAAAAATGAAATATGAATGACATTTTTCTTTACTCGGCATTCATTAGAGAGATTTTTATTTTTTTCTCTTGTAATTTTTTTTTTGTATTTATACTTTTTTAAATAATAAATAAAAATTAAAAATTTTTTTACAGAGAAATTCATTTTTCAAACATCATTACAAAAATTCTTTGTCTGTATGGCTCCAGTTATGGGTAATGAAAAAGAAAATTCGAACTAAACCGCACAAAACAAAAATTGAAATAAAATTCATTTGCATAATTTTAAATCATCTCTCATTAAATGTGCATTTTTTATTTTGTTTCCTCTTATATTTTTTTTTCTTTTGTTTCAAAGTGGTTGAATATGTTTCACAAAAATTAATTACATATATCTTTTTCATATGTATTCATTTGTGTAGGTAGGTAATATGGATTTTTCATAAATTAATGGTATTATTTAAAATATTTTTTTGTAAAATTTTCATTTTTTTTTTTTTTTTTTTGTGAAAATGTAAATCATCACATTTAAAGGACATATATTTATTTTAATTGTTGGTCAGAATAAATGTCTGTCGTGTAATTGTTCATTAAAAAATATAGTATATAATGACACTTTAAATTTATGTTAAAAAAAATAATTAAATGGACTAAATGGTCAAATATAATTTAAAAAATTTAATAAAAATTTAAAAGCACTCTGTATATATTATTTTATTTTAAAAAAGAGAAAAAAGGACTGTCTTGGTTTTACTTAAATTAATGTCATTTTAAATAAAAATTAATATGATGCGATTAACAGAACATTTTGTACAAGAAACAAATTTAAATCTTTTATCTTACCATGATCATCAGAAGTATCTACATTCTCGTTTTGTGTGTCAAATTGAAAATTCAAGGATACAGAAACTTTCTATTAGAATTCAAGTTTCAACCAATAAACCACTTGAATTAGAAGTTGTAAATCAGATCAATTCTAAAGTCGTAGAAATTTTTGTGATTTGTGGTATAGTTTTTTCTTTACAATAAGCAAAAAAATAATCAAACATATGTACGTTAATTTTCCAGTTTCATCCACTTTGCCATGAAAAAAACACTCGATTTATCTAAATTGTATTTTTAAAAATTTGTGATTTCGAAATTTTCAATTTTTCTAACTTAAGTAGCAAGTTACATAACAAACCACCCATACAAACATTTTAATGAAAAAAAATTGTACACAAATTGTATAAAAATTTAATAAAATTGTAAACTTTAAAATTTTCAAATTTCCATATTTCTTAAAAAGTTACTTTATGATAGTTTTTTTTTTCAATTCGTTTCTTAAAATATTATTTTTTCTCTTGTATAAAAAAATCCTAAAAATACCGCAAACCAATTATGTATTTACATACATACATATATCTATGTATGTATATGTAGGGAACTGGGGGTGGAGTGTGATACAAATATAATTTATGTATACATGTATTTTTTAAAATTTTAAAATTTTTCAATTTGATTTTCATGTGTTTTTCTTATTACTTATTTTTATAACAAAACCAAATAACCAAATAAAAATAAACAAAGTTAAGCATTAAAATAAAAATCTTTTGACGATAATGATCACCAGAAAAAAAAAAAATTTTATATTAATAATTTTTCCATACGAAATTAAAATGTACCATTTGGTATTTAAAAATCTTTTAATTTCACATATAAGAATGTATATAGTAGATTTTCTTGATCTGGAAAGAAAAAATTATTTAAGAAAATTTGTACAAATATTTATGCTTTATGTGAAATTTGGTTTGAATTAAATAAATATGTATGCCAATTTATTATGGTTAATTTATTTGTAATCAATGTTTCGTGCTGTGGTATAATTATGTCATCAATTTTTTTTTCTCATTTGAAAAAAAAAAAAAAAATTAATTTCAAGGAAAATTTAAAATCAACAGCAGAGAACTTTTTTTTTATTATCTATTTAAATTTGAATTTGTAAATTATGAAATTTATTGAACCGTGTAATTCTATTGAACGATAAAATTATTAAAGTATTCTCTCAATATTTTGATAGCACTTTTTGTAATGTTTTGTTTTATTTTAAACGGTTTGTGAATTATGATTAATCATATTTAAATGAGATGAGTTTTTTTTTTCAGGTTCAATTAATTTCGTAAATCAAGGTTAAACGTATTTGTTTCCTTGACTTTGATAATTCGATTTTTGTTGTCAAGGGCGAGATTTATAATATATTTGTAATATGAAATATCAGCATTTAGAATTTCACGTATCAAAATGGAAATGTTTTCACAAACAACCACAAAGACTAAATTCAGAACATAATTTTTGCGATGAACTTGAAAAGTGTTAAAAAAATTACTACAAACATCCTGAAAGGTTATTCATATGTGAAAGGATGTTTTTTAATGCTTTCTTTATTTCTACGTACAATGTATAGATTTGAGAAAAATTGAGTTTACAATATGAAATGGAATAAAAGGATTTTAAAGCAATTTTATTTCATTTTCAACATCAGAAGCTAACATACAGCAATTTGAATTATTTAAAGACGGACACGGCATAAGCTTGCCTTTGAAATTTAATTTCTTGAATGTTTTCTAAGTATTTTTCATCTTTAAAGAATTATAATGTTATTGTAAAAGTTGCAAAAACTTTAAGTAATAGCAAAAGTCTTTATATTTTTTTCTTCAAACGAAAAAAAAGGGATGAAAAGTTTTTTTTGTTTTTTCTAGTTAAGTTTAACATGTCTCTGAGTGGGTTTTAGTGACGACGGTGATATCCTGAAAATGTCAAATATTTTTCTAATACTTACCAGAAATTTTTTACGAAGGTCAAATGTCACAGACGAAAGAAATATAAACTATATTTTCTATTCACAAAAAGGATAAATTATAATCAAAATAACATTGACCTTCGAAAAATAAATAAGTGAAAATAACGTAAGCACTCCTTTAAACATAATATTACTTCTGCAGACACAGACAGTCGATAAAATCATAATCCATAATACATATTTTATTCCACCATTAGTCTGCGTCTTTATTTTTGGTATTATTTATTTTTTCTTATTCAAGCTTTAGAATTATTGCAAAATTATTTTAAATCAATATTGTTTCAATCACACAGAATCTTAACTAAAATAAAGTCCATTTTAAATTTAAAAAAAAAAAAAATGGTCATGCTGATAACAAAAATATGTTCGATGTCTACAAATGACGTTACATGTTCGCAAAAAAACAAATTTATTAAATAATTCTACATATTTAAATATATTTGTGTGTAGTGTATGTATGTTTACATTTTACGTAAAACGAACAAAAACAAAAAAATGAATGAAATTTTGTGTTGACCATACACTCTTATATAGAAAATTTTTTATTTGTTGATATTTTCTATCAATTTTTTTGCTAAAAAAAAAAATATCAAGAAAATTTTTGCTGACGAAAGAACCTATATAAAATTTTGTATTTTGTAATAAGGTTGAGCTTGAATAAGCTTTTATTTATTTATTTTTTTAATTTAAAAATAATAAATTCAAAAACGACTGTTTGAACAAACTAATGTAATTCATGTGATTAGAATGGAGTCTCTCATATACATAGGTATGTATTTGACTGTGGTATTTGTACTGAAAAAGATTATGAAAATAATGAAATACTTTTAATAAATGGGCAGTGGGTACTAGAGCATAATATTTATAAAAATAAGCACCCTCCGATAGTGAATTATTTTGGTTTTTTTTGTTCTACTTGATCACCGACAGTTTCTATATTGATATGGAACAGTTCACAAACGTTTGCAAAAAATATTATTTTTCTAGTTTCAAGTTCGTGGCTAATTGAGAAACATGTGACGAACATAAAAGAATTTAATAAGTTTTTAAGTTTTTATTTTTATTATTTTTATTATTAGTTTTAATAATTAGCAAATAATTTAGTTATTTTATGTTGTAATTTATTATTTTTTGTGTTAATAGTAGTTAACTTCGAATATATCAATTTTATATTTTTAAATTCAATTAATTTTTTTAAAATGAATTAGTGAATTAACAAAATTAAAAAACAGAAATATAATTAAATAAAATAAATGAAAATGATAGTGTTTAGCTACCGGTTACCTGACCCTACTTAACCCCTAAAATTAGTACTTTGTACTTTTATGTAGATAGAAAAAAAAAAACGAAAAAAGAATTATTGTTTTATGTAATTTTAATTTTATTAAGTTATTAATTAAGTTCTTAATAGTTATGATTTATTTATTTTTCAATGTTATGGCAAAATATGGTGAGTTTGAGGATTTTAATTTTAATGTCATAAAATCGAAAATAAAATTTTTTTTATTGTCATTTAATTACATGGAAGCACATGTAAAGTTTTTTGTTTGATGTTTCAATTCAAATGTGTTACGTAATTAAAGTTAAAAGTTGAAAATGAATGAAGAATGTTTTTTGTTTTTGTTTTCTGTTATTTCTGAGCTTTTAAATTCTCTGTTAACGTAGTTCCAATAAAAAAAATAATCAAATATTGAAATATGTATAGGTACATATGTATGTCAAGTTTGATATTTAGAATTCGATTATGTGAAGGGTACCGTAATTTTGAAAAAAGGAAATTAAGGTTAAAATCAGACTAATTTACGTAAATTTTATTCAGGCTATTCTATTACATTTTTTGACTTTCAGTATGAGAAAAATTTAATTTATGTATTGCATAAAATCGTCGTTGAATTTCATTTTGAAAAAAAAGTAAAAAGTATCTTTTTCATTTGAATTTGTAATAAACATTGACTTAATAACAACAATTTCCTGAGGAAGTTAAAATTTCGTTGCATAAAAATTGTCGAGCCTCAGAACGAAGTAATGGAAAACTGGTTGGGGTCGACCTATTTTCACGAAGTGATTTGTATTTTGTCCTTCAACGTGATTCTAATATTTCATTTCTGCTTCAATTTAACTTTTAAGGAACATTCTTCATGATAAAACCAAATAATGAAAAAATAATTGTCTTCTAATGAAATTTACTAAAGTTAAGGAAGTATGATAAGAATGTTTAATCTACTGCATTTTCTATTGTCGTCCTCAATCCCTTACAACCTTAAATGTGTCAAATGTTGTGCTTGGGAAAATTTTTAAGATTCGGCACAGTAGAAAAAGAATGCGTAAATTCTTGTTCTAAGACATTACATACACAGAAAAAAAAAGTACATTGTATAATTAGTTTAAACAGTTACAGAATTAAGACAAACTATGTACATGAAATTTATATATGTATGTACCTACATATAATGACCTGAAAATATATTAAAAAAATATATAGTGCATAAATATCATGATACACATGAATATGATCTCAGTTTCATTTTGATTAAATAATAATTATATCAGTTCATGCTTCTTTGAAGCGATAAAAATTCATTTCTCACATAATAATTGTGATAGCTACACACACATACATATGTATACACATATGTTCATACATATATATGTGCGCATGTATTAAATAATAATAATATTATTATTATAAATATGAGGGAATTGCATTTTCTTGGAGGTTTTTTATTTTAAAAATTTACGTTTGACGAATCAATTTGAATTATTTTTTTTTTTCAAAGTTTTTACACAATGTACTATTTTATTTATAGCCATATTTTTAATGTGCCATTAAAAAAAGTATAAATATTTATTATAATACGTACCTACTTTCACGTATTACTGACTGCAAAATTATACTTTAAAAATTTTGTTTTTCTTATCAGATATTAGAAAAATAAAAATAATACAAATTTTCACCTGTTAAGCGTTTTTTTTCGAATTTATTTTTGCGGTGTTTACATAGAGCATTGAGCACTTGAATAAACCAATATGAGAATTATCGCCATATTCACCAACTTTTTTTTTTTACCTTATGACACTTTTCTACTATTTATGGACAATCTGCCGTCGAAACCCACCAGATTTTCCAAATTTCACAGAACGCCACTAAATCGGAAATGATTTTAAATAATTGGACAGTGAACCTCGCTTCATTGAAAAAATTGTCTAAACTGAAATTTATCCTTGGTTACTTGCTAGAAACTTCTAAAAATTGTTGCAATAACTTATGTGAATTTAGCCAATTAATATCGAACCTATGACATGTCAACTATGTCGTCAAACTTCATTATGATAAACATAAAAATTGAAATGATGAATTATCTAATAAGTTGGTGAATACGACGGTAAAATATTTAATAATTCGATTTATTTAAGAAAAACACATTTTTTAAGATACATACATGAATATGAAAATTGTTTGTGTTAAAAATTTTTTTTAAAAAAAAGTTCAAGGCATGTATAGTACCTATATGAATTTTTATATTATACCAAGTAATTAACACACATTTATTATTTATCATGGTGTAACTAATTTCATTAGTTAGTTTTCAAGAAAAAAAAAATTCTTCATTTTTTGCAACGAAAAGAGGAAAAAATAACATGTTAGGCAGTTTTTTGTTAAACTTTGTAATCAAAGATCATAGTCAATAGTTTTTAATCAATCTTCCACATGAGTATAATTATTGGCTATTTAAAAAACAAAATAAGCAAGAAAAAAAAAGATACAATTGATAACGACAAGGTTGTCTTATTAAGTTTTTTTTTACAAAAAGATTAAAGTTTTTCAATCTACGAATATAAGTACGTACCTATATGAGATTATATCTCTTATTTACAATTCTATTTATGTAAGTACTTATACTATGAACAAGTAATCACTTTAAAAAAAAGATGAAATCACCTTAAAACAACATTGCATACCTATAAACCTACTCTGTTTGACTTGAATATGATGCAAATATGTATATGAGGAGAATATGAAAATTATTTCTGATGATGCAAGATTGTTTTAAAAAAAACCATTGATTAGATAAGAAGCATTTAAACTTCGGAAGTAGAATATAGACGTTTTAGAAATTTCTTAAAAATTCGAAATTTTTTTAAAGATTTGTGTTTTTTTTTTGTCATTATTTTTGTACGATATTTTAATTGCAATTGTTTAACACAATTGAAAATTAAAATAAAAAATTCCCATAATAAATCGAAAAAAGTGAATATTGTTTTAAATTTAATAGAAAATTAAAATAAATTTTTTTTTTCTTTAAATTTATTAAGTAAAAAACATGAAAATTTTAGAAATAAATAATAAAATAATGAAAACAGGTTTGTAAATATGTAATTTATGGTTAAAAAAAAAAAAAAAAACAACTCTCGTATAAATTAATATCAATTAAAAAAGTTTCAAGCTTCAAAAATGTTATACAATTTTTTTTTCGTTTTCTTAACGTTTTTCTAATTTAAGACAGGTAACATGATTGTTAGAAGTAAAATAGATAGTTTTGCACAGTACATTTGAAACTTAGTATAACTATAATTTTATATAGTACTATTTACGATACTTTTATTTGAAAATAAAAAAATACTTTAAAAAATTGAAAATAATAAAATTTAGTTTAAAAACGCCTTGAATAGTTAAAAAAATCTTTTAAACATTCAAAATTTGGGTAACAAAAATAAGATGAAAAATGATAATTGTGACTAATGTAGGCACTAACCGAGCATTATGTTCTGTGTTAATTATATTATGTAAAATTGTTTTAAGAAACTTATTTAATTCTTTTTAAGGACTACAAAAATATCAATTAATCGATTAGAACAAAAAAAAAGTTATTGTTGAAAGGAAAAAGTACATACCACCGGTGAATCAATTATTTAATTTCTTATGAATATTATTAAAACAAACGTAATTTCAATTTATTTTTCTGTTCATAGAAAATATTTTCTATATAGAAAATTGTGAAATTATTTTCATGATAAGTGAAAAGGTCGAATAGTAAACATGTCAACAAACAATAATAAAATTATAAACTGAAAAAAAAAGGAGGTTTAGAATTAAACATTCCTCATTCGTATTTTTATATTTTAAAAATGTTGATACAGTTTTACAAATTTTTGTTTATTTTTTCATTTACTCGAAGTTTTATTTTTTCATTTTTTTCATTAAATTCACTTTTTCTTTTAATCAACGATAACAAAGGTTCACAAAGATGTAGTAGGTTATATGCACTTATTTCAACATTATTCTACATATCACCACCACATTACTTTCTTAAGCTTTTTAAAAAATAGTCCTCCACTATATATTCGATAATTTTATTTCAAGTTAATTATATGGAGAAATTTACACCCACGTGTATACTTATTATGTATATAATTTATTTTTAAAAAAACATGTATTTTGAAGCCTTCAAAAAGTTTCAAGGACTTAAAATATAATTTAAATTTTAAAATTCAAACATTTTCCCACACATTTCATTCATTACAAACTTTCTCCTTGATTTTCATTTTGTTTTGTTCTTTTTCTTTTATAAATTAGTTCAATTTATTGAATATAGTTTTTGTATTTACTATTAATTAATGGTTTTCTAAAAATAAACCACAAAACCTTACACAAAAAAAATTACGTTGACCTAAAACATAATCAAAAAAAAAAAAAAAAAAAAAAAAAAAAAAAATTATAAAGTTTCAAAAATAAAATTCAACAACCTGTTATTTTATCCTAAAATACCTATACACCATTGATCGTAATTTTTCTACATGCATAATATACCGTCCATATAACACAAATTCATTTTTTTTTTCCGGCATCGATTAATTTATTGTATGTTAGATTTTTTTATAAAGGAAATTTTAACTTTTCACATCGTAAAAATTGCGAAGAAAATTGAGAACATTAGAAAAAATTACTCAAAGTAGATCATTCCCCAGAAATTTTTAAATATTTTTTTATTTTTTAAAAAGAAAACAAACACAAGACATGGATGAACGAAAATTTATCCGTGCCATACGATCTTGACGTTCATATAGGAAAATCAGAATTTTCACATAAAAAACACATTATATTCTGATAGTATCTTTTCGTTATGCTTATTTTATTTCAATTTCATTTTTTTTTCTAAATACACATATGATATGTGCCAGTAATGTTCTTCTTTTTGTATAGAAATTCGAACAAATAATAATAATGATCCTAAAAATAGTCGAAAATTATACTCTCACTATATGTATACATACATACGTACACATACACACATAATCACAATAACAAATAAAATATTCTTTACGAACAAAAAAAAAACATATCATAATATGTCTATTTTACTTTACTTGTTGGTGATATATTTTATGTATGTATGTATATGTTTTTGTAACGATTTATGAACAGCGGAAAAAAAAAAACAAGAAGTTTTTTTTTTCTCTTACACGAAAATTTTCATTTTCACCAATATTCATTTTCAGTTGAGGGGCATCAAAAGTTCAGCTAAGTCCAACAAGAAATTTTTCCTTATAAATACAAAAACAAAAAAGGAGGAAATTTTTAATTACATTTTAGAATAAAAAAAAATTAAATCAAATTAGAACAAAATAAAAAGTGATATTAAAATATTTGTAGGTGCTAATTAAACATCATATAATTTTAACAGGTCTGTTTGTAATCATAATTTTTTCTCAACGTAATTATCGCCTTCATTTCATCTCATGTTCATTTTAAATGTAGGTGTAATTTTTTTTTTTAAATTGTAATAAAGACGATTTAAAATTATTGTGATGTGCAAAATTAAAAATAATTTCAATTTCATTTTGTTATTAAGTATCTATAAAAAATGGCACTTGTATGTTTGATGTAATAGAAATACATAATAATAATTTTTTCTTGTTAGCACCTTGAAAAACTTATGTAATAGAGTGTAATGAACTAATTTTAAAGTTTTTATTGTTCAAAATTTTCTTTTCAACTTAATTTTTATTTTTTTATTTTTAAATTTAGTGTCTCTACCAGGTGCTGGAGGAACAGAGCAAACAATTCTTGAGGTGTTTAATAGCAATTTAGTAAATTCAAGTGGTGATACAACATTAAATGTATCACTATCATCATCATCATCGTCTCCTCCATTAGTGGAAAATTCGGAACATATCGAAAATGATCGAAACTATCAACAAAATATTAATGAAAGTACCACGAATGAATCACAATCAGTCGAGCATTCATCGGCTTCAGTAAAAAACGTTGACATTGGCGGTAATACAAACGATTTAATTCAACAAAAACAATTAGAATCCGATAATAAAGATACTAAAGTCATTGTAGATACTGATGCTGCTATTAATCCGGAAGTATTAGTAACTGATACTAAATTTGAATCTGACGTCAGAAATAGTGAAAAATCAACACCAACGACAACTACAAAAATACAAGATTCATCAAATAAAGAAAAAGAACAACAACAAAACGATAATCAAATTAATACAAAAGTTCTTGACATTGAATCTCATTTAATTGAAACTTTCGAAAATTATTCCGTTAATGAAAGTGATCAAAGTGGTGTTAGTGTTAATGAAGTGCCACCAGCTCAAGAAGAATTATTAAAACCATCAACAATTGAATCTCATAATAGCATAAAAACAGTTATTGAAATTGAACCACGTACACCAATTTTACATCAAACAATTAAAACGAATATTAATGTTATACCTAATTTACCTAAAGTAGAATTTAATAGTAATGCAAATAAAAATTTAACAAAAAATTCTGAAAGCTCAAATACATCGAAATCTGTCTCAAATGAAATAAATTCAATTGATGAAGTACTTAATAATGATAATATTCTTAAAGAATCTAAAGCACAAGACAAATTAACGTTTGAATTTGAAAAATTAGAAGATAAAGTTCCTGTAAGTCCTCATATTGAGGAAGAATCTTCTGGTAAATCAAATTTGAATTTAAAAACATCAGAAAAAGTAGAAGAAAAAGAATCTGAAAAACAAATACCAAATATTGCTTCTCATATTGAGGAGAAAACGTTAAAAGAAAAGAAAGACGAGTCAATTAATTTACAGAATCTTAAAGAAGAAAAGTCGCAAGTAAATAATCAAAAATCTCAAAAAGATTTGTATTCAGATTTAAAATCTCCTGCATTATTATTGCATCTTATTGAAAGCACTTTTGGAAAACCGTCCGATACAGAAAAAGAAACACACGATAAAAGTAAAACGGAAAAACAAGGTACTCAACTAACTTTAACAGAAGAAAAATCAGAAGTTTCTAAATCTGATAAAAAAGCAACGATAGAAACCGTCCAAAATACTGAAACGAATGTTCCTAAGGAAATTTTAAAAGACACAGATAAGAACAAAGTGAAATCAAATCAAAACTTAGGAATAAATGGTTTAGGTGTTGCATCGCCAGAAGAAGAAGAAGCCAAAAAGAATTTTCTAGAATCAATACCACAACTAGAAGAATCTCCAAATTCTTCAGCAGCAGCAAACAGATATTATCAGTCATTAAGAGAGTATCTTGACAAAAAAGAAGCTAGTCCACCTCCAGTTCCTATACAAACCTATCGCTGGGAAGATTTGAGACGTGCCAAGGAAAAGGTAATATTTCCAAGATTTTAGTGAGAAAAAAATTTTAAATTTTTGTATGTATTCAATTTTTATAGGGAGGTTATCCATGGACACATTTATATAAACGTCCTCTTGGGACTGATGAAGAACCAGAAATTGTGCTTTTATTGAGGAAATCACAAGAATTACGACTACCATCTGAATCTCCAAGATCTTTGAAAAAGGTTAGAATACATGATCAAGTTTTAGTTAAAGAAACTGAAAGATATATTAGTGATCTTTCTGATACTGAGGACGTAACAGAAACAGAAGATACAAAAAGTGCTCAAAGTGAAACTACATCACTTTCTGAATCGGAAGATAAACCGTCGAAATTGAATAAAATTAAAGGAATTTTAAAACGAAATCGACCTCCGAAATTAAATATTCAATTAACGAAAGACAACGGAGAAGTTAACAGTAATAATAAATCGGAAAATTCACCAAAACGAGCAAAGTGTTGTCACCCAATCATGGATAAATTAAAAATAATGGCTGATAAGCAACTGAAGAAACGGCATATTAAAAAAATACCATTAAAAAAGGATGAAAGAATTATATTGATGGAAGAGCAAAAGATCTTAAAATTGAAATTATCACCGAAGGCAGAAAGAAGTGAAATTCCACATTTCATTGAGAAGCGTGATAGTGATGAGATCCTTGAAGATGATAAAATGGAAATTGTTGAACTTGATGAATCACCAAGCAAAGCAAGGAAACGTCGAGAACAACTTGCTTTAAAGGAAGACAGTCAATCTTCAAGTGTTCTTATACCGGATGAAATTATTGAAATTCCACAGCCAATGCAAGTTGAAGTTGATGAAGCTGAAAAATCAGAAGACATTACTCAATCATCTGCAGATTCGGTTGTCCCTGAAGTTACGAAAGAAGAAATAAAAGTTGTTAAATCTTCGCCACCGAAAAAATCTCCTAGAAAGAAAAAAGAGCATGTTTATGAAGATATTGATGAATCGTTAGGTTCAAAAATTGATGAAATCATTGAAGAAGCAGTTGTTAGCGTTCTGAAACAATCATTAGTTACTCAAGACCAATCTGCGGTCAAAGATTTGGAGGTGAAACCAAAACTCGAAGAAATGGGAAGTAGTGAGGAAACTGAAGACAGACAAATAACGCATTTGGCGCCAATTTCATCAATCGATTCAACATCATCAGAGGAAGAAAAGAAACAACATTTAGCACCTTTGGCTGAAGAAAGTGATCAAGGAGAACAAACTTCAGTGAAGGAAGAAACCCTTGAAAATTTAAATATCATGGAAGATAATGAACTGAATTTGACAAATGAAATTAAATCAGTTTTGAGACGGGAACCATCACCATCGATTTCTGACAAGAAAGTTACATTCTCTCATGTCGAAGATGAAAGTGAGCCACATAGGGAGGATATTGAATTGCCTGAACAATTCAAGCCACCGCCTAATCGATGGTCGAAAATGAGGTAAGTCTAAATTTATATTCAATTTAATATGATTTTATTTTTGAATTTGTCAAACAATTGAAGTAATAAAAATTCGACTAAATTAAATTGTCACATAACAGACGTAACCACCTAATTAGAAGCAAAAGATTTAGGGCTTATTGACAGAGTCAACGACTAATTTTAGAGAGCTTTTATTTACACATAGTAAAATATAATTGGCAATTTTATGAGTTTTTTTTCAAATTTAGATACATGACAAAATATTTGAATACTTTTCTGATAAAAACTGCAATTCGACATTGTTACATTTTAGAGAAAAATGTTTTTTTTTCTTTAATAAAAAAGTTCACTCGGTTTTCAAGTAAGATCATTGTTTAAAATAATTTCCCACAGTATGTGTCAAAAACCACCTTAAAAGTAATTTAGAAAATTCATAGCTCTTGAACTTTTCTTTTCTTCTAAGTATTAAAAAAAAGTGGTCAAAATTTCTTCCAAAAAGTCACCAAACATTTAAAAAAGTAAATTTAATACGATTTTCAGTTTTGCATAAAAATAAACCTAGTTTTTGGCTTTTTTTATTTTAAATTATTTCATTCATAATCATCGCTAATTTTGGCACAAAAAAGACTAATGGATTACATTAAAACAATAAAGAATAATGCATACAAGAAAAAAATGAGCAAAAGAAAATTTTTTAATGCATCAATTTAAAATGACGCATTTAATAAGCCATTCATTAAAATAAACCACTTCTAATTTTATGATTAAAAATAGAATTATTGCATAAATAATTGAAATTTTTGGATTTTCTTAAAAGAAAAAAATAAAAGAAGAAAGATGAAAATTTAACCTAAAGGCTGGAATAAAATATCATCTAAAAAATATTCAGTAGGTTCAAGTATTGACATTTTCAAGATTTATTGTACTTTTTTTGTGTTTAATTTAAAAATAGATTCTTAATACAGTTACTTAGCCAAATTAATTACTTTTAAGTTCTATGAGTACTAATACATTTTATGCTTTAAAAACAATTTTTTTTCATTCTTTTATGCACAAACTATCTAATTTTTTTTTGTTTTACAAAATATATTATGTAGTCAAAATAGCGCCTGCCTATTGCTATTTCATTTTTTTTTTTTCAAAAATTTGAATAAAATAAATGAAAACACAAAAACAAAAATAAAATATAATTTTAGTGTTTTTGTCCATTTGCCAAAATTTTAAAATTGTCTAGTGTTCAAAAATAATTTATTTTAAAACGGCCGAATGTGTTAAGAGATGATTTTATGTGACGATTATGTGTATTAAAATCTATCGAATAAAAAATCAAAATATAGTTACTATTTATTCGAGTACTTTATATTCCTATATACATACATACCTACTTTTAGAATTTAGTTGATGATGATGAGACTCAATCTGTAATCTGAAAATAGTTTTCAGGCATGCGAACACAAAGAATTCATTATTGTAGATTTGAAAAAAAAAACGAGATAAGCATGTTAGACTGAGCTAAAATTACAAAATGTAGAATATCTGAATTAAAAGTAAAAATTGAAAAAAAAAACGAAAGAAAAACTTTGATTTTTAGACCAAATGAGAAAAAAAATAGATTTTGTGAATTATAAGACAAGTACTTTTTATTTGAATTTTCACAAAAATTGAATTTAAAATAAAAATAAATAACAGATTTTTAATATATATTTTTTTTTTGAAAAGTTGAAATATTAAATAAAAAATAAATTGGATAAAATACCCACATACAGAGATGACACAAAAAGAAAAGAAAATATATTTTTTTAAAATTTGTTCCTGTTTCAAAAAATATCTCTTTTTTTTTTTTTTTTTTTTTTTTTTTTGAAAAATAACTGTATTTTATTGTACATGTATTATACATATATACATAGTATTTGTATAAAATAAGCATTTAAAAATGTTTTCCACCTACCACCCCGTCCGGGACAACATAAAACAAAAACAGTTCGGGTGGACTGAAAAAAAAATTCGTTAATAGTATATACATAATTTTAGTCAGTGCCTAAAGATATTTGCAACGATGAACATTACTTGAAAACGAGAAAATAAAGCTCTATCTATATATATAATTTTCGTTCTTATTATTTTTTTTAATTTTATTTTTATATTTTTTAGCTATTGCACTTTTTTAAAAAATTTAATTTTCATTTTCTTGTTTGAAAATAAAATTTCATAAATTCAAAAAAATTAAAAATAAATATCGTCAAATATCCAAGTCGAATTACGCAGTGATTAGTGATATTCCATTTTCGAATTTTTGTTTTGTTTTTTTAACTTTTTTTAAATTTTGAATCGAATGATAATAAAATTATAAAAAATAATTTATAAAATAACAATATCATAAAAATAAAATATTTCCTGTTTACGTATTCGGAGTCGTTATGTAAATTCGTAAATGGTCGGGATTTTGTGTTCCTAAGTTTTCGTTAAGTAAAATATTAAGTAAATAAAAGATTTTAAAAAAAATTTAGCTTTTTTTGTTTGCGAAGAGAAATAAATTATTATTATGATAAATTTTTGAAGAAAAAAAAGTATTTTTATTTTGTTTGTTAACCATTTGGTGATATTTTAAGATATAAGATAAAATATTAATTTTATGATGAATCTACATAAATAAAAGAAATCAGAAATAATAATTTTAAGTCTATGCAATTTGTACTCTTTTTTTTTTTTTTTTTTTTGTAAATTATGAATGTGTGTATTCTTTAGAAAGATATAACTATAAATAAATGAAATTCGAATGAGTTCACGTCCACCAACTCGATCGTCATCTGTTGGGGCATTACCCCGCGAGAAAAAACATTTTGTTTCTCGAGCAGAAAGTATTGGCCCTGTTTCTTTGGATGTACGTTGTGCATGCCAATATTTTCAAACTGATTCTCTTTTACCAGAACGTATAAACCCAGTTGGTTCACGACCGGAATCTAAAATTGGTTTTGTACATGAAAGTCATGGTTCAAATATTGGATCACCGTCTGGTTTACTTGTTAGTCGGCCCGATATTCAATTTGATCAATTATCAACAAAAAGTTTTGGAATACAACATGAACGTCATCCAGATGCTGATAGAATATCAATTAGAAGTTTTGGTGGGCAAAGATCATTTGAAAAATCACCAATTGGAGGATTTGGTTTACCGCGACAAACTGCATTAGATCAATTTTCACAAAAAGGTTTAGTTGTTAGAAGTATATCAGATGCAAATGAAGGAGAATTGATGCCATCAACATGGCAACAAAGAGAAATGTCCATTGAAAGACATTCCAAAGATTTTGATACAATTTCAAATCGAAGTGTGGGTTTGAAAAGAATTTCAAGAACGCCATCAAAACAAGATCTTTATGTAGCTGACATTAATATTCCCAGTACAATATCTAGACCTATGTCTAGGATTGAAATTCCACAAATTCCCCAAGTAAATGTAATTGCACCGACACCGACACCAGTAGATTCTAGAGGTGAATTTTCAGTTCTTGAAGAATTTCGAAGAAATAAAGCAGTCTCAGCAGCTGATTTTTTTTTCAATCCAGAAGATAAGGAAAATCTTCCTGAAGGTTTCAGGCCGTTTGTTCTTCAAAACCAAGATCTTGATTTAAATTACATAGAGAATAAAGTAATTGTACCAGAAAATAATACTGAACAACAAAGACAGAAGCAGTTCCAACAGCAACAAGAACAACAAAAATTTCAACAAGAGCAACAACAACAACATCAAGAGCAAAAAAAACAACAGAAGCAACAACAACAAGAAGAACAAAGAGAACAGCAGCTTCAACAACAACAAGAAAAACAAAGGCAACAGCAAGAACAAAGACGACAGCAGCTCCAACAACAACAAGAACAACAAAGACAACAACAGCAAGAACAACAAAGACAACATCAGCTTCAACAACAGCAAGAACAACAAAGACAGCAGCAGGAACAACAACAACAACAACAACAAAGACAACAACAAGAACAACAAAGACAACATCAGCTTCAACAACAGCAGGAACAACAACGACGGTTTCAGCTTCAACAACAAAAACAACAACAATTACTTCAGCAACAGCAGGATCAAAATCAAAAAGACATTTTCCAACAAGTATCTACTTTGCAACCACAACTTCTTAAAAGACATCATCCTCCTGAAGAGGAATCTCCTCCTGTGATGGAGACAAAACAAGAACCTACAGAAAAGACTCGGAGAAAAAGTAGTCTTCAAGTCGATGAGGAACCCTCTTTTTTTCCATCCCTAATGAGAAAAATGTCTTTTAGAGCTTCAGAGCCCCGTGAACTTGCTCTTCAACAAAATACTAATAAAAACGATCAAAAATCTAATGAAGATCGATCGTCTCATCTCTTTCCAACTGTTATGAGAAAAATGTCGCTAAGACGTTCAGCAGAACGAGAACTTTCACCTCAGAGAACTATCCACAAAACTAGTACCAGACCTAATGAAGAATCATCGTCTCACCTCTTTCCAAATATTATGAGAAAGATGTCTTTAAGACCTTCAGCAGAACGAGATCTTGTGCCTCAATTAAGCCTGCAAGTAATCGAAGGTCCAAAAAAAGTTGTTCAACAAAAACCTGGAACAGGTCCTGTAGCATCAACTGTAATTGAAACATTTTCTCTTAAAGTTGATGAAATGGATCAGTATGCTCCAAAATCAGAGCTATTTCGAAGATCTGAAAGTGTTGATCCATCTCGAGAACGAAGTCCTTATACGCGTCCAGTGACTTCAATTCCAGTTTCCATGTCAACAAGCAAATTTAGAACAAGTCAACCTCAACTTTTTAGAGGCAGTCAATCACAAATTTTCCGAAGTAGTCAACAAAACATCGCTGCAGATATAAGTACACTTGGGCACTCAGAAACCAGTCGTGAACTAGTTTCTGTTCCAATTGGTATACCAACAGCTACTTTAACACCACAAGAAAGTTCTGAAGATGCCAGTGAGGATCATTTAGATTTTGTTTCTCCAAAAATTGAAAAGAAACAAACCGTATTACCATCTCATGGATTTCGTCCAATGGAGAGGACAACTTCTGAGTCGGGAAGTCAAAAGACATTGGAACAAAAAATCATGCAATCAAATCTACTTCGAAGAAAGCAGTATTTTAGTAATAGAGCCCGATCACAGGATCGAGTTGGAGGATCTAACATAGATTTACAATCTAGTAAAATGATGAAAACAGTGAGTTTTGATTTTGGTGGTTCTGGTGGTACTAGTGATGAACGTAAATCAAAGTTACCAGCATTTGAAAGTCGAACATCTTCTTTATCTAAGGATAAAAAGGATTGGCTTGACCGAACGTATTTTATGCGGTAAGAAATGTATGGTCAAAGTCGGAATTTATATCTGTAAATATTAACTATTAATAATAAAATTCTGTTTAAGCCTTTTATGTCTATTTTAATTTTTTTTTTTTTTCAAATTTTTCTTCAGTTTTTAGCACAATATTTAAAATTTACGATTTCTTTTTTTAGTGATCATGAATATGAGCCTATTGAAGCACCCTCAAAGGAACAAGCACATCCTGAACCTCAACAACCACAGCCTGAACCTCAACAATCACAGTCTGAACCAGAAAATGAAATATCTGCACCACCTTCTATACAACCAATTCCTACAGTTCAAGTTTCTGAACCAATGGACATCGAACGTGAAATTACTACAATAATCGTTACAGTTCAACCAGATGAAACTATCAAGCATGAATCTGATGAAGTTGAATTAACAGCAGAGGAATTTCAACGTGACATTGATGATCGCTATTTTAGTTCAGCTACAACAACACCAAGAACTGAATCAAGAACAGAATCTAGAACTGATTATATTCATACCAGTCAGGTTGATTCAATTGCCATTGAAGAGCTTCCACTAAAAGCTGAAAACAGAAGGAAAAGTTTTATGGCAAGTGCACAAGATAAAGGAAAAAAAGTTCAAGCAGGTTTGAAATCACAGGCAGTTAAAATAAAGTCGAAAATTCGAGGAATCAAGAAGACACCAACTGGCAGTCCGAAAAAGGAACGGAAACGGTTCAAAGCTCCAGAATTCTCAAAAATGAAAATGCCAGAAATGAAATTTAAAGGTCCAGACATTTCGAAATTTAAAGCTCCTGAATTTAAAAAACTTGAATTCAAACGACCAGAATTTACAAAGTTTAATAAACCAGACATGTCGAAGTTTAAAATGCCCGAAAAATTATCATCATTAAAATTAAAAAGAAGCAAGTCACTAAAAGAAACTGAAACCATAATAAAAACTGAAACAATTACAGAATCAAGTAATACAACTCCAAAGAAAACATTTGAATTTAGTTTTGGAACATATCCTAGGGCTTTAAGAAAAAAAAAAGAAAAAAAGAGTGATATTCCAACAAGCTCTGAAACACCTCCATCATTTGAGTCTGCTACAATTCCAAGAGGTTCAAGAGATAAAGGGCCAGTAGGATCCAAGTGGATCGATAAATTTTCCGATATTAGTTATGGTGATAGTGAAAGCGGTAAATATCAGAGGTATGAAAGTAGCGAACCAGAAAGTATAGAGCCTCGAGAATCGTCGTTGGAACGTAAAATCAGAGAAAATTTAGATCGTGTAGCTAAAGAAGACGAAGAGTTTGACACATTACAAACAGCAGAACAGAAACAATTTGCAGAATTTGATGAAGAAAATCGTGCAATACATGAAATTTCTAAAATTCGTGAGAATGAATTTAAAAAGAGACGACCAATGGTTCACCAGGATTCAGATCTTGTTTCAGAAGAAAGCAAGGAAATCGGATGGACTGAAAAGGATATTATAAGAAATAAGTTGCTAAGGCAAACGAACGCCATGGATAATGAGAAATTCGCCTTTGAAGAAGGTTTAACAAACACAAATTTAGAAACACAATCATCAGGTAGCTCTAGTGCACTTCGACAAAAAGGAGTTATTGAAGAAATTGATGATGATGAATTTTTCCTCAGGAAGAGAGGAATATCACAAGATAATATTGAAATTCGACAGTATATAAGTACAGCAATTCGCGAAGGTTTCGATACACCAATTAATGCACTTGCCAAATTAGGTAATTCTAATGAATCTTATCCAGATGAAATGGTTATTAGTAATGAACAAATGGAATATGGATACGATGTGCCACCTCCAAAACCAAGACGTGCTAAACGTTTTAGCAATTTCGACCGTAATGCAGGAGATTCAGCGGAAGTATCACAAGAATTTGATATCGAACAAAAAGAAAATTACGATGATAACATTTCTTTGTCACGTACTGGTAGCGATTACTTCAAACACCTTCCGCCAAATCGACCTTTAAGGAAATCGAAGAAACAGTACTCTCAAGACAGTCAAGAAGTGCCTGATGCTGAAGATATTCCATATTTTGATGATGAGCAAATGTTTTTCAAGAGAACTGGAGAACTGAACAACTTGGGTAGTCCACAATTGACGAAATATGATAATGATATCGATATCATTGATCAGATTAAAAGAGCTGAACCTCCAAAAGCTCCAAAACGTCGTAGAAAAAATCAATTATCTGAATCCACAGAAAACAATGGATACTTGAATGGCTTCGCAGGGAGATCAATTTCTAATACTTATTTGCCTAATGATGATCAACTTGAAGAGGTGAAACAGTTTTTTTTTCTTGTTTAGATACAAATAATTTCTTTTTTCAATTTTAGTTAGTTGTTTATCGAACAGAACATGAATACGTGATACCTTTAGCGCAGCCGGAACAATTCACCCCATTTCCAACCCCACCAACACGCTCAAGATCAAGATCACGAATAACTGACGATCGCACTTCACTTGGAGTTGATTCTTTGGTTTTCCATGAGGATGAAAATAATTTTAAAGTGCAAATGAAGCAAAATGATGGGTTCGTATTGATACAAAACTGATACCAAAAATACTATTTTATTAAAAATTTATATTTTCTTGATCAGATATGCGGTTGTCAAAAAAGAGCCTCCACCAAGACCACCAGCACCACTTAGAAGAAAACGATCAACAAATTCTTTCGATCAACGCTTTGCTACAATGCCAAATATTAAAAATGGTAGTCCGGTACCACAGAGACCAAAAAGGAATTATAGTACAATTGGTCCTTCCAGACCAGCACGTCGTAAATCATCAGCAACAAGTGTAGATATTCAAAAGTGGGTTTAAATTTTTATTTTTCGCTTTAATAAAAATTCGATTGATAATTTTTTTCACAGAGATTTAAATACATCAGATGCAACACAATATGAAGAGCTAGATGTAGATATTGAGGATTTCGAACACATGGAATCACAAAAGAATCTACAATCTGGTCATATTATAAGTAAAATGAAAGATCGACCCCTTCCTCCACCACCACGACCACCAAGAGAGAATAGAAAGCATAAACATATCAATAATGATAATGATGAAAACGATAAAGGTGGTGGTGGTGAAAAGATTATTGCCGATCTCACAGAAAATGGAGACTATGAAATTGAGAAATCTTTTGAAAAATGTATTGAAGTTGAAGCTTCAACACAAACTGATCCATTGCCAGATGACTTTGTATGTGAAGAATTTGAAATAACAGATGATATGAAAATCATTGAACCGCGACGACCAAAAACCTTAGAGGATATTCTCAAGGAAGAACAAGAAGCTGAATTTGAACGTGCAAAACAGTTAGCTGATGAAGAGTATTTGTCACACGGTTTACAACGTTTTAGAGAATCAAATCAAAGAAGTATTTCTGAACGATCCAGAGGATCTACAGCAGAACGTTCAAAACATAGTCGACCTACAACACCTTCGGCAATTTTGATAGAGAGGCGTGTACCAACACCTCTTCCTTATCTCGATCAGACATTAATAGAAGCTTCTCTAATCGTTCAACCTGTAGATGATGATGAAATTGTTGAAAAAATCGAGTCTGAACCTGCTATTTCTGAACAAAAATCAGACAGATCTGAGATAAAATCAGAAGGTCTGCCCGATGAAGAGCAAATTGTTACATCTGACACCGGCAGTCATTACCAGGAGGAAGAAGACAGACTGAGAGAAAATTTATTGTATAAATTAGGTTTGAAAAAAAAGGAAGATAAGGAATACAATTCAAAATATTTAGATGAAACAGACTTTTCACTGGAACCGAGTTTAGAGGAACGAACTGTTTCAAATCAAGATCAGTCTATCTTAAAACAGGATGAAAGATTTGAAGAAAATGAACTACAAGAAGAAACACTATCAGAACCTGAACTGCCACCTCAACCCCCTCCAAGAAGACGTTCATCTAATGCATTGACAACAGATCAAGCACCAGAAACTACTTCTGAAGTTTTGCCTTCAGCTCCTCCAACTTCAAATCAACTGATGCCAATTTCAGAACTTTCTCCAGCACCTGTTCAGGCTGTAACGCCAAACCGGTTAGCTGTAGCTGATTTGGAAGTAGAACGATTAAATGTACATGCGCTTCAAGCAGCACAAATTACAGTCTCGGAACTTCATGGTTCATTAATAAGTGCTGATGATTTAGATTGTAAATCTGGGAATTTAGTGGTGAGAAATCTTGAATTGCCACCTGGATTAATTGAAGAAATTGTTGAACGGGTACGAAGTTCTGAGCGACCACAAATACAAGCACAAACTCAAACTACAAGTGTTAGTGAAGAACGCAAATCTCCAACGACACCAGAAGAACCACCAGCTCGTCCACCACCGCCTCCACAACATCAAATATTCCCCTCAGAATACATGCAATATTCAATACCACCGCCTTCTTTCTATCAATTACGATCACCAACTGATGATGATACAATGCAGCCATTACAACCACATAGACGAAGAAGGCACTATCGTCGAAGAGATTCGTCGTCTGATGAAGAAAGTTATCGTGAACGACGTCGAAGCAGACAAGGTAATCGTTCACCAGATCCAACAATTGCTGAATTAGGTGGACAATTAATGAATGCATGTGGAACATCTGTAGTTCGAACTATGAATTCAATTTTAAATTATTTACGTGCCTCAGAAAAAGACGGCGTTTCACGAAACAATATCAGTGCAGCGATTGTGATATTGATTCTTGCTACATTAGGTTTTCTTCTATTTGGTCTATCTGGCAAAAATATTCATCATCATCATTGGGATTTTTTTAATTTACCTGGTAATGATGGCCGTGGAAGTAAAACATAAAATATATATTTTTTTTTTTTGCATTTTTTCTGCCGATCATAATAAAAGATCTATTACACATTTTATATGAAGTCATCACGCATGAATACCACTTTTAATTATTGTAAATTAATCTTCCTAATATTTTATGTTTTTTTTTCTTTCAAAGTAGAAAAACGTATATAAAGAGAGAAAGTGTTCTACGATGGATTTTGTTAGAAGATAAAATAACAAACGTAATTAAATTACAATTTTTATTATTAATTCTTATTTTATGATTATTATTATATATTGTTTTTTTTTTTTGTTAAAAGAAAAAAATGGTAAAGAAATAAATTAACGAAATGTTTTTACAATTTAAATTTGTTGGGGTTTTTACTTTTGTTCATCTGAAGTAATGCAATATTTGAAAAATGAAAAGGAAAATTATATGTTGAAATAAAATTGAGACAAATACCAAAGCAGTGAGGTACCTTATTTATTATTTTTATTCATGACTTTTTTTTTAAACAAAATCGAAAATTCAACTCTTTTCTTGCAGGAAGCACAACAGAATAAAATTACAAATTAAAAATTGACCAAATAACGCAGCTTGTAGGCGTTCGCCTTTCAAAGTGGATTTCAAATAAAATTGAGTTTTAAAGATTTTATAAAATACCTTCAAATGCAAACTAGAATAAATCTTCATCATACGTAACCATTTCTCGTTTATCCTTGTGATTTCCTTTTTGTGATTGACTTGCCGCTGGAAATATAGAAAAAAAAATTGTTCTTAGATTTCGTGTTAAAATTTATTTAAAAATAATTCTATTATTAGTATACCAATCGTTGACCATGCTGCTGATGATGATGCATCATTAATGGGTTCAATTTGTGGTTGCCTTCGAGATAGTTGCACTTGTAATTGAATTCCATTGATATTTTTACCATTCATATCAGAAATTGCTTTTTCAACAGATTCAGGTTTAGAAAATGTAACAAAACCTTTTCTAAATTAGAAAGAAAAAATTAATTTTAGAGGAATCACAATAAAATATTGCAAAATTTCCACAAACCCTTTTTCAATTTCCATAGAAACATTAACAATCGAACCAAAATCAGCAAAATTTTTACGAAGAAATTCTTCACTTAATTTGTTACCAGATACAAATATTGTATTTCCAGCTCGAGGTTTATCATTTTGTCCTTCACCTTTTTTACCCAATCCTCTTTCTTCACGATCTCTTTCTGAAGCAAATTGTTGGTAGAGATAATGAATTCGACTGTAAGTTTAAAAGACAAACAATTACATTAAAATGTGAACATTTAAGTTAAAGATATTTTCAAATTTACTTGGTGTCTTTATCAGTTGCAATGTCTCCAATGGTTTCTTGTGCAACATCATTCTGAGTAGATGAGAATGGTTGATATGCAGCGACAGTTGCTTCTGGATGAATTCTTTTTCTTTCTTGTCCTAAAAAAGTACGTTAAAATATTGAATGAAAATAAAAATTGAATGCTAAATTTTTTAAATACCTTTTGGTCTCTTAAATGAAGTCTGATCTTGTTTTGTTTGCTGTTTTTGGATTGCCGGAATAGCTCCACTTTTAATTAATTTTCTTGCAACTTCTCTTGCATCTCGAGCATCTGCTGGTCTCTTCAATACAAGAGGTTTCTCAGGTTCGGGTTTTGGAGCTTTTAACGCTTGTAATGCTTTTTTCTGAAATATAAAATAATTTTTACAAGTTTGTTTTCACTTTGTGTATTTTGTAAACAAAAATAATACACATATACATTGAAGAGGGGTAGAATTGAGCCAATAATTGACACAAACTTACTTTCTTTTTCAGCTTCTGATATTTTGCTTGCAGCATCAATTCTTCCTCAGTGAGATGAGATGGAAAGTGGATGTATACCATATTTATTTCTTAAAAAAAATTAAATAAAAATTCCCAAAAAATTTTACATGTCGCTTTATTAGCGTCAACTGTCAAGCCCCAAAGGCAAAACGTCAAAACGAGAAGAAAAGTCGGCAAAATGGCCTATACCAAACGTAGACTGTCACTTTAAGAGTTTACACGTAATCCACTTTTAATACGGATATTGGTTTACTCCCAATTTCATGTAGTATAAACTCGATAATTCTGATTTTGGATTAATTAAACCCAATTTACCTCCCTGTTCTATTTGCCGTTACCATGGTATGAGCAATGTGCATGTGCAGTGACGTTTGTACTACATACTATAGTGCCGTATATGCTATTGATTTCTGTAGCGTTTACAGCAAAGTGCAAACCAATTCTCTAGAGACGATTTGTTGACTAGTGACTACTGACTACTGACTACTATAAGGTGAATATAAAGTGATTTGTGTTTGCTTTAAATAAAATTTTAAAGTTATTTAATATTGAAATTATTAGTAAAATAAAAAATCGGTAATAAAAATACCTCTAAAGTTTAATAAATACAACATTGTAGAAAGATCCAAATTAGCACACTAAGTCAAAAGATAATCAGCATAACCTCAATCCTCATTAGCACTCCTTCCTACATAGCATTTTGCGCAAAATATTAATAAGTAAAGTAATCAAAAGTTTTGTTTTTTAAGTTTTTTGTATAAAAAAATGGGAAGAAATGATTGGAAAAATAAAAACAGAAGTGGGAAATCAAATCATAATTTCAAAAAATGTTGGAATGACAAAGGTGATCGCAATAAAGAAGATTCAAAATCAAAGTTTCAAAGGAACTTTACACCGAGGTACATTTTTATTTCGTTAAATTTCCATGTTATTTAGGTATTATTTCACAGAGAAACCATTGTTAAAAATAATTTAAATGAAAATGAAGTTGGAATAGAAGAATTCACTAGTAATCTTCCACGATTTACGGGTGTTATTAAAGCTAGATTTTCAGATTTTCATGTAAATGAAATTGATTTGAATGGACGTGAAATAAAACTAACAAATTTAGACATTCCAGTTCCGAAAGAAGATGGTAAAATTAAAATTGTATACACCAATTCTTGTACATTACCTTTTAATTTTTATTTTTTTGTCAAGATTTGGAAAATTCTGAAATAGAAAAGATAAAACAGGATCTAAAAGATGTAATCACATTACAATTGTGGAGTCAAATGGATAAAATGATCAAATGTGAAGAAGAAAATATTGATTATTCTGTGGAAATTGATGTTACAAATATGGATAAAGAAAAAAGAACTCTCATTCATAAGACTATTAAAAAACAATATGGAAACTTTGCAAATAGTGGTACAATTGATAAGGATGATAAAAAATTTATCAAAATAATAAAATCGAAAGGAAGAGGTTAGTTGTGAATGTGGGATAAATGCCTACATTTACTTTAGTAAACGAAAGTGTTTATTTTTTAATTAATTTTAATTTAAAGAAATTAGAACTAGATGGTTGTGGCCAGGAGAATACGTGTACTTTATTGTTCATAAAGAGAATGTTGATACAATTCAAGCTGCATCTGATTTAGCTCAAAATTTAAAGTAATTTCAATGTGAATCTCTTTTTTTTTTGTTTTTAAATAGTAATCTGTTTTTTTTTTTTAGATTGCCAGTTTCACATGTAAATTATGCCGGCTCAAAAGACAAACGTGCTAAAACTTCACAATTATTTTGCGTTAAAAAACGTGAACCATCTAAAATTGCACATGCAGCGAGATTTTTCTCTTATATGAAAATTGGTAATTTTGAATTCCATAATAAAGTTTTAAAACTTGGTGAATTAAAAGGAAACAGGTGTGTAATTTCTCCGTGTAGGAAAAAAAAAAAAGGAATAATTCGTAAAATAAGTTTTATTTTATTATGTTTTGTCTCAGATTTCGTATTGCACTACGTCATGTTACTGAAGATGATGAAAAAATAATTCCAAGTTTAGAGACATTAAAAAATAACGGTTTTATAAATTATTATGGTTTACAACGTTTTGGTAATTGTGCTGAAATTCCAACATATAAAATTGGAATAGCACTTTTAAAAAGTGAATACAAAGAAGTAAGTTAAATTTGTGTAACTTTTGAAAAAAAAAAAAATTCATAGCACATATTTTTAAACGATTTTCTTTTTGAGGCATGTGAATTAATTTTAAAGCCTCGTGAAGGTGAATATTCAATTTTGAAAAATGCACGAGAAACATGGTGGAAAAATCGTAATTCAGCAGAAGCTTCAGCTATGCTTAGTAATAAGAAATCAATTGAAAAACAATTACTTAATGGATTGGCACAATATGGAGAAAAAGATTATGAGACCTCTTTGAGAAAGGTAAAATTAAAAAAAAAAATTAGTTTCGATTTATTATTTTGTTCTTCATTGTAATTTTATAGATTGCAAGAAATATGCTAATGATGTACACGCATTCTTTTCAAAGTTTTATTTGGAATAAAATTGCTTCTCGAAGAATTAAAGAGTTTGGCTTGAAAGTAATTCCTGGTGATTTAGTATATAGAGAAGGTCAAAGTAATGATATCACATTAGAGGATACATACATATTAGGTATGTCAATACATAATTTTTTGCTTCAAATATTTCTGAAGTGTTTTATAAATTCTTAACTGTATACCTATATATGTATATATTTTTTTGTATTACAGAAACAACAGAGTGTGATAATATTCCGGATAGCGATGATTTGGTGGAACCTCTTACTGAGTTTAAGGTAAGTTGTTTTTAGAATTTTTTAACTGAGGGAAAAAAGTAGTTTTATGGAAAAATTTAAAAAATAATTGAACTTTTCCGGATGCACAGTACGAATAAGTTCTAAGTTGTAACCTGATATTTTTTTTAAATTTCTTATTCTATGTTTTGAACACTTGTTACGTATTGCCGTGAAGAGTATATTCTTTGTTTTGAATAGTTATCGTGAAACGTTCTTTGTAATTTTGGGTCCTTCACTAATTTTATCGTACATGTCATATAAGTTAATTGAAAATTTCCCTTGTTTTTGTTTTCCATTTTCTAAAAAAATTTCTAGGCAAAAGTACGTCCTTTAACAGAAGAAGATATTTCCTCAGAAAAATATACAATATTCGATATAGTTTTACCACTGCCAGGTTACGATATTACATATCCATCAAATGTTGTTACATGGTATAATGAATTATTAGCTGAATATGATTTAACATCCGAGAAACTACGTCATAAGAATAAAACTTATTCATTAGGAGGATCATATCGTCAACTTATTGTTCGACCAGAAAATATGAAATGGAAATTTATAAAATATAATTCTTCAACATCAACATTAATACAATCCGATTATGAAGAACTTAAAGGAATTAAAATTGATGATGATGCTGATGATGGTAAATTTAAAGCACTTTTATTGGATTTTATACTTCCTGGTTCATCATATGCTACAATGGCATTAAGAGAATTATTGAAAAATGATACATCATCTTCCAGTCAAAGTAAGTTAATGATAGAAGAGGAAGAAAAACACAATAAAAAATCATCATTAGAATCTTGTAATAATGATAAATTAAATAATGAGGACAATAAAAGTGATAATGAACTTTGTAATGAGAAAGAAGACAACGAAAAAAGTGCTACAAAATCACAATTACCAGATAAACGAAAAGTAGAGGAAGATGAAGATGATGAGTGTAAGGACGAAAATAAAAAGATTAAATTGGACTCATAAGAAATTAATTTAATGCTATTTCTTTATTTATTATTTTAAAAATCAGTTGAACGTTTTTATATTTTGTAGCTCAAAGGATAAATTTCGAATAAAACAATTTTTAAAAAGAAATCGACTTTATATTTCATGCATTCGAAAATGAATAAATTAAAAATCAACATAGAATAAATTTAAATGTATGTATAATAACAGTCAATCAAATAAATAATAGCAGCAGAGATGCACTCTTTTTTTTTTTTTTTTTTTTTTTTTTGTCCACATACATAAATACGTGTAATACGTCATCCTTCAAATCTATTGCAATACATTTTGTTTTTTCTATATAACACCTTATCAATATACAAAAATATATATCTACATATATATGCTTTTGTAATTTTGTCATATAGCTATACAATCAATTATTTCTATTTCATACATAACACATACAATTTCAATTGCATACATAAACAAAATTAATAAAACAAAAACACAATTTTTTACAAAAAAATAAATCAATAAAAATGGTTGGTAGACTCCAATTTATTGATTTTCGAAGGGAATAAGAATCAACTTTATTTTCTCTCTAAAAAAATAAAATTTTTTATACATAATTTTCTAGAACGACAGTATAAGTAGAAATCATTCAGAATACGTCATTGAGTGAGTTTAGAGTATCTACTTAACTGTATTTAGTCGAATATATGTATATGTATATTTTTTTTAAACTTTCGATTGTTTTTGATAACGGAAATTTATAGTATAGTAAATTAAAAACTCAAATTTAAAAAAAAAAAACTACCTTAAAAAACTGGCACAATTTACCAGCTGAAAATAACAAACTGTTAGATGAATCGTGGTAAAATTGATCCATGTGTAACTATGAAAGGATAATCAGTTATTCAGTGTTTATTCAAGTGATATACTAGTGAAATAAAAGCACAATTATTTAAAGTTGTACTGTTTTTATTTTTATTAAATTTTTGTAGAAGTTTCACAGTTTGAAACAAAATAATTTTTATTTTTTTTATTTTTTTTTTCAAATATTAAGTGAAAAAAAAATATTTCTAGGTTTTGTAAAATGATAAATTTTGAACATATGTTTTAAAGAAATTTAAAAAAAAAAACACAAAATACTAATTTCTAAAATACCATTTGTTTAAAAGTTTGATAAAAAAGTTTTAAAAAGGCGGGAATGTTACCCCTTGAAATGGTATATAATTATCAGAAGGTTAAAATTTATTTTTAAATTTTTCTGACCAAAAATAAATTTAACTCACTTCAAAATATAAATAGAAAACTACATAAAAATACATAGTCAATGGTTTTTTTTGTAGTCATTAAAAATGCTGTTAGTCAATAAAAATCAATAAATACATAAGTTGATGGGGCTCTGGTTGGTGGATTATTGATAGAAATCACAAAGGTAAGCCAAGGGGGTCTGCAATGTAATGTTAAAATTTTATTGATTGATCTTTTTTTTTTTAAATGCTTACATACATATATGTATCTGCGATTGAATATAAACGAATATTCACTAAAAAAAGTTATATAGGTACCACCTCCCCATTATTATCATCATGAAAGTTTCGTCGTTTCGTTAGCTATCTAGGTACAACAAAAAATAACAGTCACACAATTTCCATGTACAACCTATAAGAGTATCAAGGAAAGTCGAAATTTAATTTGTACATTAGTACATACATATTATGATACAGGAGGCATACCAGAGGTGATGATGATATCAGAAAAGAGCTAAACTTATTTATATATATATATATATATATATATTTTTTTTTTCCGTTGTAATTTTTCTCCAACTTAAAAGCATATCCTTAATTTTCTGTAGAGTAGCGACAATATGTCGTGAACATATTATTGTAATTTTTATAACGGAGTTAATAGCGATAGTGCAAAAAGGGGTAAATGTACGAATTTTAAAAGGAATTCTGTTTTTGTACAATTTAAATTAATTTTTTTTCGTCTAGACTGGTGAAAATTGAGGGAATCTCTGTAACATTGTAAAAGAGAAGAGAGAATGTATATTTTTGTTTATGAGGATTGAGGAGGAATGTTTTCATAATGAGCATTGAGGAAAGCAGATTTAGGGATATTTGTAATTTATTTGTACTTAAGAATCACTGCATAAGAACTTATACTACGAATATGATTTGATTACATGAAGGGTTTAAAAATGGAAATTGAATTTGGTAAATACTATGTAGGAGTTATTTTTAAATAATGGTAGTGGAAAAAAAAATCAATTGTATCCATACTACACAACATAGTACTTAAACGCTTCCTTTTAACTGAAGAAAAATTGACAATAATTACTGAGACTTATAAATGTCCTTAATTGGTTTTGATTTATTTATACGTAGGTATTTAAATATTTAATGGCTTAATTAACTTTTTAACAAAAATACGTACCTATACTCGGTTTATAAATCGAAGTCAGTATTGTGCTTATGGAGGCAGTACCCGATTAGTTTTTGCTAACTTTACAATACATATATACATACATGTTTTTGATAAATTATAAATTGGAATTGAGATCTGATCACCCCACACAAGAGACAGATTTATACAAACGCAATGTAAAAGAATATAGAAAAGTATGCCTATGTTCCAGTACTTCGATTTATAAACCGCGAGTATAGGTACTTTTGAAATTTTTCAAATTGAAAGTCTGTTACAGATTTGGCCTCAAACGCAAATCTTTAAAATTCTTGAACTGCATTTTTAAGAGCGTTAATTAATTAAAATTCAAAACAAAATAGAATCTATTTCAGAATTTTCAAATAAAAAAAGTAAGAAATTCAATTCAATTTCTAGAAAACCATGAACTCTGGTCACATTCTTTAAACAATTTTTTTAAACTTCTTATCACTGTATTCTTGTTTCCTGTTGCTTTTTTGATCGTTTACATAATTAAAAGTAATAAAGTTTATAAATTATGCCTAATTTAATAATTAGATAATAAATTAAAGATAAATTTAATTTAGATAAAGCGGTCAAAATGAACAGACTGAGAGAAGAGGTTTAAATTTCTCTGTTTACAACATCCCTTTCATTTGTTTAATTGTTTAGTCATCTCTACTCTTATATACACATCCTTTTTTTTTGTTATTGTTATCCTTATTTCCCCTTAAATTCATTTTTTTTTTTCATCACTCAATCAGATTCAGATTTCAGATATCAGATATAAATATAATAAATCCATTTTGTACTCCAACTCCAGTCCCATGCCATCTAGTACGTTACGTACTACGTAGCAACTGTACTGTAGTCTGTAGCAAGCAACATCATTCACTCTTTAGTCTTTACTCAGTACAAAATGTATTTTGGAAGTAATCAGTTGATAGCTTGATAAGTGTAACTGAAAAGCCAAATCGGTCAATATTTATATCGTGTTTTAGATTTTCAATATTTGTTGTTGAAAATTCAAAAATTTTATATTTTTTTCAACTTCCTTGAATTGATACAAATATTCAAAGTAATTACTAAAAAAAAAAAATTTTTTTTACTCGTTCGTACATACACATATGTAAGATTTTTTTGTTTTTGTAGTTTTATGAAAAAAAAAAAAGTATTGACTTATCGATCCATTAGTTTTTTTTTATTCGAATTGTGAATTAAGGAATAGGCTACATATCTCCATCCATATTTGATTTGTGTGCGAATATATTACACACATGTGTACTATATCCTACGTAATTTTTAAAGGATAAAAAAATGGAGCAACAAATTTTGTGGGTTTTTCTTTCATAAGTAGGTGTTTGAAGTTTGAAAGAAAAGAGAAAAAAAACAAACACAAAATCCGTTTGTGCAAAAAAAAAAAAAACAAAAAAAAAGTTAACAAGAAATTCAAAACAATTTGAAAAGTAAATCGATTAACATAACCTAAAAATAAAAGAAAATTCAATTCAACTTCCATGGCAGAAAATTATCATCTAAAATGGGATTCACATCCCATATACATGAATTTATCATTATCCAATCTTTTCAAGTAAGTATCTGTTGAATTGTTGCCTTTTTTTAAAAACATTTTTGAAATATTTCCTTTTAATTTCATTTAGAAATGAAAAATTTGCTGATGTTATGCTATTAACAAGCAATTCAGATGGTGGACCTGGTATTCTAGCACATAAAATTATTCTAACGTCCTGTAGTTCTGTGAGTATTTATTATATTTAATACTTCTAGTTTTTTTTTCTTCAAATAAATGTATCTTTTTGTAGTATTTTGCATCTATTTTTGATATGAATCCAATAGCAACAAGTAGTGGAATTATTTACATTGTTCTTCCACCAGAATTAAGCAGACGTGCAATTAAAATTCTAGTACAGTATATGTACGTTGGTGAAGCAACAGTTTCAAATGATATTTTAAATGAGGTATTAAAAGGTGGAGAAATATTAAAGATACGTGGCCTTTGTAGAAATAAAAATGAAAAAAATGATAGTAATGGTGGTGTAAATTATAGAAGATCATATTCTACAGATTCAAATTCAAGTCATCATTATTCTAATAGAAAACCAGTTGATATGAGCGGAGGATCAAAAAATATAGATCGTGAAAGATTTCATCAACAGCAAAATGAATCTGAATTACGAAATACAAGTTCATCATTATTGACATCTGTAAAAACATCATTACCAAAAGAGAGTCCAGTTATTGTTCGTTCACCAAAACCTCCTTCTATTTCTTTATCATCGGCAACATCTTCACAAAATCATCATTCCTCAAATTTGAACAACAACATACAATTATCCTCATCCTCAAATATTTCTGTTAGAAAAGATGTAGCTATTGATCCAGATGAAAATAATTCATCATTGAAATATTTTCGTCACCAACGTCATTCAATGTCTTCACTTATTAAAGAATCTTGTCCTGAAACAAGTTGCAACAGAAATTATTATTCTTCTTCCTCAATTGAAACGCCTTTATCTCCATTAGAAACAGGAAAAGTTCAATTGAACAATGAAGAAACTTGTAATCGATGTCCTAATTCCAAATCAAATCAAGATTTATTAGATAATCAAAGACATGTTATTCAAGATAACGAATCATCACCACTTAGATTATGCAGTCGACGCAATAGTTTACCAGAAGAGAGTAATAGATCTTTAACAAGAAAAACAAGCGCTTTAGCAAGATTTTTGAATGTAAATGTTTGAGCAACGAAAAGTTCATATTTAATGAGATTTCAATGCTGGTTTTTTTTTTCTTTTTTTAGGAAAATTCTACAGATAGTGAACATGAACTAAAATTACCTATAATCAAACAAGAACCAACTGAATGTGATTGGCCAAATGAGGAAATAAGTAGTAGTCCTGAAACACTTCTTCCTTTGAATATAGTTAAAACAGAAACTGATGATCATAGTGGTGGGGAAGATCAAAGTACAGATAAAGAAAATGAAAATGAACTATCGTATTCACCGTTAACATGTGAATTATGTAGTGAAACATTTAAATTACCAAAGGATTGGGTTCATCATATTCAAGGGCATATGGATTCAACTTCGACGCATGTATTACCAAAAAAAAAAAGAAGAATTTCTCCTGTGAGTAAATTGAAATTTTTTCAAAAAAAAAAAAAAAAAGGTTTCAATAATAGAAAAAAGTATTTCTTTTCTATTTTTCCAGCAATCCGAATCAGAACATGTTATTGCAACATTAAAATGTGATCTTTGTTCTACGTAAGTTATTTATAATCTGAAAATACCTCTCATTTTGAATTTTACTTAACTATACTTAACAATTTTTTTAACAGCTTTTATACAACACCGGCTGAATGGGTTAGACATATTCAGAATTCCCATACAGAGACTGAATTAGCAATGAGTAATGTTGAACATAGTAATAATATTAGTAACAGTACTACGTCATCATCATCGACAATTCCATCAGCACAACCAAAAAAATCAAAATATTCATCGTCATCATCAACAAACAAAGAAAAAAAGTTTGTTCATTGTTCTTTTTTTCTTTTGTTACAAATTTTTAACAGAAGATATTTTTTATTTTTATTTTAGAAAATGTAAACCGAATTTGGAATATGAAATGTACTTGGGAAAAACATGTGCGATTTGTAATAAAAAATTTTCATCATATGCAAGCATGGTTATACACAGTCGAACTCATTCTACAAAATTGTAAAAAAAAAATTTTTCTAAAATTTTAAAATTTCAAAAAAATATTTGCTATTTAAATTTTAAGTAATTCTTGATCATTTAATTACTTAACATAAATTTAAACAAAAAACGAATGTGTAAAAAGAAAACCTAATGAAAACAAACAAAAAAAAAAAATTAATGACAAAATAAAAACTTTATTTTCATTATATTTGAAATTCTCTTCTATTTGTCACAACTGCCCAATTTACGTTCTATTTTGGTCATGAAATTCAACTAAAAAGCCTAATTTTTTTTGTTTAAAAACAAAAGAATGAAAAAGCACAGAGCCAATTTTTATTTTAAAACATTGTTTTATTTATTATTTTTTTTAAATAAAACGATACATTTGTTTTTAAATAAAATTTATAAAAGCAACATTTAAAAAAATAAAAATAAATCAAAACACATTTATTTTACGTGTAAAAAAATCTAAGCTTTTAATTAAAAAAAAGGGTTAAATTAGATATGTTATTCAACGTTATACTTAATAAATTCAAGTGTCAATATGTAAAAATAAATTTCAATGATTTAGTTGGACTTCGATGAGGATTTGTTTTCGAATGAGATTTTTTTTTTCAATATTTTTGTATAATTTTTCTTATGCAACTCTTTGCTTTTTGGCAGGGTTCCTGAAATAAATGTGAGAATTTGAATTAATTGACAAATTTACTAACTTCGGCTGCGTTTCAATATTTAACATGATGCACAACCTTTCCACCAAAGCACCATTTCGATGTATCAATAATCAAACGGAACAAACCAGCAATTAATACAACCTGCAACCAAGGTGGATTCACCATATTATGGTGTGATGCTCAAAAATATTAAATTCTGAAACGTAGCCTTAATGTAAAAACAAAAAGTATGAGGGGAGGAAAGAAAAAAAGGAACACAAATTTTTGATAAGATAAGTCTTTCACATGAAACAGTTGTTATTTATTAATTTAATACAGTTATAATGTAATGCTTAGTACAGGAATATTGAGTATAAATATGATGTTTAATATTATATATTTTTTAGTTTTCAATTTAATTATTTTAATTAAGAGCATCTTACACAAGCATATCATAATTTGGAGTTCCAGTTCTTCGAGTTTCGATAAATTTTGCATGATCTTCACCAGAAACGTAAGTGCATTTCACAGCTTCATCTTCTTTCATTATAGAACGCCATTTAATCTTTAAAAATATAATAAAAATCAATTATTTCGTAAAAGAAGAAGCACATATTTTAAAAAAAATATATAAATACATACCAAATTTGGGAATCTTTCTTTATCCAATTCATATTTATCACCAATTATATATTTTAACATATCAGATCTTTCACACCAAGGCCATATCATATAATCAAGGATACCTGGTTTATCACCACCAAAATATGATGTTTTACGATTTTTTAATTCTTTTTCATATATATCCAATCCTTGAACGATTTCTGTTAATGCACCTGGTGCACCTTCTATACCATTTATAAATACTTTATACATTGGTGATATAACAGTATTAAAACGTTCAATTAGAATTTTATCAAATGCTTTTTGTAATGGATCTTTAGGGAACAATGATTTTTCTGGATATTTTTCATCTAAATACTCACAAACAATTAATGATTCAAATATTGTTGGATTATCTTTTTCATTTGGTAATTCTAATGCTGGAATTTTACCCAATGGACTTTTATCTGTTAACCATTCTGGTTTATCATTTAAATTTATATAAATTGTATGATATGATATGCCTTTTGCATCTAAAACCAAATGTACTCTTTGTGCGTAGGGACAGAAACGCATTGAATATAAACGTAATTGGCCGTCATCGGGAAGTGTTGGAAAACTTGAACCTAGTTTTTTTTTTTTTAGAAAATATTAAATTACACAAAATTTATAAATAAATTAATCATACTTGATCTTTAGACATAAAAATTAATATAGTAAAAAGTCAGAATTTCATTTGATATAGGTATTGAATTAGATACATTTTTTTATTGTAATGTAAGCATATTGGGAAAAATAATAACCATAATTTTAATTAAGTGCATTTGAACCAATATATACCTACCTGTGTACATTACATAGTATCTTTTATTTGATTAAGTGATAAGTTATTTTCAAAAAGAAAAAAAAAGAATATAAGAAAAGATAATATTAATGAGACACTTTATAATGCAATAATATGGAAATAAAACCTGATTTTTAATAATATGCATTCCAACAAGTATATATTGTGCAACAAGTCTTTTTATATTAAAATTTTATTCTAATGGAAATTTGTATTTATTACGATTTTTTTGTTTGTTTTTCAAGATTTTAAACATAGATACTATATATTTTTTTTGAAGGTCGATTTACGTACATACAAGGTGTAATCTCTGCTGGACAAAAAAAAAATGCAAATGCAACAACAAATTACTTACAAAGCCATGCGAATTTCATTTTAAAAATGTTTCTAATGTTTTCTTTCAAATATTTTCAATAAAAAAACAAAAAGATTTCTCACCTTTTCCTAAATGACGTTTGTTACTCATTTTTTTAAATAAAATTTCAATGAATTCCTCACTTTTAATCTTAACTTTTTACTGATTACTTTTTTTCACAAATTAAAAAGACTACCAGCGCACCCGCCTTCAAATTCAATTTCACTTGAAAGCCAAAAAAAAAACGTTCAAAAAGTGAGCAAACAACAACAATTTATGAATTGTCAAAACTCAGAAGATTGTAGTAGATTTGATATGAGAAATTATTCGGTAATGCCATATGCAAAAAAACACAGTTATTTTTAAAATTTCCTTTTCATTTTTAGACAAAATGACCAGGGAAAATTCCAAATTCCTTAATGCAAATTTTAGAAATTTTCTTTGCACATACTCAAGACGATTAACATTACACTCATAACAAGGATTCCAACCACAGCATAATATTTAAAATCCTTAGTCCATCAGATTAAACAGGTTGTAATGGCATTTGATAAGTTAAACGAACATTTTTTGAGACAATATCAGGAATACCATTAGGACCAGAGAAGGTATTATAATTCAGTTTTCTTAAATTGCTTTCACCCTCATCAATAGAAAAAAACAAATCCCATTGAGAGGAAGTTACAGGAATATGATGAGTGATTATACAGAATATTATTTTTATCAATAGTGAAATTAAACAGATCATAAAGAAAGAATTTAGCAAATAAATTAGTAGTTACAGCTGGATCCTCACTTGTGGTGTCGGCGTAAGACAAGGTTAAAGTGTAATTACTGTTTTTGCGGTTTCAATTAAGGAACTTCCAGAAAGATTTGGTGTTTGATTTTATTTCATTCTGTACCTTCAAAAGGTAGTTATGGTGGTAGGCTACTTTGTTAGTAGAAAAGAAAAGCTTACGCAGTCTTGAGTAGGAGAGGTCCTTTGTTATTTGTGAGAATTTATTTTCTCCAAGCTTTATTTCTATCATTTTTGATCTTTCTAATAGAGTTATCATACCACGAAGGGCTTGAACTTTTATATTTTAGACGGGGGTTAAGGCCTAAAGGGATACACAAATTGTTCTTGAGGAACAATTTTTCATTAATAGTGTTTTAATTTCACTTTCACTATGAGCTTAGAACCTGTTAAAATAAATTTCAGATATAAACTGAAGAAAACAGAGGGTAAGTGAAAATTCATCAAAATTGTTTAATTGAATTTAAGGGAATATTTTCAGTAATCAACCACTAGTGGTGGTGATATTGTTTTTAAAAATACAAAAATACGTCGTTTTGTCTTTTTGTGTCACCTTTTGCTGCTATTTTTTAGCAAAATAAGAAATTTTTAAGGAAATGAGTTAGTGATGAGGTTTAGGATGAGGTTGAAGATCTATCTTCTCTAGATCTAAAACCCCAAATAAAAAAGGCTAAAAATAGTGATAATGATTATAATAGTGATAAAATTTCTCAAAAGTATTCAGGAGAAATTGAAAAAAGAGAAACTAACGAGAAATTATTTGAATTTATTTGCAACAAAAAATTGAAATCTAATTCAAAAGATTTCTATACTTTATCTGACCTTATAGAATTCCTTTTACATACTACTGACGATGCATACATTATACATCTTGTCACTCTACACGTTTAAATACAAGCTATATAGATAGATTAAAGTCAGCTAACCATAAATTACATTATGTTAATATTATCAATTATTACAAAATTTTGTTAATGTATCATGGCTCAATAAATTAATGTAAATATAAAAAATAGCCTTCGAATATTAAAATCCAGTGAAAACTCTAAAACATAATAATTAACAAATTTTAGATTTGTTATGATAAAATATAATACAAAAGAAAATGTTATAGAATACCATATTTCTAATTCTAATAATATGAGAACAATCTAATTTCCTCACCAGATAAAATTTGCATCTTAATTTTTAGTTGATATCGCCTTGATTTATGCAAAGTTAGTTTCAAAATTGCACCTTTGTTTATTTGTTATGATAAAATATAATATACAAGTAGATGTTAGAATATTTCTAATTCTAATTTCTATCCCTCATTTATTAATTTCATAAATTTTGTTTTAAGTAATGAAATTTTATTTCAAACTGAAAACGCAAAAAATAAACATAAATTTCAAAGAATGTCAATAATGTTAATAATTTGACATACATTCCTTAAATTCATGCTGTAAATATTCAAAATTTGTAATTTCGAAAATGTTACTTGAAACGATGCTACAGGTTCAAATTTCCAAATTACTATTTCTGAGTTGGCGCCATCAACATGAAATGTTACATATGCTCATATCGTCAAATATTGAAATGTAAATCGAAATTTAAAAAAAATAAGAGTAATAAATTTTTAAATTTTTAAAGAAATTTGAGCTTTTTTTTCTGCTTTCTTAATATTACTTTGTTTATAAATTTTAAATTTGCCTAGAATAAAATATCTACTATTTATGTCCATTTAATACATTTTGAATCGACAACAATGACGACAAGATCAATTTTCAATGTCTCATTGCATTTTTATCATACATACACACTTGTTGTATAGCGGTATTATTCGTATATCGCATATTTTCGTTAGTAACCACTTTATAACTAGACATCATTTGTACTTTGTTCTTGTATCTTTAGGTGTAAAAAGTTACACAGTACAAAAAAAAAAATATATAATGTTGAAGTTACATGTTTTTAGTCACCAATATAAAACATTCTAATTATCTTTCCAGAGAGATTTTTAATATCAAATTCCGTGAGCAATATTTGTTTAACGTTGGTTTTAGATTTTGTAGCGATTTAATTGTTACTTAAGGGTTAAAAGTTAAAAGAAATTAGATTCATGAAGGTTTAGTTGGTAACATGAAGTTTGAGTGAAAAGTATCTACTCACAAGAATGTTGCAATATTGATATTATACTTAATATCTTTGCAATATATCATCTACCTTTTTATTAAAATTGATTTTAGTTTAGTTTTAATACGAGTATTATAAATGGTCATATTTAGTTTGAAATGCGAATAAAATATAAAAATGTGTGTATTTCATCTTCTTACAGATTGTGTGCGAGCTTATATTTTATGCATGCATATATAACATGATACCTGGGTATATCAAGCCTGAAAACCTGGTTTTTATTTTTATATAGATAAATGTTTGTTTGTTGTATACTGATGACGATGATTATGTTGATGATAGTTAAAATGATGATCGTCAAAATGATGAAACTGATAAAACAAGATCCACCACACCACTATTTAAAATGAGTATAGCTGAAACATTTTAAGGTAATAAGAATTCAGCAAGCAGCTGGATAGGTTGTTCAGGTGAATAAAAATCATATTCAAGTTTTTTATTAACATACGTGTATATATACATTGGATTTAGTTTGCTATTTCTGTTACTGCTTTTTTAAGCTCTGTTTTATTTTAAGATCTTTTGTTGGTGCTGCTGCTGTTGCTGCTGTACCTGAGTGAATTAAATTTTATATTATAATACAAAGTGTATGGGTGATAAAGAATTAATAGACAAGGTGTTATTATATACATATGTATGTACATATACATGTAGAGCTTATTATCCATTACAAAAGTTTAAAAAAAACAACATAAGTGTGTATATTCAATTTGTTTTTTTATTAATTTTTATTGAGATTGTTTTTCTATTGAAATTATATTGATGAGTGTGTTTATTAATTTTTTTCCTTAAGTTATTGAATATATATGGTTTTAGGTTGAACTATTGAAATTTTTGAAATCAGTCTTAAAATAGTTCCTGAAGTGGGTGCTCAACTTTTAAAATTTTCTTTTTCCGTTTTCTGCCCCACAATACAAAACTTTTTGCTATCCTTTTCTTCTTTAGGATATTTTTTAGTTTTTTTCTTTCAATTTTCTTAAGAAATATACATTTTGAAATTTTTATAATTACTTTTTTTTTTTTTTTTCAAAATAATAGTAATTTTTTAAATAAAAAACGGTATCTGGTACGTGTCATAAGAGAAAAAAAATTTGTTGTGCCAAGTAAGCAAATAAAAAAAACAAAAATTAAAATAATAATAATAATAAAAATGAAATAAAAAAGATTGAGTGGTTTGTGTAATAATATAATTTAATAATAATATGCAACGTATCAATTTCAAAATTTCATATATGTATGTATATACTTTTATATATGTATTAAAAAATTATGTATCTGTATATTACAGAGAAAGATGTTGATTGTATATAAAGTGTATGGTTTTCTATTTTTTTGTTGTAAATAGAAAAATTGAAAAACTAAAAAGAAAAAAACAAATTATTTGTTGATCTATTTGAAATATATATAACAGCATTTTATAATTTATTATTTTGTTCGATTAAAAATACATAAATTTAAAAATAGAAAAAGAAAAAAAAACAGATAAAAAAGATACAAGTATCTCTTATATTATTTCTCATTTGTTTTCTGTATAGTTTTATAGTATTTTTTTTTTTAACTTTTAATTGTGAGGAATTTGTATGAGAGAATTAATTAACTATTTTTTACTTTTTTGTTGTTGTTGTTATTTTCAATAAATTGTTTGAAGGTGATCGTGAGTGCCTTTTTTATATCATACACAAGTTTTTTTTTCCTTGTTGTTGCATATCTGCATATTATTATAGTTTTTGAAATGATATATCTGCCCAGCTTCTAACAACAAAAAAAAAAAAAAAAAAGAGGGAAAATTTATATTTTTCGAAAAACAAAATGACATTTATAAAAAAATGACTGAAAGTAGTAGAAAAATTTAAGTGCAATCAAATTTATATTTTGAGGTCAATTTTACTAAAACAAAAAAGAAAAGAAAAATGTTCATCATTAAAGATAAAAAAATATAATATATGAACTGCTTTTTTAAAAAACAAATATTTATTAAAACAAAAAGCAGAAAAAAAAAAAACTAATATGGGTTTGAGAAAAGTTATTTTTAGATAAAAGTGCGATAAAATGAAAGATGTTATTCCTGTTTTTTTTTTTTTTAAATATTTATTTTCTTGAAACAAACATAACATTTTATTGTGTTTTTCTGTGAACGTATGTTACATTGTGCAATTAAAAAAACCAACTTTATAAAAAAACACACTAAAGCAAAATATACAATATACATACTTATATACATATTTATATAAAATTATAAAAATGTTCTGTTATACAATATCTTGTTGTCAATTTTCTTCTTCATATGATCATGATTTTTGCAACAAAGAAAAACTGAAATTTTTTTTTAACATTAAAATGTTTGTATACTGTCATTGTACCTACACACAATACAGAAACATCATATCATTGTTAGTTTTTCTTGTTTTTTTTTTCTTACTTTTGAAATATTTTTCTCAAAACCATTGCAGAGTGCTTCTACTTTGAAATCAATTTTTTAATCAAGGCTATATATGCTTTATACATTTTTTTTTCCTTTTTCTTCGAATCTTATGTTGAATGTTTTAAATTATTTCGATTCTATAACAAACATTTTTATAATGAAAAAATCATACTTACTTTGATTGTAAAAAAAATTACAAGAAAAATTATTACCACATGGATTAAAAAGAATAATTGTATAATAAAAATTTTGCACTTAAACAAAATATCATATTCAAAAAAGTACAATATATATTACAGATACTTTATTTAAAACTTAAAATATCTACAGAAACAAAAAATAACATCAAAGATACATGTACATTCAAACATATGTATATACATTTTAATATATATAGGAGTATCTTTTAAACAGAATATCTATGTTTTAAAAACAATATATATAATACAATAAATATATAGTATAGTACATATGTGTAAAATTGAACAAACATGATTTTATTTTTAAAAAAAGTAGAAAATCAACAATACACATGCATTACACAATATATACGTGTATAAACTTTATACACTCACCTGGTGTACAAATGCACAAATATACTTATGAAAATCAGTGAGTACTGTTTAAGTATACTTACACTTTTTTTTATTTAATATTACTTCAAACTTCAATTCTGGTGTTATACTAAGGATCGTATCTTTGCCTATAATGAACTATTTTTTTTCTGTAAAGTTTTTTTAATTTAAATTTAATTCAAAGTACCTACATATCTGTAGAGGTATGTATATTACTTTTGTGTCTTTTATAAAATTTATATATTATGAAAAAAAAATACTTATAATCTGCAGCAAGATTTTGCAAATTTAATTCAATTTTTTTCAAAATAAATTTTAAAAAAAAAGTTTTAAAAGTTCAAAAATATTTGGAGGAAAAAAAACTTTTTTTTGGGAATGTTTCAACAAAATCGACTGAATACATTATAAGTACATAAATGTGTTTTCTGCTTCTGTTTTTGTTTTGAACAATTTTTCATGTATTTTCATTTATTTATTTTTATTAAAACATTTAATTGTATAATTTTTTAATTTGAAAAACACAATACATATTTTTCCTGTAATTGAGAGGCAAACGACTTTTTAAATTCAACATTTTATGTTTGGGTGTTCCAAGGCATGCAACGTTATAATGAAAAAAAAACACACACTTTTTAATTTATTTATTTTTCAGAAATAATTTTTACATATGTTCTCTTATTTAACAAAATTTTCTTTAATATGTACTTTTTTTCCATTATTTTATTATTTTTTCTACCATCTGTAAGTAGGAAAAAAAATGACATGTTATTTAATTGTAACAATAATTGTGTTTGAAAATTTTATTAAACAATAATTCCATTTCAATCAAATGTACATTTGTTTTTTTTTTAATGAATGTAACGTGTGCAGGTAATTCTTATTAAAATTGTATATATTAAAATGTAGAAATTCAAATTAATAAGTTATGGAATATTTCTGAATAGAATGTAATTACATTGTATACAAGTGTAACTAATTTTCAAGCAAGCATATACATATATGTACGTATGTATGTATGTATATGTTAAAGAAACAGTTATTAATGTACACATATGTATGTAGATTGTGTATTGATTGATTTTAAATTTCAATTGAATTATACACTTGAAATTTTTAAATCTATCAAAAAAAAAAAGTGTTTTTCTATGAAAAATTATCTAATGACGTTTATTACAATTTATGAAGAAATTATATTCAGTTAATGAATTTTTAATTAGCTTAAAGTAATAAAAAGTTAATTTTGTTTTGTGTTTATTGAAAATTTATAGACTTTTTTTTTTGAAAATTTTCAAAATTTAATAATTTCAATAAAAATTTTAGTTTTCCTTATTTATGAAAAAAATTAATCAAAATGGTGCTTTCTTTAAATTTTGAATTTTTTAAGTTATTTTTTGCTTGTCTCTTCATATGTATGTATATCGTTTCCGTATACTAAAAAATCTTTTATCTAAAAACAACTTTTTGTTAATGGGAATTCACCTATTTTTTAAAAATATTTCAGTTTATTATGAATTACTATTCATAATAAAAATTAATAGGGAAACGGCAACTAACAGTATAACTAGGCTCTTAGATCAAGTTATTCTGTTTAATTTTTTCTATTTTTTTGATTTTCAAATTTTTTTTTTTATCACTTACTTATCTAGACTCTACGATGCGTCAAAATCCGTTGACAGTTTCAATTTCACGAACCATAGAACGGATCATTTGTAGTAAGCCGACAAACTTAGAAGTTCTCTCTAGAAGGCTCATAACTGGTATCACTCCCCGATTTAGACATTTTTAATACATTTTATTCATATATTCAATTTAGCTTTTATTTTCTGAATAAATAATTTTTTGTTTTTGTGTTTTAAGTGTAATTAAAAATAAAATTTATTCAGTGATTTGTCAATCAAAAAACATAATTATTTTAGTTTATTAAATGATACGCTTTACGATTCATTTAAGGTTACTTGAAATTACCTATAATTTTTTTTTTTTTTTTTTTTTTTTGAAAAGTGAAATGTGCATGTACACGCATTTAATTACAGTAAAATGAAATACCTATTACATTTATTTTCATACAGTTTTTTTATTGTTTTTATTTATCGTGTTAATTGAATTGTTTTAAAATTGAAAGTTTCCATACATTAAAATTTGTTCATTTTAACTTCTTCTGTTTTTGTTTTTGGTTCTTTTTTTGATATAAAAATGGATTTTTAATTTCTTTTGTAACATTAATTTATCTATATTTAAGTACAATGTAATAGTACCTTTATTTAAAATAAAAGAAAGAGTTAATGGTTTTTATGGAAAAACTAAATGCGGTTATTTCACTTTTCAAATTTAATTGTAAAAAAGAGCATAAGATAATGTCGAAAATTTTGAAGTAAAAAGTGTTTAGTTTTAAAAAAAATTAAAAATTCATTTCAGAAGACAAAATGCTTATTCTTTCCGTCAAAATCAATTTCGAAAGGTTCCTATTCGTTTTGTTTTGACTTTTTTGATCCAGAATTTAGTGAATTTTTGAAGTGACATTGACGATTTAGATTGGATATTGTCTGATATTATAATATCTTTTTTTGTGATTATCAGAAAGAATTACATTACTTTAGAAAATTTTTCTCAGTTGTTGTATTCTTCGAAATTTTTATTTATACAGAGTAATTTGCATAACTTTAAAAGTGACAAAGTTTTTTTTCGATGACGACAAAAAAATTCCCATATAATAAACTTTCAAGTACTTACCCGATTTAACAAGAAAAATTAATTAATTATTTATTTATTATAATTATCTTGTACTCACTGTTATTTTTCAATTTTTATGAACTTTTCTTCTCTTTTTTTTTCAAGTTTAATTCAAGTATATGTGTTAATTGAAATATTCTAAATAAAAAAAATCTTATATCATACATAAATAAATATTTTTTAATAAAATTCTTTAACATTGCATGTCTTCGAATTTAATATTAAAAATTAAAAAAAAAATCATATTTTATTTTCAGTAAGCGCTATAGTTGCCTTCATAACTTCAGTTCATACAAAAAATGAATGTATAATAAACAGAAGAAAAAAAAAAAGAAATAAATAAAATGGAAAGTACTTCTTAAAAAAATAATAATAATAGCAATTGTTAATTATTAATTAAAATTATATTGTGCATTATTTAGTATCTAGTAACAATATATATAAAAAATTATAATGTGTTAAGTTTTATAATTCCTTGAAAATTGTGTAAATATTCATTTGATGCAACAATGAAATAGTTTTTTTTATTTTTTTTTCTAAGGTTCTTATTTTATAATTTACATAAATATGAGTAATAATACATATTATAAATAATAATCTATTCTATTAAAAAAAAAAAAAAATACAAATAATAAAAATATGTACTTCTTTTTAGAAAATTTTAATAGAATTTGAATGGAAAAAAATAAATAAAAAGTGAAGTTTTGCATTTTTTCCTTGAAAAAATAAAAATGAAAAACAATTTTAAAACACAAATAAAACAAATTAATGAAGAAAAAAAAAGTTATAATATGGTGTGAATGACATAAATTTTATGGATACTTCTTATTTTAATCGTGCTGTTGTTTTTATTGTTGTTGGTTTTTTCAAAACGACGTGAAGGAATTTCAAATGAAAAAAAAAAATTCGGAAAAAAAACAACAACAAATAAGTTAATAAATAAAAGAAAAGACAATATCAATGATTATAATATTGAGTTATAAATAAAACATACTTGTGATTTTTTTTTATTTCTCTAACTGCGTTCACGTTGCTGTTGTTGTGGCCTCAAGAAGTGAAGAGGATATCAACAAACTATCCAACTATCCAACGCTTATAACCGCCTACAAATATAAGAAATTTAACAACTATAATAACAATAATAATAAAAATATAATACACATAATGAATTGACTTCATACATACATATATTGAAGAAAAAAAAAAAGGTTTAAAATCTTCAAGCATTTCTACAATCTACGCGGACACGATCAATGACATTAAAAAGGTTTTTACAATTTTAAATTAAAAGAAAAAGAAACAAAGCAGAGAATTTATTTTAAAAAAAAAAGCCTCAAAGTGGATAAGATACAACAATGACTATTTCATATGCTGGCGAAGTACCAAATGGTAGTAGTTTTGGATGTTTCTGGCGAATTTTACGCAAGTAAGTACCCCATATGCGATTAAAATAAAATATAATGTTTAATATATGTATTTTTTTTTAAATTTTAAATTTTGATTATGCAAATTTCTTTATTTTTTTCACTTTTTTTTGAGTTTTTCATTTGATGTTAAGAAGAAAAGATGATTTTTTAATGAATGTGTACAAGTAGTTAATTTTTTTTCCTTTTAAAGTTATGTACACATTTTTTTATGTACTTTTGAAATAAAAAAAAAAATTGCACATCCTGATTGATGATAAAATGATGCGTGTCTAAAAATATGCCTGAAAAAATAAATGTCCAGACAAGGTACTTATATATGTGTTTAAATAATAAAAAAGTTTTAAGAAAAAAATTAAAAGTATTTTAAAATATAATAAAATATTTTATGTCTATGATTTTAAAAATATATACATATGTAAAATTCAGAAAAGAAGTTGAAGAAGAAGTAAAAAAAGTGAAAATGCCTTTTAAAATTATCATCATCAATTGATATTTTATATGTTTACGACAAGTATTATTGTTGTAATATGTAAGATTTAAAAGTTTTTTTTTTTTTTTGAGACATTTTAAAATGAAAGAATGTTCATGAAATATTTGATAAGTAAAAAAAAAAACCTTTAAGTTTATGTATAAATAAAATTGACACTCCTTCAACTTTCTTTAAAATTGAAATTAATTTCATTTTTTATTGATGAGGAATTAAAACTTTTTATTCGAAATTTATGATTTAATAAAAAAAAAACGTCGCACTGAAAATATTTTTAGAATGCATATAAAAATACATAAATTATATTTTGAGCTTACAGTGGGATTTGTGTAATTTATTTTAAAATTTTTAGTATTCAGTTAAAAGGAAATTTTTACCTTAATTTTTTTTAATTATTCAAGACATTTCAAAAGGACGTTGTTACCTTAAAATTTATATGGTACTGTAGGTCAAACAATTAATGATTATTCAAAATGAATATCCACCCTAATTAATTTAGTTGAGTTTAAAAAAATATTTTCATATTTCTAGAAAAGTCTAAATCAAAAATTCTAGTCATTAATTTTTTTTTTTTTATAATTGTAGTGTTACTCAATAAATAACAAAAATTAAATAACTGTTTTCAAAACCTATTATTTTTTAAATAGCCTTTTTTTTCTACTTTTCTCTGTATAATAACACAATGAATTTTAAATAAAATATTTTTTTTTTTTAAAAAAAAGAACAAAAGATATTTAATTATTTGAAACTGAAAAGAAAAAAAAAATGAAAATTTTTATAAAGAAAGCATTTTTCATTTGAATTAAATACGTGACAAATATTCATTATTAACTTTTTTTTTGTGTTTATGAAGTTTATGAATGAAAATTAAATCCGAAAAAGAAAAAAAAATGTATATGTCATTGTTTTTCAACATTAGAATTCGTAATTATATTGATATTGCATTATTATAATACAAATACATACACATGTACCTGTGTTTTTATACATATGAATTAATGATAGGTTTGGTATGAAAAATATGTCGTTTGATACGCATAATTTATACTAATAACAAGTATATATGACACTTTTAACCATGTATATGTTGTAATAATATTGTATATACATACACATATCAATTTAATTATTTTTCTAAATGTAAATTTAAAAAATAAATAATTACACGTGTCCAAAAATTATAAAAACGTGAATTTTTATAACACTTAGGTACATTTTTTCATAGAAAAATATATACTGTTATAAATCATAATTGCAAAAATAAGGGAGAAAAATTGTATCTATTGATTTTTTAAAATTTATTGGTTGATTTTCATTTTTGTTTCTAAGTTGACAAAATCAATTTCGATTGCGGTTTTCATAAAAGAAAACAAAAAATATATTTTTTATATTTGTATGCTTGTATTTGAAATTTGCTCTCCTAACCAAGTTTCTGAGATCGAATTTCACTTCTATAGAATTTTATTCTTTTATTTATCTTTTTTTTTTTAATATTTGAAGATATTGATAGAAGTAAATGTTGAACAATAGAAGACAAAAGCCATTTAAATTAATAAATTATTATTAATAATAATGATGCAAAAAAAAAAAAAAATAAATAAATAAATAAATAAATAAAAAGAAGAACGAAATTGTCTATTGTTTTGTTGATATTTTATTTTATTTTTCTTTAGATTTAAAAATACATTGTATGAGGTGTATTAAAATATTATAATTATGATTAAAATCTTTTACTTATTAATTTTTTCTACTTTTTTTTTTAATGAATGAGAAAAAATAAAAACATGCACAGGTTGTGCTTTGTTTATAACCCATTATAACGCAACAATTTTTAAAGATTTCAAAACTATTATTTTTCATGTTTCCTTTTTTAGAAATCGGTAAGGTGATCGAAAAAAATAGAAATTAGAGGGATAGAAAAGAGAAATTCTATATTTCCCTTATTAACATTTTATCACAATTATATTTTTGTTTGACTATCAGAAAGAAAGTATGGGAAAATTAAGGAAGAAACTATGCGGGTGATAAAAAGAAAAATACGATTTTTTTTAATATTTTAATTTTTGACTTGAATTTTATTTATTAATTTTTTATACATTAAGTACTAATTGAAAAGGTGTACAAACACCCTGTATATATATTTTATTTTCATTACAAATGTAGGTAGATAGGTGATGTTAATAGTAATAATATCAAACACATACAATACAAAATTAATCTTACTATTGTGATGCAAAAGATTTTAATTAAAGACAAATACCTAGTTTAAATAGAAAAAAGTAAAAAAGAAAGAAAAAAAAATATTTCAAATAATAAACACATGATTTCAATTGATAAGGAAAAAAACATGAATGTAAATTAATCAAACAAATTTAAATAAATAAATATTAGGTACATACTTATAGAAATTTAAAATTACTTTTTTTTTACACTCTTCAATTCTAATTGTATGCAAAATTTAAAATTCATGGTCAAATTTTAAATAATTGCGTTTTTTAGTTGTTTTTTTTTTTCTTATTTATTTATTAATGTTTTTTAGAATAATTTGCAAACAAAAGATGATTAATATGTAATGTCATATAGAAATATATTTTTCATTTTACAAAACTTTTTTTTTTAAATTTTGTTATTTTTTATTTTCATAGATAAAAGCATTTTCTATGCTATGCTAAATTAAGTATTACTCAATATCGGAAATTATTAGAACTTCAAATAATATGTGTGTATCATGCAGAAATTTTTAACTCGTGTAAATTTTAATTTTTCTCTCATTTTGTCTGTGAAAACATAACAAAAAAATTGGGAAAAAAAAATAGTTAATGCATAATTTAAATATTTCATAATATTTAATTATTCAAAATATATTTGAAAAAGAGAAAAAATTATAATAATAATTGATATTTCCAATATGACATAATTTATTTTGATGCATATTTAGTTAATTATCTTTTTTCAACACATAATCAAAATGTCGTTAGGAAATTTATTTTAATTTAAATTTTAATTTTTGTGGGATTTTTAGTGTTTAAATTTTTATTTATTAAAAAACAAATATAAAATTCAATTTGAATTCCGTAACAATCATTTTTTTTAACTTCACCGACGAGATTTTACAGTTAGGACCATACTACATATACTATGTAGGTACTATATACTTTTTTCTATTTTACGTAAATTACGTAACGTAATTTTTATATATTAACCAACCTTTCTATTTACGATCTTATTTTTTTTTCTCTAAAAATCATAAACAATTTTCACAAAGGAAATAAATTGATTTTTAAAAATATTGTGCCATTTAAAATTATTTTATAATTTTAATTTTAAAAGTTATTAAAAAAAACTTTTCAAATGAGCTGTCAAGATTTAAACAATAAAAAAAAAAGGTGTTTTCATGTTATCAACATCATCACGATAAATTTTAATATGTTTCACACTTGTTTTAAATGTTTTTTATCAAACAGGTGTTTTGGTCGGTATTTTGTAAGAAAATTTAGCTATTTGCAAAAAAAAAAAAAAAATAAAAAAAATAAAATAAAAACAGAGAAGAAGAGAAAAAAACATTTCTAAGTACCTTATCAGTTGAAACCAATGTCACACCGTATGTGTCGTGAAAGTTATTGTTATGTTACATAATTACATATATAGTTGACTTGAAAGGCATCATACAATAGTAGGAAAAAAAAAATAAACGTATGTAAGAATATTAGTTTTAGTATTTTTTATTTTAAATCACTATTGATATTTGTTTTGAATTAACTAAATTCTTACACGTGGAAGCGTAGTTTTGTCAATATGGAAGTTTTGAAACCCTTTTTCTCCATTTGTATTAATCGTCATTTTAGGCTTCGAATAGGAAAAAATAAAATAAATTGTAGGAGTATGAAATTGCTAGAATATTTCTATCTACAAACAAAAATTCAGACCTCTTTTCATCCTTAAAATGTCTTCTAGTAGAAAGGATCTTCATAATATGTATTTAACAAGATCTTTGCTCTAGCTTTACATATATGTATGTACATATACTAAAACTTAGTTTATAAACACACAACAAATTTTTTTTTCAAATATTTTTAATAAGTTTATTTGTTTTATTTTTTTTTTTCAATATTCATACTAAAAAGTAACTTAATAGTGATGTAAAAACCATAAAAAAATCTTACTTTTTTTATTGATATTTTCACCTTCATATGTATATGTATTAAATAGTAACAGTAGCAGCGCAACGCAACACTCACTTTTGCTTTTTGTGAGTTGAATTTTGAACGATTTTCACCAAAAATTCCTCCCGCATATAAAGTATAAACATAAAGTACACATATAATACAGAAAGTGAAAAAAAAAAAAATGAATAAATAAAAAGAAAAATCAAAGTGAAGAAAATATAGGTACATAACGCTAAACTTTAAAACTGTAAAATGGTGTCTCCGTTTGACAAGGTAAATATGTACATATGTATGTATATTCAACACAAAGTAACGTTTCAATTTATTATACATACGTTCATTTACGGTACCTTCAGATCTTTGTAACATGTGAAGCTTTTTTTTAAAATAATTGGTGCCATTTTTCCAACCCCTCTAACCCTTGCGCAAGGTAGACATATGTACTATTTTTTTTTTTTTTGTACAGATACTTTTTTAAAACTTCTTTCGCAGCACATAGGTACCAATGTTTTTATGAACATTATAGAAAAAGCGCATTGCGCGTGTTTTATTCATGAAATCAGGAAGTCGTCAACGTTGAACAAACCGACTGATGAATGTTAGTGTTACAATTGAGTGAGTTTGACAGTGTGGTACAAATTGAATTAGTAACAGTAAAATATGTAATAATATAATATTTACCTGAATACTATATATATATATTTTTTTTAGATTTACTTACGTGTATTTTAATTCATTTTTTTTAAAATATAGGAATAAATGAAATGCCGCCCAATGAGCAATATTGAATATAAATTTGATATGTTTTTTTTCTTCAGTTTTTTGTTTTTTCTTTATTTTCTATTTTTTTTTTCACAAATTTGAAAATGATTAGATTTATAATCATCTCGTGCCCAGTTGTACATATGTATTAACTTCAAAGAGACTTTTTTTCAAATACATATAATAGAAATGACGATATGACAAATGAAGTGCAATGCTGTCATGAAATTACATTATTGCATTAGTGATTGATATGTGCAACACATAACACTTGTATATACATATATACATATGAATGTAACTATAAAAATTTTAGATACATAATTATATAGCTACATACATTAATAATGTATCTGAACATGTACCTATAACCAGAGGGAATGTTATGTTATTATTTATTTCTTTTAGAGGACTTGAAAAGTTCAATTAAGAAAGTTTGATTTACATAAAGATTGTTGTGGAAGAAAGGTAAATTTGTATTATGACATAAACGAAATATTATTTCAAATATAATTTCATGTATGTACATATGTATATGTAAGCTACATTAAAGTAAAATATAGGTACCTCCGTACCTATACTCTATACAATTACACCAACTGATATAGGTTAAATTAAATCACTTGTCTAACAGCTGATCACATTAAATTATAAATACTTTATCTAACAGCAATATTGTAACTATGTACGAATAGTTATAGGTAATTGTAAAAGAAAAATAACAATTTATGAATGTATGCCAGACAGGTAGCGGAAAATGACAATTTTCTGAAAAATCAGTCTTTATTTATTTTTTAATTTATGTTATATAGAAAAATGCTCGTCATTTATACATGATGATTCAATTGATTTATATGATTTCATATAAATTGAAAAAAAAAAAATAATAATAATAATAAATAACTAAATAAATTCAATATAAAATAAATTTCATTATAATGATAGTCCATTTAATTGAAGTTCGTATCCATTGAAAAAAAAAAAAAGAGATCTATCATGTTTAATTCAAAATGTAATTAATATTTATACAAAAAACAAAAGATTGATGGAAAGAATGTATTGTATTATGCTTGTAATCATAAAAATAATATAGTAGCCATTTTATATAAAACAATGATTTGAGAATTTTATGAGAAATAAAAGGTAAAAAAGACACTTCACGTTATTAACACTAGTCTATTAAAAAAATAACTGTTACTTAATTTTAAAGAACAATTACAATTTAATATTTTTCTAAGAGAGTTCTAACATATTTTTGGGTTCTTCAGGAGATTTTCGACAATTGAAAAGAATCTCATTTATTATATTTTGCTAAGTTACATTCGAGAAAATTCCAAAAACAAGAAAAAGTTCTCTGATTTGTCATAGGGTAAAGAATAGATGAAAAAAATAGATTGAACATTTTTCTTCTTTCTCTTTATTTTTGTCAAATATTTCAAATTTATTTTATATAGCTTCTAATAGTAGCTTCTCTAATTTTGTGTATTTTTACTTTAAAATTTAATTAAAACAATCACTTTTGTGCAGTTCAATGTCCATCTAAGATATTTTTCTTTGAGATTTGTGTATAAGCAATTCAAAAAACTAGATCACTAACTGATGTCTAAACTCGTTTTTGATCATTTTGATTTACTTTAATTAACCTCTAGAAATTACTTAATTTCATATTCTACTGTTTCATATAAAGCTTATCATTCTACAATATATAAATATTATTACAAAGTAGAAATATTCTAGAAAAATTGTTCATTTTATATAAAAACACTTTAACAGGTATAAGTTTTTATTTATTACTAAAAATAATTACCTTTACAAGTAAAAAATCAATTTTACAATGAATTTACAAAATAAAAATGCAATTTAATTTACTTAATATGCTCGATTTAATTATTTTCTCATTAAAATTAATTTGAAAAATTTCGAATGTTTTTTGTTGGTTTTACATTCCAAAAATAATGATATTAGGCGTAGATACCATTATACCAGGTTACTCGTATATTAAAGTACATAAAAAAAAAATTCGAAATTTACCTAGGTATATCATGATGGCTATAAAATGCCATTGATGATGATTGAAGATACATTTGAAATGCAATTAAAAAGATTGTAAAATATGTACTTAAAAGCTAATTCGCTAAACTGACTAGTTCTACGAACTTGTTTTTAGACAAGTTTTAAAATTTATATTAGCATTACGTGATTAGACATTAAATTAATAAATAATATATTTGTGTACAAAATTGCTAAAAATTTAAAAAAATAAAAAAATTTTGTGATTATTTTCAAATACATTATGTTTTTGATATCATTAAAATTCCTTTAAAATAAAATAAATGCAACAGAAGCAACATAATTAACACCAAAAATGATACATAGCACAACAACTACATAAAACAACAAAAAGAGTTAGTAAAGTCGATAAAAAGTAAAAACAAAAACAACAAACAAATAAAATAATAAATAAAATTATGTATAAAATAGAAGAAGCTCGTATGTATCTAGTACTATGTATATTAATGATAAACTTTAAAATTGCGATACGTTAATTTCAATGAAAATATTTTATATTACGAACATGAATGCACTTGGCAAAGAAAGTGTCAACGTATTTGGTTGTTGGCCATATAAAATATACACGTATATATGGCAGTATTCACTGTTCACACATATTAAGATTAATATCTTTTCTTTGAGAGATTTTTGTATATTTTGATGCGGTTAATTGAATTAACAAAATTATATACAAGTTGCATTTTAATCTTTTTCATCGTCGTTATGCTCGTAGATACATTTGTGAAGATTCACATTTGAAACGCATGCTTATAGTCTATTTTTATCGATTTTATGGACAATATTTAAAACTATTAGAGTTAGCCAGTTGGTTAGTTACCTGATGCCATTATATTCTTTTTGCAATTTTCACTTTAAAAATAAAATTTGTTTCTTTTTATAAGATTTTATTTCATTTAATTTATACGCTATAAATAGATAGTTAGAGGAAGTTCGAGTAAAATGTGGAAAATTTTAGTGTTCGATATTATTAATTTGGTTTGCGAAATTTACTAAAATTGAGGTATCAAAATTTTGATAAAACACGTGTTTATTTCGAAATTTTTTAAAAATACTTTTTGTTTTCAAAAAGGTCAGCACAGTGTATAGTACCGTTTTGTACTTTTTGACTAGGTATACCTATTTCAAAAATCAAAGAATCGAACTAAGTTAGAATTAGATTGAAAAGTTAATAGGATATTTTTTTGAAATAAACTTAGTACCTTCCTAGGGTTCGATATTTTGAAAAAAAAAAAAGCTTTCTTTTAAGCTAAAGTACATCAGTAGAAAAAATGCAGTGGAAATCAGCTGATATATAAGATAAGTTATAATGAAAATACTGAACAATACCTATAGTAAAATCAAAGAAACATTTTCACATTATGTTTGTTAAAAAAATAACGTAATGTCTTCCTTATGTTTTGTAATATTTACTAAGCAGTCATCATTAGAGAAAAAAATTCCTAATGATAAGATCTGTTAAACATTTTAAAGAAAAGTAATAGGTAATTATATACATCACCTAAACTTCCTCTACAGAATGTACATACATACATAATATGTATGTATGTCCATTTTTTATCTTTAATTTGAAATAACATATTGGAATTATTTTATGTTCTTATTTTATCGTTAGTTTGTATTTCTGAAAAAAAAAAAATAATAAATAAATAATGACTTTAAAAGTCAAACCATCACCACATGATTTAATTTTTGGATTTTGTATCATTGATTTTTGAACATAATAATGTGATATCAGTCGTTAAGTATATTTATTATATTTCACGTTATACAATTAACTATAAGCTGACAACTTAAAAGTTTATATTGACAAGACAACTGCATCATATTACAAAGGCAAAATCCAGATTTTACTTTCAAATCACGTAAATTTGATATTTAACTGGTCAGACGCCAGATTTATTGAGAACACTAACTAAGGTAATTAATAAAAATAGTTAAATGGCCAAATTACACTATAAGATTTACTCCTATTACAGATAAATACATACATACATATGTTATGTATATATACATATATACATACATATATGCATATATAAAATTAAATAGTATGATGGCCTTTAGCGCCCCTTATGTTAAGTTAATGATAATGTGAAAGCCTATGTTTTAATTAAGTAAAAAAAAAAAAATAAGTATCAATCAGTATCAAAAAAAGTTGGGAGTTTTTCAAGTATGTATAAATTTTTAAAATTTTCGTTTGAAGGAAAACTTTTATTGTAGATGATATTTTGCAAATTGATGTCATAAAGCTTAATTATATTGACCTAAAGCAAAATAACTGAAAAATTTTTCTGTACTTGAATAGTTTTTTAGTTTTTGAAAAAAGTTATACATAGATTTGAGAAAAGAGAGAGAGAAAAAGAGAGTATTTCAAATTTTGCCAAAAATTATTTTGCTGTTTCTGAAAAACAACTGAATTAAGTTTAGAAAGAAAAAAAAGATGAAGCACGTGAATAAATTTTTTGTTTGTTTATTTTATCAATAAAAAACGTAAATAAATTATTCGACTATTATTAAGAAAAATATACAGAGCCACACATCATCATCAGCAGCATTGGAAATTCCATATTTTTTTATTTACCTATAAAACAATTGCTTTTAAATTATCAGTAATTATAATTCGGAAAAGAACAAAAAAAAAACATTTAAAAAAACCATAAGTAAACTTTTATAATTGCGAAGTAATTTATCATATTTTCATGTTTCTTTTTTGTTTTTTGTTTTTTGAAATATGTTACTATATCAGTTTTGTGAAGAAAAAATTTTTCAAGGTGTCACGTTTAAAACTTTGAATTTTTTTTTTTGTTTTTAAATTTTTTTCATTTTTAACTTTATTGGTGCACGAAGTTCATGTATCTGTTTAATATTCTTTTAAATACATTATATAAATTATCATTTAAACAACTGTGTAAATGTTTCATTTTATTTATAATTTTTTTTTTCATAGAAATAAATTGAACTATCTGCTAAAGTAATTTTATTGTTGTCGAAAAAATTTTCCATTAATAGTTGTTTTTTCTTGACTTTTCAAAAAAATCTTTTTGAAAAAAATGTTTTTTTAGCTAAAACAAGTTTTATGTTGAAAATTTTTCTCAGTAACAACTCCCTACGGTAATGATCTACAAGGAAACAGGATTTGATGTAATATTTTTGTTTTTAGAATGATCCGAAAATTGTATTACTTTGTATTTTGTAATATACTTACTTTTATTAAACATGTAATCTGAAGCTTACTATATTATTGATTAGTGGCGCTTTCAAGTGATTCTATTCTATGAAATTTCAACTACATTTGTTAAGAAAATTCTCTTTTCTAATTTATGCAGTTTTTCACTTTTAATCAAGGAGCATCATCAATTTTAAATGGTAATTCCAAAAATATGCAACATTTTCGTATCTTTTATTTCACAAAATTTTGAGTTTTGAATATAATCATACCTTCGTTCGAAATGGGCCTAGACAGACAACCGTGTAAAAGCATTAACATTAAAAAACTTATTTTGCAACACAATGAAATAAAAAGTCGTGATGTTATCATTTATTTAAGGTAACTTCAGTTAGATTGCCTAATTTTTTTGTGAACTTTGATCAGTAGAAATATAAACTTTTTGGTTAACCTGATATATCATACACAAGTATGTATTATCAAATTATGAACCTGAATCGTGTTTAATATTACTTTAATAGTATGTATGTCTTTATTTTTGACTTCAAAGGTGAATTATTCTTTTTTTTTTTAATTTGTGAATGTGCAAAATTAATTAGTTTGAGAAATATAATATTTCTAGTCTTTTGTTTCTAGAGGAAATTTTATTCCAGTTTATCACTTAAATTTAAAAGAAAAAAATTAATCAAAAAAATTTAAAAAAAAATGAATTGCTTTCATAATACACGTGTTTTGAAGACTAATTCAAAAATTCTGAACTTTCAAATATTCTTTTTCATTATTTAAAATTATGGACTGGTTTGAAATTTTTAACAAAAGAAGAATTTTTTGTTAATTTTTGTACTTTTTTTTTATTTTTAACTTGAATTTAACACGATATAAAAATTTAATTATCGAGCAAATTTTTATTTAGCGATCAATATTTATTTTTTCAGTTGAAAATTTTTCATATTTAATTTATAAGTACATACTTACATTTGTAGTATATTCACAAATTGAAATTTAATTCTAAACATAAAAAAATTTGTAGATCTAATTTTTTTTCCCAAACAATTGTTCGAATATAAAATTTGGAATAGAATTACTTTATTACTTTTATTACGTCTTTTGTATATGTATTATAGATACAATCAGAAAGCTAAAAATTAGCTGAATTTAGATTTTAAGGTAAATATAAAATTTTTTTATTACTTAAAATTTCAAAATACGAATTGAGAACAACAAACACCCAGTTTGAATTTTTTCAACTTATGTCTTTTGTTTTCTTTTGATGGTTTTTCTTTGAATTTTGTTTATAATTTAGCTTAAAACTTATGTTATAATACAAATATGACTGACTCATAATTTAAATTTTGTGTATTTTTCAATTTTTATTATTGGTAGATACTATTGAAATGCACACGTGTTAATTTATATAAAATGTGGTTTTTTTAAAATATTTCAAATGCAACTTTAATCTACATGACCTAAGTATCTATTTTTAGTGAAATTTTCACCTTTTTTTTACACAATTACTCATATTTTTATTGAGTATTTATTAGTATGATGTTAAATAAACAAAATTATTATTTTTTAATGTTTTGAATCGAAATTTATTATTTTAATTTAATTTATTAGATAAATAAAATAACCTTTTTTGTAAATTTTATTGATAATTATAAAAAAAAACCAAAAATCTCAAAATAAAAATTTAATAGAGATTTTTATAGTCTTCTTATTTAAATGTTTGATTTATTTATTTAATTTTTATAATTTGTTTTATTCGATTTTTATGGTTCTCTGGCATTTTGTTCATAAATTTAACATGTTCACGTGACTTTTTCTCATTTTGAAAATGTGAATAAGTTAAATACATATTGTAGATAGTTGCCATCCTGATATATGTAGATAGTTTATTTTTTTCAACTTAATTAACACAGGGTGGCTATGATTGTCATAGGAATAGAAAATTCAAATAAAATCCTTGTAACCTATGTATGTAACCTTAAACCTTGTATCTTATAGTATATGTAAAAATATTAAAGAAAAAAATTATTGTATAAAATCTGTTAAAAATACTTTGTTTTAAAGAATTCAAAACTTACTTTATATTATTGGTACTATGTACTATTTTATCCTTCTCATTTTTTTTTTTAAAAAAAACTTTAAAAATCTAAAATTATTTTATTTTTCATTTCAGATGGCGAGGAAGTGTGTATAAGCTTGTATGGAGAGAACTTTTAGCTTATTTATGTCTTTATTATACAATTAATTTAGTTTATAGATATGCTCTTAATGCGGAACAACAAAAGTAAGAAAATAATAATAATAATAATAATAATAATAATAATAATAATAATCTTATTACAATAAATTCATAGAATGTAAAATTTGATAAACATTTTTTTAAAACAATGTCTTTAATAAAGTTGACTACATCAATTTTACTAATTAAAATCCTACATTTGTATGTTTCTGAAATAAAAAACCAAGTTTTTTGCCATTTATCTTTTGTCACTTCATTTAATTTCATCCTTTTAATGTACTCGTATGTTTCACGATATGTTATTTTTGTTAAATTTTGTTTTCATTTAATAAAAAAAGGCATTCAAATGTTCATTCTTCCGTAAAGAATCAAAAAAATTAAGGTCAAGTAATGCAATGATGGTGAAATAAAATATATCTTTTTTTATCTATATATGTATTTTTTTATTTTTAAAAAGAAAAAAAATTGTTATGGTACATAAAGAGAAGCCTTGAATTTTAAATCAAAAATACATACCTGCATATCTTTTAACTAATAATAAAAAATGAAAAGAAAAAAAAATCATACATGAATTTAGTATGCATTCATAACATCAAATACTCGTATGTTTTTATTTTATTATTTTTTTCTTATTTTGTTATTTTATGTAGGTATTTGTCTTTATTATATTATCTTATTGTAAAATATATTATACATTCTGCTTGTATATCTTATAAAAATACATTAAAAATTGAAATTATTTATTAATCTTTTATCGAAAAATACGTAACTGTTTCAACAGAAAAGAATTATTGAAAAAAATGTTGTTTTTTTTATAAAAAACAAAGAAGTATCAAAAGAAAAAACAGAAAAAGTACATAAAAGCAAAAAAAGAAAACAAAAAAGAGTTAATAATTAATTGGAAAAGAGTGTATCTATAAAATATACACATACATATACCTATATTGTACATAAGTATGTATGTGTATCTTTTCTGCAAATATGTAATTCTTTTTTCTTCGTTTTGTTTTTACTGTTTGTTTATTTATATATTATTAAAGCTATAATATGATACGATATACCTAATAATAAATTTTATATAAAAAAAGTAGGTTCGACAAAGTTTTAATTATTTTATTTTTGAAATAAAATTTTGGCGCCACTAAGCAACTTTCACGATATATTAACTGTCGTTATCGAAGACGACGGCAACAAACACTTATTTCATCGTCATCATCATCATCATAATCAACATCATGTCTTTTTTATTATCATTAGCAAAACTTCATGATCATCGTATGTAATCACCATAAGTATTCAATTGAAGAGTGATCGAACATTGTAACTTGAAACCAGAAACAAAATTGTAGCTATGTTGTATTTAATAATATTATATATTAGTATCTTTTTTTTAAAAGTGTACGTAGTTATTTTTATATCAATCTGAAGTAAAAAAAAAAATTTACTGTGATTTTGTTTTTGTCTTCTACGGTTTTATTTTTCTTCTTATGTTTATATTTATAAATTTAATCGTTTTTATTTTTAAAGCGAAATCAAATTAGATTTATGCGAAAAATGTGCTTTTTTTTTTACAGCACTAATGCCATTTTTTATATAATAATCATTAATCAATGTTTATAATGTAAAAGTTGTTATTATTATCATGATAGTTTTTCATTAAAGAAATTTTAAAGAAAAAAAAAAAACGACGACGAAGAAGAAGTTATACATATTTCATGATTTTTCTTCTTGTCGATACACTGTTTTAATGATTGACTGACTGACTGACTTTAAAAATCAAGCTATTTGTATACTCGTATAAGTACTTGGTTCAATTTTGATTAATTTTCTTCATTTCATTCACTAATTTTCTCTTGTTTTTTTTTTTAGTTTTTGCTTTCAATTTTAATCATTTACAGTTTTTTTTTTAAAAATGTTTTTTTAAATTACAGAATTTTTGATAAGATCCGGCAATATTTTGGATCACAAAGTGAAGGTATACCAATGTCCTTTGTTCTAGGTTTCTATGTAAATTTAGTTGTAAAAAGATGGTGGGAACAATATAAATTATTACCATGGCCAGATACTTTAGCATTATTTATAAGTGCTGCTATCCCAGGAAATGTAAGCAACGTAATTATCTTTTTTTCACTTATGTTTTATGTGGTTAATTCAAATTTGGTATTTTGTTTAAATATTTATTTAAAAAAAAATATATTTTGATTGAGTATTCTTGTGTTTATGATCAACAATTTATAAAAGTTTTCTAGCATGCGCAATACGATTAAACTCAAAAAAAAAAAAGAAATTATCATGAGAATATTTGTGTTTTGTTGGAATAACTTTTAATTTTTATTGTCTTTTTTAGTATTGAAAAGTAAATTAAATATTTTGGTCGTAAACAGAAGGATTCCAATTATAATTTTATAGAATTATAGTTTCTTTTTCTGTTTTATCCATTTTTAAATAAATATAGAATGAAACTGGTCGATTAATGAGACGAAATGTAATGCGTTATATGATTCTTGCATATGTAATTACATTACAAAGGATATCATTAAGAGTTAAACGTCGTTTTCCATCATCACAACATTTAGTTGATGCTGGTCTTATGATGGAAAGTGAAAGAAAAATCTTTGAAGTTATGAATGCAAAAAGTCCAATGTCAAAATATTGGATGCCATTAGTATGGGCAACAAATATTATAAATCGTGCACGTAAAGATGGTTTAATATCATCTGATCATATTGTTCAAACACTTTTAATGGAATTATCCGATATTAGAAGAAGATTAGGTTCATTAATTGGATATGATACAGTTTGTGTACCATTAGTTTATACTCAAGTATTTAATTTAAAATCAAATTATTTTTTTTCTTCTAAATTTTCATATGGAATTTCAGGTTGTCACCCTTGTGTTATATTCATATTTTATAGCAGCTTTAATGGGTAAACAAATGTTACCAAATGCTTCTACTACACCAGGTAAAAATGAGGATCCAGACTTGTATTTTCCATTATTTACGGCGCTTCAGGTCAGTTAATATATATATATTTTTTTAAATTATATTCAATTTTATTTCCATTTTTATTTTACCCTCATGTGTGAAATAATAATAATAACTATATGTTCTTGAATATTATACGTGCAGAGTAAGTCTTATTTTTTTATATTATGTGTAATTTTGCTCACTAAAAAAAAGTTAAAGAATAAATAAACAAAATTGCAGATGCATAAAATAATAATGATACCTGTATGGATAAAAAATACATAAATATATCTTTTATTATTGTAATTAAAATATAATCGTATAAAATGACAATGAATCTACCTATGTCTAATGTATCATAGAACATCACTGTTTTTTGTATATGTAGATATTCTACGTACGAATACATATAAAAATTTTAATTTCACTTTTTTAATTTTTTTTTTAAATTTAACAATAAAATCGATTTAATGTATAATTTGTGAAAAGTTATTGAACCGTGTCTGTTGCGTTTGAACAATGAACATTGTACTATGATTTTAACTGGAAAACTGATTGGTGAAAAAATATTTTTTTTCAAGAATATTCGATGAATTTTATAGCAAAAGTATCAAAGATTAAATATCTTTAGTACTAAAAAAACAAGTAGTGGTCCCTTTTGCCAACTAATAGTTAGAGTTTATATGTTTCAATTTTTCTAAAATTTTTATATTTAATAAATTGGCTTATTGTATATGTTGAAAAATATTTTCATGCAGTAGAAATTTTTCTATTTTTTTGTTTTTCTTTCAGTCTATATCCGGTCACCCTATATAAATTTTGTTTTTATTTTATTTAATTTACCTCTTTGAACCTCATCGATGTAAAACGGATGTGTACTGTCGTGTACATACATACATATGTACATATAATATAAGCAACATAAGTGTGTTATAAGATCAGTATAATAATAAAATAAATAGAAGATGATGTTTTGTTACACACCTTGAAAATATAATTACTGTAATTGCAAAAATTTCTTTATTACATTCAAACAGCAACGAAAAAAAAAAAGTAGCATCAAATTTTATTGTAATTACAATAAGGTTTACCAATCTCTTAATTTATCAAAAAATTAAAAGCATTTTCAATAGATTTCAAAGAAGAAAACGAAAAAGATAAAAAACTATAAATTAAATACTTGATCACACATGTGTACATACATATATGTACTATTTTTACTAAACATACATCATTTGTTCGTTTAATTATTTTTCAACAGAAATATTCATTGCGAATTTGTTAATTTTTATTTCATGCTATTTTTATAGAAAAATTTTTTGCCAATTATTTTCAAGGTTATTTGGAATAAATAGCAAAAAAAAAAATTTTTTTTCTCAATAGATTTTTAGTTTAAAGATTAAAATTTTAGATAAACAAGTCTCTCACAGTATCAAAATGTATTACTATTTAAATTTTTCATAGATTTTTAACTACATTCATATTTAGGTATAGGTAATAAGTATCTATTGTACCTACATCGACAACCATATTATGATAGTATTTAAATAAAAGTGTTACATAGCAAAAATTCTTAGAAAAATTAAAATGTACACATCAACTGAAAAGGAAAAAAAAATTTACATAGGTAATGTACGTGAAAAATAACTATTATTATGAAATAATGAAAGATAATTAGAAAAAGTTTGTTAAAAAAAAACAAGAAAAAAAATAATTAAATATCCAGAAAGGAAAAAAAAAAACCTAATTATAGGTTTGTACAATCAGTAAATTTACAACAACTAATTCGTTAAAATAGAAAAAAGATGGCTAACCTTTACAAAATGATGATTATTTTGCAGCGATATACGTTAAGTTTTATAGATCTTATGTGAAGATTAAATTGATGAAATTCAAATTATAATCTCACCTTAGACTAGATTTTTTTTCATTTGTTTTTTTTATTAAAAACAAGAAAATTAGGCTATGAGGGATTATGGAAGAAGACATAATTTAAAAAGATAATACGATAAAAAAAAATCTAATTAATTATCTCGTACTGGAAAACATAAGTATTTTATTTGAATATTCAAATGTATACAAGTTAAATGCCGTTAAAAAGGAATATATGTATAGTTTTTGAATAGCAGTTTTTTTGTCATTAAATTTTTTATAGTGGGTACAGAAAAAAAAAATTACTTAATCATTATGGTATTTATTGCAGCTATTAAAATTAACTGTAAATTTGTTAAAAATAATAAATAAATAAATAAAAATTTTGCATAAAATTAGATCGGTTTACATTTTTTTTTGTTGACATATTATTATGTTTATTTTTGTGTATAGGTATGTCGACAAAAAGTAATTGGATTGAATTCTTCTGTAGAAATAGTTTTTTTTTTTTCCACTTGTTTGTTTCTTTTTAATTTTGAAATCATTCATGCTTAAAGTGAATGATATAGGGTTTTAGTTTTTTTTAATGTTAAATCTATCCCGTGAAGCATAAATGCTTGAAAATTAAAAAAAAAATTAATTAATAAAATTGATTAGCTTAAAAATTGAAATAATTTAAGAAAATATGTATTGGAACAATTTTATAACCCACAGAATTTAAAAATGTGGTTTCGCATGTGTGCTTATTAGAAAGAAAATTTTTTTTTTCACAAGTTACTCACAATCAAACGAAAAAAATATGTCTTTTTTAGTTAAAAAGAACATTGTATTCACATATGTATGTAGGTGTTAATAATTATTCACAAGATTGAAAAGAAAAAAGTATTCTCATGAAAACTCAATGCATCCATCCATTCATTGTAAAATTCTGATTAATCTTTGAAATACAATTAGGTACCTACATATGGTATATTTAATATCTGATACATAAAAATAATAAAATAGAATAGAATTTAAAAAAATTTCATTTGATATATTTTTGTCTTCTAAAATCTTTAAGATGACAAAACAGTTATAAACATATGAAATAACTATTAAATTAAATTTTACACCACACTACGAAGTAAACCTTAAATTTTATTGTACGCTCTAGTGAAAACACAGCCGTACTTCCACCAAAAACCCAAACATAAAGGAAAGTTCAGACATGCACTTTCGCTGATGAAAGTAAAACAACAACAAAAAAAAAAGAAATAATTTTTTCATACTAAGTTTTTATATAAAAATTTTAGTTACATGAATTTATCTATGAAAAAAAAAAAAAACAAAAAAATAATTAGTGAAGTAATAATAAATTACAAAATATGCAAAAATTATTGTGCAAAATGGTTATGCATTTTCTTCTTACATAATTTAATTTATTTTATTTTATTTTGTTTTGACAATATAAAATATTTAACTGTACATATAATAACAAATGAAATTTATTCACACATAATGTGAATAGATACATATTCAAGAAAAAAAAAACTATATTTTCTGTTGATCATCTTTTTAATTTTAAAAATTAAATCTTAGATTTTAATAATTGATAATACATTTTTCATTTAATCTAGCTAACTTATCATTCATTCATTACAAGAAAAACAAATATAATACACTCAAATATATATGATTTATTAAAGCTTTGAATTGCGCACATATTTTTAATTATTTTGAATATTATATTCATTAATGATGATGATTACATCAAATTTTCATGTTGTTAATAATTTATATTTTTTTTTTATAAAAAACTTCAACAATAAAAAAATATTAAAAATTAATAAATTACAACTTTCTTATAAAAATGAATAACATCTTCACAACATTTTTTTTTCGTCTTGTTTTTATTATTATTTTGTCGTTTTTAGAAAAATAATGAAACGATGTAATCATAATGTAATGAAATGCATTTCAAAAGTCGTGATTTGATATTTTATCCGCAATATTACCTATATAGTGAGTAAAAATAGAGAAAAACAAAATGTATCTTTAGAAGAAAAAAAAATGTAAAAAGATGCTGTAATTGATATAATATGTACAGGTATCTATCAAATGCAATGATCATGTTTTTTTTTCTCCAAAGTAGAGAAAATATAAATTATATAAAATAAAAAGCAAAAAAAAAAAAAAACATTACAAAAAATATGTATAATTTTCGTGATAGAATGTGAACTTGTGAATATTTTACAAGTAAAATGCAATCATAGCGGATATTAAATTTAAAAAAAAAAAATAGAAAAATATCTTGCATTCAAATATAAATAAGACACGAATTGCTGTAAGTGTCTTACATGTCTTGTTAGAATAATTTTTAATATTTTTTTTCTTATGAAAAAATGTAGAAAACACTTTTATTTTTCAAACTTTAATAGTTTTTATTTATTCTTTTTTATATTATTTTTTTAGTTCGTATTCTTCGTTGGTTGGCTAAAAGTTGCTGAAGTCCTTATAAATCCATTCGGTGAAGATGATGATGATATTGAACTTAATTGGTTAATTGATAGACATATTAAGGTAAGTAAAGTTAATAAAAATTCTAAAATATTTTTTTTTTTCGTTTAGTTGTACACATTTTTGAAACATTTAAAATGCAAATTTTTCTTATATAAATCAGATTTGAAAAAAAAAAAAAAGATTGTTTATTAGTATTTTAAAACGTACTTTGTTTCCTTTAAAAGAATGATAAATGATGAAAGGAAACAAAAAAAAAATCAAAGACAAGATTCTTGATAAAATGCAAAAAAAAAACAAGAAAATGATTACAAAAAACATGCAATGTGTACATACATATATGTATGTACAAGATACACAATATTATAATATATGATCATCGGTCGATAACCTCCAACGGGTTTTGAGGTTCGAAGTTATTTTTAGTTACATTCGTGCTACATCTTTTTTCCAGAGATTTAAAAATATCCAATGTAAAAGAAAAACATTGAAAAAAAAAAAAAAAAAAAAAAAAAAAAGAAGTTGATTTCACTTAAGGTTTGATAAAAATGAAAAAGAAGGCTCCATCCAGCCTTGGTAGGTATGAGGCCGATTGAGATCATCCCATTTATGAATTAGAGTTACCAGTATGATATTAGAAAAAATGTCTACAGAATTTTAAAATTTTATAATAAAGTTTAAATGATCATATCCGTTTTGTTATAATTAATTTGCTAATATGTATACTATGTATTTTTACTTTTGATATAAGTATGTACATACCTAAGAAATAATTATAAAATTTTTTATTACAAAGCACGAAGAATATTTTACTTCTGAAAAATGTCGAAAAGTATATAACGTGATAAAGTCTTCAATTTCTTGATAAAATCTCTGTAACCGAAAATGAATGTGATTGAAAAAGAACCTTAATGATATTTGTTTTTTGAGTTGTTTCAGAATGTCAAGGTTTTTTTTTGGATTAAACTTTTTTTTTTATTAAAAATTTAGAGTATTTTTGGAAGAATGTGATTATAGTAAATGATATAAGAACATTTTTTTTCATTCATAATTTAACAGCTGACAAAAATTAGCCAAAATTTCTGGCAACTCTAATTTTTCTTATTTTTTATCGAATATGTACATTATAAATTAGGGAAAGCACATACATAAATGAAATACATATTAAACCTTCAAAATTTATTACTATCTGATGGGTATTTTATTTTATTTTATTTATTTTATGCATGTTCCTTTTTAAAAATAAATTTTAAGTTTAAATAAAGGCCATGACCATTCAATTTCATTTTTAAAAAAAAAAAAATTATATCGTTTTTAAATAATATGTGGCCCTGAAATAAAACAAAAATTTGCAAAACGTACACTCACACCTGAAAAACGAAAAGGTAAATATATAATTGTGCAAAAGTATAAAAATCATTTATTGAATAAAAATAATAAAAAAAAATTCATATAATCCTAATAATAGGTATATTAATCAGATCATTTATAACATTGTCATCAAATTAATAAGGAAAGATAGCCAGTATATTAAGTGCATATATCGTACATTTAATGTGTATCTAAAATTGAATTTCAATGTTATAACACCCTCTTTTGACATGTATATCACTACATCACATGCATATATTTTTATGTAATTATTATTTTATTTTAAATATACATATGTGTATACATATTTATTATTTACATTATATCAGGGTTATTTTATTAAACATTTTGTCATTTTTGTTTTACATTTACAATCGATGTTATTTTATTTTCGTTTTTTTTTTATTTAATTTCAAATAATACTAACTAATAATTATAGATGCTACTCGTAGATACGTTTATTATTAAGCGATAAATTCATTTGAAAAAGTTTTCATTTGCGTAAATGATAAATAAACAAAATAAAAAACAAAAAACAATAAGTTGAGAAAATATTAAAAAAAAGTAGAGAAAAAACATGAAAAAATTACTTGCAGTTGCCAACAAATAATATTTAAATTATTATTTTATTAATTATAACTTCCTCTTAGATTTTAAAGGTATTTTAACTCAAAATAAGTGATATTGTTTTTTCTCTTCAATAATGTACAAATTCGATCATGAACTTTTTCAAGAACATCTTACTATTTTACACTATATACATCTTTTATATAGTAGATATGTAAGTAAATAAATATTTATTTACGTATATGAGTATGTATTTTATTAATAAAAAAATTATAATAAAATAAAATTTTTCTGTATGATCGAAGTTTAAAGTTAAAACAAAAAAAAATCAGCAAAATTACTTGCACACATGTGTTTTATCATATGTTGTATATTTTGTCACATATACGTATTTTATTACATACTATATAAATAGTTAGTACAAAAGTTTATCTAATGTTTTTGCAACACCTTTTATCATGTACCGAATAGCATTTATTTTATTTAATTGTTTTTATATATTTTATTAAAACAATATTGCACAGCAAAACAGTAGACATGATGAAAAACAAAACAACAAATGTACAACACACGTATATTGAAAGAAAAAAAAAGACGAAAAAAATTACAAAAAAAATACCTGTTCAATAATTGTCACGTGAGATTTTCTAAGATGCTAATTAGTTGTCGAGTTGTTGTAATTATATTATTATTAAGTATTATTGATCTTTGGAGAGATTCGTTTTTTTTCCTTCTAATTGTATATTTACATAAATAATTAAATGATGACCGAGATACCTCTTTTCATTTCATTGTTTGTTTTTTAATTTCTATCTTTTTTTTATATTTTGTTGAAAAATATAATTATTATAAAATTTATGTGAATTTTTCATTTATGATAGAATATTATATTAATGGAATCTACGATATTTATTTGTTATTTTGATGGGAAATTTTTAATTGTTAAATTTTAAAAATTGCATTTAAAAGCAAAAATTGAACAATACTCTGTTAGAAATAAAATATTTTAAAAAAATCAAAGAAAAATATTATTAAGATAAATGACGTAAGTTAAGATATTGAAAATTAAATTTATGCGTGATTTTTTTATCTGACTGTATGGAAAAATTTATTCGGATTTCAGTGAAAATCGTTTGGAAAGATCAAACTTTTCAAAAATATATTTTTTTTTCTACGTAACTAACAACTAAATATTTCAGCTTTTTTTTTTCACTAAAACTATGAGACAAAAATAATAATTCCACGTATGATACTCATCTGTGATAAAACACACTAAAATTTCAATCTATGTAGAATCACAGATTTGAAAAATCAATAAGAAATTTTTTTTTAAATGTTTGTATTAAAAATAAATAATGCTAATCAAAGGCCATATGGGGTTATGTAAATTTTTATTTAACAAAAAAAAAAAAAAAAAAAAAAAAAAAAAAAAAAAAAAAAAAAAAAAAAAAAAAAAAAAAAAAAAAAAAAAAAACATCATACACCATAAACTCCTTGAATAAAATATAGGTTGTTTATTATGGGGAGGTTTACGATTTTCATGCGATTACTGTGTGGCAAAAATTTTTAATGAATTTAATTATTATTACTTTTTTTTCTTCAAATAAAAACAAAAGTGTAGCTACGTGTGTGTATGTAGTATATTATGTACAAATCGATTGTGAGTCAGGTGAATTTGACATTATGTGAGAACGTTTTCACATACGTATTTTATTATAAATTCTTTAAACACCAGCGGCAATTATTATTATAATTTTTTTTCATTTTTAAATGGTTCTTTTGAATGAGAAGGTTGATAACACATATTCGATGAAATTCGTGTTATTTTTTTGTTTTTGTACGATGTGCTTAACCACGTAATTGCCGTTAATTGTCCATAATCAGGTCATATATTATTTTAAAAATGTTTTTATTTTAATAAATAATTTTTTGATATTTACTCTTTTTTTTATTAGTATTTTTGTTTTTACTGTTTTCAGCATGTTACTGAAACTAAAAGCTATTAAGAGGACAATGACAAAATTTTAAAATTGAATAAATATAAAATGATGTACCTAGTGTAATTATTGTTAGTTTTTTCAGTTTTAATTTCAAGTGAATTTTCTCCAACAGGGTGATTTTGTGGAACAGTACATTTAAACTTTTTTCTGTTACATATAATATTCAATGCAATACAAAGTTGAAAAAAAAATAAAATAAAAAAAAACGAGAACTGTGATATTTTCATTGACACGCTTTATGATATCTAAAGCATTAGTTACGATTTTAAAATGCTTTGAATTTCTATTCAATAACATAAAAAGTATTCAAATGTCGAGTTTAGTTTTTGTGACAATTAAAGTTAAATTTAAAATAATTTTACATTTAAAAAACAAAAAAACACCCTATTTAATTTTTTATTGCAGTTTTTTATTTTTCAAATTTCACCATTTTGGATTTTTACTTAATCTTCAACAATAGGGTATTGTTTTTAACTTACATTGTTGAAAAGTAAAAAACCATAAATTTTAATTATTTTTAATCTTTTCTTCAGAAAATCTACACTTTTTAAAATTTATTTAAAAAAAAATTTCTCTTAATATGCAAATTTTAATTCTTCGAACGAAATTCATTTCCTTGAATTTTTCATATTTTTTTACGGTTTTTCCGAATATTTAAAATTTATTTGAAAAATAAATTTCACTTTATACTCGTAATGATTTTTTTCAAAAGAAACGCGGATTTTTTCTTTCTATAAAATTATATAATTTCAAAAATAAAAATAATCGCGAAATTTTGTTTTTCTTAGATACAGAAATCGATGACCTCGTCTCACTCTAAATGTTATTATCAGTCTTTTTTTTTTTAACTGCAAATCTCAATTTTTCATGGAATTCCCGATTCAAAAAAAATAAAATTAATATTCGACGTATTACAAATTCTTTAATAATTTAAAAAAAAAAAAATTTACTAAGAAAAACAAATACCAAAAAAAAGTCAGACAAATGCCAATCACAAAAATATGAACATGTAAAAATATAAAAGAAAGATAGAAAAAAAATCTGTAGTTTTTTAATTCTTTATAAACGATGGTCCATGATTATAAAGATTGTATATTGTATCTTCTTGAAAATATGTATATAATTTATGTGTACAAAAAATTTACAGACTATTATAGATGTTATACTTTCTTGATCATGACGTTGTCTGTTTGTTCGTTTTTTTTTTCTTAATCAAAAATAAGACAAAAAAACGAGAAAAAAATACAAAATGTTTGCGATGATGATCGTCAGGTAAAAATTTATTTTTAATTTTTAAATTTTAAAAATAACATGACCATCGCGATACATGTTTTATACGACATTCATAAAATCGTAAATAAAATAAAAAAATAAATATAAATTTTGGAGAACCAACGTCAAAAAAATTAAGCACACAAAATTTGTATTTCATGAATTTATTAAGAATTAAAGCAACCTTGCAAGGACTTCTTGAAATTTATGCGAGTTTTTGTTTTTGATAAACTTGATAGATGTAAAAGGTTCATTGAGATTGAATAAATTTTCAACCATTATGATCGTGTATTTTGGGATAACTTTTTTTTGATGATTTAATTTTAATTTTGAATCAATTAAATAGCTTTTTGAACAACAACAACAAAAAATAAAAATAAAATAAAGAGTATTTTTTTGATTAATTATTTTCGCATGCAGCATGTACGTACACACACATATTTTGAATTTTGATGTGATTGCGTTAATATTTTAGCATATTCGTGCATAGCAACAGATTGTATGAAAATTTAATTTCATTGCATATATGTACATAATATGTACATATATACATATGATGATGTGGAAAAGACAATTACATATTGGAGGTAAAATTAAAATTATGATGTGTGTAATTTTATGTAGATTAAATCACATATCTATCTATGCATATGTACATACATATATAAATATATTTTTTTTTTTAAATTAAAATTATTTTTAATTGTTTTTTATTGTTTTATACTTTTTCGAATTTTGTTTTGCTTCTTTGAGAAAAAAATATGAAAACAAAAACGAATCAAGCATAAATGGCATACAATTATTAAATTTTTTGTTGTTTGAAAATTATAATTTAAAATTCAATCATAACAGCAAAATCAAGAAAATAAATAAAATTTCTCATTTTGTTGATTTTTTTTTTCTTGTAGAAAAAATAATTTATCTATTTTTAAAATTTCATTTGTCTTCTTTTTTTTTTCTTTTCTTTTTTTTTTCATGTAAGTATCTGAAATTTTTACTATGTGATTAAAACAATTACTTTTATCTTATTTATATTATAAAAAGTGAAAAAATGCTAAGAAATATACATTTAAAAAAAAAAATGAAAAGAATGAAAATGAAATAATAAATACTTTCGTTAGCATTTAATGTCACGTCAATTTTGAAAAGAAAAAAAAGATAAACAAAATAGTATTTTTTTGAAAAATACATTATCCAGCAGTTAGTCACATGTTATTATTATAATAAAGTTAGCTACATATACATATGCCATAAAAGAGCACGTTCAAATTGTGATGTTTATGGTATAACAATTGTAAAAAATAAAAATACATAAAATCATGTACAAAACTAAAATTATCTGAGGTAACTGGTGTCATTTATTTAGAAGACAAAACACAAAAATTACTTGGCTAGGAAAATATAAAAAATTTATTAATTACATACTGAAAAACGTAAAATATCATAATCATCATGTCAATTATTTGATAAAATACATTTTTCCTCAATCAATGATTAACTCAATTTAAATTTCTTCTGACAACCCTAATTTTTAAAAACTTTCAATTTTTTATATTTCAAAGCTTGAAATTATGAGGGTCTTTATAAAAGTGTTTTGTATCTTTTCGAAAATCATGTGAGAAATTGTTAATTAAACAACAAAATGTTAACGTAAAACAACAGTACAGATATACGTGTAATGATGTTCCAAGAACCTCAACTTAAAAGGATAACATTTAGGCTTAAATTTAAAATTTCCCTATGTGCACAATATACACAAACTAATTTGAATTTGAGGGTTAAATTTGTTGAAAAAAAAACAACTTTAGATTCAACTTAAGATCAATAATTTTGGGTTTGTCAAAATCCATCATAAATAAATGTATTTCCATTTTTGGCACACCTTTTAATTAGATAAAATATAAATTTTAAGATTTGAAGTTATTGTACGCCCGTTCACAACATGAAGTGTGCTCCATCTTCATCAAATTTAAAAGAAGATAATTATAAAAGAAAGTTAAAAAAAAGTAAAATCCCATGAAATTCAGATTAAAGGTAGTTTATGTTGAAGAAATTTAACAAAAAATTTTGCACCTGTCTGTCTATAATAAAAGATTACGAGTACTCCCCCGCACGTTATTGAAAAACATGATATTTAGTTTTTTTTTTTTTTGTTTTTGTTTTCTTTTTTCTTTTAGGAATTTTTTTTGACACTTGTAAAAAGTTGTATTGTATAATGCGAAGGTGTGAGAAATATATTTTTTAAGCCTTTTTTTGTTTTTAAAATTTAAATGTTAAACTTCGTTGATTTCAGTTTAAATGGAATGTTAGGCAGTTATAATGTCAACACGCAATTTAATAATTCAATTTCGATAAATTTATGTCTCGTATTTTATAATTTAAATAATAATTTAATAATCTTATGATTTTATTTGGTTTTTCTGTTGTATTATTTTTAGGCAGCATACATGATTGTAGATGAAATGCATGAAGAACATCCAGAACTTTTAAAAGATCAATATTGGGAAGAAGTTGTACCAAAAGATCTTCCATATACGGTTGCATCTGAACATTATCGTCGTTATGAACCAAAAGGTTCAGCAGATTATTTAAAAGTTAAAACATCTGATGCTATGTATGCAAATATAATACCAACAAAACGAATAAATGATGATGTTTATGCGGATTATGTGAGTACCTACACATAACATATACGTACACATTTTGTTGTTATAAAATAAACACATGCGAATATAATTTTGTCAATGACCTTTCAAGAATTATAATGACTTTGTTTTTCTTAAAAAAAAAATTTTTTTTTTTAATTATTAATTTTGTTCTTCTTCGAATTCTTTTCAATTTTAGGAAAGTGTTGATACACCAATGGTTGAAAGACGTAAAAACTGGTTCAGTAGACAAATAACAAGAATGGGTTCTGGACGTAGTCAATCAACAGCATATTCATCAGGTGGTCTATTCAATAGAAACCGTTTAAATTCTGTTTATGTAAATCCAGAAGTTGGTCTTCCATTTAGTAACTCACATCCATCACAAAAGATGAGTTTATACGACAAGTTTGTTAATCGTAAATCGATTCGTGCACAAAGGCAACTCATTAAACAAAGTGTGTATCATTTCATACTATCTTTCTTTTTGTTAAATGTACTTTTTTTTCTCCTAAAAACCTAGTTTTAAGTATTTTTCTTTTTTAATTTAATTTCAAAAGAAAACAATAAAAAAGGGGCTATTCTTGATACTTGTTTAAGCATTTAGCACCTCATTGTCACTTCAGATACAAATTTTCTAAAGCACTTACTATATATGAATCACATTTAACATGAATACCCGTTTAAAATAGAGGTGATAATATGAATATTAAACTTTATGTGTAATTTTAAATTTCAGATTCAAAATTAAGTATTAACGGTAATGTTAACAGTGGTACTGGAACACAACAAAGAAATCGTCCAAGAATTCCAACACCAGATGTAACAAAAGAAAGTATTGAAAAAGAGAATCGATTAAATTTAGCTGCAATTTCACCAACAACCACAACAAATTCTACATCAGTTGCTTCTGGTGTGGCCCTTATGGCTCATCAATTAGCCACATCCCCAAACATGTATCCTCAGAATAACACACAAGATCTTTCAGTTGTTGGAACATTATTGTTATCACCAATCAAAGAAATGGATAGTAATTCAACACATAATACATTACAAGCAGGACATCCTGCAACAGCTGCTCTTGCCCAGGCTGTTTTGCCAAAATCTTTACAAAATGCCAGTTTCGGGACCGTTTCAATTCCATCAACAAGTAAGTTGAAAACAAAGAAAAACTAAGGCTTTTTTTTCGAAAGTATTTCATGAGGTATTGGTAGCCAACTTTTATAAATGCAAATTTTAATTACAACTTTTAATTGCTACTTTTTACAAAAACTCGTAGAATAAGTATATGTATACATATTTTCGGAAGAATAGCCAAAATGTAAAAATTATATATGAGAAATTTTTTTAGAAGTTTCCTTAATTTTTTTTTCAGCTTCACTTTCAACATTATCATTCCCATTTACTGTAACATCAACATCAGATTCTGGTCCAACAGCTGGAACATTATCTATAGTTTCAATGGTACCAACAACTGCTGTACCAACACAAATTTCAACAACAACAACTGGATTTAGTAGTGAATTAGTACCGATTACATCGATTCCAATTAATTCAATTCCTGTTTCACTAACACGTGCCAGTTCAACAGGATCTATATCAAAACTTTTATCAGATACAACAGATGGACGAATTATAACAACAACAACATCAAATATTAATAATGGTCATATTAATATACAAAATGAAAAACAACCACTATCAAGAGCAAGTAGCGTTAATAATTTATCACAAACACATCATATAGATACATATCATGTAGAACGAAAATATTCCGAAGGATCAAAGCCACCTAATCAATTTATTGAACATTTTTCACATTCAAATAATAACAATAATAATTCAAATAATTCACAACAAACGACAACATCGGAAAATTCGATTTCAGCTCCATCAACTCTAACAAAACGAAAACCAGAAACAAAAACTGGAGAGGTTTATGTCTAAACTATTGGGGGGATAAAATAAATAATAACACAATAATGGGAGGTTTATGAATTGAATGAATTTTGATTTTTTGTTTATTTTCAAATGATTGAATACTACATTTGAGATTTAAGCGGGTCCAAGAATATTTAGTCATCGGTGGAACGATGCATGTTTTGTTTTTTCTTGAGTTATAAATCTCGTGTGTAAAAGTAATGAAAAAAAAGTGAAGAGACATTGTTATTAAGCATAAATTATACAGAAAGAAAATAAGATTTTGTGATATTTTATTTTTTATTAATATGTATTTTTTTTATATTATTGGGTAATCAATTATTTTAAAAAAAAAATAAAATTTGTTAAATAATTTTATACGTTTAAAAAAAAAAAAAAATAGAAAATTACATGTACTATTGAGAAAGCTATTAAAAATGAAACTTGAGAAAAACAAGAATAAAAGAACATGTTTTCAATGCGAATAAGATAGTTAGTTTAGTTAGTTATTAGTGAATTAAAAATTATTTTTCAGTACCAGATTATTTAAAATAAAAAAATAAAAATTATGATCTATGTAATTTAATTTAAAAATGTGAAAAATAAAAATAAGACAAAAGTAGAAGATTAAACAAGACAATCACATTTAATTTTTTTTTTACAATTAATTTTTGTTGTATTGTATCCTTGTAGGCCATAACTTAATTCAAATGAATATCAATTAGTTAAATAAAAAAAAGCAATGATAAATAAAATAGAATATCTTCTTTTATTATTTAAAATTAGAACAATAACGAAATAATTATTAAAATCTAATGGATAAATTTTAATAAAATTGATTGTAAGAATAATGTTTAAAAGAGTAAAAATTAAAATAAAACAAAGAAATTACTTGTAAATAAAAAATATTGAAAATTATTTGAAAATGTTTTCTATTTACTTCAGATAAAGAGGAGAAAAATAATCTACTCTATATTTTGAGAAAGTTAGAAGGATATCATTTCTTTGAATGACAGTGATATCATATCAAAATAAATGGCAGGATCTCTTCTTTCTATCCTGTATGATTCTTCAAAAAATGACATGAAATTTATCATATGTATGTATGATCAAAAAATATAACCTACGATTTTCAAAAATTATATGTATCTAAGAGTATAGTAGTTTAGAGTATCTTCAAAAACGTATCGTTGCTTTGTTGATGCAGCATCAAAAGTGGCATCACTCACGGAATCAAATATTCAATAATGCATCATTATGTCATATGGATATGATGCATCAAAGTTAAGCAAACATGGCATCACGAATTTTCATGACGCGATGTATGCATAACCACAATTATTAGTCTAGGGACATCAAAATTTTAAAAAGTATCGATACTGGGTATCGGTATCGGATCTATGGTATCGATACCGGTAAAAGTATCGGAGAGAGAGTATTGAGTACTTGGTATCGTGGTATCGGATGAAAAGTATCGATACCTCGATAGTATCGTTGGTATCGTGACGTCCCTAATTATTACATGTCGTCAATTCGAAATTTTATTTTATTTGTCAATTAACACAATCTATTTATAACAATATATGATACATAATTAATATTACATAATTTTGGAAATCACATCACCGATAAAAATCATTCAAAAACGTCAAAAATTTGCATCAGTATCGTATTTGTAATAGCATCGCATCAGGATGTAGCAAACGTCATGATACTGTAATGATGCCGCATCGCTACAAAGCGACGATTCGTTTTTGAAGATAGTCTTAATTAAAATATGTAATACACTAAAATAAGACACTAATCACGAGTATATTCGAATATAAAAAAAAAAAAAAATGTTATCAAGAGAGTATTAGAAGTTCCAATAAAATAATTAATGATAAGATAAAAGATAAGTCGAAATTTGAAAGCCGGAAAATAATACATTTGTACCTTTTAATTCTGATGATAATGTAATAGATTATACCCCTCTGGTTACTGGGTGCCGTTCAATTATCAAAGTAAGAAATATTTTAATTGTATCAGATAACAGGTGATAAATACTTTAAAATAAACGATTTATGTGAAAATTGCTAAATATGTACATTCTTTTAAATCGATTTGATAAATTAAACTTGCCGTCATTCAACAGTTGAGCACTAATAATAAACTACATGATGAGTCTATTAATAGTAAAGTACACCCAAAGGGGTTAATTACAAAAATATGAAGTGTAATATAAACTTTGAAAATTATCAGTATAAGTTTATTTGATATTTTAATTATAATTTAAAAAGAAAAGGTAAAAGTCATTGTTATAAAAATTTTATAACTATTGCAATTTATGAATTTTTACTTTTTTTTATGTCATGTAATCGATAAAATTATAACTCAATTAAATTGTTGTCTCTGAAGGATAATAACAGTTGAAAAGAATATTTTTTCACCAAGCCTATATTTAACATCATTAATATTATCCCCTTGATTAAGTAAATATCCAAAAAAATATTACACCATTATGCCCATTACGCACATACTTGTATAGATCCTCATGCTCTTTTATGTGCTAAAAATTAGAACAACATAATTAACTTATTCTAACTTTAAAAAAAAAAAAAAAAAAAAAAAAAAAAAAAAAAAGAATATATTTGCAATTATGATAATGAAATTGAAAATATGTATGTATGTATGTATATGAAACATAATTGCTTTATGATATTGAATTACATTATGTTTAAATAAAATGTACTGGACACGACCAGTATTAAAAAGCAAATAAGAATTTATGTATTACAAAATGATATATTTCATATCATATAGAACATCTTCTCTCATACCCATTCTATTCTATGAATATTTCATTTTCATTCACTGATATTGATTCATTAATTTCTTGTTATAATGACTAGTCTTTACCTACATATTATGATTGTGAACTACTTCTGTATCGTACTCAGTAAATAGTTTTTCTTTGCATGAAATAAAAAAAAAATGAAACACGTGAAAATTGATTTAAAAAAATTAAAAAAATAAAAATATATAATATACACACGCATCCACTCAAAAATAAAAATGATAATAAAATCAATATATTATATATATGTCTGATGTAGAAATCAATGCTAAATGATGCAAATCAATTGAAAAATATTTCATAACATATGCGACATATATACTATATGTATATAAAATTTCGTTAGTCGTTTTCACGTTATCACCATCGAGCAGATATTAAAGATATTTAATTCATAATATCATGGCAATAAAGATTCAGTTCTTGTTAAGAGCTCAAAGTGTTCAGTTCAAAAAGAACTCCGTTTTAAGAAGCTCGTCCAAAAAATTTATTTTTTTTACAGTATTTTTTGTTTTATAAGTTTTTTTTATTTTTTTAAAGTGATAAAATCATAGTATTTGAAAAAAAAAAAAATTGTGATATTCTTAAAAGTGAATTTGAATATTTTATTAAAATCTTCAAAATGTGAGTGAAATTAATAAGAAAAAAAAAATTTATTAAAAAGAAAAAAAAACCTATGTAAATAAATCAAATGCAACTCCGTGAAATTAAAGTCACGCATATTCGGGAAATTGATTTAATCAATTTCTCCATTGATGACAAACAAAAAACAAAGCTATGGTTGCAAATTTCAATATAATTTTTCAATAAAGGCAATTTAGAAAAAACCTCGACCTAATCGACCCCACGTTTTGCTTTTTTTCCGCTTTTTAATTGTTTTTTTTTCTTATTCTTTTCAAATCTAAAACGATTCTTCTTGGAAACTTAATTAAATCTTTTGAGCTTTGACTTCTTGCAAATTTCTATTACGTTTATAAAATATTTATTAATATGAAAAAATTAGTTTCTTCATATAATGAAATTCAAATTACCGGGTTTTATGTAACGAACCAAAGAAAAAATTATTATTATTATTTTTTTTTACCATTTAGAAATAAAATATATTATTTTTTGATTATTATATAAATAATTTTGAAATGTGTTCTTCTTAATTCTTCGTTTATAAATTTTAGTTTTTTATTCTGCCTACAAGCTTTTTTTTCCCGGTGTATAAGTACTCGTATGTACCTATTCACTTAATCGGATATTTAATTAATTTAAAAAACGAAAAAGTAAAATAAAGGTTTCAGTACATGTGTTCATTTCTATCAAGAAAGTCCTTTTTAGTATGTTTTGTGTAAATGATTGAATAAAAGAAAAAAATTATATACTTGAAAAAAAAGGAAGAATACTTAAATGGAGTGCGTGAGATTATTTTTACTTAAAAAAAAGACAAATAAATAAAAAGTTTAATAAATAAACAATATTTCTCAAAAGGATATTCATTTTTAAATAATGTAGTTAAATATTTAACGAGTTTATTGAACTATTTTTTTTTTTAGAATGATTTCTATTGTATGAATAGAAAGCTCACATACGTATATGTATATGTAGTATAACAATAAGGATTCGCGCAAGTTTGAATTATATGATGAGTAATACACAAAATAGTAAAAATAGTAAAAGAAAATATAAAAAAAACCAAGGATAATAATAGTGTTCACTTGAATTGTAAATTGTAATATGATTGATGACCTACACTTCAAATTGTAGTGAAATTTAAATTTAAAAAAAAAAAGAATACAGAGAAAAAAAAAATACTGTATTATTCTATTTTCAATAACTAATTAAAATTTTAAATGAAATTTCCATGAAAATTCAAATTTTCCAGAAAATAAATTTTACAATAAACGATTATCATCGCTTAAAAAATTAGAATTGTAACACTAGGATTTTAATTTTTTTATTATGAAATTCTAGATCTTCAATTTGTATGTTTTTTGAGAACGGTCACATTATTTTTCATAAAAATTAAAATTCTAATTTTTGAAATATTGGTTTTCAGACTTTTTAGTTTGCATTCTTTTTTCTTGAAAAACCTTTTTTGAAAATATAATCCTCATACTTTTTTTGAGCATACTCATTTTTTTCCAGTACATTTTTAAAAACAATAAAAGTCTACTTCAACCCACAGCGTACGTTTTTGAGATTATTAGGTTCCTTTCTTATAAAATGGATAATTCATAAAACTAACAATATTTACTGTCAGAATTTTATTTCATCATTTACCGACAACATGTTTTATGATATTTTTTTCCGTACTAATTAAATAACCGGAAAATAAGCCTATAATGTCCTCATAAACATACATATTTAAATACATATATGTACATATGTATTGATAAACTTTATGTAAAAAATATTGTTAAATTTTTTTTTATCCGTGTAATTTTGAAAGTATACGAGTACTTTTACGAACACAAATTAAAATAGCTTTAATTAAGATTATTATTTTAGATTTCAAAAGGGTATTTGGCTTAATTTTGATTAGAACATGCGATATTATTATACATATGTAGTTCTTAAAAGTTAAACTAAACTGACACAATTTATTATGTAATTTTCAAGGACTCTTCTAAAGCATTTATTTATTTTTTCACGAATAATTTAAGGAAACCTATTTTTAAAATTACTTACTGTTTTATCAAACAATCAAAATTAATAATTCATTTTGTGTACGTACGAGGACGTACAAATACAATCACAGAAAAGACATTCAATATTTAAATTAATACATTTTTATTATTATTTTTCGTATTCATTTAATGATTTTAATGCTCATGTAATTTGAAATTGTTTTATTCAAATAATGAAAATGACACTTACAATTTTTATGAATTACATATTCGAGTTGAAATATTGTAAATAAATTGATTTGTGTTACATTTAAACAACATTTAAATATGTAGTTTTTTTGTTGTTGTTGTTAATAAAATCAATTATGGGAAAAATGAAAATTTCAATGGAAAATTTTTTACAATATTTTTGTTGTTCCCATTGATATTTTCATCGTGTTAAAAGTTGCTTCGATTGAAAAATTTTTTTTGTTTTGTTAAAAGGACTTTTCGACTTTTTTTTTTGTAAGGTTAGAAGTAGCTTAAGGACTTTAAGAACTAAATCAGCACAAACTTTTCTTCTATCATTTGTGATCCCATCTGCCTTTTTTTATTTGCGGTAACATGAACACTTCAACTTGTTTGCTGACGTCTATTCGTCTTTGATTATTTTGGACTATAAAGTACTCCCCTCCCTCCCACATATAATGAATAATCGTTAAACTGATGACGTCTTAAAAAACAAAAACTGAAAATGATACTAAATAAATTAAGTTAATTAAATTATGATTCGAAAAATTTTCAATTATCTTCACATAATTTTTAATAGAAATTAACTAAATTGTGTATCTACTAATCTAAGAAAATTTATTTGATCTTGAAAAGCGTGCTATTGACATTGGAATTGTAAAAAAATTACAAAAAGTAACATTATCACCATACATAATCGTAGTATGTTAAAAATTATGTTAATGGCCCTCATATAATTTAAAGTATGTAGATACATACTTACATAATATGTATATAGAAATTTAAAAAATTCTCAGAATAGAAAAAAAACGAAAACCGTTTTAAATTTAAATAAAATTAAATTCTAATAAACTTACATTTTTTTTACTATATTTTGTTTTTCTTAATTTTATCTTTCAGGTATGAAGAAAAAGTGAAAAAAGATGATAAAAAGGATAAGAAAAAGGAGTCAACTATAAGTTTTTTTAAATTATTCAAATTTGCAACAACATGTGAATTAGTTTTATTATTTTTTGCAACAGTATTTGCTGGAATAAGAGCAATAACAATGCCAGTCCTTATTATTGTTTATAGTGAATTTTGTGCACTGTTAGTTGATCGAACATATGGAATTGGTACAAATTCTGAAACACATTTACTACCGTTATTTGGTGGTGGAAAAATGCTGTAAGTTTATTCTCTAGCGTTCTTTTTTTTTTTTTTTTTAAATACATTTTTTTGTGTAATTTTTCTTAATATTTTTCAAATGTAGAACAAATGCAACTGTTGAAGAAAATCGAAAGGAACTGTATTATGATTCAATTTCTTATGGAATTCTTATGACGATCTGTTCAGTATCACTTTTCTTTTCGGGACTATTATCTGTTGATATATTCAATCATACTGCATTGAGGCAAGTTACAAGGATAAGAAGTAGATTTTTCCGATCTATTATAAGACAAGATATCGGATGGCATGATACAATTACAGATCAAAATTTTGCATTAAGGATAACTGAGTGAGTATTTGTTTTTGTTTTTCTAAATATTTAAAAAAATACCTACACTAATTAACTATTTTCAGTGATATTGAAAAAATTCGTGATGGAATATCTGAAAAAGTTGCACATTTTCTTAATTTAGTTATCGGTTTCATAGTTACACTTATTATATCCTTTTGTTATGGATGGAAATTAACATTAGCTGTTTCTGTTTACATACCGATTATTATGGTTACAAATTACTACGTAGCAAAGGTAAATTCAAGGTTCTTGTTTGTTTTTTGCAAATTTTTTTAATTGGAAAATTCGTGACACACATAATTTACAGTATCAAAGTAAAATGACAATCACAGAATCGAATGCCTATTCGGGAGCAGGAAGTCTTGTGGAAGAAGTGCTAGGCGGTATAAGAACTGTAGTATCATTTAATGGTGAACAAAAGGAAACAGAAAGATTTGAACAATTTCTTGAACCTGCACGTAAGGCTGGTAAACGTAAAGGAGCATTCTCTGGATTTGGTGAAGGTGTTATGCGATCATTTCTATTTTTATCTTGTGGTGCTGCATTTTGGTATGGTGTACATTTAATATTAGCAGATCGTAATAAGGAAAACAAAGAATATACACCGGCAATTTTAATGATTGTACGTTATTTACTTAACAAAAAATTTTTTTTTCAAATTTTTGCATAAACATAAATTGTTTTCAGGCATTTTTTGGAATTATCGTTGGTGCTGATAATGTAGCGAAATCGGCTCCATTTCTTGAAGCTTTTGCAATGGCACGAGCTGCAGCAACAGCTATTTTTAAAATTATCGATTCTCAACCAAAAATTGATCCAATGTCATTAGATGGAAAAATTTTAAATTATGGATTAAAGGGTGATATTGAATTTCAAGATGTATTCTTTAGATATCCTTCAAGAGATGATATAACTGTACTGAGAGGTATTAATTTGAAAATAAATAGTGGTGAAACTGTAGCACTAGTAGGTCATTCAGGATGTGGGAAATCAACGTGTATACAATTAATCCAAAGATTCTATGATCCAATTTTTGGGGAAGTTCTACTAGATGGTCTTGATATAACAAAATACAATATATCATGGTTAAGATCGAATATAGCAATTGTTGGACAAGAACCAGTTCTATTTTCTGGAACAATTGGTGAGAATATAAATTATGGTAAACCAGATGCAACACAAAAAGAAATCGAAGAAGCTGCTAAAGCCGCTGGTGTTCATGAATTCATTATAAATTTACCAGAAAGTTATCAAACAGTAATTGGAGAGAAAGGTGCTCAATTATCTGGTGGACAAAAACAACGTATTGCTATTGCTAGAGCTTTAATACAAAATCCAAAAATTCTTCTTTTGGATGAAGCAACATCTGCTCTTGATTATCAATCTGAAAAAATGGTACAAGAGGCATTAGACGTTGCACGTAAAGGACGAACCACAGTTGTTGTATCACATCGGTTATCAGCAATTAAATCCGCTGATAGAATTGTTTTTATTGAGAAAGGTAAAGTTTCCGAGGAAGGAACTCATGAAGAATTAATGAAACTGAATGGAAAATATTATGAAATGGTTTCTGCTGGAGGAATAGAAATTGAAATCGATGAGAATGAGAAGAAGAAAGGTGGAAAATAATTCAATAATTCAAAAGGAATTTAAAAATTTTGATATTCGTTTTTTTTCTAATTTTAGATAAAGAGCTTGGAATGTATGAAAAATCATTTGAACTTGATAAAATCAATTTACAAAACCATCGTACAAGCATTGATAATAACCATGTCGTCAAATTTACCCCAGAGATAATTAAAGTAGAAAATGAGAAACAAGCAATTGCAAAGGAAAAAAAATCATCAAATGATTACTTTAAAACATTTAATCGAGTAATCCAAATTGCAAGACCAAAATGGGGTTATTTAGTTTTTGGACTTATTTGTTCTGCACTTTTCGGATGTATTTATCCGATATTTTCAATTTTATTTGGTGAATTTTATGCAGCATTAGCACTTCCCGATGAAAATCAAGCTCTTAAAGCAACACAAATTCTTTCTATTTCGTGCATTGCTATCGGTATTGCAACTGGCATAATATGTTTCCTACAAACGTACTTCTTCAATTTGGCTGGCGTTTGGTTAACAACACAAATTCGGTATTTTACAAATGGAAATTTATTTTTGGATTACATTTTTCTTTTCTAAATTTTAATTTTTTTTTCTAGTTCTTTAGTTTTTAAATCTATTCTAAAACAGGATATGGCCTGGTTCGATCAAGATGAAAATAATGTTGGTGCAATATCAGCAAGACTTTCAGGTGATGCGGCCAATGTTCAAGGTGCCATCGGTTATCCTTTGAGCAATATTGTTCAATCTGTAACGAACTTCGCTTTGGGAGTTACAATTGCATTCTATTATTCATGGAAATTAGCTATTTTGTGCCTTGCAAATGTACCTTTTATTGCTGGATCAGTAGTTTATGAGGCTAAGTATGTGAAAAGAAAGATATTCGAAAACAGCCTCATTGCCTTGTCTTTTAAACATATAATTAATTTTTTTCTAGATTTATGTCAGAATCTGTGATTGAGGAGAAACAAATAATTGAAGAAGCAAGTCGTGTTGCTACTGAGGCAATTACAAATATTCGAACTGTTGCAAGTTTACGAAGGGAACCTCATATTATATCGAAATACAGCGGTGAAATTTTAAAAGTCGAAGATATGATTAAAAAGAAACTTAAATTTCGTGGACTTGTTAATTCATGTGGACAATTTTTCCCGTTTTTCGGTTATGCAGCTGCACTTTGTTACGGAGGTATTCTAGTATCTCAAGGTGCTGTAAATTTTCAGGATATTATAAAGTAAGAAGAATAATTAAAATTTTACAAAGAAATTACTTAGGTGCTGATTTTTTATAGAGCCTCTGAAAGTTTACTTTACGGTTCGATGATGCTAGGACAATCATTAGCATTTGTTCCTGCTTTCACGGCTGCTCTTGTTGCTGCTAATCGACTTTTCAAAATGACTGACCGTCAATCTCGTATTCAAACATCAACTAGAGCAATTCATAATCCAAATAGATCTCAAAATTATGACATCACATACACTAATATAAATTTCAGATATCCAAAACGGCCAGATGTTCAAATTTTGAATGAACTCAATTTGAATATACCTCAAGGGAAGACTGTAGCACTTGTCGGATATTCAGGATGTGGTAAATCAACATGTGTTCAATTACTTCAACGTTTCTATGATCCTGATAGTGGAAAAATTGTATGTGTTTGTTTTTTTTTCACTTTTGTTTTAAATTCAGGCCAAAATTTAAAATTCAATTTATTTTGTTTTCTATCTCAATTTGTTAGAGCATTGATAAAAATGACATCGCATATGATTTAACACTTGAGGAACTTCGTGGTAAACTTGGAATTGTTTCTCAAGAACCAGTTCTATTTGAACGAACAATTGGTGAAAATATCGCATATGGTGATAATTCTAGAGATGTTTCAAAAGCCGAAATAATTGAAGCAGCTAAATCAGCTAATATTCATACATTTATAATTTCATTACCTCTTGGCTACGAAACAAAATTAGGTTCAAAGGGTACACAATTATCAGGTGGACAAAAACAACGTATTGCAATTGCAAGAGCATTAATTCGTAATCCTAAAATTTTACTTTTGGATGAAGCTACATCAGCGTTAGATTTACAAAGTGAAAAGGTATTTTTACTTCCCCATTTTTTTACTTATTGAATTTCCAATATACTTTTGTGAAAGATTTTTCAATGTTTTTATTAAATTTTCAGGTTGTACAAGCCGCCCTTGAATCAGCATGTTCTGGTAGAACTTGTATTATAATTGCTCATCGTCTATCAACAATTCAAAATGTTGATATAATTTGTGTTGTGCAAAACGGTAAAATCGTTGAACAGGGAAATCATCAACAATTGTTAGCAAAGGATGGATTATATGCACAATTGTACAAGACTCAACCAGATTTAAATTAGTATTTAAAGTCCCTCACACCCTTTTTTTTTTTTGTTAGATGATATGAAAATAACTGTGCTATAGTAGCGCATACTCAATTATTATAAGATTTTTCTTTATTTTATTCTATAATTTTTTGTTAATTTAGTAGAATCTAGTTTTAAAAAACTTAGTACTTTAGTTTTGTTCTTTTTAGTTTTTAAATAAAATCGCTTGATATTTTCATAAAAATTTGTAATTTTTTTTTTGGTTTCATTGTTTTTTCCAAGACGTTCAAAATTTTACCTATCGTTGGCTTTGTCTTGTTTGATGAAATTTTTTTTCTTTTATTTGTTCCCTCTGTTTACAAGTGACTTGAAACAAAAATTGTTAAAAATGTTTGTTGTTGTTTTGTTTAATGAGCCACGACGTAGAGATATCCCTTTACTTCACTTTTATTAGTGCAGCACTGGGTGAAGACAGGAAGTGCCGATGGATGCTCCACTTGAACTTCTGCAAACTGAAAATAGGGGAGAAGGAGACACGTGAGATTGAAGAGCATTCCATTGAGAGTTCTGTTATTGAAAGATTGACCAAGTTTCAATGTACGCTCAGAAGGTGGCTTTAGGTAAACATTACAGACATTAAGTCACTATGTTCTTGAAATGTGAGAAAAAAAGTACTTTTATTAAAATTAAATTAGATTCCACTTAATTTTAAATTAATTTATTATTTGTTACTTAGCTTTTGAACCTTAAAATTGAATAATAAGGTACAATGCATAAAATAATAATAAAACTAAAATAATAATAGCAATTTAATTTGAAAATTATGATTAATAAATTTTATATTTTAATCTTACAAATATCAAGATCAATAAATTGTTCATTCTTTTTTTTTTTTTAAACTGATAAAATTGGTTCTATCTTGTTTTAATCTATATATTAAGTTTAATACAAAACGAAAAGAAAACGAACAAATACCGTAATTTTCTTCATTAGATATTTCGAAAAAACTTTTTTTTTTTTTAAAGGATAATAAAATTTTTATATTTGTGTTTTTAAATTCAATATATTATTACACATTTTTTTTTTTAATAGAAAAGAAATTATATAATAAAGCTTTACATCATAAGTTTTATGAAAAAATAATTAAATGTAAATTAAGGATTTTTTTTAAGTTGTTTATTTTTGTGAGAAAATATAAAAAGTGAAATTTTAAACAAAGTGCTACAACGATTTTACAAAATTCAACATAAATTAGACATTACAACTGAGATTGTTCTAAATTTATTATTTCATTTAATTGTTTTTTTGGGTAATAGTCAAAAAAGCACTATGTTTAGAATTCTAAAGAGAAAAAAAAAATCGAATCGAATGAAAAAAAAAATGAGAAAAAGCTTAAACAATAAATAGGATAAGATTTTTTTTTTCAAAATTTAAAAAAAAAAAGAAAAAAAAAATTATACTTTTAAAATGAATTCTTTGATATCACTTAATCTATTTTTACATTTGAATAAATTTTTCTCACAAACACACTAGTTCCAATGTAACCTACTGTTCCACAAATAATACCTAATCCACCGCTAAATAATGCCATATATCCAAAATAGAATGTTGTTTGGAATAGTCCATACATTCTGTATTTAGAAAAATAAAAATATATTTTTTATAAAGGAAAATTTGTTTGAAAGAAAAAAAAAATCGATCAATGAATTCATATGGATTAGAAATCAAAATCTTCAAACGTGTTTTTAAATGGTTAACTCCTGAAGGATTCTAACGAAATGAAATTCATTGATCAAGATTTGAAAACAATTAAATTAAATTTGTATACGAACTTTGTTTTAAAGAAGAAATAATAGAAGGAATATGCATATACATAAATAGCAGTTGATGCTGCTGACAAGAAACTTGTCCATTGCCATCGATAATCTTCCGCATTTAAAAGAAAATATGTACATACAATTGTAACACAAACTGTTACAACCATTAAAATACAGAACACAAGAAGCATAAAACCATAAACGTAATAAATTTTATATGCCCAAAATGATGTAAAAATAAAGTACCTAAAAAAAACAGAAAATAATTTTAAAACAAGTCAAGATCAAGTCAATTACCATCTTTAAAATAATTTTAGAATCTTCAAAATATTCTTACATTTCAATAAAAATTGATCCAAATGGAAGAACACCACCTAAAAGAATTATAATTCCAGGTTCCATAAACCATTTTTTTTCTGGTATTGGACGGGGTACAGCATTAACTCGGCATGGATAATCTGGTTGACCATCAAGATTTCGTCCGACAACAGTTCCAACAAGTGTTAACGGTAAAATAACAAAAATGCAAATACATGTTACAGCAACCATTGTACCAAATGGTATAGCACGTGAAGCATGATAATAAATTGCAATGAAATTTATGAAAAATGCTGTTCCGCATACAAATAATGGCACCATAAACGCTGAAAGTAGCATTTGACGAATCCATATTTTACCACCTAATCGAGCATATAATGAACCACCAAAATACCCATTAATTGGGGAAGTGGCGGCATATACAAATATTGCTGTCGATAAAAGTGATCCTCGCCTAAAGAATTTACAAGAATTGATTATGAATTGCAAAAATAAAACAAATAAAAACAATTTGTCTAACTAACTCAGTATAAAGTTCCCCAATAATTGCAAATACTATCACAGAAAAAACTACTGAGGTTAATTGATATCCAGCTCCAATTAATGCTGAAAATGCAAGCGCATGTTGTGGACTACGGAACACATCACCATGTACTTGTTTCCAACCGTATTCATCTCCTAAATCACGTTCCTAAAACATAATATAAATTTAAATAGATTTTAAATTATTCACATTGTTTTACGTTTACCATATCGTCCATTTCTTCATCTTTACTGTAACGAGCATAATCTTTTCTTAGAGTTCTCATTAAAATCATTGAAACTAATCCAACAAGAAAAATTACCATCATAAAACTATTGAAAATGCTGAACCAATGAATCTTTAAAAAAAAAAAAAAAAAATTTGAAATGCAATTAGAACATTTAAAAAAGGTTTTCAATTTAACTTACCCTGTGTTGAAAAAAATTTGGATCTAAATATTTATCAAAACGATCTTCAAATTTAACTGGACTTTGTTTCCAATTAACTTCATATGAAAATTTTATTTTTGTTCCTGGTTGTAATATTTCTTTTTTCTCTGTATTTAAACTAACATCAACAATTTGTTTACCATTATAACCGATATCGAAACGTTTGTGCGTATAAATGACAAATTTATTATCTTCCTTTTCACCAACTTTACCCCATATTGGTAAACCATCAATATACATTTGATACCAATATTCATTTTTTACAGCATATGTAAATGCTTTAACTTTTTCTTCATTTAATTCAACCATACAAATTACAGTTGGTGAAACTGGAACTGAAATAAAAAGATATTGAAAAAAAAACAACAAAATAATTAAAAGAATTTTAAATGAAAAGGAAATTTTTAAATAGTATTTAATGGTAAAAGAAAAAAAATTTAATTAATAAATAAATTTTTAAAGTGTAATGTAATAAATAATACTTTGGTTGACACGAAAGACAATAGTAACAAGGTTATTTTATAAATATGATATATTTTTTTTATTTAACATACATATGTATATGTATTCATGTATATACCTACCATAAATTAGAATAGTGTGTCACATTAACTTACGTTTAAATTCAATTTCATATCCACTAAATTCTAATTCGACTCCTTGTAATGCTTCACTTAATGTCTCATGATAATGGCTAATATCTTTTTTATTACCAGCACAAAATGGTAAAGAAAAATATGCATACGTCTCCTGTCTATTATGATAAGGACCAACTGTATTCATCCAAAGGACGACTTCTTCTCTGTCATTGTACTATTAAGCAAAAAAGTCAATTAAATTTATAATTTTCGTAATTGAAAAATGAATTCAATAAAATTTATTTAGTAAATTTCATATTTGAAGATTATACTTACAATGTGGGTATGTTCATCGGCTTTCACAGAATAAATAGTTAAAATTAAAATAATTAAATGTGCGTTCCACATTCTAAAATTAATAAGACCGATTTCAAAAATTCAGTTAATATTTATTTATATATTTATATATTTATAAGTGCATTTTTTTGTATTTTTTTTTAAAAAATAAAATATTCTTGTTCTTATCGCCGAAAAAAAATCTAAACACGTCGACTGTTTGACAGCAATAAAAAAAATTTGGTGCAAACTGCAAGCTGATCGTTGGCATTGCCAGTAACAAAATAAGTTATTTATTGAGTGTACAAAACAAAGTGGTAAACATTAGCTTTAGCTGTGTTTTATTGGAACTGAGGAAGTGAGAATTCTGAGATTGTGATTTTCTTGAGTCAACAATAGAGGTCGCTATGAAAAATCTCACTTTATCAGTGAGCAAATGAGGCAAAATTTGAGCATGAACACATTTAGTTGTTGTTACAACGTCGCAAACCGGTTATAAAACCTGTTTTTACAACTGGTCGTGCCACCTTTAGATGTGGCTTGAGAGTAGTGTATTACAACCGTGAAGCTGAAATTATTTTGGATGATTTCTTACTATACCAAGTTGGAAAAAATTATACCATTATGTTACTCCCAGCGCAACAATAACCGGTTTAACCACCAAGTGTGCAAAGGGTGTTTTATTTGCTTACTTGCTCAGTAGTAGTTAACCAGCTTTTTTTGTGGGAAAGTATCATATGAATTGAAGTTTGGGGTTGTGATTTTGTAACTTGTATTTTACATTTCATTTTGATTTGTTTTGTAATGTTGAATTTTTTTAGTGAAATTTGTTCAAGTGCATAATTTTATTTTTCAGCATTTTTTTTGGACACTTAAAGTGACCCTATTTTCAAGAAGAAGATAAGTGTGTGATTTTTCGTAGTGACCTTTATTGTCGACTCAAGAAAATCAGTGCGATAAAAGCACTCCTAAGTTCCAATAAAACACAGCAAATATCTAATGGTTTGCGACAGTACCCCCATAACTTTCCACAAACGTCTTCACAGCTACTTATTGTGCTAGCGCTGTGCCAACAAATAGCTGTCCCTAAGTTGCGACACATTAAATTTAACAAAAAAATTAAAGAGAACATTTCATTTTCTTTGAAATACACCTAAATGACTTTATTCCTTTTAATCCTGAACTGTCTTTTCCTAGTTTTCGAATATTAAATTATAACAGCCAAAAGCACAAATATTTTTTACAGTGTAACATAATTTAAAAACTTAAACAGTAATTTAAATTCAAAAATCTGTTGATTTAAGGATATATAATCAATAAATTGAAATTTAAAAATTTGATCCTTAATGAAATTAGGTTTTCGAATAAGTCACATGGTGTAACGACAGGACACAATAATAAAATATGTATTTTCTGAAATTAGTTACTTACAAATAAAAGGATTTCTTATTTTGCATACAATTATTCTAGGAGGGTAAATTAGGAGAACAGTGGACATTGTATCTAATTATTGTACAAAAAAAACATTTATACAAAAATAAAAAATAAGATATATTGGTGTTTTTCAGTGTACGCAGGATATACATACATATTTCGATACATATTTCACATAAAAATTCAATATTTTCTATTTATTTTGTTTCCATATAGTAAAAATACGAATAAACAGTTATATAGATGCAATATAGGTAAAATATGTATATATTTTGCATCGTACGATGGTAGAACGTAAATATATTTTGTTTGTATATACACGTAATGAGAAAATATATCTAGCTCTAGTTTTGTTTTCATACTATGGAAATTGTGTTCGTTTAGAAGGGAATAAATATCGGATATTTGAAAATAAAGAGGGTGCGAAAAAATGAGTTGTTTTTATTTTTTTAATTTTTGTTAATTTCATATCATTGCGTTGAGTGTAAAAAAGTGTATTGTATAGCATATATGATATGATGGGGAGTAAAATGAAAAAAATAAGTAAAATACCAAGTGTAATAAAAATCAAAGAAAGTATATATAGTTTTGTAGTTTTATTTGATACTATCAAGGAAATACATATACATATAAATACACACTATACACAGTTATTTAGTCAACAGCTTAAAATCGAGGGGATGAAAAGGAAGTTGGGATAATTTTAGATGCAAAAAATGCACATGCGATTGAAATATCAAAGTTTATTGTGTTATTTTACACACATTGTTTTTGTATGTGTGTATGTGAGAGTGTTTTTTTGAAATCACATTTCTTTTATACATTCTACAGTTTGAGAAACCCTATTGGATTTTGTGTGTAATTCAAAGGGGTAGTTTATTCAATATATATTTTGTTTTTCAATTTTTTTTGTCTGTTATACTTATTATTTTGTGTATTACATATATGAGTATAATACATAGTGCACAACATATCCTTTTTTTGATTTTGAATTCGTTCATAAAGGATTCAAGTAGACTATTAAACTAATTCGCTCATAATTTTTTTTTTTCATTTATTTTTAGATTTTGTTTTAATTCTATATTACTTACGTACATACTCTTGTATATATAGTACATACATATATATTGTCTGTATATATTAATGTTTTCGAATTACCTCGTGAGAGATAACAACGACAACGACCAACTAAACTAAAACGATACTTGTATCTTGTCGTTAGCTAGCTAGCTAGCTCTAGCTTTACATATACTTTTTTTTTAGTGTGTGATTAAATTTATAAGAACTCCCGACGCCATTATGTTTTTTCGATATTTTTTCTCTTATCATATACTATAAAAAATTATAAATTATTTGCCATTTTAAAATAATAATAATAAAATATAAATTTTACAAAATATTTATTTAATAATATAATATACGGCTTTTTTTATTATTAAAAAGTATAACAAAATTCCGTATAAATATAAAAAAAGAAAAATAGAAATACAAATCGTGGGAGTTTGAAAATTAACAAAGAAAAAGATAGAAAAATAAATTTTTTAATATATTTTTTCTTTCTTTTGTTGCACAAAAAAAAAGGATCTTGAAATTGTGAATTATTCATTTTATTTTCAAAGTAAAAACATTAAAAATAGTGTTTGTTTTTTTTTTTTCTTCTGAAATTAATAATTCGAAATTGCGAATAAATGAAAATATTTTTTTTTTATAGAATAAAAAATTTAATAAAAGAAAGATTCTTGCCTTATTAAAATTATAAAAAAGAAAATTAAGAATAAATAATTTTGAAATAAATTTCAAATAGGACTATAAGCTGAATTAAAATAATTAAAATATTGCGTGAATTATTGAATAATTATGTTCTTTTTTATCGAAAAAAAAGTTGAATTAATAATAAAAACATAAATTCTTTAATACATTTTAATAAAATTTAATTGTAAGTAAAATATAATACGTAAAAAATAACATACATTTTTTCGTATGCATTCTTCTGGCATATTGTTTTTTTTTTTTTTTTTTTTTTTTTTTTGATAAAATTTAACAAGATAGGAAAAAAATTATTTATTAAAAATTTCAAGTGCTAAAAATTAATAAGAATTGTTTTTATTGTATTCTTTGTGCAATGGATGAATCAAAAAAAAAAGTTTAGTTCTTATGCTGCTTCTGTTGGGGAAATCCTATCTCCTTTAAAAGGGGAATTCATACCTCAAATTCCATTACTTTTTTTTGTTTCTTTATTTTTTTTCTCCTGCATTTTCTTTTTTTTTTCTGAATAAGTGTATAGTGTGTTTAATAGTATTTGAATCCTTTGTTTCAAAAATGCAGTTTTTAATTATTTAGAAATATTTGAAAAAAAAAGCCTTAAATTACAATTCCAGTTTTAAAAAAATTTTAAAACATTTTTTTTTCATATTCAATAAATCCAAAAAGTATGCAAAATATTTCAAAAATAGAAGAATGTGAGATAAATTATCATTATCCTTTTTTCTTATAAGAAAATTATAAAAATAAATTAGAAAACGAAAAGTGTTCATCAGATTAATTATTGTAATACTTTCTTTTATATTTGAAGGAAGTTAATTCCAACTGTGATCTCGGATAATTTAGAAAATTTACAATAAAATATTAATAATTAGAAAGACAAGAATAAATAAGAACGAGAAAATGATTTTATAAATACTTAAATAATGGAATAAAGTTATTATCGTGTGATGTAATTTAGAATACAAGAAAAATATTGGATTATATTGGATTAAGGATTATGTGAGTATCTTTTTTAATTTTTTTTTTTTTTTGAATTTTACAATTTATTGTAAAATACTGATTTTTCAAATAAATATTTTAAGAATTTTTTTTTGTATTGAATAGGACAGTAACACTACGTTCATATGTACATATAAAATTAACATTAATAGTGTATATGTATTTTACGCACGAGGAACATGAAAATATTGTGGAAAAGCGCGAAATCATGTAAATTCGCTCACATATACACATATATTTTTTAATTTTCCCCTTTTTTGTGTTTTGGAGTTACCTTGTGGGTGTAAAATTTATATTACTATACATATGTATTTCCCTGTTTGATATATTGTATCCTTAAGTGTGTATTATGAATTAATATGATAATATACATATTGTATTTAAGAAGGAACAAAATGAAATGGAATAACCTTAAAAAATGATATACTATATATTTTATATATGTACTGTAGTAATCACACCGTCTGCCGTGTCCTGTTGTAATTTATGCAATTAAAATATGCCGTACGTGATATAAATGAAAGCATATGGTATCGATAATTACTCAAAAAAACCGAACAAAAACGAAAAAAAAACCAAAAACATTCTATGTATTGCATTTTAAATTGCATTATTTTGTACATAATTTTCTTTTATACACAAAGTTTTTTTTATATACATATTTTCTTTCTTGTCAGATATCATTGAAATTTCATTTCAAAAAGTCATTATATTGACTAATTATAAGGATTAAGTGTACTTTATTATACATATATTAAAGCAAAAGCTATTAACAATCTCTTTAGAAGCATACAAGCACTAAATTACAATTTTAAAATTTGATTTTTGATAACACTGGACTGCTGTAAGGATTCAACAATTACTTTTCCTTGTTCTTTTTCTTGCATGCATATTGGGGATTTGTTGTTTTTTACTTTTATCCAAAAAATAATTAACTATTATGTATTAATTTCATATTGTTCTCAAACAAAATTAATTTGGTAGCATGAGAAATTTAGAAAAAGAAAGAAAAAATTATCAAATTGTTTTCTTTTCCTTAGATGTCCTGAATATATTTACACAGTGAAATTAAGTGCCAATGCCAAAAAAATGTAGATATACATATATTTATTGTACACATGTAATATGTACTTATGTATAATTACCATGCACAAATCGACAATATATACATATATTGTTGTTGTTTTATTATTATTATTACATATTTTTTTGGATAGTATAGCTAGATATATAGAATGAAAAAGCGAATAATATAAATGGTGTGGCGATGACCTAATTTTGCATGTGTATGACATGACCTACTTCGAAAAATCTTATATTTTTTTAATTCTTATACTAATTTTTCTTTTTTTGTACTTTCTTTCCCTATTTTTTTTTTTTGAGAAAAATTTTCACACAGTATATAATATATGTATGTAGGCACAGAAGAAAAAAAAAACAACCATAAAGCTCCTTGAAACTTCAGTATTATATATGTATAGTTAAAATTATTGTTAATCTATGTGCAAGTATGATATGGGTCTTTTTCTAGTTTTTCTTTCCATTAAATAAAGAAAAATAATATTTAAAAAAATAAATAAATAGGTAAAGAATGGAGGAAAAAAACACACAATCTTTTTGAATGTCGAATTGGTTTTTAGTCGTTTATTGCTATTCTATTTATCGTTATTTTTGTTATTGTTAGTTTTTTGTTGCTGGTTGTGCTACTGGCAATAATCCAATTTAACTATAACAAATCAAGTTTGAACTTTCATTTCCAAACCAACAGAGAAATTTATTTTTATTATTATTATGAATATTTATATACAATTTTTATTTTTTCTATTCTGTTCTCGTAATATTTTCATTTTCATTTGTTTTTTTTTTTTCGTACTATTTCCATTTTATTTATTAATTTTTATTTTTTCAAATCTGTATTTGACTTAGTTACATATATTTTCTCTTTTCATTGGTAAATTTTGTGTGTAATAATTAATAGTTGCTTGTTCATATTTCACTGGACATTTTGAAGGGCAAATTTTTTAATAAAACTATCATAGAAAAAAGTTCCATAATTTTTATAAAAGTTTTACATATTACATATATGTATGTATAGTAGATCAATTTGAAAATGTATGTTATTTAAGTTTATGTAGGTACCTATGTATGTAAATATTCTTTCATCTTTACCGATTTATGCAAAATATATGTATCTCTATTTTAATTTGAAACTTATCCAAAAACAAAAAAAAAAATTGTTGTTTATTTTATCGTTAGTGATAACTGACATTATTGTATAAAATTTAAATATATTTTATGTTTTCAAAAATAAATTAGAAATACTTGCCAAAAAAAATACTTTCTAAATAAGTATCTCAAGGATAACAAATATAAAAATTATATTGTAGAGATAAACTATTTAACTACCGGTTCCATGGTTATCATAAATTATTATTTTGAATTTCTGCAGTAATGTATAATTTTAAGTTTAAGTTTTTTCTTTTTTAAATTGGGTACATCGTAATAAATATAAAAGAAATTTGACCAAAATGAGAAAAAATAAGTACTGGAGCGTAAAAAAGTGCGTGCAAAAAATTTTTAAATAAAATACAATTTTCCACTGAGTAAACTGAAAGATGAAAAATTATTATATATTTCAGATTGCACAAATAATAACAGAAAGTTTAACTAATTTTTTAGGACTTTCTCCCTGTGGGATATAGTACGCTCCTAAAATTCGTCATAAAATTAATGTTTTTTTCTAAAACAATAAGAAATTTACTAAAACAGTAAATTGCGAATTTTTAAAAATTTCCTTTTATAATTTAAAGAATTCACAGGAGGATAACGTGCTTCATTGTCAATGTCATACATATTTTTAATTTAATTTATAATTACTTCCTTATATGCTTTCATCATTTATAAAATTATGTACTCCTATATAATACATATGTAAATGGTACATACATACTATATCAACTGATACTAGCCTCTTAAGTTTTTGTTTTTAGAATTTATAATCCCACAGTTCTCTATTATTCATGATCGTCAAAAACAAATCCCAATACATACTTTCTTTAAATATAAAATTTAATTTTTTAACCTCCCAACCTGTAGACCTCTAGTATGCATGAAAATTTGAGATTCAATTTCTAATATGATGTTTTTAAGCCAGGGTATTTTTTGTAGTTTTCAAATCTTTAATATAATGTAATTTTCAGTTTTCTTTGACTTCTCAATACATTTGAGTGTCCATAAAACACAGATCATGTAAGAAATATAGTTTTGTTTGCCAGTGATCTCTCAGAAAACATTTGATCAAAATTTCAACATTGTTTCAAATTTTTTAGTGAGCTTAGAAATTCTTTTGTACTAACGTTTTATTTAAAAGAATTTCTATATATATTTTTGTTCTTCTTCACATATCATTAATAATTTAAAGTTTGTGATCTGAAGCGAGAATCTCAAGAAACTCACGTACATCAAATACCTATGTAAATAATCAAAAACCATATTGCTTTATTTTAAAGTATGTATTTTTATTCTAATGAATAGCTAGTGTATAGTTTCATACTCATATGAACCTACCTATTTTTCGCTTCATAAATAATAATAAAGTACCTACAATGAATTTTAGATAGAATAGAAATAGCTACAAAATTATTTCATAAAGTTCTTATTATGTATACGAATTGAATAATATGTAATTTAAAAACAAAAACACTCTTTTTCATGACTCATCGAATATATTATTGAATGATGTAATATGTACATCATCAGCTTATAAATTGTTTAGACTACGAGAACAGTTTTTGTACTTATAAAAACTTTCTGACTTTCTGATGATAAATTGAAAATTTCATTCAAATTAAAGCATCACACAAAAAATCAATTTTACGTTAGTTTGAATTCACGTGGTCAAAAGAAAATTTTAAGATTCTTTATAGAGATTGTGAAAATTTATAAATAAAAGCTTTTCATGAGTTTTTCTTTCTTTAATTTTAATATGTGAATTACATACATATGTATTTTTAATAATTATATAAACTCGTGAAATTGGTGTTTGTGTATACGTTATACATATATTGTAATAGATTCTATGAATATTTTCTCTTTTTTAATTTTGTGTGTGGCTTTTTATCAAATATCTCGTTTATTTATTTATTTTTTTTGTACAATTATTAGGCTTGTTTTGAATGCTTGACGGTATGGTGAAAATGGAGTCAACTGAAGAGCAGGATAGGAAAATTGTTTTGGAATTCTGTCACTTGCTCGAAAAGTCAAAACAACTTTTCAATGGATTGAGGTAAATTTTGTGAAACAAAAATTTTAAATATTTTTTTTGAAATAATTTTGATCAATGAAATCATTTAGCGTATTTATTTTTAGAGATTTACCACAATATGGTCATCGACAGTGGCAAGCATATTTTGGGCGTACATTTGATGTATATACAAAATTATGGAAATTTCAGCAGCAACATCGATTGATATTAGATTCAAAATATGGTTTAAAACGATGGCAAATTGGTGAAATTGCTAGTAAAATTGGTCAACTTTATTATCATTATTAGTGAGTAATTGAAAAATAAGAAGCAATTTGTATTAGGAATGAAACTCTTCTTATGTTTTATGTATATTTGAATTATTTTTCTTCAAAATTTGTTCTTTTTTTTTTTTTTAGTCTTAGAACAAGTGAGACAAATTACCTGAATGAAGCGTATCAATTTTATGCAGCGATTAGAGGACGAGCTTATTATTCAAGGGCAATCAAAGAGGATAGACCAGATTTAATGGTTAAAAAATTACGATATTATGCACGTTTTATAGTCGTATGTTTGTTACTTAAAAAAATGAAACTTGTTCGTGAATTAGTTGCAGAATTAGAAAAACAAATACAGGAATATACGACAACGTAATATTTTAAATGTCTTCTTAACGTTTTACTTTTATTAATTTGAAAATTTTAAAATTTAATCGGTTTTTTTTTTGTTTTGTTTTCGTAACTCACATTTTGTAAATTTGAAATTTTTATAGTTATGAACCTGAAGATCATCTTGAATGGTCATTAGTATTAGAAGAAATTAAAGGATTTATTAAGGCTGAAGCAGCTGTTGCTGTATTACATGCAGACTCGAATCCAATTGTATTATCACACAGGTGAGAAATATTCTAATTGTTTTACTTTGTAGAGTAGTTCAAGCCCGTGCTTTCCAATGGTAACTTTTAATATATACTTATATATATATATATATATTATACTTTTTTTTTTTTAAACATATATGTAAACTTATTTTTTAAATATAAAACAGAATGCCATTGTCAATAACACAATTGTTACCATTTAATTTAAAATTAAAAATTAAATAGATTTTTAATTATCGTGTGTACTTAAAAGTTTTTATTTAATTTTTTTTCCTATGTTCTTTTTATTGTTGTTGTTTTAATTGTTGTTAAATAAGTTTAACTATATATTTTCCTTTTTTTTCTTCTTTTTGTTTTTTTGAAAAATATAATTTAAATGATGTTTATTTTGTTTTGATAAATTAATCAAGTTTAAATTGGTAACAAAATTGTTAGACAATAGAGGTTTTATTTAAAAAAAAAAAAAAAACAGAGAGCTAATTTTAGGTACACTAAATTGATAATTTATGTACATAAATAAATAATTACATTAAAAAAAAGGAGGTACATATGTATATACAAATTTAAAATTACAACATAACAGAATTAAAATGAAAGTTTTATATTATATTAAAGATTTTCTTTTTTTTTGTAATGTACATATATTTGAGGATATTTATTTAAATATTATTTTATTTAACGAGTATATTTTACACTCAATTGTACGATGTGTGATATTTTACACACGTTTGTTAAACACACACGTTTGTTAAACACACTCATACACACAATTCTGAATTGATATTTGCAACAATAATCACCTATGATGTATTGATATAGAATTTTAATTTTAATTTAATTTTTTTTAATAAATCAAAACCTCCGAGAGAGAATACTATACAAGCCCTGAAGTAATTCAACTTTACTCAAACATATAAAGCCAAAGTAGTCCAACTACTTTTATGTGATCACATACGAAAATTACGAATTTTACTTGAAAAAATTAGTTTTAGAGAAAAGTATGATGAAAATGGTCTTGTTTTTAAGGAAAAGGAAAATACTAATTTTCAAATATTAGTAAAAACACAAATTGTTAAATCATAACTTATAAAATTTTAAATATTATTTTAATTAGCAATCTAATACATATTTTATGCGAAAAAAACGTAATTTGTTATCAAATTCACATACGTAATAGACAAAATGTAATGTCTGGTGAATGTACATGTTGTATTTCGACCATTCCAAGCGTGACGGACAGGACATTGAAGCAAACTTTTTTTAATCATTTTGCTTTTACGTTCATATAGTTCAAATATACTCTTGTTAAATGTAGAAAACTAATGATCCACCGAACAACCTACTAAACTGAAAAAGAAGATGTTTTCCAAGAACTCTTGTTTTAATTTTATAAGGCGATAAGTGACTATGACGGACGGGACATGAAATGACACTGGTATTTCGAGTCATAAATTCAACATTATTTTTCTTCGAAGTATATTACTTCACACCTCCTGTTTTATGATAAATTTTTAGGTGGTAGTCTTGGCAAACTACGGCAGAAATTTCTTATTTTTCTAACTCGCGAAACCTAAGATATAACAAATTATGTTTACCAGGTGCGTATGACGGACGGAACAATTGAAAAATACCAAATTGATTTTATAAAATGAGAAGAAAATAATAAAATTAAAAACTGAAATTATTTTTTTTTTAAATAGTTTATTAGTATTTCTTTTTGATAATACACGTTATAAAGATAAAACAACGCTGTACCATTTGTCATAAAATGCATTTGGTAACTATTGATTTCAACTCAAAAATACTACATCTAAACACATTAAGGGTATGTGTGATGTGTGTGTTATGTTTATGTACCTGATTTTTTTTAAAAAACAAGTCTTCGTAATAAAAGAATATAATAGTAGTGAAGTAAACTACCTGGAAAACTATTTACCCTATTTATTCTAAATTTATCGAAAAAAATTTTTTAGTTTTGATGTTACACCCCGCGTGGAATGGTCGATTTACTAAATAAACACTTAGAGTATCTTACTTACCGATTTTTTATTTAACAAATAATTTCAACATTAAATAACTACAAATTTTATTAATCAATCACATTATTCACTATTTATTTACGTTATAAAAGTTAACAAATGTCAAACTTGAAAAGATACACATACATTTGTATTGACTGATTCAGGGCTTGTATATTCTCTCTCTTGGAGGTTTTGAAATTCGAATGTTTACCCGAGTAACCATTTGTGTAAATGGTCTATCGATTTTGATATATGCAAGTCGTCTATTTAAATTTTAGAGGAAACAAATTATGTGCCTATACATATGTTTAATTACTGTTTATTACATATGTACATACCGTCGTCCGTTTGAAATATATGTATGTATTTACAAAATATTACGTTAATAAACGCATGATTACTCGGGTTAATTGAGAGTAGTAAAAGAAGAGATTTAGTTATGTATAAACAAAAACTTTTTCAAATTCATAAGAATTAAAGTGAAAAATGTTTTTGTTTTTTATTGAATCTACATATTTGAGTATTAAAATTAAAATGTTTAGTATTTCTTCGCATGACTTTGAATAATTTTTTGAGTCGTTCTTTGAATAAAAACAAACCTCAAAATTAGAAACTCCTTTGCATTCATATTAATTAAATAAAACTGTTTCAAATACATATGTATGTATTTTTATAATTATTTGTTCCGTTTTAAACAATAGAAGAACTTATCGATCTCAATTTTAAAAGACATCGGGTAATTTTAATAATAAATAAAAAATTTTTTTATAAAAGCTCTCGTAGATTTGAAATATTTCCGTACTGGCCCATATATGTACATACATGATTTCTCTAAATTTATGAAAAAAAAAATTAAAAAAACAAAACGAAAAAGATTTTAGAAAAATTTTCCTTGAAAAAAAAACCGTACAAATTATATTTTATTGAATTGGAATGCATTGGAAAATCAGGGTTTGAACCCCTCCTCTTACAGAGCTGGTGGTATTTATTTGTATTTATACTTTTTTTATTTTTGTTAAATCTGAATGTATTGTTTATTTTTTTGTTGCTTTTATGTGTGAATAATTTTAAAATGAAATAATAAATATTTTTTATTTGCAAACATATATTTTGTTGTTTTTGATAATTTATGAATTTTTGTTTGTTTTTGTTTTTTTTTTTTGTTTTGCACTGCACAATCACATTTTTTTTTAATTTTGAAAATTGTTTTCACATTTATTCACTTTATTAATGTATATAAATATATGTATATATATATACGCATGAATAAAAATTAAAAATATACAAATACACACACAAATTTAACACACAAACACATTTATTTTTTAATGAAATTGGATAATGCTTGCAGTTTTAAAGTTTGTTTGAATATATTTGTGTTGTTTATGAGTTGCTATAATGCTAATTAAAAATTTGTTTTTATTAAAAATAAATTTAAAAAAAGATAACATCAAAGAAGATGGTATCTTTAAAATATATGAAAAAAAGGATAAATATTTTTACAATATTTTGAATTTTTTTTTAAAAAAATATAAGAAATATGAATTGGCCCGTTTTCATTTAATCATTCTATATCATTCGAGAACTCATTAACTATTCTTACTTATGTCTTATTAGCTTCCTTAGCTGTAAATGATAATTATGATTTTTCAAAAGAAAGTACTTTTTATTTTTTACATTATTATTTTATTTTCAATTTATAATTGTTATTATTATTATTTTATTTTTGGTTATATTGTTATTATTATTATTATTTTTTTGCTTTTACCTAGTCTGCATAAACTCTTATGTGAAATATGTCTATATAAAAACTGTCCTGTCTATATACTTTTGTGTACTTATTTACTAACTTGGAAATATGTACAGTACAATGTGAACGGATGTTGCATTCTCATTAAATATCGCTTACATTCCATTTCTCAGCATACATAAATTGATTAACATTATTAACAAAATTTACATGTGTTCATTACATTCATCGATTAAAATCGCTCTCATTCAATGTAATTATAATGTTCATTCAAAATAACATCAAGTTATTCAATATCCTGTCATTTCTTTTTTTTAACGCTCTACTTTTTGTTTTTATTTTTTTTACGTACATTTTTAGTTCTTTGAATTAATGTCCTAACGCCCATTATTTTTTCTTCATAATTTATGTTCTATGTGCGAAATATTAGTTTTTTTTTGTTTTATTGCCTACAAAAAAAAAAAAAACATAGAAAAAAAATCATTGAAACAGATCACTATTTAAAAAAAAAGTACATTTCATTACCAATCACCTCCACCATCACTCAATTTCATTTGTACACATCATACACACACAATCACACACATTAAGTCGCCCCATTCGAAAGCACGGGCCATCTGTGTGCAAATTTCGAATAGGTTGACTCCACAAATTGACCATCAGTGGTTCGGGTTCCAGGCTATCACCTTTAACAACACCACCGTGTGAAAGATCACCGCATATGACACTTAGTCTACAAGAGATCCTTATTGTTGGTTCAGCGTGTGAACAAGCCAAATTTTCAGAGTTAACAATGGATATGTTTAGGTGAATAAAGAGAAAAAATTATATTGAAATTAAATAATTGTTCAATTGAAAAAAAAAAACTAATTATCCTACTTTTTCAGGATGTTACAAACGCTTGAACGTGAACCAACAGAATCTGGTCATCCGTTGAATGTAGCACACGCGATTCATGGTCATGATGCGAGTCCAGCAGCAAGTCGTATGCCACCTTACGGTGTTCCCGGTTCAAAGGGTTATTTGGAGAATGGGGATAGACGGCACTACCGTGACAATCCTCATAAATATCTACTGTATAAGCCTTCAATTAGTCAACTTCTCGTTTTCTTAGCTAGCGGATTTAAAGAATTACCGCCCGGAGGGGCACTCTTACTTTATATGTCTGCTGATGGATGTTTCTCAACAACTAAACATCCAGAAGATTGTAAAGAATTGCAATATGAATTTTTAATTAACGCAAATAAGTATTATGAATATTTTTGTTTTGTTCTAGATGGTTATGAATTAGGAGGTTTAGCAACAAGTGTTAAAAGAGATGGAATGGATGGAGGTATGGCATGTAGAGGTAAATCATATAAAGAGCCACATTGCCTATATCCTGGAGATCTTTATCCATTTACAAGAAGACCACTTTTTGTTATAATCGATTCCGATAATTCATTTGTATTTCAACACATTCCCCGTTATTTCGGTCAACCACTTGTTACTTTAATGTCACCGCAAGATGTACCACCGGCATTCCAAGGTATGTTTAGGGAAAAAGAAAATCTTATTGAAATTTGAAAAATATAAAGGATTAATGTTTTCAACTGCTTCTTTATTTTTTTAAGTAGATGTTCAACATCATGGATCTTTGTTTACATTATTTTTGCATAGTCCTTTAACAGCGATGTGTTATGTATGTAATGTAGGTGATGTACCGATACATCATTGGGAACGATGTCAAAGTTATGTAGATCGTTTTGTAACAGAAGCATCAAGATTAGTAACACGATGTAGAATTGATGAAATTGAACAGGGTATCGGATTTATAGGTGAACATTAAACATATCATTATTATTTTTGTTTTTTAGTTTTTTTTTTGTTTTTGAACAATTGATCCAAGTTTTCGAATTTTTCTTATTTTAGATTCATCATATGTTCAATTTTTTGGTGATGATTTTCTTCGTACATTAATTTTACGTTTCGTATTTTGTGATGTTGTTTTACGTTTACATAGAGGTTTTCGCGGTCGTCATATGCGTCCAAGGTGTGAACCACCGTTACCAGCTAATGAATTATTAGAACATCCATCATTATCTCATATTATTTTACAATTAGCATCAGCTCTTGATGTACGAGGGCATTTTTCAGATGGACCAGAAGGAGATTGATGTCTGAAGCATTATAATTTTAGGATAATAATAAAAATATTATTAATTTTAAATCAAGAAATAATTAATATTAAAAAAAAATTAATAATACTTACAACAATAATTTTTCTGGAATTTAATAATTATATTAATTTCATATCGTCGTTTGTATGCCAAAATTATGAATGTGAATTTTATTTTATTTCATATTTAAAAAAAAAACATTTTGAATTGTACAAAAATGAAATTTAATCAAATATTTAGATTACGTGAAAGTTTTGATTAGAAATCAATAAAAAAAAAAAAAGAAGTAAATTTACAGTTTTGGTATACATCCGACGATTTTATGGTTTTTAAAAATTTTTATTGATTAATGATTCGCGTCGTACTTTTTTTAGAGTATGCTTTTTAAAAAAAAAATTCAAATAATTTACATAAACTTATTTATTGTTGTACCAAAAATTGTGCAAATAAAAAGCTAAAGATTTTATTATTTAAAAAAAAAAAGAATTATTAAAAACAAAAATTAAAAAATTTTAAACAATAATTTTATTAGAACACAAAAACTACCCTAATTATTTTTTAAATTTATTATTTCACTATCCATACACAATAAAAGCTTTTTTTTCCACATAGTTTTATGTAAATGATACAAAATATTTGTTATGTGATGAAAAATACTTGAGTTGGTTTTTAAAAACTGTGTGAAAGTGTGTTTTTTTTATATGTGATATAGAAAACAAATTATTGATAACAAAAATGATGCATGTTTTAGGAATAAAATTTAGAAAAAACAAAGTTGCTCTTAAAAAAAAAAATGGTTTTGAAGTGGTTTAATTTCCAAAGCGGTGTTATTGTTTTTAATTTAAGGTAAACTTTTTTAAACCTGATATGTTTAGAGGAATGCAGTAACTAAATTTGGTTTAAATTTTACATTGATTTTTCCAACTTGGTACATTAATTTCAATAATTTATTACTTTACTCTATTTTCATTGATTAAACTTAAATTTAGTAATTGCATAAGGATATCTATTCTCTTTTCCTTCTTAGACAGCACAAATCCACCAATTTTATTTTTGTCTCTCAAGCATTTTTTTTTTTTCAAATATTCCTAAATTCAATATTTTCAAATTAAATTAAAAAATTTTGTTGTAGAAAAAAAAAACCTTAAAATTTCATACATATACCGTTTTTAAACTTTTTTTTGTTTTTTTTTTGTTTTTTGTTGTTTTTTTTTTTAAACTCATAAATTTTTCTGAAATCATTTTTGTTTTTCTTGAAGTAAAAGTTAGACGTGAGAATATATTAATTAACAATAAAAAATCATTAAATAAAAAAAAAAATGTAATAAAATACTGGAATACGTCACTGCCCTATGTGTTTCAAAATATAGGAACAAAATACATAAATTGAAATTTAAAAGAAAAAACAAAAACAAAAAAAAAATCTTATTAATGTGAAATATAATATATAAAAAGACAACAAAAACAAGAATAAAAATGAAAGTAATTTAAGGATACCTTAGAAAATATGTAATCAATAAAAAAAACAATAAATACATATATATAAAAATTACAACAAATTGTTAATTTATAATAAATTAAAAATATAGAAAAAATAAAACAATTAATATAATAAATTGAAGTCCAAATAATTATAGACAGACACTAATTATTATTAATAAAACAAAAACAAAAAAAGTATATAAAATTACTGTATAATTTAAGAAAATTTAATTATATTAAATTGTAAACAACTTTTTTACCAATGAAATGTATAGGAAGAAAAAATATAAGAATATTTATGCAAAATGAAAATTAAAAAAAAAAAAAGAATAATTATTATATAGTGAATAAAAAAAAAAAATGAAGTTTTAAAAAACGTAAAAAATAAAAAAAATAAAAAATTATAATAATTTCAATTCAAACATAAAATGAAAAATAATATGTATTTGAAAATCATTTAATACATACATATGTATATTAACAATAATGAGTTTAGAAAAAAAAAAAATAAAAAACAAAAACAACAAGAAAAACAGTGCGCACTGTATTATAAATTGTACACATATACTGAAGAAAAACAACAACAATAAAAAAACAAAAACAACAAACATTTTATATTGTGTATACAAAAACATTTTCATAAATAGGTACAATAATAATAATTTGATTATTACTAGGTACACAGTTATATAGTATATTGAAATTATATTCATGAAAGAATGATAAGAATGCAAATTAAAAAAAAAAAAAATAATAAAGAGAAAACAGAAAACAATAATTCTTTATTCTAATTAATTAACAAACAAAAAAAAAAAATAGGAAAAAAAATTATGTTCAATGTAAAAAGATAAAAGATGATTAGAAATCAAAAATATTATATTAGCACATTTAATTATGCATATAGTGTTTTACATACATAAATATAACAACACACATCCACCCACACTCATATAGGAACTCAAAAAAAAAAAAAAACATACATATTCCCCTTACTCATCCACAATAATTCATCACAATCATTCATATTATGTCTATAAATCGGATTAGGTATTCTTAAATATGTATATTTATTTACATTTTTTTTTTTTTTTTGGTTTTATATACATACATCCATATGTATATACACATCTATAGATACATATATATATGTATGTACATATATGTATATAGAAATTACAGTATAAACGAAGAAACCATGCATATTTCATAGGCAACAATTGAAAATTTAGCAAAAAATAAAAAAAATTATTTATTGAAATAAAAATAAATAGGAAAAAAAAACATGAATTAATTAAAATTAAAAAGGAACCAGTACGTTGTGTTATCATACATATATATGTATATATACATATGTAAGTAATATTTAATATGAGATGAATTACAGCTTAGCGATAAAATGAAGTTAAAAGTAAAAAAAAAAACGTGTGAATGAATGTTTATTATTTGTATACAATAAAAAAAAAAAAATTAAGAGAATAATGAAGTATACAAAAATAAAATAAAAAACGACACAAAAGAATATAAATTAAGCTTTAAAGATTAAAAAAAAAAAGTTAGATTTAATAATTTTTTTACCGCTCACTAAAGCTTCAGTTTCTATTTATAAATTATTGTAATATTAACAAATTTAATGAAAATATCAAGAAAAAAATTTTTATACAAATTTTTCATATTTAAAAAAAAAAAACAATATACGATGAATTAAAAATAATAGAAAATTTTTAAGAAGGCAAAATAATTTTGGAAGAAGAAACAACAAAGTATGTATGTATGTACAAAAAGAGAAATGTGACAATTAAAGGCTTCTTGAAGAAATTATAAGAGATAATGAAATAAAGAGAAAGACTACATAAATTTAGTGTTTGCTTTAAATGTAGCACATTTTTAAAATTTTATTTTATCAAATTTTTTGTTTTTCCAAAAAATTTCATTAAAAATGTTTATTATCTGTAAACTTGTATATGAAGTCATTTTGAAGTCTTAAAAAAAAAAATAGAAAAAATTGATTATCAATATTTTATTTTTCGAATTAAGCTCTTTCTCCTTCGAAATAATTTTAAAATTTGAGCTTTATTTCAAAAATTGCAACAAAAACCTATTTTTTTTTTAAAGAGAAAAAAAGATTTCCTCTAATTTTTATTGCATTAATTTTTCTAACAGTATCAAATCTGAAAGAATCTATAAGAATTTATATTGTCATTGATAAAATAAAAAAGACATTTTACGGAAAATTCAAATTATTTGTAATTAAATTCAATTTTTTTTATTGTGATAAATTTTAACTGAACTTATACTGATTCCTAAAGCTGAATTCATATTTTGCTTTTTGTTTCATTTGAAATATTTTATGGAACAGTTATTTAATTAAAAAAAAAAAAAACTAATTTTAATTCGAAAGATGAGAAGATTTTTTTTTAAATTTATTGAATTACATGAATATTTGTCAAAAATAACATGGATTACGGATTACCATTAAAATGAGAAACTGAAAACAATAAAAAAAAATAAATGATAAAAATTGGTATAAATACAATAAATTCTGACGCACACATTTTATACATAAAAAATATAAAAAAAAAAAAATATTAAAAAGCTAAATTAGAATATAAAATTAATATTCAATTTAAAAAAAGGATAGAAAAAAAAAACAACAATATTCCAGAATGCTAAAGTTAATGATGAGTTATTAAGAAGAAAAAATTTATATATGCATGTATGATTTAGAACTGTGTCAAAGAAATACATTACAGAATATTATGTAAATATATGCGCGTATAAAAAATAAACAAAGTTTATGTTAATTGTATGGAAAAAAAACACAAAACAATTATAGTTATGATGTAAAATGATATAAATGTAAATTTTTGATAGTCGCTATCTTAAAAAAAAATTATATAATTATATACATACATTACACAGTGTATACATAAAAAAAGATATTCATATAAAGGAAACACAATAAAAATTTATTACCATAATATTAATAGAAAGAAAGAAAGTAAATATAAAATTACACTAACAAAAAAGGATATACAAAGAAAGAGAATAAAAATATATATGTAAATCTTTCTTTAGTATATATTATGTTGGTACACGTTTTAAGACAATCATTATGTGTCTATAAATGACATAATATGATTCTAACAAATTCACACAATTAATTTGATACTAAAAAACATAACAAAAAAAAAAACAATAAATAAAATCAGCTATTTAATAAGTACCTACTTATTTTTATGTCATTACAATAGAATCGTACTGTTTTGCTCATGTTAAAAAAGTAACTTATAATTTGTCTTCGACTGTATGGAAAAAATAATTTTCTAAAATCCTAAAAAAAACAAATTAATTAAAAAATTTTCTATTATTTAACTTTTTTTAACGGTGTTATTTGAAAATTTCTAATACAAGAATATTTAAATGAATTTTTTAAACATATACAAATAGAAGCAACTATTACAAATTTACATTTATGACAATTTTGTTTTTGTCTCTGAATGTATGAAATTATTTATAAAAAAAAAAAATAAGAAAGAAAATTCAGTTTTTGTATTTGATTAGATTTTTTTAAAAAAATTTTATATTCAAACATTGTCCTTTGGTTTTGGTTAAAAACTAATTAGAATTTTAATAAATTTCTTTGAACATAATTTGCTCGGGTATGGGTGGGTTGGTAAAAACCACCTTATGGCAAATGAATTCTTTTTAATAAATTAGAATCTATTAATATTTCAAAACTTCGATACTTTTGCTCGTTGAAAAAATATTCAACTCCACAAGCGAAATTTAAAATAAAAAATCTCTCCTCTATTTTGAATTAAAGTTTAAAGCTATTCGTTATGAATTTTCAAAAAAAAAATAAAAATAAAAATAAAAAATAATTATTGAATTTCCAAAACTACCTAAAATCTTGTAAAAATTAGAATAATCAGGATCAGATACAAAAATTGTATTTGTCTTGAAACTTGACTTTTTTAAATTCTTATTGCTGATAATATAATATTTAAAACTTTACAATTTTATTTGTATTTTCTAATATTAAACATTTTAAAAGTCTGATTAAGTTTTAACTTGTAGTAAATAAATACAAAATAATAATAAAATAATATTAAAAAAAAAAAAACAGAATTTTGTTAATAATATTCAGGTCAAGAAGTAAACATTTTTAAAAATTACAATAAATGAAAATGTATTGAAAGAATAGGTATGCAAAAAAAATCCAACAATGTACACCACAATAATAAGAAAAATGTCAAAAAAAAGAAAAAAAAAAAACGAAATTAAAAAATAAGTTAAACATAAAATAAACAATTAAAAAAAAACACAAATAATTTAATTAATAAAATTTCAATATTTAAGAGAGAAAACGCATATAGGAAAATGAATAAATAAATTAATTGAGAAAAAAAAAATAACAATAGTATATATTCACATATACATACATACGTCTAGATAATACATTAAATATTATATAGGAAAATTTTTTATGGCATGTAGTTAAAAAGTAAATGGAAAAAAAATATATATAAAATATGTAAACAAAAATTTAAAAAACACCACTACAAATTAACAAAAAAATATAGTTAAAAAAAAATCATTAAAATATTTCAAAGTTCTTGAAACATATAACAGATTGCTTCAAATTTAAATTTCTTATTTAAAAAAAAAAAAAAACATTGCGCAATTCCAGTACCTACCAAACTTTACAAAAAAAAAAACAAACAAAAACGAACAATTAAACAATATTTTAATTAAATTAAGGAAACAAGAAAACGCGAAATACCAACCTCTTTAACGAATATCATGTACCTTTTTAAAATACTCCATTAAAAAGTTCAAAAATTATGTACACAAAACATATTGTTTGTATGTAGGTTCATGAAGTTCACTAAAATTCCCTCTTCCTTTTTTTGTACTCCTTTTCCAAACTTAAAATAGTTACAAAATTTGGACGAGTTATTTCATTTTTTTTTTTACTCCTAAATAATGTTTCTTCTTAGGAGAAATTTTAATTGACTTATTTTAATTCGAAAAAAAAAAAAGAAATATCAACAAATTTAAACTAAATGACCAACAGTTTAATTTTTTGTTCAAATTTCACTATAAACCTTCCACCGTGTAATAAAACAAAAACAATTAATTTAAATTAAATAAATTATTACTCTTTTTTATTTTTATTAATTTTTAAAAAATATTGAACAAAAAAAAAAAAACATAGCAATATCATATGAACATATTAAGAATGAGTAATCGTACACAATCATGTTCACACCTCTTAAACACGAATTCATACATATTCATGATGCATAAAAAATATATAAGCAAAAAAAAAAATAGTATTTAAAAAAAAAAGGATAATATAAAACAATTTAATTTCAAATGAAAAACAAAAAAATATTTATAAAAAAATAATAATTAGATTTAATTAAACAACAACTGATGTAAAAAAAAAAAGATCAATTTTAAAAAAAATCGGTTTTAGTAAAAAAAAATATATATATATATAAAAAGTAATAATTTTAAAAATTATTATAAAAAAATTAATAAATGAAGTCAAGAAAAAAAAAGAAAAAAGAAATAATTAAAAGAAGTATAGAATTTGAAATCATTGTAAACAACAAAAAAATTATATACATATTTTGAATTTATATTCAAAATTGAAAGCAAAAAAGTGATCAAAATTTGTATGTTTGGTTGCACATTATAAAAAATGAGAAAGAAAAAAAAAAATATAAATAAAATGTAAAAGAGAAAAAAACATGGAAAACATAATAAAGAAAAATTACTAATATAATATAGTTAAAATAAATGCTTATTAAAAAAATATGTTTTGTTTAATTTTATTTTAAAACATGTTCCATTGCAAGATGTAAATTATATTTGCAACATATTTCTTAATGTTTTCTGATTGTTTTTCTGTGATCCTTTCAATTCTTCATATTACTAACAAAAGGATGCCCTTATGACTTATTGAAATGTAAAAAATATTCATATTATCAAAGACATGATTTTTTAAGTGTTCAGAAAAAAAGGATATTTTTTTATTTCTTCTTTTGGGGTGTTTTGAATTTTTTTTAGATGCTCTATAAAAACAGGATATGTTTCTTATCAAAGTAGAAGTTCATGTTTTTGTTAACAAAAAAAAAAAAAGTGTTTTAAGATATGACTCCTATTATTGTGTAGTCCTATCCTGTTTTAAATGTATTTTTTTATTAAACTCTTTTCAATCGACTTTACTGTTGTGATGAATGTTTTGCAAAATTATTTATCATTCTAAAACATTAAAATATTCAAACTTCTAAATGTACATATAGAAATAAACCGTTAAAACATCGAAAAAAAATTCAAAAAGCTTTTCATTCGATATTGCAAATTCTTGAACCAATATTAAAATTTCAAGCACGTAAAAGCATTTTTATGAGGGAAATTTCCATCGGAAAAGCTTAAAAGAAAATCTTTATATGTACTTTTTTTATGACCAATGCATTTTCTTTTATTTTCGTCTTATATCATGCACTTTACCTACTTTCAGTGAAAACGGTCAAGGGTATTTGTTTCTGATCGAAATTTTATTTCAGTAAAATTTCAATTTTATTTTTCTTCTCTTATTCGTGCCGTAGTTTAATTAATATTATTTTGTAAACCATCCATAAAATTAATAACTTGTTAAAATTTTTTATTGTTTTAAATTTTTTGTGAGTGAAAAAACAAAGAAAAAGAAAAAATAAATAATACGTAATTATGAAAATGTATTATTTTTGTTGTGAAAATAAGGAAATTCCGTAATAAAAATCTTATTGGATTTTGATAAACTTATGTACATCACATGCATGGAATTGTTATTAGTTTGTGTTAAAGCTAAAACAAGGTCAAGGTCATTATAGTGTACAACAATCAGTAAGTTGTGCATAAGAAATAATTAAAAAAAAAAAAAATCAGGTTCAGGTGTATATACATATATTGTGTGTATGTGTAGTATCGGCTATAAATGCAATACGATTTCATTATGCACTTTTTCTGGCAAGTGATATAATTTTTACTGTGAGTTGAGTGGGCTGTTAGGAAGAAATGAAAAAGAAAGAAAATTATTTTTATTGTAAAAATTACAACATAATAAAATTGATGAACTACTCTTTCACGACGTCACGTTATACTCTAAGTAAAATAGAAAATAGCTAAACAATAATGTAATTACATACGATAATTATTTTTAGTTTATTGTTTTCAACTTTTTATTTTATCCATCTGATTTTGACGCGCTATAGTTTTTCACGTGTAAAAAATAATTTTTTTTAAAGTATGAAAAACAAACAAAGCAATTAAAATATGATTTTTTTTTTAATTATAACGTTTGAAAAAAAAAAACAATAAAAACAAATTGAGAAGGAAAGAAAAACACTTTAAAAAAAGGTATTTCATATACATATTTTTACCTCCTTGATACTAAAATTATTTCCGATTCATAAGAATTTAGCGTTATCATGATTTTCAAAAGTTAAATATAAATTGCGTATACGAATAGGTGCTTTATAAACGGAAAACGCCTAATAATTAAAAGTGTTCTGTAGAAAGGATATTTAACTTACATTGAAGGTAAACATGCAAACGTACATATATATAGAAGGATATTTTTCCCTTTTTCATATGTACCACGCAAAAAAGGGTTATAATTATGCCGCACATATGATAAACATGTAGATAATATGTATACCTGTTAAAATATTGTATTTTTTAAATTAATACAAAAAAAAAAATTTTAATTTTAAGAAAATAATTGACTTACATCATACATACATATTATGTATAGTACCTATATACAATATTATGTACTATATATTTTACAATTTGTATATGTATGTATAGAATTGAAATACATATGTATGTATGTATAAATGAAAATCTGTACGCGCGATAAGGATGTTATAGGGTGCCAACATATTGTGTAATATATGTTTAATTATTAAGGTCCTTTCCGTTCCACTGACCTACCAAATTTTCTTTAATTATTTGTTGTTTTTTTTTTTTTTTAATTCTTAAATTAGAACTTCATCTAACATAAAAATATTTCATTATTTAAGGTTTCTCGAAAGATATGATATGTAAGTTATTAGTTAGTATAATTTTTCTTCTGTTTCGATTTTATTTAAAGTATCATTAAAGAAAAGTGTGTATTTTTAATAATATTTAGGCACGTTGGTGTACGGCAAAAAGACATACATACATACATGTGTGAAAAATTTCGAAATAAAAAAAAAAGTGAAAAACGAAAGAAAGTGTTGCGTGTAATGATGCAATCTAAAAGGAAATAATTTTCTAGTATATTTATGGTAAAATGTTAAATAATTATTTATAAAGAAAAATATGCAAATTATATAAGAATGTTGATAGGAGTTAATATTTCTTCTATGTAATTAAAGTTAATATTCGGTACTATTTATAAAAATACATTTAACTCTATGTAGGTACATTATTTTATTCTATTAACCCTTTAAATTAATTGAAGAAATGCAAAAATTATATTTGAGAATTCAATTTTATCGAAAAGCTATTTTTTTTTCACAGTTTCATTTATTCTTTATTTATTGTATTTTGGAAATATATTATTGGCAATATTCGATATAAAAAAACGGGTTTTATTAATTTTCTAAAAATTATTCCCATTTTAATATCACATAATGTACAAAATAAAAAATAAGTAAAATCTTCTTTAAAACCATATAGTACTCTGTCAAAATTATATTGACGACAAAAGACGGTTTTTGTTTTTAAATTTTCCTTCAACTATAACCTTTCCCAGTTCTCCTTCAACTCTATCTTTCGTCAGAGATTTCATGTATATATTTTTTTTAAATTTTCCAAATTAATACACATACTTTTATTGTAATTATAGCATATAAGAAGACTAATTATTTATATTTTATACAAATATATTTATGCAACTTCATTTTATTTACAAGACCCCTACTATATGGTAAAACATTGACATCAGTAGCAAAAAAAATAGTGACATAATATAATTAAAAAATGAATTTGATGTACTTAAATTCAACAAAGTTATAAAATTTTTATCTGCAATAATCATTATTCAACTCATTGCACACATAATACATGTAATTATTTATTATCAGATAAATCATGAATTAAATTAGAGCAAGTACCTAACATGTGCGATTATAATGTTGGATTTCAAACGAATATTTTTTTTTTCAAATTCAAGTCACTGTTGTAATTAAATGAACTAGAAAAAAAGAAACAAACAAAAAATAAAGCTTGTAATTAAAAAATAAATGAGATTATTAGGTACATTTACTTTTTTTATTTTAAATTTTCATGCATGTATGTAAGTATGTTACATTGTCTAAATATATGTATGTTAGAATAATCCAAAGAAAGCCACATTGCAATGGGAAAGATATATTGCGTGCTACATATATGTTATACTGGTGCTGCTGCTACTTGTTTTATTATTAAAATTTGGCATATAATTTGTAACAAAAAACACCAACATAAAATTTATTACTTCAGCGTAAAATAAAATAAAAAGAAAAATATTAAAATAATAACAAAAAAAAAAACTAAAGATGAAATTATTTTCGCTTATATAATAGAAAAAAAAAATGTAGTATCATAGAGCTTATTATGGTGTATGATTTATTTCATTAGTTGTTACACGATGATGATGATGATAATATACAGGTAAGCAATAAACAGCACAGTATTAAATTATATTTTCATGGGAATTATACAGTGTAAGTTCAATTACAAAAAAATAAAAAACACAATTCTCGTACCGTTTACAATATACGTAAATATACAATACAAAAACAAGTTACAAGTAAAATTTTTTTTTTTTTTAACTAAAAATTTTGATAGATACACAAGCTCTAAAATATAATTGTAAAGTATTATTATGCATATAAAGAGTATAAAATTTTAAGTTAATAAATTATAGAAGCAGACAGGTGTAGGGTTAGGTCATATTTTATTATTATGTTACCTAATTACTGCAGTTATGTATTTTTTTTTTTTTTTTTTTTTTTTTTTGAGAAACGAAAAAAAGGGTTTATAATTGATTGAGATTTTGTAATAAGAAAATATTTAGGTACATCAAAATTTGTGTAATTGTGTCAAGAGCTGTAATAAACCTACAATAAAAGTAGAAGGAGGTGGTAATTTTAACTGAATTCAATAGAAAGTAACTGACACATAAACCTTTTTTTTTTTTTCTAATATCAAGTTTTGATTGATTCGATAATACCTGTGAACATGTAACTATAAAAATATTAAATAATCAATCGTTTAAAAGGATTTTTTAAATCAGTAATTGTTTATAATAACTGAAAATTCTATAAAACTTTAAACGAGTAAAAAAAAACTGGTAAGCATTTAGTGTTTAGCTTGTTGTAATGATCATTTTTCTTTATACGTATGTATATATGCATGTAGTTTTGTCTATATATGCATATAAAAAAAAGTTGTTTCATATCCGAATAATGATAGATAATGTATCTTACGAAATGATCACGTTTTATTCAGTCAGTTAGAAAAAAAAAACATTGAAATAGAAACACAACAAAAAAATATCTTTATAATAAAATCTCATAGGATGGGGCTTAATAAACTGAAAATTGTAAAATTATACATACAAAGATACACTTTCGATGTTATTGATATTTGTTCTTAGACTTTATGAGTGAGCAGTTGCTTTTTAAATTACGATCAAATTTAACTGAAAATGGATATATTCTATAAAAGCTAATTGGAATCTTCGTTTATTTTTTATTCAAGTATACATAATATACATTTTTTTAAAAGTGTTTTGAGAAAATTTTTCTTTCAATTGTTAAATTTACTTTTCGTTCTATTCTTTTTTATTGATTTGTGAAAAATTTGAAAATTAGAAATTAGTGTTCAATTGAAAAAGACTGGAAATTGGTAAGTGAATAAGCTTTTGCTCACATTTCACAATTAATTCAGATTATCTTTTTTTCAATTCAATATTCCTATTATTTTTCAATTCTTGAACATTCTTTTCAATTGAAAAACGTGAAAAAAAGTGAAACTGTTTTTTAAGCATTTTTGTTTGTTTTGTTTCAGAATATTTTTTTTTTTTAAGTTTAAATTTCTTTACTATTGCAATTTTATACAATAGGTCAGTTAAATAATTCTAACAAGAAATTTGCTAATTAGTAAATTAGATTTAATGTGCTTATGGTAATAAAATTAAAACAAGTTTACTTACAAATATTCTTGTAAATATTTACAAATGTACATACATATTTAGAACTGTGTGATTAATATATATGTATGTAGGTCGATGACACAATGTTGAAGAATTTAAAAATTAATGTTTGCACATTGCATTTTATTTTCATTTTTTTTTTTTTTTGTATTTTAAATTTTTTAAGTAAATTTAGCACTTACATAAATTTCATTTAGTATTTTTTTGCAGCAAATTAAAATTTAATGAGATGTATTGTGACAAATAAAAATAAATAACAAGCATAAGTGCGTCTAAAGTGTTTATCTTGAAATTCGAACCGTAAATATATACATACCAATGTTTGGATGTATGTACGCATTCTACATATTTAATTTGATTGCAATATGTGTTCAATAAATACAGTGTCTAATTTTTCTTATTATTACAACATTGGAAACTCACTTTCAGTTTAAATGAATTGGTAATTATTTGAAGCTAAACTTGAGAATTAAATCCGAATCTTTCAAATGTCAAAAGAAAGGCATTCAACTCTAGTGTTCTAACAATTCATTCATGGTTCTCCGTATCTTTTTTGAGTAAATTATCTATAATCTTTCAGGGGCAAAATTAACTTCATGATACTTCAATTATTTTATCATTAATTTTGCAAAACAATTAAATCTGCTGAAATAGCACTATAATCATATTGTACAGGGTGTATTAAAAAAATAATAAAATATTAATTTAAACAACAATAATAAATTCACAAAATTACAATGTTGATTTTTTTTTTCAGAACTGTGAACCACAGAAGAATTAGAAATGACGAAAGATATTGAGTTATCAGACATTGAAAGAGGTAAGTTTTTTTTAGTTCATCTTACACTGAATTTGTTGCGATTTCGAGAGTTCATTGACTTTCCAAATTGAATTGACCTTTAAAAGTTGACTTTGCTATTTTATACTAACACAATAAGTTAGATTCGAGTTTTTTTCTTAAATTATTGATCTTGTATCTTAGTTATTTTTTTATAGTTTCATTTAATTATTAAAGATTTATGTATGTAGTCAGATTCCATATAAATCATTTGTTTACCTTGAAATTTGCACCTGAAATATTGTACTTTAATTGAATGTGAATAATGTAAAACTGATAAAATTTCTTCTTTATTGCAAATAGTTTTAGTAAAAATAAAAAAATTTTTTCTTATGAAGTCATATTTATTAATTTGTTTTTTCATAAATTTCTAATAATTACTAGTGAAATTCATTTTTATTTAAAAAATTGTAGACAATAATAAGGAAACGGTTTGTATTTTTTTACAAAACATTTTAATGAAACTTTTTTTTTTCAAGTCATTTCAATTTTACCATTTACGTAATAATTCATATACATACATACATATATAATTTCATTCAGTGAGAATTGTTCTTACATTTTTCTGTGGTATGTGTTGGATAAAGATAGAACAACAAAGTCAATTAACATAGAAAAAGCATCTAATCTTTTATTTTAAATCACGATAAAATCAAACTTTGTGCTAGTTTTTCTTTTCTTTTTATTTTTTGGTATGTAATATTGAAGAATTTGCAATTTGTATTATAATTGTGAATATTATTGAACGAGTTTCTAATGAAAAAGAAAAAAAAAAAAAACTCATTTAATTTATTGCTACGATTCACATTTAAAAAATTATTGAGTATCTATCTAAGTATTTCAGATTTTTCAGTGTTTTAGTAACCGGTTTGACTAATGACTGGATTTAATTAGATTTATTAAAATACATTCTATTCATGTCAAAGATGTTTTCATAGAGAAAGAACTTAGAATAAAACACATTTTTGTTCAAGCAGAACGTTCACAGGCCATGAAACTTGATTTAACAAATGGTTTTTCTTTTTTTTCAAAAACACGTGAATTTGTTTTTATAAAATAAAATAATAATAAAAAACATTCGCAGTACATATTTTTTCAATCAAACAAGATGTAATATTTTAAATTAACGAAATTTTATGTATGTATGTATGTCAATAGGACAAAACTCTAAAAAAATCTTACGTATATTTTAGCAAATCATGGTTCAGGGTTCATTATGATCTTTGCTAGCAAAAAAAAATTATTTTTATTTATATGAAAATATTTATGTATATATAGAGAATTAAATATTTATCATTTTTTTGTATTTGGTTTTTTATAGCTGCGAAAGAACATTTCTTGTTACACTTCAGAGAAGGTTCACGGATACTATGTGACATTGACATGTCTACTGTTGAAGCTAAACTACCATCATGGTACGATGACACAAAGTACAAAAGGTATTTTAAAAATCAAAAATATTTTTCAAATAAAAATTAAATATAATTTTACCTTTTTCAAGAGGGCAAAAGTATTTTTGGAACAATAGATTTGCTATACTTCAATCAAACTTAATTGGACTCATATGTTTACTAGCTGAGCCTCGAGGATTACGAATTCTAATGTCAACTGGCCGATCAAGTTCTGTTGAAACTGCTAGAAAACGTTATTTAGCAACAATCATTCATACACTCAGTTGGTATGAATATGACCTTAGTCCTGGATCCAAGTAAGTTTCATAAAATTATGAGGTTGCACAATTACAATAACAAAACTGTTTTAAAAATAAATTGAGAATGTTATTTAAATTTTAGATCATGGGAATCCTTAAACAAAGTGAGAAAAATGCATTATTTAGCTTCAAAATCGGCAGAAGAAAAGAAAATTGGAAAGATTAGTCAATCAGAAATTGCTTTCACAGCTTTTGGTTTTATGGGGTATGATTTGAAATTTAAATAAAAATATTTTTTTTAATGTTTTTTTTTCAATTATAGTTTTGTTTTAATTCGACCACACTTACTTGGAATCCATCATGCTAATCGCGAAGATCAAGAAGCATTCGTTCATCTATGGGCCGTCTTACTTCATATGTTGGGTGTTCAAGATAAATTTAATATTTGTTTACTTCCAATTGATGTTCTTGAAGTTTTATGTCGAATTTTTCTACGTTACATTATAATTCCTATAGTTCAAATTGAAACACCAGAATTCAAACATATGGTTAATGTAATGTTGGAAGGAATGAGTACTTATATGCCACATATGACATATGAATATCAAATGTTTCAAACAAGAAGAGTTGTTGGTGTTCCAGGTTATCAATATCATGTTGATAAAGAAAAAGAAATCCTTTCTAGATCATTACTTACTCAAACTGAAATCGATGAATGTAATGAAATTATTTTTGATATTACAAAATCGAGATATTTACAATTATCCTATGATATTCCAATAATTGAAAATAATGATATCACTGTTAAAGTAAATTCAAATGAAACTCCACAATCAGAATTTGTTGGAACCTATACATCATTAGATTACGATGATGAACAGCTTGATTTACCAGATAATAGTTTTATGCCAATTGAATTGAAAATACCAGATAATATTAAAATTCGATATGTAAATTATAATAATGAATGGCAAAAAAATTTAAATGATTCAAAATTTTATGAGATGAATTCAAAAAATCAAAGAATTGCAAAAATGTGTGTGCATTTTCTACCAGTTTATGAAAATTCAATTGGTCGATGTATCCTGGAATGGTTTTTAAGTTTAATGCTGTATTGGATGCGAAGAGCAAATAAAAGTAACAAATCATAAAAAAAAACTTGTTTTAGCATATTTACATAAAGCATAACATGTATGTAGAATTATTGTGATTTATTAACTTAATTAATTGTCTTGCCTTGATTGTGAATTGTGAGTACTGTAAAAATAAGAATTGTATTATATTTTTGTAAGAGATTTTAAAATTGAGCATAAAATGCTAATATTGTGATATGTAAAGAAACTGATGCAATAAAAGAGGTTATTTTTTTCTAAATAAATGCAATATATTAGAAAATATCGATGGTTTAGTTTGAATTGGCTTTCTAAAACTGAAGTTATCTCAAAATAATTCAGATAATACATTTGTTTTAAAAAATTTCAATTTTAAAAATCACCATGGGAAAAAATCCAATTTATTTTGAACCATCGAATTTTTTATTTATTTTTTACTTTTCTTCCTAACTGTAGTGATTCTGTTTTTCAGAAGTTAGATCTTTTACACTAATTATCTATTTATTTAATATTAATTAACCTACTTAAAAGGATTTTTTTAATATTAGAAAATACTTGATTATTCAAAATATTGAAAAAATAAGTTTAGAGTAATAAGTCTGAAAGTGATAAGAGTTATTATTAGTGATGATTTGTTGAGGTCTTTGTTCGAAGAAGAAGAAGCATACTATATATTTTCAAAACTAGTAATGCAATTGATATATTTGTCCTTTCGTTCTAAAAGTGAACAGTCGATTTTTGAATAGTGTTCAGAATTGAATAAGATTAAATAATTCTGTTAACAGATTTTTGTTCTAATATTAAAATATCTTCACTTTATGTACAATAATTATTACAAATTTTTATCATTTTTAAAATTTTTGTGAACAGTTTTAAACTAGAGTATAAAAAGTAAACTAAAAATTTTCAAATGAGAATGGTTGAATAAATAGTGACGATAAAAGTTAATAATTTCATCAATTTTACCTATGTGTTTTCCAACAACAACAAAAACGATTAATAAATTTTCATACAACTTTTGCTCAGCTTTTTTCCAGTCTTCAAAAGCTGACATCTACTGCATGAGAAATACATACATATGTACATATGCATTTCTTTAGTTTCAATGCACAATCAATAAAAAAATAAAAAAATTTTGGTTCTAAATTTGAAAAAAATCGAAATGAATGAAAACATTGAGTTATCAGACATCGAACGAGGTGAGTATCATTTTAACATCAATTCTAATTTGACCTTTAGAACTTATTCTAATTTTGTGTATTCATTCGCATAGCTTGATTTATGAAATATGCGTGTTATTCTTATAACAATCACTTGCCCTAAGCTTTTCAAGAGAATATATCGTACATACCTATATAGTGAATAAAAAACAAAATAATAAATCCATACTTGTATGTATGTATAGTATATGCTCAACTGTCGTATTTTAGAGAGCTTATCAATTTTGCTATTTTTTTATTTTGTCTGTGACATTTTAAGTCTATTAAAGTGTTATGTACTTTTATTTCCTGATTCGGTTGCATGACTTGATAACCTATAATTCAACTGCACAATTTTTATTGTATAATTATTATCTAGTTTTTTTTTTACAATTTTACTGTATCTTGAAAATACACCTGATTTTTTTTTTTATTTCAACAGAATATTTTGATTTCGCATATTTTTTTATAATCTGTTTTTTAATTGACGTTATTTATGAATAAAACAAGCTTGAAAACTTACATTCACTCCAACAAACGCTGATAAAAAGTTCATTCTAGACTTACTGGAAAAGAATTCATATTTTAAAAATTTTTTCAATTATCTAAAAAAATTTCAAATTTTCTTTATTTTCTTTTTTTGTAGCCGCCAAGAAACACTTTTTGTTACATTTTACTGAGGGGATACAAACACCATGTGACATTGATATTTCTACGATTGAATCGAAACTACCCGAATGGTACAATGAAGAAAAATACAAAAGGTACATTAAATCAAAAACAATCGAAATCGAAACGACAATAAATTGTGATTTGGTTTTTTTCTTTATTTGATTAAAGGGGACAAAAATATTTCTGGGACAATAGATTGGCAATGTTACAATCCACTTTAGTAGGTATTATTACTTTACTTAGTGAACCTAGAGCTTTACGAATTTTAGCATCAACTGGTCGATCAAGTACTGTAAAAACTGCTAGAAAACGTTACGTAGTGAATGTTATTTATTTACTGTACTGGTGTGAGTTTGATCTCAGTCCAGGTTCTAAGTAAGTTTTCTAAAAATTTTAACCTCAACAATTATAAAAACAAAACTGTTTTGAAAATAAATTGATAATAAAATTTTTTTTTAAATTTCAGGTCATGGGAAACTCTTAATAAAGTCAGAAAAACTCATTATTTACAGACAAAATCAGCAGAAAGGAAGAAAATTGGAATAATAAGTCAAACAGATATTGTATTAACAGGATTTGGATTTATTGGGTAGGGGATTTTAATTTACAATCAAGAAATTTTAATTATATGAATTAAATAATTTCAGATTTTCATTAATTCGTCCACATTTATTTGGAATACGTCATGACAATCGTGAAGATCAAGAAGCATTCGTTCATCTATGGGCCGTCTTACTTCATATGTTGGGTGTTCAAGATAAATATAATATGTTTTTACTTCCTTTTGATATTATGGAAGTTGTATGTCGAATGATTTGTCGTTATGTTTTATTTCCGTTAATTCAAATTGAAACTGCAGGATTCAAACATATGATTGGTGCAATGGTGGAAGGTCTAAGTTCTTACATACCATTTTTTACATACGAATATCAAATGTTTCAAATAAGAAGAGTTGTTGGTGTTCCAGGTTATCAATATCATGTTGATAAAGAAAAAGAAATCCTTTCTAGATCATTACTTACTCAAACTGAAATCGATGAATGTAATGATATTATTTTTGATATTACAAAATCGAGATATTTACAATTATCCTATGATATTCCAATAATTAAAATTGGTAACACCAAAATTTTTAATGCAACTCCAGTATCAGATTTTATTGGAACATCTGGTGCATTCGATTATGAAAATTTTATACCAATTGAATTAGAAATACCAGATAATACAAAATTTCGATTTATTGAATATAATAACGATTTCGAATGGCAGGAACATCTAAATGACTCTAAATTTTATCAAATGAGTTTTTTAAGTCAAATTTATACAAGAATATGGATAATTTTAAAATGGGTCTATGAATATCCAATTGGCAGATACATTATGGAAAGTGTTTTCAATATATTTTTGTTTCGAATGGAAAAGGACTACAAAAATTCAAAATCATAAAAAAAACCATTTAAATATATGTATTTACATCAGTTTTGTAATTTTAGTGCAATAAAAAAAAAAGGATAGCTTTCCGTGTTTTAATTCTAATTTATTCTGTCTGGGCAAAAGTGAAAAGTAATTTAATTTCCAATGAAAAAGATTCTAAATTTATGTTGGGCAGTTTTTATACCTGAAATATTAATTTTCCGATTATAAAATACGATTTTTCTTTTTAATTTATTTAGATTATTTTTTTTTTGTTTTTGTAAAAATAATTTTAAGGATAAAATTATAGATAAAAATCTTACTGCATAATGCAATTTTTCATATACCACACCCACTTGAATTAAAAATATTGTATTATTTTTTCAATGAAACACTATTCGAAATTCATAAATCATTTAATTGTGTTAGGGAAAAAGATTTTTTCTTAGCACAAATAATACACCTGCCTTGCTATTTATCATATAATAAATTATATTTTGATTTCTATTCTTTTTAATTTATAATTTTCTTTATTCATTCATTTAAAATTCATATACGTGTACATATATATATATATTTTTTTTGTAAATCAAAATTTATTAATGAAAATTTATACCTTTCACCATTCAAATCTTTAGAATTTACATTTTATTCTCTTTTACTCAATGATTAACAGACATTTTGTAGTCGATGTGGATGTATAAGTATATGTATGTATATATAGTATATACATATGTGTCTATAGAACAGAAAGAAATTCATTTATAAAAACACTACGAAAAAGGATTATGGAAAAAAAAGTTTATAATTCTTGTATACAAAACCACAAAGAATTTTTTGCACAAAAGCTTCTCCTCAAACATGAAACTTTAATTTATTAAATTTTATTTATTATTTAGAACCAGTTTAACCTTTATGTCGACACATAGGTCTGGCTAGGCCTATTGGCAATTATAATTACTATATATGACCATGACGTCACTGGTGTAGACACAAGAGTTTAAAAAAAAGGAATAAATGATATTGTTTTTTGTGAATTTGAATGAAAAATTCTCTTAAAAATTTAATAAAAATCGAGCTTTAAATTAATGGTTGGTCTATTACCTCACGATGACTTAAATTTAAATTTTATCAATTTATACCAATTTTTGTTGGTTTGTGTAAACTGTTTTAAATGAGAAAAAAAAAACATTGTGGAAAAAACGCTTTACGATCTAAAATTGCGTGCTTAAGTATTGAAAACATATTTCCGAACGGTAATAAAGTGTAGTTGTTATGAAACCATGAAAAAAATTTTGTATTATTAATATTAAAATAATAAAATATTTTCATTAGCTCCTTCAAAAATATCCATGAGTGAAAAATTCAATTCTTAAAAGTGTTTTTTCCTATCGTTTTCATTTTTAAAAGGAAGGATATTTTTGTCGTTTGCTTTTTAATTCGCGTGAATTCAACTAAATAAATTATGCTTCGTTAAATAAGATCTGCACAAAAGAGAATTTTTCGCAAAATTTCATTATTTAATTGACTAACTTTTTGTTTCATATTGTACTTATTCATATTATTTTGGCCCTATCATGAAAATAATAAGTTTTGGAAACAAAAATAATAATAACTTACAAAGAAACTCTGTGATCCTTTTAAACAGATGTAAACAATTTTCACATTTCAAAAACAAAAAATACAACAAAGCCTTTGATACAAATTAAGAAATTATGAAGAAAAAAAAAACGAAATAATAAGTAATACGCAACAATAATGAAGAAAAAAAACTTTTTCTTTCTTTTATAAATGTCACGTGACTTCCGTTACATGGAAGGATGATTAAAAAGAGTAACGTACGCATCTTAATGGCTCATTTAATAAATCTCATTGTTATTGAAACTTATACCACAAAACAACACGAGTTCTTTAAATATATCTGTATGTATATATTTTATTTAAGTATATTCTGTGTGTTTGATTACAAAAATTGATTATGTGTAATGTGAAGTAGAATATGTGCATGCATGTATAGTTGCAGAATTGTACTACAAAAACCGGAAGTTCCGGATAAGAAAAACAGTGTATACAATAAAATGTAACTGAAGTCGTGCTTATGATAAAACTCTTGATTCGAGAAAATTAAAGTTTTATGAGAGTTTATGTTGTTTAATATTCGTACATAGAGTCCTAATTTTTTTGAAATGAAATGTTTTAGTAAACTTCAAAAATATACAATATTTATACATTGTGAAATTGTTTCTTGAATAAAATTTACTTTATAAGAACGCAAAATTTTATTTTATTTGTTTTTCCACCCATTTTGACTTTGTGTAATTGCTCTTGTCCTTTTTCACCCTTTGCACTTTTTGTTACAAAATTATAATTTCGTAAATTTTGTGCTTGAAGTGTTTGAAAAAATTTTCGTATTCACTTTAAAACTTTGTCTTAATCTTTTATCAATATATCCTTAGATATAATTTTCTAGTGAAAATCCGAACACCTTTCTTCATTTGAATATATTTCTGATTATGTGACGCTTGGTGACTTTTAGTTAAAAAACTATAAATTGAGGAAACTCTTATATGTATAGGAACTTAAAGTAATACTTTTATGAAATTAAATTTAAAAATTGAAACAGAAATGACAGATTTGTCATTATTTGTTCAATTTCAAAATTAATTTTTTAAGCTTAAATTTGTTATAAATATGAAATTTAAAAAAGTTGAAATAAATATCTATTTTTTTTTTTTTTTAATTTTAAAAGTAAAATCGAAGACTTCGAGTCTTTTAAATTTCAGTAATAATTACCTTTTTTCCGAAAGTCAACTTTAAATTTTATAATTAAATTTTTTTACTATTTCACAACCGTGAGAAAAGAAAATTACTTTTTCATAGACTATATATTTATGAAAAATACCTTCTACATATGTACATAAATTTCATTTTAATTAAAAATTCCATTTGAACACGATGCAAAAAAATTCAGAAGTAATGTTAAAAAATGTATTCGTATAATTATTAAACTATTCATTATTACATAATTAAAATCGCAAACACATACAAAATTTTTATCTCAATATGTGAAACTACAAACACAAAATGAACTTTTGTTGTTTTCTTCTTTGAAATTACAATATCATCATTAAATTTAATGCAATGATTTTTTTTAAAAGATACACAAGAAAAAAAATTATGAAAATAAAATCAAAATCAATGAATTGTGGACAGGTCACTGTTTGGGTCATTGCTCAAATTGGCTTCCTTTTAAATTCACAAAAAAAGGTTATCCAGCAATAAAATATATATTTTTTATATTAAAAAGAAAAAAGAAACAAAAACTTTTTTCATGATAACAGAGTAAAAGAAGATATAAATAGGAGAAAAAGTACAACTACTTTCAAATCAACATCTACAGTGACTGAATAAAAGATAAATAAACGAAATCTAAAAAACATTTTTTTTTATCATTTAAATCTTGAAATTTACAAAAAAAAAATAATTCACCTGAGAAATTTTATCCTTTCTTGAAAACTCTGTATATCACCTATGTAATGAGAAGACCTCGCCCAAAAAAAAAATCGAATATCTTGACTTGATTATATGAATTTGATGAAAAAAAAAATCATCTCTAGTAAGGATGCGCGCAAATTTTCCCAGGATACCCACTACACAAGAAGATACTAAAATTGCATCAAATTGTTAAATACAAATCTCACAAAAATAAAAAAAGCTTCTGAACATTGAATTTATGTATGTTTGCGTATGTAATATAAAAGCTCCACCCACATTTCGTTCGCACACAATCATAACAAAATTTATCCTTATACTCCTAATAATTGAAATATATACATAGCTACGTTATCAGTGTGCTTGAATAGTCTTATATTCTTTTGCAGTGGTGAATATAGCTTAGCAGAGATATTATTATACAAATCAAACACACATACACACATTGATTCTATATTGATTTCTTAAAAGAGATATAAATGAAATTATGGGTTATAATATCATATTCACAGTTACAAAATTCAGATATGTACATATAATCCCCCTGTGTTCGCCATTTTTGCAAAATAAACAATTGTATGTAAAAATGCTTACAACAATGTGTCTGATGAGAATCCATCCGTATTTATAGTGTATATGTATGTACTTCACGTAACAGTAAAATATAAAGACAACCCCCAATTTAAGTAAAAGGATGTACCATGAAAGGGATGATCTGCTACTGTGAATTCTTCTTTAAGTTATTTGTGTTGGCGGCGATTAATTACCCTCATCGTTGCTCATCGTTATTATTGTCGTTAGTGGTGGTTGCCAATATGACCACCTTATTCGTTCAAAATTTTTGATGTATGTCGTACATACAAATAATATACGGATAGGCTCATAAGATTATTTTAAGGATTTGAATTTGAATCGGATTTTCGTTATTGTTGTTGTTGTTTTTTTCTGATAATAATTTGTGTGCGTCAGTGGCATGGAAAGTTATCCGTTCCGATGTTGCAAAACTCTTGTCTTGTCACAGAGAGTTGCCAGCCTTACTTGCCTTGTCTACTACTGCAAATAGTAATAATATTTTTTTTTTGCATTTACATTCACAGATTACACATAGAGAAACGTCGACAACAAAAACGGATATCCCAATCGGTTATTCTGTAGATTAAGGATTCATTGGGATTCAAAAAAAACTTTTTTTTCTTACAATTTCATTTTTCTTTCGTATATTACTCTTAAGTAAGTATGTAAATCGTAATATGTTCATGTAGTTTGAATTCGCGCGCAGTGTATTTGCTTGATATCTTGCTTTTATTCGTTTGAAAACAAGAAAAATATCATAAATTGTGAGTTCTTTACATATCATTCAGAAATACAAACTTATAAAATATAGATTTCATTAAAAAAAGAAGAAAAAAAGTGGAAATCACTAATCAAACAACAACAAAAAACTTATCCGGTTGTCCGGTTTTAAAAGTGTTCTTAAGCTATGTATAAGGAACTAGTTTAGTGTATGGTAACTGTATTGTCGGGCAGAATTTTAAAGAAAACGATGATAAAACTATAAAGAGGGCGCGAAACTTCCGATTTATTACGGATAACAGAAAAATGATCCGGAATTTATTGTATACGATAAGCTTAAGTAGAAGGAAATATTCATTTCCAAGTTTGAATTGTTAAAAAAAAGCGGTAATAATAAAAAAAAGGAAACTTATGTGCATAAATTTAGAAAAAAAATTGAAAAACTTAAAGAGTGTGGAAAAACAATAATAATAAAACAAAAATAAAACGGTAATATTTGATTGAAATCGGAATCATAATAATTTGCGGACAAAAAGGAATACTTTTGTTTTGAATAAAATTGAAATGTGGAGTACCACTAAAATTTAAAGAGAATTTTTTTTTTTTCAAATTGAGGTAAGTATTATAGAAAAATATAAATAAATTGTGTTATAAATAGTATTGATTTTATTTCTAAAAATAGACAAAACTGAATAAATAAAAATTTCGTCCTTACTAATTATTTCAGACTCCGAACATCTATGAAAGTACTGTTCTATGGGTCATAAAAATGTTATTGTTATTCATTGTTAGCTTCCTAATTGACCTTTAAAATTTTAATCTTTTACAAAAAAGTTTGGTTGAAATTCTTAAGAAATTCATAAAGTTACTAAAATAGTATCATAGTATCTTTCATATCTTTTAAAATTAAAAAATAAAACATTTTCAAAAAATTAAAAAAAAATCCACTTCCTATTAAATGCGTATTGAGTGCAGTAGCCTTCGTGCATAAACATTTAATAGAGTTTCCTGCTCTAATGACAAAGTGACACATAACTCGATTATTGCACTTCCTGAATAAATACTTTCGCGCGACTATTTTATATATGCGCTTCTTAGATAATTTTAGTATTACAGCTATGATGTGAAGCCAACAACAGATCAAAATGTCTGAGCTGTTATACATTTTTTGAAAAATTTTTCATTCGCTCATTCATTCATTCATTAAACAGTCAGATAAATAGTAATAATGCATTTTGAACGTAATGCAACAAATTTATTAAACGGAAGTCTGACTTACACACTAACTGACTAACACACTAATCAATTTTACCTGATCATCATGATGACGATTATGATTGGTATAATATAATCTTCAATGAATTATCACATAGACATTATTCATACACATGAATGTTTCCAAAGTAATCTATATTCGATCAAAAACGATATATATATGTATAAACTAATAAACTAAAAACTAAAGTCAATAATAATTATATGATCTCATTTAATTTAAATTTGTAAAAATACAAATTGAAAATTTTTTTTTTTTTTTGAGAAAGAAAATAGTTTTTTTTTTCCATGAAGAAAACTTAAATTAAAAATACAATCTTGTTTTGTACACAAACATAAAATACTTAAATGAACATCGCACCACTACCACCCGGTAAAAACTGCTAAAAAATTGCTTGCACACGTTCATGTGCATTACATGAAGATGATTTGTGACCCATGTCCGGTACCGGAAGAGGTCAATTGAATCATTTTGCCTATAAACTGTATCTTTAAACTAAAATTCACTACATAATATATAATAATATGAAATTCTATTGTACATATTCTGAGCATATAGTGGATAATTTAACGACGATATACGATAGTCCCTGATCTCATAACTTGACAAACGTATTCCGTATTTTTATTGTCTTGTTCTTTTTTTTTTAATATTTACGAATTAATAAAATAGTATCACGAGATAAGTGCTGTTATTCAAATTTTCAGAACAGAAAAGAAAAATTTCTCACACATTAAGCTACACCGACTATCGCTATAAATCCAGTAGTTGTTGTTAGTATACTATGTAGACCACATCAATTTTCACAAATTACGTGAAATTTTCTTCAGGTTATCTATTTTACACGTGAAAAATTTTTTTGTTCATATTTCTGTGGTATCGAATATAAATAGAAAATAAATTTTTATGAAACGTATTTTTGTAGTCCATGGTAAAACGTAATTTCATGAGTTATTTTTAATTTTTTTTTTTAATTCAAAGGATACATGCATACCACAATAAATTATTTTATTTTTTTTTTAAAACAGTGTAATATTTCGGTGTACGGAAGTGAATTTTCTTTAATTGAAATATTTTCGTGTATTTTGTAATTTGAGAAAGTAAAAAAAAAAAAAAAATAACAAAGTGAATTTGAAAAAAGAAAAAGGTAGATCCGACGGAAATTTTGACTTGTATTTAACCCATTCAAAATTTTTTTTTGAAAAGTTAATGAAAGTTGGAGAGAATATGAGAAAAGTAATGAAATTAAAATATTTCCTGTTTATGGAAATTTCAAATTGATTTTTTCGTATAAAAATTAAGAATGAAAAGAAAAAAAAAATAAAAAGTAGTGAAAATGTTACTAAAAATATTATGAAAAAAAAATTGTTATAAAATTGAAAATGTAATTTAATTTCGTGAGTATAACGAAAAGGAAAGCAATTATACTGTCATTAGTTTGTTTTGGTTGTATCTATTTATTTTTAGCTTCTTTATTTTCTTTTTGGTTTTTGAAATTTTAATAATTCTTTATTTTTTTCCAATTAGCGGTTTGAAAAACTATCTTTTTAATTTTTCACCTAGGCTGTGTGCGAAAAAAACCTAAATTATAGGAAAATTTCCAAAGTACTAAATAGATTCCAGAAAATTTCGAATTTCAAACTTTAAGACGTTTGTGCTGTGCGAATTGTACTCCATATCCTAAATAGCATCATCTGATATTTGACAGCGGTGTTTTTTTTAGAAATTAAAGTATTACATAAGTGGATATCAATCAAAGACATAAATAAAGATGAGCATATTGTGAAAAAGCATTTGAGAGTGACAAATTTAGCATAACAAAAATTATTTGAATTAGTTCCAGATAAATATCATGGATGGAATAAGATCTTTGATGTTTCAGTTTATTTTTATACTGGTTGGAATGTGGTACCAGGTACCAAAATCTTTTAATATTTCACTATATTCTGTAAGAGATATTGTTCACAGAATGTTAGACGAATTTTTGAAATTTCTGAATGTTGTGAAAGAATCAAAATGTCAAAATTTAGAATGCTTGAAATAATACTAAATCGAACTGCATTATCGGTATTCCACTAATTTAGGTTTTCGCAGAATTTATGTTCTTTTCGCACACAGCCTTAATACATTTTTTGTTAGAAATTTTATTCATCCTTATGAAAAGTCTGTTTTCCCGGGAATAACAGTAAAATTTTGACAAAATATTTCTTCATAGTTTTGCTCCTGTAACTTTTCTTTTTTCATTTGTGATTTTTAAAACTCCTTGATGTTTTAGTTTCTTAAAAGAAAATTACACTAAAAAACTTTTGTTAAAAATTTATCGTAATTTATCTTAATGTGAAATTTATTTGTCTTTCAATAGTCACTAATTTAATTCCGATATTTAAAAAAAATAACATGCAAATTAAAGCATTACTTTTTTACTAAAAGGCAATAAAATTTAAACATTTAAATACATGTTATTATCTATCGTAATACTCTTTATCTTTTCCTTATCATATATTTATTTTTAATTCCCATTTACATATATAAACATACAAATACATATTTTATAACACATTTCTATATTTACATGACACGCGTTTATTGGTTAATTCTATTATTTAGTAAAAGTTTTAGATATTGTTTGTATATTTAAATCTCAGCATCCCCTAATCAAAATACACAACAAAACAGATAAATAAATAAACAGACAATAAATTACAAAAACAAATCATATCTATATACATACATATATGTATATTTATTATTGAATATTTATGTAGAGTATATTATCATGTTTATGAGAGAATGAAAGGGTGTAATACACATTACACACTTTATATAGTCTTAGTATAATGATACTGTTATTTTGTATGTTAATCAAAGAAAAATAATGATACAGTAGTACAGATATTCTATATATGTATAATACATATGTAGATTGTGAAATCTATCTAATATTATTTTATATTATTCACCATTTTATATGTATATCAACTGTGTGATTTTGAATTTTGAAACACATACATATATAGTACACACAAAAGATTTAGGGTTTATGTGCATAAATCAAAATGTACTACTTCCGGTACCGAATTTGAATATTCATAGGCGTAGGCAGTAATAAAACATGAAGAGTAAAATCAAATGCAAACAATGATTTTTATATCATAACTTTTTGATATCATGTGCAATACATATAAAAATACACATTTTTTAGAGAAATATGCATAAATATGTAATGTTTTAAAATCGAGATATGATGTGTAATTTAAGCTATCCTTTTTATCGCTCTAAACTAACTTTTTACAATAATCTGATGTAGCTATGAATAAAAAAAATGATATACGACAAGTCAAAAACTTTCCGTCCAACTTTATCTTGTTTCAAAAAATAAAAGAAAAAGAAAAAATAAATATTTTTAGAAGAGGGTTGAAAATTAAATCAAAAATCCAAAAGTTTCAGGTTTCATATTTAAGAAAAGGAAAATAAATTCATTAAAAAAAACATTTTCTAACTGTAATATTTCGAGATTAATTCTTATCTTAAAAATTCTACGAAAATTTAAGTTGTTTCAAAACATTATCGCAATGTTAATGTAATTTATAGAATAACCAAAAAAGAAATGAGGTAAGGAGACAAGGAGTGTTGAAAGTATAAAAAGATATTGAGATTTGTATTATTTCTAGTTAAAAATTTAAGTTTTTTTAATTGTTAAAATTAAAATTGAATTAAATAATAAATTTTCATAAAAAAAATAGGCTCAAGTGGACTACGGACGCTGCAATGTATGAAAGTTCGTGTTCATATCAAACTGCATTAGATTTAAAACGGATATCACCACCAACAACACAAGTTAAAACCGAAGATTGTATCGGTTTAGGTCAATGTTCAACAGATTGGACATCATATCGTTTTCATCAATCGACATTTGAACAATTAAAACAAAGTGTAGAAAAAGCTAAAGCAGCATTACAAGACAGAAATACATTTTTCGGTACGTCCAGTGCATTTAGGTAAATTCCAAAACAAAACAAACAAATAAACAAAATCTAATCTATCTAAGAGAGGTACTTTTAGTAAAAATTAAATTTTTCTTTCATTTTTTTTTTATAAACAGTGATATTTACACAACACCCAGATTGACTGATTCCTTAGAATCTACAGTCAGTTTAAATGGTTCATCAACAACAGGATGTATTGTAGGTGTTAATAATGTTTCATCATCATCACCATCATCATCATCTGGTCTAGCAGTTAATGGTAACTGTATTACAACAGTATCTGGTACAACAGGTCAAAGATATCGTATAGATGCTTTATCTAATAATGTTTCAACAAATTCATCACCAATTTCATCATCTTTAACACAAAGTTTAGATAATGTAGTCGACAATAAAACATCACGTTTAGGTAAGTTTATAAATTTTTATTTAAAGAAAACCATACATAAAAAAAGTATCGTAGTAATGACAAAAAGAAAAAAAACACTTCCATACGGAAGTTCCTAATTTTCCCATAACATCAAGACAAGATTTATGATGACGATCATACTCTCTCTATATGTATGTTTATATGACTTGCAAACATAACAATACCATGCATAAGTCATATAATCAAAATTTTATTGTATAATGAAATTTTTTGTTTGTAAAAAACTAAATAAATTGTCATTTAAAATGATTCACACGCTGATGTGCATCAAAAATATTATTATTAGATACACAATTCAATCTGAAGTATGTTTACATAGTTAAAGTTTACGGCAATTAACCAATTTCAAAGAAACCACTCCACCCCATACATTTTAAAAACTTTATATGAATATGACTACTCACCCTCTTCACTCACACCCTTTCAGAAAAACTATAAGTAAGTGTATTAAAGTTATTGTAATCAAAAATTATCAAGGAGGGTCGAGATCATTATCATCGTCAAAATGATCATCTAGAAAAAAAATTTTAATTGTCAGCAATAATAATTTTAATCGATGTGCGCAAGTCATCCTTTTGTGTGACTTTCAGAACACCCTTTGAAGTAGCAATTTTTGCTAAAAGTCGAATATTTGAGGAACCACAAGCATAACGAATTGATAACATTGTAAAATCATTATGATGATGATGATGATGGGATTAGATTATAAATGATCTGCATGCAAAACGAATTGAAAAGTGTGCCAATTTTTTATTTGTTTTGAAAATTTTCTTTTCCATGAAAAAGTACATATTTTGTTCAATACTCTTTCTGATAAAGTTCTACAGTAGTTACGGTTATTAAATAATTTACTTGAAAAAAAAATAAATAAATAAATAAAAATTTCAACATAAAGGTTTATGACAATATCTTGTCATTTCGATGATGAAGATAAAAGTTTGATTGAATAAAAAGGAAAATTTATTATTTCATTTTTATTAAAAGACTGAAAATAAAAAGAGTAAAAGGAGAAAAAACAAACATAAAAGAAAAAGCAAAAAAACGGAAATGCATGGTCGATTCTCAGGCATAAAAGACAGTTCGTATATACCAACAATGTTTCTCTTTTATTTAATTCTTGTGACAATAATAACGAGAAAATATAACAAAACATAACTGTAAATGTTATATGTATATTGTATTCAGTAATGAGCCACGCATGAGAGAATTCTTTTAAAGGATATCATATACAATTTGTGTTGAAAAGCTTTTTAAAATGAAATAAAAAAATATATTGTATGATCATACAATTATAAGGTTCAAAAAAGCGAAAGAAAATAACGAATAAAAGGACAACTTAACGTCTACATTGTTATAGAAAAGAAAAAAATATCCTTGCCTTAAAAGGAGTATTTTTTAAGACTTACAAACTTTTTTAAAATCTTAGTTATGAAATCAAATTAAATAGTAATTTTGTAGAATTTCAACTTTTTTTGAATTTAAAACTCTCAAAAATTGTTTTCTGTCATTTAAAAACCAATAATTTGTTTTAATCAAACTACAAAAGTGGTGTTTGAATTTGGAAAAAAACAAAAACACTTTCAAGGACGTTATCTTGAAGACATTATTCAGAAGTCATTTTTTCTTCTTGTCCAAATACTTTGATCAACATTTTAAGTATTTTTCAAAACTATTTTCACATTTATTACTAATACAGAAAAAAAAATTGACTTAAGTGAAGTGTACGAAAAAAACAACAAAGGCTAAAAAAATAATTAATTGAAAAAATTAATTAAAATTAAAAAAAAAAAAAAGAATTTTTTTTCTTCAAAATATCATCAAGACATTTATGACTAAATTGTGAAAATATTTCAAGTTTCATTTTCTTTTGTTTAAATTTAAAAAATTAAGAAAATAAAATTATAAAGTAACAGTAACAATGATATGAAATGTTATATGATAATTTTAGAGACTTAACTTTGCCTGTTTACTGTTGTTTATATTTACTTGCCAACTTTATTACTAAAATTGTATCGCGTTTAACCAATGATACCTTCCTGACTTGTAGCAGTATTTCAAATTTTTATTGTATTAGCAAATATATGTATGTACATATATACAAAATACATATGTGCACTAATAAAGTCGTCTTGTAAGAGGCAGATTTCCAAAAATATTTAAAAAAAAAATTAAAATAAAAGACTTAAAAAAGGAATAATAGGATATGGTGGAGGCTTCCAAAAATTGAATGCAAATATACACTTTTTATTGTACAAAAATGAACATTTTTATTTTTCATATAAAAAAGAAAAACCAGAAAAAAAAAATAAATAAATAACAAGAACTCATGAAAAATTAATGTTAAAATAATCACAGAAAAACGAACGGAAAATTTAACACATTACACCATCGGAAGGGGTCAGTTAGTTGCCAAAAATTTTCCATTAACCGGAAACCAAGGATTTGTTTTTCGCTTTTTTTTTTCTCATATTTATGCACAGAAAAAAAAATTAAAACATATTCTTTCGTTCATTTAACATACTCGTATATACAAACATTTAAATTTAAACATTTTGATTCAACTTTTGAGTTCTATATATTCATTTGGTATGATTTTGTAGGAATGTCCTTTTTTAATATATTCCACTTTTTAAAAAAATACTTTTTTTATTTTTTACTTGGTTGTAAAATTTTATACAATCTTGAGTATGTAGACATTTTGAAAATAACTTTTCGTAATTTTTGTTTGGGTGACAAATCTGTTTTTCTTTTTTCTTTTTTTTTTCTTTTTTTTCCAAATAATCCTTTTTGCTCTAAAATCTAAATTTTTTGGCGGCAGTATATTTCTTTTCGTTTTTCGGTAACATATGAGGTGGATCCAACAATAAATTGTCTGACTGAAAGAAAACATGATTTTTTTTTTCTTTAATATAAAATACAAACTCTAAATTTGTGGTGGACACATGAAAAATTCTAATGTTGAGCTGGACATTTACTGCATTGACATGTCGTCGTTTTTTTTACATTAATTTCAAGATAGAAAGAAACATTTTTATTATTTTTGTTCCAAAATATATTTTTGGACATTAAAAAATGTATTCTAATCGTAATTTCTTTAAAAAAACCGAAAAAATTTATGTCTTAGAATTTTTTAACCACCTACTGACAATGACGGGTTCACAGTGCTAGTGGAAAAGGTTTGGGAATAAGGTCAAAATATTTCTTATTTATTTTTCTGTTTTTTTTTTCGCCTTCCTATCTTTTCTAATTTAATTTTTCATAAAGTTGAATTTTGAGTTTTCATTTTGAAAACTTTAAAAATTTGAATTTTTTTCTCTGTGTAGGCACAGAAAAATCTACATCATCATCATCATCACTTTGTCTATCAACACATGGTTTAGGTGAAAGTTTACGTTCGTCCGGAATAACAAAATGTTCATCGGGTGAGTTCTTTGTATCGATTGTTAAGCTATACAGAACTAAATTATTTTTTCTTCTCATTTTTTGTGTAAAACAAATTTTCTATATCATAAAATAAATTTAAACATAGCGTGTTATTTGAACTTAGGGCATATATAAACTGATGATTTGGCAAAAATTTATTATAGTTTTTCGTTTTAATAAAATGTGTACAACAAATATAGTCCAATTTATGTATATATATAGATATGTACATTTATAGCTCAAAATATTATTCCAAAAGTAGTTAAAAGCCTCAAAAATCGAATATCGACTAACATGAATTATCAATAAACGATCTATTTCCGGTACGGTATATGAAGCGTATACAACAATATTCGTATATGCGAACAGACCATTGAAAATGTATCGAATAGAATTAAAGGAAGATTGTACATAATAATAATAGGAAAGCTAATTTTTTTCTTCTTACTTTATTATTTCTTGTATGACCACATTACCATATAGCATAAAAATCATAACATATATAGGAAGAAGGATATATTTATACCGTTACTTATCATACAGACACAAAATGTCTATTTTGACTTTTCGAACGTTAAAAAAAATAAAGTAGGATTTCTTGTTAATAGAAAATATATGTACTACGTATCACAAATAATTTTTCTTTGTTCATCATATTTTCACTTTGTATCCTGGAATTCTATGTTTCTAAACTTTAACACAACAACGGGTGGTAACAAAAATAAAATCAACAACAGCAGTATATCACACTTTTACACTTTTACTTTACACTTAGCAAAGAAAAAAAAAAGGAAAAAATAAAAACGAAAGAAGTTAACGCTTTTATTGTAAGGCATCACCCGGAACCTCCTTTTTTTTTTCATCACAATGCGTAGTACTGGTAAACGCAGCCGCCAAGGCATCTCATAAATCATATTTTTAACAATAATAAATGGATTCCTTACAACTTATAATGTAGCATGTAATGGGAAGATGAGGAATTTTCACATACTCGTTTTAATTCTTTCATTTTATTGATAATCCCTTCGAAAGTTTTTACTTGATGATTCGAAATAAAATATTGATCCTTCGTGTTTTTTTTCCAATATGGTAATTTTCTTCTTTTTACAAAAAACAAAAACAAAATAGAAAAGTGATAAAATAACATGACATGAAGAAAAAAAAAAATATATAACAAATTTGATTCAAGTTAATTACATCGCGAACAACCAAATAACGTTTGTTCCTTCTTTAATCCTTTCAAATTTGTGTTATATGCAAATAATATTCATATTTATTTTAATATGTTTTTTTTTTAATTCCCTTGTTCGATGTTCTTTTTTTCTTTTTAATTCATAAATATTTATAAGTAAAGGCGTTAATGAATTTGTTACGTTTTTAACCCTTTAATAAATGAATTCTTAATGTTTTTGTGATATCATAATAGTCCTTAAGTACAATGTTTTTTTTTTATGTGCTTATTTACATTTGGTAAAGATTTACTTTTTTAATGGCTTGAAAAGAACACTATTATTATAGGTTCTTAAAATTTGTCTTTCTTACATTTTTTTTTTTTTTTTTTTTGGACGGAAATATCAAAGTCTTAAATATGTAAGTGGCTGGTATACATACGTCTGACACGTGCCTGAAGAAAATTCAAAAATTATAGCGCCCATACAGAGAATATTTATGATGTGCTATACAAAAATTTGAATAATATCATCGTTCAATTTAATTGAGTTACTTTTGTTAACGCAAATAAGTATGTATGTATGTAGTTTGTTATTCTTATAAAATTAAAAAACTATCATTAAACTTATTTTATTTGTTATGAAAAATATTACGAGCCGATTTTGTTAAATTATTAGGTAAAAATTAGATCCTAGTTAATGTTGGGATAATGCTAGATGAAAGAAGAACAAGAAAAAGATTAGGTGAAAATAGAAAGATACTAATTGTGATAAATAATTCGCAGGAAATTATCTAGTCCCATAATTATATCATGTAAACCTTATTTAAAGATAATAGAATAAAGTTCTTTTGCTAAAGTTCGTTATTATATTGCCTATATCCACTATTTGTATGAAAAATTCAACAGATGTTATTTTAATAAAATCAAAATGTCCAAAAAAATTTTACCAGTTTTTTGATTTCAAATAAAAAGTGTTCAAAACGATTTTTATTGAAGGAATACACCAATGATTAATTTTCGTTGAGTTTTTGTGATAGAGATCAAAAGATGGCGTGAAAGTAGGAAGAAAGAAATTACGGATATTAATCGTCAATTCATTTAAATTTTATTTTATATCATAAATAATAAATTGAGAAAATGATTTTATTTTTATTTTTTTTTTTTATATTTTGAAACATTGTCATCCAATATATAAGTGCATCAGTTGGGGCCTTGCCCTAAGCTTTAATGAAATTGACAACAGAAAATTTATCCAGAAGTAGCTGTACAATGAAAATTATATCCACCGGTCCTTTTGTACCGACATAAGATATTTAAAATTGAAAACCAAGAGAAAAAACAGAAATTCCAAAGCAAAATTTTTTTAAAAATTCTAAACTAAAAAAAGTGGGGCATGGAAAAAAGCTAAAACAATAAATTAAAAAATACAGAAATCATGACAAACATAAAAACAAATTTATTTTGAATTCCCTCGAGATTTTTAATATCTATTTCCAATTTTCATGACTTCATTGACAATTTCACCTCAATTGACCCACCCTTATATTTACATACATGTAAACAAACAATTAAAATAGTGTGGTCGTTAAAGTGAATTTAAAAACAAAATAGGAGAAATAGACATTTACTACAATTTTAACTTCAGAACATATTGCGGCAATAAATAATCACAATAAAGGCAGGAAAAAAAAATGACTTTTTCGATTTCTAAATTATCGACACACTTACGGTGTAAGTTTCCCACGGATTTCAAAAGACATAAGGAAATGACAACAAAAATATGCTTCGACTTTCTAATAACTATATCTATACGAGTTCAAATATACATATGTACATTGGAATGAATAACGTAAACTCATTCTCACACACCCTTCTGTTTTTATCATTGCATTTTTTTTTCTCGATTATCACCCACCAATTCCGTAAACATAGAACACAATAAATGCATAAGCAAAGGTACCCTGTGTATATATGTTAAATTTAAATATGTATGTTGCATATATTCAATAGTTCAACATTTCTGTTAAAAAGGCAATCATGTAACAGATAACTATGACGTATGCTTGAGGGTAGTAATTTTGACATCGACCAGTCAGTCCTATCGATATATTTCATTTCATTGCAATCATCCTTCTATTGTTCTGTAATATTCATTCAGATTTTATAGTATGGGTGTAACGTAATATGTGTGACATGTTTTTCACCCATCATACAATAATTCACACCATTATGAAATATGGATACATATATGTACTATATATGTAGGTACTATGAATTTTTACTAGAGCAGATAAATGCAAGGTAAAGGACAAGAAGAGATATTTTGAAGAGCTCTTTCAAAACACAATTCTTGTTTAAATTAAATTTTCGTAATAGTAATAACAAAACACAGTACAGCTACACAAAGAATATTATAGTCTTTACATGCACTGATGCTGTATTAAATGTTAAATTTATAATAAATTTTAGTCAATGATTATGAAACAATACTCGAGAATCTGTAAAATCGCGTAATCCTCCTCTCTTATATAAATTCATTTCCGGAAAGACAAAAATAAATTTCTTTTTTTTAAACATTTCCATTGGAATGAGTTGCATACATAAGTATAGAATGAGTTTTTCATTTTATATCATCGTACACATTATAAAAAATGAATTTCATAACGATTTTCATTTTTATTCTTATTTTTAAGTTTTAAAAAGATGATCCCCCTAAGGACATTTTTTCAGTAGAAGTCCAACCAAAGTTTTCATGATAGCATTCTTTAATAACACTGTGTGTATACATGACTACACTTGTATATGTAGGTATATAAAAGCTAACATAAAACATGGTCCTATGTACTGATATGATTTAAATCATCATAACGCCATTATCATCAACCAACCACCACCTCTTTCACTACCACCACCACCCACTTACCACGTTTTTAGAATATTAAAATTCTGGATGCTAAATGCTTTTACGCTTCGAAGGTAAAATTTAAATCTTTATTAAAACAGCTCAGCACCAACCAACAGAGCATTAGAGCATCACAACACAGAGCATTAAAGCAGCAATAGCAGCAGCTGTTGAACACAGAAGACATGAAATGAAAATTAAATTGAAAATTCTCATGGAAAAGTGTTGTAAAAGCAAAAATTAAATGAAAATTAAAGCGGATAACGGATAAAATATTTTCGCTTTTGTTGAAAAATATAAAATAGTTTTGTAAGCATAAAATTTCATTATAAAAATAAGAAAAACATTTTATTTACACTAAATACAATTAAGAAAATGTGATAATTGCTTGTTGAAGAGGATATTATGTTTTGTTTGTTTTTTGTTTTTTTTCAAGGAACAAAAATTAATTAAATTTTACGAAAATTCAAGGAAATCAAATTAACTCACATTGTTGTTTTTTTTTTCTTCTTAGTTTTGTTATTAGAATTAGTTTTAAACAAATTAAGATAACTACAATCTACAATTCTTTTCCAATTTTTATATATTACATAAATTTTTACCATAAATTAAATTTAAACTACTACCACCCATTATCCACCCATTTCGTTCCATTTTTCTTTTAATTTGTTTGACTTTATCAACTTATTCAATCAGGATCCCTTCTTATTATCCTTATAAATATAACTTGAAAAGCATATGCTTATCATCATCATTTTTATGATTTTTTTTTTCATCTTATAATAATTTTTTTTTATTTTTCTTTCAAAAACCCACACACACACAATTAGAGCAAACGACAAGAAAAAAAGATAATATTAAGTATTGAGAGAAAAAAAACATCTCAAAAGGCATGAAAATCATGCAACACATTAAACTAACAACAACAATTCAGAGGAAAAAAAATTATGTAGAAAAAGAAAATATTTATATATGTAGAACATTGAAACGGGCAAATGGACAACATTTACTTGTAGACACGTGCGAATCGTGTGTTACGTCATTCATACGTCATTAGAGGCCACGTGCAATACATATATGTATATTCTATAAAATGACTATATTTCTATATGAATATTATATTTTTTTCGTAATATAACTTACATAAAATTTAAATCAAAATATTATGTGTGAAAAGAAAGAAAAAATAAGCATAAGAAAATCAAGCATATTTTGAAGAAAAGAAGAAAAAAAACATCAAATTTTAGACAAGGGTTGAGGTGGGACTGTTCGAAGTAAATATGTATGTATGTATATTATAATAATGAAAATTTGTACAAAAACACACGCTACTTGCATTTTTTATCGCGCGTAATTCTCTCATTGAACTTGAACCATCTCAATAAAGGACATTATGAACACACAAATAGAAATTATTATTTCAAGTATTTTTTTTTAAATTTGACAAAAAAAAGTGTCAAAAGTTGAAAATATTTTTAAAAATGTTCCATGAATTTTTATTTTCTAATAAATTATTTTTTCTTAGAAATTTACCATTAAAAGATTTTAAAGACCACCCATTGTGTTAGTTATAGAAACAAAATAAAACAATTTTAAAATATTTTCCATTCCATTTAAAGTTCTCATTCCAGTAATCTAAAACTAAACAACCCTTTCCCATCATCCTCATTATAAACACAATAAAAATGTACTAAGTAATGTTGATGACGATTATTATAGAAATAAAACATATTACAATCAGGGTGTGGATTGATTTATTTTGATTTTTAAAATTCAAATTTGATTTGAAATTATTAACAATATTCACCCTTTCCTTTAAAATTAAATGAATTTTCATTTAACTGTTGATTTTTGTTTTCGTTCATGTGTGTTTGTTATTTTGATTTAAATTTTATTTTCATATTTTTTTGAATTTATTTTGATCTCATTTTTTATTTAAAACAATTTTTCAACAAGCAGAGAAAATATGCAAAAAAATTAATAGAGAATGTTGATTAAGTATGTTTTCAATGTCCGATGAATTTCAATGAATTTCAATTACTTCAATAATAATAATCGCAACATTTTTTTCAATAGATTTTATATTTTTTTAATTTTTTTTTTTTCTAAAGAAATCATGCCATTTCTTTTTCAATATGAAGTTTTTTTGCTAGAACTGTTTTGTGTGCGAAATATTGTTTTTTTTTGTTTTGATTTACAGAAAAAGTAGAAAAAATCACAATAAAACAACACATAACAAGGATACAATGTTGCTATGAAAGGTTAATGTTTTGAATAAAAATTTATCGCGCGTGAAAATAACTTAAAGGCGTATCCACCAACAATATTATATAGATAACAAGAGAATAAAAACAACAACAACAAATCCGAAGGGAGAATAATGATTATTTTGGAATTTTTATATAATGTGATTTTTTTTTTCCAGTATGTGTAAATATTTTCATGATGGTCCCTTTTCCACTCGTTTATAATATGAGCCCTTACGCTTCACCTATTTTTAAACATATTGTTTTTGTATGTACACAAATTCACATTATCTTATGCGATTTTTTTTTCTCGTACCCTTTTGCCTTGAAACCCATCGTCATCATTGTCATGAATTTTTCATAACGAAATTATTACATAGCCATATTTTATATAGGGTCAAACTATTCCATATGTAATCCTTCGATCATAAATCATCTGACAAAATTAAATCGACGAATACACTTTATAAATGTTTCTTGTACTTGAAATTTTTTCTTAGAAGTCAATCGAATAGTGTACGCGTGCCATTTCTAATGTTCTAGTGTAACTTATTACAAAAAAATTGAATTATTGTTGCTATAAATAAAGTTAATCATTCGCCCCTTTTTTTTCAGAATATAATTTTATATTATTAAATTTTTTTATATTTTATAATAACATTAACAGTCAATTATTACTTTCGCGTAGAATTTAATTAATTGCTTGACTCATGGAAAAAAATTTTCACACGCTCCATACATATAAAACTTCCACATGGGAGCATTACCATAATATGTATGTAGTGTATGATTAGTTCTATATTCATCAATCGTAGAAAAATCATTGATAATGGGATAATCAAGGACTTACATGGTACTTATGTATCTGTACATAACATCCGTATACTCTTTTTGAACATACGCTATATGAACTGATCATTGCACCATGTTGTCATCATATCATTATTTAAGTGTGTTTTGATTCGTAGGGTGCACAAATTGAAATGGTACCAACTCTTAATGGAATTTTATATAATTTTATCGTATAAATAAATAAAACACAGCTAGAGGATTAAATAATATTAACTTTAAGTGTTATTATATAAAATCTTGAAGATAAAAGAATTGAAAAAAAAAACAAAAAAAAAAACAACAAACAAAAAAAAAAAGATTTTATCACGTCTTCGAAACAATTTAATAAAGTGTCTGTGAATTATTGAGGACCATTATATGAAAAATGAAGTGCTAAATTAGTTTGTTTGTAAACAAAACAATCAACTATTCAATTTGATTGTCATTTCAAGACATTAGCTATATTGGTTGTGGTTCCATAAAGATATCTTGAAGTTTCGAGAGGAAGATTTGAAGTACATCGGTAATTTGTTATTTGGAAGGAGTATTGCTTTTCCATATTTTTTAATATTTTTATTAATGAGTTGAAATTTGTTAAAAAGAAGTATGTACTTAGAAAATAAAAAACAACGATTCTATGAGTCATACCTGTTAGTCATATTTTTGAAATCTTAGAGGCAATAAGATTGTTGTGATTAACATTCTAGAAATGGATAATATTTGATTAAATTTTAATAATGATTTTATTTAATGTTAGTCTAGAGGGTCCTGCGATATTTGTAGCTTTTCGTGAAGGATTTTTAAAAATTTCCTTATAAATTGTTCAAATTTTTTTTCACATTTATTTTACTTCTCTTGTCTAAAAAACGGACAATAAAAAAAATTATTAAACGAATCTAGGTAACATATATACAATGTAATAAAAACATTAGCAAAAAATAAAACGCTTACATAAAATAATCTACAGAACAATTGATGCGTACATATCCTTTTGTTGTAATGCTCTCAATATTTTGCTTTTCTTTTTTCATTTTTAATAACATTTTATCATAACAACAACAACTTTTCCTTAAAAAAATTTCTAAATTCAAAAAAAAAATATTTTCATTCATTCCACTACTACAAAACTTCTTTTGCCTTTTTTTTTCTATTCTTTATTTTGCCTTCTTGTTTTTCTGAATTTTTGTTATTTTACCCACGGCAAGATAATTCACTCCCACTCTCTCTCTATACACATTTATTTGTTCGTTGTTCGTTATTTTTAAGCTGTAAAAGTTTTTCATTATAACAAAAGTCCTCGCATAGATGCTTCACATATAAATTATGTATCTTCTTTTCATATTCTCATTTTCTTCCGTTATCTTAGAATTTTACATGTTTAATGTTCATTTATTCTAAATGTTATACGATATTCCTTGATATGAAAATTTTAAGCCAAAACAAAAAACTCATACATTTTATTTTTCATTAAAATAATTACAAAGAAAAAAAGGTTTAAAATGAAAAAAAAAAATTTTTGTTTAAAAATAAGTTTTAGCAAAAAAAAAATCACTATAAAATGAAAAACGTAGATGAAAAGGGTTTTAATACACAAGGATTCTGTTTAAGATATTTGTTTTTAAACTTTTTGTGGGGAAAAAAAAGAATGAAAAATTAACAACAATGACAGTATCAGAAACAAAGTTTATCAAGGAAAAATAAAAATAAAAATTTTCTGAAAAAGTTAAGTAGAATTAGACAAACGATTATAAAATCGATAGAATGAGTTGTAGAAAAGAAAATCAACTCTCGCCATTGCTTTTCTTTGAATAATTCCGGTAAATACACTAAAGAGCCTAGTAAAGTGCGAGTAGATGTATTAACAACAACGGCCGACGACAATGACGACGAAACGGTAATATCCTTGTGTTTGGTGGAAGGAAAAAGGAAGTGGATAATACATCCGTCCTTGTTGCTTCATGTCACCATTATCCGCAACCTATCCGTTAGACACATATCTATGTATTGTGTATATAAAATATGAATTGTACTATACCACACCCTGAAAGGATTTCAAATATGCTGCCTTGTTGCTTTTACTGCTACTATTTACTCGTCAATAACATATACTACGTGTGCCACCATTTATACACGGATTCCCATATACAAAGAAGAATCACTTTTTGATTCAGCTTGTAATTGTGGGAGCATAAAGTGTAAGAATTTGAAATCCTAGGCAACAAATATGAAAAGGAAAATGGCCACACCCCTAGCACATGTCCTGATTGGTGGAGTTCATATTCATTGGGGTTACAAGAAGTGAGAGTTGTTCTATTGTATGATATGCGCGTTATTATTATGAACACAACTTGATGAAAAGGAATAATTCGCTCTGTATTAGCAATCCTTTGTATCCTGAAAAACAATCACTTGTGTAAAAAAGCAATGAAGTTAGAAAATAGTGTTTAGGTATCAAAAGATGAGGGTTTCAATTGAATCCATGTAACTAGAAATCATTGTTTTTTGAATGAAAACCATTTCAATTGCAGTGTTGTCCTGTTACGAAGCGGTCGTTTCACATTTATACTTCTTATATTTGTCAAATATTGTTTGTATTGTTCTATTACGTCAATAAATAATCCTCAGTTGAAATAAAAAAGTTTTTGTATTGGAATTCATAAAATCAAGTAAAATAGAGTGTACACAAACAGTCTCATAGCAGAATACAATTACGATTGAATACTAAAGATATATTTTTCATACGAAAAAGGACACAAATCCTTATATCACGTCCTCATTTTTGTATCTTCTGTTACTGTTTATTTGATTTAAAATTAGGAGAAAGAAGAGAAGACAACAGTATATATATAAAATATTGCTACGTATTCGTATATATAAAACTCGGCCGGAAGTAGAGGTGTCCGGTAACGGTAACCGGTTCCGATCGTCATTCTTTCCCGTTCCTTTTCCTGTTCCGTTTGCTCTAGTGTTTGTGCGCGCTCCTAAGTATTGTTGTTATTGTTGTTGTTGTTATCATTGAAACAGTTGTTTTTTTAGTTTCTACTTTACATTTTTTGTAATTTTTATTTTATTTTTTATTTATTCGAGTAAATGCTCGTATAGCTGTCGATATACTTATTATAATAGTTATTATGTTTGCTGACGGACAGGAGTGAATAAGAGTTTTCCTCTCGTAGGAAACACTTGAAGGACTATCTTCCGTTTTCTCAAAATTTCATCATATTTAACTTTTAACTAGTACATATACACCGTCGTTGTTGTCGTCCACGTTATTTTATTACTATTCGCCATCATCATCAGTCATCATTGTTCTCTTGATCCTATTAAATTGTTGAACTAGTTTGAACTGTTATCTATACTTTGTATGTATTCAAAAACATCAGTTAAGAATTATTGAATTAATTGAAAAGGACCTTTGACCTGTAACTTCGATTTTTCTTTTCTTTGCATTTATTGATTGGCGCCATGATTAATTTTTGTACATTCAATACATGAGCTACAACTTAAAAAAAATAAATATTAAAAGTGTGATAGTGATTTATGTGGAATTCAAGAAGATACAAGGATAAATATTGAATTGTAGGAAGTGATCAAAACGAGAAAATTTAGTATAATATAGTGGTTGAGTGATAATCGTTATTTGTGTTTAAAACGTTGTCAACGATATTTCCAATTAAATAAAATATAAACTTTAAAAATACATTACGTGAACAGCAACTATTATACCGAATTTATAAAATAGAAAAAAGATGACAACCGGATAATAAGTGTGTGAAATAAAAGAACAAAAACCAAAAACCATACAAAACTTTTATTTCAACATTTTGAACTTTAATAATAATGCTCGATATTAAGAGCTCTGCTGATTATTTGCAACGTTCAGCGGGAACATTTAGTAATTTTTCGATGTTGTTTGCCGGTATGCGAAATTATTTACTCTTCCTTTCTTTATAAATTATGTAATTTTTTTATCATTTTTTATTATTATTTCATAAATCATTTTTATACCTATTTTTAATTATTATTTTTTATTTAAATTTTAAGTCATTAAAAGTTTATTAGTGTAATGAAAAAGCAACAAAATTGGAAATTCAATTAAATATTTGTTTTGTTTTTTTGAAATTCATAAATTTTTTAAAAGCTGATTTAATTTTTAATAAATATACGATTTTATTTCCGGTAATTTCAATTGTTACGATATTCATTTTAAAACATTATCATGTTTTTTGAAGTATATTTTCTGTTTTAAAGACAATTATTTAAAAATAATGTTTTTTTTCATCAAATTTAAGATATTATACTTATTAATTGTTCTTTTTTGTTTTTTTCAAATTACATTTCAATTTATTTCAATAATGGCACAAAATTATTATTTTTGATTTTGAATACTATCTTGGAAAATTCTATAGTATTTTTACAAAAAAAAAAAATAAATAAATAAATAAATAAATAAAGAAAAAAGCAAGAGATCCAAATTTGGATTTAAAAATTAGATATTATTTCACTTTCAATCAGGATAAATTAAAATTACAAACCCTAATAACAAAAAATAATACATACTTCATTTATTTAGAAGATTTTTTTTAAGTTTTAAAATCGAAATAAACATCAACAATAAAATTAGCAATATTTTATTTTAGAAGAAACATTTTTTTCCTTTGCTTTTATTTTGATAATATTTTCCATATCAATATATTTTGTATATAATATTTTTTATATCAATATGTTTTTTTCACATTTCAGATTCATCATACAAACCTTCATGGGGGTCGCACAGTACGTCACAGCCCCAAGGTGAGTAAGATCACTTTATAATCTAAAAGATTTTGTATTGAATTTGACATTTGACTGAATTTCTAGTTAGGACATTTCAAAAAAAAAAAAAAAAGAAGAAAGTTGCATTCTTTTTCGTGAAAGTAAATTCAGTTTGTTTTTACTTTTGACTTTCATTTTTAATGGCCTTTTTACCTTGGCGTTATTTTTAGCCACAAATTCACTTCAAGCTTTTGATCTCAATTTTTTTTCTTGCGAATTATTTTAGAGCAAAAACAAATTGGTCTTGTCTTTCTTTCATTTTAATTTAAACCAGACTTTTTTAAATCACATATTTAATCAAAATTTTTATATGTATTCCAATTATACAGTTTCTGAAAAATCTTATCCTGACTTATACAAGTGAGTTATAAATTAAAATATTCTATGGAGCCTTACAAATTTGAGATTTCTTAATTACATAAAAATTAATTTAAAAAAAATACACCAATTTTTCTTTATTATTTAATTAAAATTATTATTCCCTTATTATCTTTTTGAATTAGTAAACACACTTTCATATGTACTATAATGCGTTATTAATACGATTTAAATTTAATATTTAATATTCTGTGTCAATCAAGACAATTTATTTTTATGCGTGTGCAATAACAACCCTTTTTTTTCTCTTAAAAATAATTTAAAATTTCAAAACATAATCAAAGTTCAACCCATCAGAAACCTATGTTTATGATTTCATTTTTTTTTCTTCCATGTTTTCATCAAAACATTTCGTCAAAATGAGCATTACAGAATATTGCCAAAACACAAAGAAAATGAAAATTGATGGAAGTAAACTTTCAGCATAACTAAATTGTGTTTTGATGATGAAATGAACATGTTATGTTATACAAATTTTCAAAATGAACACTCTAAAATCATATCATGAATCAAAAACGTGTAAAAAAAAAAGATCCTAAAACAACCCTAAAGCATTCACTTTGGAAAATGTCAAAAGTTTTAACGTTGGTGCTATACAAATTACACCCTGCGGTGTTAAGATCATTTACTCTTTGTGTTGTTAGTCAAGCGCAAAAAAAATTTACAACAACGACAACAACAAACATAAAGGCAATGATAACATTTATAAAAAAAAATATCTCATCATTTTGAAAATTTTCAAAAATAATATTATACACATCATCAAAAACAAATTTATAGCAACGAAATTGACAATCGTAAACTAAGGATGATGATGATGATACCATGAAAATATAAGTTTTTAAGTGAAAAATCTCAAACAGAAATTTGTGGAAAGTTTTTTTTTTTTTTTTTCAAAAATTCTGAAAACTCCTCCAAGCTATTTAAACACCACCACCACAGAGATTATGATGAGTGTGCTTTAGCACATCATCAGAACTCATCCTATTATAACAATAAAAGGAGAACACAAAGGGAAAAAAATTAAACTTCTTCTATGTTTGTGTAATCTAAAAAAATATATTTGCACTTACACACATATCTACTATATATTTTGTGTGATTATGCTTCAGGATGTTTTTATAAATTTTAAATGAAAATTTATTGTTGTTTTTGTTGTTCTGATTTCATTTGCTTATTTTTTCATGCAACAGAAAATACTCGTTTTTGTTGATATAAACTATTTTCACAGATTTTTTTAATAAATTTTTTAAAGAAATTTTACAAAATTTTATCGCTTTTATGAAAATGTCATGAATATATATACATACATACATATGTAGGTACATAATTTCGGAATAAATATGTTATTTAGTTGGTTGAATATTGAATACGGTTTTGTTTTTAATTGAGCGGTGTAATAACTGAAAAACATGAAAAAACGACATTCGACTCGGCCGCGGGAATCGAACCATAGAACCTTTACCTTTCCGCTTGCTGTTCTCATAGTTACCACCTAATCATTGATGAAGAATACTCAAACCTCCTACAACGGGTATGTGAAATAAGCAAATTTCCCCATAAACAATATTCAAACATGTACAAAGAAATTCATTTCTCAGAGAAGTTTATAAAATTTTTTAAGACACAAAAATCTCACAATGTATTTTGTGGATTTTAAAATATTTCTCTAAATTAGTTAAGGTAAATATCAATTCCAATAGATATTTCGTAACCTGTATATCACATAATACAAAATTTATTCGAATCCAAAATGGATTCACTTGATGTTCATAGATAAAATAAACCAATGATTTAAAAGAATTCATCTATTCGATTGTCAGGAAAAATTTATCACTGAAACAAAAAATTCAATGAATTTAGCATAAACAAAGTGATTAAATTTTATTATCAAATCATCATTCCTTGATTCATATATAATTTCGGTAGATAAAATACAATTTCCAACCGATTAAATATTCATTTTAATTCATTATCATACTTTAGAAAAAGAATGAAAAAAAAAATCAGAACCATGTCTATCGATAATGTGATATTTTTTTAGCAATTTAATCAACCAAATCAACTGACAAGAAAATCCAATTAAAGGAATAGAGAATTGATTAAAAATCTACAAAGTGTATTGCTATGTGAGATAATGATTTAAAATGTATTTGTAGATGTGTTTTTACATTGACTCAATTTACCTTAAATTTAATTCTTTTGTGCACAAGGATTCAAATCTGTTAGTGTTTTTTTTTCTAAAAACATTTTCCAAAGATTTACATACTACAACAAACCACATTACAATATGTTTTCTTTGTTACACGCTCAACGATAAAAATATAAAATAACAATAAGAAAAACCCACTATCACCACCAACATAACACAACAGACAATGATGATTCTATATGACGATATAAAACACATCGAGACAATAATGTCAAAAAGAAGAAAAAAATACAACGGATCGATCTCTCCTCAGTCCTCGTACACTCAAACACTCACTCACCCACCACCGTCATACAATATAATAATGAAAAGAATGAAAAATTTATAATAAAGTGAATCCTTTTAAAAAAAAAATGATTCTATAAATTTCTATGGTGTGATTTCTCTTTTTGTTTTTTTTTTCTTCTGTTACTCTGATTTCTGATTGTGTGTCCTGAAAACTATTGAAGCGTGTTTTAGAGATTAGCTTGTTACAATTTGCCTTTTTTTTCAAATTTCTTTTATATTTCCTTTCATTTTACTCCTTTTTTTAAATTTTTATTTGTTCAACAGATACAAAAGTTTTGATTTAAAAAAAAAAAAAGATTCAAAAGAGTAAAAAATAATTTAAGCTAACAAATGAAAGATGAAAGCACTTCGATAAAATTGGAAATAAAAAAATTTAAAAATAAAATAAAATTTTCTCTTATTCTTGGAAGTTTATTTTTTGAGAAAGAAAAAACGTTTTGAAGTAGCGTGCAAATATTTGTAAATCCTTTTATTATTAAAGAGTATTGAGAGTGCTATAACGAGAAAATTCTTTTCAAATTGACAATTTTTTTTTTTAACAAAAAAATTTTAAATAAAGCGTATTTCGAAAATTTAAAATTTAATGAAAATAAATGAAAAAAATCAAATAAAAATAATAAAAATGAAATTTACCACGTTTTGTTTCTGTATAACAATATTTATTGTAAATTCGATTTTGAAATGGGTAATTATGTCCTTTTTGTTTGAATTCGTGATGTAATCATTTATTTATTGAATTTTTTGATTTTATTACGAAATTAACACAATTGTTTTAAATTGAATTGTTTCATTTACTAAAACACCATTGTCCTTTTTTTTATATTTTTTATAAAAAAAATTTAAAATACTGTGTGACACTTTTTAAATTTGTTTATATTCTTTTTTCCAATTATTTTTTTAGGCTACAGCTCAAATACATTGAGCACTGTAGGTGTTGGAGTGGGAAAATCTTCATTGGATCCCCATACACATTTAAGACAACCTGGTAAGTTATTGAATTCGAATAATTTTATTTTCTTTTCGTTTAAAAAAAATAACAGTAAAAATAACATCAAGACGACAATTTAATTTTATATATTTTCAATTTTTCTATATTTTTTCATCATTATTTGTTTGCAAAAATTATTTATACTTTGTAAACAAAATCAAATTGCAGCCTTCGGACAGAACGAATAAAGTAAAATAAGCAAGTCTAAAGTAATCAATTGCTAAAGGTCAATATATTCCTTTTGTTAGGACACTTATGAGAAGAGTAAATATTTGATGTGACCAAAACGTGTTAGATTGTACATACATATACATATGTATATGTATGTATGTATGTACGTACTTACTTTGTTAGAACAATTTTAGACTATGTCTATAATATCAAAAATAGAGTCAATTTTCATTGTCATTCTATACAACTTACTGATTTCTCCCCTGATTATTTTTTTTTAAACAAAACGTAAATGATAAAGGATAACATAAACCTCCTTCCTTTACATTACATTAAAAACATTGTTTTCTCATATTATCTAGTCAAGCATAAAAGCTCACATACTTAAATCCTTTTAAGAAAAATAGTCGATTGACTAAACAAAAATTCTCAATGTTATTCAAATAAGTAAACGAATGACAAAAAGAAGAAAAAAAATAAAAAATAACGGAAGAAATAAAAGAAAATAGCAAATTACAGGCACCCAAGCGTTTAAATTACCTGTCGCTATTTTTCACATGATTTGATGGGATTTCAGTATTTTTTTTTCTATGTTTTTGCTCAGTAATTTTATTGAAGATGTAAAATAACATTCGTTATTGCGTCAAAGTCCTTGTAAAGCGTAGCATCTTTAATCACATGAAAATTGTTCTCGGGGAATACTTTATGTTGAAGATGTATTTTGATGGTAAAATGGTATATTATACCGACAAAGAGATGATGATGATGCCTGACAAGCTATTTATAGAGATGATTTTTTTTTTGTTACCATATATTCTTATTTGTGGTGATAATTTTGAATATTGAATGCTTTTATCTTTTTTGCGTTATGCAAAAATTGTAACAAAAGGATATGATAGAAAGCGAAAACGAAAAAGAAAAAGAAAGGAAAAAAAGAGAATAGGATAAAATTACCTGATAAAAGAATAAAATTTCAAAATCATACAATCAACCCTTTTTTTCTGATGCATAGTCGATATATGTAAAAGATTTTATGTAAAATGATGGTGATGACACTTCTTTTAACAAAAAAAATTGGAGAGGGTAAAATTCTCAATGATAACTCTTAAAGATAAAATAATGATGAACTAATTTGAAAAATAAAGCTACTTTTTTTATTTTTTTCTTCAAATTTATAAATATATTTACTTTATTAAAAAATGAGTTTTTGAATTATTGAATTGTGTAATTTCTACAATACAAAGAAATTTAACTCAAGGTCGAATAAAAAATATTTTCATCAATTTATGGTCATAATCTCAACTGTTATTGCTTCAATTTTAATGGACTTTTAATATATGATACATAAATTAAAAAAAAAATTTATATAATTTTACAGTTTTTGTTTTCACTTACCCAATCCAACTGCTTACCAAAATGTTTAATTGTAAAACTTCACTTTATATAAAGATTTACATTTTATATAAAATAGATGTTTTGAATTCACAATTTGAAACAAATGAATAATTGTCTTTGTGTTTACACAGTCCCAGTAAATAGTGCAAAAAAGGTTGTTTTTTTCAAACATAATATGTATATACACATAAATTGCAAAGAAAAATACAATTAAATCAAAATAGAATAGTATAAAATATCTACCCCATTAAAAATAAAATCCTACATACATACATATATACATATGAGTATATTATATGAGATTTGTGAGTGCTTTTTATAAGTATACAATTCCGATGTGATTTTGGTTTCATTTTAAAGTGTCGCCTCTTAAAGAAAACAATAAAGTGAAACTCTTACCAACTATGATGAATAAAGTATTTTAGAATCATCAATATTACGTACATAAATACCGTGTATGTAGATGTACTGCAAAAGAGTGTAGAAAATTGTAACAAAATCAAAAACGTTCATTTTCACGTTAAGAAGGGTAAAAATGTGTTACTCTACTGAACTGACTGACTGATGCTGTAAGAATTTTATCCCCCAAACTCGAAAGGAAAAAAAAACCGAAGCAAATGCATTTTAAGAGTATTTTCCTCGTCGAGAACACTTCAATGTTATTTAAACGTCGAGTTTATTATCAAATATTGTTCAACCTGGTCTAGAAGGGTACTAAAAATTGTATTGGATGGTTTCATTTTGCGGGAGTTCATTGTTTATTTCATTTTATTTTATGAAAATGTTGATGAATTTCTTCAAAATGTTAAACATACATACATATACATTTTTGTTTTTTATTTCTATGTTTATTGAAAGTTTTTATTTAGTTACTGATTCAGAAAAAGACAAAAAAAAAAAAAGAATTACATCAGTGGGATTTTAAATATCCACAAAAGTTTTCAAATAGAAAACCGCGTCGATGGCACGCACCCGGCTTTTAAAATCCTTTTAATTGAGAATTTATATGGCATTCTAATTATGATTTTGTTTTTCAATACAGAACAACAACAACAACAACAACAAAAAACGAAAATATTTTCAAGTATCTTTATAAATTGTACTTGAAAATTTTTCGATACTGTAGCCAACTAAAATACATACTTTACTCATTTATTTCCATTCTTTCGTTTTGTTCAATTTTTTCATTTGTTTCTCGTACTCAATGTTTTGAATTTTTAATTGTGTAAAAATTTAAAAGTGATATGTTTGATTTTAAATGCTGAGAAGAGATTAAGTATGTTATTGTCACGTGGCCAAATTTTATTAATAATTCCCCTTTAATTTTTCACTTACGTACAAATTTCACATTTGTAAAATAGTTTTTTTAGAATTTTTTAATCAACGAAGGATAAACAAAAAAAAAAAAAAAAAATTAAAAGAAAAAATAATAATTTCCTGTTTTTTCCGCGTCTAATACTTTAAAAAGTTTTCTTGCTTATTTTGAAAAATTACTTCATCGTTTAGATGATAATGATTAAGGAAGAAATGTAATATAATTAAAAAGCAATTAAGTCAAATTAACAATCACTTCCCAAAAAATTTTTAGATAATGAAAGTTTCTAGTTTTTCTTTTGCTTTGCACACACACTTTTGAAAACTTTCACGGTGATATAATTTAATACGAAAGCTTGTAAAATATTGTAGAATCATAAAACACAAAAAATGTAATTATAAAACATGAAAATTTTACGCCTTCGAATTACTATAGGGTATTAAAAGGATACTTTTTTGTCTTCTCATTGTCGCAAGTACGCATGAAACCGTAGTGTTGAAAATGAAAAGTAATAAATATGAAGAAAAAAAACTATTCATACAGTGAATCGTCATATTTTTTAATTTTTCGAGTCCACTTTAAGAAATTAATTAATTCAAAAATTAAATTTAGGCAAATTCATTGTTGAATATTTAATAATTCAATTGAAAAATGACTTTTGTTTGTGCTAGTTGACAAAATATATTTTAAATATTTATTGTGCATTTACGTAAATCTTAATTATCATTAAATTATTGAGTTTCATACTTTCAAATTTTTCCAGACGAATGCCTTACCTTATGAATACTTTGCAAAATTTCTTTAACCAAAATCACGCTTCAACAATATCAATCCGACAATTTATTCAATTCAATCCAATTTTATTTCGAACTGAAGAGCTTAACTCAATACTGATTCGCAATGTGTTCAAATTTTACCTGTTAAAAATTTAAATTATTTTATTCGACTAGCGCTGTAAAAAAACACTATCTTTTTCTTAGACTTACCAATTTCAACTTTTTCATACTTTTTATGTCTTCTTTTTTTCTACCCTTTTTGATTAGACTCAGGCAGGGTTTTTGAAAAACATGTTATTTATATACCAAACTCTTGTCCTGCAGTAATATAAAATAATGTAGAACAATACTATCTGTTTTTTCAAATAGTTCACTAAGGAAAATTTCATTAAATTCATAAACTTCGACACTTTTTTTTAAAAATAAGCTACATTTAAAAAGATACAAAAATTTCTTCTTTTCAACGAAAAAACATTAAGTATTTGTTTTTGAATACAAAGTTTATGTAGTGTAAAATTTTATTATTATTATTATTATTTTTTTTTTTTTTTCATTTTTGAAACTTGCATATACTTAATATTCATTATTATTCATAATTTTATTTTCCTTTTGTGTCTCTAATAATATTCTACCTAGAAAATACAAATCATTTGTTTTGAAGCTAATTAAAAATTTTAATTACCATTTATTCACAATCGTCTAGATTCTTATTTCATTATATTGTCTTTAACAATGATATTATAATTCTTATACTTATTACAAGTATAATGTGTTCATATCCTTTCATACATGGTTATACCGGTATAAGGATCTACAGACTTTATAAATAAAGTATTTTTAATGACTTGATTTGCATACTCACTAGTCCAGAAAGCCTATAAAATTTACTTACGAAATGGTATACAATATACTATACATCAGCACAGAAGACTGAAAAACGACTTTATAGTAGTATAGTCTGACAACAACAATAATAATGACTCCTAACAGTCTGAAATTTCAAATGATGAATTTTCTCTGTTTTATGAAATGAAAAAAAAAAACTAAAACACTTATTTTTTTCTTCTTTCTCATAAGGAGTCAAATAGTATTATAATAGTATAACAAATAAAAAGGACTAACAGCTGATTTCGATTTTGATCCTTACTGTTTTGAAATATTACTCATTCGTTTTATTTTGGATTTTTTTTTCCTTATTTTTTTTTTCATTCGCTGTCCGAATATTAATGATAAAATCTGAATTTTTTATTTGAATAAAATTATTATATAAAAATTATTGTCGTCATTGCTGTCATTTTTTAATGTTTTTTGTTTTTTTTTATCGTTTTATTTTTACTTTTCAAATTGATTCAAGATTTGTAATTTATGCAAAAATTTTAATTTATTTATTTTTCTGTCTATATTTTTTTTTACAACTCCCTTATTTTTTATTTTCAATTTAAATTTCAGATCCATATCAAATGTTTGGACCAACAAGCAGTCGATTAGCGAGTTCTGGTGAGTGTACGATTACAAGTATAACAATCCTTTGACCGTGAAATCATATTCTGAAAATGAAAATCATAAAACACTTCAAACAATTCATATTCATTCTTCAGAAACACGTGAGCCAGGTGAAGATTGATTGATGGAATAATAAGTAGGACTCATAAATTTAAAAAACAAAAAACTACAAATGAATTAAAAATTGTAAGAATGGATGAACGAATTAAGGTGTTCTGTAGAACTACATAAAACACATACTACATACATATGTATACTTACATATACCCATTGTAATTATCAGCGATTTAATACTAATTACAAATTTTATTCACAATTTCCAAAGTACAAGGTAAAAAACCCTCTGAATCATTCATTATCTGCCACTTGTTCACATCATTATACCACCTGAAAGAAATATCTTCTAAGTGTGCGTTAAGAGTGCAATCGTCTTAAATGTGCAGTACTTGTTCCACACACATATGTATACTTATCTATTATATTAAGGGTTGTAGGGTTTGTCATTATCATATCATTTTACAATAAGTCAATCATGAAAATTCATTTTTTACTTAAAAGACCTCTTGTCTTGTCTAAAGTGCGTGAACACTGATTGTATCTCACCTTTGTATATCCTGGGTGTATGGTTGGTTGATTTTTATTCTTTTTGTAGTTATTCCGCAGCTTAAAAAAATGTAATCGTGAAAATCAGAATAACAGGCTAAAATTAGACAAAATCAGATAGATTTAACCCCAAAACAATTTTTATTATTCCAATAATGTAGTGGCATAAAACACCTTTTATAAATCAAGAAAGACCCTTACTTTTGCTTTACAATTTTAATTCATTTTTTTAGCCTTTTGACTTTTCGCGTGCTAGATTATTTTTTATACCATGTATACATATACTTATTACATATCGTACGTGTGTGAATGATATGCGACTTTATATGTGGGTGTACCTACATACGTACATACATATATATATTTTTCGGGGTGTGTTGTAACCAATAATTTTTAAGTTTAAATGCTTGTCAGGATTTGTGATCAACACGTGACCTTCTCAAAATATAAAAATAAAATAAAAAAACACAAATAATGAATTTACGTTTTTATTTTGTAACTTTTGCTGACAGGTTACATGAAACTAAATTGTAAATGTTTTTATAAAAATACACAAAACATTTTTTTATGAGAAGAGAAGAAGAAAAAAAAATTTTCATGACACGTAAAACGTTCGAAGCATGAGAACTTTTTAAATTACGTTTTACGTATGGAAAAAAAGTTTGCCGAGAGAAAATTGATAAAAAAAAGGAAAATAATCTTGTACTTTTGAAACAAAAACTCCAAATACAAATCTGAGAAGACAATTTTCGAGTCGAAATAAAAACAAAATTATTTTCAAATTTAATTACACATAAATTAAGCCTTCACAAAATAATGTTGAAATATTTCTTCAATTATAATTCTGTCTGATACCTTCTTAGCATAATCTTAGTTTTTCTTTTAAAATATCTAATCAAAGAATTGACTATGACTAATAACGGCTAATTTATTTTGGAATATACCATATTGGTTTAAAAAAAAAGATAAAAACTATAAAGAAAAGAAAACTTTTGATAGTAAAAAAAAATGAAGGTTTTCAAATGTTTTAATCGAAAGATTGCATGCAATCAAGTAATAATTCTTCTTTCTTTATGTTTCGTATTTGGTTTTTTTTTTTAAATTATAGTCCTTATTGACCACAAGGATAAAGACCGAAAAATATGTTAAATCGGCAATATTCTATATAAAAATCAGCGCATATATACAACTAACTAACAAAAGTGAAAAATATTCTTCAACAAAAAGATATTTATCAGGTAAAATGAAAATAAACATTTATAAACTTTGATAGTAACAAATATCTATCATGGCCTTTAAGACAATGCAAATTATATTTTTGTAAAGTATTTCAATAAAAACGCAATGTCCAAGGACAATTGTCTAACCTCAAACCATGAATAATAAATACTTAACGTTCTTGTGAAAATAAAACAAGAAAAAAACAACACACTACCGTGTTATTACGTTTGAAATAACAATTCACCAATAAAAAATGAAAATTCATGAAACTATGTTATGCGTAGGATTATCGAGTTAGAAATCATTTTCAAAATCGAAAGTAGTAAAACTATGATTATGCTCAAAATTAAATTCAAAAACACATTTATTCACGTGTTCGTTATTGTTGTTGTTGTTGCTTTTTTAGTTTTTTTCATGTGTAATGGGGAGTGAAAACTCCCCATCAATCATCATAATAATTATCGGTTTTAATAGACGTCCAATATATTTGTAACAGTAAACATTAATAAAGTATCGAATCACACGAAAAATATACTATAATATAGTTTTTCTTATACTCATTTCAGAAAAAGTTAAATTTAAGTGAAAATTGGGTGCTATATTTGCTGCTTTCTTATTGCCAGCCTACATTAATCGACCAGAAAATCGGTTCGAAGTCAAAGAGGGTGTGGCGCCCTTTTTTATTTCTATTTTACGGAATCTCTATTTTTTTATTATTATTATTATTATTATAATGATGACGATGAAATATAGCAATCAAAAGTCATTGATTATGATCAAAGACCGATTGTAAATGATGTTGATGACGATGATGTTGTACAAATAATCATAAATTTGTTCCTCATAAATGCGTATACTGTATACTCACATACGCAAATCGCCAATTCATCTAGCAATTAGAATCACATTATCACAGACACTTACTAAGGGAAAAATATATGTATGTATGTATGTAGAAATTTTATCAATCAAGTCAGTTAATATTCATGACATCACGTATGTATTGTATATTTGTCGTAATTGTACTGTGATCTATTAGAATTCACAAAGAATTATTCATAAATTTTAAAGCAACAAAACAAGATGCCTCATAATAAGTACATAATTCATTCATGTGTAAGAATTACAATTTAAATTTATGAATTTGTGCTAATTACGTACACTTCGTATATCTTTTATTGAAAAAAATAATAATAATAATAATAAAAATACAGAACGCCTTCATAACGAAAATTTTTTCAAAAAACAAAAACGGAAAATCAATTTTTACAATCAAACACAGAACTATGTACTTGAAACGTTGTTATGCCAAAACAAGTTTGTATCTTAAAATAACTTTCTAGAATGCATAGTTTTATCTAAAAATCTAAGTGAAAATAATATAAAATAGTTTCCTTGAAAAAATCTATAATGTCGGTCCCTGCCTATTTCAAATTGGTAAATTTCATCATCATCACCATCGTTTCAAATGGTACGAAGTAACTAACCACAACAACAACAGCATAAGTTAAGGAGTATGCAAGTATAAGTCAAAAAGCGATATTTCAATTAAAATAAACTAAAGTGGTGAACATTTGAAATCCTGTGCCTTTTATAAAAATAAAATATAAAATAAAAGAATAAATTTAACTTATAATACAGAAGATTTTTGAGTGCACGTCCGGCCTAACCAATCTACATTCACAATATCCAAAAAGATGGTACTATTTTCAATTTATGAAACTTTAACACGATATACCCACCACCAAAAGCATTTGTTGTTTATTATTTTAATCAGAGCATAAAATCGTTGATTTCTCTTCTTTATAGTAAAATTTTAGTATAGTTACTAGTAATGAATTGGTGTTACGTCTTAAAAGCTATTAAGATTACAACAATTTCTACACTGTTACATACCATCAATGTCCAGCAATAGAAGAAGTTGTACAAAATAAAAATTAATAATTTCATGACTTAAAAAAATAAAAAAGAAATAACACAAACTTGAAAAAGTTAAAAAAGTTTTTAAAACTCTGAAAAATTAGCATAAAACATGATTCGTCATTCCTGTGTTTTGTTTGCCACCTTTTCATATTACCTGAATTTTAATGTTTTTTTTCAATTTTTTTTTTTTTTGGTTTCATTTTTTGTTTTTTTTTTCTTCACTCTTTTCTAGTTTAATTTTTTTTTTTCCTTTTTATTGTCCTTTTATTTTATAATATTTTATAATACAAGGAATTTTATATGAAAACTTGAAGTTTGATATTGAAATGAATAAAATGGGTGGCGGAAGGAGTATGTTTGATTAATTATAGTTTCCTTTCGACAAGAAATCGCTTTGTTTAAACGACCTTCTCACAATTAAGTTTTTAAATGAAAAAAAAAAAAAAATACAAAAAGAAAAAATTATTATGAAAGTCTCACTATATGTGTATACCCGACGGGATTTTAACATACTCGTATATGTACATGAAATCATTAAAAAAAAAATGTTTAAAAAAGAATTCTTTTCTATACATTCTTCCTGTTTTGTGTTTCATTCGAAAATTTTACATATACATTATGTAGCATTTTAATTGTATATATATATTTTAAGATAAGCATAAATATGTATTTGTATACCTGATATTATATATCCTTATGTACATACAAAGTTTTAATTCTTAGGTGTGATAAAAGAATGAAAATAGCCAAACATCAAAGCAAGATCAAGGAATTAATTGCTTCCGGATTACTTATTAAATTAACATTTCCTATAATGCATACACGAGAATAAAAAATTATAATATAATACTAAAATATAAAAAAAAAAAATGAAATTTCAGAATTTTTTAATTTTTCATACATACAATTACCGTCGTTAACATATCGTGTTTGAGAAAAATTTTTCTTTTCTTCACAAATCATTCGTTCATCACTCAAAAGCACTGAAAACAGTGATATAATTTTTTTTATTTTGTTTTTTATTTTATTTTCTTTTTATTTTATATGAGAAAAGGAAGTATTTGAGAGTGCCAAACGACATTACCTGGTAATTAGAAAATTGTAAAACAAAGTAAAATAAAAAGAAAAAAAAAATTACATATTAAAAAAAAAAGAAAAGAAAAATTAAAGTTGGAAATAAACTAAAAGAGAGCAATTTAAACGACAAAAAGGATATGCTCACGACAGGATATATGAAATTGGGTAAAGTGCTTAAGTCTCAGCTCTTAAATTATATTCTCTTACGCGTTATGTACCTGTGCATACATATATAATATAATGTTAATGGTATTTAACTAATTATAGGTTCGACTACATATAGCTTCTTTATACATAAAAAGAAAAAAAATATATTTACAGTTAAAGTACCATTACATCACAAATGAAACACTAATTAGGTATTATCGGAACATTTTAGGAACATATAAAAAAAAGGTAGAATAGAATAAAATGAAAAATAAAGAATTCTCGCACTTGTAACGAATACAAAATGATTACTTCCTTAAGAGAAATAGGTCAACGATAATCACTTCTTGTAATGAATGTGAAATTAAAAAACAGAAAAAATAAAAAAAAAAAATTAAATAAAATGTGTGTGTGAATGCTTAACTTTAGTTTTTGTGTGAAAAAATAAATTTAGAAGGAAAAAAAATTAAACAAAGATTAAATGAGTTCTCTGTTAACAAATAAATATTGTAGTATACATTAGCTTATGTACATTTTCTCTTTCTTGAAATTGATGTGGAAGTTTTCTGCAAATAAGAAGAAGAGAGCTTAATTATCACTATTATACGTAAAAATTACCCAGCTATTTTACGTGGAAAAGTATGAAAAAGAAATTATTACAAGTACTTTTTATCGTGTATGTATAATAATTGGAAGGTGACATAGAAACAGAAATTACATTTTTTACTGAAGTGTAAAATTAAACAATAAAAAAAAAAGTAGGTAATTGGTTTCATTTAATTACTTTTAAAACTGTTTCGCGAAATTCACATATTAGTTTTAGAATTTTACCTTCAAATTCCTTTTTTTAGATTTTAGGTATACTTGGAAACTTTTAAACTCGGTCCAATAAGCAGTAAATGTTAAAGCTTTTTCAATATACATATGTACATACCTATATTAGGTGGCCTAACGTCATTTTTTCTCTCGGCAATGTTTTCAAAAAAATCGTGTAAATGTTTTGTCAAAATTCAGAATATCACTCCTACTTATATTTTTTTTACACACTTCCCTCTTTTATTTCTTAATTTTTCACTGACAATTAACTAAAAAATAAATAAAATTTCAGGTTCTGGACAAATACAATTATGGCAATTCCTTTTAGAACTTTTAAGTGATTCAAGTAATGCTGGCTGTATAACATGGGAAGGCACTAATGGTGAATTTAAATTAACAGATCCTGATGAGGTTGCAAGACGTTGGGGTGAAAGAAAATCAAAACCGAATATGAATTATGATAAATTGAGTCGAGCTCTAAGGTAATTTGATTTACAAGATTTTGTTGTTTTTTTTTCTCGAAATAGACAATTTTTCAAAGTTTTCTTAAAAACATTAAGTTAAATGCAGACAATATTCACCTTCCCTTTTATTTACTCACTTAACTAAATCCTAACAATTAGGGTGGCTTATAGAAATTTCAAAATTCTATTCATCTTCTCAACCCTCTCCTCAAAATTTTATACAAAATATTAAGCAGACTAATGAATAAAATACCATTAAACCGCCTACAAATGATTTCTAACGTTACGATAATGGGATTTTAAGAGAATGATGATGTTCTTTTGGGGTGTCATAATTGCCTAAAGGTTAAAATGAACAAAACACACATACCGAATCCCTATGATTATTGAACTGAATGAATTTTTGTTGTTTTGTCGCCTTTTATCCTAAATATAAAATTCTCAAATATTTAATTGAGAGACAAATGTGATGTTTATGGCATGTGTTTTGAATGCTTGTTTCTCAATTAATTTCAAATAAAAGTGTATAGAGAATAAATCTTTGCATTCCTAAAAAAAAAAATAACAATCAAGAAGAAAATAGGATCAAAATTTCATGTTCATCAACGAAATCACTCATTATTAGTTTCATGTAATTTGAAATTCATAACACATCCATTTTGATGCACGATATCTAATTTTTTGAAATGTTTGTTCAGTGAAAAACAAACGCATCATCGTCCACTGTGTGTCAATTTTCCTTTTTTTTTATTTGTGTATTTTCTCTTTTTTATTCTATTTGTTTTGTATACATAATGAGTTTCACGTTTTTTCCACCGAAAATTGGTAAACATCGTCAATATACCAGTCACTTTAACCTTCAGAGGAACAAAAAAAAAACATTAGAGTAAAAAAAGCTTAATAACAAAAAACAAAAAATGATTTTCAATTACCATTTTGTTAATAAATTTATATTAGTTTTTTTTTATATATTTAATCATAAAATCAGAAATTTATTGAAATTGGTTGTATATATTGATGATCAATGAACATACACACATACATGTGTGTATGTATTTTTCTGTTTATTAACGCATCACGAAATTTCAGAAAAAAATACATTCGTATAATAAAATAAAAAAATAGGATATGGATCCACCCTAACATTTGGAGAAAGAAAAGCAATCACACAGTGGGTTGTCAACATCATCATCATCCTGAATATCATACATACATATATGTATGTATGTATATATGTACAAATGTACATACATACCTTTACTATATGTTTTTTTTTTACTACCCTGATGTTATTTTTATTTTGTTACGTTATTTAATATTTATTTTATACATGTGATGTTACAGTAATATAGCGTTTCCCTCTTGTTTCAATAATGATAAAATTGTCCACCAAATATGACGATGATTTGGTAGTCTAACTAAATATATAAATATACTGGAATGTCACCACATGTAGTCTATATTTGTTTGTAATATAATAAAAATGAATATATAAAATAAAAAAAGGTAGGCTGAAAAAAAAAAAAAAAATAAAATCAGGACGAAAATATATAATTGCGAAAAAATAAATAAATATCAGCAAACATATAAGTTCAATATTATTTCATTTATTATTTTTGTTATTTTCTGTGTCATTATTGTTGATCAATGTTGAAATGTTATAATTAAATTTCTGATCAGATTAAATTTTTTTTCTACGTTCCGAATAATTTGTAGGAGTGAATATTCAAAAATTGTTTTCTAACAGTAATCATTTTAAAAAATATGAATTTTATGAATTTTTAAATTGATGAAAAAAGTCAGTATTGTTGTAGATTTTAAAATCTGTTGAATATTTCCATTAAGTTTTTATTTTTTATTTATTATTATTTATTTTTTTTTTTTTTGGTTATAAAAACAAATATCTTCGAATTGACTTTGTACAATGTGTAATACTTACGGAACATTCGATCTACTATCCCAAAACTGTCATAACAAAATGATTTTGAGTATTTGACAATATTGAAGAGACTATTTTTAAAGTAATCACATTCAGAATGTACAGTTATTCCTATTATCACTTTCACAATTAAGGACTCACACATATGTATGTATGTACTGTATCTGAATGTTTGAATTAGCTTATCAACAAAATCTGGGGAAAAAAAAAATAAAATAAATAAAAATACATAATGATATTATTTAAATTCAATGTCTTGTATTGTCATATACACATAAATAGAATTTGTATCCTATTCATGCTTGAAATTTCATACTTTTATTCGAATGATATATCATGTATAACAAATCTGTAAATCCTTTCAACCCTTTCACCATTAATTCTTTTGTATATGCACGATTTGTTTAAATATGTATATACTTTTAATGTGTGTACATATGTGAGTATGTATAACATTTTCATGTACTTATAAACATGGATTATCTGAACACTAAAGACCCATTAGATGTCACCACTTGTGACATTTCAAGTGACAATGGTTTTTGTTTGTTGTTGGTCTAAATTTTGTTGTTCAATCAAAAGGACAATATAAGGATATTTTACAAGAGAGATAATGTTATTTAATATGCTCATTGCTCATATCATATATAAATTTAATTCAAACAGAATGTAGATTCGAAATGTTTATCTATATCATAAATTTAATGGATAAGTTAAATTCTTATCGAATAAGATGTTAAAGTAGTAAATTGTATAAATATCGATTTCATAAAAGGAAAGAAAATTAGTTATTATATTCGAAATCCGTAATCGAAAATTAAACAAGAAAAAAATTATTAAATTTTCATTAAATTTTTTCTTTAATCTCAAAATAGTTTTTTTTTTACATAAAAATTATTCCACAATCTGTAATGATTTTCTCCTTTGATTAATAAACTAACAAAAAAAAAATAAATAAATAAAAAATAAGGAAAATACCATTACAAGAAAATTATTAGATTTTATTACTATAAATAACAAGACCGCACCCATAAAACTACTAAATTTAGGACATCATTGCGCTCCGTTATTATTTTTTTTTTTGTATCAATCTAACATTATATTGTTTGAATGAACAAAAAGAAAATTAAAAAAGAATTCTCTTCCCCTATTTATTTAGCTGCAGCAGAATATATTTTGCAGTGGTTAAACGAAAGAGAAAAAAAAAGAACTATAAATAAAATAAAGTCTTTCAATATTGCCGTACAAAAAAAGAAACAAAAATTGAGGGGGAGGTAAATGTCTTTGTCTAAAATTAGCTATGATTTAATAATAATCGAGTTACGCATCCAAAAGAAATTGCTTTTTATTTCGCCTCATAAATAGGAAAACAAATTGAAATAGAAAAAAATAAGGAAAAAAAAGTACAATTACTGTTTCAAAGGAAATTTTTTTCCTATTACACCATTGAATTTTCATTTTTACATTTTTTTTTTTCTTCCACTATTATTTTAGTGGTAGTCGTTATTCCAGACGTCTGTTCTATTTTTGTTTGTCCTGTTATTTCTCATCTTTGAATTTTCGTAATAAATTTTCAATTCTTTTGTATTCTTTATTCAATAGACAACAAAAAAACATGAAAATTAAAAGCTTGAAACAATGAATACAATCAAATGACCTTTTCAATGCCAAGTAGTGTTGTGTTTCTTATATTTCTTTTTTTTTTCATTTTTATTGAATATATGTACATACTTTTAGTTTTTCTTGGAGAAAAAAAGTCAACAAGTTTTTTGGTTGTGATGTGAATTTTTTTAGAAAGTTTCGATTTCATTGCTACAATTTAAATTTGTGTTTTATTTTTTCTATGTAATTAATATGCTGTGATTAATTTAAATATTTTCATTTTCAGGTATTATTATGATAAAAATATAATGACAAAAGTACATGGAAAGCGGTATGCATATAAATTTGATTTTCAAGGATTGGCAGCTGCAACACAACCAGCTAGTGATCCCACCTATAAATATCAAAGTGATTTATTTATGACACCATATCATCATAGTGCAAAATTGAGCTCATTTATGAGCCCACATCACGGAATGACATCATCATCTGGTAAAATTTTTTAAAAATTTTTATGTATATTACAGGTTTTTTGTTTTTTATAACTTTCCCTCCTTAAAATGAGTTTACCGTTCTTTGAACAAATTAAACCATACTCAGAAATTTTCTAGATTTTCCAAAATTTTTCCATATTATTTCCCAGAAGATTCTTTTCTGTTAAAAATTATTTTATTTATATTTTTTTAAGTCCTATAAACTCAATCCGTTATTTTATATCCATATGAATCCTTATGAATTCTGATAAAATTTTCATGCAATATAATTTTATTATAATTTTAAATTCAAATGTACCGTAATCTTTTACTCTTTTTTTTTTTTTGTTCATTTAAAAAAAAATTCATATTGAATTTCAATCTTACGGAAAATTTTCAAATTCATTTAATATTTTTCCATGTATTTCGTTTTCATTATGTCGTAAATTGATTTTCTAAAAAACATATTTATGTACATATGTGCATATACTACATAAATATGTAAGTATGTATTTATCTATATAAATACGAGCACATAGCTTCTTTTTTATTTTTATTAAACTACTTATAAATTACTTACATTTTATATACTACATAACTTTTTTAATGTTTTTTTTTTTTTTTTTTTTTTTAAAACGAGAAAATTACTTTTTCAATTCTCATTCCCCCAAATCCCTTTTTTCATAAACAGATTGATATCTTCCATTACCATTGAACAAAAAATTTCAAGAAAAAAAAAATAAATAAATAAATAAATCGACTTGTACTTATATAGAATCAGGAAAAGCTAAGGAAATTTCTGATAAATATGATATCGAAAGTTGACTTCCAAGTTCATGATGTATTTTTCTATTTTCTATATACATATATTATATGTACGTACACCTTAAATATTTCTTTACTAAATACTTTCCCATTTCATGTACTCATAGTATATTTTGTATGTGAAAGTTTTTGTTGTACTTGAAATTGGTTACCGCCCTTCTTATATATTTTTGTATGTACACAAAAATTTTTCTTGCTTTTTTTCCTTTTTGTAATGAGAAGAAAATGTTTTTTTTCTTTTTGTTTTGTTTTCTCAGAAAATATAGATTATACAATTTTCTGAGGAGAAACCCCCGTAAAGTATTCCCTTTTTTTTTTTTTTGAATGTGTTAGTAAGGAATACAACACGTAAATAGAGATAACGTATACTGTGTATCAGTGACCGTCTTTTATGGGGGTTCTATCAACCACATACAATTATTCCTAGAAAATTGAATGTATACGTAAAATTTTTCATACACATTCATTATTATAGGTACAAATCATTTTCCACCCACATTCTATATTATGTATATTCTGCCCGCTTGTCTCATTTCAATCTTCTAAAAGACTCCCTTTTATTTTCAATATTATTATTATTTATATTTTTAACTATGAGATCCAATGGACTCCATCAATATTGTATATACATACATACATATGTATATATGTACATAATATTTTTTGTGGTCGATATAAATGTATAGCTATACCGCTAGATCTAGCTAAACTGATGGTGTATAGGATGTCGAAGTGCATGAACACTTACTTCCGTTCCGGTTACGAATTCGTCGGTAGCGACGGAAACATTCGGGAAATTTTCCACTTTGAGATTGTTTCCCATTGAGTAACAAATTTTTTCCTGAAATTCATTTCTCATTTATTTGTTTAAAAATAAAAAATAAAAAAATAGAACAAATATAAACGAAAATACAAAGAAGTAGAGAAACAGCAAAAGAAAATTGTATACATATATTTTTGATTTTGTATATTATGCACTTAGTATATATGTATGTCATAACAACAGGATATTTGATACCTTATTTTCTTTCCTATTTTGATGGTAATGATTAAAAAATTTTATTTACAAATTAAAAATAAAATTTGTTGTTCATAATGAATTTTTAGTAATTTAATTTACTATTTTAATTTTCTTTTTATTTGTTTTTTAAATTTTAATACCTGATGATTTTATATATTTTTCGTCTTTTTGAACAGCTTCCATTTTTCCGTCGGCAGCATCATGGGGTAATTGGGGAAGTCCTGCAACAAATTTATATCAACCCCATTCAATGAGTCATGTTACACCTTCACATGTAGCACCTCATCTTAGTTCATATCCACATTATGCATGACCATCACCAGGTGGTGGATTTTAAATCCAATAAAACAATAACAGCAAAGCAAAAAAAAAAGGACTCTTTTGTATGTATGTAGTAAATGAACATCATCTGCATTTAAATTTCTATAAAATTATTTATTGTCTCTTTTTAAAAATCTTGATGTATGTATGTATTTATTATGTAAAAGACAATTGATAAAGAAATAAGTATATAAAACTGAAAATGAAAAATGCAGAATTATATAATGTATACTTAAAACATATATTACACTTACACATACATATTTTACTTACATGAAAATGTATATTTTATAATCATTCATGTGAATATTTAAAAAAATAATAATATTATTATATTTAATGATAAATGAAAAAAATTTTTCTTTGTCAAATCATCAGTGTATTTTAGCAATATTTTCTAGATGTAATAAAAGATAAATTTCTTTTCTCTACAACAAAAAAAAAAAATATAACAACAAAAATTTCAATTTATCAGATAACAAAAAAGAAAAGAAAAATACAATGGAAAAAAACCAAATTTATTTCCAATCATGTGTAAAAATTTTAATATTAAAATTTAAAAAAAATATATATAATGAAGTAAAAATAATAAAAAAAAAATAGGTCATAAAGTATTTTAAAAGCACACGTACTATATAAATATATATTCAATACATATTCAAAATATATAATTCACATTTTTAAAGGAAAAAAAAAAATAGAAAGGATACCAAAAAATATATAAAAAGTATAAAAATGGGATTTGAGTACAAATAAGAAAAAAATTCTTATTTATCTCTCTTTCTTATATAATTATTTACACACACCGACACACACGTACTAACATATAAATTATAATTTAGCTAAGTAAAATTAGAAAAAAAAAAATAATGAATATTTAAAGAATGGAAAAAAAAAACTAAAATAAAGGACATACATATAGTAATTTAAAAAATAAGTATATATTATGTAATAATTGATTAAAATATTGTTGATCTAGTCTACAATTTGTAAATATCTATATTTATTATAAAATTATAATTATAAAAATTATTTATTTTATTTATGTAACTGTTTTCTTTCAATGTAACAAAAACAAAAATTCATTGAAAATAAGGTAAAAAATAATTATAATCTTAATGTACCTCCGATTTCTTAGAATGTGTAAAAGTAAACACAAAATCATAATTGTATGACAATTAGGATAACAGTTCATGTACACATTTCAATAATATGTATTTGCACAGTAATAAAAAAAAAGTTTAAAAATTTTTAATTTATTTTTGTGGGTAATTTAACATATCTTTTATTAAATTTAGCAAAATATTTAAAGTTTCTGTGAGGAAAATTTCAAAAAGATTAATGGGATTTTTAGACGGCTGGATAGTTAAAATTAACAAAAAAAAATTTGCTAATAATTTCATTTTTTCCAGAAAGTCCAGAAAAAAGTCATTCAGAACATTGAGATTAAATTATAATTTTCTGTCCTCAATTTAAAATAAAAAACATACATATTTTGAAATTTTTAAAAGAATTACAATTTACAATTTAAAAAAAAAAAATAGTGCAACCCGAATTATTTCATACGATAATTATTTGTGGTAATTAAAGTTTATCCACCCTCCTTTATATATAAATATTACACATGATAAAACTACTTCCTTAAGCACATATTATTATTATTATCCATAATTTTCCTAACATTAATGTTGAATATACGTAAGTAACTCTTTTTTTTTTTTATATTTGTAAATTAACTTATTTATTTATCATTGTGTTATATTTTTTTTTAGAATCTACTTATTTCATATTTTAAAATTAAAAAATTTAACAAAAATTAAGTATCCGAGGAAGAAAGGAAAAATAAATTAAATTAAATAAAAATTTTATAGGTATTGTTTACGTGGAAGACTGTGATAGTTTGTAAACAGTTGTAAAAAAAAAAAATAGATATTATATAAAAAATGTAGTAAACAAGATTTAAAAAAAAAATTTGATTTTAAAAAGTAAAAAAAAAAAAAATACATAAATAAAGTGAAATATTAGAAATTTAATTAATAAAAATTAAGTAATAAAAGCACATACCCATGACGTAAGTTTTAGAAATGAGAAGAAAAAATTTCTTTTGTTGAAATAATATTTTTGAATAATCGAACATATGTGAATTTTCGGTCTCAAATGTATAAGATTTCGAAAAACATTGTTAAGCAGATACATATTTCGACATTAAAGATGAAAAATTTAAAAGTCCGAAAACATTATTAATAATTTTTTAAATGTAATTTTGTGATAATTATAATTTTTAATCAATTTTGCAACTACATAAACTCTAACGAAATTAATAGGATTACCTGGTAATAAAATAATCTGCTAACAGTTATTTTTAAACTATTTTATTTTATTTTTCTTTAACACAATTTAACCGGACTCATACGACATTTATCTAGTTTCGTCGCGTTTACGTATGTATGTTCAATTTTTTGTGACCACTTACCATGATCAAGCCACACATGTTTTTTTTACTTATCAATAAAAGTAATTGAATATCTGAAATTCAATTTGTTTGTTCATATTCGTTTATACACATGTATTTCACAGTTAAAAAAAAAAAAACCAAAAAAAAGTTGAAAAGTTTCTAACATTTCGCAAAATAAAAATAGAGAAAATATTATATGAATATGACAAAAGTTTTTAAATAAAAAAAAAATATACATATATGTATCTCATGTAAATTGATGTATAAGAAATTTAACTTATTAACTATAAAATATAGGATGTATGTACGTATATATGTACTATAATTATATTTCATTAATAAAATTGGTGTGTATTTAAACAAAAAAAAAAAAAATTCTGTAACATGTAAAAAGAAAAAAAACATATTTAAAACATATTAAGAAAAAAAAATAAAGATATAAATTAAAGGAATCTGAAATTACATAAATATATTATAATATAGGTGTGAATAAAAATAAAATACAAGCAAATATTGTAATTGTGTTTTATTTTATACTTTTTCTAAATATTTTTCTATATTTTTCATTGATTTGATTGATTTCAACTTTGTTACAAATATGAAACTTATTTTAATACTTTTTTCAAAATTCATGTAGGTATGTACAATTGAGTATTTACATATGTATGTACAAAATACTATCTTTTTATAACAACTACGAAAAAAAAAATATTCAGGTAATCACATGGCAGTTACTTATTTTCTTCGACTTTTTTTTTTTACTTTTTTATTAAGCTTATTGTTTTGGTTTATTAAACCATTTAAATTCATATCCTATAAGTCCAGCTTCTTTTTCAGTTTCTGGTTTTGGGATATCTTTTTCATCAACCTTATCTAAAGTCAAATATGGTTGATAACCAAATTCATTTGCCAAATAATCAATATTTCGTCTTAAGCCATCTCGACCAACAAAATTATAACCACCATCTTTAATACCTTCATAATCACCTTGTTCATGATGACCATGATATCCTACGGTATAATTAAATTTATAAAGTATACCTCCACCTTCACCAACAGATTTTCCTAATGGAGGTTCTCCACTAAGTGATGGTGTTGATACTTGATTATGTCCACCCGATGAAGATTGTTGTCCTTGACCAAACGATTTTCTATTACTTGGTAAATTTCCACCATTGACTGAACTTCCAGTTCCAGAAACTTTACTTTGTTGCTGTTGTATTGTTGTTCTGTCAGACGATGTAGAGGAACCAATTGATGATTGAGGAACTTGACCTTGATTATTATTTAATTTTGAACTTCCAGCATTATTTAATTTCTTTGATAATGGGCTGAATAAGTTGTTCCCAGACTCTGATGATTCTTTTGATGGTTGTAATGCATTTACACCCTTACCACCAGAATTTTGTGTTGTTTCTGCACTAGATCTAGGATCAAAATATAATTGGTCTTTACTATCGTCTTCATCCGGTTGTTGTGCTCTTGGAATAAGACATGAAGAACATGAAATAGCAGCTCCAGGTTTACGTTTTTTAGTTGTAAGTTGTGGTTTAGTAGGAAGACTTATCGTTGATAATGGTGCACTTGTTGTTGCTGAACCTGTTACAGAAGGGCTGATTCGTGCACCTTTAGTTTCTTCAGCTATAAAAAAAAATCATCAGTTGCAAAAGATTAATGGCTAGAAAAATATTAAAAAGAAAAAACACATACGTAATCCAATTTTAATATTTTTCATTGATAAAATTTTAAAATTTCCATTTTCATCAGTTGCATAAACTGTTACATGGTAAACACCATCCGCTGTAATGAAACCAAACTCTCCCATGATGATACCTTTTTCATCTTTAAAAAATAAACAATCAGAGAAAATTATTGAATAAGATTTAAAAAAAAAAAAAATAATAAAAAAATAAAAAACTTAACAATTTTGTTTACCTTTTTCCTCATGTCTATGCTGATTTCCTTCAATACTGTAACCAAATTCATAAGGTCGAATAGGTCCATCATAATATTTTGAAGCACCATTCACAATTGTTGTCAAAAAATATGTTATCTGAAAATATGTATTCAAATAAAATTTGTATCTTTAAAAAAAATTTAAATTTTCTTATATTATTTCTTACTTTTAAAATAATAATAAAAAAAAGAAAGAAAATAATCGTCTAAAAAGGTCACAACGATCCCATAAAACTGTCGTTGTGTTTATAAATTATTTAAGCTTGTATCTTTTTTCATAAACAAAACAATGTGTTATCTCCATCAACTCTCCACAACTGTTTTTTTTTTAATTATAAAATAATCAACAAACACCCACACTTAAGTATAAAACGTATAACAAATCAATTTTAATGGTTTTTATTCAATTGTTTAATAATTTATTACACATCCTAGTTCATATAAATATTTTTTGATTCTTAAAATCAATGAATTTCAATTTGATAAGAAATATTTTTTTTTTTTTAAGAAGTAATTAAAAATGCCTAAAATATGGTAAAATTATTTAAATGCATTCAAAATACATAAAATAAATTTTACGATTTTATTGACAATTTTAATTAATAAATCATAATAAAAAACATTGGTTTTAAAAATGTTGTAGCTTCACACATTATGTTAATATTACACAATAGAAAAACAAAAACATAAACAAAAAAACGATTTATAAGACGTAAATGTTTTTTTTTTCTTTTTTGAATTTTTGATATGATCATCAGTACCTAAAATATTTCTGGGCATTCAGTATTTTTTTGTTATGTATGTGTAATTTTACAATTTTTATTATCGAATTAATTTTTAAGTAAATTATTTAATTCAATTTGGAAAAAAAAAATAATAAAATAAAAATAAACAAGATTAATGCTTTTAATTATGAATTAGCGTCTTTTTTTTGCTATTCAAAATTCAATTTGATTGGTTTTTAAATTCTTTGTGGTATTAAAGAACATAATTTTTATTTCTTTTTAATTTATTCTAATTGATTCTTTTAAGTGTTTTGGCAATTAAAAATCGTTAAAATCTTCATAATTTGATAATTTTAATAGTCTGAAATTTTTAATGATACATCTGATAAAAGTTTTAAAATATTTTTTAATGAACAAAACTATTGTAATCTTACTATATTTGTGAATTCCATTATTATTGGTACTTCCAAAGTATTTTCTTATCAGGTGGTACAATGATGTGCTCTACTCGTAGGATTCTGGGTAGAATATTTAACTATTTTCTAAGGCAGAAATTATTGAAGATTTAATTTCTTGATTTAAAATCCACAAAAAAATTCAAAACTAAATCTGATTTCAAGTATTTTTATATTTTAAATTAATTTTTTTTTTTAAATTTTATATCAGTTGTTGACTTAGTAATATCTGATAATATGTATGTATATTCATAAATTATTATGTGTGTCTAAATTGATATTTTTTCGGTTTTTGTTTTTAATCAGTTAAACAGAGTATTCAATAACAAGTCAATAACAATAAATTAAATACAAAGTGTTTTCTAACACACCCTATATTACAGAGATATTTTTGTTTTATACCACTACTTCCTCATCAACTGTAAATTTTTAATAATTAAAAATGTATTTCAGATTTATACTGATGAAATTATTAATGAGATATAAAGATAACAAATTACAAACGTACATATATTAAAAGTTTCTTCTTTTCAGATTTTTTATTAATTATGTAATTAAAAATATGCAATTATTTAAATAAACACAGGAAAAAAGTATTAATCAGATTTTTAATAAACTAATTTATACTTTAATTAATTCGAATGATATCTTATTTTTAACTCCTATAATCAGTAAAATGACTGTATCATAGCGACTGATTTAAATATGGGTTTGACCATAAAAGATGTACCTAACCGGAATTTTTAAAGTATTTTTCAAGTTCATTATCTTGAAAATTTTGAAGAAATTTTACGAAAAGGGGAAATACTCTCCCTTCAAATAAAGTGCAATGTTAAGACACATATTTTTTTTTATTATTCGACATACATATGTATGTATCTAAATATTGGGGGAAAAAGTACATAAAATATCGTAAATAGCTTTTCATAATTTTTAAAAATCTCATAAATGGAAAAAATGCTTTAAAAAAGATAACATAACTATTAATTTCTCTTTTGTTACCAAAAATTGAAATACATACTTACATATGTACCTCATATGCAATTTCACTATTTGCAATATCTAATATTTGTGACCATATGCACATATGTAGGTACGATAGATTAATAACCTGAAATTACACTGATCGACAAAATTTAAGTCATCGAAAGATTTATCAACAAAAATGGTCTCTTGTAGTTAATTTTAATGAGGAAATCCCAAATATGAAAGCCGCTTGGTTTCATCACGTAAGAATTTTGTAAAATGAGGTTTTTGGTTTCGCATAGACTTTAATAAAAAGCAGTGTAACCTGGTAATCAATCTTCAATTTTTCGTATTTTATAACAAAGGAGAGCAAATTTTGGACTCTATTCGAGAACACTTTTGTGCAATATTTGTTTTTAAATACATTTATGTACCTCACTTTACGTTCCCGTAATAATTTTTGATATTTCATAGATTGATAAAACTATCAAGAAAAGGATTCATTAATCTAAAAGGTTTACTTGAAATTAGAAAAACTTTATAAGAACTTTATAGGATCTTTTTTCTTCACTCTTCATTTGGTTTGATAATACTTGGCTAAATTTCAAAAAATTGCTGTGATTTGCCATAGTAAGCGGCAAGCGCAACACGAGGTTACATTTTGGTCAGTCTATAACACCAGTTTCTTAGATATATTTAAAAAAAATAAATTTTAAAATAAAAATATGTATTTGAAAGTTGCAAAAAAAAATTTATACATCGTGTTACAAATTTTACTAAATTAGAAAAAAACATAGGACAACCTTCCAAAATTTCAGCAAGTGACGCATTACTATGAAAAATGAAAAAATAATTTTTCTGGAAATTCTTACGTGATGGAAATTTTTTATTGTTCAAGAATTTTTTTAGCTGTTGACCAGTGTTATTAAAGCAAGATATTATCAGAGATTCGAATGTGCATATTCATTTATATGAAAATTAAACTATTACATGATGCATTAGCTTGCGATAATAATTATTACGATGATAAACAACAATTTACAACTTAATAATGCAAAATTGAAATTTATAGAAAGAATATTTATTGAAAAAATTATATTTATCACCTTTTTCTTTGTTTTTATTGAAATGACAACCAGAAGTAACCATTAAAACATCCGCATTTATATTAAAATAATAAATTCATTGTCTGGTGATATTTAAATAAATTTGAAATAAATTATTAGTGAATTTTTTAATTGGATTTTATTTAAATCTTTTAAATAAATTTTAATCGGATGTTAATTATTGGATTTATTTTTAATTGATTCTTAAAGAAATTCTATAAATGTTAATCCTATACTTAGTTTTTTTGTTTTTGTTTCATGAGGAAAAAAATTACGAAAACACATTTTTCTTCGATATAATTATTTTAATTTAATATCGCAAAACACAGAGACTAGATTTTTTTTCCCACAAAAATCTCGTTTTTTACAATAAAATTGATCATAACGATCATCTTTCTATCATTATTTTTTCTAATCGTTTTTATAATAGAATCTTATATATATAGTATATATGTATGTGGTTTTTTTATGCAAATAATCACATATAATAATAATTTTAAATTTAACGATTTAAAAGCTATAAAAATAATTTTTTTCTGTCCCATTCCATGCATTTTAGTGCCAAATAATAATTTCATTTATTAAAATTTCCCATTTTCGATTTTTCAAATATAGTCTTAGTGTTGTGTTAATAAATTGATTAAATTAAATTTTTCAAATTTGTTTACAAAATTATCTATGTACAAACATAGATTTTATACTTTCCGCGTAATGAATGTTTTTTTTTTTAAATATTTAAAAAAATGATTTAATTGACACTTAAAAATTAAGATTGTTTTAGCTTGAACATTACATACATAATAGCCATAATTTGTTTATAAAAACAATTAGAGGTTGAATATTTTATGCATTTGTAAAGTAAAAAAAAGTAGTAATAAATTAGCTAAACTTTTCTTAGAATTTTCATTAAAATCTTAAAAAAAAATTTGACATATGTAAGAAATTCTAATTATTAAAGAAATTTGTTTTGACGTTCTTATTTTTTTTTTTTTTTTTCAAAAAAAGAGGACATTCAAAAGTTTTTATATCGAAAGGTTTTATTTTGATATCTCACGCTCGCTCATCGGAAGTTTAACCGAATAATAATTATTTATATGGCTAATGGCGTGGGCCTCCAAATCTATTGAAAATTTTAAATCAAATTTAATCATCATTTTCATGAATACATAAATAATTTCTTTGTTTTAATAGTATAATTTTTCTTTTGAAAGAAAATGAAAAGTTATATCTTTTTGAGTTTTTCTTTTGTCTTGCAAATTAATTTTCATTGTTGTTGTTTTAATATTTTATAGTCCACTTGAAGAAAAAAATGAATAATGCATCTAATTTGTTTTTTAATGAGATTTTGTTCAATACTATTTAATTTGAAAAACAAAATAAAATTTTTAATTTTAAATAAATAAATAATAATAAATAAAAAAGACAATATTGTGATTTTTATAAGAAAAAGATTACCGAACTCTAGGTCAGACCAATAAAATTTTGAATTAACAAAATTAGGACAGTTATTGTGAGAAATTTCGCAAAACATTTTTGGGACTTTTCTTTAGATTTAATGACTTCTATTAAAAATAAAAGAAAGTTTTATTTCGTAGATAAACTATTTTGAAAAGAAACAAAAAATTTTGAATGTTATGAAACGGACACACCTCTGTACTTAAATTTTTAAAATCAACTATTAAATAAGAATAATAATAAAATAGCATCTTACGTAAATTAAAAAAAAAAAAATTTCTATAAAATGAAATAATATTGAAAAAAATAATGCCGACATAGATTTTTAATAGTCTTCTACTTTGTATGTTTTGTCTTTAATGTTTCTGGAATTGAATACATCATTTGTTAATTGAGTGCAATCAGTTTAAACTGAACGAAACTAATTTTTCCTTTCGAATATTTTGTGTTATGTGTTACTAATTTTCACAGTTTTTTCTATAAGTATCCTGTGTGTATTTGCAAAACATATCCACAGAAATTCTACGCAATAGTTTCTAACAATTCCTTTAAAATTTCTTGTAAAAGCCGTATAACTTCCGTGGTAAATTTCAATAATAAATAGTCTGGATAGAGAGAATTCCATGGACTTAACCAAAACTTGATTACCATAGGGTTATTATTTTTTTAAAGTATCTTTTATTAATTAATTACTATTTTGTCATATAAATTCAACAAATAAATTTGCCAGCTGGATCTCATAAACAAAAATTTCGTAATATTTTATTTAACTTTTTTTCCATTGTAAATTTTTCTTTTATTATTTTAAAAATGTATGATAACGAACACTTCAGTATGCAATGTCTTGAAAAAAAGTTAGTATATGAGTATTAACTTTTACATTGTTAAACACAAGAAAATGAATTATGATGACTGAAGGTAAAGATTTTTTTTATTGTATAATCTAGCAATATCTTCAATTAGATACATACTAAACATATGACACAAATGTAAAATAAAAACACAGAGAAGTATGTAAAAATATAAAAACGTGTACAAAAAAAAATATTTAAATAAATTTGAAAAACTGCATCTAAAAAAATTTAAACAAGACAAAATATTAATAAATTAAACAAATATTTTAATTTTTTATATTCAATTTTCAAACCTTGAAACAAAATTAATATTTAATAATTTTTCGTTTAAAAATTTTTTGTTCCTTTTATGTTTAACTAATTTCAATTTATTGAAATATCAGTTGTACATACATCATACATACTTAATTTTGAAAATATTTATTTTTATTCTTGAAGAAAATATGAATTTTTGTTTGAACTACTCATTGAGATTCAAAATGAATTTCAAGGCTCAAGGTTTAGTTTTTTTTGTTGTTGTTTTTATTAAAAAATAAAAAGAATAAAATAGGTTCTGTGAGTTATATATCTGTAAAAATAAAAAAAATCATCATCTACTCGAATTATTTTTAATTCTTTTTTTTACTTTTATGTTCAAATAAAAAAATTGTTCTCAAATTAAATTCTTTAAATGAAATAAACTTTTTCCTTTTATAAATCATTAATGTTATTCGTTTTCTCATTTCATATACTTTTTATTATACAATTGTAATTAAATTCCATATACTCGAATAAATTATGCAATTATTGACATTTTAAAACTTTGAAAATAGCATTAATTCATGCACACAAGCACACAACATTAAGTAACGAACTGTCAATCAATTTTTATTGAACGTCAAGTGAAAATTGCAAATTTTATTCTACTTATTTTTTTAAATTTACTTATAACATACTCGTATGTAGGTTATTTTTTGTTTGAAAATAGGGTGAAAGAACATTTTTATAAAATGTCCTTGAACCTTTTTTTTTTGTATAAAGCACATTTTTCTTTTTCTTCCTTTTTGTCTCTTACTATTTTTTACAACACAATTTTTTTCTTTTTTAATATTTACCTACCAGCAAAATTAAAAATTGTATCCTCATTGTATTATCGTCTTTTAATATTTATTTTTAAATCAAAATTTCAAGCACATCCTTATAACACTTAAAAAACAAATAAATATAACGATTACTATTAAAATACAATTAAATTTAACCGTAGTTAATTTTTAATTAAGTTTAATCAAATAAATTAGTTGTTTTTTCACAATTGTTTCAATTAATAATTCTAAATCAAAATGTACACAACAATCCTCATATATCTTTTATTAATGACTACTGATTTAAAAACTCTTAAATCGTTTCTTTCTAGCTGTTCAATTTACAATCAGCGATTTATGAAAATTTCATCTTTGAATGTTCACATAATATTATTTATTTATATATATTTTTTTTTTAATTTTGCTTAAGTGATGCACTCAGTTAAAAATAAAACAAAAACGAAAAGAAAAAAAAAAGATAAATAAACACCAAATAAATTTATCTATATTACATATATATGTGACATACTGAACGATAATAACAGTGACCCATGAATAAAATCTTTTTCTATTCATCAGTTGACTATAAATGAAAAAAACTTAAAAAACAGTATTGATTTTTCGTCATTATCACAATATTATTATTACTATATTACCATCATCATCATTATCAGATATTGACTTTATATTAGTTATGTGTAACTTTAAACATATTGTATGAATATGCATATGTACATACATACATACATATGTACAAATGTAGGTTTTTCTAAAGACCTAATCATCTTCACAGCATCCATGTAATAACAAAATTTTTTTGCTGATTATGCTACCTATTGAATTGAAAAAGAAGTCGTCGTGACCATACATATATGTGTACATAGTATGTCATAGATATGTATAGTATGTACTTATTATCTGAAAATATCTAATCATGAAAGAGTTAGCATAGGTAAGTGTTCATCTTCAAAAACACGTCATAAATGATGCTGGTAATTTGAATATTGTTAAGATGTTTGAATATATAATATATGTATGTACAAGTTGTATGAGTATATGATTTCTATTAATATTTAGAAGATAATCAATTTATAAGCTTTCAAAAAAATCACCTTAACGCAACATATAGTTACTTTGTCTTGTTAACTTTTGCACCCTACTTAGTCGTCTTCGTAACAAATATGCAATATATTGAATAAAAAAAAAACTACAACACGTTATCAAATTAAAGATTTATCAAATTTATTAACGTTTCGGTTTGATTGTAAGCACATAATGTTTGTTATTATGTACCATTATATTACTCGTATATTATGTGTACATGTTTTCATTGTAACTGATGCTAATTCACGGGATTTGGTTATATTAAATATTTTAATATTTACTTTTCCTTTTAATTTGTTGACATTTAAAAAAATGTGATCCAGCTTGTTATGAATTGGAATTATGTTTGTGGTCACCTTTTACGATTAATTGAACTTTTAACACTTTCAAAAAAAAAAAAAAAATCAAGGTACCTACATATTAAAATGAAATTTTTTCTGGGATAAAATTTTACCCAAACCTTGACACTTTACAAAAAAAAAAAGGAGTTGATTTTCATCTAACAGTTTTATTTCTACACAAATATTTCGAAAAAATATTTGACACCGTATATTAATTAAAAAATTTCTATTATTCTAATAATTAAAGAAAATAAACAAAAAAGAAAGAAATATTAGTAATATTTTGTTAGCTTATAAAAGCTCCCATGTATCTTAACATTTTTATGGTATTCATTTAGCTAATTATGAAGTCTCATATTAAATGTGCTTTAAATTAAAATTTTATTTTGTTTTACTTTAGCTTAGTGAATTTTTAAAAATAGTTTATTTTTCAAATTAAAATTCTCATAAATCATATTGTAAATCAGGAAGTAAACAATAAAATTATATATTTGTTCGAAATTTTTGAATAAAAATCAATAATATGACATATTTCATTTTAACCCTTTCATTACTAATGGAACATATACATATGTATATATATTGTCCATGGCAAACAATTAAAAATATAACTTGAAAAAATAAAAAGGAAAATGAAACGAAACGGTTAAATATCTTCCATATAACATATTAGCTCACTTATTCTTATTGTGTATTTTGAAAATTATAATAATGAACAATATTCAAAATTAAAGAATGGTATCGTGTCCTTCTGTAATTCTCTAATTCCAAATTATTCTGATTTCTTTTTTTTTTTTTTTTCATTTTCAAGATTAAAAAAAACTTCCTTAAATTAAATGTCAAAACATTTAAATAATAAATACAGTCACATAATAATATGTAAAAACCTTGTCATCTTTGTAATTCGATGATTTTTGTTTCAATTATTTAGAATTGAATATCTTTTCGAGAATTATTATTATTATTTTTTTTAAATATTTTTTCTAAGTATAATAAATCATTTTGTAATAAAATTGTGACAAATTTTCGATACCTTGAAATTTATTGACACAAACAATCAAATATATTTTAAACGTAATATCAGATCGATACAGCAATTAATTTATTTTATTAAATAAAATTAAGGGTAGAGTCTATAATAAAAATTATTCATTAATTTAAAATTCACATTTTGTTAAACAAAAGCTCATAGTGATATTTGATATCTTATTATTTAATTTTTTTTTTTCTTTACTACGCTTTGTTTACATTCAAAAACAAGTAATTTTTGCAATTTATATATAAACATTTCTATGTAGATTGAAAAAAAAAAACACAAGATGTAATGCCAAACTTAAAAAGGAATTAGAGAAAAACATGCAATAAGAAAGTATAGATACGTACATACATTTCGAAATTAACACAATTCATTATTACAATATTTTTTTCAATTGATTAAATGTTGCTTCAGTATTTGCTAATTCTACTATTTTCTTAAGAGAGTAAAACCAATAAATGTACATTGAATCTTTGAACATAAAACATACTCGTACTCGTACATTGTATAACATCTTTTTATTTTTATTTTGGGTCATACATTGGTTGTTTCAATTATAAAAGGTTACGATGATGCATAAAATCGTCTAGGTAATAATCATTTGACTTTACTGATTTGTTGAAAAATATGTCTTTGCGGTTGAGTTTGAATTTGTTTTCTTTTATTATTTTTTTAAGAAATGGCAAATATTTACTAGCTACTTTATTTTCATACAGAAAAAAAAAAGGAAAAACATTGTTTTTGAGTTTGTCGTAAAACATATAATTACAGTTTACAGTTTAATTATGATTTCTTTACATGCAAAAAATGTTGAAATATTTAAAAAAAAATAAAAACAAATAATTGATAAAATTTTACTAGTTTTCCTATTCTCAATTCGATGCAGAAACATTGTAGCAAAGTTGTAAAACTACTTAGTATTTGCATTTCACAGAGTCTTTATATCAATGTTGAAAATTAATTAATTATTAGAGTGCATAATTAATGTCTATTGTCTAGTAAGTCATTTTATATTCTTTCAAATTAACATATCGACAACCACAACATATTGATATCCTCCTCAAAGCCACCTGTTTTTGAATTCGCGTTATATAATTCTCACGTAGTTCTCATTGTAATTATCATGGCCGTTTATCTATTAAAAAATTACACGGTAAACTTTGTAACTTAATTTATAACTCAGATACAAATGTTGGATTTCATTAAAATCTATAAGATATAATTAAGAAATCAAAAAAAACATATTAGCTAGTATATGTTACACGATTTAACGTATACGTTACCAACGTTACGTACCCACTAATTATTTTTTTTTTTCTTTTTTAAAATGAAAGGAATTACTTTTTTGATCACGTCGAAAACAGGAAAATATAAAAAGTTCTCGAGGAATAATGTAGAAAAAAATTTCAAATCGAAATATAAAAAAAAACTGTTAATGTCTGTAATGTAATTAATTTTTTAAATATTTGACAATTAAATTGACCAATTAATTAATTATTATTGAAATTAATTTTCGTTACATGAATAAAAAGCTTTTCGTATTTCAGGTGCAAATCAACAATAAAATAATTGAATAAAAAAATTAAATATTCAACTAAAAATTAAGCTTATCACCACTTTTCTGAGAAAATAGTTTAAACAATAAATTTGCCTAACTGTAGGCGTTGTACGAATTAAAATATTTTTTTAAATTTATAAAAAATTTCAATTATCATACTGGAAATTAATTTACATAATTTTCTATTGCTCATTAATATTAAAACGAAGAAAACAACAAAAGAACAAAACAAAGAAATTAAGTAAATTATTTATTTAAGAATAATGTTAATTGTGATTTTAATAAAAAAATTAATTAAATAAAAACTAGATTTGTTTACAATTTCTAAACGGGTTTTTGAAATTAGGATAATTTAAAATAAGAAATTATGTATGTACAAAAATTTCTAAAACAATCGAAATTTTGTAATGACACTTAAAAAAAATAATTGCGAAATTATGTAAATCTACGGTCTACAACTTTTTTTTTAAACATCCTTTTATCTAGTATATTATATTATGTAATTATTAGTAATTATTTTTTACGGAAACATATTACAAAGACATATTTTATTCGGATTATTTACTAATAAAAATTAAAATATGAAATTTTTGATTTGAATTTAATTTAAATTTCAAGATATTTCGGTGTAAAAAGGGTTAAAATTGATTAAAGACTTCCTATTCGAAGTATTACATTTCCACTATACATATACAAATTTTAAATCGCTTTAAAAAGAATTTTACAATTAAAAATAAAATAGATATTTATATTTAAATTTACACACGTATTAAATAAAAATATCTTATTTAAATCAAAAAAAAAAAAATTGGAAAAAAAAATATTTTGAGTACAACACGGACTCCAATTCATAGAAAATACGTACACGCAATTTCTTATGCAACTTCCGTCTGTGTTGTATTTTTTTTTTTCTTTTTTTTTTATTATTCAAATTTATGCCATTTTAATGAATCTATTTGAATATTTCATGCATTCATATGTTGATTTTAATAAAAATTTCGATATAGCAGGTATAAAATAATAAAAAATATTAGGTAGTTGAATAAAAAACAAAATCTAAAAGAAAAAAATAGCCATAAAATAACAAACAAACTATAAATAGTTTAAAAATATATTTTGATTAACGTTAAATGACCTTGTCTGAAATTACGAGAAAAATTTGTTAGAAAAAAAAGGAGAAAAAAATAACTGAAGAAATAAATAAATGTATAAACTCATAAGTTTAAGCTTTAAAACAAAATCTTTTACTTTATATACATATGTACTTTCTTAAAAATTTTACAATCAAAATAAAAACAGAAAATAAATAGAAATAAACAAAATACCGTCTTTAAGACGCCACCATATGTCACCTGAATTAATATATTCGATTACTTTTCTTTGAAAAATTTGCAAACAAGTAGGTCAAGTTCATCTCTATTGAAAAAAAAAAAAGAAAAACAAAAACAATTATACATCAAAATTTTAAAAAAAATTATTACAATATTAACTTTAATTTGATAATTGTTCTTTTTCTTTTTTTAGTGCACGACTTCTAGGATCTGGGTCACATAATGCAAAAGAAAAAACTACATATATGTGTATTTTAGATAATATTGTTAAAACAATATGTATGTATATCCACGAGCACATTATTAAAACATACAAAACTATTATTAATTTACTTTTCTAATGTCCTTTTAAGAATAAGCTCATGAAAAAATACAAACATATGCCTGCATACACTTGATCATGATGATAGTTTTTGAAACTAAACTCGAATAATCATTAAAAAAATGTTAATTGAATAACAGTTAGAATTAATTTTCAAAATTGCGTGATAAATATAATAAAAACAACAATTTACTTCGAGATACCGGTAACATCTTGCAAATTTTTAATTTTAATACTGAGAAGATTAAAAATCAGAAAAAAAACCTTCCGTTATTTAAAAATTTATAATTCATCGCATTTCCGTTTATAATTGACTTCTTTCTTCTTTTTTTTTTTTGTTTTTGTTTAATTAGTTTCTTAATTATAAAATTCCGTACTATGACCTTAAATGCTTTTTTTCCAAAAAAAAAAAGTATATTTTTATACGCTTATCAAATTATTTCATTATGTGTATTATAATCTGTACCGCCTTTATGCTGATAATTTGGTAATTTACTTACATGTGTATGTATTTCCACATCATTCAATATTTTCTATTACTTAAAATTCGACCTTAGAATTTAGTCTTCCTCATAACAATTTCCATGAAAAATAATTCATCTCAATTTTCAAATAACTCGATCACGTTTTAATTTATGTACATAATTTTCTTGGAGAAAAAAAAGTCAGTGTATAATTAATTATTTACTGTATTTGGATGAATGATTTAAATTTAATTGAATGTACATATTCCGTTAGTGGATCGGTCAGTGTTTATCCACTGCTAAAATTTCAGTGAAAAAAAAACCAAACAAGTCATAACAACTACAAATAATGGACGAAAAAAATGATCAAGGCAAGTAAGAAATTTGATAAGATCTCTTGGTGTTTTTGATATTTTTCTAGGATAAAAAAAATAAATGAAAATTGTGAAAAAAGTGTAAATGTCAAAACAATAATAACAACAACCACAAAAATATACAAATGACTCCACAATTTTTTTTACTTTTAATTGTTTATTTTAATTAATTTTAAATACTAATCTGTACAATAATTTCACAGTCGCCACGCATAGCAAAAAAAAAAAAATAATAATAAAAAAATGATAAATAAAATAATAAATTTTCTCTTTTTTCCTTTTATATTTTAAATTAAATGTTTTTTTTTATCCTTAAATCGTTTATCCAGTTATAAAATGGCACTCATTTGTAATCGGTAAAATTGGGAAGAATCCTTAAGTTAATTTAATATTATGTGATATCACTCTGATGTTCTCTATTTTTTGAAATTATGATTTTAGGCTACTGGTAAATGTTCACCTTGTGGTTGGAAACCATTTTCATCAGCGATATAATTAACTGTGTATGTTTTACCATCATCACCGACATATGAGAATGATCCTTGTACTGAGATTGCTTCATTTTCGGTTCCAACATTTTTCAATTGTCCTTCTTCGTTGGCTTGTTTTCCATCGCTGGTTTCATAGCTATATACATAGTTAAAAAAATAAACAAAATATATATGTAATACCGTTAGGGATATCTTTTGTTAATTTTTTATCGAATAAATTATAAATTGAATTATCCTTTTGATTCGAATTTAATTAACTTTCACAAATATAAAAAAAAAAGTATTTTTCTCGCAGTTCTGTAATTTTCTGTTAAGTATGTTAATAAAATAAAAATTCTTATTTGCGATAATTGAATAACTTACTTCCATTTGTATCCATCTACACCAATGTTGTCACTTTCGTAACGAAGAACTTGTGCTTGTGATGGATCATCAAGTGGAGCAGCTAAGGCAACAGCGAAAATAGCAGCAAATACAATAACGAATTTCATTTTGAAAATAATTTTTTTTTAAGGAAAATTTAAATTAATTGAAAGATAATGTTATCTCTGTGAGAACTAAACGTATTATGTTTTAAAAATTTAAGAATTACCGAATTTATATACCAAAAATTTTTTATGTCATAAAATGTAACGCATTATCATCTCATACACAGATTACTTGTTTTTTTTTCTTTCTTAATATCTGCAAAACAACATTTATTTAATAGAAAATTTATTTAAACAAAAAAAAAAACAACAAACTTTTGTTTTGAAAAAAAAAAAAAAATTATAACAAAAATATAAATAAAACAAATAAAAATCAGAATATTAATTTATTAGCCACTTTAAAAAAAAGTAGTTTTTATGTAAATGAAAATGTATATTTTTCAAATGTATAAATACCGGTCGATCATCATTGCTAATAAAAATAATCACACACATGAATATCTAATATGTGAATGTCATAAAATTCACTACGAATTAACCCTTCAAAGCATTTTTTCTTATATTTTGTTCAAGACTTTGCACACAACAACTTTTAAAATATTATCTCGGAAAAACTTTGAAAACCTTTCGCCCCCAATTACTACTTTTACGATATCACCCAATACAAATAAATATTACTCACGTAAACCAATATTATTTTATTTTTATTTTCTGCCCCTACAGAATTTTTTTAAAGTTTCGATAGTCGATACATTTTTGTTGCCAATTGTCTAAAACATCATACATAAAGGGTTAAAGTAATTTTGAGTATAATTTTTTTTATACAAGAGTGTTGAATGCGGTAAAAATTAATAATTTTTGGTAACAGAGTAAAATGTTAATGTTAGTGTATTGTAGTGGGTATCGAAAACGTTTTATACACGTTTTTGAGAATGTAAGGAAAAAAGCATAAAAATTCATTGTATTATTGAATTTGTTGTCATGATGGAAAATATTCTTAAGTTTTGCACTAAAAAGATGCAATTAATCTTGTTAATTTTTACTAATTCATTTTCCCTGAAGAAAAGTTGCATTTTTAAAATGTTTTAATCAAGAAAATTATTATTTTTTTTTTAAATTTTTTTTTTGCCATTTTCATGATATCTGATACTTTAACGCCTTAAACTAAATAGTGGCCTTCAAAACATAATTCTATTATTACCATCTTTGTATTTTTTATTTTAATATTTTTGTTAGTCGTATGTGTAAGCGCTGTTTCATTTTTTTCATTATTATCCAAATCTGTAAAATCAAATAAAAAAATAAAAATTCACGTTTTAAATATATGATGCTGATGATGATGATAATATGATAATGAATGAATTTAAATAAATCCTCTATCAAAGGCGAAAGTAATCAAATTTGTTTATTAATATCACAAATCATGTTTGTTGTTTTTTTTCAGTTTTTTTTTATATTTATATAACTGAATTCATCGTTTTAATTGAATTTTTAACTGTAAAATTAATAAATTAAAATATAAATACGCGTGATATGATTGCCAGTTTTGCCGGTTTCAATTAAAATTCCTACACATATTTATTATGGCTATTTTTTTAAGTTTGAAATTCAATTTTTTAAATGATAATTTGTATTTAATCAAATTTTAATATCACATTTTTGTAAAGAGGAAAAAAAAGTGATATTTCGATAATATTGAAAGTTATTAAAAATTTTAAATTGATCCGTTAAAATGTTGACTATAATAAAATTTATTATTTCGAATTTTAAAGAATACTAGAAAAAAATTTTACTTCAGTAGGGTGAATAATTCTTTACACAGGACAAAAAAAATTTATAAATAAAAAATAAAATATGGAAAATGTAAAAATTTATTTATTAAAATGAATCTGTACTTTGCTGAATCCTTTCCTACTTCATCTTCATTGAAAACAAAAATTTGAAAGTCTCCAAATTTTCAATAGGTAAACAATTTTTTTAAATATAAAAGTTGATAAGGATTTGAAGCTTAAAAACAAAATTAGTTTTTATTTGTAATATTTATCAATATTTGCTTCAATCTAATATTTCCATGATAAAAATAACCATTATTTAAATTGGAAATTTTTCTATTCAAATGTTAGATGCACACACCCTGTGTGAAACGTGAAATAAACAAAAAATTCCGATATTTAAAATAATGACATTAAAAATTAACTATCGCAGCAATAAATTTTTTTTAAATTATTTTTCTGTCTCGCATATATCATAAATTTAATTATTGTTTATACATTTTAAAAAACATCTAAATTACAAATTACCCCATACATAAGCCCTAATAAAAAATATTTTATTTTCAAATTTAATTAGTCAACACACTTTTTTTGGTTTTAATTTACTTGTTCTTTAATATTATTAAAAATTAAAAACCAAATTCAAAATGAAAGTAAAAGTTAAAAGATTCCTCATGTGTCAAATATATAACGTGTTTTTTTTTTTTTCGTCTAAAAAATCAGAAAAAAACGTTGTTTTTGTTTCTGTAAATCTAAATACATAATTTCAAAATTCCAATTTATTACATAAGTCATTATATTCATTTAGGATACATAATTTATTCATTTATGTTTATTTTTTATTTATAATAGAGAAAAATATCAACACTCCAGATTTTGACATAACCAGTCTATCATTTAAATGTTGATTATTATCAAAAGTTAATATCTAAACTAATATATTTTTTTATCTTTTAAAGCATGAAAGATTTTTAAAAATAGCTAAAAACCAAACTAATTTCCATAAAAGTTTACTTTATACTCGTATATGGTCGTTGTTTATGGTTAGTGTATTCCTTTTCTAATGATGATTCTTTTCTTATTTTATCTTTATTACTAATTTTTTTTTATGTTCGATGAAATAAAAATAAAAATGTTAAAAGTCACCAAGATAATTTATCACATAAGGCGCCAAGGTTTCTCAATTTTGCTAATTAATTATTTTCTAAAAATCTATGATTTTCTTTTCTGTTTTTTTTATATTTAGTTCAGAGAAAAATAATCTTAAAAACAGGTAAAACTTGTTAAACTTAACATTTTCTTGAAATTGATTCTTTTTTTTTTTTTCAAATAACACGCTCAACAAATGCACTGTTTTCCATTTTACCAGAACAAACAAAAACAAAACAGCCTTAAATCCGTAAATTAAACTTGTTTCAAGTTGACAACAGTGATATTTTTTTGAGTTTATTTGTGAAAGGATGAAATTGTAATTTTAGGAAGTAATTTTTTGTCAACTCATCCTTTAAAATATTTTTTTTTTCTCAAGTTAATAACTGTAAACTAGTCTAGATTCTTCGAAAAAAATAGAAAGTATTTTTCAAAAAAAAAAAAAAAAATTAAACCTTGATAATTGCAAAATTGTAGAAAGAAAAACCACAAACATGAACTTTCTAATTCAGAAAAAAAGATTTGAAATCCTACAAATATTATTTGATTGTATGTATGTATTTTAATTTACATTCTAAGCTGTAAAAATTGGACAAAATATGTATACTTTTTTAATTCCCAATACATACATATATACATATATATATATATCAGAAAAACATTTGTTTGTCTACTTGCAGGCGTTAAAGTTTGAATAAACTTATTTTTTTAAATTTTCACAATTCTTCAAAATTTGTTTAAATCACGTAAAATCTATTTTTTTAACAAATAAGAAAATTATTAAATTTTCTCCCCCTTTGAGAAATATTAATATGAAAATAAATCTAAAATAAATCTAAAAGAAATTTTCATTTCCGTAATAAAACAATAACTTTTTACTTATTTTTTTGTTTTATTTATTTTTTTTTTCATTTTTTTTTCTATGATACAAAACAAACTCCAATCAATATTTTAATTTAGGCCTTTGGTAAATGACTTCCTTCTGGATGGAAACCGTTTTCATCAGCAACATAGTTCAATACATATTTTTGTCCATCATCTCCTAACCATTCAACTGTTCCACGTACAACAAGGGCTTCATTTTCTGTACCAATATTTTTTAATTGTGCTTGTTCTTGACGTGCTGTACCATCACTTGTTTCAAAACTAAATTTTTTGAGTACAAAAAAAAAAAAAAAAAAAAAAATTCAAAATTTAAATAGAAAAATAATCTGCACAATATCTATTATTTATCTTACGCGAAATTGTATCCATCAACTCCAATATTGTCACTGTCGTATTTTAAAATTTGTGCGTGTTTTGGATCATCAACAGGAAGAGCGATTGCGACGGCTAAAACAGCTGCAAAAACAATTGCGAATTTCATTTTAATTTTTTTGTTTTTTAATTTAATTTACTAAAATTAAAGATATTGTCTCTTGATGGACACAGGAAGATGAACTGATACTAAAATTTTTGATGCAATGATCTTTTATATCAATATTTTTGGTATTTAGTATTCTGTTAACGTATTCCCAAATAAAAAGAGGTTTTTCTTTTTTAGTTGTTTTTTTGTTTTTGTAGTAAAATGATTGTGTGTTAATAGAATTTAAAATATCTTGTTTTCTTGTGTTTTTTTTTTTTTTTTTGCTTGACTTGAAATAATCAATTTGCCAATTTAATCAGACAAAATTATACCAACAAAAAGAAAAAATATAGGCAATTCTTAACTATTTTTTTTCTTTCTAATGTGATTTTATTTTACTAAAATATAAGTTGTTGAAATATTTTTCTTTCTTTTCTTGTTTACTTTTCTTTTTTTTTAGAAGGAGGATTAATATGATACTTCGTAAAAGTTTGTCATTTTAAAAATAAATTCATGGTCATTTTGTGATGAGAGTGTGCACTCAATACCAGTGTCTAGATCCAGTTAAAAATTTAAGATAATTTTAATATTATAAATTTAAAAAAAAAAATTATAGTCTTCTTGAAAATTTTTCATCATTTTATATGAACCCTTCAAACTATGTAGTTTACTACAGATCTTCGTTTGGGAATGTTTTAGTTATTTTTATTCATATATTGTTATTTTACACTTCGATTTTCAATTATAATGTATTATTTTACAAAGTACAATTAAAAACAAAAAAAGTGTTTTTTTTTTTTTTCAATTTTTTGATATATACTATATAATATTATTCTTTTTTTTTTCAATATATATATTATATGTGATACCCTACAGCATGTACATATGTTACAATACTATATGTATGTTAGGTATGATAAATCTAGTATACCTATATTTAAAGGTAAATAATAATAATAATATTAAAGTTATAATCAAAAATCAAGTATTAATAAAAGATAAATGCGCATTAATGATATTCTGATGATACAATCAACAACAATACTTATTGATATTAACAATAAAAAAAAAGTATTAAACAAATTAGCGAAAAAAAACGTCCATAAAAAAAAATAACTGATTAAAAACACATAAAATCTAAAGTTCAAAAGATACTTAAGCCAGTTGTATTTTTCATTTTCACTTGTTTAGTTGAAATATTTTGAAAAAATTCAAAATTTTATTTTAGTTTTTAAAAACATATAAATATTTTTTCACGGTAAAAAAAAAAGTAATTAAAAAAACACAATCATTATGAAGGTATTATTTGTTGTGCTTGTTTTATTTGTAATTGGAACATTATCACGTCCTCAAGGATCACCATCACCAGCTGAAATTGTTGTATATGAAACAGATGTTGGAGCAAATGATTATAAATTTCAGTAAATTAAATATTTGCACATTTTTTCAAATAAGAGTAGAAAAACAGTAATTTTAATTGTATATCTTTTTTGTATGTTTCTTTTTTCGTGATAATTCTACAAAATAAAAAAATAAAAGGTATGAAACAAGTGATGGAGTAGCACGACAAGAAAGTGGCGGAGTACAAGATTCTCCAAATGATCCAGAAGGTGTTCTATCTGTACAGGGTTCATATACATATGTTGATGATAAAGGAAAAGAACATAAAGTGCAATATGCTGCTGATGATAAAGGATTCAGAATTTTACCAGGATCTAGTCTTTAAAAAAATAAACTTATAACAGTGTATATATAGTCATACTCTTTTTATTTTGAAAGAACAAATGTATCATATATGTAAATTAAAAATGCAAAATAAAAAAACAAATTTTTCAACTATGTTATAAAACAAAAATCATATAAAAATCACTTTATTTTTATTTTTCGAGAGTGGTTAAGAACCTTGAAAGTAAAAGTTTTTCTCGCTTATAAAAGAATCCGAAAATTACTTTTCTTTTTTTGAATTACCTGAATATATACATAGTACATACATATTACATCACTAATTATTATTTTCTTTTTCTTCTTTTTAAATGGTTTGACCTTGAAACCTTTAGTTTTTTATTCTACAACTAAAAAATCAGTTTTTGGGCTTTTTCTTTTTAAGTTTAAAAAAAAAATTGATTAAAATATAATAAAAACGATTATTTTTAAAGTTGAAAACATGTTAATTTACAACGTTACAATAAGAAACTGCTGTAAACATTTCATACTTACGTAATTTCCAATCAAGCATTCAATTTTAATAAAAAATATTTTATTTATGAAAAAACTGTTTTTTTTTTTTCAAAATATAATATTTTTCTCTGATACAACTGTTACAAGAAAAATGAGGTAAAAAATAATTAATAACTTGTTATAATTTTGTTTAAATTTTTATAACCCTCTAAAATTAATATATATGTACATATATTCATTCTATTCTACAAATATCTTTAATAAGGTAAAGATATTATATTAATTATAAATACATACATGAAGGATAATTTATAGTAATCAGAGAATATAAAAAAAGAAACAAGTTCAAAAACTTGTTCATCTTAAGAATATTTAATAAATATTAAAATAATTTATTTAAAAATTAAGAAAAGAAAAAAATACCCGTGTAAATTAAATTAAATAAAAAAAAGATAGACTACAGTAGTTTATTACATTGTAAAGTAGTTAGGAAAATGACAAAGTATAGATGTAAAACATAATTAAGTTTTTACCTTGTAATTTTATTTCTATAGAATGTGATATTTTTTACGTTTTGTTTTTATTTTAAATTCTTTTGTAAAATTAACAAATAGGGTGTTTCATGATCAAAAATGATTTGAATGAAAAATATTTAAATATAAACATTTTTTAATTCAACTCTGCCAAAATTTCCTTAATAATAAATTTAAAAAAATATATTTTTAATAAAGAATTCGCGAAGTCATATGTATGAAGTATAAATTTTATTTATGTTCTTTAAAACTAAAAAGGACTATTAAAGTTTGTGTTTTTTAGCTCTTATAAAGTGCTATTTATAACACTCTCTCTCATTCCTTTTCCCAACTGGTGTATTTCATTCCGCTAAAAGATGAAAAATATTTTTAAAACTTTTTTAAAAAAAAAAAAAATTTTAAAAGACAATAGATCAATTTTCATCGTGTGCTTTTGAGTCATCAATAATTCGGAAAGAAATAAAAATTAAAAAGTCATTTTTTAAACTGATATGATGTATGCATGGCCCTTAATCTGAATGTGCGTAATTCATTTATGACACTTTTATTTAAAATATTTCTGAAGATCTCAACAATGGTATTATATTCATCTCGAAAATATCAGAAAAGTAAATGTCAAAATATTGAACAAATTCAATTATGTATGTATTATTGTTCCGCTGCACTCCGGAGTGGAGCAAACGGACGGCCTCTAAAGATTTTTTCAACGAACTCTATTCTTAGCTGTTATCTTAACATCGTTTCATGAGTATCCAACTCTTTTTAATTCATTGTTTATTGTTCTTCTTCATGTGTTTCTCGGGAGGCCTTTACTTCCGAAATGTTGTTACTGGAGCTTATCATATGTCCAATCCACACGCATTTCTTTTTCCTGATTTGTGAGAGCACAGTTTCCATATTTGCTTTCTTTCACAGTTTGAAATTCGATATGCGTTCCGGCCATAATATCAAGTTCAATAAGGTGATATTAAGTTTCACATTTTTCAATAGATATTCTCATATGGACTGTTAACTAAAAATTGCTTCAAATCTTTCTCTTTAGATTTTATATTCAATCTGTAATCTTGAGCCAGTTTCAAATAATGAATGTTCAATTTATTTAAACCCTGTAAATTATATTATAAATAAAAAAGTACAAGTTCGCCGAACTAAAATCTTCTTTTATTAACAATTTAATTATTTTTAACTAAAAAAAATAAGTAAACCAGATATTATCAAGTATTATTTGATTTCAATACAGGAAATCAATAATATTCTTGTTAGTATCATTTTTAATTCGTCACCATTTCAAAATGACTTTTGTTTGTTTTTTTTTTTTTCAATTAAAATTATTTAAATTGCCACCTTTTTAATAACAAGTTTTTTTTTTCTTAATTTTTAATACATACATACATTCCAATATTTTAAATACTGATTAATTTACGTGACGAAAATGTAATAATTTAATTGATTCATGATAATTTTTTAATGTAAATTGTTTTAATTTATTTTTCTTTTTAACTTTGTAATATTTTTTTAATTCTTCGTGTTAATTATTGTTTTTGTTGAATTTAAAAAAAAAAAAAAAACAATAGTGAGCTTACGAAGATTAATTAATTAACATACAAGGCATGTTTTACAATCTCTTTTTGACATTTATGATAAAAAGAATCCTTCTTGAAAGAAAAGAAAAAACTTATCTGACAAATATAGTAATTAATAACTATGCATATGTTTTTTTTTAACTTTTCCCACGCTAAATATATACATACATACATATATAAATTACATGAATGTATTACGCAAAAGAAAAAACATAAAACTTAATCCAGACACGTTATTGCTTTTTAATAATTTTAATAATATGAAAAATATAAATAAATAACTGTTCCACGAAAAGCAAAACATGTGTGTATCTTCATCTCCTTTTTTGTTTTCCCTATTTATTTTTTTCTGTATATTTCTTCTTCACTTTTTCTTTTCCACAAATCTTTTATTATTATTTTTTTTTTTAAATTTTTGCATAAATTTTTTTAAAATCTGTAATAGCAAAAATTTGAAAGTCGTCAAGGCAAAATGTCAGAGAACTTACATGTGTATATAATTTTTAATATTTTATTATAAACATAATGAGATTCACAAATATATAACACATATATTCACAATAAAATCTATACCAAATATAGTATGTATTTTTCGCGCATATTAAAAATTCACGAATATACCTTTTTGCGGCATTTTTGCACATATTTAAGCATCACATTTTTATATAATACTCAACAACAACAAAATAATAATAATCACAATAAATAGCAATAATATATATCGATTCGATTGACTACACCCAAAAAAACTAAAAGAAATTAGTGTTGAAGAGAAAGATAAAAAAAATACCATATTTTAAGCTATTAGCTCCTTATTTTTTTTGTTAATTTATGCAGACATATTTTTGTTGTTATTTGTTTTTTTTTTTCTTCTTTTTATTATTGTGAATATCTCTAACTCTTTAGTAGTATTGCAATAATAGATCAAACAATAAAAAGAGAATTGGGAATTTTTTGGTATATAAGTCAGTATAATTTCTAATAACAGTTATAGTTCATCTCTAGCCTTAAATTCGATAACATATCAAAAAATTATTCAAAAAACAAAAATCATTATCAAAATGAAATTCGCAGTAGTTTTCGCAGCTATCTTTGCCGTCGCAATTGCTCTTCCCGTTGATAATCCATCACAGGCACAAATCCTCCGTTACGACAGTGAAAATATTGGAGTAGATGGATACAATTTCCAGTAAGTAATTATTATTAAATGAAAGTGATGTACATAATTATAACTGAACAATAAATTGAAGTGGATAAATAAAAAAAATGTACAGTATAAATTCGAAAGTGATAATCTTTGTAATAAAATAATGTCGGGTCTGTTTCTTTTCAAATTACATATTTTCACCTGTATTTTCTTTCACTTTCTAATGTAGATACGAAACAAGTGATGGAATCGCTCGTCAAGAATCAGCACAATTGAAACACATTGGCCCAGAAGAAGATGCTCTTCAAGTCCGTGGATCATTCAAATATGTTGGTGATGATGGTGTAACATACCAAGTCAACTATGTCGCTGATGAAAATGGTTTCCAACCAGAAGCTGCCCATTTACCAGTAGCCTAAACAAATTGATAAATAAATCTAGAAACTAGTCAACAAAAAAAAATAATAATAAAAATTGAAAAAATTTAAAGAAATAAATGAATTTATAAAAAATTAAATAAAATAAATTTCTTTAATTTAAAAAAATATCTATTCCAATTTTTTAAAACGATTAAAGAGGTTCAAGGTTGAAGTGTTTTTAAGACAAAAGAAAATACCTATTGAATTTTCGAGAAAATATCTGTTCGCATTAAAAATTAAAAATTTATTGATATATTTCTTTCAACATGTCAATAACTATAACATTCATTTGCTTTATTATCTGACAATGTGACATAATAATTTACTCTAAACATTGAGTTGTAATAATGGAAAAGATCACACATTACACATCTCAAAAAATACGTTTATATGAATACTATATGACGTGAATTATTGTTGATTAAATACAATCTAAACTGTCGTCATGAATAATGTCTTACTTATTTCAATCTGTTATATGCTTTCATCATGTTATTAAAATTATTAAAATAAACATTCTTGAAAATATCTGAACATAAAATGTGGAAAATTCATTTTATAGCTAACAAGTAATAGTTTTTAACATTTATTCAGATTTTTTTAATATACATACATACATATATTTGATATGGTATGCTAAATCAAAAAACATGAATTTATTCTATAAAAAAATAACAAGTCATAAAAATTGTATCTACATAGTTTTAGCTTTAGCAAACATTAATAATTGCTTCAAAAGTTTCATATAAAATAATTTCTTAATAAAGTCTAATCCAAAGGTCAGAACTGATATTTACGATTGAAATATCTCAGAAATATTTTTTAAAAAAATTATCCTGTGAAACCAAACGGAATAAGAAATCCAAATAAAAGTAGATTTACCTATGATTTGTCGAAAATTTGAAATTTTTTATTCTATTTCTTTAACAAAGAAAACATAAACATATAAAATCCACATTTTTCCATAACTTTGTTAAATAAAACTACTTAACATGATTTTATATTTAGATGACTATCAACACAAATTCAAAGTTACTCACTTAAATCTTTTGTTTTAGTATTTTTAATTAATTTTTTTTTTCTCAATAGATCAAAACCACTGTGACATTCAAGTTAATAAAATTGAGATATGATGAAGAGAAAATTATAAAAAAAATCATCGTGATTGAAAAATTTATCATGGAAAGTAAGAATTATAAATCAAAGTCAATAATAAACAGATAAACAAGAAAAAATATACCATAACATTTTAAAGTAATTAATGCTTTTAATGAAAAAAAATTAAGAATTTTGAATTTTTTTCTTCAAAATTTACAACTTTTTCATTTAATTTGTCGTCATTTTAAAAATTTATTTAATTAAAATATTTTAAAACAAGTTTTATTTTTTGGCGAAGACATTTGTTAAAAAATTTATTTTTACTAAAAAATCCGTAATCTTATAATATGAAAAAAAAAAAATTTATTTTAAAGACATAAATATCATGATATTTCAAGTTTAGAGAATTTTATTAAGAAGAAGATACGTTTATGTAACGGTGAAATAGTGTTTGAAAATATTTGGTGGAACTATTATGTTTTAATTTGAAAAGGATTTGAGAAATTTTTTTGATTTTCCTTAATCCTTTTTTAAAGCAAACTCCATAGGCTTTCTGTCAAAATAGAAATGGAAACGAATTTAACGAAATAAAGATAAAACTGATACCTATGTTTTTCCTTCACGTCATTTAGAAATTTCAATCATTTTGTACCATTAACGTTCTTTTTTTTAAAGAATTTCCCATCATTTTTTGTAGAACAACTTTATTATTACGTAATATTTTTCATTTTTTTATTTTCAAAGACCTGCTTGTATTAATATCTAATATAAAAATTAATATTTTATGTTATGTATTTCTTTTTTGGCAATGGCAAGATTTCAAAAATTACAAAATAAAAATATTGAAAAACAAGAATTAAAAACAAAAATGAAAAACGGTTATAACATAAAATTATTTTATCAATCAAAATGCCGGCACGAACACACTTTTCAATTCTTTCAACTTATCATCTCATCATCATCATCATCGATCGCGTTTAGATTTTTAATATTTGATAATGGTTATAATGGCCTGGTTTTAGCCTGCTTACTGTTTTTTTTATTTTTTTTATTTTTTATTATTTGTTAATCCGCACCATAGGTTATTTTTCTTTATGAGGCAAATATTTAATTTATGCAAGCAGAGTGGAAACACCAGTAATCAATCTCACTTTCGTTGATTATAATAATTATTACAAACCATCAAAATAGAAAAAGAAGAAAAATGAAAAATTGAAAAAAAAAATACATTAAAATCTTCTTTCGAAAATTTCGATTTCTAGTATAAAAGCAATCTCTTGTTCTTCATCTTGTACTAGTTCCGTTTATTGAATAAACAAAGCAACAACACAATAACAGGTGTTTGTTTTTTGTTTTAAATTTAAATTAAAATCAAATATTTTTTAACTAAAATGAAAATCATAATTGCCTTATTTGTTTATTTTATTGGAATTACATTTGCTGCTCCAGCAGTTGATGATTCAAAAGCTGCACAAATTCTTAAATATGACAATGATAATATCGGTGTAGATGGATATAAGTTCGCGTAAGTTACATTTTCTCTTTGTTTTTTTTCTTTAACGAGTGTTTTTTTCTAATTTTCCATGTAGAATATACATATATATTTTTTTTAAATATAATTAAAAATCCTTACAGTTTCGAAACAAGTGATGGAGTTTCAAGGCAAGAAGAGGCTCAATTAAAAAATATTGGAACTGCTGATGAAGCTATTTCAGTACATGGTACTGTTACATGGGTAGCACCCGATGGAAATACATACACATTAAATTATGTTGCTGATGAAAATGGTTTCAGACCGGAAGGTGCTCATTTACCAGTAGTATAAATTTTTTTGAAATTTTCTAATAATCATATATAACATATATAACATATATAACATAAAATAAAAATCATTATTTAAAGAAAAACAACAATTTTTGTGGATCTAGTCTTTTGTTATGTTAATAAATAATATTTAGAAAAAAATTTTTGTGTTATTTTTCATTTTTAATCATCGTATTATCAAATGATTTTTTTTTATTGTTTTGTTATTTTGGAATAAAAAAACATCACCTTCTCAGATAACCTTTAGTAATCAACAACTCATTATCGTTCAATAAATTACACATATGCATATTATTTTAGATGAATTTTTCCACCGACACAAGGCAGTACCGATAACACCCACGAATTAACAAGCCTGTCACAGCAGTCACGTGAATCTTTCTTGTTTAATATTGCTCATCAATCGATTATGGTTACAATGTATTATGTTTTTTCTATAAGGAATTCATATTACGATTACTTCAAGTATATGAAAAGAATTTACAGAATTTACCTTGACCTATTTTATCATGATTGTTTTTTTTTTTCTTTTCTTTTTTTTTAAAAAAAAAGTAACAACAATTCAATTTTAATACATATTTGGTGAATTTTTAAGGCTTGTATATTTCAAACGTCATCATTTCATATGCAATAATTCTCATTTAATTTTCATAACGAAAAAAAAAAGATAATTTAATCATGATATAGGGAAGCTGCTGTCACATTAAAAATATCTTTAATATAATCCAAGGATCGTTTGTATATGATTTTGAATTTTAAAAAATGATATTTATGTACATGTCACCAAGCCCTTTAATAATGATCATAAATTCCATAACTTTATAAGAAGTTTAAATTGAAAAAAAAAAATCAATTTACTTATTTCATTTTGAATGCTACCATCAAGTAAAAGTACACTGAGGATACCTTGCATACATTTTACGTAAAATATTCTTGTGTTCAATTATATCAGAATTTATGATTACCATAAAACATTTATCTCAAAAATTCAGACATAATGGATATGAATTTAATGTACAATAATGTCACCACCATATATATTTTTTAATACATTTTTAACAAGAAACACTAATAAATACTCATAACGCATCAGAAAAAAATTAAATTAAAAAAAAGGAGTTAGTATGCAAACTACATATAACATGCATGTCTAATATTAAATAATATTGTATTAATGTTGATTATGATGATGATGATGGTGATCAACCATCACCATGAGATTGCGTCACCACACCCGTAACTTTCAAGGTTAATGTTTTTGGTTTTTTCGACTCATTTTTTTTCTTCTCAAAATATCGAAAAAGTAAAAGTAAAGATGATACGACAACAACAGGTAAACTTAATCATGTTATTTTAAAAAAAAAATCATCTTCATATTCATAGATACGTTTTTTTTCTTCAAAGAAAAACTTGTTTTGTTTCTACACTTTTTTTTTTTTTGATTTAAACAAAAAAATAAAATTAACAAAAAAACAAACATAAAAAAAGAAAAAGAAATTTATGACAATAATTTTGTCATTTATATGGCACTTATGATATGTGTGCTTTGTTTCTTTTTTCCATCAATATGTATGTATGTACATATGTACATATACTTTTATATTATCATATTGAAGCGAAATTAAAAACTACTCCTATTTTAAATGAGATATTTTTTTTTAGTTCTGTTTTTTTGTTTTTCTTTTTCACAATCAATCAAAACATAAAATATTTTGTTTTTCGTAATTTAGTTCATAATTTAAATAAAATTTGTCAATTTATTTTTCATATTTGTGGCCTTTTTTACAAATTCATATTAAAAATCGAAAACAAAACAAAAAATAAAATACATATAAACGTACAATAAAGACAAACGATTTTGTTAAGCTTATCTAAATCTATTGATTGTTAAATTTGTAAATTGTGTAAAATAAAAAAAATAAGAAGAAAAGAAAAAGATATTTTCATTGTATAAAAATTTTTAATAAATTAAATATTAAGATTGTCTAAAATTGAAAATACCACCAACAGGTAACTTTGTAGTTAATGAAGTATTTTAAATACTATTTTATCTTTTTTCAAAGATGGAGGACAAATTTATAATGAATTAAAAATATAGCTTATTTATTATATCAACAACATATTAGTAACAGTATATACATAGTTAAGAAATAATTCATATATGTTATTTTAATTTAATAAGAAAAGAAAAAAAAGAAAAGATTTTTTAACTATTAATCGACCTTCTTAACTAAAATAACAAGTATTTAATTCACGTCTAGTTAATATGTTTATGCATTCAAATATTAAAATATACCATTTTATATACATTTATTAATTGATTGCGCATCACATCACAGAAAATACATTTAAAAAAAATAGGTACATATGTATACCTATATACTTTTTTTCTCATATAATTTGTGTAAAATAAGTGTTTAACTATAATACTAGATGCAGCGACCTTCTTTGGTATGTCTTTTTAAATGTCTTCGGAGATTAGATTGAAAAAAAAAAATACAAAATACAAAACACAAAAAAACGTGTAACATTAAACAGTGTATTATACATAAATGAATGCGTTAAAATACATGTTAAAAAATTTGTTATATTCGCGCAACTCACATATGAAGTTAGGAGTAATAAGTAAAATAATATATGTACATATGTATAAAATTATTGCAATTATATAATGTAAAAGTCTAGTTCACCTTTCCCACATAAAAATGATGTATTAAAATTGAAAATACCAGTTTATATTATAGATTGGTCATCAATTGCAAATACGATTGCTGATAGCTATTTTATGTACCCACAATAATAATTGTCTAAAATAGGCTAATTGTAGGAAAATCCTTGTAAAAAAAAAGTAAAAATTTTATATTAAAAGAAAAAGAAAAAGAAGAAAACAAAAAGTAAAAATATTTTCATAGAAAATTTTCCTTTTATAATAAAAAAATTTACAACAACAAATTCAATAAAAGCTATAAGATTTCTACTAATGTTTTTTTTCTTGTTTTTTTTTTTTTGCTTTAAATTATAAATGAATGAGAGTATGTTAAAAAATATATTTTTTTTAAAATTTTTTAATAATTATTCTAAAATTATTTTGGTAAAAAGTCAGCTGAAGGTTGATAGCCATTTTCATCAGCAACATAATTTAATGTGTATGTATTTCCATCAGCTGCTGTCCATGTTACACTACCGTGAACTTGTAAGGCTGGTTCTTCAGCTCCTACATCTTTCAATTGTGCCTGTTCTTCACGTTTAATACCGTTTGAAGTTTCAAATCTGTAGAAAAAAAAGTGTTTTGTTTTTTGGAAAATATTATTTTTACAATTTTGTAATTAAATTACAGAAAAATATATTGCTTTACTCAATCTACGACTTCAACAAGTACTAAAATTACTAATTGAAAAGTAGAACATAACGTACAGAGCTTTTTATTTAGAAACATTTTTTTTAATTAGGACCGCTATTTAGGTACATATGTACATATATACTTTTTTTTTTTTTTTTTTTTTTTTTTTTTTTTTTTTTTTTTTTTTTTTTTTTTTGAAGGTGTAGATATTGTTTGGGTTTTACTCAGTTATTCTGGAAAATGAAAAATGATATTTTCAAGTACATTATATTTTATAAACCTTTTTTTGTATTATGTTCTCAAATTGAATGAAGACTAACAATTATTGTAAAACCATGCTTTTTAACGTTTTTTTTTTTTTTATAGAAATGAATATTTCTTTTATCACCTATCAATATTTTATCAAAGTAGGATTCCCTGAATTTTTATATGATTTCAAATTTTAATAAAAAATCAACTGGCAAGCAAAATACTTATAAAAGAAAAATAGGTTAAGATTTCCTCTAATTTATTATTGTATCCATTTAAATTATTTTCCGTGAAATAAACCTTTTTTTCTTTATATAACACAATTTTATTCTACATATCTTATTGTATAAAATTTAACACAATAATTTTTTTTTTGTTTTTGAATTTCACTTACGCAAATTTATATCCATCTACACCAATGTTATCATTTTCGTATCTTGTTACTATTGCATTACTATCATCATCATGCACTGGAAATGCATTAACAATAATTACACTTATTAAAACAGTAAAAACTATTAAAAATTTCATTTTTTTAAATATTTATCTAATAATAATAATTTATTTAAGTAACACTTTAACTATATGTATTTAAAAACCTTAAAACGATGTCTTGTTAATAAATAAAAACCAACTGTTAAATTTTTGTCTTCGATATTTTCTTTTTATATGAATATTATCAAAAAATTTATTTTCCCAGAAAAGGTTTTTAGTTTCTTTTTCCTCAATAAAAAAAATGGAAAAGAAATTTTTCATAATTAAATTGTTACCAAACAAATTTCATTTTTATAAAAATAAATTTTTTTATGAAAAATGCCATACAGTTTTCAGCTATTGATTCATATCTATTAGTTATTACTTTCAAAATATTCACTGTTTATATTTTTTATTTCCAAATAGATATGTTTTCTTTTCTCAAATTTCATATAAATTGAGTATTTATTTTTTATAATATTAATCCTTTACTATTTAATCATGTTGTTATTTATGTATTTTATTTTGTTTTTTATTTAATACTATTTCAATGCTAATATGCAGTTCATCGACTTTTTTTATCAACAAAAATGTGCGTGCACGTGGGTTTGACTCAACACATCAAATTTAAAATTCATATCTAAGCGTTTATTCAAAAATTACATAATTTTTTTTTATTATAAAGCAATAATGCAGTTAAAAGCACATTTTTATTGGAAACAAAATGCATTCTATTTGCATTTTATGAATATAAATTTATGTATATTAAAAAATTCCAACAACTTCAAAGTAACATTTCTTATGTTTGTTCAAAAACCAGTTTACATTTTTTTTAAATGTCAAGAAAAAAGTGATAATAGCATGAAAATAAATAAAATAAAATCCACGCTTATACATAGTGTTTATATTATGTCCTTTGAATTTCCGAAAACTGTGATTAACAAATTTACAAAATGCAACTTTTAATTAGTTTTTTAATATAATTACAAAAGAAAATAAAAAAATAATTAAAATAAAAATGAAATATATTTTTTTTCTAATATCAAGTTTCTTGCTTAAATCTTTTGTTTTTACCTAATGATATATTTGTAAATTTTTTTTTATTAATAAAACAATTGCATATTAATTTAATTCATAAAATTTATAATAAATTGTATATTATTTTGGATTTTGACATGTATTAATTGGTTGATGCATGTTTGCAAAATACATAGTTATTTTAATTTTTTACTTACATACATATGTAAATACATATATGTATGAATTAATTTTAATTATTTCGATATAGCTTTATAGAAACGTTCTCAACGACCGGTCTTATTAATATTTTAAAAGCATTAAAAAGCAATTCAAGGGACAGTGAACCATAAAATAACGTATAAAAAATATATATATGTATATACTACATAATATGTCAAAATTGTATTAGATAGCTTTCATTTAAATAATACTATAAAATAATACGTATTACCTACTATTTTTTCCATTTGTAATTTCAAGTACACAGAATTACCGAATATTTGAAGTGATTAATTGATAATTATGCACTTTCAATTCAAAACTAATTGCTATTGAAATTTTTTTTTTCTTCATAGAATGTCTACTCAAAGCAATGTATCATCAACATCTTCACCATTTGAAATCTAAGTAATTAAAATTCAAAGAAAAAGTCAGGAACAAATATTTGAAAGAAAAAAAAAAAACAAAAACAACTATTCATGCCTACTGATATATTAATTGGTATTAAAATTATTAAAATACATATATTTTATAACAGTTTATTACAAATATGTGGGTATATAAAAGCCATCTCACTATAATAAAATAAATATGCTTTTTTCTTATTATACCTACTTATGCATTATTGTAATAAAATTCATGTACATATTTTTTTTCTTGTATTATTTATTTGTCGTTAAACAATAGTATATTATAATTCTTTTCAAAATCGTCATCATCATCATCACCATCATCATCCTCATCTTATTTTTTTTTCCTTTTAATAATTGCGGCGGGGTATTTAAAATAAAGTATAAATTCTCCTATAAAAATCATGAAATTCAGTACGTTTTACTTATTCATATTTAAACCTCATTATTGTATATTATAAGCAATATCTTTTAAAGTTTACGTACCATTGTAAAATTTGAAAGCAAAAAAAATTGAAGAATAAATAAAAAAAAAGAGAAATAACAATAAATCAAAAGTGCCATTTTAAAAAGTGTTTTCAAAGTATTTTAATTTTTTTCTATTTTGATATAAAAAGTATTATAAGTGCCATCATAAATATGAATAATTTCGTGGTTATCTTTGCATTCACAATTATTTTAACAAGCTCACAAATTGCATTTACAGCACCAGTAGATGATTCACAAAATGCACAAATTTTACGTTATGATAATGAAAATATTGGATTAGATGGATATAAATTCGCGTAAGTGAAAAACATATTACCACTCTTTGTGTTTATCACTTGTGAATTTCTTTCCATAATAATATTAATTTTTCTTTTCTTCAAATGAAATTATTTAACAGATATGAAACCAGTGATGGTGTTTCACGATCTGAAGAAGCTCAACTGAAAAATTTAGGTACTGAAAATGAAGCATTATCAGTTCGAGGAACAATAACATGGGTTGCAGCTGATGGGCAAACATATACATTGAATTACATTGCCGATGAGAACGGTTTTCAACCAGAAGGAGCACATTTACCACATTAAAAAAAATCAAATTTTGAAAATTTAACTAAAAAAATTTTTAAAACATTTAATAAATAAAAGAGACTAGTCTGACTGTGTATTGGAGTACTGCAAATAAAATATATCATGAATTTATGAATAGAATTATTTGAATTTTTTTTTCAACTAAACAAAAAAAACCAAAATTTAAGATTACTTCTAACTTTCAGATGAAGGTTTAAATGATACTTTTCTGTAAATAAGCCGGAAAACTTTTAATAGACTTAGTTCAAGTTCTCCATGTCAATCATCACCTAAAAATTCGGAATATAGACAAAATTCATTCCTGAAAATTCTCCTTTTATTTCCTTCCACATGAATCATCTAATAGATAAAAATGTTCATGTAAACTCAACTCCCACATTTACAAAAAAAATGAAAAACTACAAAAAAAAAATTGATTTTAAAATTCATTTGAAGAAAAAAAAAATATCAAAAAATATTTCCACTTATGAAAAATCTCAAACTGAACTTTAATTTTGTCATAATTAGGTATACATAATATGTAATCTAATTCCCATTAATTTTGCCATTGTTTTTGTTACACCATAATTGCAATTTTGTTTTCTTTTTTTTTTTCGATTTTAAATATTCAAGAAATATTTATAACGAATGACATTCAAAATAACAAACAAAATATAAGATGAATTTTTTTTATACATTTTGAGTTATTGTGTATACAAATCGTAATCATAACAAATATTTAAATTAATAATTACATATGTCATAAAAAAATGCAATATATGCACACCTGCAATGCAATGCAATGCATTATCGGGCGTCGCCCTCTATATTTGAACATTTCTTTATTTATGGAGTTTTTTTTTCTGTTGAAAATCTAAAACAAAAGTAATAAAATAATCGAACAAAAAAAAAACAAAATCGAAGTCAATAAAAAAATTAATATATTTTATTTTATGTATGTACTTTATGAGAAAAAAAATTCAGGCTTTCACATTTACACAATATCTTAACCTCTTTTTTTATATTAGAGTCATCATTATCGTCGTTGTATTATCAAATCATGCGATGGTGATGGTGATGACGATGGTAATGTTAATCATCATCATCATCAGTAGAGTAATTCAAATGTGTCTTTTATCTAAATTTATGCAACTGATGCAACATACAAATTAGTTATTTATACACAAACAAGAATACGTTTAGGTACATCTATCTATATATACGCATATATGATAATATAATACACGCATATATGTTATGTAGGTACATATGATATTTTATTAAAGATACATTGTAACTATGTAGATTCATCTTATTCATTATCAATATAATATAATGTGTAAAGATTTAGAGACCTTTTTCCGGCAAATGCGTGCTTATAAAAGACACAAAAATCGTCTAACAATCCACAGTCTATTATCGGCAATATTTGAATAGTGAATACCGAAAAAAATAATAGCTATTTTTAATATTTAGTTATAAATAAACATTTTTTTTTTTTTTGTGAATTAAAATAATTTATTGTAAAAATGAAATTCATTATTGTATTTGCAACAATTTTTGCTATTGCATTAGCTGCACCCGTTGATGACTCAAGGAATGCACAAATCATTCGTTACGATAATGATAATATCGGCGTAGAAGGATACAATTTTGCGTAAGTTCATTATTCAATTAATGAAAATGTATCTTTTTTTTTTTTTTTTGAATAAGTGATCTAATCTCATTATTCATAATTTTTTGAAATTATGTTACCTATATTTATTATTATTTTAAATAATTCTCACAGCTATGAAACCAGTGACGGAGTATCACGGAGTGAACAAGCACAATTAAAAAATGTTGGTACTGAAAATGAGGCAATATCAGTACGAGGTACTGTTACATGGGTTGCACCTGATGGACAAACATTCACATTAAATTATATTGCCGATGAGAATGGTTTTCAACCAGATGGTGCACATTTACCGCGAACATAATTTTATTTAATTTAACAAAAAATTGATTAAAATAATAATTTTTAGTTACTAGTCCCATACACATATTATATATTTAATTTCAATAACAAAATTTTATATATTTTCGTACTATATATAGGTATGTATAATTTCTATATATGTAAATTGTTATTTTATATTCTTTTCTGTAAAGGAATAAAATTTATTTAAAATTTTATTTAAAATATGTGGTTTAATATTTTATTGACAATGCTTTTTGACAAAATTTTTCAAAAACAAAGAGGATACTTCATAACTTTTCAACCTTAATATATTCAATATTTATATATCTGAACCTTCTCATTTTAATAAGATAATTACCATTTGATCCTTGAAAATAGAAAGCCTATTTTAAAAATCATCTGAACCTTGTAAATTTCATGTGTCGATTGATTTTTTTCATTTTATGAAAATAGGTAGGAAATTTTTTTATGAATAATTTGTATACTTTTAGAATTGATTACAAAATCAAGGTTTTGTCTTTGGATTTAATTATCGTATTATTTTTGTAATATGAATTGAAACTGATAGAATATTTATTCATATAGGATAATGAAGGAATATTAATGAGACATATTTTACAAGGGCAAGGGTTTTTATTCCGGTATACCTCAAACATAAAACAGACCTGATTGAAATTAAACTATATATATTTTCTTTCTTTTAATTAGAGATGAAGTTAATTAATTTAACTGTGGAATTACTCATTTGAGTTTTCTTTTTCGCAGAAGACATTTAAGTGAAAAAAAAAATCTTTCAGAATTTGGAATAAATTGAACGCTTTTCATTAATTTTTAAATTTTTCTAATTTACTTAATAAATAACGATTCAGAATTACATTTGCTTGTTTTACCTTTTTTTAATTTAAATACATTTGAAAAGGGTGCACAAAAGTTTTTATACATATGTATATGTACATACATACTATGTATACGGTCTTTAAAAGTTGCATACAAATTATTAATACCGCTTGTAAAATAACTTGAATTAAAATTTAATCATTTCAATTTATTTCTTAACTTTAATGAAAATTTTATAAATTTTTAAGTTTTATAAAAAGATTAATGTTAATTAATTCAATCCTGAAAAGCATTAATTACATGTTGAATTTATTTTCACCTAATTTCTTAAATTTATTTCAAATTATCTTTTTGTTTGTTCAATAAAATTGGCCTCTATTTCTGATTGTTATTTGATTAATAATATTTTTTTTTTAAATAAATATATTCATGTTTTAAAATAAAATTATGATTTTGTAATTTATCGCTGACAGAATATAACAGTTTGTATAGTTAAACTTTATAAATACAATTTAAAAATTTAAAATTTATTCTTAATCTTTTTACGTGATTGCATAGTTTTCAACTCTGAAAAAGCAAAAAACCTTTTTTACCAAATCAAGATTTATTTTAAATCCTTATTTATTATAAAACTTATTCTTTAAAATTGAAAGAAAAAGCCATTCATATAACATATAATTAATTTGAAGTTCCTGTTAATTTCTATCCTTTCTATTTCAATTAATTATATAACTCGTATGTCATTTTTGCCAAATCTCACACATTTAATTTAATATTGTTTAAAGCCAATTTTTTTTATTACCATAATGTTAAATTCAATTTAAAAAAATCGCTTTAAATTTAAATTCATGTTATGTTAATTATATTATTTGGTATATATAGCACTTTTTATTATATACCAAATTTTTAAACAACACATGTGTAAAAATAAAAGTGCTACAACAGTTTAAAATGTTGAACCTGATGCATGCTTATATTAAATTAATGATGATAATCTTTTTTCAAGGTCATTGTGTATATGTATAAGTGTATGTATATATGATGTTTCTCATGTCGACCTACCTTCTTTATGTAATAATTTTATTTATTATCATAAAATCGAAATTTTTATATTTTTGTTCCATTATGTTTTATATATTTTATTGCTTTTTGTCCATAAAAACCATCAATTTGAAACATTCGATTTTTCTTCTTCAATTTTTTATGTTTTAACTTTCAATGCTTTATGTTGCATATATCGTTCATACATAAAATTAATTATGTATGTTTGTTTGCGCTTCAAAAATTTTTTTTATTTTTTAAATAAGAGGTAAAAATTATATTAGATTTTCCTTTTTTTCATCTTCATACTAATTTTACCAGAAAGAATTTGAAAGAAAAAAAGGAACAATTATGCGAATTTTCTTCTCAAGCTTGTTACTGGAATGTTTTGCCTTTTTTGAAGAAGTAATTTTGAGAAGCAAAGTTTATCACAACTGTCTCACATTCAACAGAATTTGAAAATCGAAGGACAAAAAAGTATGAAAGTTTCTTGCTTAAATCTTTTGTTTTTATGCATCTCCTAAATGAAATAAATTCATTTCCACTTCAACAACCCTTCATTTTTTTAGATATATTATACATACATGTATATTTCATATCGGAAATTCTTATGCAAATATTCATTACAAAGTATATAATCGAAAGTAAAATTTTAAATATCAACTATCAATATAAACTATCAATTTTAAACGATGCGCTTCTTTAATATTATTAACTGATTATAATTTTTTTTTTATTTAAAAATTTTATAAAAGTAACTATATAAACATTTTATGTGTTTTCTTTTCAATCTGCTACCAGCAAAAATAAATAGTAGGTGTACATAATTGACTTCACATTGAAAGTACAAATTTAATTTGTTTTGTAAATAAATGAAAAAAAAAATGTCTTTCACATTTTTAAATACACGTTTATAAACACATGTCGACATTATTTTAAAATAATTTTACAACATGGTATTAATCATACATGTTAAAGATGTTTTTTATTTGCAAGTAAATAGTAATTTTTTGCAATAATTACGATATATACAATTTACATAACAATTTTTTCGCTTGCAATAGAAAAAGACTATGGAATTTTAATTATAATTTTTCACTTGATTTACCTTTTGGTAATAAATTTTTATCAAATAATCGTAATATAAAATCTTTAATTTTTTTCTCATATTTTTTTTTTTATTTCAATTTGTGAATAATTAATCATACTACAGATTATCAAATAATATAAACAGAAGTTATATTAATAAACAAAAAGTTTAAATTATTTAAAAAAAAAAATCCTTTTATATGTGATTTATATTCGAAATTTTTTTATTTATCTTTATTATCGATTGTGTAAAAATTTATTACCTTGCACTATACATATAGTTTCTTTTTTTAGATGACCAACCTTGACCCAATCGTAATTTAAATTATTTTCAACATGCTTAGTTATTTAAAAACAGAAAAAAATTAAATCAGATAGAAAAAAATTATAAAATCAAATAAAATTAAAATCATAATGACCAAATAAAACAGGAAACCAATCGCAATAAATTCACAAAACTAAGAATCATCAGATACAAATATCAGCAACTTCATCCAAATCATTATCATTCTCATCATTTTAGTATAAATTTCACACAATAAGTGACAATGTTTTCTTCTTTTAATTTTAAATTTTTTTTTATCATATCCACTGCAAAATAAAACGCCTTTTTTATATTATTAAAATTTATTTTTGCAACTTTATTTTTAAAATAAATCAAAAAATAATTTATTTTTGTTTAAATTTTCAACTTAAAAAAAAAAAGTAAATGTACAAAAATAAAATCTTTAAAAATAAATAAATCCTAAATAAAGAAAAATTTAAATAAAATAAAATAAAAATTAAACATGAATTTTTTTTAATAAATTTAATGTCTTCTTTGAAATCAAAATTCTTGAAAGTAATCGGAACATTATCTTTACAGTATTCATAATGTTAATAAATGAGCATTTAAAAAAAAAAAATTAAAAACAAATTTACTTTTTATAAACTTGTTCGTGTTACTAAAGTACATGTTGTAACGCCACTTATACACTTTGTCGATCATATCGAATTAAATTTCAAATTAAAATGAACAGGGTACTTCAAAAAACCAAAAGTTTTATGGTTTTTTTTTATCAATCAGTAATCCTTCTCGTACGTAGAGCTTCAGGTGCATGTAAAATAGCCACGAAATGGAAATCTATGCTGTCTTTCAGTTATCGCTTATTTAATCTATCTAATCAGTTTTTAATTTCACTGAGTGTAAAATTTGTTTTGAATTTTTTTTTTTTTTCCTGATTTTTCCTTTAAAAATTTTCATCTTTTTGTACAACCTGTATTAGAAATTTATTATTCATTTTTTGTTTTATAAATCTGTACATTATTCGTATTGGTCATCATCATCTTCATCATCATCAAATAACGATGCTAATATATGCACATAACTTCTTAAGTTTTTCATAATAATGTTATTTGATTTTATTTTAAAATAAATCACAGCAAAATTACAAGGTCGTCAACAAAAGCATGTTACTTACCAACATACTAAGAAAATATTCAATATGTTTGTAATTTAAAAATGAAAATGACAATTTAGTTATTACAATAAATCAAATAACGAGAAAAAAAACTAATTAAGATATTATACAAAAGGAAAAAACAATGCAAAGATAAAAATAACAATATGAAGAAAAAAATTAAGTAAATTAAATTACTAATAATTAGGCATTTATAACAGAAAAAGTAAATACCTGCCTTTTATATTGTTAAGGAATTTAAATTTGCAAAATTAAATTTTCTTAAATTACTTACAATTTATGACCTTTGTGCTGAAATACCACCCATCACAACTACAGTTATACATCTCTTATATTTGTCTTTTAATTGCAATGAATTAGCAAATTTGCAAATATGCCAATTTTATAACACTTTTTCCTTAAAATCAAATTTAAAACATTTCATCAATTATATATATATATATATATATGTATATATATATTTTTTTTTTTTTTTTCAAGATTAAATAATAACTTTTTCAGCAATGTTCAATTAAAATACATAACATCTTAATTTTTATGTGAGTTCATACATTCATTAAATATAACAACAAAAAACTACCACTATCATCATGACATCATAAATATCCTTTTAAGAAATGAATATCAGACAGTTATTATTGTATACCAAAACAATAAAAAAAAAACCTCATAAATAGCTAGATGAGGAAATGGCTATAAAGTAGGTATAAAAAATTAAAATTTGCACACGCATTTTATAATACGGTATTTATTTTCAATTCAATTTGATTTCATTATAGTTTGGTTAGTGGACCCACAAAATAATGTCAGAAAAAAAAGCATCTATACCTTCAATATAACTTAATATTTATCCCCCTACAATTATTGTATACAAAATTTATATTGATGATGAACATTAGGCGCACTATGACCTTCTTAATAATAATATTGTATGTACATCCAGTAACGAAGAAATTCATGTTCAAATATATCTTCTTTTTTTTTCTCAATCATTTTTTTTTTCAACTTTGTTGTTGGATGGAAGATATCACATAATACCGGTGAAAGAGAAAAACAATTTTTTCTTCATAAGTACCGGGTATACCTGTTGTACAATAAACATTTTACATTTTATAATACGTTATATACTATACTTAATCAAAATAATGACGGTTAGTTGGTCATATTCATGTACAACAAACTATATAGATTTTAGATACTACAGTATGTATTAATATATATGTATATACCATGTAAATCATCTACATAATAATGTTTGACCACAAAATAAATAAGTTATGCGGCATGTATATGAGATATTTAAAAATTGATGTTGTATTGTGATTGGATTAGATTCATCGTCATTATCATCTTTATTTTCTTTCAATTTTAAAACTTTTCAACTTCATCATGTCTTGTAATATGAAGTACTCACATAATAATATTCAATGACAATATGATGTGTAAGAAAATAAAGTAAAAAAAAAAAATATTTAAAAAATAAATATAAAAATAGCAAAAATATCTATGAATATTTTATTTATCAAGTTCTACAAGCTTTTAAACTTTTATGCCATTAACGGAATCTGGTGCTTAAAGTAAATGTCATCCACAAACGATGTAACAAATAATCCATAAACTTCTTCTTCATCATCATATGCATTTGAAGGCGATGCAAGTGGGGTGTCATCTTATTATAAAATTATATATGTATGTTCATATAATAAATATACATACATTTGTATATGCTAAGGAGGATGTGCATATTCCATACAAAATTATATATATGTAAAAGTAAATTGTAAAAATTTGCAATGAAGTCTGGATTCATATAAAAAGAGAATCTCACTGATTAACCATCATCACTGTTTCATTAGATTCAAAGATTTTCACTTTCGATTCGTTTTCAATAAGAACTTTTCTTTTTTATTTGTTTTTTAAGTATAATTTTTTTTATAAACAAAAAAGATTTTTCAAATATGATTAAAAAGGTGAGTTTAATCGATTATTTCTTATTCTAAAAACATTGAAAATTCTATCACCAAGGATTAAAAGGATATTAAAAAAAAAAAAACTTATTCATTTTTATAATATTTATACAGGTTGGATTAATATCGTTAGCAATTTTCGCATTAGCAAGTATATGTACTGCAGCACCATTGGATGATTCAAAAAATGCACAAATAATCAGTTATGAAAGTGAAAATATCGGAATTGATGGATATCGTTTTTCGTAAGTTTAAAAAAAATATTCTATTTTTTATCAATCTTTATTGTGTTTTCAATACAATATTCAGATACGAAACGAGTGATGGTATAAAACGAACAGAAGAGGCAACATTAAAAAATCCTGGAACAGAAAATGAAGCAATATCAATTCGTGGTACAATATCATGGGTTGGTGATGATGGTGTTACATATACAATTAATTTTGTTGCTGATGAGAATGGTTTTCAACCAGAAGGTGCACATTTACCAAAAGTTTAGCTAGAAAACAAATAATGAAATTATGAACAACAAAAAAACACACGATGAAATTTATCATGGAAATGAAATTGAAAAGGAAAGAAAAAGAATCAAGAGAAAAAAAACATTCAAATAAATAATTGCGACATACATTCAAATCCACTTTTTTTTTATATTGTTTATATGTTTTTTATATCTTTTTGTACAAATTTGCTGTAAATAATGTCAGTATAATATTTAAATTTAAAATAATAAACATGTAAAAACATTGTCAACTAACTAGGAAAGTGTCACTTACTTCATTTTTATTTTGTTTATTTTTTTATTATAAATTCATTTTTTATTTGTTGTACATGTCGTCTATCAGTGTATCTATATATATTTATCTATATATAAATCTACAAGTTATACAAAATCAAAAAGATTTTTTTTGTAAACGACATGGTGAATCTTCATTACGATATGCAACAATTTCCCATATATCAAAACCAATCTTTTACTCAGAAAGTTCCATAAAAAATGATCTAATCACATAATATGGTTAAAAATTTACTTGTTGTCTAGTACAACACTGTACAACATCTTCAATACACGAAGAATGTGTCAATTGCTTTAATAGTCGGTGGGTCAGTAAAGATATTAGAAATAAAAATTTATTATCGACTTTTTTTCTCGTAGAAATTACGTAATTTCGACGATTCATTCATTTTGATCATTGTTTTGTTCATGAAGATATGTACATACTTCAGGTAAAAATATGCCAATGAAAAAAAAATTAAAATTAATTTTTTTTTATTCGTTTACACACACATCCTATATGTATGTACCCAAGTATGTCTATTTGTTTTAAATGGCGTTGGCCAATAACAAAATTTAAAAAAAATAAAATACAAGAAAAAAATAAATAAATTTGTTGACCTCTTAATTGAATTTTGCAAAAATAATAGCTATAATTCTTTTTAAATATGAAATTATATATGTGTACAATGTACATATGTACATATGTACATATAACTCTGTATGTTGCGTTACATGTATCAAAGCTATATGCGAATACTTGAAAAAAGTTTTAAAGATAGGTAAAGATTACCCCAGTTTAATGACTTTTATATTAAACTAGCTGAACCCGGTCCGCGTTGCTAGACCTTATTTTTTTTTTATTTTTTTTTATTTATTGAAAATAAATTAAATTTTTAATATTTTCAGAATTATAATTATATTTTCAACAAAAATATTTATTTTTAAATTAAAATATTCAATTGTCAAATGTCAATTCAATCAAATGTCAGATGTAATTTTTTCGTGCCTACTACTCCTCAAGGGAATAATACTAATGTATTAATATACATACTATATATTAGTTTTAAATTACTCCTTAAAAAAAAAAGTGCTAAAAACCATTCTCATATGTCATATAATTTTCATTTAAAATTTGGTTAAAATCGGATAAGCCTTTTTTAAACGAACACTCCATTTTTATAGGTATATACATATAGAGATTACATAAAATTGCAAAAATATTCTTAATGTTTTTACACGGTAGTAAAATACTTTGTTTAATGTAATTAAATTTAATGATAATTAAATTGTCTTTACGGCTCAGTTGAATTATTTACCTTTGGTTATTTTTTTGTTTATGGCTATGTATTAGAATGTGATGACATTTTTTAATAAGCAATTAATTATTATTCAATTCAATAAAATTGAATAGATATATTAATTATACTAACCTTCCAGTTCTTATGTATAATAATAGTGGTAATAAATTCTTTTGATATTTCCATAAAAACGTCATTGAAATTTATTAAAGAGTATTCTGTATTCAAAAATTACTTGAACTTCTTCTATTGTTCTCCAAGACAGTAAAGTCCAAATCGAACCTTGATCTTCACAATGTTGACTGCCTTTGTGCCAACCGTATCCTTCCACCTTTTAAAAGAACAGTATGTTCTTTTCCTTGAAAATATCTGAAGAAGTCATATTAGTACATTGACATTTCAACTTATTCCAATTCAAAGGTGTTACAAAATTACTTTTACTTTTCTACAACGAAAGTTTGTAATTTGTTAACAAATTTTTTCAAAATAAAAAAAAAGTCGAAATTACTTCTTTTTTTATGAAATGTGCAATTTTTTTCGCAATTAACAAAATAATGTTTTAAGTGAAAGGTTTAAAAAAAAAAAAACAACAAAAAAAATTTTATTTTTTCATTTGAACTGCCAAGTAAAAATTATAAATTAAATGACAAGAGAGTGATTTGTAATTTTTATTCCTGTTTAAAATTTTATAACTGTACAAATAAAATAAAAAATTGAAGGTGTAACAATTACCTAGTTTTATTTTATGAATTTTGAAATAAATATTTCAAATATGATGATTTATTATTTAAAATTTAATATTAAACCTATAAATAGAATATTGAATATTTCTTTCACATTACATGTTTATTAAATATTTATTTGTATTTTAAATTGATGTTAATAAATATATTTTGCAATGTATGTATAATGTGTAATTTCAATCAAAATAATAATCATTTATCTTTTAAATGCATATTTTTAATTTTTTTTCTTTTTATTTTTAAACGTTCACAAAGAAAACAAAAAAAAGTAAATTTTTTGAATTAAAAATTACAAAAAAAAACGGTAAAAGCAATTTTTTTTCTCATCAAATTTGAAAACGAAAAGCTCAACAGAGAAGATGAAAACCATAAAAAATCATATTTTTTCTATTTCATTTGATTTTAATAGTTGTTAATGAGCTTTTATTTTATCTTTTTTTTTTCTAATTTTTCTTTTTAACACACAAAATATTCAAATAATTTTTAATTTTCAACACATGAAAAAATTTTGAATTTTGAAAATGGAGAAATAAATTTAAAAAAATTTTCACTTTAAAATACAATAAAAAACAGTTCCATAAATATTTTATTTTAGAGGGCCCTTAATAAAAGATAAGGAGTTCAAGTAATTTTTCAATTAATTAAGGATTGTGAAACAAAACATGTCACACTATAAATAATATCCATGATGTATATAATAATATATGATTGAACCCTGATACACAGAATGTACATACATATGTATATTATAATATCCGCCATAACTGCGTGAACAGTTTTTTATTGTGATTGTGTTTTAGAGTTGTATTTTAAAGTTGGTTTGGTGAATAAAAGTGATTTATAAAAAAAATATTGCAAGAATATATGTATTTAAAAATGGACTCAAAACTGAAAAAGTTATTAATAATGTATTTTTTAAATAAAAGTAAAATTGAAAGATTAGATGCGAACTCAAAAATGTGTAAAATAATGGCGCTAAAATCATATAGAAGGATGGGTAACATGCTTTTTTTATTGCTAAAATCAAAAAATAGAAATAGTGGCGATGGTGGTGCACCTAGTGGTGATAGTGATGCACCTAGTGGTAAAGGCGTTGAAGGAGATGGTGATGCCAGTGATGATATTGGAATCATTAAAGAATGTGATGCTGGTGATCTTATATCTGATGTATCTGATGCCATGTAATAAAGATTCAATAGTATGAAAAAAAAAAATTAATAAATTTTAGCTAAAATTTATTAGTAAATATTTTTAGTTTCTACCTTTGATTGTTTCTTCTGTTAATTCCGTAGCATAGTTGCTTTTGTAATGGCCAATAGCTTCGTGTAATACTTGGTAAAATTCCCAGGTAGATGGATTTCCTCCCGAATTTCCAACTTTTTTTTCTTTCATCTCTACAAAAAATGTAATGATTTTCACATTTACTTCATCATACACATTAATATTGAATTTAATATGTACCTGTATCTTTTTGTGAGATTATTTATTCTTGTCCTTATTTATTTTTGTAGTTTACAGTGTTTTCACACATATCAGTATATCAATGAAGTTGTGTTTTCCACTTCCTCACTGAGTAAACACGTTTTTTTGGGTCTCACTTTTTCTGTTCGACAATAGAGGTCGCTGAGAAAAATTACGGTTCATCAATGATGAACTGATGAAGAATTTTCTTTCATCATTCATCAGTTTCAGTTTACCAGCTGTTTCTAGTGTCAAAGTATCATATGAAATCGAAGTTTGGGTTGTGACGTGAATTTGTGATTCGTATTTTATATTTCTTCTTTTATTGTTTTTTAATGTTGGGTTTTTATTGGTGAAATTTGTTCAAGTATGTAATTTGAATTTTTATCATGTTTTACTGGGCACTGAAAGTGAAGCTATTTTCAAAAAGAAGATAAGTGATCTGAGCAAAACTGAAGTGATGACAAATTAATTCATCAGATCCAGTAAAACACTGCTAATATGTCAAATTCTTATCATCTTCTTCATTTTAAACGTCAACATATAATGATATTTTGAAATAAAATACGTCAAAAAATTCTTTTTTGATCTTTGTATTGTATTTTGGGTTTTGTATATGCTGCATATTACATAAGTTTTTCTATATTACCTTCAGGAACGTGGTATCAATATTACGTTTATATTGCGTTCAAACGTGGTATTCATGGATAAATTTGTATCATATTATAATCTAGATATTATAATATAGCGTGTGTATCATGGATTTAAGACCTATCCTTATTGTTTTTCACATATGATTTTCTTCTTCTATTGTTTATTATTCCTATTGAAAAATATAGTTTAGCTTTTTCAAAAAAAAAAAAAATTTAGTTAGGCAACTGTAAAGACTTCCCCAATAACGGGCAATAACTGTTACTGAAGCTTTTTTTCATTTAAAAAAAAAAAATTAATAATTTTAATTTTTGAATTCTTAACTGGAGAAAACCAATAAAAAATAAAACAACTAACCGCTTTTTCAAATTATAGGGCAGTATGAGTATGAACAAAAAGCATCAATTAGACAATAGAGGTTTAATTTAGTCGTTAAATTCAAATTTAAATTGAGTTCGAATGTTTCAAAAGCTATATTTAAAAATTTTTCGAAGCAAAATATTTATGTATGTTTGCATGTTCTTGATTTTTGAAAGAGCTTGAGATTAATCCTCTATTGTATAAATTGATGCTTTTTGATACTATTGAGCATGAACACATTAGGTTGTTGTTACAACGACGAAAGCCGGTTATAAAACCTGTTTTTACAACTACTCAAACTACATCTGAAGGTGGCACGATCAGTTGTAACGAGAGTATGAGTGTATTACAACCGTGAAGCTGAAATTATTTTGAATGATTTCTTACTATACCAAGTTGGAAAAAATTATACCATTATGTTACAACCAGCGCAACAATAACCGGTTTAACCACCAAATGTGCAAAGTGAAACATTTGCAATATACATATTATGTATATACATGCACAACATGTATCTATTGATACTTCACTTTTTAATGATGCTCAGTAAAAATAATGGGCTAATTAATTAATTTATTAGGCCTTTTATTTAATGAAAACCCATAAAAATATAATTACATATTTGAAAATAAATATTAAGGTGAACACGTTGTGTCCCAGACCTCTTGCTTTTAATAATTATTACTTTATTATAAATTTTTATAATTAATTACTAATTTCTGTGTAAAATGCCTAATGACAAAAGTGGTTAGAAAAATTAATTTTTGATTATATTTCTAGTAAAAATATTAATGAAATTGAAAAATTATTTGTGATAAATTGCTTACAATAATAATTTTTATCATATTTCGATCGAATATACAATGTTTATATTTCACAAATAGAACAGAATAACAATAATGAATTTGTTTCTTTGGAGGATGTTTTTGAACTTAAAATCACTTTAATCGGAAAATTTGTTCGAAGAACATTTCAATCTTGAAAGCATTTTCAAATAATAAAAAACATACCAAAGCCAATTTTCTAAATATTAATTCGAATAAGAAGTTTGTTTATAATTAAAACAGGCAATAATAAATAGGTACTTCAAAATATTAATTTAACACATAAGATTTATGATACCGTTTTTATTGAAATTCATACACCTTTAAATAAATTTTAAACGGAAGATTTATTTAAATTGAATTTCAATGTGTTAAGCTTACAGGTACACAAGCCAATTAATAATACGAAACAATTCTTGAAATTTATTTTTCCTATTTGGTTAAATTAAAAAAAAAAATTAGAAAAAAATCTCATTTGGAAAACCATGAATTTTTAAAAGTTTAACATTTATCAAAGTCTTTAAAACATACAAATTCATATTTTTGATGAATCTTTACAAAAATTAATAACATTTTTTATTAAATTGCATAATTATGTATTGTTTTGTTTGGTTTGATATAATCATTCAAAATTAAAAAATCAAAATTTTAATACTGGAATAGCCTTGAATATTAAAATAAAGATTTTCAAGTTCATATACATATGATGCATTTTTTTTTCTTCAAAAAAGATATTTTTTCTTATTGAAAATTAATTTAATTATAATTGTATATCGCAGTATATTTTACATAACAAATATAATTTTCTAATTTTCCAAAAATTAAAAACAAATAAAACCATAAATTTTACATATTGTAAAATGTGGTTATCCTTGAAAATTATACCATTCTTGTGATGTATATTTTTTTAATAATCAAATTAATCGCGACATTAACCAGGAAGAAAAAACTACATGTTAGAAAACCGTATATTACAGTAAAGAAAAAATTAATATTTAAAAAAAAAATAAGAAGAAGAAGAAGAAATTTGTAACAGAATCATAAAAACGAGTTTATTTTTTTTGTTTATCTAAGTAAATTAGGCTTACATTTTTATAATCAGTTGTGGAATTTTAAAAATATTTTTGTTTTCTTACGTTTTTATTGTGGCAAAACATTTTTTTTAGATTTTTTTTTAAATTTTATTAATTATTTTTCTAGACACTAGAAATTTGTCATTACTTTAGTTTCTTTTAATGATTCAATTTATCCAGCTAAAGATGCTAATAATTTTGGATTTAATTTTCGATTTTTCAATGATACTCTTGGTTTATAACCATTCTTGTCTGCAGTATACATTGTAACTGTTGTTATATCACCTTCTGTATATTCAAATGCACCCATAACAACTAATTCTTCATTATCTGTACCAGGATTCATAATTACACCTTCTTCTTCACGTGATACTCCATCACTTGTTTTATATCTAAAATACCCCAAAAATAATTAGAAATTAAAATTGAAAAATTAAAAATAAAATTTTAAAAATTAAAAGTACAAGAAAACTCACGAGAATTTATAGCCATCTTCTTTTGGTACATTACTGTATTCATCAAGAAGAATTTTTTCTTTCATAATATTAAGTAATTGTCTCGCAAATCGTCCATCTTCAGCATTTACATTTACAGCAAATGCTGTTAAGCAAACTGCTAACAAAATCTAAAAAATAATTATTAAAATAAATATTTTTAAAAAAATAGAAGAAATTCATTATTCTAAACTTTCAATTTTCATTCAATATTTATTTCTTTATCCTTTTTTTTCTACTATACAATCAATGTTTTTTTAATTTCGTAAGAAAAAAGAAACTATTTACCACTTTTGAATTCATCTTTTGTACTTTTAAAATAATTACACTCAATCAAAAATTTTATAAATATGTATAATTTTTTTCGTTATAAACTCTTAAGACTGTTTTATGTTGTTGGTCAGAAGATCACCTTAACCAAAATGATTCAATTTGAAAATGCGAAAAGTTAAATAAATTTTTTTTTTTCTATAATACATACAATGAAAACTTTATTCAATCGAGCTAAGTCGAGTGGAAGCTTTTTTTAATTGTATTAAAATATTAATAAAAAAAATTATACAATCGCACATACATAAATATGAAAATATGAAAAACACAAAAACTCTTGTCCAATTTATGATTATAATGACGATGATGATGCTAATGATGTTGAAATTATTACACCGTCGCTACTAACTGTTTCTGTTTTTTTTTTTTTCTTTTTTGGTTCCGAACAACTATAAAGTCGAAGAATTACTTTATTTTATTTACTAAAATTAAAAAGCACATTTTATATTTAAAACACACAATTATTATATAACCTCTGAAGATTATCAATATAAATTTACATTAAACACCATTATATTCATCATCATCAACAACGTCATCTCATAAAACATGATAACATGAAATTACATTTATGAATTTTTCACTACTTTGTTCTTGTAATATATTGAAGACAAAAATAAAGAAAATATAAATTCAAAACTCATTAGTTATAATTTTTAAAAAGAAAAAAGATACAAAACACTTTCAATGGACAAGGTCATATCAAAAATAGATAAGAAAGATTTTTTTAAAGAAGAAAAAAAAGTACAATTAAAAAGAAATAATTAAATTACTTAATAATAATTTTCATCTATTATATGAGCGGTAAGTACGTATCATCGTACGTATTTATCTTTTTTTTTTTTCATATTACATAATTTTACAGCATGAAGTTAACATTTAAAAATCATGTACAATACATACTCGTATATATTTACACAACGTAACACAGTGAGAAATTATAAACAATTTTTTTGTTCACTTAATTGAACTTTAAAATGTATTTTACAAGTAATGGTATGTATTTCATGTAATTTGAATTTAAACTGTCACCCATTCATCTTGTATACATTTTAAAAGATGAAAAGAATTTTTTTTATTCAATGGAAAATCCATTTCTATTTTTATTATGAAAAAACTCTCTTCTTCTTAATCACACATATGAATTTTATTGAATTAATTTAAAATAAACTTATGTGATCAACATCATTTCACCTTGTACACTTCACAAGGTTATAAAAAAGTGAAAAACACACTTAATAGTTGAGATACAAATATGTACATACATATATGAATGTTGAAAAAAGAATCAGGAACAGAATAAACTTCTTATACTAGTGAAGTGTAAAATCAAAATCCGTTTCTTCCAGATTCTTGTAAAATTGAGTGTGTGAGAAATTATTTTTTAAAGTCGTCTTTTAATTATTATGTACTAAAGTTCACAACAAAGCTCACAACAAAAGTTGCAAAACAAAAAAAAAAATACCTTTTTTTTTTGTAGAATCTAACGGGTCTTTGATTCTACAGCTCACAATAATTATAATGCATAGGTGCATAATTATGGCTACTAGATCTATTACATAAATAATTACAATTTGTATGAGAGAAAAATATAGAGCTATTAATTGACAATTAAATATATAATCAATAATTTATTATATAGGAAATATGGTACTTTTTAAAAAGTGATATATAATTAATATACTCTTAAATTAATAATTTTCTTCTTGTTTATTGTTTTTTTTTTTTTTTGTATGGAGATTAAAATTAAGTTCGTTTCAACTATGTTAATGCAAAACAAATTAGGAGTACATATATCTTTAAAAGAAGTTAATTTTTTTATTTTATTTTTTTTAAGCAGTTCACTTTGTTTCCCTTTTATATTTTAAAATTTAGACTTTAAATCTTTTTTGACAAATTTTAGATACAAATCCAAATGATTTTACGGGAATTTACATATTCTTTTACATTTTATGGGATTTTGTTTCCAGATTTTCAATGAAATAATGATTTTAAAAAATATTGATAAACTATGAATATTCCTTTGAAATTTAAATCATAAACTAAAAAATAAATAAAATTTACATATGTGGAATTCAAAAAATAAAACAAATAAATTCAAAAGAATAAAAACTGTATTTTTTAGGAGATGATGTCAATATACATATATATTTTTTTTTTCATTTTTATCCTATATAAGGAATAAAATTTTAAATTAATATTGTCCACGAAACTTCTTTTAATAAATTATATTTTTCTTTTCTTCTATGGAATTTCTAAAACTTAAAACAAGATTTGAAAATAAATTAGCCTTTTTATGTTTTTATTCTTTCTAGTTATTTATTTTTTTCAAATAAATTGTAAAAACAAACATTGAATAAATAAAACTTGAACTATTAATTTGCAACACAAGCGCCCACAAACTCTTACTCATATGTTAATACTTTGGTAAATTAGTTATGAAAACAAAATTTTAAGACAAATATGTATGTTTTTTAACTAATAAAATACATATCGGAAAGTGAATATCTTCAGAAAGTATAATTTATAAAAAGTAATTATTAATGACACGTGCATTTTTAAATGACACTTGATTTTAAAATTTTCAGTACATTCATGCATTTCATATTAATACATATGTATATTCTACAGGTGATCACTGTTTTTTTTTTTTTTTTCTAATATGAAAGATTAATTATTGAAGATGATTTTTCTTAAAAACTTAAGGAATTCATTAAACAGGTTTTTTATTTATACATGTGACCTTATTTTGAAGTATGCTATGAAGGATAACAAATTGAATAGAAAAGTTTAGTTATTTTTGATAAATTTTATAAATTTTATAAAAAATTATTGTCAAAATAGAAAAAAAACACGTTCGAAATATTTGTTATCTTCTTTTAAGGTATAATTTTAACCTATAATTTTAAAATTTAACACTTCCAAATTAAAAAAGAATTTAAAAATTAAATTAGTTAAAACTACACCTCCTACTCATTATTAATTATGCATTTGATTTTTTATTTTTTTAAAATATCTTGATTTTCAAGAAAATGCATGCATCTTTGAAACAAAAAGTTAAATTGAAAGCTTAAGTATTTATCATCATTTGACATTTAAAAAATTACCGTCAACATATTTTTGTATGCAAATTTTCTTTGATAATATTTTTGTTTTAAAACAAAAAATTTTAAAGTTGCATTATTTGGTTTGCTCTAAATTTAAATTATCTATTTTATGATATGAATGAAGGTTAATCAACATTTTAATTTGACAGAGTTTCTACCTTTCACACCCAATATTTTTTTCCATGAAAATGACATATGTAGATATACAATACATTTCTAATTATTACTTCCATTCAACTAAAATTTCAAGTAAAGTTCATCATTTTTTTTTTTTAATAATTCTATAAACTGTGTCTTTTTTTAATCATTCGTTAATTTTTAATTTATTCACAAAGTTTTTGCAAATGTATAATTTCATTGAATTTTTTTCACAATATAAAGACTGTCATCATTTCATTTTAATTTATTTTGATTATGAAATTCAAAATATTCAATTTAAATTTGTAAATAAAAAACTAATGTAATTGGTAAGCCCAAAGCGTAATTATCGTGATTAGTAAAAGGTTGAAAATGTTTGATTTAGAAAAAAAGAAAAGAATTTATAAAAAACCGGATAAAACTGTACGTATAACAAATAAAAGATATGCAACATTTAGCATTTCCTTTGCAAAGTTAGATAACCCTCAAACGGGAGATTTGAATATATTTTTATTATATTTTGCATGAAGATATATGTACATACATATATTTCGTATGTACATATACATATATAATATATTACGTGTGTATCATCAATTCAAAGACAAATTGAATTTTTAATTTAAAAAGTTCGTGATGTTGAAGAACGTATTCCAACGAATTTAGCATGAATGAAAATGTGTGATTGTGATATGTGATTTGTTTTTAACTTATATTGAAAATTCCACTTTTTCTACATTAAAAATGATTATTTTTAGTTAATTAAAATAAAATTTTTGTAATACTTTGAGGGAAAACAAAAAAAAAAGAAAATTCTTCATTCTCATTTCTTTTTTAATTTTAGAGTCATGACATAGATAATGTCCTGTTTATAATTCAGGTTTTCAGTCCCACCTTTCCAATGGAAAATTTAGTAACATGATAAAAATGATACTGTCACTAAATTTCAGGTTTCTCGGTTTTAAAAAAAAAAAAAACTAAACTTTAAGTCTTTGACTAAAAAGTTAATTCAATTAATTTCTTTAATTAATTTCAAACAATTAATACGACTATAATGAATTTCTTCTACAAACTGATTCGTTTGTTATCAGTTTGAACTTAGAAAATTATTCAAAAAGAAAATTCTATGCTATTCTTAAGAACTTAAATTATTTCCTCGAATTTGATAACATTTTTTTTTTAAACCGTAATCCTTTCAAAAATTAAAAAAAAAAAAACAATCGGGAATTTATTATTTTTCTTTTTCAATTCGAGAAAATATTCAAGTTTATATCTTTTTGAAAAAAACGTGAATTAATTTTAGAAAGGAGAAGCAAAAAATACAAAACAAAAAAAAAGGAAAATTTAAACTAGAAATTTTCAGTATTATCTGCTCACCATAATAAACATACATTCAATATTATGAAGAAAAAAAATACAAGTATATTGCATTATTTAACTTTTAAATGGAACCTGTTGATTATTGATTCTTCTGGTTTTATTATCTGAGGAAAAAATTTGACAATAATTAAAACATATTAAGTTATTGAGTTCTTGTTTTTTTTTTTTATTTCAAATTATACAAAAATTTTAAAACGAAAAATCCAAAACATTAATTTGTGATTTTTTGTTTAATGAATAATGTGTCTATCTTTATTTCAAATCAATAATTTTTTTATAAAATACATCAAAAACTTCTTGTTTAATATAAATCAGATAAAACATGATTTAATGTAATAAAATTAATAAAAAATTATAGCTAAATAATCTTTACAGAATATGTGTGTTAAAATGTGTAGGCAAAAATAAATAAATTTATCCTTGGATCATTAATACTATATTTAGAAATTTTATGGTTTATCTAATAAAAATCTCAATGTAATACAAAACAAAAGCATAAACAAAATAAAATAAAACACATGACAGCATACATGTAACATTTCATTCAACGTACAAAACCGTCAATTTGATGTTTTGATAAATGTTTTTGAATTATAAAAGAAAATTTTTAAAATTTACCGTTTTTTTGTTTGAATTTTATAACTTTATTACAAAAAAAAATCATATTTTTTAACGGAATGGGGAAATCATAAATAAAACAAAGATATTTTTATATGATTTACAATTTGAAGAATTTTGTATAGATTGCAAATTTTGAATATTAACTGTTTTTCGATGTTTTAGAAAATTCATGTTTTTTTATGTTTACATTTTATTTTTTAAAATAAAACTTTTATTTTCTTTATTCTTTCATAATTTTTGCTCTTTTAACATTTACAACAGGACGAAATCCTTTCTTATCAGCAATATATCTAACAACGTATTCAACACCATCAGCAGCAACATAACTATAACATCCATGAACCACAATATTTTCATTATTGACATTTTTATCATTATCATCATTATCATCATCATTGACTGGATTTTCTTTAATTTTTATTTTCTCATCTCGTTTTTGATTTTCATCTTCATATCTAAAAATAGTAAATTATATGAATGATATTTAAATTGAGATCACAGATAATATGGAAATTTAAATAAAACACTCACGAAAATCGATAATTCTTTTCTTTAACACTACTTGTTGATATTTCTGAATTCAATGTAACATTATCTGATAGTTTGTGTTGTGTTTCCATAGTAATTTTTGCCGTTGTAGTTGTTGAATTTACTGATTTTGCGAATGTAATATCACATATCAGAATATTACCAAATAAAAACATACACAAAATAATACAAATCTATTTGAAATAAAACGCAACAGAATTTTAACACGTTATTTTTTATAGATTTTTTATTTTAATAAAAAAAACTCACCGAAGAACGCATCCTTAAAAATAAAAATATAGCAGCCGTCACAAAGTCGCTTGAACTATTAAATAAAAAACGATGAAGAATATTTCGTAATAAAAAGTTTAAAATCAAAATAATTTTGATGAAAATTTATTAACTCATGAATTTTATATTTAAATATAAAAATCTATATGATAACTATCTGAGTATATAACTGTTAAATTATTTACTTTTTTGGAAGAAAAACGATAACAAAAAAATAAATATTAAGAATATTTTGTTCGTTTTTTTATTTTAAAATCCCACACAAACATAAAATTTTTATTTTTAACAGAAATAAATTTATCGAAAACAAGTAAAGATTGAATGCTTAGTTAGATCGTAATATTGTGATTTATTTGATTTGAATTAATTAAAAAAATATATTTATAAGAATGAAAATAAAAGTAGAATGAGAAATTAATTGGGCATTTTTTTCATTTTAAACTTTTTATGATGTTTACCCGATTGGAGACTTTGGTTTGCAGATACCAAAAACTAATGCCTGAAAAACAGATCTTGTACACCTAAAAATATGTATAGGAGACCGAAGGATACCAAAGTCTCCTGTCGTGTAAATTTATCATTAGAACGACTATTGGTCATATAAAAAAAATCTTACTCACAATGAGTCTTTAAGACTCCAAGTTGGCTTGCTTCTTATAAGCAAACAACCCGAGCTACCATAAAAACAATGAAATTAATTAGTACAAGCTCTAACATTTTAATCTTGACAAGCTCGGAGTTCTTCATCGAACAAATACTACTCATTTTTCGGTGCAGGGATTCAATTTCTACTAAGATTTATCAAATAAAAATGAAATAAATATGAGAACATGTCATATTTCATCAGAAATTAACTAAATATAAGCTTAAATCACATAAAAGAGAAGAAAATGTTACGTTTTATTTTTTTATTGCTTTATTTTATATATTAAATATTTTGTCTAAATTCAAAATTAATTTAATGTATTACAAATAATTAATTACAATTTCGTTAATTTTTTAAATTTTTTTTTAAATCATTTTATCACCTAATCGTACATATGACTGTAATGCTCTTGATAAACTTGAATGTAATTATCTTTTTCTTGTGGTGTCATTTGAGCTATAAGCTCATCATTAATTTCATCAATTGGATATGGTCGCCCAGACACATAAACTGTTGGTACATCATCTTCAGATTCAGAATTCATAAATTCGACATTGGCTGCATTTTAAAATAAAAAATAAATATTCAAAGTGCAAACAATTTAAAAAATTTATAAACAAAAAAAAACTTACGTATTTCGGCATTTTCAATTTCTTTTTCATCTTCACTGGAATCACTTGAATTTCCATCGGCATTACCACTAACACCAATTCCAAGTCCTTTAACTGCTTTATATGAATCATTACTTTTACCAGGTTGTTTTTCATGTTGTAACAGCACAGACATAATATCTTCATTCTCTTTTTTCCCTCTTGTACTATTCGATGATGCAATAATTTGTGTAGCAGATTGATTAGATGTTTGAGCAGTTTGTTCCAAAATTGAATCCGTATTATTTGAATTATCTTCATTCGTTATAACCGTACTTTCAGTCATCCATACTGGACGATCCTTACGTAAACTAACTGTATCTGTTGTATCATTATCACCTATACTAATATCTACGCGTGTCTCTTCAACAGCGAAACCTTGTTTTCTAGTTGCTTCACCTGACCATTGTTGTGTATCGAGACGTGACGCAGACTTATTAATACTGTAAAATAAAATTATACATATTTATATACATATAAAATGTTTGGAATATTTTCATATTCATACCCTCTAATTGTATCTATATCGACTGGTTCTGGTTCTAAAATTTCCGGTGCTAATTTTATACCTTCAACTTCTCTTAATAAATCATAAAGTGGCTGTAATTGATCATTAAATTTTGCTAATAATAATCTAGAATCTTTTTTTGGAAGTGCAGACATGTCTTCTTCTACAATACTTCCACAAAATGTACAACGAAATTCACCAGTAGTGAAATCAAATAATTGATCTGCCTGGAAAAAAAAAATAATAATAATGAAAAAAAATACTCAAAATTTATTTTGTTCTCCTAAACCATTTACAAATTTTTTTATCCTTTTTCATAAACTTACTTCTAAATCGGTAAATGTTTTATTACAATTTGTGCATTTAAAACTAGCACGACTTGTTGCGTCTCTTTCTTCAGTCTCCATACGTTTTCTCATTAAATCCAATTTATATTTAACAACATTTACAAATGTTTTATAATTTATAAAATAGTAGTTAACTTTTTGAGCTTTACCATCTGGGCCAGTTTCCATTTTTAAACGTATCTGAATGAATTTATCACTTTTTAACAATGATATTCGTGATCTTAATTGTTTCTTTTCAAATCTAAGCAATTCGCATATATCATCTTCTTTCATACATGGATTTCTAACTAACATATCAATTATAAGAGCATCTTCAATTGTATAGAAACCTCGTACAACCAATCTTGCTAATTGTTTTAAACTGCTTGGAACTTCTGTAACATATTTTTGTTCAACAGTTGTTGTTGGTGTTGTTGTTGTAGTTGTTGTTGATGTCGTTGTTGCTAATGCTGGTGCAGACATTTCTTATCTAAAATTTTATACTGAGAAATAAAAACCGTTAAAAAGATTTTAAAAAAAGGGTTTATCAAAATTGTAATTCTACGATACAGGGAATAACAGCATAACTTAATTTTTAAAAACAACTCAGAAATTGAGGTTGAAAAGTTATACGAGTACATTGCAGCGACTCGAGCGTCGAGTGTAACTTTTACTTATCAAATATCAACTACACTACATACAATACAACTCAAAACAGTCAAAACTTATTTTCACTCAATCACTTAATCTGGCAGTTGGCGTGGTACGTTTTTTTGTTTTCTTTCAAAATTGAAAATTACTAATTACTCAGTCGTTTTTAATCAATAAACGTTTAAGTTTAAAAGTTTAAACGTCGTTTTCTTCAAAATTTCTCTTAAACGATATGTACGCCACTTTTAAATCTTTTTGAGCACATCTTGAACTTTTGAACAGCTGATTTACATTTTGTGAGATTTTAAAAATTTCAACATTTTGACACCACCAGGCACCAACACAGAACAGTCAAAATCTTGTAAAAGTAAATGGCTTACCTTTTCCTTCGTGGCGATGTGAACTGAATGGATTTTTTGAAAATGGCTAAAATCGACAAGGTGCGTGTAATTCTCGTTGGTGATTCAGGTGAGAACAATAAAAATTTAATGTTTAATATGAATAGTGTAATTAAAATGTAAAATTTACTATGTTTTTTGACGAGAAAGTTGTGCACTCAAAAACTACAGACACGACTATGACGCGCCATCTTTCCCAACAAAATCATAGGGTGTTCGTAAAAAGCTGATTATTCATTTGCAAAGAGGGGAATTTTTGAAAAATAAAAGATATCAAACACCCTTTGAATTTGAGGTTAGATCAAAATGTTTTTAACTTCTAGGAAAGATGAGAAAATGAAAAATTATAAATAACTGGACAACAATGTGAAAAGACGAAATTTAAAAAAGTGCTTGTCTTGCTTTTTCTAAATTACATTTTGCAATTTTTATCTTTTAAGGAGTTGGTAAAACAAGTTTAACGCATTTAATTGCGTATAATGAACCATTATCATATCCAAGTTGGACAGTTGGGTGTTCTGTAGAAGTAAAATTACATGAATACAAAGAAGGAACACCAATGCAAAACACATTTTTTATAGAATTATATGATATTGGTGGATCTTTAAGCCATAAAAATACAAGAGGAGTATTTTATAATCCAACACATGGTATTATATTAGTACATGATTTAACAAATCGTAAAAGTCAAGAAAATCTTAATGGATGGCTTTACGAAGTATTAAATAAAGATGGAAAAGATGTAAATAAATTTAATAGTGAACAAGAATTTGATTCAGAACAATTTCTTGGTTCAACACAGGTACCGGAATAGATCTCTAAATTCCTAAAAAAATTTAAATGAAAGCAATTGAAAAATTTTCAGATACCAATTTTAGTTGTAGGGACGAAATTAGATCTTGTAGATGAAAAAAGAAAACAAAAGAACACATACCAAGCTAGTGGGATAGGTATGAAAATTCCTTTTTGTATTGTTTCAAAGTAAAATAAGTAATTTTTTTTTTTTTTTTAGCTGCACAATGTGGAGCTGAAGAAATTTTGTTAAATTGTTGCGATAGACGTAGTTTAGCAGCTGGTACAACAGATGCAGTCAAATTATCTCGATTCTTTGATAAAGTTATTGAGAAAAAACATTATTCTCGAGAATCAACAATGTTTGGTGTTGATAGAAAAAAATTCATAACAACAGAACCATCAATGTTTCCAATAAAACAACCTGATTTTAGCAATAATCAATTTTTATAATGAAAATTAAATAAGAAAATTTCTAATTTCGACCCTTTTTAAATTTTATTTTTAAACCCAATTTTATAATGCATATTTAATTTCAAGAAAAATTTAACCAGGTGGCCAACGCATTTGACGTCCACCTAAGAAATGCAAATGAAGATGATAAACCGATTGAGCACCATCGCGTCCATCATTAACAACAACTCGAAATCCATCATTCAATCCTAAATCTTTTGCCACTTTTCGTCCAACAATCATTAGGTGTCCTAAAATTTACCGCAAAATAGAATGAAAAGAAATTGTTGATATGTAAGGTAAACAGATAAAAATATTTACCAAGTAACTTTTCATCTTCATCTGCAGCCAATGAAAGTTGAGCTATTGGTTTTTTTGGAATAACTAAAAAATGAATTGGAGCTTGTGCATTTATATCATGAAAGGCAACGCACTGTAATTATTTAAGCAATTAAAATTTAATACTTGAATTTGAATAAAAATTATAAAATGAAAACTAACCTGATCATCTTCGTAAATGAATTCACAAGGTATTTCCTTGCGAAGTATTTTACCAAAAATTGTATCTCCACCTACCGAAGCACTCTGAGCCTTAGCTACTTCATCAGACATAGTACAAAGTGTTCAATTGAAATTATGAATTTATTTAATAAAAATTACAGAAATATTTAGCACATCGAACAATCAATAGTCTTAGTCGGCCTCGGCTTCCGTTCGCAATTATATTGGTGTGAATACTGAATAGGCTAATTGACGTTTATTTGATTTTAAATCTTGTCACTTGTCAGAGGTCAAGAGGTTTAAATTAAAGTGGTTTTATCATTCTTGCATTTCTTGTTTGTAACACTCGCGCTGTAATCGCTAACAAGAAATGTCAAAAACAGCTGGCTTGTGAACTGCTACTGTATAAAATATATAATAAACATGGATCGACAAATCAAGTAATTCTTCTTTATTTATTTTAATTAGTTTTTTTTCATAAAGATTTCATTGTAGGACATCGAGTCAAAATTCTTCAGCAGAATTACTTGCAAGAGGTATTCTTCAAGTTTACGAACCACCTTTAGTTAAAGTTAAAACTGATCTCAAAGAATTAATGTAATTTTTTTTTTTAAATTTTACACTGAATTTTAATTTTTATACTTTAATTGTGTATTTCCTTTAATTACAGAGCAAAACAAAATAAAATTTACATTGATCTTTCCACTGAAAAATTTCATTTTGTAGACAATAATGTATCAAATGTTCAACATATGGTAAGGAGAAATTTATGTAATGATCACTCTCTTCTTCCTTCAGACAAACTAAAGTTAATTTAAACTCAATTTGTTTTTTTAGATGGAAAGGCTGAAAACTTATAAAGATAAATTAACAACAATAAAAAAACAAATGACTTTAATACATCAAAAAACCAAAACACTAAAGGTAAGTTGCAGAAATCATAATTTTCAATTTAATTCCTTTGCACTAAACTGAAAAAGTGCATAACCGGTGCATAATACCTAATTGTTCTAGTCGTCTTACAATTTAATTTTCCAAAAAATTCTCCAATGAATCTTCCAATTCGCATATTTTATATCTAATTTTATCAATTTGTTAGAAATACAAGACGAATGACTCGTTGAATGCTTCTATTAAAATAGGAAATCGATTATAATTAATAATAATTAGTATTTACAAAAGAAATTCGTTAGTTAGATTAAAAAGCCCAGGAACTTCTCCAGTAAATGTGATAGAAGCATTTTGAAACAATATGTACACTTGAAAATTTAAAATAAATTTATATAATTTATTCTCTTATTTCTAATTAACTACAGAAAAGAGCTTTATACATTCAATCATGCAAAGAAAAGGAAACAGCAGCTAAAATTCAAAAACAACAACAAGAAGAAGCTCTCATAGGTAGTCAAAACAACATACCAAAAGAAAATTAATAATTATTCTAAATCTTTAATTCTCTACATCATATATCTTCCAGAATTTGTAAAATTTTTGAAATGTTGGCAAAAGAAAAAGAAATTAAAATTATTTTGTATTTTTATTCTAAAATTAACGTTATTTATATTGTATAACGAAAATATATTTTAATCATTAAATATAAAATGAATCGTTTTATAAATTTCTTTAAAAAAAAAAACATTTTGAACACATAAACAATCAAGAAATAAAGAAAAATAAAAAAAAATACTATAACAGCAAGAAAAAAAAAATATTTTCTAAATAATTATTTTTAGGTACATAAAATAAGTACATACATATTGCATAAAAATTAATTAGCACAAAGAAAAAAGATTATTAAAAAAAAAACATTCATACTATACAAAAAATACATATAAAACTTTGGCCTTGTATTTTAAAGTTTTTATCAAAACACACCACCGAAAAGAAAAAATAGAAGAAATTTTTTTTTATTTTTATGACATAAATGAATAACTGAACTCTTGTTCTTCCAACATAATCATTGAATCATTTGGAGCACAATATTGTGTTATACCTGAAAAAAATTATTTTTGTACAGAAAAATAGAAAAGAATAAAGTAAATACAAAAGAAAATTAAGATGAAAATGAACATGCACATAATTAAAAAAGTAAAGTAATATAAAAGCATTACAAAAAACTTCATTAGTTGCTAAGCTTCTAAAATATTTTTTTTTGTTAATTTCAAATTTTGATAGGATTCTTTTAAATTTTCTTTATATGAAGAAAAAATATTTTAAATGTTTATTCGAAAAGTTCATACTAAAATGTATTTCGTATACAAAAAATGTTTATTTTTCTTTGAGAAAAACAATACAAAATATTTCTTTTAATATAAAAACTATTTTACCAAGTATCATTTTCTAAGTAATGTCTTGTGCTCGTTTTTTGTCTGCCTCTTATTTTTTTGATTTCTATTTCTACTTTCGAGTTTTTCTAAAATTATAACTTTCTTCTAAGTTCTTAATTACTTTTTCTTGTTTAATTATTCATCATTATTATCTGTTAATTGTTTATTGTTAATACTGTTAGTTTCATTATATTTTAAATTTTCTTTATTATCAATATTATTTGTTGATGGTTCTGAATAATTTGTATTTATTATCTTACCATGTCGTTTTTCATGTTTTTTTAATAACCATTGTACAATTATATGTACAATACATGCAAATAATGAAAAACTGCCAAACAATAAAAATGTTTTACTCCCACCGATAATTTTAAATAATATACCGGCAATAAAACTCCCAATTGAAACACCTCCACCTTCAAAAATAGCACCAACAAGGCCCTATTTAAATAAAAAATATTTGTAATTTTTTTTTAGATTTTATTTAAAACAAAATACCTGTAATGTAGCTTCAGTTCCAGGTGGTGCAACAATACTTGCATATGATGCCATTGCCGAATAAAATATACCAAATGTTAAACCATTCATAAATTCAATTGGTAATACCCACCATGGATTTTTTAATATTGAATAAAGTAAAAATCTAATACCAAATGCAAATAATACTACGCTCATTGAATGTATATATCCGATTTTTTTAAAAAACCATTTTGATAAAAAGAAAAATGGTAATTCACCACCAAAACATTGTATACCCATTGCTAAACCTTGTAATGTTTTCATATAATTTTCAGTATCACATCCATTATATGCTTTTCCTAATTCTTCTAAATATATAAATAAATAATTCCATACAAGTGCTGTACATAAACCAACTGATATGCACCATAAAAAGAATACAATTACGCGAGGTATCAAAAACAATTTACCAACATCTTTAAATATATGTGTTGATAATTTTGTTTGTTGAAACTGCAAGAAAAGAAAGAAGAAGATTAAATCAAAAAAATATATATTTTCGCTATAAAATATATTTAGAGGTTGAATGATTGATAATCGACCTGAATCTTAAAGGTCGATATACAGACATCCTATTTCGAGACTGCTATTCGCTATCATTTCTTTTCTTTCCTTTAAATTTAATTTTACTTACATCTAATTTTGATGATACAGCAACATCCAATGCAATTATAATTAATGCTAAATAAAATACGATTGTATAATCTTTAACAGCATCATTTTTTGACATTTTATCAACTAGAAAACCAGATAATATTGATAATATCCCCCAGCCAATAGCACCCCATAATCTTTGGTAACCATATAAATGATAATTATCACCTAATAATTCAAAACAAATTGCATCTGCAACACTAACAACAACAGCCATTCCACACCAACCAATTATCATTAATATAAAAAACATCCAAAATCTATATGATTCTGTTGCATTTTGATTTTGATCAATTGTTGTTGTTATCAATAATTCTTGAATATAATCCGAATGACATACCATTTCACAATTTGTTTTAAATAATGTTTCATTTTGTGGACAATATAAATGAGATGTTAATTTTTGATCAATTATAATTTCATGTAACATAAAATATAAACATGAATTAAAATCTTCAATATGATTTAATGATAAATATGTTGTCATATCAATTATTTTATTATTATATGGGCATGTTTTATTTGTACTGTTATTATTATTAAAAACGCCCCAATGATCACAGATAATTTTCCATAAATCTGAATTTCCTTCACATTTTAATGTACATGGTATTTTTTGTTTCATATAATTTTTTTCTAATTTATTTTTAATACATTTATCCGCACCGTTATTTGGTAAACAATATTTTATATTATTTTCACCATTATGACAATGAAATTCAACTTTTGGATTATTTTCGATTGCAGGAATAAACATTATAGAAAATAATGCAATTGCGGCTATTATTTGTGCAAGTATTAATAGTAATTTATGTCTTTGCCATCTAATTGAAAAAAAAAGTACATATACCTAGGTACATTCATTCAAAAATACATACATACCTGTCTCCTATAATACCAAAAAATGGCTTAGCTAACATTCCTATAATTGGAAGAACTGTGTAAATAGTTCCAACGACAACGGTTGAAAATCCCAATTGTTTAGCATATGTCGGCATAAAAGGAACAACTGGAGCAGTTCCTAATAAAAATTAAAACACCATACATTCAATTATTTAATTAAGAATTCAATTGAACTTTGATCATCAACTATTGTATTATAATCACCTGCATTGAACAGGAAATAATGCCCTTTCATCGGCAGTAATTTCTTATTTATATTTATCTTCATTTTCTTTTATTTATGTATTTTGTCTTCATTTACAAATAAATCCAAAAAAAATAGTGATAATATTACAAAAATAAAATGTAGGTGAGTGCTTCAAAAATATTTAAATATAGCTACATATGAATATTTTTTTTATTTTTATGACTTTGCACTCCTGTGAACCCGGCGATAACCATTAACCAAATTTAAATAATTTGTTGTTAATTATGTAATTTAAAAACACCGATTTTCGAGAAAAACATGCGGTCGCATGGCACAAGTAGCACGTTCGCCTTTTTTTTAAAATTAATAAATGTTTAATGTGATGTCGATGTGACAATGTGAGTGAGGCAATAAGAATAAATAATTTAAATTGAAATTAAAGAAAAAAAAGGAAAAAATATCAGCTGAGCAACAAAAACAAAACAAACGATGTGACGTTCTAAAAGTGTAGCCAGCTCTTCATTTGAAGTTTTTTTGCAGTTTTGTTGACAAATTTGTTATTCTGACCACCTAAAATCATGCAAAGATTCGTATCAGTTTTCTCTCAGATCAGACTGTTTCTGTTAAATTATAAAATTTGAATTTCATAACAAAATGTGAATGTTTTTCGATTCCTACATAGAATGTTTATAATTTTATTAATCATTCATATCATATTTCTTAAACTGTATTTTTTTTTTTTTTTTTTTTTTTGTTAAATTAAGTGTAGAGGTCTTTCCCGTGTTCGTCTCTATTTGTATTGATTGTTGTATGATTAACTGTTTTGTGATTATTTGAAAAAAAATTAAATTTTAATTAGTAATTTTTATTTTTTTAAATTAATAAATTAATTTTAAATATTCGATTAATTTTTTTTTTTTTTTGAAATTTAGTTGGTCCTAATAGGTAATTAAAATGAAATTAAAAAGTGTGTAAAATCAAAATTCATAACAGTTTTTGTTAAATTTTAATTGCATTGTTGAAGTGAAATCGAAATGTTTATTCAAAAAAACAAAAGAATCCGAAAGAAATGGAAACAAAATGGTAAGTGAAAAAGATACATGAATATTGTTTATTTTATGAAATTAGAATTTTAAAAGCGGGTTAATAAGTATGGTAGGTATGTAGGTGAATCTATAAAAGCTGGTTATATATTTTTTTTGTTTAGAGAAATATTGTTTCTTCAACAGATTTTTGTTTGCTGTACACTAGCTGCTTTAATTGTGCCTGATATTTTTCATTCAAAAAAATCATTATTTTCTTTTCTTTTTTCTCTCAAGACACAAAATCTAATACACATTAATATGTATTACCAAAAAAATTACCCATAGCCTCTAAAGAATATTATTCACACTTGTTATGAGACATAATGACTAATTCATAATAGCAATTTTACATTTTGAAAGATCACCTAAAAGCAGAATAGAACCTTCAAAAATAAAATTAAATGCAAAAATAAAAAAAAGACAAAAACGAAAAATTTAACAATAAAGTGCAAGCACACATTCAATTGTTTATTTTAACCAGCTAAAACAGGTGTATACAGCAATTATTATTATTAAATATGTAGTTATTAAATTACCTTTCCACCATTTGACTTCTTGAGAACTTACATAAATTATTATATTGTACATACGAGTATGTATATCTCAAAATTACCTCTTTTTAATCTAAATATTAGCTGCCTATATGAGCATAATATTAAAATTATTTAATTATTGAGTTTTAGCTTTAGTATTAGTTTTTAGTTTAAACCTGTTAAAGCCGGACTTCCCTCAATCTCATCATTGAGTTTTATTTAAGCTGAGACTTATTACCTTACAATTACTTTATAGATACTATGGCTACTTTTAAATAGTTGATCAATATAATGAGAGAAAGATATTTTCTTATACAACAAAACTAGTAGTGTACATAGTATCTTTTGAAAAAATAATAAATTTAAAATCACCTATACCACCAACATATAAGAAAACTAAAAAAGCTATATAAAACAAAACAATATGAGCGTTATAAAGTAGTTACTAGAGGTGAATTTAGCTGATCACATCGTTTTGTAATTTAAAAAAAAATAAGTGTAGCTTTTTAATAATTGTTGTTCAGGAATTTGCCAACGTACAAACATTCAAAAAAAGTAACCGGCTAGTCCTGACCTCGTTATTAAAAAGAATTTCAATTTTTACTCCATTTTGTTTTTTTAAAAAAAGGATAATTTTGTGAAAATATATATTTTACTATTTTAATTAAAAAGTGTTAGTTTTTTTGGCGATGTGTCTTCATTGATAAAATCGCACTAATGCTAATAACGTGAATTACATACATTAAAAAAAGCTAGTGAATAAATAATTGTACTTTATTTATATATAATTTTTTTAAAATCTTTTCTTGAAATTGTGAATCTTGAAATTTAATTCAACCATGGCACCTCATATACAAGAGAATGGTACTTCTTTAGCAACATTGAATGATAGCAAGAATAACAACAATTCAACATCACAAACAGCAACAACAGATAATATTTGTAACGGTCAAGGTTACGTTAACCGTAGTTTTGAAGCAAATGAAAAAGGTCTAACAGTTGGTAAAAAAAATGGAATACAATCTGAAAAAGCATCTACATCATCATCATCATCATCAACAACAACAAATCAACAACCTATTGTAGATTTTGATGATTTTTTACCACATATTGGAGATTTTGGAAAATATCAAAAATTTTTATTTTTATGCATGATACCATTCGCATTTTTTGTTGCATTTGTTTATTTTTCACAAATTTTTATTGCATTAGTACCAGAACAGCATTGGTGTCAAATTCCAGAATTGAATAATTTAAGTATAGGAGAAAGGTAAGTTCGATTAATATTTTTTTTTAAACTTAAAAATAAAATATTTTAAATAATTTAAAAAAAAAAACTCTGAATCATGAGTATCACTGTTATGATCTAAAGAGATTTATCTTTTAAAATTCAACCTTCAAAAAAATTAATCAATTGGAATTTTTACATTTGTAAATTCTGTACAAAAAGTTCAATAACCGATTTTAGAAAATAAAATCTTTTATAAATATATCTTTTACTCGTCAAAAAAACCACTGTCTACCACACCTGTTTTAAAATTTAAAAGTGACATACAGCTTGTCGCTTTGTTAAATAAAATTTTTTTAAATTTCTTTTAGTCGTAAGAAAATAGTTCGTAGATTCTTCGTGAAATTCATGAATTTTTTCATGCTTATGTATTTAATTTTTCATATGAATAGTAAAAATTTTCATTTATAAAGTTTACAAGGATATGAAAAAATTCGAACTACTGAAATGTATCTCATTGTTTATTAAAAATATTTGAACGTTCAAATTTGATTTTAATTTCATTTATTCTCACAAATATGTTTAATAAAATTATTTCCTATTTCCTATTAAAATAAAATTCAAAAAAGGCTTTAAAAATTCTACATTTTAAAAAGAAAAATTCTAATTGTACTACCAATTAACTGTCCATTGTAAAATTGTCCTTTATAGTACCTATATTGATTGATTAAATTGCAAATGCTAATTCAATTGCATTAAAAATTTTAATTATTTTATTGCATGCCAGCTGGTTTTTTTACAAGATTTTAAATTTCACATACTGATAATTTTAAACAGTTTAAATTATCATCAAATTGAAAATTCTTTAAACATTTAATTGCTGCTATAATAATTAAAATTATGTATGTATATAATTTTTATCTAGATTTATTTTTTCTCAATATTATTTTTTTTAACCTTTACAGTAAAAAATACAAAGAAATTATAGAAAAGAGTTTTTTCTTATTCTATCATTTTTATGGTTTAACAAAAAAAAAAAAATAAACCTTGTCTCTCATTCCATTTTTAAAATTTTATAGAAACCTCATTCTCCTATTGTATTAATTTTATTTGTTTTCACAGATTTAAAAATTAAAGTTTATTATCTTCATAATCAGCAATCAGCATATAAAATAAAATGTTCTTGATTGAAAAAAAAACTTCATGTATGTTTTTCCAATTTAGCATGAAATATTCATTTTTTTTTTATTCATTTATACAATTTTCTTAGTTTTTTTTTTTTAATATGTGAATAAAAGTGCAATTATTAACATACATATAACTTTACTACACTTTAGATTATTAATTGACGTTTTAATGCATTCATCTGTAGATTTTTATTATTACTTATTACAACAACAATAAAAAAGCATAAATACAAAAATTAATAACGGCAATAACTATCGGATGTTATCAAAAAATCGTGATTTTTTGACTTTTTCTACCCATTTTATCTGTTTGATGCTCACGATTAAAATACTATATTATTACTATAAAAGTATTGTTTTTTGTTCTCTTATTCATTGTAATGGATAATTATTTCAATGTCAGCGTAAAAAAAAATAAATAAATAATAAATGAAAATTGACAAGAATAACGTACCTGTATCTTTACAGATATTATATTACTATATACATATAGTTTGAATATTAAAATTGAAAGTAATGCAATTTTAAAGTTTAAAATTATCGAATAACCAAAACGATATGAAAAAAAAACAAATTCAAAAATGAATTAGCCATGCATTTTTTCTTTCAATTTTTATACTTTTTATAACGGGAATTAAAATTTTTTCAAGAACGTGAGATTAAATTAATATAACCTATAAAATCTTTGATTAAAATTAGAAAAGAAAAAAAATCTTCTTTTGAATTGAAAAGTAACTATGTAGGTATATGTGGTTTAAAAAAAATATTTAAAAAATTTTGTTTTTGTTTTTAAAAAAACAAAAGATAAGTACATACACTTAATTAAAAAATAATAATTTATTGAGAAGCAAAAAACGTTAAACAGTAATGATTAATTATAAATTTAATTTTGATTTCCATTTTTCTCATAACTAATTACAAGAGAACTTCAATTGCCATATGGCATATGCATGTTAAAAAACAAGACAATGAATGTAAGAAAAGATAAAGCAAATTTTTATAAAAAATGAAAAACGTTTTTGTTACATGTTTTTCATAAACAAAATTTTATCCTGTGGAATTAAATTTACTTAGGATTTGAAAATATGTGGTTAATTATCACCTAATTATCTTTAATTTAACATAAGAATTTGAAATAAGACAATCTATCATAAAATTATGGAGTAAATGAAGTTCATAAAAAACAAATTATTAAAAATTTCCACAAACAAACTGTTTCTGTACTAAAGCATGATTTATGACTTGAATTTTCTTTATCTCAAAAAGAGCTATAAATTTCGACATAGATATTGTTTCACAAACAGTGTTCAACTGTTAAAATTAGGTTCCGAAAATTTAAAAAAATTGGAAAAAATTGTAATGTTATTTAATTCAAATTAAAGAAGCTCTAATCATTGCCCTTTAAAAAGATTTTTTCTGCACCAGAAAATACATAATAAATTTATACGTAGGTACTAATATATTATGTAAATACTTACATAAGAAGAAAATCTTTAATAAATTTTTCTATATCTATTTTTATCATATTTAACTAAATTTTAATGAAATTTAATCTATGGCATTTAATAAAACAAAGAACTGAAATTAGAAAGTTTCTGTATACTAATTTCTTAAGAACATCTTTGTATTTGTATTTACACCTGAAACAGGTATATTCTATTCATAGTGCGTAAGCGTATTATAGAAAAATTTATGTTAATGAGCGTTAACTGAGATTTGATTTAAATACCGAACGTAAAGTAAAAAAAAAAATGTGTTGAAATGGTAAATATAATCAAGATTTAATATTTTTGAGACCTTCACCTCTATTAACTTTACAAAGATACATTAAAACAGAGAGTAATTAAATCCCAAAGGTTGAATTGTTAAATAATATCTACAATGATTGTTATTATTATTATTTTTTCTTTTTTTATGTATGTTCACATTAATATGAAATTTATTTAATTGTTGAGCCACCAGACAAAAAACGAATAATTTTTTTTTTTAATTAAAAATAAATTAAAATAAAAATATTAATGTTTTAAAAAAGTAAAAAAAAAAAAATACTAATAAAAATGTTTTAAATGATGTTTTATGTTGCATATAGTTGATAAGGCTTTGTCTGTTTTTAGATTAATTATACATTGAAAACACATGTAGATATTGTGACTGCTATTTAGTAGCGAATATATCATCATATGTATAATTTTTAAGTCATACATACATATGTTGAAGATGTTTTTTTTTTTAGTTTTTTTTTTTTAAACAATAATTTTCACGACCTTCATCACAAAAAATTAATACATAGTTTTAAAAATAACCACATATGCATGTAATACAAAATCTAGTTTTAATCTTAAAATAAAACTGAAAAAAAAAGACTTTTAAAAATAAAATTTTAGAAAAAAACATTCATGCACTTTTAAAAACAAAAAAAATTATTCTGTTGAATTTTTTTAAAAATATTTTCAGTTTTAAAATTCCGGATATTGAACTGGATTTTTTTATAGCCTAGAAAACACAGATAAAATTTTTAAAAAAAAATAACAATTGTTTCAACTTCTTCTTTTTTAATGAAAAATTTGCAAATAATCACGATTTAAAAAAATAAAAATTATATTGAAATTCTTACATTTTTAATTACAATACGATCTAGACTATCGACTGAAATGTATTATTATCTAAAAACCCTACAAATATGTATATTATTATTTCATATGTATATACATATGTTGTTGATAACAAACAATATGTACAAAATTCACGATAATAAATAATTATGGTTTATTATGTACATGTATGGTGTGTACGTGGTTTATTTTACAGCCCGTTTATTTTAATTTTTTTTTTTTAAATTACTTTTGTTTCAAGTTGATATAATAATAAAAATTTTGTAAATGTATCTTATTGACAAGAAAGCGATTATAAGTATTTAAAGAATGCATTATACATATAATTTTATCTATGACGTGTGATGATGACAAAATAATTAAATGATCCATAATTTTCTTTTTTTATAAATTTTTTATTCTTCTTTGTTTAGAAGTTTTTATTTATTTAAAAAAACTTGAAAAAATTGAATTATTTTATAGTCATATTTAGTAAACATAAATTTTATGCATATTCATTTAATTAAATATGATACAAAGTAATTAGTCGTAATATCACTTCGTGTATAATTCAATGTCCAGAATTTTTCTAAAAATATAATATCAGCTCATTTTAAGAAGATCGTTTTAATAATTGTTTTTCTGAAATAAATACGATATTTATATACGTTTCAGAGTTTTTGTTCAATTTTACATTCGATCGATCATTAAACTTTTAAGGAAAAACAAAATTGAAATGAAAACTGGCATCATTTTTATTCAGTTTTTTTTTTTTTTAAATTAAATTTATTTTCATAATATTAATTATTTATTTTCTAATCAGCTACTTAAATAATTTTTACAATGAGATTTTCAATACACATTTTAAACAAATATATGTTTTATTAACCTTATACCATAGAACCCCAATTATACATGAAAATCAATATTCATTTTATTTTCGAAAATAATTGGAAAAAATATATAATCAATAGTCATTGAAATAAAATCAAAACAAAACAATAACGAATTCATAGAATTTAATCACATAAAAATATTTCTAATATTACATCATTATACTTTAACAAAAAAACAATCTAATCACAAAAGAAACTAGAGGATAAAAAACTCAAATAACAAGATTAAAATAAATTAATTGTTATTTTAATTTATTCCACATGTTGCTATATAAAGTCACTATGTATATTGATAGATTGAAATCACATATACTTATTTAGATAATTAAATAAATAATTAATAAAAAATTAAAAAAACGTGCAAAAAAATTGAATATGAAAATAATAAATTTAAAATATGAAAATAGTAAATTTCATTAAACTTACAAATTTGCACATTCTATGTATAACTGAGATTATTTACTTAAGGGAGTCAGTTTGCCGAAGATCTTTAAAAAAGTTCAATTTTTTTATTTTTCGTAAGTCCAAGAAAAACAAAACATCAATACAACGTTCCAATATAGTACTTTAAAAAAAGTTATGTTTCTTTAGACTTTAAGGACTTTCTTTCGAATCGATTTCTTGTAAAGTAACATATTTTGACTTTCTCTCTTCAAAATATCAACTGTACACCACATAAAAAAATAAATCTAGTGATCTCTCTGGAAAAGGTTCATACATATATGTATGTATATGAAAATTTAAAAAATTTATTGCGACCCTTTTAAATGTGAAAAAATAAAAATAACAATTAAATTTTTTATAATTATTTATTAAAAAACTTCATTAAATTTTTTTTTTATTTATTGAAAAGTTTATTGAATTTAATTACATTTCCTTAAAATTACATAATTACATTTATATCCAAACTTACATATGCTAAAAATTTTAAAAATATTTATACATTTCACATATTATTTCTCACCTGTTGAAACTCAAATATTTAAGTACAAATACATGTATGGTAATTCAATAAATTGTTTATTCACTTAAACAGGGACATTTAAAAAAACGGAGAACAATAATGAGTATAAACTTCAATTAAAACGATTTTTATAAAGCCTAGAGTTACAATTAAAAATTTTATGCAATTCCTATTTAGAAAAAAAAAAACATATTCAAGGTTTTTCCTTTTTCCTTATTAAAATGATGTAAACTAAATCATTTATTGCCTATTTCAAAAATCTATACCACGGTCTAATATCAATCAATTAATAAAATACATATTTGAAATTGTTCAAGTTTTCCTATTTAAACAGTTAAGGAAAGTCGAACTAGGCAATGAATTTATTCCATTTTAAATTGAAAAATTTAAATGAACATTTTTGACAAATCATATAGCTAAGTATCTTAATACAGTAAATGCAAAGATTAGTGTTTAAAAAATATCTACGGAATTTATGGAAATTGCCTTATTTGTGAAAGAAGTAATTTGAACAGATTTGAAATTTCTTTTACACAAGGATTTTTCCTATAAATTCCCCCTTAAATACTACATTTATTATTGAACAATTTATTTCGAAATTCTAAACTAAAAAACAAAACAATAAATTATGTAAAATATAGCACAATCTTCAGGTTTTCATTTTCTTAGAACTTACAAAAACTAGTAATATTTGAATACGCGCAAAAAAACTATTTTTGTTTATTTTATAAAATTAAAATAAATTAACAAGAGTAAATTATCTAATTTATAAGAATTTTCATACTTCCCAGAAATTTTCTAAAATTTAAAAAAGTTCTAATTACACTACGTGATATTGTTTTTATTTTAATTTTTTCAATTCTTTGTATTGTATATTTATATTCAAAATTTAGAACATACAACAACAAAAAGCTAGTCATACATTCCAATTGTTGTAAAAAATAAGAAAAGTTTCCAATAAAAATTAAATTTTTCCCATTATAAATCACCGCATAAGAAAATATTTTATTAGGTTTTTCAAATTGATTTCCCAAATGCATCAGTGAAATATTTTACCACGCATATCATTACTCACTGAAAAGAAGTCATATCCACATATCGTATATCGATGTCTAGCAAATCTGATGGGGAATACCAAAATCTTAATTGAATGAGTATGTACATTCTACAACGAGAAGACGTCATCTTATAATTCCCACTCTAAAAAACTGACTCAAATGCTCAACGAAGCGAATGTGTTTTCCTTGTTTATTTTCATTTTTCTTAAGAATTTACAATTTTTAATTATTAATTAATTCAAATCCTTCGGAAATGCGTAACCACATGACGTGTTCATTGTTTCAGTTTAATTTTAAAAAAATTTCAAAACAAAAAAGCTTTTGAAAACATAAAAATCCAGTAGAGTGATATATGAATCGACGACAAAAGATGAAATTTACAATCTTAAACTTGAAATTTAATTTTTTTTATTTTCCATTGATAAAACTTGATCACACGAGAAAAAGATTTAGTTTTATTGTTTTTTTTTTTAATAAAAAGTTTTTGAAAATTTGAACTTGTGTTTATTTAATTAATTTATTTTCATCGTTCAAAACAGAATCATATGTTACAGAATCTTAATGACTTCTTTATTCTATAATTACATATTCTAACAAATAAAGGCTACACATATTACATTAATTAGCTCGTTCAAAATATCAATCAATATGAAAACAAAAAATGCCTAATGATTGATTCGGTCATACATACATATAAGATTTAACCTCGATTTTTAAAATGTTCTGTAGGTGTTTCATTAAATTGATCTGATCTTAAACGTAATTAAATCTTTCATTATGTAATTAAATTAAATCGACACGGAAGTAGGTTCAATGCGTAAACCATAAACAAGTGTATTCCAATTAAATTATTGTACAACCCCTAAAAAATAAACGTTGAGAATATACAATAGCAGACTTACTAGAAATTTTTTCAATTCATACAGGTGAACGTGTAACATGATTTAAAATAAATTATTTAATTGAATCATAAGATATTTCTTGTAACTTCTTTTTAAAATAAATACCAGAATAAAAATTATTAATCGACATACAACATAATTTACAGGTAAATTACGATGACGATTTCAATTATGCATAAATTGCGCTGACTGATTATAATTATTTGAAAGTACTACCGGTAGATACGTGCTTTCATTTCAATTTTTTTAGACATGGTCATCATGTGGTATATAAAAGTATCTGGCATTAAAATTATAGGCATGTGCGGTATAGAAAACAGTTGTAGTAAAAGATACGTTTTATTTTGTTGTTTTATTTTCAATATCAAGTAAAACTAAAACCATTTTAAAAAAAGTAAACACAACAATAAAAAAAAGTAGTTCTTTTTAATAATTTAGTATTGTATAGACGTATAGTAAATTTTCACAATATCTGAAGAAAAAACAAAAACCATATCAACAAATTAAACTGACTAACAACAACAGTTTGTCTTCCTGGTTTTTTTTCCTTCTTTATTTTGTTTAACTTGTGGTGTGGAACTATTGCACATTTTAGCCTAAAGCCAACATTTTTTTATTGGTTTTGTTGAACATTGGTTAGTATAAATTGTTCTTTTGGTTTTTGCAAAAATGTTTTTTTCTTTTCGTTTTTTTTTTTTTTTTTTTGCTATTGACTTCAATCGCTTCATTCAATTAAACGAACAGTCAGATTATCAATTTTCCAAGGTTTTAATGTTCGTTATACCATAACCATTTGAAGGTTGCATATTTAAATTTTTACTATAAAATTAAGACAAATTTTAAGGTGTATTAATTGCACTTCATAATCATGGAGGAAAAAATACAATAACTTGGACTATGCTGTAATAATATGCGATGAAACACTCATACAAACAAACATAAAAAAAAAGATTTTCTTCGACACTTTAATGCCATTAAATGCTTAATTAAGACCCTCAGTTTGAAAATAAAGTGGTCAATTGAACTTAATAGTTGTTAAAGTTGAAATTTTAAAAAATCCATTATTTTTTCTATCCTGTTATTAATTCAAATTTTATAAGTAATAAAAGAAATCATGTATAATTATCGATTAATAGCACCAATTTTAAAAGACAAAAATACAAAAATAATACTATAAATTAATTTTCAATTTTATGATTCATAATCAAAACATGTAATTCATAATTTTTCTTTTCTTTACAAAATTTTCTCTTGTTTCTTAAATTTTCTCATTGTTTTTCCAGATTGGCATTATCAATTCCAAAGGAAAATGGAGAATATAGTAAATGTTCTATGTATGATGTTGATTATACTCAAGTATTAGCAAATGGGACTAAAGAAGCTGATCCATCATGGCCAATTGTACCATGTAAATATGGATGGGATTTTAATTTTACAGATATTCCATATGAAACGATTGCAACACAATTTGGTTGGGTTTGTGAAAATTCTGCATTACCAACAATTGCACAAAGTATATTTTTTGTTGGTGCAATAATTGGTGGCTTACTTTTTGGTTGGATGGCTGATCGTTTTGGAAGAATTCCAGCATTAATTGGTACAAATGTTGTTGGCTTTTCAGCTGGTATTGGAACAGCATTTGTTGGTTCATTTTGGCAATTTGCCCTGTGCCGTTTTTTAGTTGGATTTGCATTTGATAATTGTTTCACAATGATGTATATTCTTGGTAAGTTGATTATATGTATTTAAAAATATTTACTTATGTATAATACTTAAAAAATAAAAATAAAAATTAGTAATTTGTGAAAATAATGATATTGACCTTAATTCATCATCAAAAAATTACTTTAAACTCTTGTATTGTTCACTTGTAAATTATTGACATTATTTTAACACAACAAGACATTAAACTTCAAAATAATTTATTGTAAATATTTTTATTTTATTTTTTTTTTTTTTCGTTTTTATTGTTCCGAGCATTCAGTTATTTCATATTTAGGTTAAATGTTTTAATTGACATTATTTAGATGTTATAGTATGTATGTACATACATACTTGAATTATTTATTTTATTTTATTTTAGTATGAAAATTATGAGCACATTATTTCAAAATACATAATATTATAATTTTTATGAAAAAAATATTTAAAAAAACTTTTGAAAGTAGCAATTAATGCACATAATTTACAAGTTCGAAACGAAAAATACAAAAAAACAGTGTTTTGCCAAAAGCAATAAGATTTAAAATTGTGAAAGAAATTTTTTTAAACTCAATAAATTTCATTTGGAATATTACAAGCTTAATACCCTGAAGACTACTTTAAATATTACCGAATAAAGCCTGACATTTTTTGAAAAACAAAATCATATTAAACAGCCTATAAAAATTGCAATTAAAAATATCTAGTACAAAGTAAAACGAATTTAAAAATTATTTTTAATTAAAAAATTAGTACATTTTTTTATTATCACTATATTTGTCGTACAAAAGATAATTTGCATATACATACGTATGTACAATGTACATACATATACCAGCTCAGCTCCACCAGACGCCCACTGTAATAGATTTCAAGAATGTAACGAAATCCCTTGAAATGATTTTCAACAGAATTAGAAGTTTTACTTATTTACTTCTAATAAAATAAAAAATTAAATAATTTGCATATTTTATGATTAAAAATTTATAAAAACTGTGATATAAAACTTTTCATGTAAAATATTGAAAAAAAAATTATAACAGGTGCCATTTCAAACAACATATCACTCATATGTAATACATACATATCGCGTTTATCTATATAACAAATTATCAAAATCTATGGAGGTTTCATGAAACCATTTGGTCAATCACATTTCATAATGATGAATCCACTGAAAACATATTGAAGAAATATCTACTTCATAAATATTCATAATATGCATAGTATAAGTATATTACAAGAAAAATACCATGATAATAAATATTCACATCTTTAATATGAATATTAAACATGTAACTAATTATCTAATAAATGAAATGCACATGTTCAGTTATGATTTCTATCATATTTTCTTGCTTGGGATTACTTTTTATTCACTACATGAATTATTTCAACAGGATGTCCCTGAATAATTGAAAAATAAGAGCCACTAACTTTTGTTGGATGTTCAGTAAAAATATATGTATCTGATGACGGAACAAAATTTCATAATTAAATTAACTTCAAAATTTTTCATAAATTAAAATGAGAAAGATATTATTATGAGAAAACATTCCCTTGTCCAAAAAAAATAAATTATAACAAATACATATATGGTACATAAAATTAAATAGCATCCTTATGAGAAATATTTTTTTAATTTTCTTGTAAATTTCCAAAGGAACTTGTAATCTTCGAATTTCAATTGATATTTATTGAAAACTAATTTTTCGTCTTGAAAAAAAAAAAAACTTTCAAATCTAGGATAATAATTTAAATTTCCTCCTATGACTTAATTTGAAGAAAAAGAAGAAGAAACAAGTAATTGTACACTTCAAACCATAGAAAATAAATCTCGATTTGACTTCAAAAGTTGTTTTCTATAGAATAAATATTTCTATGTACTTTTGAAATTTTTCGAAACACCCCACATAAAAAAAATAGACAATATATACCTATGTATCTCTCACAAAAAAAAAAAGGAAAAAAAATGAAATTGAAGCTTACCTTGTACCCTAATAATACATTAGAAGATGCAAAATATTTATTGGGAAAAAAATAAGGCTAAATTAATTTTTTTTTAAAATCTTATAAAGTATCACATATAGACAATATAGTCTGAAAAAAAAAGCCAAAGGTGATCGATTATATAAAAAAATAAGTGGATTGTATAGACAAAAAGAATCTGCATATTTGAATTTTAATTCTATTTTAAAATAGAAAATGGGTTAGCAACAAATTTAATTAATTCAGTTTAAAAAAAAACAACAACAATAAAAAATACATAGTTTTTTATTTAATTCGATAATATCACCTCTAATTAATAAAAATGACATCTGTATTTATATTTATCAATTTAATAAGCCTAATTAAAATTTACATTTTCTCACATGAAGATTACGTATTTGTCACGTTAACCCCCAATGCATGTTTTGTTATATTATTGTGCTGTTATTGTTATTGCAATTATGTTTTTTTATCCCTCTAAATAAATTGACATTGGAATTGACTAACTGAATTAATTGAAATCACGCATAAAAAATTGCAATTTTTTTTTACAATGTAATTCGAGCACAATATACATTTCACGGCGAACGACTTATATACATAAAAATGTTCAAGATGAATTATTATATAGATATTATTAAGTATGAGCATCATTTTATGTAAAATTATAAATATCATCGATATGTAGTTTATAATAATCACAATCGTAAAAATGTCGGTTATTAAAATTTATATGAATTTTATTTAAAAAAAAAACGAATGAAATAAAAAACGTTTAAATACTCGTGTCATATTAATTACACCTGTTAATCAACTATATTACTAAAACACAAAAAAAAAAAAAGGAAATATATCTTAATTATACAAAAAACAACAAATTCATTATTTTATAAAAAATTAATTAGTTCTCTACATTTTTAAAATCAATTATATTCTAATTAATTAATTTTTCTTTTTTAAATTACAGTTTTAGAATATGTTGGACCAAAATGGCGTACATTTGTTGCAAATATGTCTATTGCAATATTTTTTACATGTGCATCATGTGCATTACCATGGATTGCATATTATGTAGCTGATTGGAAATTATTTACAATAATTACATCAGCACCATTAATTTTAGCAATATTTACACCATGGGTTGTACCCGAATCAGCAAGGTATGTACATACTACACATTCAACTTTTTAATAATTCAACAAACAAGAACAACAAAAAAGAATTTGTTATTATCCTTAATTTTTCTTTCCTTAGATGGCTTGTATCACAAGGAAAAATCGAATCTGCAATTAAAATTCTAAAAAATTTTGAACGTGTTAATGGTAAACAAATAAAACCAGAATTATACAAAGAATTTAGTGATTCATGTACAAAAATGCAGTTGGAAGAAGATTCACACAATAATTATTCAATTTTTGATTTATTTAAAACACCACGTTTAAGAAAATGTACAATATTGTTGATATTAATATGGATGACAATATCATTGGTATTTGATGGTCATGTTAGAAATGTTGGATCACTTGGTTTAGATTTATTTATAACATTTACAATTGCCTGTGCCACTGAATTACCAGCAGATACATTTTTAACATTTACATTAGATCGTTGGGGTAGACGTTGGTTAGCATTTGGTACATTAGTTGCAAGTGGTGTATTCAGTTTATTAGCAACAACAGTTCCACTTGGTGCAACATATGCAACATTTGCAATAATTGGACGTTTTAGTGTTAATATCTCATATAATATTGGCTTACAATATGCAGCAGAAATTTTGCCAACAGTTGTTCGAGCACAAGGTGTTGCATTTATTCATATTATGGGCTATGTTGCAAGCATTATTGCACCATTTATTGTTTATCTGGCAAATGTTGATCCAACATTACCATTAATTATTTTAGGTTTACTTGGAATATTTGGTGGTTTTCTTGCATTATTTTTACCAGAAACATTAGGTCATGAATTACCACAAACATTACAAGATGGAGAAAATTTTGGTCGCGGCCAAAGTATGTGGAATTTTCCATGTATTGGTAAAAAAGAAATTGATGATGATATTGAAAACAAAATGAGTAAATATGAAAATTTCAAAAGAAGATCAAGTGCAAGAGCATCATTAAAAGCATCGACTGTTGGTGAAGTTAGATCTAGTATGTTATATCGATCAAAAAAAGGAAAACAACAGATTACCGAGTGATTATTTTAAACTATAGGATAACAGAACAAACCAAAATTTTTTTCAATAGAAATTTTCAATTAAATTGTGTCATTTTCGAATAATGTTTACTCAAAACTTAGTGTGAAAGATCACTAATGGCAGAAAGCCAAATTATCTCTAGTCACTCGCATAGATTTTTAACTAGCATGTAGAATATTTTTTAGTTAAATATAATTAATTATATGCAATGTTCAAGTGAAGGATCTGTAATGTACCTGATCTAAGTGATGAATATACTAAATGAATGTGAGAATTTTACAAAAAAAAAAAAAAAAATCCAAGATTATGTACTTTTTCTTTTACAGCTTACAAAACAAAAAAAAATTTAATTAGAAAATAAGAAAAAAACAAATTCTAGCTAAAAAATTAAAACACAAATAAAATCGCAGTATTTAGAATGATATAAGTATTTAAATTTCTTCTTTAATTTATTTTTAATTATAAGCAAATTTTGCCTAAAATGGAAATTATTTGTATTTGAAAAAAAAGGAAATAAAGGAGCAGAAAAAAGGTGAAATAATTTTATTATTTTAAGCTTTTTTTTTTCAAATATCGTTAGCTGGTGTGATCAGGATATTTTTTTATAATGTTTGTATATATGCAATGTAAAGTAGTGTTAATTTTTTAAGTAAAGTGTATTTTAAAATTGTAACAATTACTATTATATTTAATAAACTTCATGTTTAATATTTTTTTAAATTTTCAACTTTTTCTTTAAACTTAAAAAAAATATATTTCTACCAATAAAATTACGCTTATTTGCATGAATATATCCTTAAGTGTTACTTTACGATATTAATTTTTTACTAATTAGTGTGGGATATTTCTTTCTTTTTTTTTTCTTGTAAAAGATTAAAAAAAAAATAAGTATGTAAACCAAATTTTCTGAGAAAACCAAGTCTTTTTTTTCTCTAGTTGATGTAGTAGTAAATTGCGTTGTTTAAAATGTGTTTGAGATTACATTTTATAGATTTATTTTTAAACTTCTTTACATTTCCCAATTTCATGGGATTGCTTAGTACTGTAAAAACAAACTTGTAATTAATGATGATGTTCCCCCTGAGATTCTTTTTTACACTTATTGTTTTCTTTAAAACTAAATGAAAACAAGTCCATGAGAATGAACACTTTGTGTAGTACGTAATAATTGTCCTTCAATATTTTATTGAACCGCACAATTATTTTCAAGTATATTTTTTAAAAAAACTTACGTACAACATTCTGTTCTTAATTTAAGCAAAGTTCAAAAAGACAATTTAAACAAATTCAACTTTCACTTTAAGAAAACAAAAAAAAAATCATTAAAGCCAAATATCATTAAATAATCCACACTGCTGCCCATATAGAATTAATGTAATTGATAATTCACATTTCTTAACTGTTACTTTGGCTTCTGACCTATAATTTGCGTAGGAAGTACAAGAACATTAATGAGACACGCTGGAGTAATAATTTTCCATATACGAGTATACCTACATATTTTGTTCTACCCTCAAGACTGTTATAATACATACATACATATGTATGTATATAATTCAAATGTAAATAATTAAGATAAAAGAAAAACAACTCATACTACAGGCGTAATTTTTTTCTATTAAAATTGAAAGTAAGTAACACAGTCTAGCTATATCCTTTTTTTTTTTTTTTTTTTTTTTTTTTTGAAATATTAATCTGTTGTACTTTTTTGTATTAGTATCTTTGTAGTTCGTTTGTTCGCAAAAATTTATATTCATAACATCAACAAAAATAAAGCTTTGATAATAAAGCTTAGATGAATTATTATTGGCCTTTTACTAAGAAAAAAACTAAATACTCTTTTCCTGTTTTTTTCGATTTTTTTTATTTTGCTTGTTCAGCATGCATAACTTTTTTTTTTTTTAATTTCAAACAGAAAACAGAAGGACTGTAATAGCCTGTGGGTGGTAAAATAAATAAAAAAAGATGTATAAAGTAACTGAAGCTCATGAATAACACATTATAAACATGAACAGTAAATTTTTAAGGTATAATGTGGGACTTTTAGCCCAAATTTTATGAAAATGGTTAATATTTAAAGAAAAAATCACAGCTACATATACTTTCTTTTTGTCCCTGGTCCTTCCTGCTTTTTCATCACTTCAAATTAAATATCTTCACAAAATACCTAGGTACTTTGTGATATCTCTTATAAAATCCTCAAGCTAGTGAATTTCTCATATTCTTAAGAAAAAGCCAATGACTGAGTCTGGCTAAATTAATTTAAATAACTCTTTAAATTTACTCATTTAAACCCCACAAATCGTTTTACTCACGCTTTTATGAACGGAAAAAGAAAAATTATTAGCAATTTTTTTATAAAGCTTAATTTTTTAAAAATTTCAACGATTAGGTACTACTTACACTTATTTTTCACATTTTCAGTTTTTTTTTCTCTCTAAAATTTTAGATATTCAATTCTGTTAACGACTTATCATTATTTTTCCGGGTCAAAGACAACATTTATTATTATTACGAATTTTAAAGGTCGAAAAAATAAATTACCTGCATACAAACCATTCAAATTTAAAAAAAAAAAGTTTTATGACAGTTTCTTTTTCAATTAATTTAATTAAATGAGTTGTGTACGTAAAATCTCGAAATTAGAGAGAATCTATGTTCGCCGACCTTGTCTATTTTATAATGATAAAATGAGGGTGAACATAAAGCTTTGTCTGCAAGACATATAGAAAGATTTTAATTTTTTTTATACTTTTATTTACTCTACACTCGAGAGACAAACTGAAAAACCAAATGTAGTTAAGGGATTGGTCTATGAAATTTTCTATACAAAAAAAAGCTTATTACAAACAAACAAGGAAAAAAAGTTATATTTCATCATACTAAACAGTATTTCAAAGCTAAAAAATTTATATTCAACTGGAATTTTTTCATAATAAACGAATGATTTTCAGTTGATCACATTCAGTATTGGCGTTTAAATCAAACTGGAAGTAGTTAATACCTGTTTCAAAGTGTTAAAGTGCTTTAAAATTGAAGTGTTGGTGACAACATTTGGACTGAGTGTGATTCATTAAAATTCACAGTTTTTTAAATATTTAGTCTTTTTTTAAGCTAACAAACTATTTTATGAGAAATCTGTTTTGTATTTTTGTTTAAAAAAAAACTATTGTTTTTTATGTGACAAATTATTATGAAACTATCTTGTTATCGTGGTCATCGTCATCATTATCCAATCATGATTTTCTTAGTGACTTTAATTTTATGTGCAACCGGATTTGCTCAGGTAAAAGAATTAACATAAAACAAAAACCACAAAAAAAAATATATACATATGTATGTACAAAGTGCATGCAAATATTCAATGTTATAAATTTATTATTATGAAATTTTATATTTGAAAAGAAAAAGAAAAACATTAATATTTACATTTTTCTATTTAATTTTTTCTTTAGAAACAAGAAATACCAGACTATGTCAGACAATTAGCTTTAATGAATGATAATCAACATTTCAATGAAACATTATCGGTAATATTAAGACCAAGAGTTGTTGGAACAAAAATACATAATGAAATTGCTAAATTCATTCAAAAGTGAGAACAATAGAAATTAATTAATAAATTACAAAAATTATTTTAAAAAAATATTTTGTAAAAATAATCTAATCTCAATTACGTTTTTTTTCCAATTTTTTCTTATCAATTATAGTGAACTTGATTCAATGGGATTCACAACAGAAATTGATGAATTTACATCGGATGTACCAATTTTTAATAAATTAAAATTTAAAAATATTATTGGAAAATTAAATCCAAATGCTAAAAAATATTTAGTATTAGCATGTCATTATGATAGTAAATATTTTAATAATATACCAAATTTTGTTGGTGCTATTGATTCAGCTGTACCATGTGTTATTAATTTAAATATTGCAAAAATTTTGTTATCACAATATCAAGAATTAAAAGAAAAAAGTGATATCAGTTTAATGGTAAAATTAAATTTAAAAAAAAATAATAATGAATAAAAAAAAATTTAAAGCTAAAAAAAAATTTTTTCTTAAATTTTAGTTAATTTTCTTTGATGGCGAAGAAGCATTTCAGGATTGGAATGAAATTGATTCTATATATGGATCAAGACATTTAGCCGAAAAAATGGCAAGGTCTTCAGCAATTTCATCAACAGCAAATGAAAATATTCGAGATATTGATAAAATTGTAAGTTTTTCTCAATTTAATTCAATTACTTTTAAAATTGAATTTAAAAATTGTCTCTTCAGTGATTTTAATAATTACGTTATTTTTTTTTAGCGTCATTTTAATGTTAATAAAAATAAAAGAAAAATATTAAGTCGACAGATCAGTCAATTTATGTATTTTTTTATTTTTAGGAAGTTCTAGTTTTACTCGATTTAATTGGAGCTCAAAATTCAGAATTTTACAGTTTCTATCCAAATACACAAGTATTACATCGTGGTTTAGTGAATATTGAAAGATTACTTGGTAAAGTAGGTCTTTTAGAAGGTAGAAACTATCAATTTATTCCAAGAAATTTTCTTGCTTTTGTCGATGATGATCATCGTCCATTTTTACAAAAGGGTGAGATATTTTTTGTTTATATTCAATTTTTCGATAGAAAATCAACTAATAATTTTCATTTTAAAATTAAAATACAATTAATTGAAAAATAATTTCCACTGATTACAGATGTGCCAATACTTCATTTAATAACAACACCATTCCCAAGGCAGTGGCATACAGAAGATGATTCATATGAGTATTTACATTGGCCTTCGATAAATAATTTCAATAAAATTTTAAGGATTTTTGTATATGAATATTTAACAAAACATACAGATGAAGTTAATTTTAGACAAAAGTAATTTCTTTTGATTTATTCTCGTAACAATGAGTTTAAAAAGAAAATATTTCATATACATATATACATATATGTCAATAAAAAAAAATCAATTATCAGGATAAAGTATTTTTTTTAAATAAATGTATATATAAAAATATTTAACTATCGTCTTTTCCTACCAACTGATGATTTTTTACCTGGTGCCCTTTGTCCTTTACCTCCTTTTGGTTTCTTCATACTTTTACTTCTACCTTTCGATGATTTCTTGCCTTTCTTTGAACTTTTCTTTACAACACCATTTTCTTGGTCTTGTTCACGGCTAAAGAAAAAAAAACACTTAAATTTTGTCTGATTTTACATTATTCCTAAATTACAACTTACTGTATTCTATCTTCTTGTTTTTGTAATGATACAGCTTTTTCAATATCAAATTTAGGCTTTTTATTTAATACACTTTTAATCAATTCTAAATTAGCTTCTTTTTCTGGAGCTTCACTTAAATGAGATGCTTTACGTTTACCACCGGGTATTAATTCTTTTACTCCAATACCACGTGCTATTTTCTCTTTTGGTAAACTTTCTTGAAATTTACCAACAGATGCTGTTGATGATTTTGCAACAGTTGATGCTGTTAATAAATCTTTAGCTGTTGATGCTTCTGGACCAGTATAACCTACTCTTGGTATTTTTACTTTTTTTACACGTACAATATTTTTCATTCGTTGTATTTCATTTTTAGCAACTTTTTCACTACGTAAATCAATTTTTTTCTGAAACATATCGTCCATCGGATCAGCAGTTTTTGGTACTTCAAGAACCCAATCTTTTTGACGTTCTGCTTCAGCACGTTTATAACCATAAGTTGGTACCCATTTCTAAAATATAAAAAAAAAAAGTATATGTAAAATTTTTAATACATTAAAACATTAAAATAAATAATAAAATACTTACATCCAATTCTTTATCATATACTTTCTTATCCTTCTTCTTCTTTCTAATACCTTTTTCTTTAGCAAACTTCTCCCATTTTGTTAATGTTTTTGGACCAGGAATTTTTCTAATTCTTGGCAAAATTGTATTAGATTTTGGAAGTTTAGCCACAATACTTTCTTCTACTCTTTCAGTTGGTAATTCCCAAATTTCATTAACTAATAATTGAACATTATCTCTAGTTAAACTAAGTAAGTAATTTTCTTTATTCTCTCTGAAATTAAAACAGAAAAAATTAAAGATTATCAATTCATGAAAATGAAATTTTAAAAATTTCAGAAACTGAGCATTTTGTATTCTAAATATTATCTTTTTCGAAGTACTTACTTTAATTTATCTTCATCCAAATCATTTGGATCTGAGCACAATAACATTCCAACATCGGTACGAACTTCCAAGTGTTTTTCGACAGTAATTGGTTTGTAACGATCAAGTTCTCGTTGCTGTTTCTCAAGAACTTCTTTAACGATATCCATTTTACCAAACAAATACTTTAAACTTTTAAAAAAATTGTAAAAATTATTAAAATTAAAAATTAGCTCTTTAGTAAATCATAACTGGCACTCACAAGTCACATCACAACAAGAACAAGTTAGTCGGCTAGCAAATGTCAGTGAAACGTGGTTACCACAGTGTGACCGTTTTGAGCAATTTCACTAAATTACACTTCGTTAATCGGTATTTTGTTTTGTTCTTATTTATCATCATTTGTCCTTCCTCTCGTATTTTTTTCTTTCAATTATCTTTATGTTTTTTTTGACTACTGACTGACATTTTAAAAGTCAAAAGAGGAAGGAAGAAGTCGTAGAGTAGGAGATTAGAATTCTGAGCTTCTGATTTTAAAAATTTTCTAAATTTTATCTTATCTAGAATTTGGGGGAGGTGTTACAAATTAAATAATATTTTAATTAAAAAGGCAGTTTAATTATTTCTATTTGCCATTAGGATGTCTCGTCAAACAACAAAGTTGATTGACGCTAAAAAAGTGGTGAGTGTACCTGTATATTTGTCGTTTTAATTTCAATACACTTAAAAACAGTATTAATTTTTAATAATAATTAAAAGTAAATTTTTAAATAACAATTTTTCAAATCTGAAACATCGATTTGAAAAAAAAAACATTCATAAAAATAATTTGTAATTTTAAAAACTGGTCACCCTCTACGACATCTTTCTGGATTTTTTAGACAATGTAAAGAGTTTTTCGCCTGTTTGGGAATCAAAAACGATTGCATTGTATTTTGTAAAATCAATTAAATGACCATTGAAAATTATTACGAAAATATGGATAATTCATGTACAGATCAAACAGCTACTGGACATGTAGCACAAGTACAAACAACTGGTCAAGGACAAATACAAGTTGTACCAGTTATAAGTGCCAATGGTCAATTAATACTTGGACAACAAACACAACAACCAACCACAGCAGTACTACCAATTTCAACAGGTTCATCATTAATGCTTCAACAAGCAGCTACAACTCAACCAGTTCAACTAGTTCAATTACCCGATGGTCAAACATTTCTATATCAACCAATGTCTGTTGATTCATTGAATAGCCAACAACCACAACTATTAAATATAAATGGTCAAATAATTCAAATTCCTGCTCAGAATACAACACAAAGTATTTCAACAAATTCTCAGCCACAAATAATTGTTGTCCCACAGACACAAACTACAGCAAATCCCGTTGTAACTGCATCACCATCAGATGATGCAGCAAATATTCTTCAGAATGCATCAAATGCATCAGCAGCTGCTGTAACTACTTCTGCAGCTACTATAGCAGCTCAAATAAAAGAAGAAGAAGAAGAAGTTCCATTGTATGTAAATGCAAAACAATATAAAAGAATTCTGATACGAAGGCAAGCAAGAGCAAAACTAGAAAGTCGTATTCCAAAAGAACGTTCAAAATATTTACATGAATCACGGCATCGTCATGCAATGAATCGTGTACGTGGAGAGGGTGGCCGGTTTCATTCAGCACCAAACACAACACAAGGAGGTAAAAGTGATAAATCAGGTGGAAATCAACAACAACAATTAAAAATTGGTGAACAAAAACAAGATAAACCTATTCAGCACAAATTAATAGCTCCACTTCAGAGCAATGTAACAATCACACCTATAAAATAAAAATATAGGAGAAAAAAAAGCAACGAGTGTATCTGCAAAAAAAAAAAAAAATGCTGTGTGAATGTTAAAAAAAAAAAGAAAAGAATACAAAAAAAAACAATGTTTTCATTAGTAATTAAGTTATTTTATTCTAATTTTTGTAAAATTAACCTAAAGTAGATAAAACATGTATTATAAAAGTAAAAAAAATCAATTTTTAATATTTCACAAAAATGAAAATGTTTTTATTTTTCCCGTTATTATTTCTGTTTTCTTTTTTTTTTTTGCTTTTCTTTTTCTTTTTTCAATTTCAGAATTCAGAATTCTTAACATTAACGTATGGTGCATTTGTAACACAAATGCTTAGAGATTATGAAAATGTTGATGATGTTAATAAACAACTTGAACGTATTGGTTATAATATGGGTATGCGTTTAATTGAAGATTTTTTAGCACGTACATCATCACCAAGATGTTTAGAAATGCGTGAAACAGCTGATCGTATACAACAAGCATTTCGCTTATATTTAAATATTCAACCTCAAATATCAAATTGGTCAGCAAGTGGTGATGAATTTTCATTAATATTTGAAAATAATCCATTAATTGAATTTGTTGAATTACCACAAGATTTGACGAATTTACGATATAGTGCAATATTATCTGGATGTATACGTGGTGCACTTGCAATGGTTCAATTAGAAGTTCAATGTTGGTTTGCACAAGTAAGTTATTGCCCTAAAACAAAAAAAATAATGAACAAACAAAATTGCTGATTCTTTTTATTTTCTAACAATTTTTTGTAGGATCAATTGAAAGGTGATAATGTTACTGAAATACGTGTAAAATTTATAAGAAGACTTGAAGATGCAATACCTGCAGGTGAAGATTAAAAAAAATTATATAACCAATATTTAAAATAAAAATAAAAATTTAACGTAATTTTAACACTTTAAAAACACAGAAAGAAAAAAGTTTGTATATGAATATGTGCTACATATAAATTACAATACACACATTCCCGCTATCAATAATCATTTCGAAAAAAAATTTTAAAAACTTATTTTTTAGTTTTTTTTTTAGATAAACAGCGTTTATTTTTGATTAAAATTAAAAGGAAATTTAAGGTCGATCCACACACATTCAATTTGGTTCCTTTTCGTCCATGTTTGTATGTGATTTGTAATCGGAACCGGACCGGATATGCGTGGATCGATCTTTAATTTGATTATTGTTTATTCTCTAAATGTAATCCTCTGTCTGATTTACTCAATGCTTTAGAAAATCACTATTTAATTTAATTCATTTATAAATTAACCGTAATTTGTCATTTGTGTTCAATCATTCCCGTTTTTCTCAAGACCAACTCTAAGGAATTTCCACCCTTATTTTTAGTTCTTAAATCAGTAACTAAAAACTCTAATTTTTACATTTTAATTAAACTTTTTATTAAATTGCAAGTACATACATATTTACCAAAAGCCATTCAAAAAGAATTTCTTTAAAATGATTTTTGCTATTACAAAAAAAATAATAATATACATAATTATGTATGTATTTTATAACAGTAATTGTTTTCTCAAGTACAATGACAATTTATTATCTTATTTGTTTTTTTTTTTAATATAAAGATATAACAGATAACATACAATAAAATATAAAGCACTATAAAATATAATTAAAAATAAAAAGCAATTCATTATTGATTAAATGAAAAAATTTTGGTCTCAATGACTAGGTTTTTAAAAATATATTGTAAAAAATGTTGCATATGAAAGAAAATGGCTTTTATGAATGCAAATATTTTCAACAACAAAAAAATTTACCATGAAATTTACGTATTTATATGAATTTAAACAGTTTTGTTAGTCGTTTTACTTAAATTTTCTTAAAAATTCATAAATTATGCATAAAAAAGCGTTTTTATTCATTCAATGTCCATAGAAAACAAATTTGTTTTATTAACATGAAAGGCACTTTGTTCAATATTTTAAATTCTATATTATTTATTTTTAAATTTATTTTCCATAAAACAATAATACTCTAAAATGTTTCACTTTGTTCTTATTTGGTGTTTTTTTTCGACTTTTCTTCAAGCGAATAATAAAATAAAAAATCAATTTTTAGAAGAACATAATTAACATTTAAAATTACAAAGTAAATTAGGCAATTCTTCCGGCAGCACTACCAGAACAACGTAATAAATTTACATTTTTACGAGTTAATACATTTCGTAAGGCTTGTAAAGTTTTCAAACAAATAACAACACAACATCCATTTGCAACACCTTCTGATGGACTCTTACATGTACAAGATGATGGTGATGAATTCTTTTTCGGTTGCATTTTATTTGGTGTTTCTTTTCTTGAACAACATCCTCCTTGATTATTATTTGATTTGTTTGTTTCTGTTGTAGCTGGAATTACTGCAGGTGTAGATGATGATGATGAACAACAAGTATTACTCTCAGCTGAAGCTAGATTTTGTAATAATGCAGCAACATCAGCAATTTGTGAATCTTTAATAGAATTTTTACATGATTTTTTCGTTGATTTTGATGCATCTTTATTATTTTTTTGTTTGGAGGTATTTCGATTGCTGTCTAATTGAATTGAATTAGATGCAGTTGCCATTGATTTTGATTCACAAGGTTTCGTAGAAGAACATTCACCTGCACATCCTTGATTTGGATCACATTTACAATTTGTACATCGGCATATATCAGCATCAGCTGTGATTTGTTTCAATGAAGTTGTGTTATTGGTGTTATCTATTGATTCTGATTTACCCAAAACTGTTCCAGTACGTACAATTGTATTTTCATCAGAACTAGATTCATCTGGAATAATATTCGGTAATTGTAGAGAATTTTCAATATTTTCAAATTGTTCAGACATTACAACATGTTCAGTATTATCGATTGTCATTAAAAGATCATCTAAAAGTGATGCTGTTTCTAAATCTTGATCTACACTTTCTTCAACTTCTTTCAACAGTTTTTCCAAATTTGTTGGAATTTCATTGAATTCATCATTATTATTGTTATTATTAGAAATTGTATCATTCATTGGATTGCTTCCTATAACAAATGAATCAAAATTTGTTGATGCTGCTACTTCCGATTCCATATTAATTATTCCAGTTTGTGGTATTTGTATCATTTCGGAATTAGATGGTTCGATTGGTAATGATGATTGTGGTTGCATGAAATTTATATTTGAATCGAATTCCATTCTTGGTATTGATTTTAAATTTAATTCGTTATTTTGATTTTGTGATTGAAAATAATTTGAAGTTGTTGTTGATAAATCAACATAAGTGGTAACGGCAGTTGGAATAGCAACACATGCTGGAGTCACTGGAGCTGTTGGCATTAATGGTTTCGATGCTAAAACTGCAACATCCATCCATGGTGATGGTATTTCCTCTTCTGAGGCTAAAGCTAATTGAAATGCTTGAGATGCTTCTGAAATATGATGAGTTTCAGTTTTTATCATTTTTGGTAATGGTTCTTGCTGCTGTTGTTGTTTCACTGCAGAAGAAACTATTGATAAATCACTTAATGCATCATTTACTTGATAAACCGGACCATTAATTGTAGAAGAAAATAGATCATTTAAATCAACAAATTCATCTTTAAGATTTTCCTTAATATTTGCATTTGGTGTCATAAAATCCATTTCATTTTTCAATTGTGTCACATCAACAACAGATTTATTGTGATTATTTTCATAATTTTGTTCATCGATTCCATTTAATTGTAAATTGTTATCTTTTTTATTTTTCCGTTCTGATTTACTTGGTTTCTGATGTGTTTTTGTATGGGATTTCAAACTATGCGATGTACTGAATGCTTTTTGGCATGTTGATTCTTGACATGGATATGGACGTTCTCCTGTATGAGTTCGTGTATGTGTTTTAAGATGATGTGATGCTGTGAATGCTTTACCACATCCATTTTCCATGCACCTGTTAAAAATTCATAAAAAAAATAATCTAAATAAATAAAAAAATTTCAATTTTTTGTACTTGTATGGCCTCTCTTGAGTATGAGTTCTCATATGTTTTTTTAAATCACTTAAAGTTGTGAAAAATTTTTCACATTCTGTGCAATTAAATGTTTCTCCATTATGTAATCGTAAATGTGCTCTTAATCTACAAATAAATTTTGAAATTTAAAATATAATTTTTTTTTTTTTTTTATAAAAAAATTACCTATATCTTGTATTAAATGCTTTATCACAATCACCTACAAAACATTCATATGGTTTAACTTTCGTATGAACTCTTATATGTATTTTTAAGCTATAAGATGTAAGAAAAGCTTTACCACAATTTTCTTCTGTACAAATAAAACGATATTCTCCTGGAAAAAATTTAAAAAAAAAAAAAATTTAATACATATCGTATTTTATTTGAATAATTTAATTACCTCGATGAGTTTTTAAATGTGTTCTTAAGTTACCAATTGTACTGTAACTTCTTGAACAATTTTCATAATTACATCTGTATCGTCCTTGCATTTGTGATTCTGCTGTTGATCCCTGTTATTGAAAAAATAACAATTAAATATGAATTTTTTTTTTGCCTACTTTGAATGTAATTGAATTTAATGAATTCTATTGCTACTCAATAAGTAATAAATACAAATTAAAATCAGAAAATTATAATTTTATTAAAACCATAAGTAACGAATAATATAAAAAATTTATTGAGTAGCGATTAGTAAGGCTTAATGTAAATAATGAATTGTATAATTTAGATGAAAAATTACTGAATCAAAACATACATTTTCAATGAATTTTCTACTTTCTATTAAAAAAAAATTCCATTAGATAATTACGAGTACGTTAAGCAAGTTTTTTTCTTTATAACAAAATTTTATAAACAAGGAACGTTTCAAATCATCAAAAGCTTCTGTTTTTAATTTTTCAGGAAATAAAATTTATTCTAAATTACATAAGGCAAAATTTATTTGTAGTTCGACATGAGTTTGCAATAAAATTAGTATTTAAATTGAATTTAAGCGTAAAAAAATTACAGCGACTAAAAAAAAGAAACCTATTAAAATGAATAAACAATTGTGTTCTCAGAAAAGACTGATTTATTTTAAAAATTTATCTTTTGTTTTTTTTTTTTAAATGGTTTGGAAGTTAGGGCTCTGTAGTTTATCATACGTAGTGCAGAAATATTGAAGGCTGTGTTATAAAACTGACTGACGAGTATAATATTTTCCTAATAATAATTTTATGAATTGAATTTTCAAAAATTGAATGCTTTTTCGATACAGTTTTTTGTTAGGCATTTTCCGAATTTAAAAAAATATACTAGAAGACAAACAAGTTAAAATAAAATTGCTAATTTTAAATAATTACGTATTTCTTGAGTTACATATGTTACACCCTTCAACTTACTTTTTCTAATAAAAATATTTAATCTCATTAAAACTTTAATTATTAAAAAAAAAAATGAATATTAATATTGGTAATTTAAGCAAATTAAAAAAAAAAACAACAGCAACCGTCAATATATTTACAACGTATAAAGAAAAGACAATATCCTGTTTAAGGATAATTTTTTACAAGAAAATTAGTAAAAATAAAAATCACAACGGCTCTATGATCCGAGTAGCAATTAAATATTAAGAAATTAAGCAGAGCACAAATTTTAATTAATTAATTTTTTTTTCTTCTAAATATACAAAGTGTACCTCAATACAATTAGATGTTGATATGCTTGTGCTTGATGTTTTGGTAATCGCAGTAACAGTGGTGGTGGTTGTGGTCGTGTATGGTGATGATGAAGGTTCATCTTCAATAATTTTATGCAATAATGCATCTGGCCGAATGCATAAAGAATTTTCGTTGGATCGAATTTTTATTTCAGTAGAACTAAAAATTTTTTGGAATGTTTTTCTTTAATTTTTTACGTGTAAATATTTTTATTTTATTTTAAGGACATTTATTAGATTTGTATTAGTGGATATGTAATTTAAGAAAAAAGGTCCCGAGAAAGAATTTGTTTCTTTTTTCTATTAATAAAAATTCTTCCAGTCAACGAAATATGTACATATTTTTTCTTTAAATGTTTTCTTCAAAAAATCTGAGTAGGTATGTATATAAAGAAATAATCTAAAAATAGCATGCAAAATAGGAGAAAACACCAAAATACAAAAAGGTGAAAATTAATGCTTTTAAATATTAAAAAATTTTGATAAGAAAGAAGTAGAGAAACGACAAGAGGTCAAATATATATATGTATATATATTGTATATTTTTTTTAATCGAATAAAAATAACTATACTTGTATTGTATGTATCATGTACCATTAAAAACAAACCAAAAAACACACCTGACACATTCAATATATATTTTTTTAAATGATTATTATTCAATTATAAAATAAAATGTGACAGACAAGGGGAAAGTGGGTGGGTTTTTATTTCTGCTAAAAGAAAATGCAAAAAAAAGTGTTGAGAGAAAATCTCAAAAATTTATGGATTAAATAAAAAATTTGAAATCTTTTGAAAATTTTAGACAGAAATATTTTTTCTTTAAAAAAAAAATAAATAGATTTTTCAATTAATTTAATTTCATCACACTGATTAATAATACCTGCTACTGGAACTGTAATCATAATCATCCAAATTATTTTCATCAAAATCAAATTGGATATCAAATTTCGGTGATTTAGAAGAAGAATAAAAACAATAATTATTTGAAGCAGAAGAACAAGAAGAAGAAGAAGATGGTATATTAATGATATCATCAAATGTAGTAGTATAACTAATAAAATAATTATTATTTATGGATGTTGATGCTGATGGCAAATATTCATGATGAAAATTATTACAATTATCAATAATTGATGGCACCTGCTCAGTTATAATTCCTGTTGTTGCTGCTGCTACTGTTGTTTGTTGATCAACAGAAGATAATGTGGACGATGATGATAATGATAATGGCGATGATAATGAACTCTCTGATACTCCTATTGATGCTGCTATTGATTCTTGTATTCCGTTATTACTATTATCTGTATCACTACTGTTAATATTATTATTATTACTACCAAAAAAAGATGCAGTCAAAGTATCAGCGATGTTCATAAAATTATTTCCTGTAAGTTGTTGTTGCTCATGCCCCTGATTTTCATTATATTGATCTTCAATATTTTTATTTCGTATATCATCATTATTTACACTGATATTAAACATATCACCAATATTTAATGTTATTATTGATTTATTATTTTCAGTAATTAGAGAATTTTTATCATCAAATAGAAATTCTGTCGCCATTTCGACACACACAAGTAAATGAAAAAAAAATGTGTAGATAAATCTTTTTCACTCCGAAAAAACTAAAACTATAATTTAACCGTTAATTCTTATTACTTGCTTTTATTTTACGATAGTAAACAAAATTTAAAAATTTACTTTTAAATCAAATGAAAAGTTTTAAATTCTTTTCCTTTTCCTCAACAAAAAAAAATAAAATTATAAAATGAAATGACACTTCTCATTGCGATCTTTTTGTCACACACACACAAACATGACATACAAGTACAACATATAATCCAACCACGTACATTTCCAGCCAGCCAATTTTTTCAGCAGATCGAAATTCGAAATAACAAATCACGTTTTTAACTTTTCTCAAATGTTATGAAAATTTAAGATAAAATTAATTTTAATTGGAAAATATTAAAAACAAATTAATTAGAGACTGGACCGCTGGAATGTTGCAAATGACAGATTCAGATAATTTATTACAAAAACGTAGCTGAATATCTGAATAATGAATCATGATTCATGAATGAGCATCCCAAAATTGATTCATGAAATCCATTATTGTAGAAAACTCCCCTATTTCCTAGTCAGCCTAAAACCGAATTGTGATCATCTAAATTGTTAAATTTTTTTATTTTTACGATACGATCATAGATAAAAAATGTTAAAATATATATATGATGAGCAGAAGCCGTAATTATTTAAACTAATAGGAACTCAAGTTGGCTGAGTAAATTTAAAAATAGAATTTAATTTAACTAAAAAAGTAAATTAAAAGAAAAATTATTTTCACCTTTATTCTAAAAAGCAAATCATAATGAACATAAAAAAACTTATAACCTAATTTAAATTTTAAAAATCTTAAATATAAATTTTATTCTATAATTATTTTTAAATTTCGTAACACAATTATTTCATTAAAATTTTAAAAAATACAAAACAGTGGCAAACTAAGTGTTTCCACGTTTTTAATTGAAATAAAATTTTTCATACCGGGAATATTCAATTCCACACGTTTATTGATCACTTTATTTCACTAGAATTTAAGGTTGCACATGGCAAACCAATTGAATATCAAACATTAATTATTTCACAAATAACTCAAATAATTTTATAAATATTAACGGTGTTTTATCTTTTTACTTAAATTACCACTTTTTTTAGCAGAACTGTTAAATTTATGTTTAGCATTTGCTGTTGGTGTTGTTGGTTCCTTTGTTGAAGAATCTTTATTTGGTGATGAAGATCGTTCTTGAAATAGAAAGGACATAAAGATATCATTATAATTCTCATTTTTGTCATATTCACCTTCTTTTTCATTATTCAATTTTGATGATAAATTATCATGTTGTATTGTTGTATTTGAACCAGGTCCTATTTGATTATCACTTGAATCTTCATTCGTGATCGATTCAGATTCACTTGTTCGATCAGCTAAAATATGAAAGTTGAAAAATATATATGTATATACATATTTGATATTTACTTCTTAAATTTTGAAATCTGAAATTCAACTTACGATTACAAATTGCCATAGAGGTAATACTCGATTTTGAAAATAGTCTTTCTGCTTCCTTAAATTTACGATTTCTTTTATCAGCTTTCGAATTAGTACCTTTATTTGATGTTAAATATCGATCCCATCCTCTGATGATATTACCATAAAGTTGAGTATCTTCTAAGTATGAACCTTCAAATGCGTAAATTTGTCTTTCCAGATTAGCTAGTTGTTCCTTGATAATTAAAATAAAATAATATTTAAATAAAATGAACTATCGAAAGCTTATATTTCAAACTTACAGAAATTTCAGCTTTCCTTTTAATTAAATCTGCTAATTCTGCTCGACTGTCTGAATTTGATGATGACTTTGGCGTCGTATTTGTTTTTGTTTTCTTTTGTTTTGCAGCGAGAGCATCAGAATTTGATTTATTTGTGTTAGACGACATTCTGTTTCAATCCGAAAATTCACTATTTTTAATTTAAAAAAAATAATTAATTTCTCTCGAACATCGATTCCTTTTCTGAAGGTCCTCAACTCAATTTGTAATTTATGTATGTATATTGTTTTTGTTGGAATTTAAATAGTTCAATTTCAATGAAAAATTAGTAACATCACTGACATCTGGAACAGTCTTCAAAAACACGTATACATGATAAATGAAATCATATTTCAAAAACTTTTGCTTATGTGCAAAATATTCGAAATCAAATTGAAATCTTTTCTAAATTGAACAGGGTTGAAAAGAATTAATTTCTTATATTAAATTTACGTTTTTATTAATAATTTTTGCCTTAACATGTTGTTTTGTTGCACATGGCAAACTTAAATATCTCTCAGTTAAAATGTTATTTGAAATTAAAATTTTCAGTCAGTCTTGAATTCTTTTTTTTCGTCATGTATACAAACATTATATGTACATAACATACATTAAATTAAAACTGAACTTTGAAGTGACAACAACCAGAGGTTAGGTTAGAACGGTCATAGTTCGTTCAGTTCAAGTTTTTTTTATGTTTTATTGAATATTTTAATTTCTATCCACCAATTATGAATTAATAATTGTTCGAAAACACCAAATGGAAAATCAAGGTAAATTTGTAGGTCGTATAAATCAATTGGATGCAATTGAATTAGACAGGGAAATTTTAAGGATACTTCGAGACGGAATAACAAGTTCTTTGAAAGATATCGCAGTAAGTAAAAGAGTATTTATTTTACATAAAAATAATTTGAATAGAAAAAAAAAACAAATTCAAATAAATTATAATTATACTTTAGCCTGGTTTCCTAGTTAAATATCAACCAGAAATCAATTTTTTACTTGATTCATCAGTTTGGTATTTATCAATTTTTAAAAATTTATCAACATTTGGTCAACAAATTCTTCTTACTTCATATGACAAACAAAAGGCAACAACATCACGTCTAACATTACATTTTTTATTATCTGTATTACCAAAATATTTAAAAGATGTTGCTGAACACAAATTCACAAAATATGAATTAATACAAAAATCAATTTATTCAATTGAACATTTTTATATTTTATTATCAATAATTAATTTTTTTAGATTTTTAAAAACTGGTAAATATCCAAAATTAATTGATTTTATACTACGTTGGAATTGTATTTCAATTAATCCTGGGAAATCACAAAAAGTTGCTTATAATTATATGACACGTGAATTAATATGGGCTGGGTTTTTGGTAAGATTTTGTATTTAAAAAAATCATAGTTTCTTATGAATAAAATTTAAACATTTTTTTTCTATTCTCTTTTTAAAAAAAATTCTATAGGAATTTTTGGGCGTCATTTTGCCATATATCAATTATAATAAATTACGTAAATTTTTGAAGAAGAAATTATTTTCATTTAATAATACGAAATCATTAAAATCAACTAAAGAAATGATGAATATAACTAGGATAAATTTTGATCTAACAACAAAATGTTGTATTTGTAATCAAAGACCATCACATCCTCATTATATTGATTGTGGTCATATATTTTGTTATTATTGCATTCATGAAAATATTGAATTAGATTCAGATTATCGTTGTCCATTATGTGATATTAAAGTTGAAAATATTAAACGTATTGTAGAAATGTGAAAATAAATAAATAAGATAAAAGTAATTTGGTTGTGGAATTGAAATTTTTGTTTTTATTCTTTAGGATTAGTTTAAAATTGAAAATTAATTTGGCTGCGTTTCAAAATTCAACACTGTTGAACACCACACCATATGGTGAATTCACTTTAGTTGTAGATTGTTTTTATTGGTGTTTTGTTCCGGTGATTATTGAAATATCGAAATGGGGTTTTGGTAGAAAAGTTTTGCAACCTGTTGAATTTTAAAACGAGCGCTTTATTAATCCTTTTATATTAGGGTTGTGGCAGACTAAGAAAAGTCTTGACAAAATTTAATAAAAAAAATAAGAAGAAACATTCTAAACGAAAAAGTAGAGTCTTCAGTAATTTCGTTCCACAATCCCTTCATCCTCCAAACACTTCTAGATTTCCAGGAAAACTTTTTTTTTCATTTTTTTATATTTCATTTAAACTTTTGTACCTTTACGTTGCCGGGGTAATGCTCTTAAACCATTGAGCTACCACCTAATCATTGATGAAGAATACTCAAACCTCCTACACTTTCAATCTTCAACATAATTTGAATATTTAATAGATTCAACAGGTATTCCAATGTAAGAAAACCTCATAAGGAGATTTAAGACGAAGCTTAATGAGAAATTATTCAAATTATTTTCTAATATTTTTATTTGAAACTTTTATGAACGTAACATATAGTAATTTGTAAGAATTTTTTAAAAATAAAATTTGAAAACACAACAGTTTGATTACATGCAACAAATAAGGTAAAAATGTTAAAATTTTACTTTAAAATTAAATTAGACTAGATAATCATGTGAATCTGCCTCATAGATTGTGAGATCATTTTGCAATAATTAAATGTGCTTAACGTGATATATTTAAGAAAAAATATATAGGTATATGTATTTCTTAAAAAAAAACCTTATCACTATGTAATAATATCTTTTCTTATTTTGAATCCTCTAAATGATGCTTGTATTTTAGCAGCAGCTTTATGTAATTCAGGATCATCTAAATCAATATCTAATTCTTCAGCAACTTGTTTTTTAATTTCATCAACATTAATTTCTTGTTGTTTTTCTTCCACATTATTATTATTATTAATATTATTTGCAGATTTATTTGCAAGTTTACGTTGTAAATGACCACGAAATGTTGCTTGAATTTTAATTGCTGCTTCAGCAAGTTCTTTTTGAATTGAATCATCATCATCATTTTCATTATAATTTTCTTCTTTTTGTATATATTTTTCTAATTTTTCATCATCATCATAATCATCATCATCATCATCATCATTATTATCATCTTTTATTTTTTTATTGATTGTTTTTAATGGTATACTTTCATAATTATCATCTTTACTGACATCATTATTACTAGAAGAATGTCCTTTACGAACTTTATGTCCACGAAATACAGCTTGAATTTTAGTTGCAGCTAATTCGGCTTCTTCATCAAATTCCATAATTTCATCATTTTTAGCGATGATGTCACCTAAAACAAAATAAAATAAAAATTTATGGTTCTTTTTTGTATAAATTTAATTTTATAGGAATTTAAAGATATTCGAAGAGAAAAAAAATATCACACATTTTTTTTCATTTTTTTCTTTCATAATACCATCATTATATTCATCATGAAATCCAGATTCTGCAATACTTTCATCATTTGCATTTAAATTATTATTTTCATTAGCAACTCGTTCTTGACTTGTATTGCAACCCATTTTTTTTTTTTTTTTGAATATTTTTATTAAGAACAAAAATATTTTCGTTTTTTAATTCACAGAAAAAACAAACGTTTCATTTATTTCTTTGTTACCAAATTTAACATTTTAAATATTTGCTTCATTATTCTATGAACTTGTAAATTTTATAAGAATTTAAAAAATAAAAAAAAACGGTAAATTTAATTTTAATCACAAACTACTTTAAAAATTTGTTACACATAAAAAGTAAAAAGGACTTTTTTTATATACAAAAAAAAAAAAAAATGATAACATAAATACGATAAGTCTAGAAAGTTACTTTTCTCCTGAGTAACGAACGTTTGTTTGATCTATTAAAACCCTTTTTTGGTAAGAATCTTACATCATTTATAAATGTTTAATATCTATAATAGAATACGCACACATATCCTTATATCCTATTTTTTAATATACTACATACATATATCTACAATATAAATAAATTTATGTAAAAAAAACATACTTATACGTAGCTTCTATAAAGCTAATAACGTTTTGACACGTTTTTTTATTTTTATTTTATTTTATGAAAACAAGGTGTGTTCTTTTGGGTTATTAAATACATACATATGAATATAAAAAATATGATAATAAAAACTATTTTATTTAATTTTGTTGTTGTTGTTCTTATTGTTAAAGTTCTCAAGGGTAATTAATAAATTAGGTGTTTATTATCTCTTAAAATACACATATACACTTCATGACATTACTAAAACAAACAACAACAAAAATCCGTTATGTATGAAATAATTGTTCAGAAATTTAATTTATTCATGAAATTTGAAAGGTAGAAAAATTTTACAAAATAAATAATAAAAATTTAAAAGTAATCTGTGATTTTTTTCTTCTTTTTTTTTTCTTCAAGGAATCAGATTAAGTAAAAATTTTTTTAAACAATGACTGCAGGTGAAATTTGCATATTAGATAATGGAGCATACACTGCCAAAGTTGGTTTATCAACCAACGAAAAACCAAGGTAAGGTTTTTAAAAATGAAAAAATTAAATTTTAAAAGATGTCCATTAACACATTTGCATTTGAATCATAGGTATCCTTTTATAAAGAAATTTTAGTTTCTATACGTAGATACATATAAAGAAGGATATATTTGCAAAATCTACGAATTATGCAAATGTGTTAATTATCATTAATTTTTCATACTGTTTCCTAACACTCACCAAAATTTATTTTTAGAGTAATTCCAAATTGTATAATGAAAGCAAAATCAGAAAGGCGACGTGCATTTATCGGTGATCAAATTGATGAATGTCGTGATGCATCTGGTCTATTTTTTATTTTATGTTTTCAAAAAGGATATTTATTAAATTGGGATATACAGGTAAATTTATATTAGTTTGTATATGATGTACATACTTTCATCTCTATTTTAGATTCCGATCGAATAGAATAATGTTCGAACGAATACGTTATTGCATTGTCATTCGAATAGCTGACGGCATTCGAAATTATTTTGTTCGAATTAAAATTGCTATTGTAGATTTCGTTCGAATCATATTGATCTATTCGATTTTTTGTATCAAATATAACGGATTTCAAATTCCCTTTCGAAGTATGTTCCAAAGCAATAATTCAAATTCAACTTTCAGTCGGAATCTACAATAAAGGTGTTTTTTTTTTAGAATTTAATTAATTAGAAAATTTTATTTTATTTTTATTAAAGAAAAATGTTTGGGATCACATATTTCATCCAGAAAATGGATTCAGTTTATCTGAAAAAATTTTAATTGTAACGGAACCTCAATTTAATTTTTTTAGTATTCAAGTATGCTAAGGAAGAGTTATTTTTTCAGTTTTATTTAAAATCTTTAATTTTATGAAATTTGTAAAGTAATTTTCATTATTTTGTTTTAGGAAGCAATGACTGAAATATTTTTTGAAGAATATGAATGTGAAGCATTACATCGAACAACAGCAGCTGATTTATGTGCATATAATTATTCATTAAATAAAAATAATTCACAATCGGCGACATGTATTGTAATCGATATTGGTTATAGTTTTACACATATTGTACCATTTATAAAAGGTAAACGTTATAAGTACGGTATACGAAGAATTGATATTGGTGGTAAAGTTTTAACAAATCATCTTAAAGAACTTATATCTTACAGGTAATAAATATTTCATTAAATCTTTATAAAATTATAAAAAGAAAAAAATCTATTTCAATTTTAGGCATTTAAATGTAATGGATGAGTCGTATGTCGTAAATCAAATTAAAGAAGATGTTTGTTTTGTATCACAAAACTTCAAAGAGGATATGTTAACATCAATGAAAAAAGGTGAAAAAAATACAATCATTGAAGAATATGTATTGCCAGATTTTACAACTATTAAAAGAGGGTATACTTTTTTTTCCTTTCTTGAAGAATAAAATTCATCCCAATTTAAATTTTACAGTTATATTAAGAAAAAAAGTGATCCCACACCGGAACATCAACAAACACTTTATTTAAATAATGAACGTTTTACAATACCAGAATTATTATTTCATCCTTCAGATGTTGGTATTAATCAGGTATAATAGTGGGCCTTCAAGTCAATTCACACACATCCGGCCCGGTTTTGATCACAAATCACATACAAACATGGTCGGAGGGGAACGGAATCGGTGCCGGATCGGATATGCGTGGATCGACCTTTAATATGCTTTATATATAAAATCTACCTAATCTGTCTAAGTTTTTATTTTTATTTGCTTTTTGGATTTTAGATGGGAATACCAGAAGCATTATTAGATAGTATAGAAGCATGTCCAGAAGCTGCGAGATATGTTTTATTATCGAATATTATTGTTGTTGGTGGAAGTTCACAATTTCCTGGTATGAAGGAACGTTTATATAAGGAAATAAGAGCATTAGCTCCAGATGATATGGATGTTAATTTAATAATAGTTGAAAAGTAAATTGATATTTAAATATTTTTTAAAGATATATGCAATATTTAACTTCTTTTTTTAGTCCAGTGACTTATGCCTGGGAAGGTGGAAAACTTTTAAGTAAAAGTGAAAATTTTAAAGACAATATTGTGACGAAGGAAGAATATGAAGAATTTGGTACATCAGCATCAATTAATAAATTTGATTTGTAGAAAAAAAAATAATTTTTCTAAATTTAATTTTATGAAAAAAAAAAAAAAAAAGGCTGTATTTCAATATTCAACATGTAAAATCTTTCCACCAATTAACACAATGTGCAACTAAGGCGAATTCACCATATGTATGGTGTTCAACAATGTTGAATTCTGAAACGTAGCGTGTCAAAAATACAAAAAAAAAAAAATAAATAAAATAAAATTTAAAAAAAGAAAAGATTTTTGTTAATTTTAAAAATTATCTATAAAAAAACGTAACAATGTCCTATTACTACATAGAGAAAGTATTGATGAATTTAAGACAATATAAGAAAAAGAGAAGCATATAATCATCAGTGGACACTACAGCACTTTTCACGCCTTGACCTCCTCCAAGGATTTTTCTAGGACTCTTGATCTATTGCTGTCATCTTTTAGTTAGTTATTTCTATTTTTCTAATATCATCTTCAACTTCTTCAAGATACCACTTTCTGGGTCTTTTTTTCCTTCCTTTACCTAAATTATAGGAGCTTAAAGAGAATCATCATATAAAAAAGTCTCAAAAATAACCGTAAATTTTGATGCAATTTTGAAAATTTTTTGATCCATTTGAGAGCAGATTGGGACATCACATCACATAATAACACCAAGTTTTCATTATTTTTAAGTTTTTATTTTCTTTTTCCTTTTTTTTTTTTAAACTTTCTTAATTTTTATAACATACAACATACATATTTATATATATCTTACATTATGTATATATATTTTCTATTTTTATCTTTTAAATATTTCTTTTTTATTTTCTGGTTTTAATACTTTTAGCTTTTGTCGTTAATATTTTGTATTTTTTTTTTTTAAATATTATTTTAACTATGTAAATGACGATAATTTTCATTATCACAATTTGTTTGTTTGTTTGTTTATAACAATAATTTTTTTTGCAGTAAATTTTCTTAAGACTATTGCATAACAAGATCAACAAAAATATTATTTAAATTTATTGCATTTTAATGTCTTTATAATTTATTTAATTAATAAAACAATTCTTGGAACTTTAACTTTATCTCTTATACTATCAAAAAAAAAAAAAAAACTTGTGTACAGCTCTAGAAAGAACATGAAAAACTAAAAAAAAATTATTTGTAACATTTTTTTCATTCGATTTACGTTAATTAAAATCGAATAATTGATTCAACCTGATGAATTTTAAATTTCAAATATTTCTTTATTGTTGCATTTTGAATTTTAAATTTGGTGTTTTATTAAAAAAAAAACAAAAAGAGTATTCAATCAGTCAAAAATTTAATGTTTAACAAGTTAGTTAACAGACAATTGATTGAAAATTTATTCTATTTATAAAAAAAGATAGATAATCTGTTTTTATGAAGGCTTTTTTTCTCATATTTCGTGATATATTCAATGAATTTTTTATAAGGGTTCAGTTCGAAAATGTATTTTTTGTCAAATTTAAAAAAAATGTTGCTAATTCGCATGGAATTTTGTTTTTGTATTTCAATATTACGACAAAATCCGATATTTGTGTAAAATAAAATTTGATTGTTTTTTGAACTTTAGGAATGGAAAAAATTTTAATACTATTGTAAAATATATTCCTTTCTTTTTAATTGTTTAACAAAGTCTAACACAGCTATATATTTTCTTTCTATATCTATAGTCTTTTTTATTTTTTTAAAAAGCAGAAAATTTTTTAGATAATAAAACATTTAATATAATGCGATGTACATAATAAATGAAATTGCTACAAATGGTTTGGCAGAAAACACAAAACACTTCAGAGCGATGCCAATGTCATGGGCAAAAATTTATTTAATAGAATAAAATTAAAAATAACAGTAATAAACTTCTCAGTTGAGCAATTTAATGCAATAATCGTAAGACTTTTTTGCCACCAAACCACCATTATATACATTTGTGCATGAAATAAGGAACAAGATATAATAGGCCGTTTTCAAAAATTCAAATTTATTTGCGCCACCTTGCATGCATACATATAAGACCTGAAAGCATGCAAGCCAAAGTTGCAAGCAAGATTACTTGTACACATTTATCAAGTCTTCTCAATTTTCCAAATTTTGAAATGCTGCCGCTATAAACACCACATTTCAATAATTCGAAAATTTAATTGTGCGTAAACTAAATGCTGGGATGGTGGCAGCATGCAAGTTGCTTTAATCGACTCAGCAATGACTGAATAATCAATTCAGCTATTAACAAGTCGATTGAAACAACTTACGTGCTGCTACCACTGATAAACTAAGATTTGATTAAAAATTTTAAATTAGTAATGGATAAGAAAAATAATTTTATTTAAAAATTACTTGCTATATATAAAAAATTGTTAACTCACACAACACTCACATGGTAACACATTTTTTCTTCCTTTTTCAAAAATTTACAGTGCAAGTAGTTTAAAATGCTTGCTGGGGTAACGCAAGATTTCTTTGCAAGTTTGATTGCAAGCTTGAATTTTTTAAAACAGCCATAATTTCAATTATACCTGTGCATAAATAACACAAAATATGTAACTTGTAAAAATTAAAAAAAATATAAATTTGAGTAAGAATAAAAGTACATAATTACCCATTTTAGGTTAAAATTGAAAAAACAATATAATTTAAATTTTTTTTCTCATGCTTTTCAAAAATTTTTATTAGATTGTTCAAAAAAAAAAAAATAGATTTTAAATTTTGTATTTTTCTATCTCTTTATTTTTTTTAAATTTTTTAGCATGTAAATGATTTGAGAAAAATCATTCTTTTTATGAAAAATGTTGAATACATAAACAACAGTTATAGTTAAGGTTCAAAATTAAGAATATATTCTTTTAATGGTCCTGGTAAATTTAAACGATTTATATTTTGTGCTAATTTACGATTTAATTTTTCATAAATAGCAACACGGCATATTTGTTTTAAACTTCTTGGTTTACGATATAATGATGATATTAATGAAATTAATAATTCAGTTTTTTTATTTGGTACTTGTGCTACATAAAAATTATGTAATGATTTTAGGCAATTATATAATGGTTCATGTTGCATTGTTAAATAGAATAAATATATAATTCTTGTATATGTTAATTCATTATCATTTAATATAAATTCTTTTTTTGTTATTAATATTATATAATAGAATAATATATATCTAGAATTCGTACGAAATGAATTACGAAAATGTTGTGCTGCAATTGATGATGCATTACCATTAACTGTTGTTGTTAATTCAGATGAATTACCATCTGTATCACCAGAATTATTATTACCACCACCACCACCACTACTACTACCACTACCAATACCAATACCAATACCAATACCAAAATTAGCTATTTCATTTGAAAATATTGTACTACCTGGTGTTGGTTTACAACTTAATACAATATTTGGATCAGCTCCATATAATATTAATGTTAATGTTAATTCATAAATACATTGCATATCTGGGCATGTTCTAACATTTTGTACCATTTCAACAACTGCCTGTAATATATGCTGATATGTTTGATTACAATCTAAACCATGTTGTAATAATAGAACAAGAATATTTTTTATAAAATCAAAATTAATACGTTTTTGTACATCACAATTTAATGTGAAATTTTCACTAACTGTAAATACTAAAACATGTAAAGGTGTTAAATTAGCACGATAAGAACAGTTTGGATTTGCACCATGTTGTAAAAGTATTCGAATGCAATTTAAATAGCAAACCTTTTTTTAAAAAATAAAGAACATTGAAAAATTATTTAAATTAAAACTTTTTTTTTAAAAAAAATCTTTTACCTTCATTGAATGTGTGAAATGATGTAATTGATCCTTATTAATAAGAGGTACAAGACAAACCATTATTGGTACAGAACCATCACGTCCAACAATATTTGGATCACCTAAATTTTTTTTTTTTTAGATATTTTTAACATTTAATTAAGAAAGAATAAAAATTCCTACTCACCATCTTCCTTGACAAGCATACTCAATAATTCATAACATACTTCCCAGTCACGAATATGCCGAAAAACGCAAGCTAAAGCACTATTACCTGCTTGATTAATTGAACTTTTCGCTCCGTTTTGTAATAAAAATCGAACTAAATGTAAAACATCCCATTTACTCCATTTATCATATCCGTATCTGTTATTTAAAAAAATGAATTAACTTTTTTGTTTTTTAAATACAACGAAAGAAATAAAACTACCTTGCTTCTTCAAGAGCGTAACGAACAATTAAAGCGTGCAGAGGTGTATTACCTAATGAATCTGGCTCATTAATTAATTCTTTACATCCTCGTTCTAATAATATTCGTAAGGTATTTAAAGTATCTTCAGCTGATTTTCTAGCAGCAAAAATAACTGAAAATAAATACGTGATCATAGAAAGTGAGTGGGTATTTTTTCCATTAAGATTAAAATAAAATACATACCAACATGTAGTAATGTCATTTGTTGTGTACATGTTCGTACTGTTGTTACAGCACCATGTTGTATTAATAATTCTAAAAAGCGACCATCATGTAGAACAGCCTGATGTATTGGATAATATTCATCTTTAATTAAATTAATTTCTTCAGAACGTGTTATAACTAATTGTTGTACACATTTCCATGCACCACGTTCACATGCTAAATGTAATAATGGTTTTTTAGTACGAAATGGTACCCATGGATCTTCCATTTTTTGTGATAATATATTTAATACATTTATTTGATCACCATCAATTGCATAACAAACAGCATTTTGTAATTTTGTATATAAACGTTCACAAACACCAACTTCTTCTTGATGATGTGATGTACCACGATATTTTCCACTTTCTTCACAATTATGACAATGTGAACCAGGAAAACACATTCTTGCTTCAGTATCAATACGTGCACCATGTTTTAACAATAATTCAACACATTCTTCATAACCTTTTAAACATGCAATATGTAGTGGTAATGAACATGGACTACGATTAACATCTGGACGATGTCTTTGTAATAACCATCTTGCTAAATCTATATGATTTAAACCAACACTTTTTTGTAATAAATTATAACCAGATTCATCATGTGTTGCTAGAATATTTTCATACTAAAAAAAAGTAATAATTATTGATAAGTATTTTCAATTAGTTTCAAATAAAAAATTACCTTTGGTATTTGAAGTAATAAACCCTCTAAAGTATGAATTGAAATTTTTGGGTTTGCTCTTAATATTTCAAATATTGTTTGTACATTATCTTCAGTAGTTTTAGACACTTTATGTCCATCACGATTTGATAATAAAGCACTTCCAGATCGAAATATTTGACTGACTGATCCACCCATATTTCTGTTTTTTTCCTTATTTACTTTTTTTAAAATCTTATTGCTTTGTTTTACACATTCTTTCGTGTACTTTAGACTTAATTATCTGATCTTCGTCTCTTCAATTTAAAAAAAAAAAAAGAAAGGATACATACAAGTAAATAATCAATTATTTTTTTCAATTGTCTAATAAAATCTATTTGGAGTGCAATATTGTTTGATACTTGGAAAGAACTATTTACTTTATTGAATTAAATGTAATTTAAATTACTTGTAATATAAAATAAATTAATTAAGATAAAATTAAAAATTTATTTACTTCTTTCTAATTAGTAATTATGCACTTTGATAGTTTAATTGATTTGATACATACACCAAATTCCTTATAGTTCCTCCACTCAAGTAAAAACAACATAGGTGGCTCTGAGAGCGCAGAAATGTCAAAATGACTTGTTGGAGTACTAAACTAATAATCCTCTTCCTACTCTTCCTATAGTAATGGCTATTGGTTACCCCATGGCGCATTTATAGGGTATGTATTACCATGAGGCCAAATATTATTCCGAGGAGCTACAGTAATTACAAATTTACTTTCAGCAATCCCATATCTTAGAATTGAATTAGTACAATGAGTGTGAGGAGGGTTTGCAGTAGATGCTAGTATGCTACACTAATCTGATTTTTCACCTCCCATTTTTAATCATTTTACTCTTTATTGAAGCCTCAATAAATATAACTCACCTATTATTCCTTCACCAAACTGCACCAACAATCCATTAGAATTTAACTTAAATTCCGATAAAATCCCCTTTCATCAATATTTTTCATTTAAGGAAATTGTCGGATTCATTATTATATTAGCTTGTCTAACCCTTTTAACATTAAATAATCCATATTTACTAGCTGATCCTGATAATTTTATCCCGGATAATCCAATAGAAACCCCTGTTCATATTCAACCTGAATGATATTTCCTATTTGCTTATGCAATTCTAAATTTTTGATCACTTCCTCATTGAGGAAGTGTGATTTTTCGTAACGACATCTATAGTCGAATAGAGCAAATGAGTGCCGAAATCAAAAATTTTATTTCCTCACTTTCTCAGTACCAGTTTAAAAGCTGTTTTAGTGTCAAAGTGTCATACGAATTGAAGTTTAAGGTTATTACGTGATTTTGTAATTTTTATTTTATATTTCTTCTTGATTCGTTTCGTAATGTTGGATTTTTTCAGTAAAATTTGTTCAAGTATGTAATTTAATTTTTTAACATGTGTTTTGAATACTCAAAGTGAACTTATTTTCAAGAAGAAAATAAGTGAGCTGAGCCAAACTGATGTGAGCAGTTCCTCAGCGCGAATAAAACACAGCTATTAACTTTTCTCGTAGGGTGGTATGCTTGCTATACAGGGTGTCCCATTTGGTTTGCTTTGGATTATACCAGTAATAGGTCTCAACGAGAAATCCTAATTTAATAATTCATTTTTTCTTTATTAAATCTAATTTTATTTAAATAAAATAAAAATTACAGTATCGATTAAAACTATGTAAAAATTCTTATCAAAATCACATTCTTTCATATTTTGCTTATTTTTGAAAATTTCTATAATTTTTTTACAAAATTGTTTTTTATCATTTTCTTGAAACAATTTCGAATAATCTCTGAAAACATTCAAAAATGCACCTAAACAATACATTTCTAAATTATTATTAAATTTATCAAAATTATTTAAAAGAAATTGAATATCTTTTAAATCAATTTTAACATTTTTCAAAATAATTAAAGAATTTTTCACTTGATTTTCATCATTTGACAGTAGAAGCGGAAGTATTTTTGAAGATCGTAAAAATGAAGAATTTACTAGATCAATATTTAATAAATTTTGAGTTAAATATACTGAAAGCTTGAAGAAAAAAATTACATAATTACAAAAACAAATAAAATAAACGAAAAAGATATTCACCATGGAATTATAAATTACTTCATTATTCTCCCATTTTTCAAGCCATTCCAATGTGTATTTATTAACTGTAGAATTAACCGTTATATTTAAATGTCTTTTATTTAATTGAAATAACAAAAATTTTGATGTTTTAAACATTCTGTGATAGCTATCGAAGACATTCAATTTAACTTTTTGAATGCAAGTCTAGAAAAAAACAAGGTTAATTCAAAAAAAAAAAGAAACAAATTTTTCACGTACCACAAAAATACACAAAATATTCCAAAAGTCTTTAGAATTAATTAAATTTGCATTATAGCCTTCATTCCATATATTTGTGATCAAATAAACATTTTTTATAAGAAATTTTGCATAAATTCTTTGGGTTTTAATGTCATGTTTAACAATTGTTTTAAAAATATCTAAAAATGTTGTAATATCTTTTAATATTGATTTTGTATTTAATTTATTCAAATAATAAAATTTTTTAATATCACATTGAATGAATTTTTGAATATAATTCCATTCAAAGGTTATTTCTTCATCATTTAGAGTTTTAATTATTCCCAACATGAAAATTTTTATATTATTTATCAAGAACTTTCTATTATCCCTGAAAGAAAAGAAAAAAAGAATTTAAAATAAAAAATTCTAGAAAAATATCCTTGTACTGCATTTCATTTAAAAACACACATTTAGAAATTTACTTACTTTATTTTATTTAAAAAAATTAACAGCTGGTAAAAACCACCATATTCCATGAAATCTAAAGCAATAATTTTCCTTAATTTTTCATCATGGTTTAAATACAAAAAATAATTTAGAACGGCTATTAATTCAATAAAAAAATAGTTCATTTTATTTTTCACCTGTGTGGTTTATTAAAGAGGAATTATCTTTTACTACTTTTTTTTCAAATTAATTTCAAAACTTACTAAAACTTCTTCAAACACTTTTTTTAAAAATTTTCTAAAAACTATTCTAAAATTTCTCCTAAACTCCTTCATTGAGATTTCATCCTTTTGTTCACAATAATCCATTAATCTTTGAAGAAAAAAAAAACTAATTAATATTAGAAAAAAAGTTGAAATCTTTGAAAAGTTGGCACCTTGATATTTCTAGTCCCAACTGTAAAATTTTATCAATCCACAATTTATTGAATTTCTCTTTTTTCATTGAATCAAAAAATAAATCGAAAAATATTAAACTTCCTCCGAATATTTCATTAAATATTTCCAAATTAATTTCATTTGAATTAAATACTTTTGCAAATTCTAAAACATTCAAATAAAACGTTATGAATCCAAATTTTATTGAATTTAAAATTGTTTTAGAATTATTTTGAAAATATTCACAAATTTTCAACATAACTGACAAATTACACCTCAATTCTTTTGAAAATTTCATAAAATCACAATTTTTAAAGAATTTTCTTAAAATGAAATCAATTAAAAAAATTATTTCAATAAATTCATTTTGAAATAATTTTAATTCATTTTCATTTTGAACAAATGTTAAAATCGATCGTAAAATATTTATAAAAATTTCTGAAAAATAATCCCATAAACGTTGATTTTTACAAAGTACGCAGAATATTTTTAAAATTTCTTTTATAATTTGTGGCTTTGATGATATTAAATCCTTTAAAGTCATTGAAAAATTAATTTCTAACATTTTTTGTATAATTAAATTACGTTCGTTGTCATTTTTCAATGTTGAAAGAAAATTATTAATTTCTTTCAAAATTATTTCTTGCTTGTAAAAATTATTTTCTAATTTTGAATTATTTAATTTTTCTAAAATACCGTTTATGTATGACATATTATTCTTATGGGAGACTAATATTGTACTATTTAAAAAATGTAGTGCAAAAGTGCCTGCAAGTTATAAAACAAAAAAATAACGGTTCATAAAAAAAAAAAAAAATTCTTCTTTTACCTTAACTTACAAATAAATGAAAAGTATAACTTCAAAAAAAGAATATCATATAACGAAATTTAAAAAAATTAATTGCCTAATTGAACCGTTCTCAAGCCAAATCGATCAACTTCACTTTTTGAGATTTTTTAAAGTTTTACTTACAGAATTCGATTAATTTTTAGTTTTTCCGTATTTAAAATAAGTTGATGTGATTGATGTTAAATTAAAAACATGTTTTCGGTCATCAAATCATAATTGATTTATTATAAGAGCTTTTATTATTATTTTTCTGTACTTTTCTTTTTTTGTGAACTCTTAAACTAATTTTTAATCAAAATTTATATAAGTTTCTCCACATACTGCAGAAGCATTTTCTCGTCCAAGTGTTTTGAAATTGTACTCCTTAAAAATTTCAGATAATGAATTTGAATGTTAAGGTAGATAAATTTACCCGCTAAAAAGTATCATAAATTAAAATAACTGTAAATTTTCAAGAGTAAAAAAAGAATTAAAGGCAAATAATTCATTTCTTATTTTATTACTCATTTATTAATGCAATGCATGATGATGTGTGTGTAAAATGATGTTTATTTTTTTGTTTTAAAATATTTTGTTCAATGAATATGTTTATATGTATGTGTTTTTGAATTTTAGTTGTATATTTACAAAATATAATAAAATTTTTAATTTTTTACTATAACATGACTTTTCTTTTTTCTTTTAATGAAATTTTTTTTATATATGTATATATGTGAGATGCATGATTATATGTACACATATGTGTGCTTATATGATTTTATGATTATAAATAAAATTATTATGCATGTGATATATTTTATAACAAATTTCTCAAAAGATAAATTAATGAATAAACAATTTAATATACTCTAGCATTAATTAGTATATTAATTATAAGAATAGGTGAGTCTAAAGGTACACAGAATATATTAAGCTTTGTTATTGTTTTTTTTTTTTTTTTTATAAATTTCAGGCTCATTAGGATTATTATAATAAATAGTTAATATTAATAAAATAAAACTGATATATTAAATTTAATCAATTTATCTATTCAACTAATTTTTGTTTCTTGATAAATTATTTTTAACAAAGCAATTAAAAGCAAAAAATTTCAAAGTAATTGATTTTAACTTGGATTTTATTATGAAAAGTCGTTTGAAACTGATCTCAAACTTTAAAAATAGCTTAAATTTTTCACAATAAAATCTATACAAATTGATATCCTTCTAGAAAATTTTACTAATAATGGATAAAAAGGATTAAACATTCTAGGGAATTAACAAACAATTGAAAAAATTTATGGAAAATAATTATTTCATTCATACTTTTTGTTACTGTTCTTTTTTACTTTCAATTTTTAAACATAAACTGTCCCTATTTTTTTTTCATATCTGTAAAAATAAAAAGGATATCAATCAATCGTTATTTTTGAGATTTGAATAATTCAAAAATTTTCAAGCAACTATTTCAAATAGCGATAACACAATAATTTAATTAAAATTACTTTTAATGCCACAAATACTTTTAAAACAAATTCCTTTAATTTTTTAATAAATAAAATTTTATGAATTGTCTAAATCTTAACTTCTTCCATTATAGTATTTAATTTACCTCATTATTAGTTATTTTATTTTTCTAAATTATGTAATTACCTATCTTAATTTTTTTTTTTAAGTTTTTAATTATTAATATCAGTCATGGAATTCTTATATCTAATTTATTTAATTATTTCTTGAAAACTTCTAGAAAAAAACAAATAAAATTTAAAATTAAAAAAATAATTGAGCAGTAATCATTAAGAAAAAGGAAGAAAAAAAATGTGTGTATGTGTTTTTAATGAAATATAAGGCCATTTTCCAAGGTAACTAATTGCACAAGTCGATCGAATCGAATGAAATATTCACAATATTTTGTGTCATTCTTAAACAAATACTAATATACGCTACATATATGAATTTCATTTAAAATATCTAGTAATGTATGATTTTAAATTTTTATTTAACAATTTTATTCGATCAGAGAAAATATATCAAAATAATTTTGGGTAGCAATAGAATAAAACATTAAAAAGCATAGATTACTAGATATTTTAAATTAAATTCACATAGCGTATATTAGTATTTGTTTGAGAATGACACAAAATATTGTGAATATTTCATTCGATTCGATTGAATTTCAATAGACTTGTGCAATTAGTACCCAGAATATCAAAAATGCAGAAAATCAGTTTGTTGAAGTCTCAAACTAAATTTTGATTGAATTGATATTTTTGAAAATACCCTTGATAATTGATATTTAATGTGTGAGTAATGGTGTTTATAAAGCACAGCTTAACAATTTTAGAAGTACAATATTTCACATTTCGACTTAAACAAAAGGCTTATTTTAAAATTCAACATTATCGTCAATCTTGGTTGCATGGTTGTTTGTTTATTGGTATTCTGGTATTTTGGTGAATAAAAAGGAAAATTAATGGTGGTATGTATTAAACAATAATGAAAGTTGAAGTTGCAATGTTAAGTTCATCATTGCAACCTGGGGTGATAAATATAACACTTTGAGGTTTTGGTGGAAAGGTTGTGAAAATTTGTTTTAAAATATTTTAAGTGTGAAAAAAATAGCATTTTTAACAAATTAAAAAAAATTGTAAAATAATTTTGTGTAAAAATACAAAAAAAAAAAAATATTGAAAAAAATACGAATATGATGCTTTTATTTCTAAAATTGTATTTAATTTCGTTGTTGTTTCCGAATGAGAATGAAAATGAGATGATGTAATTTAGTTTTTTTTCCTGCTAAAATTTTTCTTGTTATTACAAGAAATGAAATTTCTTTTTATGGTAAGTTTACACTACAGGCGACTTTGGCTTTCAGACACAAAAAAATAGTATTCGGAGATCATGGAGACATTTGGCCTCCTACATATTTTTAGGTCTCTTGAGTGTTTACACAATATCTCCATTGTTTGGTAGTCTTCTGTCGAGTAAACTTACCATTAGATATTTTATTATCATTATAGCTTCTATTACAAGTTCTGAAGCTTATCTCCGATTTGATAAAAGGATCAATTGAAACGAAGAAAAATCAATCTGGGACTAACTTCATTTTTTGTATCGAACTCCCATGTTATTCGAAGGTTATCTCAATAGCGTAATTTTTAAATTCAAACCGTTAACTTTTAAATCAACAAAAGAAAAGTCTTCTTACTATCATAGATTTTTCTAAGCATTACTTATTAAATGGTGTAGTTGTTAAGTGTTCAGATTAATCGTGTTATTAAAAAATAAATAATAAAATAATACAAAATAAAACAACTAAGGATTCTTTTAAAAATAAAAACTCGAAAAAAAAATTCTTCTTTACTTCTTTTTCATTTTTGAAAATTTTTATAAATCAAAAAAAAAAAAATAAAAATTAATAATAATATACATACATTCTTTATTATTTCTTTTTCTTTTCTTCTTCTTTTTAATGTACTCTTAAATTTATAGTAAAAATTTTTCTTTTAATATATATATTTTTTTAAATTTTTTATTTATATCATTTTCTTGTTTTATGTATACACAAAAAAATAATAATAAATTTATACATAAACAAAAGGAAAATGTAAATTATTTTTGTTTTTGTATTTTGTTCTATAATTAATTTACTTATGTATTATATTGTAATTAATTTTATTTTCATCATTTTTTCTTTTTTTTTTTCACTTGTATTTGCTTTTACTTTTTTTATTATTTTATTTTTTAGATTATTTAAAGAGTTTATGTTTCTTGCTTTAACGCACAAAAATGATACAACTAAAATTAATTAATTAATTATTTATTTATTTGTTTATTTAAATGTAAAAATAGAAAATATTTTGACTAAAAATTTTTATCAATTGTTTCTTTTTTTATATGTTTTTTTTTTAAATTAATTGATGTTGCTTTCACATTTATCTTATTACTGTTTTTTTATTTTTTTTTTAATGTTAATATTTTTATTTCTTTTAATACAAATTATATTTTCATATTAACATTGGTGGTGGCAGATTATGCAATAATTGTTTGTTTTTCTTTTTTGATTTTAATTAATCTTTTTCTTCTGTATTTAATTTTTGCCCTAATATTCCACAATAATTTTTATTTTTTATCAAAAACAAATAAAAAATAAAAATAAATCATAATAAATAGAGAAAAGGAAAAAATAAAATCTATGCATTTCATTTTTAAGATAAAATAATTGTACGTATATTATCTTTTTATCTGATTATATTTTCTCCTCAATTTAATAATTGAAAAATTAAAAGAAAATGTAAACCCACTAATTTTACGTGAATAGTGGTATTAATTTTCTGAGTATATCATGACAATAAAAATAAATAATTTTTTCGAAAAACAATAACAAAAGAAAAAAAAACGAAAATTTTATTTAACATTGAAAATATAAATGAGTTTTAAAAAAAAAAAAACAATTTTAATTTAAAAAAAAAAACCTCTTCGTATTCAGTTCCTTTTTTAAAAAATTTTTAGTGATTTGTGTGGTTACTGTTTTTCAACTGCTACACTAAAATAAATTTCTGTATAATTAATTTTTTTTTAAATTGTAAAGTGAGCGCATTTTAAATATGCGAAATAATGTTTTCTTTCTCTATATTTTTTAACCTATTTTTCATTTCTATATTATCTTAATAATATTCTGTTTGATGTTTATAAATTCTACATTTTATATATGTGTGTGTATGAAAATTTTTTTATATATATAAATGTGATTTATTAAGCAAAAAGTGTACTTTCAATATAACTTGTTGGCACAAAACCTTCATCCCATCCATTTGGACCATTCAGTCTACGTACTCTTGTCCATCCATCACCTTGATCTAATTCTATCACTTGAAGTTCTTCACCTTCAACCATTGGAATGCTACCATCACTTGTTGCTAAAACAACAGAAATTAATGATTATTTCGATTTGAATTATTTCAAATTTATCAAATCAGTACTTACCATCGAATGCATATAATGCTTTACATGTACCAAGCGGTTGTAATGCTTCAGCTTCATAATATGGATCTTCACCTATTGCATTATCATTTGCACTTCCTTGTCCCGAACCCGGTAATGATGTATGTGATGTACCTAATCCACTTTCTGGACTAGCTGAACTGCTGTTTATAATTAAGAAAAAAAAAATTTTAAATAATCGAAATATTTTTTTTTTTATAAACTTTTTTTTAAATAAAAAAAAAAAACGTTACAAAACTTCCAACTACAATTATTTCTATTTACAAATGGAAAAAAAATTGGCGTGCTTCAATTTTATATGCTGAAAAAAATTATTTAAAAGAATTTTTAGAGAAGAGCTTTTATCAAGAGCGGTATATGACGGAAGGAAAATTTTAATATTATTTCATGCAAGATTTGTTTTTATTTATCATTGTCTATGATTCTTAGCATTACCAAACAAAAAAATAAAAAACAAAAATTAACCTGAACTTAAAATTCTACTGGAACCCATTAAAGCAAAGAATTAAAAAAAAAAAAAATTACAAAAATTTATACCAAAAAATAATACTGTTAAAATTATTTGTTGTTAGTGCATAGCAAAAATTCCTGCTAAATAACCATCTACTATAGAATTTATTAGCATACAAAGGATAAGCACAAGGAAAATTATATGATCACATTCGTTCTCATTGATATTCAAAACACGATTTGTTCCAATTTTTCTATTTAAAAATGAAAAGTTATTTTTATAATTTTTGAAATTTAATATTTAAGTGATCATATAACTTTGAAAGAAAAAACTCTAAAGAAATGAAATGGATAAGGTATGAAAGTTTTAAGGATTTTTTTTAAAGAGAAAAAAAAATAGAGTATTAAATATGTCAATTCGACAATACGACAAATGTGTACCCGTTATTATTAATATTAAGCCCATTTTGTATTTGCGCCACATTTTCCTCAGAATCTGACCTGCTTAAACTTCCAGCATCATCAGGATGATCTTCACCATCGTCATTATCTCCGCTACCATTGGAATGTCTGTACGTGTGTAATGTAGTACGTGGTTTCAATTCATTGTTTTAGTTTTTTTTAAGTCAATAAATTCGAATATATTTTTTTTTTTAATAAAAAATTTATTTATTGAATAATTTTATTTTTAAGAACATATGATAAATGAAGAAAAAACGAAAAAAAAAAGGTTTTAATGAACAAAAATGATACATATTTTCAAATAAAAAAACAAAATTAAAAATAAAATCCATTAAAAAAAGGATTCAACAAATTTGTGTGTATTTGGGGAAAAAAACCAATTGATATCCTTTTCTTTGTGGCTTTTTATTTTATTTTACTTTTTTCTACTCACCTTGATACTCTATGACCATTTTGTAAATTTCTATGTGATTGTGGACTATTATTTGCCAATTGTATACTATTTGCATTTTCAAAATAACCTTGAAATTTTTTTAAATCTTGTTTTAATTTTTCCAATTTATGTTCAGATTCATTTAATTGTCCTTCAACAGTCATTGGATTACCCAAACTTGAATTTGCTTCATATACAACTTTCATTTTCATTAAACCATCACGTGCAGCTGTTTCTTGTGAAATTTTTTGTTGCAATTCTTGAATTTTAGCTTGTAATTTTTTTCTTCTTTGATTTGGTGGTAAATCACTAAAATCTTCCTTCATTCCGTCCGTTGATAATGAATTCTAGATATTTTTTTAAACAAAGCGGAGAAAAGAAATTAAAAAAAAAAACGAAGAATTAAATTTTCGAAATTAAAAAAAAATTTTTTTATAAGAAAATTTAAGACGCACACAAAATTTCTCTAGCGTGCGGTTAGTTGCAAAAAATGTTGAAAAATAAAGTTCTAGGAATATGTTTTGAATTTTTGTAAAATAAATATTTAAATTTTCAAGCTTTTGTTTCTGAGTGATTTGAAAGCTTTAAATAGAACTTCGAATCAAATCGAATCCTAAACTAAATTTTAGTTCTAAAGAATAAATTTTTTCACGAATACAAAATTTAGACGATTCGAAGTCTTGTTTTCGAATAATTTTTTTTATTTAGTTAAAATTAGAATTCTTTACAGAGAGGATTACCTTTTAAATTTTATTTTTAAAGTTAGTGAAAATTCAATGCAAACTTTAACAAAAATTTATTTAAAATTTTCTACCACAATTTTTTTTTTTGTTGAAATGAACCATTTTCAACCTCTCTCAGTGAATTTTTCATTTTTGTTTTTGTATAAATTAAGAGACAATAGTTTTTACTTTAATTAATTTTTTACAAGCATATGAAATGTTATTAGTTCATATATTTTTTAAATAAAAATAGATAAAAAACATGCAAAAGAAAAATAAAAAATTAAATTAATAAAGGACAATAAAATAAATACGGCACATACATTCATTCACATAAGAGAGAAAAAAAAAACAAACAAAAATTTAAAAATATAATGCAATGAAACATGATAGGAAAGAAAAACAAATTTTAAAAACTAATAAAAATTATTCTAAAAATAATTTCCTACAAAATTAAGTAATACAAAAATAATTAGTTGTTGCTTTTTCTTAAAATTTTTTTTACATAAATTTTGATTTCAAAGCGGGCATACCTTTACTGTGATGCAGGCTTCGAGAATCTTCTGCTGAATTTTGATATTTATTTTTAAATTTTTTTTATATTCATTTTTATGGAATATGTTTTGTTTTTCCGAGAAAAAAGCATGAGTTTTTTTTTTCAAACAACAATAATGATTATGTTTTGTTTTTTTTTTTACAGTGTAAAATGATGGTGAACGATAGATTTTCATTTTTATATACAAGTTTTGTTTTTTATTTGTTTATTTTTTAGAAAAGATGCAGCATGAAAAAAAAGCAGAAAGATTATAAAAAAAAAGATTTATAAAATTATATTTTTTTTAAGAAAAGCTACAAAATAGACTTTTATCTTATAATTATTTTTTTATCTAAAAATTAAAACAACAAAAATTGTAAAAATTTAAAAAAAAGTGTGAACCCGAAAAAAATCCTTCTCATATTTATGTTACATTTTTAATTTTTTTTTCTTAAATTTTAATGTTTTGTTTGCAATCTGAGACACCACGAAGCAATTCTTTAGACAAAAAGCATTAATTTAGTAGTACAAAATTTGATAAGTGCAATATAATATAACTCAAAAAGCATAGGAGATTATAGATCATGTATGTGTGTCAGTTATGTATCAAAAAAATTATATTAATTTTCTAAACTTTTTAAAAAAAAATTTTTTTTTTAAATTTTGCGTCATGATCTAAAATCGAATTAATAGCAAATTAAAGTTCATTTTTTTTTTTAAATATTATATTTGTGTTAATTGACTTTTCTGTTTTGTTTTTAATACAAATCAACACGAAACAATAAAAATACACGACACGAATAATTTTTTTCTAAAGGATTTTACTTACAACCAATTTAGATTATGATGTTTGTTTTTATTTTTTAACAAAAAATAAACCATTATACCATTTTATTGATAGAAAAGTTGATACAAATGAATGTTGTATTTGATTTTGATGAATTTTAGCACCATTTCAATTTTTTTTTTTCATGTCAAAAAATAAAAATTGACCATTTGGAAAGCAAAAAACAGAAGAAATAAACATATAAATAAAATATAATTTTAAAAATAGTTTTGTTAAAAAAAATGAAGCTTATTTTTTCAAAACAGATCCTTATTTTATCGTTCGTTTAAAAGCTGCATAGTATATTTTACAAGACCTTGTTTAATACTTCTTAATTAAGATCTACATATATATTTTGCCGGTTTTATTTTACAACGAACTTACTTAAGTTTAACACTTAATTTATTAACTTTCTTAAAACTTTCTCTTTTATTTTCTATTTTTTAAATAAAATAAAATAAGAAAAATCATATATAAAAACTTTCTTATATTTAAATAAACAGAGAGCACAATGCATAAATATATAAAACAGAATTTATAATTGAGAGCTAATGCAGCAAAATTAAATTAAAATGCAAAACAAATATGAACTTAAAAATTCTTCAAAAAAAAGCATAATTTTATCACTTATGTAGAATAATATAATAGAATAGGAATATTAGGTTTTTTTATATTTTCATTTCATTTTCTTTCGTATAACTTAAAACTATAATTTAAAAAATAAAAAGATAATTTCACTTCATAAATACATAATAGATTCTCACTTAAGACTAATTTTTATATTAGAAGAAAATAATTATTTTTAATTTTATTTCAAATAAGAATTTGAAAATACAGAAAAAATAACATACCTTATTACTGCTAAATATTGAAAATAATCCTGCACGTTTTTTAAGCTTATTAGCACCCATCGTACCCTTCATTGTTAAATGATTCGTTTGTATATTATTGAATAATATATTATTTGATGTATCTGGATCGGATTTTGATAAATCTTCGAATGGTATGTCTTCTGGTGGTGTAAAACCTGATTTATACCTGTGCATTATAAAAGCAAAAATGAAAATAGAATAAAATTTAAAAATACATACAAAGCGATTGTTGTAATTTCATTTATCTTACACGCACATCTTTCATTATTTTATTTCTTTTTTCTTCTAATTATTATTATTATTATTTTTTTTTTTTTTTCAATATTGTAAAATGGTAATTTACCTTTCTATTACTTTTTGTGAATCTTCTTTTTCATTAATTGATTCGGCAGCTTTAACAATACCTTCTAAACATCTAGCTATAATTGGTGCTACTGATGATTCAACATCTGCAGCACCTTTAATAAATTCTTTAAGTCCACGCGTTCGTTTCTCATCAATTTCTTGTAACCTATTAAATACCTGTACCACGAAATTGAAAAAAAAAATTAAACACGAGCAAATTTTAAAGAAAAAAAAAAAGCATACATAGAAATTTAATTTGAAATTAAATTTATGATACAATCAGCAAAATTAAAAACATAAAATCATTTCAAGTTTTTAAATGATTTCAATTATATATTTCATTAAATTTTTTTTTCGTATGAAGAAAATTCTGTTTAATTATACTTACACTTGGTAATAGTGACTCATAATGTTGTTGTTGTAAATTATTTGTTTTCTGTAATTGATTTGCATATTCATTTTTGGCATCATCTGATTGTTGTATTTTCATTGTCATATTATGTTTTTGTTTTTCTACTTCAGCTCTACTTAAATTATAATCAGCATCTGCTTTTTGATAATTTTCAACAGCCTTTTCTGAATCTCTAAATGCTTTTTCATAATTACGTTTAGCACGATCCAGCGTTGCCATTTGTGTTTGTAATGATTGTGTTAATATCGTACCATCTTGTAAACATTTCTTTTAATAAAAAAAAAATTTCATTAAACTCTCTAAATTAAAAAAAAAAATTTAATTTTAAATTATTTACCTTTCTTTCTTCTTTTAATGTTTTTAATAAAACTGTAATTGCCTGTGATACTCTTTCTTGTAATACTTCTGCAACAACTTCTCTTTGTCCAGCTAAATCATTTATTTCTCTAAGCATATTACGATATCCTAGCCATGCTGTAAATCTAAAATAAATATAATTAAAAATAAGAATCTTTAAAATAATTGATAAAAGTAGAAATCAGAAGAAAAAGTATGATTAAAGAAAATTAATATGATTAATATAGTGTTAAATTTCAAAAAATTGTTTTTACTCGAATATCATGATTTAGAGGTTGTGAAAAATTAGTAATTAGTGTCATTGATGTCAATTTCATATCAATTTACGGCACTAATTAATTATTTTATTTGCAATAATTATAATTGTATACATACACCTTTGACCTTGTTATCTCATTTTTGTTATCATGAGCTAATTATTATTTTTGCTAATAAATTTTTTAAATATTTTAAAGAATCTTATTATCAGTATAAAAATAAGTTAAATTTTTTTTTTGTTTTTTTTAACGAATTCTATTGAAAATTAAAATTTAATTGAGCTCAACTTAATTAATTATTATCCATCAACTAAATTTTATAAAAATAGGTATGTACATCATAATTCAACCACAAAATTTTTAAAACTCATCATGATTACTGAATAAAAGATTAAGTACACGAGAAAATCAGGGAAACCAATTAAAATTGGGAAAAAAATCTATTTCTACACTTAATTATCTGCTCAAAAATATTAAAAAATATATATATTAAATGCCAATAACATTGAACTAAATAAAATACGATACACGAAAATACTGCACTATGTACATTAAAAATAGATAAAATTTCTTTTTGTGTACATCGAATTCAATTTATATTATTTTATTTCTATTTGGTACTTTAAAACAAGAAAAAAAAAAAAAACAAAAAAGAGGTCATATCGCAAACAATCCGAGTATATTGTACTCATTATATGTTCAAAATTGTTTATCATTGTAATAAGTCAAAATGATTTATCAACAAAATTGATATATTTTGAAAAATTTCATAAAAAATACAGAAAACATATATATAAATTGTTTTTATAATGATTTTTTTTATTCATAATCTATTTTAGTATGTTAATCCGATTTCAATAAAAATAAACACGAAATACACAAAATTTATACAAAAACAAAAAAAAAAAATAAAATAAATAAAACAATCTTCTTAATGTTGTTCTTCCAAGAATTATTTTCTTTTTTTTTTTTTTAAAAATAAATTTACTTATCTTCTCTTTTTTTTTGTACAATAAATATAGGAGGAGAATAATAAGAAAAATAAAAATCATTTTTATATTTTTTGGCCTCTTTCCAGATACTTGTATTCCATTACAAAAATTAATTTCAACAAAAAGATAAAAACGAAGAAACCAAATCTAACAAGAACTTCACGAAAAAAACGTTTTTGCACTCATCTAAATGCAAAAAAATATACAATAGTTATAAATAACAAATAAAAGAATTTTTTTGATTTTGTATTATAAATCGTCATCATTTCACATTTTTGTGGGAATACACATAATTTACTTATGAAAATTTATTCAAATATAAAAATATCTTGTATGTGTGATTCTATAATATTTACAAAGATAATTTTCATTTTTAATCGCTTTTAATGTAAGCATAAAATTATAAATAAATCTGTGTAATGAAAAAAATAAAAAATCGATGAACTCGTGTTTTGGCCTTGTAACATTGCCTATAAAAATATATTTCTACTTTAAATTATATTTATAGTTTTGCAGAATTTTGCATGGAAAAGATTTAGTTGATTTTTTTTTTCTTCAAAATTCTCGTGATGATTGGATATGGTGGAATTGTCTCATATGAAAATTAAAATTGTTACTGTAAAAATTTAAGAATGGAAATTTAATTTCTGTCTAGCCTTCTAAATATTTAAAAGCTTTAAAAATTTGTATGAAATTTTAACGCCCATAGAAGTGACAAAACAATTCCTATAAAAAGAAAAATGAAAACTAAAATTTATTTCCGAAGAAATATTTTTGCAAAACATTTAATGTGACAATTTATCAAGAAACACCCAAAATGTATACAAATGTATTTCTTAAATTTAAATAAAATAATACAAATGTACGTTTAGTAATTTTTCATAAATGATGATAAATTGATGGAAAATACGATAATTTGATGTGTCATTAACTTAAAATGAAAAATAATGAGATGATGATGATGAGAATTTTCACCTTAATTTTAACAAAAGTGCGCCTATACCTCACATAAACAGAAACTTTTATTTTTTGTTTATACAATAAACAAACATTATTATAAAACGACTAGGTCATCAAAAGTCAAGTCAAAAGAATTTAAAAATCCATTAAAATATAATCGTAAAGGTAACAGAGTCTTAAAAGTATATTTTTATAAGAATTATTTAAAAGATGTTGGAAACTCATTATTTTTAAGAAAATTCAACTCAATTCTGTTGAAAAAAAGGCAATAAATGTAGTAAATAAGGAAAGTTAATTGAAAAAAATTAATTTTAAAAATACATAGGTTTTTTTCGTATGTATGTACATGTGTAAGTGATATAAAACAAAACAAAGAGTAAAGGTAAGAAAAATGACATTAAGAAGCACGAAAAAAATAGTTTTTTTTTTTTTTTTTTTTGAGAAGACACGTGAAGTGCAATCAAAGTACTTTTGGTTTAATAAAAACCATTATTATTTTTTGCCAGTAATTTTTCAGTAGACGTGAGTTCGTGATGAAATTTCAAAATTACAATGTATTAACGAATGATTATTACTTATGATTCATTTTTATTGAAAAAACAATTTATTTATTGTCTGGTAAAATTTCCGGTGATGGATCTAATAGAATTTATACAAACAAAAGGAATTAAAAAAGGACAATAACTTTCGTTATTTTTCAAATACGGGAGAAAACTGAATATTCATGATTGAAAAAAAAAAAAAAAACATCGTGAATATAATAATTTGTTTGCTATTATAACCAGCATCATCATCACCATATTTTCACTTTTATTTTCGTTTATTTTTTAGACGAGAATTTAAAAAAAATATACATACATACATACATATTACATATTATGCATACATATGTATGTATATTGATTGATTGTTTTTCAATAATAAAAATTTCAAAAGTTTTTTTTTTTTTTTTTTTTTTTTTTTTTTTTTTTTTTTTTTTTGCAAAACAAATTGAAATTTATTGAAAAAACAAAAAACAAGGAACATTTAATCACATTATTCATCGTATTTGACATATAAGTTTGTAAATGTATCCACAAATATTAATTTCCGCTTTCACAAATCTGAACAGCAAAATTTATTAAAACAAATAAACAAACAAAAAATCACAATTATCATATTAAAATTTGCAAAATAAAAACTAAATGAGATGAAAGTTGAATTTACTAAATTTAACACTTTCCATCAATGAAGAAGACACAAAACCGACTGAAAAAAATTGTTTTTAACGCAATTAAGTGAAAACGAAAAAAGAAAGGTAATTTTAACGAGAAAAAAAATGTTATAATTTTAAATTAAAAGATTAAATAATCTAAAAATTTGCGAGTTTTTTCGTGTTTTGATGGAAAATTTTCACTTTTAAAATAACGAATAATTTAATTTATGTGTTGACTAAGTTCAGTACATAAAAATTTAAAATTTAATATAAACTTAAACGGTAAAATATCACCTAAACATGGAATAAAATAGATTTGGCAATTATTAGATTCTGACTTCCACCTAATCGATTTAAAGAATATTAAAAGATATGGGATCAATTATGAAATTATCAGCTACGATTCTTTGATATTCTTAAATTTAAAAAAATACTCATAATATAATACTTTTTCGCACGTCGAAAAATAACGTTTATTTTGCATTAAACCCTTCATTTTGCAATTTTTTTCTAATCGTGACTGAAAGCAAAGTGATTGTTACTATTTTAATTTTTTTTAAATATTACCTAGAAAAATTGTAAGTACAAGTAATTTAGTAAAAGTTTAATTATGTACAAGAAATATTTTAATTACTAAAACCTACTTTTCTTTAATACTCACTCAAAATCTTCTTCTTCTTTCTTCTTAAGCTGATAATTTTTCACAAGCCGCCTGTAAGAAAAAATAGAGATATAAATTAATATGAAAATCATAATCACAATTGATTCACATGAAATACTTTTTTATGAAAAACGCATAATTTTTTTTAAAATTTATTCAAACACAAAGTAATTATCAAATAATTATGAGTAAAAAGTACATGTTAAGTCGATAAATTCATAAATAAACATAATTTAAACGTTGTTATTTATGGTATAATTCACTTTAAAAAAGATTGTGTAAAGATATAATTTTAATGTTTTAACAATAAGTCTTTTAGAAATAGTACATACATACATATATACATACTTTCATTTTATTTCAAAAAAATTTTTTTCTTCATTTCAAATACATATATGTATACATATATAAGTATGTATGTACATGATATATATTTTTTTCATTTACTCAATTAATTCAACGAATTAAAAATTTTTATACTTGAAACTTATGATTAACAATAATATATTATTTTTATATTTCAAAATCTCACACATTTCAAAAATATGTATGTATCTACATAAAAAAAAACAAAAGGAAGAAAAAAATTGTATAAAACGTCAACGTTTAAGTTGATCGTCATAATCATCATCATTATTGTCATTATGAGATTGATAATGATACAGAAGATGATCTTGAGGAAGTAACAAAAAAAATTTTCTCATATTATAAAATTTCTGGGATTTGTGTTGTTTTTATTCATATTATTTTTTTAAAATTTAAATTACGTTATGTTGTTGCATAGGAAAAAAAAAACGTCTATAAAAAATTATAAATACCAATAATAAGATAAAATATGGTGAGATTTTAAATTTTGAATGTGTCGTTATTATATATTTTTAATTGAGTCTATAAAATATAAATAGAATTGTAAAGAACTGTATTATAAAAGAGTTAAATGAGACTTTAAAGAAACTATATGAGAAAAAAAGAAAAAGAAAAATTTTATTATTCCTTTGGAGTTATTATTATCATAATAGAAAAAGAAAAATGAACAAAAAAAAAAAAAATGAATTCATTTTCTTTTAAAAAATAAACACTTGATTATTTGATATGCCACATCTTTTGTGCATTTACAGTAAGTCAATCTTTTACACTTTATATCTGATAGTCTAATACTGTTAAAGTAATATGGGAATTTTTTTATCAAAAGTGATCGCTTACATCTTGTATCGAATTTTCAAAGAAAAAAAATCATTACATTTACAATAAGAATCTAAAGTAGTTAACAGACTTGAAATTTGTTTCGAAATATTTAAATCAATTTCTACACAATACATATGTATGTATATATCATGTTCTATGAAAGCTTATCTAAACTGGTCTATATTACTCAATCTGTCGATAACTTAAGACTAAGAGTAATGATTTCATTTTAATTCAAAATGTTCTAAAACTTCAAGAAAAAGTCTGTTTAGAAATCTGTAAGAAAATTGATTCTAAAAAATTAAAATAAGAAAGAAAAAAAAAAGATCTTTTAATCTTAACAATTTCTATTTATGGATGAAGATCTCAGCATAATTTGTTTTATTCTTTGCCTTTTAGAGATCAAACAATAACAGCAACTTTATCAACATAAAACATATAAGCAATATAGAAAGAGCTAGCAATTTTATGAATGAATAAATTAGGTCAATTTAAGCTAATTAGGCACTATGTGCTTAAAAAGTTGTCATCTTGAGTCAACAAAAATTGATGAATGAACTTAATTGTTCTGAATGCATACACGATTAATAATAAAAGTTTAAAAAAATTAAGAAATCTTTTTTTTTTTCATTTTTTTTCCTTCAATAAAAGTTGACAATTAAAAAGTGATAAGTCATCATTACTTGGAGAAAAAAGAAATAAAAAAAATTATGAAATAAAAATTATATCTGAAAAAAAGATTGTGTAACGGAAAAAAGCTCTATCAAATTCTTAAAAATTTCTTAGATTTCCTTAGAATTATATAAATGACCAAATAACCAGATAAATAATTTAAACAAGATCGTATCTTCACATCTGACCATTGGTTTTTTTTACTGAAGACAAAAAATCAAAAATTCACTCGTTCATTACATTACTTATACATATTAATATTTCTTAATTTTTTTAAGAGCTACTTATGTACTACTACTGGCAATTTTCTTCAGTCACCCACCATACTTTTCTCTTTTGGGTCCAAAATATTTGTATTCCATTTTCAATTACATAGTATGTAATTGTATTACCTACTCCACGAATTTAAAATTGCACATTTTCTCACTAAGTAATTGTTATTGGTATTGGATAAATCCACCAAAAAATAATTACATAATAAGTATATGTATTACAAAATTGGTTCGATAATTAATCAATAAAATAAATTCCCTATAACATTTTTTTTGGGTGATAATCACTTTGCAGTGATTGTTTTTTTAACGAAAATATAGGATGACATTGCCACCCACATACGATTAAAATTGTATCTCATCATTCTTGTTATATCTCTCGCATTCAATTCATATTTTATAAATAAAAATGTGTAAAGTAAAAAAAAATTTTTTTTTCAAGAAAGAAGAGCTCTTATAACATAACAGATAATTTTTTTTTATCAACAAAAATCTACGCTGCTGAGTTGATAGATGAACTAAAGATACTTATTCATAAGAAAAACGACATCCAAACCTTATAGAGTAAATTCAGTAGTTGCTGGTCAGTCTCTTATATAAAAATATTATTGATTATACTTTTACTATGTTCATTTATATTCCATTGCACAAAGACATACATATACACATGTGAGTATGCATTTTAGCTTTGCGAAATAATTTTAAAAACCATTCAATGATTGCTTTAATTTTGTCATAGGAATTTATTTCAACTCGATTTTTTTCCAACATTGTTGTGTTCCTTTTTTTCCGATATCGTTGGATTGTTGCATTTTTGATTTTAGTTAAGCAAGCAATGTTATTAAAGATACATTACAGAGATACATTCATCTGCGTGCATTTTTATATAATTATATATTATTATTAAATTTTATTTTTCAAAATATTCATATGAATCATACATCATACACGATGTCATGTCATATAAAAAATTTTTTTTGAAAAATAAAAAAAAGAGTCAGCTGAAAATATAAAAACGATAACTCTTGTTAAGCAGTAGCAGGAGACAAAAAAATGTATGATTCTTTGGGTGCATTGTACGATTGAATTAAATTGTTGTTCATTTGTCATTATTCAATGTTTATCATAATGATAAGATACGCATAACATTTTTTTTCTGTTTTATTTTTCGCGGAATTTTTACAAATGAACTGTGACATTTACAATAATTTGGTGGTTTGTTTCAGAATAAAGTTGTCAGGGTCTTGATCTCGTGGTTTGTATTTTTGTATACGATTGTGGTTTAATTTTAGGACCATTTTCATGTTTTACAATTGAAATAAGAAAATTCTTACTTTGATAAAAACCGACACAAAAAGGCAGGTTCACACTGGCATTGAGCATTTTTGATTTACTGAAACATAAAAATATTATTAATGCGCCATTGGTGTTGTGCTGAATATTATTTTTAAAGCTTTTTCTTTTTCTCTAAGAAATATTGCTTGAATAAATAATTTCTAAATGAGTGTTATAAAAAAAGACAAATACAAAAAATACATATAAAATTATCAAGTAGCAACTTTGATTTGATTTAATGGCAAATTAAAGAAATTAAAATGACACCTTCAGCATTTAAAGGAACGCAGTAACTTACTAATCAATCTTTTTTTCTAAGAAATTCTTAAATTATTTCTTTTATTTTTCACACAAAAACAAATCAATATTCTTCTTAACTTGATTATTTCTTCTGATTACATTTAACATTAATTCTTTTCAAATCAAACTAATATCTACAGAAAACGACATATGTATGTATATATGTACCTTTTTCAATATGCTACAAACATTCAATTTCATCATTATTTTACCAATTACTTTGCTCTACAAAATAGATACATTATCATTTATTTTTATGTGCAATTTGATATAAAAAAAGAGAAAAATAGGTTCAGCTGAGTTTAAAATTACCCTATAGTCAGTTAGTTAGTTACAAATAATAATTACAATCATTACAAATCATCTGAACAAAGAAATAGGTGCATACATGTACCGTGAACCGCTGAATATTGTTACTGAAATAATAAAATTGAATTAATACAACAATTTTCTAAACAATATTCTTAATATATGACATGTGTGTATAAAATAGCGATTTTTCCTTACGACCATTTTAAGTTTTGTTTGTTTTTAAATTAGTTTCAACAACTAATCATAATACTAATATGTACAAGATATCAAAAGAATGTGTACAAACGCGAATAATATAACGCAAGCAGTGCATCGTGCATTGAAACAGCAGGGGCGTCGTCATCGTCACAGATTAACAAAAAAGTAAAAAATAAGTAAGAAAAAAGTAAGTTTATATTAACGCTTCTTACGGAATTAATATTACGGTACTTGTCAGATTAGTTCACTTGTTTTTTTTTTCAATGTTGGTATATGTATATGTATGTAGTTACTAGTCAGTTTAGATACAAAATTTACAGCAGCAGCAAAAATTTCATCATAATTTGTTTTTATGGATTGTGAATGGAACCGAAAAAACGTAATTTAAGTAGGTAATTCCATGAATTTCATTCACATTCCATAAAGGAAAACACTTTTTCTCCTCTGTTTTTAATATTACTCACAAATGATGATGTTGATGATGTCTGTTTGTTTTTGTTTTTTAGATTTTTACTTTCGAATAATTTAGAAATCTTTAACATTATTTCATTTTTATAGGTACATACATATTTACTCTTTTTTATATTTTTGTTTAATATCATCATTATCATTATTAATCGGTCAACCATTACTTAAGTTACTGCATTTCTTTTGTTTGTTTTTTAACTTCAAAATGTATATCATTAATGGACAAAACATAAACTGGACAACATTATTATTCTATGGAGTATGAATGTTTTGTGGTCAGTACATAATATAAACTAAATTATAAGTTTAAAGAGTAATTATAGTTAAAATAACCTGTCCTACCTAGTATTATTTAATTTATACTCTTGAAGTATTTACATACAACATACTCATTATTAGAGAGAAGGGAAAGAAAATGAAGAAAGAAAAAATACTTCATATCGGCACGTTAATTGGTTTTCAATATCTACGTATACATATATACATATGTACATTATTTCAATTGTTTATTAAAGTTAATTTATGTACGTATGTACAATCTATTGTGTGCGTATGGAATTTAACGACAATTCAGATAATTAGAAACAAATTAAAAACACGTTACAAAAAGAAAAAATATCCAATAAAACAGAAAAAAAATCTAGGACAGATGAAAAGGAAATAACTTAGAAAAACAAAGTAGGAAAAAAAATAGTTACCTATATTAGTATTTTTCCTTTTTTAAATGTTTGTGAACGTACATATAAAATTAGGTTTCCTAACTGGCAACTTTTATCCTTCGACCCACATAGTGAAGAATGTTGCGTAACTTATTGATATCCTGTTTTACACCGTGATGCGACATTACTATTGTTCCAGTATACATGGCATTGGAATTTTATTTTTTTTTTACCCACTTTCTCAGAATAAAGCAGTAGTAACCCTATTTTTATTGTAACTTGTTCGTCGATTATCTTGAATACAAAAATCATTTTTCTCATGAAAAGCAAATATCATTGAGTTTTAAAAATAAATACTATAATTTTGCATCGTTTTCTTGGCTTCGTGCCGAAATTTGATTTTTCGGAAATGCAAATCAGTCAGTTCAACAAAACCTACACAGTAGGAAAATTTCAAATTTTGTATAGATGGCCTAATCTATGTATCTTAAAAAAAAATAGTCTAAGCACTTCAGATTTCTATACAATTTCCTTCTTAAACTCTTCTTTTTATACGAGATATAAGAAGAAAACACGAAAGTACATCTAAACTTCCGTTTTCTCATTTCATGTAAAAATTTTCTATAAAATGAGAAAATTAAAAAAAACTTTATTTTCCTCATTGTATAGTTGAAATATACTGTACTGCCAGTTTTATAACAGTAACAAATAAGTATTGCATACACAATCATTATTATTATAATTTTTTTTTTCATATCAACCATAATTCATATTATGTGCAATCATACAACAATAAAACACGGTGTAAAACAATAAAAATAGAAGAGAAAAAAAAATACATACATACATTACAGAGGCTGTATGTTATTACTGTTGCTGCCTAGAAAAACTATAAATATACATACAAATGTATATTTTGTTTTTAGTTTTTTTATTTTTACATCAGATTTCAGTTTTAAATATAATAAAGATACATTTTAAGTATTTTTATATGAAAAAATAGAAAGAAAAAAAAAAGATGTGTCAAGAGTTTTCATTATTATTGTGTCGTTGTTGACAGCCCACTTTATAAGTTTAATAAACTTTAAATTACTGCAAAAGTCTGAAAATACTAAAATAAATACTGTGTACAATGAAACATTTTTTTTTTCAAGAGAAATAAAATGAAACAAATAAAATCTAAAATAGTAAATATACTTTGTCCACACAAAATTACAACATCAAATATATATTTTTTTTAAATTTCTTGTTATAATGAATTTCGACTCCCCCGCATCAATTAATACACTTTTTTATCTTGTCTTTTTCTATATACATACATATGTACATATGTATATACAAAATAAGTTGATATTAAATATTCAGCATATTTTTTCTTCTAAAATTTACGAAAAAAATATATGTAAAAATATAAAAACAAATAAGTATGTATATTTTTCCATTTAGTCGATTAAATTTAGAGAGCCTAGAAAACTAGTCTATTGTTTCATTTTATTATTTTGTCATATAATTTTTGTATAATAATTAAGTTATTTTTTTTTATTCCATTACTTACACAACTTATGACATAAAATAAAACTTCCAAAAAAATCGTAGGTATTCGAAATGTGAAAAGAAGGAGGTACTTTAAAAAACTTTAATGAGTACTGGAAGGAAAATTTGACATTGCAGTGACAGAAATTGGCTAATAAAATGCTAGCGGGCACCTATGTGAACTGGATTTATTTAAAAATACTTTTTTTTTTATAAACCCTTTCATCTTAATAAATATACATACATACATACATGTGTCTATTAAAATTTCAGATTTTTTTTTTCTAATTGTAAGATTGTGTACACATCTATGTACATATATAAAAAGTATTTAAAAAGTTACTCACCTTAACTTTGATGCATATTCTAATTCTATTGCACATCTATCTTTAACAAAATTTCCATATTTATCTAAAAAATCTATTCCTTTTTGTGTATGAGTTGCTAAATTATCATATTGATCCTGAAAGTAAAAAAAAAATATATATAAATTGAAAAAAGTATTATATGATTTGGCAAAATTTTTTTTTTCTTGTGTTTCTTCTTTTACGCAATTAGAAAGGAATTTATTTTATAAAATATTTGTTTAACAATTTTTAAAATACTTTTTGTTACAAAAATAACACTTAAAAACGATCATTAATTCAAACACGGAAAAAAACAGTTTAAAAAATTTCTCAAGAAAAGATATTTAACTACTGAAAAAAAAAATATTTCAACATGAATATTTTTTACCAACAAGCATATTATCAGTACGTCATAACATAATTAAAAAAAAAACATTAAAAACAGGAAAAAACTACGAAATATGTATACGTATTTTAACATATGTACATACATACATATTTTTCTTTTTCTCTTACACTCAATTTAGGCCTAATAATGGGGTCTATTCTGCACGACGTCTGTTATGAAATTCTGTTATTTTTCTGTAATTTTTTTGAACAAATTTTGACAACTCGTAACAGAATCTGTAAACCCTTAAATTCGTATTCTGACAGCACTAATTCATAAAAGTTCTGTGAAAAAAATCTGTTATGATAACATAACCATTTCGTTGACTTTTATCCTGTCTATTTTTCTGTAATCAATCTTTGTTAGTGTAAAAATTTGATTATTTTATTAAAATTTATAAAAAGACTTTAAATTGTTGTAAAAACTGTATTAATTTTGAAAAGTATAAATTTATATTCTTGTTTAATAAAAATAGACGAAATTGATATTTTACTTTCTTTGAGATTGAAGAATGTTTACAAAAGAAGAGCAATGTAAGTGTAATAGATAAATAAATAATTTGTTGAACTAATATACAATTTTATTTAAGAAAAAAAAAAAGAAAAAAATATCACAAATTATTTAATTATCTAATCAATTTTGACAACAATTTCACAGATTCGAAATTCAATATCATGAAATATTACAGATTCGAAAATAGATTGCTTTGCGAATACGACTTTTAACAGATATGTAAAAATGACCTTCTGTTATACATAATTCATAACAGAAATCTGTAAAAAATAACAGGCAGAATACACTCTAAGATTATACTAGTCTTAAGATGTACTCGAAAGGCAACAATTTGGCGCCTTAAATCATTTAATTTTTTTTAAGTATAGTACTGTGCTTATACGGAATTTATTTTCCTATTTAAAATACATTTAAACAAAAGGTGACGTCAAGACATTTTTCCGTTCACTTTTTGTTTTGTAGTACTGAGTTCGAGACGGAAAATGAATTTAAATTGTCATTGCTAATATTTCTAAAACTTTCCAAGAGATGGCACTGACGATCAGTCTCCACTAATTTTCTGTCACTATTGAAACAAAAATGTACAGACATATATTCCGTGTGGTAAATTTGACAGTTGTTGTCAACAACAAATTTAAAAATAAATGCTGCTTCATTATTTGTGAACGTTTTTTGATTTAATTTCTACATATTTTACACAAAATTTTTCTGTGTAGAAATAAATAGTGAAAATAGGAAACTGAATTCCGTGTGAGCACAGTAGTATGCTTAAATCAGAAAAGAAATTGCTTCAGATAAAAAAATGTAGTAGACTAAAAAAAGAAAACGACATTTGATCAAACTGGGAATCGAACCCAATACCTTTGCCTTTCCGGGGCAAAGTTCTATACCATTAAACTATCGGATGTCATGTCACTTGCTGTTCTTAGTTACTATACTTAATCATTGATGTAGAATACTCAAATCTCCAACAAAAATGAAATAAAACATTAGCAAAATAATTATAACTAAACTTTGGAAATTAAATCAAAAACTATACTCTGTTTATAAATCTAAGTCAGTATTGGTCAAAACAGGCGACGCTAGGGTGCCCCTATTCAAAGATGTAGGGTATACCGTGAGAAAAGAGCAAAAAAAAAAACTTCAACGCCCTCTATTGAGGGATTGAGTTTGGAATTGGAACATACATAGGTTCTCTAGAAAAAGCCATAACCGTGCCACGAAAAATCTTCTCCCAACTTCTATTAAAATCTTTCAACAAGCTTTTGCAAATGCATATATTGTTTAGTTCAGATAATCGAACATGGAAGTACATGGAAGATTTCTTAGCAATATTTGTTTTTATTTATTAAAAACATTTGCACTTCAACGTAATATTTTTAATATATTGACACAAACATTCGAATTGCTTCCTTGTCAAGTTGTATTTTTAGACTTAAGTGGTTATTACTTGTGAGTTGTGACCACAGATTTATTCAACCATGTATAATATGTATATATTACAATGAATGGAGTAATTGAACAATAACAGTAATTTAAATAATTTTCAAATTTTAAGCAGTCTGAAAAAAAAAAGATTTATTTTTAGTGATGCCATATGTAAAACATGAATCATTCCAAAGACCTTGAGGAAAATATATGTACGAGCTTTTGTGTAACTTTGAAAAGCAGCTGCAAATTGATGTTGTTGCCGTAATTATAGCTGAATCTTTCTTATTCGAAATTCAGATACTTGTTTACCTTAAAATTACTTAGAAATTAATACCTTGAATTAAATTATATTATAATATGGATATTACACAAAAACACACGTATTTCATACATTTGCTATTACATATTTGTACAACTAATTAAATTTCAACTAATTCTTTGTGTAAAAGCCGTATATATTTTTTAAAGCAATTAGTTCATACACAAAGAATTTGTTTTGATTTTTTTTAACAAAATAAAAAAAAAAAGTTAAAATTAATCAAGACAAAAAAAAAAACATTAAAAGAAAGCATAAATGTAGAAAATTTTATTTTTATCATACAAGATTTTTTTTCGTGAAATTTTATAATCGAGAGCAAATTGTTGATATTAAGCCAATTGAATTGATGGTTTTTATTTGATACCGCGTGTTAAAAATAGAAAAGATATACATACATATATGAAAAATTTACAAAGCTGTTTATATTCTTTCTATCTTATACATATGTATACATATAAGTACATATGTACATTAAGCAAAAAAAAATTTGTGGGGTGGTATATTGACTTTTCTACGACGCAAAAAGAAAATTCTCATGTCAAATTTTCAATTAAACAAATCAAATATGATGACATAATTTGGATATTATATTAATGAGATTGTATACAATTGTAATTTACATATACGAATATTTATATAAAATTCAGTGCGTGAAAAGAAAATTTTAATATAAAAGAAAAAAAATATTTTTAGCAAAGCTAAAGTTAAGATTTTTAATTTTAAAATTATAATAATTTTTGGCACTTGAATATAACATTAAATACTATATGATTTTCTAACATATGAACATTTGCTGATTTTCATATTAGAGTGATATAATTTACTTAATTACTGTGCTACACAAAATATTTGCGGAGGCAAAATATGGAAAATATTTTAAATGATCTCTTTTTTCTTCATACTAAATGAAGGTCACAGTAATTTTTATGTAAAATAGGGTATAGCCATCAAATTTTAAGTTTAACCAGGAGTCTCATCTACTGTCGATGAATCGACTTTCAAGGGAGAAGACTAATAATTCACGTTATTAAACAAATTAAGAAGATAAGAGTTCAATTTAAAACTCCTTATCATTTAATTTAAAGAAAAAAAAAGTAGCATAGTAATTTATTTACCATTTCATTAATAATTTTTAATTTCGATGTAAATTAGATTTTCAAAATAAAAATATATTGATTATATTTAAATTAAAGTCTTCAAATATTTAACTCAATTATCAATTTTCCCAATATTTTGTTAAAAATATACTTATTACAAATATTAACACGCCCAATTTATTTGCATCATATCATTAAAATTCTCAAAATATTCAAATAATTTTAATTTGAAAAGAAAAATCTCTTTGGTATTTTAATTTTTTTGATAAAATTCCCAGGGTAACACTTGAAATAGTTCATTGTCCAAAAATATATTGCGTTTATATCATATTTCAGTCTGTGAAACATGGATCAATATTCAAATTGTTTATTTTACGTTAATAAAATGTACTACAAAGTTTAAATTACTGAAAAGAAAAGCCAAAATAAAATAAAAAAAGTCAAAACAAAAGCATTAAAACTATGCCATGTATTTAAAAAAGTGCATTGAAGTTGAAGGGAGTACAAACAAAGCACGTGACATTGTGATGGAGTTGTTAGCCTCAATTTGTATTTTTCTCCACTTTGTTTTCATTTTTTACATTTCAATTCTTTGTACTGGACTAAACAATATTTCTTTTATTTTTATTTTTTCCAGCTTTAAAATAATTTTTTTTTTAAAGTAACAACACGTTTCCACTAACATTTGTATTTTCTTTTTCTTCCTTTGGATTAAACTACTATTGCACATACTTTTTATTTCTATTTTCTTTTCAAAGGGAAGGTGTTGGTTTTCTTTTAGCAGTATTTCATAGTTCTTTTCAGAGTTCACTTTTATGAGTGTACATTGCTTTATCCAATTATGTCAGACAGACTTGTGTATTAATTTCTTATTTCTCTAATTCTAATACAATACAATACTTAGAAATTTAAATTGAAAACCATTAAAAAAGCCAAGAAAACAAAAGAATAAGCATTGATCAGGTTTCATTGCATCCTAAATCGTTTGTAGAAAAAAAAATGTTGTGTCATGTTAATACAATTTGTTCAGTTCTCTATACAATTTTCACCCCAAGTCACTCGAAAGGGAAATGTAAAGAAAAAAAATATATTATATTTTGTACAATCGATATCAAACTGCAACTACAACAACGATCAAAACAGGTGGTGAATGCACTCACTATGCATTATTATTATTATTATTGTGTGCGTCATGAAAAGAATTCCGGACATATTGCTTTTTTTCACATGAAAAAAAGCGACAACATCTTGTGGAAATACAACGAAAATTAATGAGTTAAATTTCTAAAAAAAAAACCCTTAAGGGAGAAAATTATATGCTATATTTGTTTTTCCTCTTCGTTATACGCATCAATTCAAATTTATGCATAAATTTCATTAAAAACAGGAAGTAAAATATTGTACTTGTATGTGTGTCTAGGCATAAGTACATCCATAACATGTAATATATATACCTGACGATTGTAACATTATATGTATTATCCTTTCGGTAAATGCACCAAGTGACAGTAGGTCAATTCAATATCGGATATAATTTGACCTCTTTTCGTATAACAACCTGGGGTTTTTTTAAATCGAATAAAAGAAATAGTTTAAATAGCTGGTATAACATTCGTTAGATACTTTTGCATACATACGTAAGAATGTACATATATACGTATTACGTACATAGTACATAAAAATGTATTGACTTTAATAATGTGTTTTAAATTGGCATTGTTAGCATTGTTGGCATTAAGACTTACAAAATAACTTTTTCATCATTTATTTTATTTACGATTGGAATAAACTAATTTTTAAATAAAATCGTAAAACATAATAGTACGTATTCACATACTTCTTCTCTTTTTCAGAATAACACTGACTATAGAAATATAGAAAAACCACAAGTATTAGACAACAAATTAGAACCTAGTTTATATGCTAAAACAAGACGTTGATTTTTAAAATTTGTAGCCGTTGAAGTTCCTTATGGCCAATTTCCCACCTTAACTTGTTTGAAAATAACTCGTTTCTTCGTTCACGTTATAAAAAAAGAAAAAAAAAAAAAGTTTTCTTTAATACAAAAAAAACCTCTACCTGTCAAATTCATTCTACCATTAAAATATCAAACTATACTTTTTTTCTCAACCTTGTCTCGTTTTAAAACTTTTTTTTCATAATTTTTTTTTTCTAATAAATATTAATAAATAATTACCGCTTATTTTTTTGAAGTGTTTCTTCATTAGACTTCAATCGAATAATTACAATCGAAACCTAACTTCATCACCACAAAAACAGATACCATAACCTAACACGCATAGGAATACCAGCATAGGTAAGCATAATTTATAATCAAGTATGTACTTATTTTATAATCTTATTTGAATATATTGTTGTTTATTTTTTCTTCTTAGGTTTTTAAAATCATTTTATTTTCTCATAATAAAATGATGATAATAATGATTGCAAATAACGACGCCATACTTTCAACCCATATAACCAGTTTTATGTGATGTGATATCGAACTATTCAAGAGATGAAACGACATAATAACAAAAACAATGACGAAAACACCAACAGAAAAAAAAAAATAATAAATTTAAATTTTTAACGTCTGCCGGTATTCTTTTGATAATAAACCGCATTAAATATAAAGAATTCTCTTGGTCATTTGGTACAAAGGTCTGAAACGTTCTCTAAAATAATGTTAAAGTGTGAATTAAGAATTAATGTTGTATAGTATATACATACAAGTATATTGTCCTTGACTCAAAATTTTAAACTCAAAATTTTTTAATTTGATTACAAAACATTGATAGAGAATATAACAAAAACTATATTAGAGAAAAATATACCTAATACAATGGAATAATAATTATGAATGACTGTTTTGTAATTTTTGCGGACATTTTGGTGTATTTGTGCGGTTTTAATATAAAATTACTTGAGAATAAATTTGTTGTGCAAAGTCACATAAATTTTTGTATTCAACGTAATGAAGCACGTAAAATTCAGTTTTAAATGTATCTTTTTAAGTAATCTTAATTAATTTTGAAAGAAATAACAATATTTAGATATTTCTTACAGATAATCCTTTTAAAGACGGTTACGTTTTTAAAAAATACAACTTCATACAAGGATTTTATCTTTATTTTTAAAAGTAAATTAGGTTCTCTTTTTCTTCGATCAAATTAAAATCATAAAAATACAACTATGTATTAACGTTATTTAGTTTAAAAAAATTGTTTTAATTTATGAAAACTTACAACATTAAAGAAGTTTTATTTCCTGATTTATATAAAAAATTTTACATCATCATTTTATTTATCATAATAATTTTTAAGTTCTAACTGTCTATCTGTTTGAATTCAATTTTAAATTCTTTCTTCATATGTAAGTATGTAGATACTTATGTAGGTTTTTTAAAAAGAAATATCAATATTATTTGAATCATTATACAGATACTAAACAAGATTGGAAGGTGTTTGACCAGTTCTTTAAAAGATATTTTATAAAAATGAACGATAACAGTAAATAACAAGTCTTATGTAAATATTTTTGCAAAATGTAATTGGAATATTATGCCATACATTATAGAATTAAGAGAGTAAATATTAAAAAATCTATTTTTTTTTCACATTCAGATTTCCTGAAAGAAAAAAACAAAAAAATCTCTAACTGAAAAAATAAAAAATTTCAATAAAAAAATTTAAACAAACTTCAACAAAGAATTATGTACATCTATTGAAATAATCATAGATTGAATTAATTTGTATTATTTTTTCATTTCAAAATTTGTAATTTCACTTTAATTCACATGCATGCACAATTGTAGTAATAAACACATAGTAATAATCTAACTTAATTTATTCCTAAGCCAGTTAAAAGATAGTTAAGATAGGTTAGTAGCTGGTATGGCCTTTGCTGCCTCGGCTTAGAATAAGTCAGGTTTTGTATGTATGTACATATTAACTTAATTTAAAATATAAAAAAATATATACATACAACACGTTCGAATATAAGGAAACTTATAAACAATATTTTTTAAATTTAATATATTTGTTTAAATTATTAAATTGAAAATACATTTGTAAAGTGGTGGTCTGTTATTGAAATTTATAAAAGAAAATACTATACAGAAATTGCTTCAGATTTTATTCCACTCTTTTAAAAAGAAAAAAACTATCAAACTTCAGCACATGAAACGACTTTTATTCTTGAAAAAAAAAAAAAAAAACGAAATTCTGATACATTCAAGAATAATCTATTAATATAAATATTTACCTGTTTTTCCCCCATTTTAAATTTTAACAGACAATTTTCAATGAAGAAAAACATAAAATGTCAAAACACATACAACAGATTCATGAACATAAACAAAAAAAATTCTAGAAAAGATTAAAAACTGATAGAATCAAGTTCAATATCTATTATTTTTTGAACATTATTTATTTAAACTAAAACTTTGGCCATGAAATAGACAAAGAATTCAGAAAGCAGATAGATAACTGTAGTATAATAATTTAATTTGTCAAAATCACACCTGATATATAAATATTATAGGCTTAGTCAATAACTTGAAAGAGCGCAGTATTCATTATCATAAAAAAGAAAAGCAAAAAACCAAATATTCATCAATTTTTTCTTAAATTTATTTAAAAAATATATAATTTATTTAAATTTTGTGTTAATTTCATATTTTTTTCTCAAATCCGGACGTGAGATAATTTTCTTAGAAAGCGAAAGCAAAAATTATTAAGAAAAAATATGGTGAAACATAAATATATTACATAGATAGGTGTGTTTAAGATAGGGCAAATATACCAGATCCGGACATCTTGATACTTTTTTAAAGATTTTGTTAGTTTTCCAAAAACGATCTTGACTGGTATCACTACATTACAATCTTTATACTCGACACGAAAAAAAAAAAGCTTCACGCACTCAAAATTTACGAAAATGAGAAAAAGAAAAAAAAAACTTAACAAAAAAAAAAAACAAGATTACGTGATCGATAAATACCAGGGACATTAAACATTCAAATTGCCTTTTTTCTTTCTTCTTTTTTTTTAAATTAATAAGTAATATTCTTTAATCGTTAGATATATTTAACTCAATGTCATTCTTCTCGGTATAACAAATATCAATTGTCAATAATTATGTATATATGAAGGATTATTTGCATACCTGTGCAGAATACATATTTAAATATTCAAATAAATTTCTACAGACAATAGATAAAAAAAACGTTTTAGTATAAGGTGTTGATGATTCTTTGTAATAAAATTGAATGAGCTCATAATATGAGGTATGCATCTAATACAACGAACATAATATTGGTTAATTTTATTGATAATTTTGCATTAAATAGCATATTTATGTGTTTTTTTTTTCTCTCTTTTGATTGAGAAAGAGGTGTGTTATGTAAACTTTCACTGGAAACTTGTCAACAAAACAGAAGCAACAAAACAATTACGATGAAAACGAAGGTAGCAACAATAGTACACAAATATTTAGTGATTATACAAAACACATACCCATTAATTATTCAAGAAATGTGCTCTCAATTTATAAATAAATTTTAAAGAAAAAATAAAGAAGTATTTACTTACATATTTCGAAATGAAAAAAAAAAAGAAATTTCAATTGACAATACTTTAAACATTGTCAATGCAATGTGATGGTGTATTTTTCTTGTTATTATAATATCTTTCTCCTCCAGATGCAACAGATATTCACTTAAAAAGCAACCAATAGGTATATTGTGCGGTCGATTAAAATATAGTATACCTATATATAGTATGTATATAAAAATCGATCACGATCGGTCGATTTGGATCATTGCTTGAAACAGATATTTCTCAAATTTTTTTTTTATTCTTTCTTGTGTTCATATATTGCATTGTTATTTTAATATGCAACCATTCATACTTATGTACCTATATGTATATGTATAAAACACATACATGAGCGCAATGAAATCTTTTTATGTACAGAAGTTACATGAAAATTTAAATTTGAATCACACAATTTACAATTGACCGCAAAATTACTAAACTTATTTATTAAACGTATATAATATCTAAATAAGTTAAATAAATACAAGTAGCATCGATACTAGTTAACAATAGTAATGAGGGATGGTGCGTGATTTGCACCTGAAAATATTCAAATATGTATTGAAATGAAGAAGAATAAAAAAAACATAATGAGTATCTACGATGTAAAAATTTAAGGAGAAAAAAAACCAACAATATAATGGATATCATAAAAGCAAAATTGACTTTTAGAAAAGCATAAAAAATTTATGAATTCATTTGATAGATTTTATAAGAGAAAATTTATAGATACTCTATATGCAGGTAGATAGATAATTTACAAATGTATATGTATACAACCATAGTAAATACATAAGTATTTAGTTTATGTTGAATAGGTATAAAAGTGCCAATTTGCAATATGAATTTTAAATTGATATTTAATAAAGTTATACGTCCCGACTAAATATGTATGTACATATTAACTGACTTACTACAGTTACATAAATGTTGAACGAGTTTTTGATTGAAAACTGATTGATGTAAATTATGTTGTTGATGCTTCGTTGATTACGAAGTTTATATGGATTTTTTTTCTTTGTACTTAATAACGTTATATAAAAAATGGTAGAGTATAATAACATGAAATTTATTTGCATGAAAATTATTTTTCTAATCAATTTTTTAAACCTTATTTTCTTATTTTTTTCCTTTAAATTCAATTTAAATTTAATTTTTTTAAATGTTATTTCTCGGTTTAAATTTTATCAATACTTTTATAATTTGTTATTTTGTTGATGTTCGTTTAAATCTATGTATTCTAAAGATTTCTTTTATATATAGTAATACATATATATATATACTGATTCCTGTGAAAATCAATAACAATTCAATTTTTGCATTACTTTTGGCAACATAAGAATTTCTACGAACGATAAATGACTACGTTATGTCGCAATTTTGATATCATTTTTGTCAATTGATATCTGAGAAAAAAAACATACAATTATTATATATTTCCAATTTCTGCTTTGATATTTTGTATTTTATGAGTACAACAAAGGCAATCAATAGAACCAAATTTCGATTTATGAGCAAAAGCATTTAGAATTAAATCTATTGTTTAAAAAAATCTAAAAATCAATTGATATTGAATTTCATTCTATAAACTTCCTGCCATCAAAATTAGTATTTCATGCAAAATGTGTTATTTAAGTTCATGTACCTTTCTTTATATACATTTTTCCCATATTACACTCCGCTTTTATCATAATTTTCATCATAATCATCATCATGTGTTTTGTGTGTATATTTTCAATCATCATCATCATAATCATCATCGTAATACATACAACATCCTCTGTTGAATTGGCCTTCTTTTTCGGCCAGCCGATTCATTTCAGCCTACATACTTGACGTAATCATAATAATAAAAATGAATTATTTTATTGTAAGAAAGAAAGAAAAAATGAAGATAAAATAAAAACAAAAACGGAATAAATCTTTACTAGAAACTATATCAAATCAAATGTTGAAAAATGTTGAAATTTAAACCAGAAGTTTCTGTTGAAAAAAAAAAAACAACACATTTTTCTTACACACAACATCGAATATAGCAGTATCATAAATAATCCGTGATGTTTATAACACACATATGCTTGATTATTTCTTTAAATCAATGTCGAGATCGTGTTCAAATAATAAACAAAAATTATAATATAATCTTATATGATGTTGATGATTACAATCTTGATTGGTAAATGGTGGTAATGGTGATGAAATGTGCCGCTTTTATACTCTTAATAATTCGTAGATACTCATATTCACAAAATATGAGTTAAGGAAATGAAAATAAAATAATTAAAACCTATTATTTACGTACACATTATACCTTTACTGTATTTTACTTATTTTTCAACTTAATTTTTGTGATTTAAATCTTTATTACATTTTAATGGTCATAATCATGTGAAATTTTAATGAACAGCTTGAACTATTTAATAAAAACTATAAAACTTTTTTTTTAATTATTAATTAAAATAAAAACTGGTAGAAACAAACAGTTAAATTATTATTCCATAACTCATCTATTAGTTTACATGTTTTATTTATTCAATAAAGATATTTTCCAAGTTGTACTTGAAATACTCACGTTTATACCGAATATATAATACTCGTTATTATGAATCATAATGACCCAATAACCTTACATTATATGAACCCCTTGTTTATAATATATCTTCTTTTTGCATGTTAAATAGATTAAAATCTGGTAACAAAAATTTACATTTGTAAGCATTTTCTTTCTTCATAAACAAATCACTTCAACGAAACCAAAATAAAAAAAGATTTTTCTTAAATGAAGTCTTATTTATTTATTTATTTTTTTTAAGGTTTAACGAGAAGTCAACATAATCACCAATAATTAATCAATTTCAAGCCTCAACTATATAATTGTAGCCTCAATACCCATTATATTTGCATCACATATTAGTTATTCATCATTTTCATCATCAACGAAAAAAAAACTATAAAACAGTCAATTCATACGAGTAGCTATTCTGTTTTTCTTTTCTTCAAAATTTTCTTAAATAATATAACAAAAACAACTCATATCATGATTTTATGTTCAATGTCTATTTTATTTTTGGTTGCATTATAAATATCTTAAATCATCAAAATCAAAGTCAAACTAAAGTTGTTTTTTACACAACTTTTTCAACTTTTCTCAACATATATTATACATACATGTACAAGGAGTATCTTTACCAAATAGTAAGAGTAACCAAACATAATTGAATAAGCCTCTTGTCTGTGGATTATAAATACTTGTAGTAATAAATAAAATAATACAAGATTTAAAAAGAAAAAAACAAATGAAATACATGAAATTTCAATACAAGACAAATTTATAATGAGGATAAGATTCTTCTTTAAATTTTATGCATACAGGTTTTTCTCATGCAATTCGACCACCGACAGACCGGTTATTTTAAACTTTGATTTTGAATTGAAATAACATATAGTAAAACCATGGAACGGAAGGAATTTCATCATCATCATCGTCATCGTTGTACAACAAAAATATCTTTAAAAAAAATCAAAATAAGTGTCACGATATTAACAATATTCGATGAATTGTTTTCGAATTCAAATTCGGAACAGGTACATTTTTTTTACTCTGTAGCAACAAAAGTAACGTTATATAAGCAAGTTTACATTTTATAGTATACACATCATAAAAACAGAACTTGTTGAAGAATTTACAATTGAAATAATTGTATTTTTTAAATATTAAAGCGCAGTCAGATCCTTTCAGTCTAAGCATACCTTTTAAATTACAGAAAGTCTTATAAACAGTATCCTGAAATATTTTAATGATTTTTGTAAGCTTTCAAATGTGCAACTGAGTGAAAAAAAGTAGTAAAACTGCATTTTTCTTTTTCCAAAGTTACCAGAATTTCAGATGAATAATAATTTATATCGAAAAAGTAGGTAAAAATCCCGTCACCAAAGCCAAAATCAAAATAAAATATTAAATTTAATTTGCAATTTTTTTTGCACACCATTGTACGTCTCAGAAAATTTTCCCTTAGGCTAATAACAGATTATAAATTATTCAAAAAGAGATCTTAAGCAATTTTTCATTCATTGAAAAGAAACACAACAGATTTTGAAGTTAATCAAAACTATCATAAGAAATTGATGTGAAGATCATAACCAATCATTCACAATACAAATGAATGACAGGTTATATAGTGACATATGAACTGACCCATTAGATATTTTTTTAAAAGATATCCGAAAGCTTTCATCTGTGCACCATTGTCATGTCATAGAATCTATACTACAAAATTTTCAATAAGAAAAAAATAAAAGAAAAAATATGAATTAATACTAAAATGAAAAGATACCGTTGAATAGAAAAATGCAAGAATTATTTTATAAAAGATTTCATATTCCATTCACATAATAATAACAGTTAGACAGGTATAGACAACATCATGTATGTACATATGTTGATAAATAATGTATTGATTAAATTTTTCCAAATATCTAATTCAAACAAGTCAGAGTATTTTTTCCAAAGAATTTATTAATATTAACGATGATGGATCAATTATTCATTAATTATAATAAAGTTGATGATATACTTACTTTCTTCATTATAATTCCGGATGAGTATATCGGTTGATGTTTATTAGAAAATTTAGTTAGTAACTCTATTTAGTGAGTAAGCGAAAACGCATAGCACTTTTATTTCTGACAATTTTTTTTTTATGGTGGGTGTCTTGATTTTAATCTAAATTACTTGATGAGAATCATAATGATGAAAAAAACATTTTTTCAACCAAAAAATTTATTGATCTTACTACATTTTTACCTTGGCATTCCATCAGGTAATTTTGGTAATTATTATTATCTGTATACTGTTTTTCTTCATGCAGTTTTTTTTTTCGTGAAGTAACAAAACAAGTTTCATGGTCAGTTTACGGCTATTAATGGCTTATTCGTTAATTTTGATATTTTTAAAATGTAGAAAAAAATGCATGTTTAATATTTTTCAAAACAACATTTTTTTCGCTATTAAATATGTCCAAACAAAATCATTAAATAAAGATAGACAACTTTTTCAACAACACCAACATATTTAAAATATATTTTCATTTTTATTCTCTCATAATCATGTGAATCAAAACATTTCAATCAGTAAAAGTCACACAAATTTAATTTGACTTTGATTTATACTTTCACTTTAAATGTTTGTTTAAAAAAAGAATTTTCTTTTCCTGTGAGTGATAACTTCAATTTTCCCAAATAAAAACTTCCGTATTTTTATATTGAAAAAGTACGCCGCCCTCATGAAATAATCATACACACATAAAATATTTAAAAAAAAAAATACATTTTAAATAGAAGAATATGTACTTGGATACTTTGCGTTTATATATGTACATATTGAATTTGAGTGAATAGAAATGAATTTAAATGAATAAAACAGTCATATTTTATGTTTTTTTTTTTTCTTTTTTCAAATAGTAAATTGCTTGACCAAGTTTGAGTCACGTGCCGTTGTTAGAAGACATAAAGCCAGCACAAATAATTGAATGTGACCCTTTATTTAGTCTCTAATATGTACCTACAAAAATGGTAATCTTTTGAACTTTGAAAAATATTTCTTTCAATTTTTAATTGAAATCATAAATATCTGGATGTGTTTGTGAATGATTAATGTCGACCATATGAACTGGAAAAATTCATAACTTACGAGTTTGTATGAATCAATTTAAAAAAAAAATTACTACTTTTTTTTCTGAAGAATTTTTCACTTTTGCGTGATGATAATTTTTTTCTTTAAAAAAAATTATATTTGGAGGAAGTGAGAAATATTATTTTTATATTTTGATTGAGTTATCAAAAACTTAATTAGCGGAAAATTTGTTTATATGGAATTTTTTGTAATTGAACAAATTATAATATTATAAATTCATTTCCTATCTATACGAAGGAAGTTTTATTATTCATAACCTTGACCTTATCATTTCATCTTTTAAAAATACACTTCGTTATATGAATTTCGTATCTTTATTCAAATAATGTGGTTTCATCTTTTATTTTTCATAGCTATGTCATTTAGTGTACTCTTTGCATCTTATTTGAGATCTTTCTTTCCGGTTCATTGATATCACGAGTTCAAAAAATATGAAAAATTATAGTAATGTTTAAAAAATTTTATTAATACAGAAAAGATATTGTATTTCCATCTTTTTCTTAAAATAGAAAAAAATCAAGGAAAAAAATTTTTTATATTAAATTCATTCAACCAACTTCAAAAGCATTATCGAAGCCACCCATTACCCCATTACTAACATGACAATAATAAAAAAAAGAAAAAGAAGAACACATTTAGATTGAGTACAAAACCACATATGAACATGTGAAAGGAAAAAAAAGGAATTTTTCTGTTGTTTTTTTCGTGGTATATGTACTACAAATATGTTAGAGTGTTGTTAAATTTGCGTTCAGACATCTGATTATTAAATGAAATAAAGAAAATGAAAAAAAAATAATAATAAAACAAATTCAAAAGACAGAGGTATTATCACGATCTATAATATAATAGCAGGGCAGTCTGACTGTCTGTCTGTCGACTATTTTATAGTTCAATATGAAAGCTTTTTTTTGCCTCGATGTAAACTCGATTTTTAGACGTTTGATTTTGGCTTTTATTTTCTTTGAAGAATTCATATAAATAATACGTATGTACTTCTGTTCTATGAAAAAAAAATCCACATTTTAAAGGATTCTTCCAATAATTTAACAATTAAATTCAAACTTCAGATACATTTATCAATTTTTTGTTCTTGTTTAATTTTCAATAACAATGCAAGCCCATAAAAAGTTTTTTTTTTCTTCCAAAAAACAGGATGTTTCAGAAACACGTTAAAGTTCCACTTATAAGAAACGGTATATGATATGAGTAGTACTGAAAAAGATATTAATAACGAAACAGGCATTCAAAAAAAAAAAAAAAGAAGAAAACAAACTTGTTTGCCGGTTCTATAAGTGCAGTGAATTGATAATAACTTTGGCGCATGTTCATTGTCTCGATTTTCGTCCTGATTTAAAATTAGAAGAACAAAAAATTCTCTTAAAATACATTTCCTGTTGGGAAAAAAGGAAAAAAAATTTTTTTTTTTTAAATTATATATTTGAATTATTTTTTTGTCCTAAAATCAGATAAAAAACTATCACATGACTGCACTTTATTCAATGTTTAAACAGATTTAGATGTGCTTTCAATATATCACAACGTATCTTCTCAGCCCTAGGTATGAAATTTATAACAGTTAAATTACCCCAAACACACTTTTTTGACCCCTGACAACGAAAACATATTTTTATAATGAAAAACATAAAATCGAACTATAATGACCGGAAGAAGGGTATAGAAAATCACATGAAAAAAAAATCTTATTAAATTTCATTTGAAAAAAAAAATAAATAAATAAAAAAATAAATCTAAATTTATTTTTATATTAACCACAAAGTGTAAGAGTTAGAAAGATATTTTTGTACCTTACTTTATAACGGAAAACTTGATACAAGAAAATATGAAATAATAATAAAAATTCTGGAAAAAAAATGCCATAGCAAATTAACAATATGTATATAGTTAGATATAGGAAGATAAAAAACTTTTTGCTTCATTATTTTTCTTTTGTTTTCTCTGTTTAATAATTTTACATAAGAAAAATATGTACATATGTACTTCATCATCATCATTTTAGTTTTACAACAAAATTGTCAAGACAAAAAGAAATTATTATTCAACCACTCAATGCAATTTTGCTCAACTGTTAAGAAATATTTTAGAATATGAATGTTTTAAGAATTGACTGCATTTTTAGCATACAAGTATTGTTCTTATGCGGTCAAGTTGAGGTTAAATGCTGTTCTTCATAATAATAATTATTTCTTTTGCTGTGTGTTTGCAATTACAAAAACGGAATATTAGAATAAATAATATAAACATTCTAAGTTTGCTAATGCACTTTAAAAAATTATTTTTAGTGTAATTTTTTTAATTTTATTTCTATTTTCGGAAAACAAAATTAAAGAAAAATATTTTCTGTAGCAAAAGAGCTAATTAAGGTTCTTGAACTTTTCATGTTCTAATTTTAAATTATACAATTATTACTTAAGAAAGGCAAAAACAAATTGAAAATAGGGTTAAAAACAATATTTCAAAGTGTCTCTATTTCCTCAACCTCGTATGAAGAATATTTTTTTAATTTAAAATTAGAACATTTTTTAAATTAATTAAAATTACAGTAGTAAAAAAAAAAAAAAAAACTTCTTAAGCATCTACAGTATTGTTTAAAATATAAAAAAAAGAAACAAATCTTTTCTTATCACCATTCACCTTTAATTTAACTTTAACAAATACTAAAAGCTTCACATAATAAATCTACAAGGAAATAAATCCTGCTTGAATAATCTACAATCAAAGTATGTACATACAAATAACACCATATTTATGGGGTTTTGTATGTGTTTGTTTTTAAAAAAATGTAGGTTTGTATGGAGATTTATTTATATATTTTCTCTTTCAGTTTATGCTTTTTTTTGTTTTTTTCTATACACCAGAGTATAGTTTTATGAAAATAAAAAAAAAAAACTTAAGAATCTGCAATTCTTCTAAGTAAATAAAATGAAAGAAGACAAGAGAGATGAGAAGAATTTCTGACAACTGATTAAATTCATCATTATGCACCGGTGCACTGCACACTGTTTCATCGTACAGTTAACTAGAGCGAACAATGACATTTATTCACTATACAGGTAAATATTGCTATACCTTTGGTGATGACAGGAAAGGAGAGGATAGATTACAGATTATAAAGATGATACCTATCATATGAAGTGTGGTATGGTATCTCCATTTCATTAAAAAACAGTGCAATATTTAGATTTAAATGAAAGTTGGAAAAAATTGTGATGTAAATGAAAAAAAAAATATATAAATAATTGTACATTAGACAACAACAAAATAGAAGATTTCAAATTTCTAATCGGTCATACAGATAGTTATACACCTTCTATAAAAAATCTGCATATATTTGACTAACCTTATCTTCGTAAACAATTTTTCTCTTGGAACTAGTGTCGATTATCTTATACATATGAATACGTTGAAAAATTCATATACATATGTACAATTTACATATTTCCTATGCGTGTTAAAACTAAATCTGCATCATCATGAAAACTTTGATATCTAATTTTATTGCAATGTCTGCGAGTAAACATATTAATTATATTTCACTTTTATTGTAAAATTCATACCGCAACATAAAACATTATTGTATTCTCATTGTTGATATTATTAAATTGAAGTGTTTTCCATTATCAGATTCATTAAATCTTGCACAACTTGATTGATAATGATAAATAAAAAAGGGTTTTGAGAGCGCAGACACATACATAAATCATAACAAAGCCCATTCAACTAATAAATTTCACTTTTTACACACATATTTCATTTGAAAAAAAAAAACAAAATTTATGCCGGTTAAAAAAAACAAACGTTAAAGAAATATTTAAAACCAAATAAAAAAATGATTATAAATTTTTATTTGTTTACCAATTGTTAGTCGTATACACATTTCGATTAAATTTCAACACAAATTGCATAAGTACGTATATATGTACCTATATGTCATAAAAATTTTATGAGATTCTCGAATAAAATATGTGTTATTTCCTTTTGAAATAAAATTTACAATTTGTGCATCATACGTGTTCTATGAAACAAACAAAAAATATTAAAGGGTAATGAAAATATGAAAAAAAGTGACTCATTATCATGTATCATTCAATTCATATTCGTTTGCCTTGCTTTGCTTTTTCTAGCTTTCAGAAATCAACAACATTTCCATATTTTATTTAAACTTTCTTATTCCATTCCAAAACTGAATCACATTAAATGGAATGAAATGAAGCATCGAGTAAAAAAAAAATATTGGAAAAAAAACACACGCAATTTTACATTCTCCCCCTTCATTTTTTCCCTCTTAACAACTGCATTTACAATAATATTTCATCATCAACTTATAAACATTTTTCTTTTTCATTTTCTTTTCTTTTTTTTCCTGTTTTTTTCAAGATTTTGATGTGAAATGAATTGTACATTTTCTTTAAAAATACACACTTTCATCTTCTATAAAAACAAATCTACAACTACAATTTCAAAACAACCCCCCAAAAAAGGAAAAATCAGCAATCTACTTTTTCTGGCAATGTTGTAGTTGTACCAGCAAGTAATTTGTCTCTTCTGTAATGTTGAAGTTGAATGTTTTAAGATATGTTTTTTTTTTCTATTTTACTTGTTTATTTTTGTCTTCGAAATTACTTTTAGAGGAAAAGAAAACCTTGCGGGTAATTTTTCCTTTTTATACAAGAATGTTATTTAAAATACATACATATATACATTATATGTGATTGCTATATACATATGTACATAGTTGGGCTCCATCTTTCTATATTTTTATATCTTCCCTGTGAAGATTTAATGACACAAATACAAATTTATTTTTTCTTGTATTCATTGTGTGGGTGTACGTACATAAATGAGATGATGATGATACTTTCTCTGACCCGGCCTTGAGGGTAAACCGATGAGTCATCATTTTCTGAAGTATGAACCAGCATACGTTCTATAAGGGTGTATAATACACTACATAAGAGATTAAACGGGAAATTCGTATTGACGAAATGAAAATTAAGGGTGGGAAATTGGAATATTTTATTATATTAACCTACACAAAAAAAAAAAAAACAATTTTATTTTAGTCTGTATAATAAGCGAATTAGTCATTCGTTGTCAAAATACTGTAATAATGATTCCTTTTACAATTAGGAAGTACATATATACATATGTACATATATGTATGTACTTTATTTCAAGGTTCCAATGACACAAATTACAATTTATGCAGAAAACTATTTTCGCATGAAATGAAGAAAAGTAAAATTTGCAAATAAATATAAAAGGGGAATGACTACATTCATGTGATTTATTTGTTAGAATTTTATATGGGGTCTGTCTACTGAAAAAAAAGAACAGGATAATTTAGTTCAATGTCGAAAAATTTCAATGTGATAGATAAATTTCTGTCATTTTAAGTGTACTTAACATGCTTTGAATGAAGATAAATTGAAAGATTTGAATAACATTTCGATGGACTATAAAATTTGTTATGCTTAGAAAGTCTCTATTAATAATTTTTTAAATTAAAAAAAAAAAAATCTATTTAAAGAAATATGTAAAATGTAATTTTTCAATGGACCTTTTTTCACTTTTTAAAACTATTGAAGACATTTCTTTTTCGTTTTGGGAAATTTTTCTAATTTTATTTTTTATAGATATTGTAAAATTTACCTCATAACCTAGAGTTGATGTTGTGCTGGGCAAAAAATTACCATCAGGCAATGTTATTGAATACCGTTTATTTTGTATTTCATTCTTAGCAACTGATGTACGATATAAATCACTCACAGACATAGAAAACCTACTTTGTAAATTTAAAGGTATTCTAATTTTGACATCTTCGAAAATTTCTTTTATGTTATCTTTTGTAAATTTACGACTTTTCGACATATTTTTTTTTCTTTTTTGTTAAAATTATTTCCGTGTAAATCTTATTATTCACAAATTTTAAAATTTTACATTTATAACACGTATTTAAGTCAAATAAATGTTTAGAAATTCTTATTTCACTTAAAAAATATTTCAATAATCCACCCCATATATTTTATTGTTATAAAGCATATCTTTACTAACGCACTCTAACTTTTAAAATAAATTCTACCTTAAACATCCGGAAAGTGTACACCTCATGGAATTTTAAAAAAAGAACATATGATGTGATATCTTAGAAACAATTATCATAACAAAATTGATATAAAAAAATATTATCGAAATTCAGAGAATCTTAATGAATGTGCACCATACACCATACATACATATGTATATGTATGTATATTTTTGTTAAATTCTAATAATCCAGTACAGTAGGTGTAATTTAATATACATTTTTGTCGATGGGTAACGAACTTTTATTTAAAAATAAAAATATGAATATATAACATTTATTTAAACAGTAAAATTAAGTAGAACATTTTACTATCCGAAAGAAAATTTACGTTATAATTTTTAATTCATTTTAGTTATTTTATCAAAATACATATACTCGTATATACATATTATGTACGACTACATATGTATATACACGTATATAGTCGAGACGCCAAATAAGTATATTTTCTATAAAAAAATTTTCTGATGATATATAATCAACATTTTATATTCAAATTGCAAACAATTTCAATCTTGAATACAATACAATTGTGTGTTATATTATCTAAAACATGGCAATAAACAATAATAAAGTAAATATACAAATAATGTAAATCAGTCTCTTCATATGCAACAGAAAATTATTTATATTAGTATTTTTCAATTGTGCTAATTTATTTTGTCTTGTGATTTCTTCGTATTTATGTGCATACAACTTATTAAGAGGAGAATATAACATTCAAAAATTTAAAAAGTTGATGTCTTGAAAGTTTGAAATCTCAGGAAAATCTTATTATCGAATCTAAATTAGGAATTTTTTTAATTTTTTTCTAATTATTATTTTACTAAAATTATTAAAATTTTCAAAGATAACTTCCTCTTAAAAAGTATAGAGCTAGTTAATTATTTAAAATAAAATAAGATGTTAAAATTTAATCAAAATTTTTCAAAATAAAATGTACACTCGACTTACTTCTGATTCTGAAATAGAAAATTTCTTATTCAAAAGCCATAACAATTAAAAGTATAATAATTTTCAAAGGCTTTTTTGTTTCAAATAGTAAACATCATACACTTCTTTGTGTTTTCTGTATAATTTTCTTTAGAAATTATTTTTTGTAAGGAATGTAAACTGAAAAGGAAAATAAAATGCAACGTAAACGATATTCCTGGTACATTTTGTAGGGTATGAGAAAACAATTGTGATACTTTTACCTTGACTATCAGACTTGAAAATTATTATCTTAAAGGGATGTCGTCATCATCATTATCATTTTCATTGTCAACGTTATAAATTATCGTTATTCAACTGTTTTAAATGTATCTTTCCATATCTTTGCGTTAATAGCGAAAATGTTTCATTGACAAAAGAAATAGTTGAGGGAATATGTATGTATGTATATAGACATAAAGCACCTACCTAGAAAGTTCCGCTTCTTTAGTATTATGATAGCTTTCCTTCTTTTTCATATATTTTTTTTCATATTTTTAGAAAAAGCAACAGTCTATCCACAGAATATACATATACATAATTAAACGTAACATAATACATTACAAGTATGGAAAAAAAGTACATACAGTGTTTGTCAGTTATACACCCTTTTTTTAAATGTTTTCCATGTATAAAACTAGTTTCCGGTTCGAGGAAAATGAACTTTTCACAAGGGCGATGTTGAAAAAAAAAACATTTATTCATTTTTCTATAATTATAGATAAAATAAAACAACACATAAAGAAACGCACACCTTGCACTTTAAAATATATTGTATAGTATATTAAAAATTCGTTTTCGTAGGATTGAACTTATTAAATTTTCAATGTCGTCTTCAATTTTACCTAAAGAAAATGAATAATTATAGAAGACATTTGAAAGAAAATGAAAATCATGATGGATAGTGTCTAGTCAATAAATATTTTTTAAAAAAAGTTAAGTACCTTATATTCATGGAGGTTTCATCAATTTCCATTCAAATTATTTTTTTATTCAAACATTCAATTAACAAGATAAAAATAAATTATTAGTTGATCGTCATCATTTTGAATTTTTTCTACGTAAGTATAGATTATTGTAAAAATTTAAATATATGTACATATACCTATATGTACATTCATATAAATTTCTAATAATAAATTTTTTTCCTGCATTCAATGACCGTCTTTTTTATTTTATAAATTTATTAGATTATATTACAAAAACAAAAAAATTATAATAACTGATCGTGAATGAAAAGAATTCAACTACCATTTTTTTTTATTCTGTTTCACTTTTCTTACATAATTATAAAACAGACAGTTAATTGTATGCAAAATGCAAAATGCAAGATAAAATAAACTTATATACGTGAGTAGATGAATACTATGACTAAAATATTTTAATGATAATAAATAATCAAAACAAAATATGGGAAAAAAAAGATTAAGAGATATTTTTCCCCTTCATTCTTGTCCAAGGTAACGAACTTGAAAAGTAAAATCTTTTTTTCCATAATTTTATTCAAACTGATTAAGTATATAAAAACTTGATAATTAAAAGTATTAGTTAACTTTTACCGAAATTTTTTTATTTGAAAACTACACAGAAATTTGAAAAAACAAGCTCCAAATAGAATTATTTACAGTGTAGAAAATACAAAACAAAACATTCAATAAAGTTCAATATTCAAGCTCAAGTATCCATACATATTTTTTTTTGTCTTTTTTAAACGTAATAAATTTAATTCATTTTTTTCCATTTAATATATCAGTAATATACGTATATTGTTCGCCAATCATAACAATAACAAATATGAGTGACATATGTGTGAATGAGCTGTCTACTAAAATAGAAAAGAAAAAAAAAACACAAGGTAACTAAAAATTATTTATAATATATATTAAATCTAGAAAAATGAATACTTATGTCAAATCCAACAAAAAAGGTTATCATTTTACTGTATGTCCCAATTCACACAATTTTCTATAATTGAAAAAAGAGGTTATCAAATATCAGTTTCTACAGTAACAAAATGCTTTTATTTATCGATTGAAGTTGAAATTTTCAATTATGAAATATGAAATTACAGGTCAAAATATTTTGTATTAGATTTAATTGAATTTAGAAAAAAATAAAATAAAACAGAATAATTTTTACTAAACTTAAGTAAAAATAATGTGTTAAATTATTTTGATAATAATCTATTTAATCTCTTGACATTCAGTAGATAAAATTCAAGTATTACTTATATATCTTGGAAGGTTATCGATCATGAAAAATGTGCATTTAAATTGTTTTAGTATTTAAATCATGAGAGATGATGGTGATGACTAATTGAATTAAAATAAATAAAATTTATTTATAGTTGTTATTGTTGTTACTGTTTATAATGTTTATCTTGAGAGCATTGCAAAATGCAATCATGCATTGTGACGGTCAATTACTCAGAATTTTATTACGATTATTTTAATTCTTTTCAAGATAACATAAACTTGAATAATTAAGTAATCATTGAATTTATCATGTTGTCGATGAAAAAGAATTTATAAGAAAACAAATCTTTCAAGTATTTATTTCAAGTTAAAAATTAAAAATTTAAATTTCTGAAAGGCTCTGCTTGGACAAATGTACGCTAAAACCTAAGTGTCTAAGAATTTTTTTTTCGAGACAAAAATGCAAGTGGACAGTAACCTTGAAACAATCTAAAATCTCACATCATGTTTTTTTAATGAAGTTTTTTAAGGGCAGCAATAGGAAAAACTTATCTGTGATCAAAATTAAAAGCAATGAAATAACTTAAGCAAATAAATTATTTTTTTAAATTACAAGCACCTATGGTACTTATTTTAAAAGATTAATTTCTTTTGATATTTATCAACTTTTTTTTTTTACAATGAATAGCTTCAACTTTAGTTTTCTCACAATTGTTTATTAACCAAATCAAACAAATAGAACCCGCACAAAACTACTTCAATGCAGCTATAACAAAACTTTTATATTATGATGAACAATTAATCTTAAAATTAACATTAACCATACAACAATAGAAAGGGTTTCTATTTCAATTTAATGTCACTTTCATTCTAACAGTCAATAAACTTAAGATTATAAAGTTCAAGACACAAAAAGAAATAAAATAGTAGAACAAAAAAATTTACAAATATTCAAAAGAAAAAATAAATTTCATTTAAAAATTATTGAATAAATTAAAAAGATATGTATCTTTTTAAAATAAACTAATACCTATCTTATTCTTTCTCACAACTAAAGAAAGGGTTTTTTTTTTTCATTTTCGAAATTACAATTTTGATGTACGAGAGCATATTTTAAAAAGTCACACAACATATAAAGTAAGAGAGTACATGCACACATACATATATTATATATATTCAATTTTCTTTTTCTTTGGCGCGATTCAAATACATATATCTGTCACGCATGGTTGTATCATACTTAACGTATGTTTTTTTGGGCACGCGTTTATAACCACTTACAAAAATTTTAAATTCGATATGCATCATAAAAATGTGAGAAAATAAAAAGAAATTAAATTTGTCGATTAAAGAAAATAAAATACTAAAATTGTTGCAACATAGTGAAATTTTGTATTTATTAGGATAGGATAGATACTTGAATAATTACTTTCTTTCTATAATTTACACCTTTTTTTTCCCTTTTTGTAAATTTTATATGTAAGTAAGTATACAAAATACCTTCATGTACTTGAAAATAAACTCATTGAAAAACAGAACGCATACTTTTGAACAAAAAAAAAAAAATAATAATAATAATAAAATAAAGTATAAGACATTCAAATATGCGTACACAAAGAAAACAATGTGCACACTTTATAGCAAATAATAAAACGCTTCGATGAAATGCAATTAAAATTAAATGTCTGTCATCATCACATAATGAAAACACAAAGAAAGAAAAACAAGCAAAATTCTATTTACTTGTACATAGATAGATTATATTTTCTAGTAAATAATTAACAATTTTGAATTTTTTATTATTCAGGTGACGTTCAAAAACTGGCGTCTATTTAAATAAAATAAATATCGTTCAACTCTTTCTGAAAAAAGAAATACAAGAAATACTTTTAAAAAAATTATAATTTAATTATTAATCAAATGCTATAGCATTAATTAACACACACGCACATATACTTAAACTATGTATATATGACCTTAAATATAGAATCGCTTAATCAAATGACATTCCTTCGCGCATTTTCAAATCGGGTCAACATAAATTTTTTGACAATCAACTTTTCAAGGGTGTATTGAACTGTATATTCAAATTTATATGACAATCTATTTTAAGATTTTGAAAAAAAAAATATATATATTTAAGTAGAAAAACTTTCTACTCTTTGATGTTTTACAGAAATATGAAATATGTGCTTAAGTATGTATGTATTTCGAAAATTTTCAAATTGAAATTTTAATTTAAAAAAAAATTGTTAATAAAAAGCTCAAAATTTTAAATCATATTATGTACACAACAACCATACATTTAAGTTTTTTTTTCTTTTCTTAACAGTTTCTTTTTGACCTGATTGTGTACATGTTGAGTACTTGTATCTTATGCACTTCCACGTATTTTTAATAATTTTTTCATATTTACCTTTACAAATCTAAATTGAATGAAACAATTAACTGCAATATATGTATATTGTTCTGTACGTTATTTTGTTACTATACTTAGTTTTGCAACTGTAAAATTATAGAAAATATGTAGCTTTGCTTATAATGCAATATCTAAGTATTTTCAAATTGTTCACGAAGTAGGACTGCATTAAGAATTTAATTTTGCTACTTTGATTTTAAAATTTTATTGAACACAACAAAAACAATAACTTTACTAATGAACTTAGATGACAAGAAACTTTTATTTCAATTTGTTATGGGTTTGATGTGGAAATTGAATTGAATTCATTTAATTTACTGAGAAAGTTGACTACAATTTTACTTAATTATGTACTAAGAAATAATTGTGTATTAAGTATGTATGTATATTTTCTGAAAGCCAAATGAAGATTTCCAGAAAGATACTTACTTTCATTTTCATGAATCACTTGTTTTTATTTTAGCCTTCTTTTAGGTACATACATATGGATATATAATTCGAAAATAAAAGGCATTCCTTGTGGTAAAATTTCAAAATTCTTTTCAATGAACCTGTTCATAAATAAATTTTCAATAACTATTGTTTATGACTTCACTTCAAATTTTAGTTATAAGCTTATTCACCATAACAAATTTTTAAACGGAAATGAATATATTAAAAAAATATATATGTATCCCTTTTTTTTTTCTTATTTCTTTCAAAAAAGTTATTCATAAATTATTATAAATTTTAAATTTTGTCATTTATTATCTGTATTTTACGACTTTGAACAAAGAATTCATATGAGTTTATACAGGGGTTTTTTTATGCTGTTTATTTCTTTTTTTGTTGTTGTTTGGTGAGTAAAAGAAAGATTCCTTCTTTTAAGGACACGCTTATCAAATTAAAATTAATAATAGCTTCAATATATGATTTTTTTAAATAATATGTGAGAAGATAAAAACATAACTCAACTACATATGTACATATTCATACATGAAATCTATACCATAATTTTAAATACAAAAAAAAAATTAATTTTCATAAGATACACTTTTTTTGCAGACAAAATTTGCATACAATAGATTCAATGATTTCTAGTAGTAAATATAAATTACTTCAAACCAAGAAAAAAGGAAAACAATCTTACCAAATAGTATTACGTCTTTTTGATTTAATGAAGATGTTTCATTGTATATTATAAAAGTATACAATAAGAAAAAATAACCAAACAAAACATTATTTTGCATATTAAGTACTTATTTTCTTTCAGTATAAAAAAACATAAACAACAATAGATGAATATAGTTTCTTTTACTGTATAAGTAGGTAGATGTATGTATTCAGATTTTTAGTGGTGTGTATTTTCACAATCATGTTCACCCAGATTTTTAAAACTTTTTTTTTTATTTCTCTTTTGTGATTACTTTTTCTCTGTATTTCATCATGTAAGAATTATTATAGCTTTGGATTACTTTAAAAATGAAATAAAGTAGTCTTCTTTTTTAAATCTAAAATGAAATTTCAACTCCAAATCCTGTGGGACCAGTAAGAAAAATATTTAATAACTCTTGAAACAAAAATTTTCGTGAAAATTTATCCATATTCAAAATAAACAATTATCTTCAAATATCTCAACAAATCATTTCAGAAACTTTTAATTTAATGACACAATAAACTCCTTTCAATAGGACGTTTTATGTTATTTTCTTATCAAAACAATTTACCAAAATATAGCTACGTTAGTGCTTTTTAATCTGTTGTGTTTTTATAAATGAAAAGAAAAAGACTGTTACGTTTTAAGTACCTTGCTTGCTACACCATATGATAAGTATGTGCTGTAATAGTGTCATGACAATAATCATTTTCGCTATTAAATACAACCATAATATGACCACACCTTATATCAGTACATATTCTATATTATGTAGTGACAGGTTGTGTATGTTTTTTTATGTTCTCAATCCATGCATTGTAGTTACGTGTAAACATAAAAATAAATTAAAAATATGAAAAGTTTTTTGTTTGCTTGCTTGCTTGATTGAATTTTATCAGGTGCAAAATAATATAGATACAGACGGTATAATGAATGTATGTATGTATGTACATACTAATAATAATTATTATTATTTTTATTTGATTGTCAAGAGTCAATAATAATTTTTAAAAAAATTACTATAAAATTTAACTGTTGAATATCTATTTCTCATTCCTAGTGAAGTAAAGATAATAATGAACAGATACTTGCTTAAGTATTATGTTATGTTATTAAACATTTCCATATAACTTTTTTAAAATTAACTATGTATTATGAATACTAGAATTGATCTATTCAATGAATTTAATAAAATGAACAAATGTGTAAAGTATAATTTACAATTATGTATGTACCTATGTATGTATTTTTTTAAAACTATAATAAGATACTATTTTGATGAGAGAATATAAATTACATTCAAGGTTAAATTTGAAACGTTCCGCTAGATACTTAGTTACATACGTATCTATGTATTATGTTGTTAAAAATATATGTGTAAGATTTAGTTTTTGGATTTAATTGTAAACAAATAAATACCATATCTATGATATATCATGAACACATACATGCATAAGTACATACTACATTTTTGTTTCACAATTATCAAAAATATTGCTTTTTATCTTCTTTTTTCTTTCTGATAAACGATAACTCACCTTAATTAAATTTTTTTTTAAAATATAAATACATATATGCACTTAAATATAATTCCAAGAATAATATTATACATATTTTGAAATTTAAAGATAATTTTTTTAAATGAACAAGTTTAAAATGAGTAAGACTTTAGCTATATAAGATAAGTACATATACTTACTACAAAATTATCACAATTTTATAAAAGTTCTTGAATGCAATGGAAATATGTACATTTCATGCCTATTATCATTATACAGAGTGCTATATTTGACGTCAAAACGGAAATAATGTCCTAAATATACATGCTGATAAATATTTTACAATGATAAAATTTCAATTGTTTAAACCAACATCAAATCACAAAATACAATTAAATGAAAATTTTAAAAATAAGTTGTACGTATAAAATATATATGTATGTATTTAGAGACAAAATATTAACCATTATCTTAAATACATAATACATTTTTTATTTGCAAAATTTTTTTTTGTTTACTACATAAATGATTCATTACTGTTTTGATAATATAATTATTCACAATTTTGTATTAAGTTTCGCAGAATAAAAAACCAGAAGAAAAGTGATAAAATTTGATAATACATATGTATTTATAACTACTTATATTTTTAAAATATGTGCGGAATGGGAATTGAAAAGTATTTTTTAGAAAACAACAGAAAAATTTTATATGATATCTTAATAATAAAAATAAAACAAAAAAATAATAATAATTTGAGATATCAAAAAACATTTAGCTACTGAATTGATAATTTTGCTTTGAAGTGATTGCATTACAACGCCAACAGGAACAGTAGCACCAATTTTTTTTTTATTTTGCATTTTTCTGTTTTTCAAACCTTATAATTTTTTATACATAGTCTGAATTGGTCAGATTTTCATTTTATCTTTTTTATTAATAAACTAAACCTAAATAGCTTTTAGGATTGATTTTCATCTCAAAAGTAATCTACGATACGCTTCATCAAACTATTCATATATGTAGTTATGTATATGATTACAGTTCACTTTATTAAATCAATTAAAAACAATGTCAATCATTTCAAAAACACCTGTTCAAATAATTTTATAATAAACACATGTAAATATTCTGCATCTGTTCCGACAAACATCATATAAACAAATTTATACTTTTATCTTCCATTTTTCACAATTTTTACATTTAAATTTATTTTTCAGTCGACAAGGAAATTTTCAATGAATAAAAAATTTTCTTTGTTAGCGAAAATTAAGTACTTATTTTACTCAAAATTCATTGGATTGCACGGTATTCATTCTATGTAAATAAGTATTTAAACTTAAAGTGATATAGCTACTCGTATATGTAAGGTAAGTATACATTAATGTTCATTTCAAATTTAGGAGAAAAAGAAATTTATGACTTAGGTATACTTACAGTATTTAGATAAAAGTTTGTTATTAGTACAGGTACCTACATAAATAATTAAATTTTTAATATTATACAATTTAAATAATATAATACCTGTACATATATGTTATACATATATGTATATGCATATTATACAAAATACTTTCTTTATTATTCTTTTCACATTTATAGTTATTGTAATAAAATAATATCATGTGACATTTGATATTACACTTTAAAATTTAAAATCTCATACATATACTGAGATGATTTAATGTGATAATTTCATTTTGTTTGAAATTAATGTTCATTCACATACATATACATATTACATCTTACACATACAGTATGTATATTCATTTCAAGTAAAAGTTACCATATTATATACAAATTTTATCAACTGATATACTTAAAACTCAGGATTTCTTTTGAATTTTAAAAATAAGAAAGTAAAAAAACAAAATAAAAACATTTTTTTCTCTTTTATAAATAGATATTATGTGTTCTGTATATTTTTTCAAAGATTCCGGTAGAATACATTTTTATTTCTACCACTTAATATCTACCTACATACATACATATATACAAATATCATTATTGGCAACATCGCAATTTTATAACCAGACTCACATGCATACGTATGTTTACATTTACCTGCCGACCATTTTTATCAACTCATCGTCTCTTTTATAAGTATACTTATATACATATTTTTTTCTGCTTCTCGTTTCCATCTCTTCCTCTAGAAATATTTATCATCATGGTTATAGTTTTACACACTATACCCATGATGAATAAAAGTGCGAAACAGGTAACCTCTACTATAAGAAATGCAAATCAGAATCTTCATATTAATATACATAGGTATATTAAGTATGCAGCTAGTCTTAGGTCTAGCTTTTAAACCCCCTTACTTTCAATACTCTCATATCATCTACATTATACCCACATATTTAAAAATTAACCAGAAGTTGATATAAAATTATTGTTTTTTTTTTCTTCAATAAATAAGCAAGTGAGCCAAGAAGTATTTTTTTTTTACTTAAATAAAACGGGCAAGATTTGAATTTAAGTAAAAATAGTTTGAGACTCAATTTCAAGCCAGATAATTTTATACTGTAAAGAATGCGGCTATTTAATAAATTACTACTGCTATTTATACTTTTGTATGCTATGAGATTTATTTAATTCTCGCGATATAAACAAACGATTGTTTCGTTTCATAACAATGAAAAAAAAAAGTCTTCAATTAACTACACTTACAGTTTTTTAACACTTCATTATTCCAGTCGTTTTTTCTAATGTATTTTCTTCTTCTTTATTTTTCTTTCAAAAAGTATATACATACATACATATGTAAGTACTTTGCAATTTTCAATTGTTTATCAAAGTAATTTTTGACTTTTCAAGCATATTTTTTCAAGTTATTTTTCTAACAATAATTTTCTCTTTTTCATACTTAATTATTTACCTCGCAAAGCATACACTTTTTTTCATTTTGCGCTTACTTATGCACGTGTGACTCTCAAAAAATTTTCACTTTATTCTTACCGTAACGTAACCCATCACATACCCTCTTGTATAAATTATCAAAAGCATACATATACTTATGTATATACATAAGTATATAAATCCATCCCACATAATCTGTCTTTAGTCTATTACTCCTATATTTTTTTTGATTTTCTTATGAGTTTTTAATTATCGCTGATTGCAGCATTCGTTCTCATAGCACACATAATGAATATGGGACAATTTATGTCATTATACTGCTATTGCTCACACTATTTTTCATGTAGTTCTCTCTCCCTTTGATACCAATTTTAATTTTTTTTTTAATCAAAGCTCTTCATACATAATTATTATTTTTTATTCCCTTTTTCACACCAATCAATTCATTTTTAATTCAGAAATTTTGGTGGCGCTCAAACGATTTATTGAATTAAACAAAAGTTAATGTCATATGTATTAATGATATCCTTCTTCACTAAGTAATTTAAAAAATCAGTCTAAAAGTGTCGATAGAAAAATAATCTGTGTCAGAAGGGTGCCATCATTGTAGCAATTTGACACCAAAATGGGGGGACATATGATCAACTTGTAAAAAGAAAATGGGGCGAATATAACATTAGAGGAGTGTTTTAATATGAGCTTAGGTATTTTATTTTGGTATCACTGACAATTATCATAAGTATTTAAACAGCTGCTACTGATGCAATAAGTTAGTTATCTGGAAAATGATGTGCAATTTAACTAACTGACTGATGATGATAACGATGCATTATGATTCCTTCATGCCTTTTGGTTTTTATTCTTTCTAACAAGGATAATGAACTAAAAATATAATTTTTTTGGCTGAAATGCCAAAGTATCATTTCCATCACCACCGCCACAGTATTTCTTTTGTTTGTTCAGTTTGCATGTCATGAATGATTTTATGGTAAATTGTGGTATAATATTCCTTTTAGATTTTTTTAAAATATATTTCTGAATAATACATCTACTTTATATTAATATGAATATTATACAAGTTTGTAGATGTTCGTGAATTCTTTTTTTTAGAATATTATATCCGACTGTTGACTTGTTTTCTTGCTTTGCTTTTGCCAATAAAATAAAATTAAAGAAGGGAGCTTATTTTTCATTATAAAAAGGATAGAGAAAGAAACAAAATAGACATGTTGGGTCGATGACCTACTAAAAATGAATAAATTTCTTCCTTTTTATGTTTTTTTTAATACTTAATACAAAATCATTTTCTTTGGCTGCCATGCTTTTTATATTTATAAACTATGTGCTTGAAAATAATTAAGTGAAGTTTTGAATATACTTAGTTAAGTAATTTTTGAAAAAATAGTTTCAAAATTCTAGTTAATTTTATTTTAGGCAATAAAAAATATGAATTTCGAAATATAAAGTGAATTGTTGAGTTCATCAATTGACTCATTACTACAAAATTTCCTGTTTTCAAATCCCAATGTGTTACACTAAATGTTATAAAAATGAAGAGAAAAATCCCTTGAAGAAAAATACTTATTTTTATGTCGAACTATGACCCCCTTAAGCCATAAAGCATAAAAGTTTTCAAATTAAGATTCGTGTATCTTGAACTTTTTTTTAAAAAAGGTGTAATTACACAATATTCTGGCTACAATTTAAATTTGAAGAAAGATAAAAAACAAGAGGAGTCAGTCAAAAGGAATTATTAAAGATATAACATCATGTACTTAAATTGGCCTCTTCTAGAATTATTATTTTCTAATCGATTTAACTATCAGGAAAAAATAAAAGATCCACTTATTTTGTCGTGTGCCACAAGTATTCTGTATGCATTTTTTTAGTTTTTTTTTTTGTACTATGGTGATTGCGTCACATAAATTTCATTCTTTGGTTAGTTAGGTGTATGTGTACTTTGGCATTATAATACAATATTACATCTTCCGAAAGGCTATTGAGACTCTCTTATAAGGACACTGATACTGTCAATGTAATATTTCTATCGATTTCATCTTTTTTCAAGAAAAAATATTCAAGTAAAAAAGTAAAAATACAAATTTAAGTACATAAGTATAGTTATATAAAAACATATGTAAGTATGTACATATATGATGAAAAAATAGAGAAGTGGAATGTTATTTTTACTTCTGCATCAATATACGTACAAAGGATATGAAAAGGACATGTAATCACGGGGATAGAGGTTTTTAGTTTTTTTCTTCTCGAATAACACATAAACAAAATTACGCCTGTCTAGACAAAGTGAATAAGTACCCATTACATAAATTTAAAAAAAGCAAAAAATTCAATAATAGATATGTAGATACATATGTAATTTTGTTGTAATCAAGAAGTAGGTAAACAGCCAAGTACATCTACATAATGAGAGACGCTCAAAGTCAAAACAATAAAAGATTTAGTGAAAATTTATTGTTTGTGAAAATTAGTCTAGAAATTAATATTTTTAGTCCACAAAAAGAATTAAAACATCGAAGGATAATCACTTATTCATAAGGACTTCATTTGTGGTAAGAGCTCAAGAATTGAATTTTATGAATTAGGCCATTCATGTTCTGTTTTACACGAGCAAAGTCATTTATGTGATAATTGATAAACGTAAAGCAATTTTTAAACTAATTTAAGTCGTTTTTGTGGAGTAATCAAAAATTTGTTGAAGTTTATGGGATGTTTATGACACAGAATTTTCTGTTCTGTTCGTTTTTAATGATTCCTTCTTATAACTTTAAAACTTTAGAGTCACTTGCAAGTATAACGACATTTACCCAACTAATTTTCATTGAGAAATAAAAAAGTTGTAGATACCTATTTTTTTAATACCACAATTACTTATTACGTCGTTCGTATTCTCACAATTGATTTTATCAATATATGACTAACTATATCTGGTATAGATATACATAGTACATACTAAGTACAATGTGTATATATGTACTTCCATATATATAAAAATAGATACATACATCTGATTTGAACAATTGCGCAAATAAAACAATAAAAATATGGTAAGCAACCTCGACCAAATTACTTTTTTTCAAAATAATCTTAACCAATTTATAGGTTTTTTCCGTGTTTTTTATTTCTAGTTATCCCAAAACATATTACATATTTTTATTTAATAAAATGAAGAGAGAAAATATTCAATAACAATTTGTTTAATGAACTTACCCAAAGCTCTGTGCCCCAACTCATTTTTATTTAATTTTTTTTGTGTTCCTCCAGACTGGATGCTGGCGGATACAATCGTTGTTGTCGTTTATATTTTACTTTTTATAATCCACAAAAGGTTAGATAAAATGAATTTACTATTAGAGGTCCCTTTTTATCTTAAATCCTTTTTTTTCCTAATTTCCAATGAAATCCAGAAAGGTGTAAGTTGTATCTTATAATATGATGAAGAAGTTGTAACAGCAGCAGTATTATATGTAGAAAGATACGTTGCTATAATAATCCAAATATGACAATAAAAAAAACTGGTTTCAAACACTTCATATGTATTTCTTCCAAATAAAAAAATATATATAAAAATGAATAAAGTGAACACGTAAAAATAAAAAAAAATTGAAAAAGAAAAAACTTTACTTTTAATATTTCTCTAAAGCGTAACAAAAACTAAAATATTGAAAAAAAAACACCTTTATGCTTTTTTCTTGACTTAATTTCTTTTATCAAAAAGATATTTTTTTCTTTTAAAAAGAAGCATTTAATAAAGAAGAAATCACATTAAACCTAAAATAGGTTTCAATTAAATATTTTATATTTTGGATACAAGGAAAACTCCCTAATATGTATGTAAACCTATTGGAACATTCCTCTAACTTTTTTTTATTATTACTATTCACATTCTTGAGGTGCTACAAAAAACCTCGATTTTTTTTTAATTGTAAAAATAAAATTAATACTCGAACTTCTTTTTCACTAAAAACAAAAAAAAAAAACTTTTTTTATTTAAATTAATTTTAGGATTTCCTTTGAGCAATACAATTTTATTTTTTATTAAATAAAAAAAAAAACCTGTAAACACTCCACACACAATACAGCCACCGTTTATTTGACTCGACGAGACGAATCGAATTATTTGATCTAATTTACCCGTTCCGTTCCGATTTAAAAGAATTTTGAATTCACTGAACTCGATGAAATTTGAACAGATTCACTCAACGAAGGAAAGAAACTAAAAATGGCTGTGTTGTTGCACCGTTTCAAAATTCAAATTTGAAGAAATATTCGTTAACAACAAGTTATAACCGTTAAAAGAATTCGATATCAATGTGCAGATTAGTTTTTAATTTTTTTTTTTTATAAATCAGGCAATAATTCCTTAACAGTTGATCCTAGACATTTGAAGTATTTGGAAAAAATCTAAATAACCTTTTTTGTTTTCTAATGAATATAGTCTTAATTCTGTATCTCAGTCCAATCATAAGTTATGAAGTCCATAGGATGCACCCATTTCTTCATATATGGTTCCCATCAAATATACCGATTTGAAGACGAAATATATAGATAGTTTTTGCACAATTTTGTTTTTTATCATTCAAAATAAATATTCTAAACGATTTTAAAGTGATTTGCTAGATTAAGAAATTTTTTTCCGATTCACAAATTTTAGTCTTCAAAATGGGGTCGTACACACCCTGAATCTTGAAAGGTATTTAAATGCAACCGATGTCGATTTATTATGGAAATTTGCTGGTAAAAACCGGAAAATTGTTTTGATAAACCTTCTAAATGATTTTAATTAATTTTGTGAATTGAATTTATTCATACTTCGAAGAAAATATTGGGTGTGTGCGAATAGTATCTAAAATTATACCTAAATTTCCAAAATACTAAAGTGCTTCCAGAAAATTTCCAATTTCAAATTTAGTATGTGCGAATTGTAATCCATCCTAAATATTTGACATTTGATATTTGACATTTGACTTGACAGTTGACAGCGGTGAATGTTTAGAAATTTGTGCTTTATTTTTTGAAAAAAATTCAAGTTAATTATTAGGAGTATTAATTACTATTATAAACAATTATTATGGACATTAGTGATAAAGAAATTGCAGCTATATTATTTTCAGGAATTATTTTTTATATAACATTAAAATACCCATGCAAAGAAAATAAAAGGAGAAAATTTTAATGAAAAAGGCCTTAAAATATTCAACATCCAGAGTAAGTAAATCGACACTGTTTAGTGTATTATTATTTTTAAAGAATGTTTTTAAGCCATTAAAATATTGCATAAGTGGATATCAATCGAAGATATATCAGGCAGTCATAAATAAAAATGAGCTTGTAGTGAAAAAGCATTTGAGAGTGACAAATTCAGCATTACAAAAAATATTTGAATTAGTTCCAGATAAATGTCATGGGTGGAATAAGATCTTTGATGTTTCAGTTTTTTTTATACTGGTTGGGATGTGGTACCAGCTATAGAGTCAATGCAGAATCTTTTAATATTTCACGATATTCTGTGAGAGATATTGTTCACAGAATGTTAGATGAATTTTTGAAATTTTTGAATATTGTGATCAAATGACCATGGCCCATGCATTCAATCAACGAGCAAAATGTACAATATTTTCACATGCTTTGGGTGCTATTGATGGTACGCATGTGAAAATTTCTGTGCCATTGAAATTGCGTGACCAGTATATTAATAGAAAATTAGACACAACTATTCAACTACAAGCAGTTTGCGGTAGTAATGGTCAATTTTACAGTATATTGACGGGATATCTAGGATCTTTCCATGATCAGAGTTTTACGTAATAGTCGATTATATAAAGATCACATTTTACCACCACCTGGCTATTATCTTCTAGGAGATAATGGATACAAATGCACCACTCAATCTATTTCCATAATTACTCCCTTCAAAAAAAAAATTATTTACTTTCTGATGAATCTGTTTTTGCAATCATGAAAGCAAGATGGAGGGCAATCTTGAAAAAAAAAAATTGGAGCTTAATCTTGAAAATTGTGAAAAGACGATATCGGTCGCTATATACGTATACATATGTACATACATCAACATATACCTCGTCTATTAATATAGCGATATATTTTTCTAAATCGGCTAATGGTTTACTAACATGTAATAAATAATTCTCGTTATTGGTTTCAGTTTTATTATCAGGAGTTGGATGGAGCGATGAAGATATTGACTGTAAAAGTCGCGAACTCGGCAGAGTTGGATGTTGGATGGAGCGATGAAGATATTGACTGTAAATGTCGCGAACTTGGCAGAATCAGGAAATTTTTTAACTTAGATTTTTCTACAAGTATATATGTATACAAATTCAAAAAATTTATCATGTTTTTCCTGTAAATCTCTAGTATTAGATTTTTATAATACTAAGGAAAGTCAGCATAACTATTTCGCATATTTTCAACGTGGTGGTTTGTCGGCTCTCACAGGTTCAGTTAAAATTTTAGGAAATCATATATAGTAAATACGTTATTTAATATAATAAATTTAATAAAATGAACTCAAAAATATTAAAAAATTTAATTTATTTTTAATAAATAAAAAAAAAATAATAAAAAATAAGGTCTAGCAGCGCGGACCTGGTTCTGCTAGTAACATATACATAAGTATATCCTGTATAAGGATTCCTATTAAGATATATTATCCCTTCTTGTACGATAGAATATTATGAAAAATCTGTATGCAGTTGTTAAAATAATTATGAAATATGAGATTAGGTCTCTTTTTTCAGAATGATACACTTTTAACGTACAAATCTCATGACTAAAATTAACGTGATGATTGCAATGATTCACCCTCGTTTTAGAAATTGAAATCACCCTTCTGATGTATCTTAAGCATTCGGTAGAATTTTTGTTACATTGGAAAATATGATGCACATGATGTTAAATGAAAGTTGATTAAAGTGGGTGGACTTGTTAACTTAACGATAGTGAATGATAATTTACGACTCCAAATCTACAAAGCATTCCAGAGGTAGGAGGAATTCATTGTTTTCATTTTTTTTTCCCATTATAAATTTTATTTTTAGGACAAATTTACATTGTAACTTAAGAGGAACTAATTGGTTTGGGCACTGATTTTATAAAATGCGGTGTTCAATTTAAAGTTTATTTTTTTTTACAATTAATTTAACGTGAAAAAAAACTAGATATTTGTCACTTTTTTAGAAAGAGATAAAATCTTACCAAACGGATGAAAAATATTCTTCATGATTTTCACAATTAAGCACTGAGAATGAGAATGTAGCAAACTTTGAAAAGCACATATGTGTCGAAAACAAAGAGTCCTAAACAGAATCACTTTTAGATTCGGACTTAGAAGGTTATGAATTTTTTTCGATCGATTTTTGAGAAAAATTCAAGGTTTCGAGTTGAATCTTTTTATGTCTTCGTAAAAACTTAGCTCTAATTATGCAAAATTTCAGAAATATTAGAGGAATCTTTTGTGGAAAAAAACGTTGTGGAAGTGATTGGAAATTACTTAAAATATTCGTGTTTAAAGTTTTTGAATGAAAAATGGGATGATCTTTTTTTCCTAATTAAAAATAAAGTAAGGCAAAAAAAAGAAGCAAAAATTGTAAAATATAGTTTAAAGTTTGAAAACAAAAACAATAAAAATACAAACTCGAATTATTTTTTTCTTTTTTATTGAACAACTTTAATTTGATATTTTCTTTTACCAAACTGAGCATTTCTTTTCTGGATTCATTGGACTTCCAACAGGACAATTAAATTCTTTGGAAAATTCATCAGAATTTACTATTACACCAATATTTCTCCATTTTCCTTGTGTATGCACATCATAAGTAACCTGTTTAGCACCTTTAAAATCATGCCATTCACAACTAGTTTGAGCAAAACTTACAAAATACAATTGAAAATTAGTTAAATTAAGTCCTGGTAATACTTCATAACGCATATCAATAGCTGGTGCATTCGTTTGAAGCCATTTTTTGTATGCATAATAACCAATTTTTAAACCAATATAATCAGCAATATTTTCATTAAGAGTTTTTTTACCATCCATTTTCTCATTTAGTCCTTCAATTTTATATTGATTATATTGATCAATAAAACATTGAACTTTCTCATTAAAAATTTTTGCAGTTTTATTTTCCCACCAATCATTTATTTTTCCATCATGATCGTATTTAATACGATCTGCATCAAATCCATGACCAATTTCATGACCAATTATTGATCCTCCCATTGATCCAAAATTATATGATTTTGGTAATTCTGGATAATACATTGGTTTATGAAGGATTCCAGCTGGTAAAACTAATTTATTTATTTCTGGATTATAAAATGCATTCACTTCAATTGAATAATAATCATTATTTTCGAATAAATTTTCAAATGTGAATTTTCTTAAATTTAGGAAATTTTCATAGAATGAATTCGTTGTGAAATTGAAATTTTGATATTTTTCATCTAATTTTTCAGTATCTAATGTTGCATCTGTATCATCGACATTTGATAGTAGATATTTTAATTTTTTAATAGCATTTTGTCGTGTTTTTTTATCCAACCATTTAACTGTTTTCATTCGACTTTTTAAAGCACTTTTCACATATGAAGCAATCACTAAAACTTCATCTTCTGAATTCTCTCGATAATAACGACTCTGAAGGTACATAGAACTTAAAACTTCTCCCATATAATCATTAACTATTCTAACACAATATAATCCTTTATATTTAGGAGAACTAAATTCATCATGTAAATAAAATAGAAAATTTAAAAATAATGTATTTGCAAGTTGTGCTTTTAATGTATCATTCGAATTGAAATTTTCAATTGTTGTTATTAAAAGTTCTGGAGATTGAATACAAAGTGGAGTCGATGAATTATATTTTTCACCAGTCATAATTAAAATAAATTTTTGCCAATTAAATTCTTGAAATTTTTCAACTAAATCTGGTTTTGTCGTATTTGATGAATCAGGCAAAGATTTAAATTGACATAGAATTTCATTAATTGACAAATAATCTTTATAGATTGAATTTATATCTGAATCAGAAAAATTATATTTATTCAATAGAAATTTAACTAATTTCTTTTCAATTTTTTGTGCTGGTGAATTAATATTTGAAATATCTTTACATGATAATGATTCTAATCCCATGAAATTTGCATTTAATTCCAATGTACAATTATCTTCTGATAAATCTTTTGTTTTTTTAAATAATGATTTTGAACCATATTCTCTCATTTTTAATTGAACATCAAACCAATTAAATATTTTTGGATTCCAATTTTTTGTTTTTAATGGCCAATCACCCATTGATTCAATTAATTTTGAATATTCTATTATTGATTTATATTCAAATATATTTTCAGACATACATTGTTTATAAAATTCTCTTACTTTTGTATATGCTATTGATTCAGTTTCATTATCTGGTTTATTTTCTAATAATTTTTGTAATTCTTTTTTCATATTATTACTTATAAAATTGAAAGCTGATGAAAATGAACTTTTTATATCACGATTCACTTTAAAATAATTACCACATGCATATTGATTAAAATCATCACATGGATCAATACTTGTATCCATATATGCAGAAATTTTTTCTGCATAAAATTCTCTTTCATTTGTTATTTCAGAATTTTTAAATGCATCAGGATACACGAATGTACATTGTGTTAAATTTGAAATTTTTATAAAAATATTTAAAATCACTAATGTTATAATTAATTGTATTTTCATTTTGTGAATTATATGTCTTTTTAAAATAACAATTGAAATTGAACTGATATAAAATGAAAATTTTATGCAAATTCTATTTATGAGATTTATCAATTAAGTTTATTTTTATTTTTGTAATTGCAATTTTGAATTGTATTTTGTTTGTTTGACCTCTATTTGCAAGATAAGATATTCAATAATTTGAAAAAAAAAAAAAAAATTATTCTAAATTTAAAATAATTAACAAATATTTAAATTAATGAATTTCGATTTATTATAATTGGCACTTTGTTACGGAAAAAAAATTGCATATCAGTTGAGTTATAAATTTTTGATAAAATCATTGTAATACGTTAATTGGAATAAAAAAAAATTTAATATATGTACTTTTTTTCTAAGATAAAATAATTCATAATTTAAAAAAAAAAAAAAATTAAGAAAAATCAAAAATTTAAATTCCATCGGTTAGCCTTGTTGACATTTTGACGATAATTTTTTACAAACTTTGAAAAGCTACATACATATGTATATCTTGAAAAATAAAATCCGTACAGTAGAATCCTTTGAAAAATTGGGATCAGAATATCCTGACACTTTCAAGTTAAATGAAAAAAAAATTTAAGAGCCCAATTCAGTAAAATGGCCTGCAAAGTGACCACCTACAGCCTACATTTTTCAACCGATTTTCATGAAATTTCGAATATAGATAGGTGGAAGAGAATTGTGGTCCTTAACTGGAACACATTTTTGAAAAAGTCCTTTATTTCAAAAATAAAAGGATTCAAAGTGTGGCTGTTTTGCGATTTTGGGCCTGCAAAGTTACCACCTACAGCTTACAATTTTTAACCGATTTTCATGAAATTTTGAATATAGATAGGTGGAAGGGAATTGTGGTCCTTAAGTGGAACACATTTTTAAATTTTGGTCCTTAAGTTTTTTTATATTCGATTTTCGAAGGTACAGATAAAAAAAAAATTCACTAAACTTTTCACACTTTTTTCATGTATGTATTAAAACGTTTAAATACTGTAATTTCTTCTTATAAAATTTAAATATAACCTTTTCCAAAAAGTTTAAAAAAAAATTCAGGGAAATTGGTTACGTAGTTTAATTATTATCAATAAAACAAATTGTTAATTTTTCATAAAATTTCATTACTAATTTTTCATTTCACATAAATTTTTTTGCATACTTATGGGTTTAAATAAGAATTACATAGATAGTATAAACTCTATAAACTCGGTGCAAAGAAAATTGCAATTTTTGTAGTATGTGTGATGACTGATGATGCACATATAGCTAGGTATATAGATATATTAGCAACACATTTTGTATGGGAACTGGGAAGTGATCGGTGATGATGAATATGAAATAATAGAATTAGCGTGATATGTACATACATATGTACATAATATACTACGCATAAAAGCATATTTTACTAACTGTTATTGGATTGAAGCAAGTGTATTTTGGGTTTTAGTGCTAACTTTTTATATTCTGAATATTAGAAAAATTATAGTGTTACATAGAATTTAGATTTCAGTGTTTATTTGGTGATAAATCTAATATTTTACTAAAATTTCAGTATTTTTGAATACTACTTTTTTTTAACCCTAGGATTGCCTGATCGTATATAAATTTATACATTCGGACTTTGAGTCTTAATTTAAATATGATCCCTTCGAGCTAGGACCTTGAAACTTCACCAATTCCTCCATTGGAGGATCCTCACTATACACCCCAATTTTCAAAGTCCTAGCTCAAAATCGGTAAAACAAAATATTCTTTTTTATGCAAAAACACAAATTTGACGGTGCGTATAAAAACGTATACCATACATTTTATATAGAAATATCGTTTTTTGAAAAACTGACTATACAGTATTTTACATTTCATGAATCATCTAGTAGATTACTCCAACTTTGAAGGATATTGGCTACAATATATAAGTTTCAGACTGTCTTCTTTGACAGGTAAATGTTTTGTTTTCATATTACTTTTTAAATACTTTCGAAATTTCAGAACTACGAAATTTGAATAATTTTCAAAATTTTGAACATATTAGCTTCCTAAGTTTCTAATATTTCTACATACCTATACATACATGTGTATTTTTAGCTTCACAATTTTCAAGATATGTTCCTCTCAAACAAATTAAATTTTCTTCTAAAAAGTTCTTTATTTTATAATCAATAAATTTCACATAATTCATCTAATAATAAATATCATATACAGCAGATAAAAATTTATTAACAAAATATCGTTTTATTGAAAATGCAACTAATACAATTAAACCAGAATAAATTTCATTCATATTTGATATAACTGAACAAACTTGTGTTAATGATAATAAATAATATCCCATTAACATAAAATGATATAATGATATACCAAAATCTGTTGTATTATCTTTCCATATCATAATTGGTAATAAAAAAAATTTACTAAAATTTGCAATTATAATTGCTTTACAAAAATTTATAGCTGTTGATTTTTTAATATTTGATTTTTTATTAATTTCAAATATATAAAATAATATGAATAAACTATATAATAATATAAATAATATAAAATTATCAATAATATTTTGTAAACAACAAATATAAAAACCTTTTTCACCAGAATAATTTGCTTTAATATCTGTTATAATTGGTTGATCTAATTTTTGCCTCCATAATGCAAATGATTCAAGTAATAAAAGTACTAATGATAATTTCCAATGTAATTTAAAATCTCGATTATATAAAATATGTCGATAAACAGATTTTGATAATAAAACTGAATCAATTAATATAATTAATGGTTCAAATTCAACATATTTATCAGCAATATTATGACATTTTTCACATTTTATTATTTTCATAACTGATGAACTAACTTTCTTGAATAATTCTTCAGTTCCAGCGCCACAATTTACACAAATAAATAGCTTTGTATTTGGTTTATTTTTTAAACGTTTACTTGAATTTGAAAGTCTACGCTGCATTCTGTTAAATAATTTAAATAGTTTTGATTTGTAAAGTGAAATTATTTGCGCCCAACCTGGCCTTTTGTTTACCTTTTTTTTTTTTCTTCTACGGCTGTCAATTTAAAAATGTCAACGACCATGTTTATGACAATTTACTAGTTTATAGCGTAAAAAATAATTCGATTGAATTCCAAATTTTGAATTAAATTGTAAGTACGGTATAAACGGATAAAATTTGGAATTGGGATTAAAATAATACATGCAAACATTGATACGTATAGTATACATGTTTTTCTTCTTTCTCTCCACTCTACAATTCGCACAATAAAAATTTAAATCCGCCATATTGCATTTTACCAACGACTACTTAAGTACAAAGCCATTTAAGTGTCATATTAATTTGGTACGCCCAACACATACACAAAATGAGCATTTATTGTTTTTAATCACTTGTGTGTGTTGTATTTAATCACAACAAATAATTTTAAAAGTAATATACGATCAATTAAGAATTTCAATAGAAAATATTTTAAATCACCTAACCTCACTTCTGAGAAAAAATAAACCCTGGTAGACCCAACCTCACTTCATAACAAAGGTGTTTCCTTGTTTCCAAAACAAAGTGGGACTAGTTCCGGTGGCGGATTCAGCCCATTAGTAATTGGATCAACTGTATTGAACAATTGAATCCGATTAATCACTTATAACTATAAAGTTACATGAAAATTATGTTCTAATGGAATGTAGAGAAGATCCTAAACTTTATTTCCACCGAACATATTAAATATCTTTGAGCATCGTAAATCGAAGAAAAAACGTGATAAATATAAAGTTCCTGATATCTCCCAAAGTACTAAAAATATCAAATTATAATGTTTTACAAATTTGTAGATTTTCATCAAATAAACATTTTTTCCAAACATTATTATATCATAAAATTAATAGAAATTTAGTTATTGAGAAAAAATTATAATTTTTGATAATTACCTCAATTATCTCTCTTATGTTTCAGTTTATGTAAGTTTTTACAGTCACCTCTAAAAATGTAGTATCACAAAGTCCATATTATATCCCTATGGAACACCGAATTTCTGGCAACACAACACGTTGCTTATACGTTTGTTTCTGATAGTCATGTTTATAATGATATCAGGTGGCAACATGTTGAAAAATTTTTAATATATAGTTTACTATGATCAAAAATAGTCAGAACGTCATTGATTTCTTGGGAGTATTTTATGACGTCGTACATTATGAATTATGATTACTTTGAATATACTTTTGAATTCCTTTTTTGTTTTGAACAAAAATAAATATGTATTTGCTTTGAAAATTTTTTTTTTTTCATATTATAAAATACATATTATTATTTTATATTTTTATTATACGTATAATATAAATATCTATAATATTTAGGCAATTATTTTTCATACAGGCATGGCTTTTTTTAATTTATCGTATCATCATTTAACATTATGAATGGTTGGGTTAGTAGCACTGGAATAAACATTGGAATTTAGATTTTGGAATCGACTGTCAAATGTCAATAGCTGTGTTTTATTGGAACTGATGAAGTGATATGTCATCACTTCAGTTTTGTTCAGATCACTTATCTTGTTCTTGATAATAGGATAACTTCAAGTGTCAGAAAAAAACATGTTAAAAAATTAAATTACATACTTCAACAAATTTCATTGGAAGAATCCAACATTAAAAAACAATAAAAGAAGAAATATAAAATATGTACGAATTACAAATCCAGTATTCACATCACAACCTAAAACTTCGATTTCATATGATACTAAGATACTTAGACACTAGAAACAGCTGGTAAACTGAAACTGATGAATGATGAAAGAAAATTATTCATCAGTTTATAATTTTAACAGTTTATACGTAATTCATTTTAATACGTAATTCATTGTATACTATACGTGTATCAACGGCTGCATGTATTATATTATTTTTGTTTTGTTTATAAAAGTAATTTATTCTAATGTTTGAAGAATATTATTATAATAAACAAAGATAAAAATGAAGGTGACGCCACGCTACTTGAAAAAAGAGGTAAAATTATAATTCTTTCTCATTTTTCCCCGGGGTATAATATAAGCAAATAACCTATTGGTATCGGGTATCGGTATCGACCCAAAAGTATCGATACCGGTAAAAGTATCGGAGAGATAGTATCGAGTACTTGGTATCGTGTTATCGGGTAAAAAGTATCGATACCTCGATAGTATCGTTGGTATCGTGACGTCCCTATACGTTACCCACCGGCCTCAACACTTTATTCGTACCTGTTGAACTAAATAGGCTTTTAAATAGTTTGCATTTTATCAAATTTCTGATTAAATATTTGCAGAACGCAGAACATCTAAAAATTATTATGGAACAAGATCTTCACAAAGAGGTACTTAGTTTAATATATACATATATATATATTATTTTTTCAAATTGTAAACGTAAAATTGTTTTGATTTAGCTAAATCAAATGAACGAGACCATCGTAAATTGCTTAAAACAATTTTCAAAATTTCGTGAAAAGCATGTAATTGCAGAAGAATTATGTTATAATTTACATTCGTTTATAAAATGTATCGATGAATATTTAAAAAGTGACCTTGTTACCATTCAAACAAATAACGAATCATCAAAGATATCAATTTGTGATAAAAACAATCAGGTATCTATTAGCATTTAATACCTGTTATGATTTTTAATTTCTTATATTTAAGCAGATTAATAATTTTTTTCTTGTTTAAGCCATCTACCTCTGAACAAATTACAAGTCAACATGGACAAGGATTAAAAGATTTTACACAAAATGGCGATATTTATGATATTTTTGAATCTCATGGTATTTTACCAAAAATCACGTCATGTGTAAGGTGCGATATTTGTCAGGTAAAAATATGCATAGAAAAAGTTGGAAATTTAATATTTTAAACAAAATTAAAAATTTATTTATTTTTATAGAGACAACTTCCAAAAGAGTTAAATATATGTCGAAAGCATTTTGAATTTTCTCATTCTATATATGGGAAAAATGAAATAAATAGGCATACTAAAATATGCATTTCTTGGTTATTCAGTTGTAGTTTGTGTCAGGTAAGACAACTAAAAAAATTTTTGAATTGCATTAAAAAATCGCATTAGAAATTTTTTTTTTTAAAATAAAAATGGAGATACATTATTGACGTTCTTTTTGTTTTTTCAATTGTAGCAAGATATTGGCTATGATGATTGCATTGTACCTCATATTTTGAAAGAGAAACATTTGAATAATTTTAAACGTGTACAAAAAAAGTTGAGTAATGAATTTAAACCACCTTATTCAAATTTCGTTTATATTTTAAAAAAAGAAAAATTTTTTGCTTGCAAAATATGCAAGGTCAGTATTTTTTTTCAAATATTCGTGTTATAAAAAGAAATAATTTTTATTTTAGTTCAAAAATACATATTGAGAAAAAATGTTTATTTTACAGACCGACATTGCAGAACAGCTTATTTTAAGACATCTGTTCTTAGATTCACAACATTTGCAAAAAGTTATTGAAATTTATCAAAATCTAGTAATAAGACCACCAGGACCAAAATCTGAAGTTATATTTCAAATTGAAGAAATGAAACGGTTATGTACCAAAGAATTTAATAAATTTGTATTGGATGAGCATAAAATTTTACGAAATTGTTCATTATGTGATACTACTCAAATATATAACAGACATTGTATTTTTCAAAGAAACTCCAACTTATATTATTGTGAATTGTGTTTGGTAAAATATTGTTTATATTTTTTTACTTACTTTTTATTATAAAATTACATTTAAATTATAAATTTACGAAAACTTATTTTGAATTTCAAACAGATGGATGTTGGAGTACAGAAAAATATCATAAAACATGCTGCAAAAATTAATCATTTATATCAATTTTATAAAATGAAATTATCAGGAAAACCGAACTCAAATATTAAACCGAATAATACCTCAAATTCAACAGTAAATACAAAAATTGTTGAAAATCAAATTGTAGAACTTAAAATATCAAAAAATGAAGTACCTGAAATAGAAAAAAAATTATTAAACCAAAATCAATGTAATGGACAATCAAAATTTTCTGGTAAAAGTTATCAGCAAGAATCAGAAATCAATTCGAATAAATTGTTACGATTAAATGAGAATGGAAAACGTAAATATAATAAAAGTTAATAAATTCTCAGAAACATATTTTTAATTTCAATTTTTTTTTCCAGCAACCATTTCTATTATAAATCATATAAAGCAAGGAATAAAGAAGTTTTTAAATGAGAAAATTCCTATCTCTGAAGGACTTCGAAGTTGTAATGAATTTGCTTTATTTGCGAATATTCTTGAAAATATTCTACGTGATATTTTTCCAAAAATAAAAACATTCATTTATGGACCACAATTATATGGTCTTGGATGTTTTCATGACAATATTATGATTTTTATTGATACTGGTGAGCTAATTTCAGTTTTATTTTACTATTCATTAACTTTTAAATTATTTTTTTTTTTCAGGTACCTCTTATGTAGATCCTTGTTTAAATTATACCATATTACATAAAGAAAAAGTTCAAACAGTTGCAAAATATTTAAAAGAAAAATCAACTTCATCTTGGAAAGAATTAACAATTCTAGAAAATCCTTTGAGTATAAAAACAGGATTAAAAGATCATATTTGTGATTATGTGTTAACATTTAATAATGGAATGGAACATTTTAAGACAAATTTAATAATTTATTTGTTTGATATTCAGCCAATTTGTAAGTAAAATTTTGAGTGGTTTTTTAAATAGGAACCTTATGGTAAGTTTACAAGACAGGATACTTTGGTTTCAAGATACTAAAAAATGATATCTGAAAATCATGAAGACCTTTGGTCTTCTACATTTTTTATGTCTCTAGATACCATTTTTTTTTGTATCTAGAACACCAAAGCCTCCTGTCGTGTAAATTTACAATTAGGAAATATATTTTTTATTTTTAATCTACAAGATTTATTTTTACGAAACAAGTGTGCAATTCTTCTTGAAATTATTTTATTTAATTATTTCCATGATAGGTCAAAAACTTTGTACAGCTTTGACACAAATTATGATAGATTCTGAATTAAGTGATTCTTTTGGTACATATACAATTGTTCTAATGGTTATATTTTATTTACAAATAAACAATTATTTACCTTCTATACGTTATTTACAAACACAAGATAATTGTTCAATAAAAATTGGACGTAAGTTTATAAATTTCTATTTTATTTTTTTTTTTCGAATTTAATTTAATTTATATGCTTTTTTCTGTTAGCTTGGCCAATTGAATTTAAACATTTAACCAGGGATGAATTAAAACAAGAAAAATTAACAGATGATGATTTTTATAATATATTTAAAGATTTATTACAATTCTATACAAATGTAATGGATTATGATAATGAAATAATTTGTCCATATTTAGGACAGCAAGTACAAAAGAATTATTTGGAAACACCATCAAAAGAATTCGAAAAGTAAGTATTAAAGAAACTTTTTAAAATAAATTATTTTTTAATTAATTATTTATTTTTTTCGTACTTATTTATTTTTACAAGTTTACAAAAATTTTATGAAATAAATAACGATGCAGATAAAAAATTACCAACATTTTGTGTTATGTGTCTTCAAGATTTTATTGAGTTGAATTTAAATATTACAAAAAATGTTACACCATTTGTATTGAATGAATTTATTATGAGTCTTCAACAAATTTTAGAAAAAATTACTAAGTAAAAAAAAAGGTAATTGAAATGAAGTATTATTTTTTTGACATGAATTTTTATATTTTACATTTAAAATTTTTTTAATGAATAAAAGTACTTATACATTCCATTATTAAATAATTTTCAGTTAGTTTTTATTATTTAAATTTAAAAACAATTAAAAAATTTGATTCTTTAAAAGTGAAATAAGAGTCTTCTTTTTATTTCTAATAATTTTCCACCATAAAACAAAATATGACATTTCAAATTAGAAACAATTTCCTTACACAATATTTTTTCTTTTCAAAGATGGAATCTCAGTGTCATCATCATATTAACATTGTATCTTTTTTCATTTTTCTACATAAATAATAAAAAAAAAAAATAAAACAGACATTAGCTAATGTTCACTCAGCATAATATTTTCTGATCTTAAGTTATCAATTTTTTATTTTTGTATTTTTCCTGATTTGTTTTCATCCTTGCAAAATCTATCAATAATAATATTTTATATTTCGTAAAATAAAGAATAAAAAAAAAACTGAAATATTTTTTTTTTGCCTTTTAAAATGTACAAATTTTTAGTATGTACAGGGTGTCCGGTTTAAGGTGTTACAAAATTAAACCATAGCTAGGTCTCGCTAAGACAAACAAAAAATCGTATCGAAGGGTGTTGAGGTAATCTCACCGGTTTCCGCGGTACGGGGGAATAAAGACTTGCGACTTTTTTTGTGAAATATTCCTCATTTTGCTCTTTCAATTAACATAAGCACCATTTCTTCATCCCCCTTACCTAAGAAGTTACATATTAGCGAGCAAAGTTAAAAATTTGTAATTTTTTACCTAAATTTTTGGAAAAACCCATTATTAACATACCTACATTCTTTTTCTACAAATTAGCTTCCTACGGTATGACTATCTGCCTTGGTTCAGAAGTTACTACAGCCCTTGGAATAAAGTCCCATACTCTCCCCTCCCATAGATTTTTTGCTTCACTTTTTGTAACACCTTAAACCGGACACCCTGTATATTTATGTATTTTCCATCAATACTTATGTACTTTTATTTTATGATGTTCATATTTTTTTATTTTTCTCCTTTACATTGAAATATGATACAAATTTTTCAAACAGTGAATAAAATGTTACGGAAAAAAGAAAAAATAAAATAAAAGTACAAATGATATTTTTATCGTTGTTTGTTATATCCCATCATCATTATCAAGAATCTAAAAAGAATAGAGAAGAAAGTATTGCTTCATAATTTTAATATGTATTACATATCTACATAATAATCACATAACTTTTACTGTCATTGGCATGTATGTTATATCATCATCAACATCATCTTTATTATTATTATTTTTTTTAACATTAAACACATCAAGTGATATTTTTATTCCTTTTTATTTCATGTGAAAATAGAAAGTCAATTTTTTTTTTAAAGATGTAAGTACAGTTGTGTGCATGTAATATTCTAAAAATTTATTTTATGTAGGTATTTGTTGTGTATTTAGAATATGATTTTTGTTTTCTTGAGTGCTTCAATATTTTGTTTTGGATTAAATTATGCCTGTTTTTTTTCCATAAATATCATTTTGAGGTTTGAAATTCAAAATATAATAATTGAGAAATTGTTTAAGGAAATAAATTTACATCTCCTTATATGTATACAATTTTCTATTTCTCTTTTTCTCTGCTTTTTGGAAAAAAGGCCCTTAAATCCTGAAATAAAACAAGTTAATTAAGTCTTACTATCTTCTATCGTTTTAAAAGAAAGTTTTATGGTAAGTTTACACAACAGAAAATCAAAAAATGGTACCTGGAGACCAGGGGGGCAATTCTGAATCAGTGATATATTAAAATGTAAAAAGCATTTTACATTATCACAGATACAGAATTGCCCCTCAAGAGATCTTGTGCAAAAACTTAAGAGACCTAAAAATATGTAGAAAACTGAAGGTCTCCATGTGGAAACCAAAGTTTCCTGTCGTCTAAACTTACCATTAGTTTGTTTTGGTTTGGTTTGTGTGAGTGTGTTTGGGGGGCAGATCATAATTCTGCGTACGCATTCTAATTCTAGAGAAGTCCGGGCATTACAGAATTACAGAATACTTTAAAAAAATCTAATTTTTTAAAAATACATATGATCCTTACAAAGAGAGAGAGAGAGAGAGAGAGAGAGAGAGAGAGAGAGAGAGAGGGGATAAAGAAAGAAAACGTACATATTTATATTTTTTGTTTTCCAAATAAAACAAATTTTTCTTTTTTTCTTTTTTTATGTACAAATCCCTTTCACTGTGGATTGCTTACACAAATGCAGTAGAATAAAAGAAAATCGTATTTATTCATACTACCAATTTAGAAAGGTCCAAAACAAAAATAAAATCACAAATCTATTCAATAATTCGAAAAACAAATATGTATCCTCGAATTTAATTCACTTCATTCGAATTTTTGTTACACCCCCATCAAGTGATTTTTATAATGTACTTTACTGATGTATGTTCTTTATTTATAGTTTTATTGTATTAAACTGTACAATTCAATGCTAAATTTTAACCCATTTTATTGGTTTTCATCCTTTAAAAAAAAAATTAAAAAAATATACATAACAATAAAAATTGTATGTGCAAAATGAAAATTTCTATTCTACATATAAAATTCAAATTGTTTATACATAAAACCAATTTCAAATGCTTTTAATTATTTTCGATAAATTTTTTTTTTTTCTCTGTGATTATTAAAGATCATAATGAAAACAAAAACAATAGTTAAAATTATTTTTCATGACTCAATTTAAACGAATAATTTTCTATGATTTTTTTTTCTCTGCTGCGTATAAAATATGTATATGTATATGTACATGAACATGCATGTAAATGTAACGAATTAGTATCAAAAAGTGGCACTCATAAAAGCAGTAGCAGGAGCAGAACCAGAAGGAACATGAATAAAAAATATCAATATACACATTTCCATACATACAATTTTCATTGAGCAATGAAAGTAATGAAAACGACGGATATTATAATGTCGTTTTATAAATTACATTTTTATTGGTTTCGTACAACAATTATTTTGGTAAAATGAAAATTGTTTGTTATTTATATGATTACGGACCAATTCGAATATTATTTGAATGCCATAGACTAATATCCAGTTATAATAAAAAGGATTCTATGGCTCGTTGTCTGTCATAAAAATTTTATTATCCTTTATAGGCAAAAAAAAAAAGAAGAAAATTTAATGTGGTGCGTATAAAGTTAGAATTTTTAATGATGCTATGTATTTTCAAAAAAAAATTGTTATGGTGATGAAAAGTGAAGAAAAACTAATAAAATGTGTCAAATGATCTGTAAAAAAAAAACGAACATTTCAAATTGAAATTTAATGTAGAGTTTTTTTTTTCAAAAAGGGTAAAAAATACATTTAACTTTTTTTTATTGTGTCTTCATCATTTATTTTCCAGTTTTTCTGTACAATTTTCTTACGTCTAACTTAAATGTTATTATTAAACAAAAATTTCTTTTTATATTTTTAAGGATAAAGTTAACAAGAATATAAATAATGCAAACGTTCATAATTATCGTGTTGAGAATTATTAGAAAAAATTAATCTTTGAACGCATATTTTTAGGCTTTCATAAACGGATTCTATTTACTTGATTAACATTAAAAAAAAAAAATAATAATAAAATAATACGAAAAAAAAACACCATTTAGTATACATTAACTCGATTATCTGGAGGTGGTCTATAGCACCAATATGATCCAATCACTCCTAATCCAATAAAAAATACTGTAAATGTTGATAATCCTAGAATAACTCCTGTTGTTACATCATGTAATGGAAATCCTGGTAATGGATGTAATGCTAATAATACAAGTAAACCACAGCATTTTAATAAACAAAATACTGTTACAAGAATATATCCTGATATATAACTTCTGTTTGGTAACCATTCACAATGACGTGATCTAAATCCTAATATACCGAGTCCAATACCAGCAAATGATGCTGCTAATCCAAATTCAAGGTAAAATGATCGACCAGTCTATAAAATCAAAACACAAAAAACAAACAAAAAAGTAATAAAATATAAAAAAATCATTAAACCACAGAGAAAAATGTTAAACTTACATAAGCTATCAAATACATGCAAAGTCCTGAGTTAAGAAGGCTACCCAATGCCAACATTAATGATACAACACCGATTGTAGCTGTAGCATTTGCAACTTTTTGAGGATATGAATCATTCCATGATTTGTTTTCTTGATTTGAAGTTGCAACTCGAGGTGTAATTACAGCTGTTGTCCTTGCTTCCAAATATGCAGTTTTAGTTTCATATTGAAGTTTTTGTGGAGTTAATTCATGTTTTGGTGTAGTATCGAAAATTTGTTGTTGACTTTGGTATCTTCGTGATATAATTCTTGGTGTACTATTACTCCGTTGAATTGGTTTTCTAGGTGTTGATAGAAGTTCATGAAGTTTTTTTGTGGCAATTGGATTTTTCATTGGAGTTCCAGGATATGAATGTTGTCCTACTGTTGCTCTTTGAGGTGTAGAAGAATGCAATGGTCGTCTTGGTGATTCATTAATCGTTGAATAACTGTTTGTACTTTTATTAATATCTGAAGTGCTTAAACATGTTTCTTCTTCATCGGTAGGAATAACCGCATAGCGATGTGTTTTTCCATTGTGCATTTGGATAATTTCATGATTATCGTCAACGATGTCTTCATCTTCAGCTTGAGGAACCACAGCGTATCGCTGATTACTTTTTTGATCAACCAAAACGAAAGATTTGCTTCCGAAATCACTTGAAAATGCTGATTTTAAACGAGGCTCTTCTTGTGGTACAAAATTCGGTAAACTGCAGGGCTCATCTTCAAAAGATAATGGCTCTTCATCCTTCATTGGTAAATGTGAATATCGATCAATGTCATCCTGACTTTTAGCATAGCGTCGTCGTCCTACAGTTGATGAATTAGGTCCATTGGTATCGACTCCAGGTATAACTGCATATCTATCCTTTGTGATTGCAGGGAGATCTTCCACAGGTACCAGAGCATAACGGCCGCTTCCACAACGAGGAGCATCAAAGGGTTCCGTTCGATTTAAATTGACCGGCTTTGGACCCGGTTTCGGAGGTAATTGTGGCTGTTGGTGCTGTTGTAATGAATGAAGGTTTAGATTCAGTCCACTGCTTTTTTTAACATGAAATGAACGCGTCGATTCACTCCGATGGATTCGTACATTTCCGCTCGCGATTGCATTATCAAATCCACCATTATTACTTTTTTTCAATGATGGAGATTGATAGAATTCACTTTTTTGACAAAAGGCTGGATTTGTATAATTGTGACGAGACATTTTCACTTTAAAAATCACATCATTTTACACTTTATTATCGGATTTTTTTTTCAATTCTTTTTTTTAGAAAAATAAGATTGTTTTAAAATTAATTTTTAATTAAAATATTATTTTAATTTTAATTTCACTCGCGCAGTTACATAGTTTTACAGTTTTTACACGACAATTTAGCTTGTTTTAACGATCTTAACCTCGTGCTAGCTTACTACCATCTGCCGATTCGATATATTCAACTACTGCTAGGTTGTGAGTAAAAACAGCCGTTCTTTGCTTACCTTACAAGAAAAATTTTATTTTTTCTCTTTTTAATTTTTATTTGTATATACTCGTACTGGTACCACCATCAGGAATATATAATGATAACATTAAAGCATTAAAGTAGCAGCCGTTGGCCGTTACAATGATATTCCCTATATTTTCTTTTTATATTGAATATACTTATTTTTTATATGTGTGTAAAAATTATAAAGACAGGAGTTCCCTCTTGTTGATGGATCGTTAGGATATTTTGCGTTAATTTTACCCTTATCAAGAAATTTTATCACACATGTTACAGTTTGAGATAAAAAAATTAGGCAGTTTAAATATTTCTTTTTGAAAGAGAATTTTCTTATGGTTTTCAAGATATTTTTTTTACATTTTGTTGTATTGTAAGGGGTTTTTAAATTTCTTTCTTTGGAAAGTGTTTAAAAACTGGTGTATCAGAAGAAAAGATGAAAGAATAGCTTTAGAAAGAACATAATATTAGAAGTCCTCTAATAGAAAATTAGGTAGTCGGACTACTTTAAGCTTTTCCGTTTACTTGAAAATTTGCAGTGTATTTATTTGCTAAACTGAAGATACGTAATATTTGTTGTGAGAACAGAATTGAAGAAAGTACATATTATCTCAAAACTACATATCTATAGCTAGTTGTTTTTGAGGAAATTTTTGCTTTAATATTAACAATATGTTAATTTACAAGATATTATACAGAAAGTCAAATATTATAATCTTTGCTGTAATAGCATGTGTTCCATTTATTTGAGCCACGCGAAGGGAGATTCCCTTTAATTATTTTTTCAAGTTCAGACTTCATAGAATTAAAATTTTTTTTATTATGAGGGGTTCGGAAGGAACCAGGCGCATGCTCGACTGCCTTTCCATTCCATTTCCCTTGTATTGTAGTATTTTTATATACATACATTGCTTAACTTTACTTTCTGGTTTCTGGTTTCAAATTATCTACACCAGTAAAATTTCCTTTTTTTTTTCTTTTTTTTCTTCTTAAAATTTTTGATCTTTTGCATTTTATATTTCTGGTTCTCGATCAAATATGATATTGTAATATGTACTACAAAAGGGGAAAAAAAGTAATGCCGCCTTTATTTTAGCTCCGATGTTGTTTTCAAAAAGTTTAAACGTACATATGTATATAATAACATACATATAGGTAAGGGTACTTAAAGATACGTTGAATAAAAATATGTAGATATATATTTTTTATTTATTATCGACTGAGTGCAATATCATGTGAAATATATCATATGTACGTTTAGGTAAGTTATAGTAAATATATTTCATTTGTACACAACCATATGAATATTATTCATTTTATATGTAATTTTTCGATCCCGTATCATATGAAGGGTGAACGTATGTAATAATAATTTCAAATTAAGCAAGTAGCATATGTTTAAAGACGTTCTCATTGATGATTACGAATCATGAACATTTTTTTATCTGAAATTAATGAAAATTTAAAGAATTCTCCTCTTTTTTTTGTAAGAAAAAAAAAATGTATTTTTGTAATTTATATTTGTGGTTTAATGAAAATTGCTTTCACTATTTAAAAATCATTAATTAAACTTATGAAGGACACGTGTAGATGATAACATAGAAAAAGTCAAAAACTATATCAATTCAGAAAAGGAAATCAGAAAAATTGACGTGTTTTATTGAAACGTAAAAATGAAAAGATTTTAATATAATTGGTTAAAAAAATAAAAAAACAAGATTCTAAAATTGAGTTATCTAATTTCCGTTTTCACTTCTCTCATATCAATAAAAAATATTCTATGTAGATAGACGATAACGAATTTCATTTATATTTTGACTTCAGAAAAGTTTATTCCTAAATAAAAGGATCTGCCTTGTACGTCGTATACATATTTATATGTTAGAGAATCATCAGATGTTTAGAAAACGTATGTTATATATGCACACAATTGGTAATAATATATTTCCTTACAGGATGCAAAAAGGCCTTTTTATCTGTCTCCTGTGAATACTATGAAAAGAACACGTATAAAAGCAGTTGCTTTATTATATTTTCTCGATGTATTTGTATTGAATTTGTATTGAAGCTCGTCCCTGTTCTTATCTTATTTATAATACCTTTTTATATGTATACTTTTTACTTTTTCTTTTATGATTATCAATCGTGTATTTGGCCGTTAGAAATTGTATTTATTTATTTACCTTAATTTTTTTAAAGACCTAAATGATGTTGTTGTGTTTCTGTTATCAACTTTTTTCCATGATGATAACATGCTCAATGCTGCTTATTTTGATGTTACGTGTAAGTAAAAGAAAAAATTTCCATTTTTGTGGATAGCAGCTGTTAATATACTGCTTTTTGGTTTTATATGTCTTTTTGGCTCGTGCCTTAAACATTTTTTCTCCATAAGTATGGTAACAACATCTGAAACACTTAAAATTTTTCTTGTTTGGTTTTTTTTTTCAAAAATTTTGTTTTTAATTTATATTTAGAAATAAGGTCATTGACGTGAAACATTAATTTTTGTTGTTGTAAATTTCTATGTGACCACAATATGTGTATAACGGAAAAGTAAATTAATTAAATTTCTTTATTTAACCTGTTTTTCGTCCTTGTAATAATATGAGAAAAATATTTAAATTTTTTTTTTAAATTAAAAAAAAGAAAACGAATTTACAACAATTTTAGAAAGTAAATATGTATTTATTAACATTATCATTTTCGTAATGTGTTAATGGAAATTTTCTGATTGTAGGGCCTTTTTAAATTGCATTAATTGATAATAGGAAGTATTCAACAACAATCGCTTTCTTTGTCCTAAAATCATCACTTTTTTCTTTATGTAGTAAAGAGCTGTGGCACAATTGATACAAAAAAATTTTTACTTGGGAATAATATGCTCTAATTAATTTTCTTATAATTTTTAGCTAATATTTTGCTATAAAATTATATCTAAAGTTATTAACTGCATTAATGGTATTACGATGGAGTTTGACACATCAGTTAAGAATTTAGGCATTATATTTTACTCCTCACTTACATGAACAGAACATATTAATTTAGTAGCTGCTAAAATTTACGGTGCTCTAAGAAATCTTCCATGTACTGCTGAATATCTAACATAATAAGGTTAAATTGATGCTGGCTAAAACTTTATTAGTTCCAATCATTCTTTACGGATATGAAGTTTTTTGCAGATTAGACTCGGTATCTCTTCGTAAGCTTAACACCGCTTTCAACTCAATTACGCGTTATGTTCACGGACTTAAGCGTTTTGATCACGTTTCTGATTATCGTAAATCAATTCTTGGTTGTACATTGGACGACTATCAAAGATTAAGATGTGTGTTATTTCTATATAATTTATTAATTAGACAGTCTTTGATGAGTATTTTGTGCAAGCCATCGGTTTCTGGAACTGTCTTCCGATCTCACTAAGAAGGCGATTCGCATGCAAAGATTTTAAGAAGTTACTAATGCAATACTTTAAAAACGCATAATGTATTGAGTTGTATCAAATCTAACATTAATATAATAAACCATTTCCATTTACATAAATTTAAGTAGATTTATGTACATAGTACATTTGAGCTTAATTTGATTAGTTTTCTTTTTTATTCTTTTTCTCTGTTATTATTATTATTATTATTTTTTATTTTTTATTTTTTATTTTTATTATTTTTTTTTTTTAGTTTGTACGTTAAATTTCATTTTTAGTGAGTTTTGTTATTTTCGTTTACGTTTTAATCTACATTAAGACCTCAAGCTGACTGTTGTAGAGACATGTAAATAAATATACATATAACTGAAGTGCAGTATTCAAAGTATTTATAACTGACAGTATTTTGAATGAATTTCAAAATTTTTAAATTGCCTATATTTTGGAGTATAGGTAAAATGATAAAAAATTTATGGCATTAAGAAATAAATATTATAATGAACGTTATTTAAGGAAATATCTTTGAAACATCTGTCTAGTTTACGGAATCTGAAATATATTAAATTAATTTTTTTTTCAAATTTTGAATAAAACTTATTTATAAATCTATGTACCTATATATTATGCTATCTTAGGCAACTGTAAAAGTGATTTAATTTTTTCTTTCGTTCTCTTGTCCATGATTTTTCTCATAGATCAAATCGTGGAAATTTACTTTTAACAGTACAAAAACTACTATTTAGAGTACATACATATGTACTATATGTACATATATCTAGAAATTCTTCTTCTTCTAATGCCGAATAATAAAATTTTTTTGTTGATGGTCAGTGAAGACCCCTAGGGGTAATGGTATAGAATACCATAAACAGGACAGAGTACCAATGATTTAAATTAATCATCACATGGATATTCAGATTTAAACCTAAAACCTTGAAGAAAAAACTCGTAAGATTCTCTTTATGATGATGAGGATGAAAGTATGCGGAGAATAAACTAAGCTAGTGTCAGGATTTGTTCGATAATATGTAGTACCTATGTATATGTATCTTGGCCTTTTTGTACTTATATCCATCTTTTTATGATGTATCGCGTGCTATAATCACTTTCAAATGATTGTTGTTTTACTAAGTACTAAAGTAATTGTTAAAAAAGTGCAAAAAAAAAAAAATTATTTTCAACATTTTCAGTTCTCTGTAATTTGCACATCATCAAATGTGTATAGTACATAAATGTTCTTTTTACTGTTTCTTTAATCTTCTACAATAGTGTATCTCTTTGTTTACGTTTTTACCATCTTATACTTTACATCTTCTAATTATGTATGTTATTTTTATATTCTTTTGTTGAACTTGATAAATTACGGAAAAAATAAAACAATAAATTATATATTTTCATTTTACTATTAATATTTTACATGAGTGCATATTTTATAAAATTACTCAAAAAACAATATCAACATGTTTGTAATAATAATTTCATATTTTGTTTTTTACAAATTCTCAAATCAACAAATTTTACATGATTTATTTTTATATTCAAAAATATACATTTATGTACATTTTTATTATATGTATGTACTTTTAAAAATGTACTGATACAGATACTGATATTACATTAACCTATTTACATTCTTATACTTACCTAAATTTTTAAAAATCTTCAAAAAATGTGTGTATGTTCTTGATGTTGTTTTATTTCAACCTACATTTTAAAATATAAACACAAACATTTTTTTTTTTGTTTTTATTATTTTTGTTATGCCAAACATGAAATATTTACATACATACATACATATTTTTATCTATATCATTTTCATCAACAAAATTCTCAACGAATCCTCAGTATTTAAGGATATAACAAATTTTTTTGTTCAAATACATACATACATAGTATATTCTGTATAAATTGTAAGCATTATAAATTTATATAACTTATAGTATTTGCATATATGTATGTATATATATAATTTAAACATACGATACATACATACATACGAGTATACGAGTATATTTACAACATAAATTCTGTTTGTAAATCGTATCTTTCAATTATAGATTTTTCTTTCGCTTTTCTAGGTCCTGTTTTTTTATTATTTTTCTTTTAGAAAAAAACAAAAACAAGAACTAAGTGTATTTTATGTTGAAACTTTTTTCTAAAAGGATATCTTATTGTTTAAAACATTGTGTTCGTACAACAAATTCAATATAGAATAGAAAAAAAAAACAAAAGAATTTAAAATATTTGAAAAACTTTAATAACGTAATTCTTCTAGTGACGTAAATAATTTATAACAATTTTTTTTTTTTCGTGTAAAAAATATATCTAAGGCAATATGTACATATTTCAATTTTGTAGTATTAATCAGGCTCATTTCTAAAATCTTTTGTTGAATTTGTATTTATTTTAAAAAGAAGAAAAAAAGAAAAATGATATAAAAAATAAAAAAGGATATCAAAATTTCTAAGTCACATGTGTTTCTTTATATGGGTGACCTTTTTCAAATATGTATGTACCTATATTAAATTTGTATGTAGAAATTTGTTATCATTTTTTTATTCTCAAAATAAATTCATTTTCAAGGACATATTTTGAAATTAAATAGAACAAAATAAAATAAAAAGGAAACATAGAAATCCTTTTTGCATATATAATCGTTTTTTAAGAGAACATTTTTTATATGAAATACGTATTTGTTTTTTGTGTCAGCAAATTTATTTTTTGTTTCTCATAATTTAATTCTCTTTATAATAAATTTAATAAAAAAAAAAAATCAACTTTTTTTAACAACTTTCTGAAACAAATTCAACATTTGGTATCACAAGCATGTTAAATTTTATTTTAATATTATGAGGTTTTTTTACATACATACATATGTTTTTATTCTGTGTCACATGATACGTACATAAATGATTATTTTATTTTTTAGACAGAAATTGATTTTAAATTTCTAAATGTTTTCTCTCTAAATTTTGAGAAACTACTTATATTGAAACGATCTCAAGAAAGAAGTAACAAACAAAAATCATCAAATAGAATTTTGATTGATAAAGTTTCTAAGTTTTTTTTAGAACATACATATGTATTATAGGGTGATGTAAATCAGTGACAGAAAGTATGAGTAAAAAGTAAATTAACTTCTTGTATTAACAAAATGAATTGTTACTTAAACATGCATTTTTAAACTTTATGAGTTTTTATCGTTATTTATTGTGAGGAAACTTACATTTACTAAACTATATTTCGGTTTGTTTGAATATATACATTATCAAAAGTTTTCTGAAAACTTTTATTAAAACATTTGTGATAAAAATAATAGAATAGCAATTTATTTTTGTTTATTTGCGCGCTCTATGAACAGATTTAGTATTAAAAATTTATTTTTCAAGAGCTTTTCTGTTTTGGAATATCTATTGTTATTCTATGATTTTTGCTTGTAGGCTGTGGCTTTTCCCAGAGAACCTATATTTCAAATTTCACTCAGATCGTTCAATATATAACGGAGAAATTAGCAATTACGATAAAGGAGAAGGATATCTCTAAATTTATAAATTATTTCTATAAAGTTAAGGTTGAAGTTGAAATTCTCATTATTTTTAAATACTGATTAGTGATTACTGACTATGACTTTTCTCGTAGGGTGGAATGGGGTGAGATTTTACTATAAAATAAAGGAAGAACATTTTGTATTTTAGTTAGTACTATACTCGGTTTATAAATCGAAGTCAGTATTGTGCTTATGGAGGCAGTACCCGATTAGTTTCTGATAACTTAAAATATAAATGTTTTTGATAAATTATAAATTGAAATTGAGATCTGATCACCCCACATAAGAGACAGATTTACACAAACGCAATGTAAAAGAATATATAAAAGTATGCCTATGTTCCAGTACTTCGATTTATAAACCGAGTATAGTAGACTTTTGTTTCGCCAAAAAATTCAGGGTTCAAAAATAATTTCGAAAGTTTAGAAATATACTGTTTCTCGAATGAAAAAAATTTCGTAACAATTGTTTTTTTGTTTTATTTAAAAAAATTTCAGGTTCGAACAATCTGTTCTGACTTCTATAAAATGTCATGGAGAAAAACTTCAAAATATGCTTTTTATCGAAAATACATACATAATATTTTCATTAAATTATAAACTTTTACAACAACAAAAAAGTACCATATAAAATTTTTTTTTAGTTTTTTATCAAATGATGTTGATAATAATAAAAAAGTACATATAAAATTACATTTTCAAGAAAGGGCATTGAAACAATTATAATTAAGAATATAAAAAATAATTACAAAAGCGATAACCATTTTTATAGAAAAACATAAAAGTAGAGAGAGAGAGAAAAAAAACAAAAATATTCTCATTTGTAATGTGAAGTAGGTAGGTACAAGCTTCCGGTTATAAAAGTCTGAAAACCATTATACAATGAAATATGCGGTTTATTTTCATACTTAACCTATGAAGTGAAGTAACAAAACAGTGAAAAAAATAAAGAAGCATTTATATTTTCCTTTTCCAGACTCATGCATCTTTAGTTTTTACTAGAATGTGAAGTACATACATATTTGAAAGAAAAAAATTTAAAAAACCTGCAGAATTGCACATTGTTGATGTACGTAAAACACGGTAGTGTAAAATTAAAATAAAAAAGAAATTGCACTTAAAGAGGAAAAGGTCAGCAAATAATAATGGTGCTCTGTTAAGGTGATTTATGCTCTATAACCACAGGGAACCTATGTAATTAGATGCGTTTTTATATGTCTGAAAAATATTTCTGGAATTTTATGATATCACACCATTTATAAGGATATTTCTACAGAAAGGTTATACATATTGTGTTCCATATAGACCGTATATGTATGTATGTATGTGTATGCTAGACTATCACAGTCATTTATTATTTTGATTATTTTTTATTTTTCATGTGTAGTTCCTGAACATTTAAACTATTTTTTCTTATTGTAAATTTTTCTTTTCAGCTATTTTTTTTTTATTTGATTTACTTACAAAAAATATCAAAATGCGCTTCTACACGAACTATTTGGACTATCAATTTCATTATTAAAGTAAGACTTTTTTCTACTTCATACCACCTTTCTTTTCAATACTATCGAAATATACTGCTATATAAATAAATTCCTACAATTTGCCACAATCAATTTTAAAAGAAAGTTACATTGACATCAAATGTGAACAAGCTCTCAGAAATTGTGAAAAAATATGTGGTATAGATAGGTACAATTGCATCTCCTCTTCGTTTAAATTGACTACATGTGTTCTGAGTATGAAGTATTTTAAAAACATTTTTATGTATGAATTTGCAAAAGAAAAATACAGCGTAATTGAAATGGTTTCTTGAAAGTAATGATATTGTTAGGTGCTTTTACAGTGAATTGAAAAAAAAAATAAAATAAAAAAATCAAATAAGGACTCAATTATAACAAATTTTATATCATATTTTCAAGTTTTTGTATTTATATGTGGGTGTCCTTATTAAACGTACAAAAATGTAAGTGAATTTCAGTATAAAGCACGCTCTCTTTTCTTCATTGCATCATCTGAACGATATTATTAAATAAAATGAATCCGCCATGAAATGCAAATGAATCTGAAGAGTGAGCAGAAAACTTTCATAAGGACAATTGTTATTGATGATGACAATTTGTGGTAAATATAGTACATGAGAATTACATAAATGACTTTAAAATAGGAAATTTCTTTTAATGGTCGTGTTTTTTTTTTACTCTTCTCTTTATGATATAAATTTCAGGAATTAAAAAAAAAAATATTTCATAGAAAAGAAATTTGAGAAAAATTAAGTTAAATATGAATGAAAATTTCTTTTTTTTTTTTTTTTTAAAAAAAGATTTATTTTTAATTATATTTTGTGGTTCAAAAAAAATTAATTATGGGGGAAAAATGAGAATGAATAATGTTAAAGTTAACTTTGATTTACAAATATTTTTTGCGTTTTCTTATCTATTTATTTAATATTATGTAATAAATCAAATTCAATGAGCAATGAATGTGTAAAATAAAAAAATAATATAAATTTCGCAATTTTTTAATATTTTCCTTGAAAATGTGTAAAAAATAAATTAAAAAAAAAATATGAAAAAAATAATACATAATTTGAATCCTTCATTCTCAGCGTTTTTATTATTTGAGCTAAGATATTATTTTGGAAGATTTTTTGCAGACTAACTGCAGCAATTTTTTAACTTAAAACTGAGAGCAAATCTGAATTGTGAACGTCAGGACTCACTGTCACTACACTATATTAAAAAAAAAAATTAAAATTTTATTACAATCTTTTCTCTTTTTCAAGATCTTGTTTGGTTACTTCTGAATAAGTTTTCTTTTCTTAATTTTATTTATTGGTAGCTATTTGTAGCTTATTCAACTATACCTTCCTTTGAAACATGAAAAACTGGACTTTCAGACTGGACAGCTAGTCTTTTAATTTAGAATTAATATTTTTCTTTAATCTTTTAGTTGCTTATTTCAATTTGTTCGGTTGAAGTATATATTGAACAAGATTTTAAACATTTTGGGTTATTTTCTATATTTTTTAACAATCTAAAAAATAGAATCAATTGAAACGTGAAAATTGTTTGAAAGCAAATTCGTCTTTTTTGTTTTTAAATACTTAATTAAAATCTTTTCCAAAATGTGACTAATAACTTTTCGAAGTTTAAATAAAAAATCGAATTCTGTCTTTGAAAAAAAATAAATTTGAATAGCTGTTTTTCAATTTATACATAAATTTGTCGTATAATAAAATCTTGTATAATGTAGGCTCAATACAATCTATTGTTTGACAAGAGGGTTCAATAAATCATGATGTCAAAAAAAAAAAAAATAAAAAATAAAAAAAAACATCTACAACAAGACGTATAGTATCTCCATTTTCTGTATGATTTGTCCTTTTTACATATTTTACTCATTTTTGTTCTTCTAAAAAATTATTTACGTTAACATGATGTCTTATCATAAAAAATAAAAATAAAAAATGAAATTCAAAAATGATGTGTTGATTTACATGTGTCAGATTTTTGTTCTTCGTGTAAAACATAAATAATTTTCAAACCAATTTATCATGTCAAGCAATTTAACGAAAAGATATGTTGTTACATGTTTTCAACAGAAAAAGAGAAATTATACATAAAATCACATATTGTGTAACATAAGCCACAGCAGTAGCTAATTTGCATTTTTCGAAAATGAGAATCTTCATCGTTCAGAGTCGTATATGATATATAAATCAATCATCACAAGAAATTACATATAAAAGGAATTATTTAGAAAAATATCTATGGTAGTATAATTTGAGGTAATAAAAATCCTAAATATTTTAGTTGAGATACATGACAATTTGAAATTATCAATCTTTCACAATTATCAAAATTGAATTGTTTGCTGATTGAAATTATTGTTTTACAAAATAAGCTCTTTAAATGTTGCTGCTAGTATACGATACTATTAAAAATTTTATAATAAATATAATTTCAAGTAATTTAAGCAAGACGTATTGATGTTTTAAAGCTTTGTAGATTCAAGAATTAAAATTTATTAAAAGTTGAATGTTAATGAAAACATGTACAGCATGTTATACCTAACCTACTGTATCGAATGTCTCTAATGGAATAAACTTGGGTGTTTTATTGTTGATAAAGGAAAAGAAAATGAATGGCTAATTATGGTGAAAAATGATAAAACTGCAACAATGTTATAAATTTTAAGAATACGTACAGATATAAAATACTTATCTGATGGATACTATGTTATGAACTAACATTTTCTTGCTATTTATCGTACTTTTGGACATATTTGAGTGCTATGAAGATAAATGAATTGAGAAAAAAAAGAAGAAGCTTCTGTTGTTCAGAATTAAAAGATTTATAAATATCCTTTTAACCTCGATTAAGAATGATTAAGATCCTAATTGTCCGCAGTAATAAAATATTTCTTGATTAGAGTTGATTCATAGTACGAAAGTCAAATGTAAGTGAATCCCAGGCATGAAAAGTCGAAATTTCATAGAAAAAAGTCAAATTTTTGTTATCCTGTTCCATGATCAATGTGAATAATTCCATGCAAATGAAACAAAAAACTACTGTTTCAATGTGAATTATATAGTTTTACACGTTTGTATAAAAATGATAATGTATAATCCTCTACAATCGTGATATGAGCTTATATATGCTTTGATTTATTTACAGATATTTACGAATTTATTTTGCGTTTCCTTAGGTTCATGAGAAGTTCCATTGAATCATGAATCCTGATATTACTGAATATGGAATCATTACTTTCTATTTTTGCTTAGCGATTAAATAACACTGTTTTTATGACTTTCGAATAAAACGCAAACGAAGCACAAATATAAAACGCTACAACACACTGCTTGCCAGGGATTTTCTGTAAGTCATTGTCCTTTTCATTGATGACATAAACTATATCCATGTCCAATTCAATTTAACTTTTTTTTTCTTTTTTTTTATTAATTGGATTTCCTTCACAATCACAATAATTTTTTTTACAGTTTTCTTCATACACTTCTTTTTCCGTAAATTTTGTACTTAACCATTCAAAGGTTCAAATTCTTAAACTTGAACCGGAACTCCATCACACTTAAGCACATCTGAGAGGAAGGAGCAACAAATCTATAAAAAAAAATCCGGAAAAAAGATTTATCATTTTCTTACAATCCAACATAAAAACGATATACTATACTGCACCATTTTTTATTGTCATCATCATTAGTAAAACCATTGGATAGCAGCAATAGAATAAAAATATAAAAAAAAACAACAACTCCATCATCACCATCGTCTTCTGTAGTAAAAGTAATGGCATGAATGAGAGGAGTTTTCGTATACAGAGAATTTAGGTACTAAAGAAAAATATCTTTTATAAATGGTTAACCATAAAGTATTGGTGATGATGATGAAGATGATGGGGCTTAGTGATTTATTTCCTTTTCCAAGGTCTAGCCAGCATAATCGATTTGCTGTTAAATTTTCTTGTACGCATAATTTATTCTTTTGTTATCTTTTTTATTTTGGCGTAGATTCATCCTTTTTTCTAGTTTTTATTTATTTCTCTGATTTTATTTAGTAAAAATTGTTTCAGATTTTCTATCCAGTTTTTATTTTGAGTGGTGCGAATTAAAAATATATTTATACATTATTCTTTAATTTTTTTTCTGTAGTTTTTTTTTCTGTTTCATGTGAAATGGTCTGTATGAAAAAGGGATTTTATTGAAATTGACATTTTGAGTTTTTTTTCTTCATTTTTTTTGTGGGACATAAAAGTTGTAAAATTGATAACCTACATACATATATATTCTGAAAGCTAATTATATTTTTCGTAAGTGAATTTTTTAATGTATACGAGAAAAATTTTTAAAATAAAGAAAATTCTTAGCTTAAAGGTACGTTTTGTTGAAAATTTTAAATGTAAAAGCCTAAAACATAACACTTAATTTCCATAACTTCCTACTTTATTTATTCACTTTTTTTTTTGTTTGAAAATGATATTGATAAACTGAAGATTCCTGATGGCTGTTTCTGTTACCTGTTTTGTTTCTGACATTTCCCATATGGATTACATATGTATATACATAGGTACCTACATATATTCTATTTTACATATAGTACTATTGTAAATATACTCATATATATTGTGTAAAAAGTAGATATTGTTTTCCTAGGAATATTGAAGTAAATACTAAAAAATCAATCAAAACGGTTTTACTTCCTATTTCTATTGAAACGAAAACACAAAGTTTTTATCTGTTTTGCAAGTATAATACATTTTTACTATACGCCTTAGGCATAAGTCTCTTTAGAGTATTTAAAATTCAATCGAATTGTATATTCTGATAGAACCTTGAACGAAAACTCTCAAGAGGATAAAAGAAAACTTTAGCAAATAATAACAATGGAAAAAACAAGAAGAATGAAAAAAAAATAATAAAAAATTGAAAATGTAGTAGGTAAGTAAATATAAAAAAATGGAAAAATACGTAATCTAAAAGAAGGAAAGAGATCCTTAAAATATTGGACTAACATTTCATTTATAAAAATGATAGAAAATAAAATTTTACGAGGTATAATAATGTATTTTGGGTCTAATAATAAAAGAATTTTATTAAAATATTTCATTTTTTTTTATTGAAAATTATTTTTAGTTATTTTATATGTAGATCACACAAAGACATCATGGATTTGGAAACATACATGCTTTTTCCGTTTGTTAATAAGTGTTTCGGTAAATAATTCTCAAATAGACACACGAACATTTTCAAACTGTTTTAATGGAAAGATAGAAAAAGGTAAAGTTAATAAAAAAACTATTCAAATTTTTTTTCAGATAATTGATTTAAGAATTTATTATTCAATTTTTCAAATCATATGTCGTTTTTTAAAAAAAAACTATTAGAGCTTTTAATTATCTTTTTAAATTACAATTTACTCATAGATCACTTTTTGAAATGTTAAGAATATTTTTATAATTCCATGGTAATTGAATAAATTTTTTTTTTTTTTTTTGTAAAATTGAACCATTTATTAACTTAAATAAATTCATTTCTTAATTTTTTCTATTCATTTTTAATTGCACATTAAAAGTGAATAATTGAAAGTATGTTGCATTGCTGCAATAATATTTATTTCATAAAAAAGAGAAAACAAAAATTAAATCTGAAAACATAAAAGCAATTTGGTAAATTTTTAAAAATTTTCCAATATGTGCTTCATGAATGTGTGTGTGTCCACTATATATGTATGTAGAGAGAACCACCTGAAACAAATTTTTATGTTGGAATAAATTTTATTTTAAAACGTCAATTTTTTAGCTATTAAGTTATCTTCCCTTTTGAATGTGTGCAATTTTATTGAAAATTGAACGTTTCAGTAAGTATGTTTTTTTTTAGAATTTTTTTTTTTTTTAAATATGTATGAGAAAATTTTGTTCTGAACAGATTTTTTCATCGCATCATTTCGAATTTCATATAAATTTTAAAATGTGTTGAATGCTATATGGTAAAATGCATATACGTGTCCAAAAAAAGAAATACATAAAAAACATTCATGAAAATTATATTATGAATGCAGGAGGATATTATGATATTATTTTGTTGAATATGCACAATAATTTAGTGTCAATTATAGTTATTTGTTATACAATAAATTTTTGTGATATTGGCAGTTTTACAAAATATAAATTTTAAAATAGAATGTAAATGAAAGTCACGTAACTATAAAAAATACAATTTTTGTTTTCAACAAGTGGTTGCTTATACATTTTTATAAAATATATAAAATACAAAATAAAGGACTATTTTACAATAATATGTATATGTAATTTGTTAAAATGTAAATTTATAAATTTTATGATTGTTGAATGCATAAAATATTTTATTCGGTAGAAATTTATTTTTAAAAATAATAAAAATTGGGAAATAATACCGTTACCATTTACTATCTACACTTTTCTTTGGTTTACTTTCGCTGCTTATATATTAACATTTAATTTTATTCATTGAAAAAAAATATGTATTTATCTTCATCTATGTAGAATAGAAACTTCTTGAAAAATTGAAAAAAAAAGCTTTTTTTCTACATGTGCCAGCGCTGTAGCTGCTGTACTTTCAAAAAAAAAAAAAAAATATCCCTAACACTGAAAGACAAGAATATATTAGCAACTCCTTATCATCCTCTAACAACAATACTCATCATTCTTTATTGTCTGCATACTTGTATTTTTCATAAAAATTCATAAGATATTTTGCTTTTTTTAGTCCTTTTTTTATATTCACATTTTATTATTTATTATTTTTTATCACATATAAAATGATTGCCAGATATTTCATTGAAATGTCAAAGTATATAAAATATTTTAGAGTTACGATGTTTACAGTTTATTGAATAATGAACTTGTATAGTACACAGTTTTGTTGTATTGAAAGTGTTATGAATTAAAAACAAAAAATGATGTTTAAAGCTTAAGGTAAAACTTTTTTCGTATATGTTGCATTTGTTCAAAATATTTATAGAGTTCAATATCAATAAATTTTTAATGAACCCACATAGTGAATATAAAGATTAAAGAGTGATAGGTAACATGTTAAATGAAACTTGTAACATATGTATGTACATACATATGTATGTATAGGTATATATATCAATCGGAAAAATCATCCAACTTCAATATAAAGATATTAATTATTACTAACATATAACTATTGAAAGAATAAACCATAGACAAATGGACAACTACATGAAATTTATCCAATCGATTTCATATTCATTATTAATTGAAAAAGTTGAAATATATGAAAGTTTACCATATAAGATAGCTAGCTATACTTTGTGGTTGAAATAAATTCATGACACGGATATCTGTTTTGTTATTGTAATTGTTAATTTTTTTTAAAAAATTGAAATTTAATTTATTCAATAATTAAAAACGTAAATAATTTATCTATTTGTACAACAGGTAAAAATTTTGGATTTAGTTTTAATCTGTTTTATAGTTTATAAGTGGGTTCACACTAAAATTTAATCAAAGTTCTGACATGTCAAAATATGATTTAATCTTTTTTCTGATTTAAAAATTAATCTAAAGGAATAAAAAAAGAATTTATACCATTATCTCTTAGCACTTCAAACAAAACACACCGGATGCATGCCAACTATGTACAATTTTTGCATTCATCAAAAAATCCTTTGAATATAAAGAACGAAACTTTTTATTTTATTATTACTTTCCAAAATTCAGTGAATAAATAAAATTTGTCTTACAGAAGAAAACATTTTAACAAATAAAAAAAAAAAATAAAACAAAAAAACAAAAATTAAAAAAAATAGAAGAGAAACAAAGATAATGGAAAAATATAACATAAAAACGTTCGTAATTTATTTATAAATGATTTATCAGGCTAGTGAGATTTGCATGCTATACAGTAAATGAATGAATCTAGTCAATCTATCTAAATACAAAATTGATATAGTTAACTAATTTTAGATACAACAGAGAATATAAAAAAGTTTTTCTTCCTCTTAGAACAGTCATAGTACAAACAATAAAATGAACTTTTAGATAACAAGCGCAAAGTTAAACATAGAAGAAGAAAAAATTTTTATATCATGATAACAATGCTTCCTGTCACTCAACACATAAGTGCTAAACCAAAACCAAGTTAAAATTTTTCTCGTTTTTTGTCAACAAAAAAAAGAAAACAATTTCATTTTAAGTATGTACATAGATTTTCAAAAAAAAAAAAAAAAAACTTTTTCTGTTAAATGGCTTAAATTAAAAATTTTCTTTCGTGGTACATTATAATTGTTAGACTGAACTGTTTTCAATTTAAAATTCACTATTTTGCATTTTTAAGTATTCGTAAGTCGTATTTGAAGTTTATCATATTGTTTATTCATGTATTCCATTTTAATTTTATTTTCAATTTTGAAGATTTTATTCTGAATAAAAAATAAATTTCAAATTACAATTAAATTATTTTCATAATTATTTAAAAAGTATGGTGACCAGAAATCAATTGTGAACTTTGATCTTCTTGTCGTAGTCAAATGAATTATGTTACTACAGTACAACACTAGCAAAATTATTGTACGTTGATATTTATGTAATTGTTGTTTATTATCCTTAAATAAGGTACATTTAAATAACTGTTGTAAATAGGTGACATTAGAAACTTTCAAACACAAATATGAGGAGACGATGAAGAATGGTGTTGGTAATATGAAAAAAAAAAAATATGAAGGGTCTGATAGAAATAATGATCTCTCTGTAAGTGAACTTATATTTCTCTGACAAATAAATAAAATTGATGACGATGATAAAAGCAATAATAATAATTATGAAAAGACAATAATAATGATGGTATAACATCAGTACAAGAGTATTATGATCGAAGAAATAATTTACCACCCACTTTTCAAGTAGATGCTGCAGATATTGAATACAATTTTTTTTTCCTACAATCATTTAAATAAGCACTTTAAAAAATGAATATGGAATATACATACATATGTATATTTTTATACTAGTTGTATTTGTACAAAAACACTAAAAAAACCGTACCAGACAAGTGTCTGTGGTGGGCAGGTCATATACAAATAATATAGACTTTGTATATTCTTTTTAAAACCATATTGTTTTGATTTTGTAAATTTGTATTATTTTATTATAAAAATATATCATTAGATAAAAACGACGCCACAGATATAATAAAGCTTCTATTGGTTAACCTCTTATAGTCTCTTGAAACAGTCGTTTAATTTTGATACTGTTCTATACGAATATTTAAATTAGAAGTTAAAGTTCTGAAAAACAGGACATTCCTCTGGTATAATGGTTAGAATGGTTAGGTTTTTGGTTAAGTTATTTTGCTACGTCGCGGTATCTATAATAATAATTACTGTTTTATAATTCTATGGTGCTGTTAAATAAGTATAACACAATACATGAGTACATAATATCAGATAGTAGGAGAACATACATATATATACATATGTAGGTAGATAGATATAGGAGATATAATTTGTGTATTAAAATCGAAATAAACACATAAAAAGAATAATATCCTTTCTCTCTTATTTTGATTTTATCTCACAGTTTGTGAACACAAAAAAAAAATCATGTGGTTTATATATTTTTAAGCGTACTAAGGACTAAGAAGTTTTCTTTAATGTAACATACAGCTTTCATTCATTAAAATAAATGGAAAGTTGGCAGAAACGCTGATTAGGATTTTAGTTTATCATTTATTTCTCTAATACTTATGCTATGTAAAAAATGTTGGCGTAAATATTAAAAAACTTTTTTAGTGTGAACTGTTTTTTTGTTTTTGTGTTTTTTTTTTCTAAATTTAGTATCAATAGAAATACAGACAATTGGTACTGTTCATTCTGAATAAGTGTTGTACAATGCCAGGAAAAAAGAAATTAAAGCAAAAAATGACATAAAAATTAGGACTTTAATGGCAGAAAAACAAGTTTTTTCTTTGAATTAAATTTTTATAACTTTTTTCTTATTTATTTTTTAGTTTAAAACTTCAAACTTTAATAAAAATTTTATAATAATATATTCAAAGTGTGTGTAGGAAAATTGAAAAAATAAAATATATATCAGTATCTGCAGCACCTATAACCTAAAAAAATTTTGAAAAAAGTATACATACATATATAATTTTTTTTATTTTCCTAGAATTTAATTCCTTTTTGTACAATATTCAAAGTAATTCATTTATTAAATTGAAAACAATCAAAACCAATGTAAATTGTTACCTTGTGTAAATTTTATTTCTAAAAACACTTTTTCTAATGAAATAAACATTTTATTCTGATTTGTTTTTGTTTATTAAATTTGTATTCATTTTATATAATAAACCAAGATTACATTACAATTTTGTTTTTTTCTTCTTTTTTTTGTGTTCAAGGATCTAATAAATATTTAATGAACAATACAATAAACCAACAAACAATACGACAATGGAAAAACAAGAATGAAAAGTAAAAAGACTTGGCACCATCAGGATTAAGAGGAAAATTTTTATATATGTAGGTACCAATTGATATTTTTTCACAAAAACAAAAAGAAATAAGAAAAAACAAAAATAAAAAATCAGATATTACACATAAATAAATTGAAAATAACAAGTTAAAGTGTGTAGTTAGGGTGTCCCTTATTTTGTACGGCAACAATTTTTTTTTCTAAACCAACCTCTCATCCCCTAAGTTTTTTGTACTTGATGATGTGAAAAATACCTCAAATATTTAAAAGCTCTAGAAAATAATTTACCCGTGCCGCCAAAGAGTTCTTTTTACCTAAGGAAATGTATTAAATAAAAGTTCGCGATTAATAGATATTAGATGTATTGGGTTTTATTTTTTTTTAAAACGTTTTAATTAGCTCGCTTTCTTGTCTGTCTGTTCGGGTGGAATTTAAAAATTGATTTTTAACCAACTTTTTGATGAAAAAGAAACTTGAAACTTTATACATAGCTCAGAACTGGAAGACAATGCAATATTAACTCGCTTTCTTGTCTGTCGGTTCGTTATATTTTCTTAGGGAAAATATTTATTGAAATATCGATTGTGCGGTTCGATCTAGTATTTTTTCTAAATTAAATTAGGATACATAATAATCTAGCCTACTAGATTCAGAAATTCATTATTTCGTTGTCAATAATGTTAATAATAATAACTGTTTATAAGACGTGTGCGAGTACTTCCTAAATTGTACCTAAACTAAATTTATTGGAATATCGATATTGCAATTTAGTATTTTTTCGAGGTTCCTAAATTATTTAGGAATAAAATCTAGCCTACTATATTAAAATTGTCTTTTTTCTTCTCTTTGCGCAGGTATTATATAAAAAAATTAGTCTTGAAAATAATTTAGCTGCAATTCCGTTGTTAGTAATGTCCATAATAATTGTTTTTAATAATAACAAACTTCGATTTTTTTCAAAAAATAAAGGAAAAATATTTAAACAATATTTCACCGCTGTCAAATATTTAGGATGGATTACAATTCGCACAGCACAAACATACTAAATTTTGAAATTGGAAATTTACTAGAAGCAATTTAGGATTTTGGAAATTTAGGTTCAATTTAAGTAGTATTCTCACACACCCATAATAATAATTTAAAATCGATTGAAAAATTGTACACACAAGACTAAAAAGTAGAAAATAATTATTTAAATAAAATTTTTTTTTAATATCATATATCACGGACTGAAAAGTATAAAATAATGTTTGCTAGCCCCATACAGATTCTTAACCACATACAGATAATTCTGAAAATTTGTGATTGCGAATTTTTAATAGTTATGAAAATACTTGTAAGATTTAAAACGAAAACCGTGTGGCGCAAGATAATAGAACCGAGTGTAGAGAGTAGCTGCAGTTGAGAAAACTCACACAACATTTCATATCATTTGCAATTACATATTATTAATTATCTATTGCAGTGCTCCATGGTACCTATTTGAATTCGATGGTACGCTACATCTAAAATTGTAAGAATATTAATATGAATTTAAAAAAATATGAAACTAATTTCATAAATAAATTTAAGTGATTAAATATTGTGTTTTAAAAACAGAAGCAGGTAAAAATAATTACAATTAATAGTTATAAGGATGAGTTAAATATAAACAAGTTGACCTTTAAGTATATATCTTAAAATTTAAAGTGATTGCGGCACGGGTAAACATAATTTTTTTAACCTGTTTTTTTTGGGATTTTTTTGCAAGGAGGAAAAAAAATGAAGGGATGAGTCATTGAGAATCTGAAAGTTGAAAAATAAGGGACACCCTAGTGTGTATCTACTCAATATTATTTCTCATCAAAAAATAAAGTTAATTTTTGTTTTTGAAAATTTGAAAAATAAAACAAAAAAACTTTTTTATAAAACTTCAAGTAAAAAGCAAATTTAATTTAATTATTTTTTCGTTATTTAGGAGCATTACAAATATGTGAAATACCTATAAAAAATTTCCCCAATGCAGTTTTTTCTTCGATATTTTTTGTTGTCGTTGAAAATACGAAACAAAATATTAAAAGACTAAATAAAAACTAGAAAAATTAAAAATTTAACGAGATTCTTTCAGAAGTTTCGCATATATAAGAACAAATAAATTTTACAGAAACACAGAAAATTATCTTCTTCTTTTTTTTTTTTGAATTTATTATGATTAAAAATCACTGAAATAGAAATTAACATATACATACATACTATATGTATGTAACTGATTGATATTATAATATGAACGTAGAAGACAATCTATGTATTGTATCATGTTTTTGATCTTATTCCCAGTTATGGATGCACATGTGACAATTTTGTCTTTTTATAAGAAAAATGTAAATTTACAAAAAGAAAGAATAATAAAATGTGGTATCACATAAAAAATATTGTGTCTCTAATCGTATGTCCTTACCATGTACATTTCTTAATAAATTGTATAAAAAAATAAATTCTAAAGTACGATAAAATCTAATTTAAAAAAAAAAAATTAAATGAAAGAGAAAATTGATGGTTTAGATTATGATCACAAAAAATAATTTCTTATTTCTTTAAAATATTATAGAAATTTCGAATAATAACAAAGAAAAAAACTAAAATAATGCAAAGAAGGAGAAAAAGTGCTAAAAAAAAGGACCATAACGTAGATATCTGGGTTATCGTAAAATGAAAAAAAAAGTTTAGCTGACTCACAGAAAACTCTTTTAATGAGTTTTGTTCTAGTTGAACTATTTTTTAAATATAAAAAATTTAATTTTCATCGAAATTATACAATGCAATCGAAACTTCAATTTTCTTCGACTTTTATAAGTTTAATGTAAAAATCTCTTCTTTTATAAAAAAGCATAATTTTTCACAGAACAACTAAAACAAAAGTGAAGTTCAAAAAGAAAAAAATTTAAAAAGAGTAAGAAAAAAGAAAAATAACTTTAAATTTTTTCCAATTCATCTATTACACTTACTGAAACAGTTAAAAAAGTATTTTCTGGTTATTTTCTTGGCAACTATCCAAAAAGGCAAAATTCACACATAAAATACTTTTTTTTTGTTTTGTTTTCAGAAATATTTGAAGAGAAAATGTTGCAGAAAAAATACACATTTTAAATTTAGTGTATACTCTTTTTACAGTTCAAAAATTTTAAGTAGGATTACAAAAAGTTATCATGATACACAATGTCCATGCATTTAATTCAACTGTTTTTTTTATGTGTTGCAAAATTTGTTGTACAGTGACATCAGGTTAAAGATCTTCATGTTCATTCTAACCAAACACCTGATGTTGCATATACTTAGAAAAATAACAATATAAATAGAATTACAAGTAAAATATCACATTTCCAGAGTAATTTTATTATATAAAAACGAAATTGAAGATTATGCCAAACAGACCAGAAAACAAGCAAACACCATCATTTTGAAAATATATTATTTTTATTGCGCTAACTTTCTAATATTTATACGTTAAAGTAGTTGAAGTTAGTTTTATTGCTCATTCTAACTATATACGGAACATGTAATTTTTTCTTTTAATATCTTTAAAAAATAATATACATATGTATATAGCATATTTGAATTCTCCCAAAATTTAATTATAAAGTTGAAGAGATTTTGTAAATACGATTTTTTGAATTGATAATAAAATTTAGATATTTTTCTTGTTTTTTTAATATACTTCCTTGAAAAAGTATAGTTAATCAAAGGATTTCAAGTTTTCTAATTAAATTTTGCATTGGAATAAAGCATTACTACGAAGTTGAAAAAATAAAACTGGGTTTTCTGACAAGAAGAATGAACATTTCCCTCATCCTGCACTTTTTTTGCCTTATACAAATTTAGCAACTATTTAAATTCATATTTTCTACCTTTAATTTTATTTCACTACAAAAACTACACAGTGGTTTGTAAAAAAAAATCATTTCACATGCAAATAAGTGAAAATTTGATAAGAAAAACTTTTTTGGAATACAGCCAAAATTCAATTTTCAACTTTGTGTTTATTCTTTTTAAAATGTGCACGTTTAGTGTTATATTTTTGCAAATAATTGTATGTGTATTTATAAATTGCATATGACATAACAATAATAATGTCCTATTTTGTATTTTGGATACATGTATGTATGAATGAATTAAATCAGAAATATATTCAGTTTGAATAGTAACCACATATGACCGTTTTAAGGTTGAACTTGTTGAAAACAAGAAGCAGAACATAAAAAAAAACAAATTTAAATAGAATTGTACAGAATATAAAAGTTATTTGAAATTTTCTTAAAAATAATGTTCTCCTGAGATTAAGGTTGTATAGAAATTCAGTTTTAATATGTTGTAAATACATACATACATACAAACATATTTATATTCTCCCATGACCCTTGTTTGTTTTCCATATATGGAGTGGATAGAACAAATGGAAAGTTCAAGTAAATGTGCATACCATTTTCTACACGTGATTTCTATACAGAACAGTTTTCTAATTTAGGAAAAATAAATAACATTGTGATACTTTTATTGTTCTGTTTTCGTTCTGTGTAATAAAAAATTTTTTTTTCAAATCTTCTTCATTCAAAGTGAATTCGAATTATCATAAGGTTATGGATTTATGACTAACGCATTGAAGCCAATATACGAATGGGAGAAATTATAAATTTTAGAATTAAAATTGAAGAAAATTGTGATTTAAGATGCTTGTAAAATAATACAATTAAATTGAAAATTGGCATACAAAATCTTGGTTATATAACATGAAAAATATTACGTCACGTTTTAAACTGGAGGTCTTAAAATCATAAAAGTGGAATTTTACAAAAGCAATATAATTAATGTTTTTCGATTTACAGTTCATTGCATTTTTTAATTTAATTTGTTAGGCTTTTGATTTTCGAAATTTTATTGAAATTATTTGTTTTTTTTACTATTATTTGAAAAATAAAAATAAGAAATTTTGAAAAGTTTACTCTAATTTAAGTTAATTATTTATTATAAGCATTATTTTATATATTATTTCCTTGAATAGCTTCTTTTCATCTTTCAATATAGCGCATACAAATATTTGTTTATCTCAAAAAGCATTAATTTGATAAGAATATAAAAAAAATGTATTTTTCGTTGATAATCCTTTATTTTCATTTTCACAAAAAATATAAGATTTTCTATTAAGAAGATATTTCTTGTAACAGTAAAAACTTTTCCATTACAAAAATTAAAAAAATAAAATAAAAATTATATTTTGAATGCTAAAATGTCTTTCAACTTTCATATTAACAAATTGAAGTACCAAGAAAATAGTGTAACAACAAAATAATTCATTGTACTATAGGTACTCGTATATAGATATGTATGTACTTAAATATCAAAATAATGCAACTTTAATGAGATTTTGATTATATGTACTTTCTTTGATTCTGACATAACAACAATAAAGTATACTTTTTTTTGTTAAAACAAAAATACTTATTTTAAATTTTTCATATTTCTGTAGTAATTCTGTAATTTCATCCTTTTTATATATTCCATTTATAAAATTGGAATTAAAATAATAATCATGAAAATAAATAAATTTAAAAAAAATGAATTTTATACAATGTTTTGGTATTAATATTCTGTTTTTATGATAAATAATTTTTTTAAATAATTATGTTGCGATATCAGTTGAATCATGTTGTTGTTTGTTAAATACTCGTACATACATATGTGCATATACATATGTAGGATGTCATACATATGTACATACAGGGTATTTCACGGTTCGTGTGCCAAACTCAACGTGGTGGTAGATCTCGATGAGAAATGAAAGAAATCCTATGAGGGGGGGGGGGGGGTGGTTTTGTTTGTCTATTCTCAATAGCTTCCAAGATATTCAAGGTCAAAAATAATTTTTTTCGAAAAGTAACCAGTTCCACTTTAAAGTAACGACCTTTATGATATTTTAGGGTCAAACCTGAAATTGACTTGACTTATTGATTGGTTTTGTAGTTTTTCATGTAACAAAAAAAAAATGAGAAAAATAATCGATGGATATAGCGAAAAATAAAGAAAAGCCGAATTTTTTAAAAATGAACTTCTAACGGATTTTTATTATTTTTTGCAAACTAGGGTTTCTACGTGGACTTTTAAAACGAAGTTCTGTAATGTGGTCTAATGTTAATATAATGAATTTTTAATTTTTGAAATTATTTTTAATTTAAAGAGATAACGTATTTTTAATCAATTAAATTTTTTTTAGTACAAATTATTTTTAAAATTGTACTAGATTTCTCGAATATATTCATGAATTTTTTTTTTTTTTTTAATTTTCCTATAGAACAAAATAAGACTTACATCCCTATTTTCATCTTATTTTTTGTTTTGGATAACATGAAAAATTTAACTGAGAAGTACTTAAAAGTATGTATAATTTCGCCCAGAGGCCATAGCAGAACGCCCAATATATAACGAAGAAATTAGAATGATTTCTCTAAATTTCTAAATCATTTCTATAAAGTTAAGGTTGAAGTTGAAGCTTTCACTTTTTTTCAAAGTATTGAACTGACAGACATCTGACAGATATTTGACAATTCTCGTTGGGTGTGTCGGGATTTTTTGTTATATAATATATAAAAATTTTGTATTCTAGTTAGTCAACTTCGGTCGGAATTCAGTTACATAGTTGTAGGAGTAAGTAGTATATGTATATGGACCTTTGTGGTAAGCTTTTGGGGATACCTTAGAAGGCTTAGAATAAAGCTTTTCTGGGAACTGTAGGTCTAGAGTAAGCTTTATCCGATAATTTTGGAAGTCCGAAAACAATTTATGACTTAAATAATTATTTTAGTGTATCGACCATTCCAAGCATGACGGACGGGACATTGAAGCAAACTTTTTTTAATCACTTTGCTTTTACGTTCATATAGTTCAAATATATTCTTGTTAAATGTAGAAAACTAATGATCCACCTAAAAACCTACCAAACCGAAAAAGAAGATGTGTTCCAAAAACTCTTGTTTTAATTTTATACGGCGATAAGTAACTATGACGGACGGGACATAAAATGACACTCGTATTTAACAGTCATAAATTCAACATTAATTTTCTCCAAAGTATATTACTTCACATCTCCTGTTTCATGGTAAATTTTTAGGTGGTAGCAAACTACGACAGAAATTTCTTATTTCTCTAACTCGCGCAACCTAAGATATAACAAATTATGTTTACCAGGTGCGTATGACGGATGAACATGATGGACGGGACAATTGAAAAATACCAAATTGATTTTATAAAATAAGAGGAAAATAATTAAAAAAAAAAAAAATACCAAAAATGGTTTATTGGTCATACACGGCCATTATAAGACCCATACTCACATATGCTTCAGCCATATGGTGGCCAAAGACAAATCAAAAAACCGTTCAAAATAGGCTCAACAAAGTACAGAGACTAGCGTGTCTCAGTATCACAGGAGCTCTAAGAACTACTTCAACGGCAGCACTAGAAGCCATGCTCAATCTTCCTCCTCTTATTATACAAATTAAGAAAGAGGCACTTAATTGGACCCTAAAATTTCAGAGAAAGAGAGAACTCGAACCGGGTAATCTCACACACAATCTTCAAATTCTTGAAGAATTTGGGTCCCAGGACATGAAGGTATCAGAGGTAATGAGCTGGCAGACTCTCTGACTAAGAAAGGTTCCAACTCAAATTTCCTCGGACCAGAACCCTTCTGTGGACTACCACGAAGCCACACAAAACATAATATTAGGGAATGGGAAAAAACATCTCCAAAAAACTACTCAACCTCAATAGGAATGAGTTAAGAATCATCACGGGTCTTCTCACCGGGCACTGTCCACTTAATTATCATTTAAGTAGGATTGGGCTACAAGAGGATGACAAATGCAGATTCTGTAAGGAGGCCAAGGAGACCTCTAAACACATTTTATGCGAATGTGAAGCGTTGGCCTCTAAAAGAGTGCAACATATGCATCAACTTTTTCTAAAACCAGAAGAAGTTTGGTGTGCACCTTCTCATAGAATTTTAGGATTCATTAAAAGCCTTAATCTATGAGAAGCACGGGCTGTGCAAAAGAACTATAAAGGTCGAAGTGCAACAATAGTCCCTAAATATCTATCTATCTATCTAATAAAATTATGTAGGCATTTTTTATTTCCTCCAATGTAAATCATGTAAAATGATTCAATCTTATTGGATTATTAATTATTATTCTTAATGAGGTATATATTGTTTGTACTATGTATATGTATAAGCATAATGTAAAATAATGAATTGTTAGTTTGATAAACAAATACATAGTTAGTTTTTTTATACAAAGTGTAAAATAAAGAGTGTATAAAAAAGACTCACGTGGTTTCATTAAAAGTAATAATCTTTAAAAAATCTTAATCATCCAGAATTCCTACAATAAATTCCAGGTGTATGGTTGAACTCTAGCTAATAAAATAGTGATTATTTAATAAATTTTGAAAAAAAAGTTAAAAGAAAAGAAATTCTTGAAATACACGTGGTGTAAGATGGCTTGTGGAATAAACGAAAAATGGAATACATTTCTCAACACCGCCCTGAATCCTTCACTTAAGGACGTTTTGAAGCATCTAAATCTTCCAACTACAGGAAATAAAGCAGAACTCAAAATACGGATCCAAGAAGCTGTTAAGGACTTCAGCAACGGTGGCCTGAAAATCTTCAAGCATCTGCAAACGATCATGACGGTATTGATGGTAATGATAATAATCATGTAAGTACTAATGAAATTGAAAATTTAGATGTAGAATTACAAAAGTTACAAGAAGTAATTAGGAAACGTGAGGAAATTATAAAATTAAAAAGCAGATTACAAGAATTAAATTTTGAACAAAGTGAGGTCATGCAAAGGTCATGCAATTTTACACTCAAAGATATTGAAGAATCAATACCTACATTCAGTGGTGATGATACTTACTCTGTTCAGCGATGGATCGACCAATTTGAGGAGTCGGCTGAAATTTTAAAGTTAGACGACAAAACTAAATTTATCTATAGCAGAAGATTGCTAAATGGAACAGCAAAACTACTTCTGAGATCTGTGTCTGTTAAATCTTGGTTAGATGTTAAAAAGATATTAATTAATGAATTTTCAAAGTCAGTTTTAAAAGCAGACATACATAATGAGTTGAGAATTAGAAAGAAAAAAAAAAGAAGAAACTATGCAACAATATGTATTATGTATGCAAGAAATTGCATCATCTGCCGGTATTGAAGATAATGACTTAATACAATATATTATAAAAGGTATACCAGACACGGAAACTAACAAAACTATATTATATAGTGCTAGTGACATAAACGAATTGAAGCATGCCTTACATAAATATGAACGAATGAAAACAAATATACGTGATACATTAAATTATAATGCCGACTCACATTATTATAATAAATCTTATAAGAATCAATTCCGATATCAAAAGAAAAACAATAAACAAACCAAAGAAATAAATCATGCAAATGAACAAAATTCGAATTTTCAAAAAAAAAAACAACAGAGAAATCGTTTGCTACAAATGTAGAAAACCAGGTCACATTTCAACTACATGCAAGGAGAAAAACCCAGTTATGATGGTAGAACATAAAGATCCTGAAAATATACAAATTAGTTGCTCTAATTCATCATGTGTTCATCACAATGATTTCGAACATTCATTAAGGTATGTTTTTAACAATGGTGTTAATGAATTTGAAACTTCTTTGATGACCCTGATAGATTCCGGAAGCCCTATTAGCTTTGTACAGGAGCAGTTTGTACCAGCATGTATGATGACAGCAGTGCCAGTTGAAGAATTTTTCATATGTTGGAATCAACAATAGCCCACTTAATATTATAGGATATATAAGTAGCAAAATTTCTTTTTATAATTCAATTATTAATTTTAATTTGTTAGTAGTAGCACGAAACTCAATGTTTTATCCTGTAATTTTAGGACGAAACTTTTTGGATATGAACAATCTGGGCCTACAAAAGTAAAATAATAAATCAAAAAATGTTGTTGAAGAAAAATCATCAATTTATGCATGCAACACAGGTGAAACAACAACAATAAGTAATATACAAGATTATAGGTTATGTATTGACTATCGTGAGTTAAATAAAGTCACCGTTAGGGATAATTTTCCATTGCCGCTCATCGAGGATCATATTGACAGGTTAAAGGACAAAGTGTATTTTACAACCCTAGATCTTAAAAATGGTTTTCACCATGTAAAAATAAATGAAGAATCTGTAAAATACACATCGTTCATTACACCCTTTGGTCAATATGAGTACCTTCAAATGCCTTTTTGGTTGAAAAATGCCCCATCGGTATTCGAAAGATATATGAAATTTATTTTTGGAGAATTACTTTCAAAGGGTAAAGTTTTGACCTTTATAGACGATATCCTTATAGCAACATAGACGATCGATGAACATCTTCATATCCTGAAAGAAGTTGTCAGGATTATACAGGAAAATTCATTACAGATTCGTTATGATAAGTGTTCTTTTTTTCAAAACGAAATTGTCTATCTGGGCTACAAAATTAATGCAAAAGGCATTCGACCCAATGATAATCACATAAAAGCTGTAACGAACTTTCCTGTACCTGCATGCGTAAAGAATGTACACAGCTTTTTAGGTATCTGTTCCTATTTCAGAAAATTCATTAGAAATTTCTCAAACCTTGCAAAACCATTATACGACTTGATAAAGAAAAACTCACCTTTTGTCTTTGGGTTGACAAAATTAAAAACTTTTGAACTTTTAAAACAAAAATTAATTGAATCACCTATCTTGTCAATATATAGTCCACTTAATGAAACGGAACTGCACTGTGACGCGAGTAGCATCGGTTTTGGAGCAATATTGTTACAAAAACAGCAGGATAATAAGTTTCATCCTGTATTTTATTTTTCGAAAAGAGCATCTGAAGCTAAAAGTAAATACCACAGTTTTGAACTCGAAACTTTGGCTGTAATATATGCTCTACGAAGATTCAGGGTTTATCTTCTTGGTATAAACTTCAAAATTGTTACTGATTGCCAATCCTTTGCACTAACTTTGAACAAGAAAACTCTAAATCCTCGAATTTCACAATGGGCACTAGAGCTTCAGAATTATAATTATAAGATCGAACATAGAAATGGTGACAGAATGCCACATGCAGATGCTCTTAGTAGATCTATAAACCTTCTAAGTACTAACACTGATGAATCGTTCGAATTTGTTCTAGCTGCTACTCAGCGTCAAGATGCAAAGATTGCAAAAATAATAACAGAACTAGAAAAACGTGAAAGTTCGGAGTTTGAAATGATAGATGGGCTAGTCTACCGTAAAACAAAAGATAAAGTTCTATTTTATGTACCAGAACATATGGAGAACCAGGTGGTAAGGACACATCATGAAACATTTGACACACTACACATTGACTACTTAGGTCCCTTGGCAAATTCACATTCTAGGAAACATATTTTACTAGTTGTTGATGGTTTTACCAAATTCTTGAAACTATACGCTGTAAAATCACCTCATCTAGAGAAGCGATTCCATGTCTACAATCCTTTTTCGAAAACTTTTCTAGGCCTAAAAGAATTATTTCAGATCGAGGAACTTGTTTTACATCTGAAGAGTTCTGTGACTTTATGCGTGAAAATAACATTCAACACATTAAAATCGCAACTCAGTCCCCACAATCAAACGGACAAGCTGAACGTATGAATCGTATCCTAATACCTATGTTGTCAAAAGAATGCGAAGCAAATACAACATCTGATTGGTATAAGCATCTCGCCAAGATTGAGTTTGCAATAAACAACACCATCAATCGCGGTACAGGGTTTAGTCCATCCATGTTAGTATTCGGTCGCAACCAAAGAGGAATTTTCCAAAAGAGCTTGATAGTGTAAGAAACCAAGCAAGTCAAAATATTGAAAAGATTCAAGCATATAATAAAGCTCGCTATGATAAAACACATAAAACCCCATTCAAATATCAAAAGGGTGACTATGTTATGATTAAAAATGTTTCTAATATTCCGGGAGTAAACAAGAAATTGCATGCTAAATATCGAGGTCCATACGAAATAGATAAAGTCCTTTTAAATGACCGATATTTAATAAAGGACATCGAAGGCATGCAAGTGAGCCGTTTACCCTATAAAGGTATTTGTGCACCTCATAATATGAGACAATTTTCATTACAAGGAAATCCTGAATGCATGCATAATGTTGAAAATAATAAATAAATAAATAGATAAAATATATTTACTCATATAATGGAGGTCCAGATTGTGTCATAAACTAGACAAAGTAAAAACATAGAAAAATAATAATAATAATAAATATAATAAAGATTTTTTTTTATGAATAGACGTATAAATGTATAAGTAAAGTCCTGTAAAGTTTACATATATGTATTATTAAAAAGTTCAAATTCTTTTGTTAGATTAATTATGTACAAATGTTTAATTTTTCTTAAAAAAAAAAAAAAAAAAAAAAAAAAAGTATTCTCTTCAAGAGGATTGAATCATTATCTTGCTTTAAAGATGAACCGTAATGTATATAAATACATAAATGAAAATTCTTCTTTTGTGATTATCTCACAATGAAAATATGATATTCTATATAAATAATAAAAATTCTTATTTTCCTATTTCTTGCGGTAAACGCTATCATAAATGTATAATTTAAAAAAAAAAAGTGTTAAATACCAGCGTAATCGGGTCGATTACAATCGTCAGGTTAGCCGAGCTGTAGGCATTTCTTATTTCCTCCAATGTAAATCATGTAAAATGATTCAATCTTATTGGATTATTAATTATTATTCTTAATGAGGTATATATTGTTTGTACTATGTATATGTATAAGCATAATGTAAAATAATGAATTGTTAGTTTGATAAACAAATACATAGTTAGTTTTTTTATACAAAGTGTAAAATAAAGAGTGTATAAAAAAGACTCACGTGGTTTCATTAAAAGTAATAATCTTTAAAAAATCTTAATCATCCAGAATTCCTACAATAAATTCCAGGTGTATGGTTGAACTCTAGCTAATAAAATAGTGATTATTTAATAAATTTTGAAAAAAAAGTTAAAAGAAAAGAAATTCTTGAAATACACGTGGTGTAAGATGGCTTGTGGAATAAACGAAAAATGGAATACATTTCTCAACACCGCCCTGAATCCTTCACTTAAGGACGTTTTGAAGCATCTAAATCTTCCAACTACAGGAAATAAAGCAGAACTCAAAATACGGATCCAAGAAGCTGTTAAGGACTTCAGCAACGGTGGCCTGAAAATCTTCAAGCATCTGCAAACGATCATGACGGTATTGATGGTAATGATAATAATCATGTAAGTACTAATGAAATTGAAAATTTAGATGTAGAATTACAAAAGTTACAAGAAGTAATTAGGAAACGTGAGGAAATTATAAAATTAAAAAGCAGATTACAAGAATTAAATTTTGAACAAAGTGAGGTCATGCAAAGGTCATGCAATTTTACACTCAAAGATATTGAAGAATCAATACCTACATTCAGTGGTGATGATACTTACTCTGTTCAGCGATGGATCGACCAATTTGAGGAGTCGGCTGAAATTTTAAAGTTAGACGACAAAACTAAATTTATCTATAGCAGAAGATTGCTAAATGGAACAGCAAAACTACTTCTGAGATCTGTGTCTGTTAAATCTTGGTTAGATGTTAAAAAGATATTAATTAATGAATTTTCAAAGTCAGTTTTAAAAGCAGACATACATAATGAGTTGAGAAATAGAAAGAAAAAAAAAAGAAGAAACTATGCAACAATATGTATTATGTATGCAAGAAATTGCATCATCTGCCGGTATTGAAGATAATGACTTAATACAATATATTATAAAAGGTATACCAGACACGGAAACTAACAAAACTATATTATATAGTGCTAGTGACATAAACGAATTGAAGCATGCCTTACATAAATATGAACGAATGAAAACAAATATACGTGATACATTAAATTATAATGCCGACTCACATTATTATAATAAATCTTATAAGAATCAATTCCGATATCAAAAGAAAAACAATAAACAAACCAAAGAAATAAATTATGCAAATGAACAAAATTCGAATTTTCAAAAAAAAAAACAACAGAGAAATCGTTTGCTACAAATGTAGAAAACCAGGTCACATTTCAACTACATGCAAGGAGAAAAACCCAGTTATGATGGTAGAACATAAAGATCCTGAAAATATACAAATTAGTTGCTCTAATTCATCATGTGTTCATCACAATGATTTCGAACATTCATTAAGGTATGTTTTTAACAATGGTGTTAATGAATTTGAAACTTCTTTGATGACCCTGATAGATTCCGGAAGCCCTATTAGCTTTGTACAGGAGCAGTTTGTACCAGCATGTATGATGACAGCAGTGCCAGTTGAAGAATTTTTCATATGTTGGAATCAACAATAGCCCACTTAATATTATAGGATATATAAGTAGCAAAATTTCTTTTTATAATTCAATTATTAATTTTAATTTGTTAGTAGTAGCACGAAACTCAATGTTTTATCCTGTAATTTTAGGACGAAACTTTTTGGATATGAACAATCTGGGCCTACAAAAGTAAAATAATAAATCAAAAAATGTTGTTGAAGAAAAATCATCAATTTATGCATGCAACACAGGTGAAACAACAACAATAAGTAATATACAAGATTATAGGTTATGTATTGACTATCGTGAGTTAAATAAAGTCACCGTTAGGGATAATTTTCCATTGCCGCTCATCGAGGATCATATTGACAGGTTAAAGGACAAAGTGTATTTTACAACCCTAGATCTTAAAAATGGTTTTCACCATGTAAAAATAAATGAAGAATATGTAAAATACACATCGTTCATTACACCCTTTGGTCAATATGAGTACCTTCGAATGCCTTTTTGGTTGAAAAATGCCCCATCGGTATTCGAAAGATATATGAAATTTATTTTTGGAGAATTACTTTCAAAGGGTAAAGTTTTGACCTTTATAGACGATATCCTTATAGCAACATAGACGATCGATGAACATCTTCATATCCTGAAAGAAGTTGTCAGGATTATACAGGAAAATTCATTACAGATTCGTTATGATAAGTGTTCTTTTTTTCAAAACGAAATTGTCTATCTGGGCTACAAAATTAATGCAAAAGGCATTCGACCCAATGATAATCACATAAAAGCTGTAACGAACTTTCCTGTACCTGCATGCGTAAAGAATGTACACAGCTTTTTAGGTATCTGTTCCTATTTCAGAAAATTCATTAGAAATTTCTCAAACCTTGCAAAACCATTATACGACTTGATAAAGAAAAACTCACCTTTTGTCTTTGGGTTGACAAAATTAAAAACTTTTGAACTTTTAAAACAAAAATTAATTGAATCACCTATCTTGTCAATATATAGTCCACTTAATGAAACGGAACTGCACTGTGACGCGAGTAGCATCGGTTTTGGAGCAATATTGTTACAAAAACAGCAGGATAATAAGTTTCATCCTGTATTTTATTTTTCGAAAAGAGCATCTGAAGCTAAAAGTAAATACCACAGTTTTGAACTCGAAACTTTGGCTGTAATATATGCTCTACGAAGATTCAGGGTTTATCTTCTTGGTATAAACTTCAAAATTGTTACTGATTGCCAATCCTTTGCACTAACTTTGAACAAGAAAACTCTAAATCCTCGAATTTCACAATGGGCACTAGAGCTTCAGAATTATAATTATAAGATCGAACATAGAAATGGTGACAGAATGCCACATGCAGATGCTCTTAGTAGATCTATAAACCTTCTAAGTACTAACACTGATGAATCGTTCGAATTTGTTCTAGCTGCTACTCAGCGTCAAGATGCAAAGATTGCAAAAATAATAACAGAACTAGAAAAACGTGAAAGTTCGGAGTTTGAAATGATAGATGGGCTAGTCTACCGTAAAACAAAAGATAAAGTTCTATTTTATGTACCAGAACATATGGAGAACCAGGTGGTAAGGACACATCATGAAACATTTGACACACTACACATTGACTACTTAGGTCCCTTGGCAAATTCACATTCTAGGAAACATATTTTACTAGTTGTTGATGGTTTTACCAAATTCTTGAAACTATACGCTGTAAAATCACCTCATCTAGAGAAGCGATTCCATGTCTACAATCCTTTTTCGAAAACTTTTCTAGGCCTAAAAGAATTATTTCAGATCGAGGAACTTGTTTTACATCTGAAGAGTTCTGTGACTTTATGCGTGAAAATAACATTCAACACATTAAAATCGCAACTCAGTCCCCACAATCAAACGGACAAGCTGAACGTATGAATCGTATCCTAATACCTATGTTGTCAAAAGAATGCGAAGCAAATACAACATCTGATTGGTATAAGCATCTCGCCAAGATTGAGTTTGCAATAAACAACACCATCAATCGCGGTACAGGGTTTAGTCCATCCATGTTAGTATTCGGTCGCAACCAAAGAGGAATTTTCCAAAAGAGCTTGATAGTGTAAGAAACCAAGCAAGTCAAAATATTGAAAAGATTCAAGCATATAATAAAGCTCGCTATGATAAAACACATAAAACCCCATTCAAATATCAAAAGGGTGACTATGTTATGATTAAAAATGTTTCTAATATTCCGGGAGTAAACAAGAAATTGCATGCTAAATATCGAGGTCCATACGAAATAGATAAAGTCCTTTTAAATGACCGATATTTAATAAAGGACATCGAAGGCATGCAAGTGAGCCGTTTACCCTATAAAGGTATTTGTGCACCTCATAATATGAGACAATTTTCATTACAAGGAAATCCTGAATGCATGCATAATGTTGAAAATAATAAATAAATAAATAGATAAAATATATTTACTCATATAATGGAGGTCCAGATTGTGTCATAAACTAGACAAAGTAAAAACATAGAAAAATAATAATAATAATAAATATAATAAAGATTTTTTTTTATGAATAGACGTATAAATGTATAAGTAAAGTCCTGTAAAGTTTACATATATGTATTATTAAAAAGTTCAAATTCTTTTGTTAGATTAATTATGTACAAATGTTTAATTTTTCTTAAAAAAAAAAAAAAAAAAAAAAAAAAAGTATTCTCTTCAAGAGGATTGAATCATTATCTTGCTTTAAAGATGAACCGTAATGTATATAAATACATAAATGAAAATTCTTCTTTTGTGATTATCTCACAATGAAAATATGATATTCTATATAAATAATAAAAATTCTTATTTTCCTATTTCTTGCGGTAAACGCTATCATAAATGTATAATTTAAAAAAAAAAAGTGTTAAATACCAGCGTAATCGGGTCGATTACAATCGTCAGGTTAGCCGAGCTGTAGGCATTTCTTATTTCCTCCAATGTAAATCATGTAAAATGATTCAATCTTATTGGATTATTAATTATTATTCTTAATGAGGTATATATTGTTTGTACTATGTATATGTATAAGCATAATGTAAAATAATGAATTGTTAGTTTGATAAACAAATACATAGTTAGTTTTTTTATACAAAGTGTAAAATAAAGAGTGTATAAAAAAGACTCACGTGGTTTCATTAAAAGTAATAATCTTTAAAAAATCTTAATCATCCAGAATTCCTACAATAAATTTCAGGTGTGTGGTTGAACTCTAGCTAATAAAATAGTGATTATTTAATAAATTTTGAAAAAAAAGTTAAAAGAAAAGAAATTCTTGAAATACACGTGGTGTAAGATGGCTTGTGGAATAAACGAAAAATGGAATACATTTCTCAACACCGCCCTGAATCCTTCACTTAAGGACGTTTTGAAGCATCTAAATCTTCCAACTACAGGAAATAAAGCAGAACTCAAAATACGGATCCAAGAAGCTGTTAAGGACTTCAGCAACGGTGGCCTGAAAATCTTCAAGCATCTGCAAACGATCATGACGGTATTGATGGTAATGATAATAATCATGTAAGTACTAATGAAATTGAAAATTTAGATGTAGAATTACAAAAGTTACAAGAAGTAATTAGGAAACGTGAGGAAATTATAAAATTAAAAAGCAGATTACAAGAATTAAATTTTGAACAAAGTGAGGTCATGCAAAGGTCATGCAATTTTACACTCAAAGATATTGAAGAATCAATACCTACATTCAGTGGTGATGATACTTACTCTGTTCAGCGATGGATCGACCAATTTGAGGAGTCGGCTGAAATTTTAAAGTTAGACGACAAAACTAAATTTATCTATAGCAGAAGATTGCTAAATGGAACAGCAAAACTACTTCTGAGATCTGTGTCTGTTAAATCTTGGTTAGATGTTAAAAAGATATTAATTAATGAATTTTCAAAGTCAGTTTTAAAAGCAGACATACATAATGAGTTGAGAATTAGAAAGAAAAAAAAAAGAAGAAACTATGCAACAATATGTATTATGTATGCAAGAAATTGCATCATCTGCCGGTATTGAAGATAATGACTTAATACAATATATTATAAAAGGTATACCAGACACGGAAACTAACAAAACTATATTATATAGTGCTAGTGACATAAACGAATTGAAGCATGCCTTACATAAATATGAACGAATGAAAACAAATATACGTGATACATTAAATTATAATGCCGACTCACATTATTATAATAAATCTTATAAGAATCAATTCCGATATCAAAAGAAAAACAATAAACAAACCAAAGAAATAAATCATGCAAATGAACAAAATTCGAATTTTCAAAAAAAAAAACAACAGAGAAATCGTTTGCTACAAATGTAGAAAACCAGGTCACATTTCAACTACATGCAAGGAGAAAAACCCAGTTATGATGGTAGAACATAAAGATCCTGAAAATATACAAATTAGTTGCTCTAATTCATCATGTGTTCATCACAATGATTTCGAACATTCATTAAGGTATGTTTTTAACAATGGTGTTAATGAATTTGAAACTTCTTTGATGACCCTGATAGATTCCGGAAGCCCTATTAGCTTTGTACAGGAGCAGTTTGTACCAGCATGTATGATGACAGCAGTGCCAGTTGAAGAATTTTTCATATGTTGGAATCAACAATAGCCCACTTAATATTATAGGATATATAAGTAGCAAAATTTCTTTTTATAATTCAATTATTAATTTTAATTTGTTAGTAGTAGCACGAAACTCAATGTTTTATCCTGTAATTTTAGGACGAAACTTTTTGGATATGAACAATCTGGGCCTACAAAAGTAAAATAATAAATCAAAAAATGTTGTTGAAGAAAAATCATCAATTTATGCATGCAACACAGGTGAAACAACAACAATAAGTAATATACAAGATTATAGGTTATGTATTGACTATCGTGAGTTAAATAAAGTCACCGTTAGGGATAATTTTCCATTGCCGCTCATCGAGGATCATATTGACAGGTTAAAGGACAAAGTGTATTTTACAACCCTAGATCTTAAAAATGGTTTTCACCATGTAAAAATAAATGAAGAATCTGTAAAATACACATCGTTCATTACACCCTTTGGTCAATATGAGTACCTTCAAATGCCTTTTTGGTTGAAAAATGCCCCATCGGTATTCGAAAGATATATGAAATTTATTTTTGGAGAATTACTTTCAAAGGGTAAAGTTTTGACCTTTATAGACGATATCCTTATAGCAACATAGACGATCGATGAACATCTTCATATCCTGAAAGAAGTTGTCAGGATTATACAGGAAAATTCATTACAGATTCGTTATGATAAGTGTTCTTTTTTTCAAAACGAAATTGTCTATCTGGGCTACAAAATTAATGCAAAAGGCATTCGACCCAATGATAATCACATAAAAGCTGTAACGAACTTTCCTGTACCTGCATGCGTAAAGAATGTACACAGCTTTTTAGGTATCTGTTCCTATTTCAGAAAATTCATTAGAAATTTCTCAAACCTTGCAAAACCATTATACGACTTGATAAAGAAAAACTCACCTTTTGTCTTTGGGTTGACAAAATTAAAAACTTTTGAACTTTTAAAACAAAAATTAATTGAATCACCTATCTTGTCAATATATAGTCCACTTAATGAAACGGAACTGCACTGTGACGCGAGTAGCATCGGTTTTGGAGCAATATTGTTACAAAAACAGCAGGATAATAAGTTTCATCCTGTATTTTATTTTTCGAAAAGAGCATCTGAAGCTAAAAGTAAATACCACAGTTTTGAACTCGAAACTTTGGCTGTAATATATGCTCTACGAAGATTCAGGGTTTATCTTCTTGGTATAAACTTCAAAATTGTTACTGATTGCCAATCCTTTGCACTAACTTTGAACAAGAAAACTCTAAATCCTCGAATTTCACAATGGGCACTAGAGCTTCAGAATTATAATTATAAGATCGAACATAGAAATGGTGACAGAATGCCACATGCAGATGCTCTTAGTAGATCTATAAACCTTCTAAGTACTAACACTGATGAATCGTTCGAATTTGTTCTAGCTGCTACTCAGCGTCAAGATGCAAAGATTGCAAAAATAATAACAGAACTAGAAAAACGTGAAAGTTCGGAGTTTGAAATGATAGATGGGCTAGTCTACCGTAAAACAAAAGATAAAGTTATATTTTATGTACCAGAACATATGGAGAACCAGGTGGTAAGGACACATCATGAAACATTTGACACACTACACATTGACTACTTAGGTCCCTTGGCAAATTCACATTCTAGGAAACATATTTTACTAGTTGTTGATGGTTTTACCAAATTCTTGAAACTATACGCTGTAAAATCACCTCATCTAGAGAAGCGATTCCATGTCTACAATCCTTTTTCGAAAACTTTTCTAGGCCTAAAAGAATTATTTCAGATCGAGGAACTTGTTTTACATCTGAAGAGTTCTGTGACTTTATGCGTGAAAATAACATTCAACACATTAAAATCGCAACTCAGTCCCCACAATCAAACGGACAAGCTGAACGTATGAATCGTATCCTAATACCTATGTTGTCAAAAGAATGCGAAGCAAATACAACATCTGATTGGTATAAGCATCTCGCCAAGATTGAGTTTGCAATAAACAACACCATCAATCGCGGTACAGGGTTTAGTCCATCCATGTTAGTATTCGGTCGCAACCAAAGAGGAATTTTCCAAAAGAGCTTGATAGTGTAAGAAACCAAGCAAGTCAAAATATTGAAAAGATTCAAGCATATAATAAAGCTCGCTATGATAAAACACATAAAACCCCATTCAAATATCAAAAGGGTGACTATGTTATGATTAAAAATGTTTCTAATATTCCGGGAGTAAACAAGAAATTGCATGCTAAATATCGAGGTCCATACGAAATAGATAAAGTCCTTTTAAATGACCGATATTTAATAAAGGACATCGAAGGCATGCAAGTGAGCCGTTTACCCTATAAAGGTATTTGTGCACCTCATAATATGAGACAATTTTCATTACAAGGAAATCCTGAATGCATGCATAATGTTGAAAATAATAAATAAATAAATAGATAAAATATATTTACTCATATAATGGAGGTCCAGATTGTGTCATAAACTAGACAAAGTAAAAACATAGAAAAATAATAATAATAATAAATATAATAAAGATTTTTTTTTATGAATAGACGTATAAATGTATAAGTAAAGTCCTGTAAAGTTTACATATATGTATTATTAAAAAGTTCAAATTCTTTTGTTAGATTAATTATGTACAAATGTTTAATTTTTCTTAAAAAAAAAAAAAAAAAAAAAAAAAAAGTATTCTCTTCAAGAGGATTGAATCATTATCTTGCTTTAAAGATGAACCGTAATGTATATAAATACATAAATGAAAATTCTTCTTTTGTGATTATCTCACAATGAAAATATGATATTCTATATAAATAATAAAAATTCTTATTTTCCTATTTCTTGCGGTAAACGCTATCATAAATGTATAATTTAAAAAAAAAAAGTGTTAAATACCAGCGTAATCGGGTCGATTACAATCGTCAGGTTAGCCGAGCTGTAGGCATTTCTTATTTCCTCCAATGTAAATCATGTAAAATGATTCAATCTTATTGGATTATTAATTATTATTCTTAATGAGGTATATATTGTTTGTACTATGTATATGTATAAGCATAATGTAAAATAATGAATTGTTAGTTTGATAAACATATAACGACGTTTTGGGAGTTAGCACGGGTTAGCTCGCCGTTCCAGGATCAGGTTTCGTCGTTAATGAAGAAAATAAAAGTTCTACTTTTTTAAACAACTTATCTTATAAAATTTATTTTCATTATTTCATAATAAAACCTAATCTTTACAATATATTCCCTGAAATACTTAATTCTATTATTCAAAAATACTTTTTAATCTTAAAACTTAAATTCCTTTAAACTTTGATTTTAAACAATTCCAAAATATTTTTATCTTTAAAATTCAGGAAACTTAGTTCCTTTAAACTTTGATTTTTAAACAATTCTAAAAAAATACTCTCAGGGCCGGATCTAATGATTTTGGCGCCCGGTGCACTTATAATTTTTGCCGCCCTTCGTTATGAAATTTTTTTAAATATGTACGTACATGTATAAATGCATGTTCATTTGCCGCGCCACCCTGTAGGTAGAACATAAAAGCCCCTTTTTTTTAAAGAAGTATCCGTTATAGGCCTAATCCTCATTCAACATATTTTTTCAAATGAAAACATATTTCAAAGCTACTTGAAATACATATTTTCATAATATTAATCGATTATTTTAAAATTATCGTTTGATTTTGACTTTTTAATTAATTAAAATCTAAAAAATTTATTTACTTTGTTCCATTTGAAAAAATATGTGATTGTATCTTAAAAAGAAATAAAAAATATAAAATAAAATAATAATAATAACAATTCAAAACAATAACATAACCAATAGTAGTTATAAAAATTAAACAAAAATTATTCAAAACAGTCTTCTTAGCAAAACAAAAAAAAAAAAATAATAATAACAATAATAATAATAATAAAACGTTAAATAAATAGAAGAAATTTAAAAAAAGTATTGAAAGTAGCTTCCTTAGCAAAAAACATTATTTAATGAATAAATTTGTAGTTATCGTTCATTTATTTTTCAAATTTACACGGCGAGCTTTAAATTCTTCATAATCAAGAATTAGAGATGCGATGGTGCAAATTTTTTACTTGCACCATTTCAACACAAGTTTCATTGTAAAAGAGAAGAAAAGTGAGTATGCGATGAAATTCGTTATAATTTTTTCATAATCAAGAATTAGATATGCGATGGTGCAAATTTTTTACTTGCACCATTTCAACGCAAGTTTCATTGTAAAAGAGAATAAAAGTGAGTATGCGATGAAATTCGTTATAATTTTTTCATAATCAAGAACTAGAGATGCGATGGTGCAAATTTTTTATTTGCACCATTTCAACGCAAGTTTCATATTAAAATTTAAAGAAAATGTTTGTGCGATAAGGAACGATATAAATTTTACCATATAAAAATAAAATTTTGATAGCGTTGGAGCAAAAAGCTTTTCTGCTCCATGAGTTGAAATTGAAGCTGATGCCTATATACAGTCGCATTCTGTTTTGACGTTATTTCCTCTTAACACACAAAATAGTAACAATAAATGCAAGTATGTACATACATACATATGTAGTAATATTTTTAAATAAATGAACATCGAATATTAGTGCGTCGAATAAAAGGTACTTTTTAGAAATGTTATGCATATAAGAATCTAATATGAATATACATATTACATAATACATACATATGTATATGTATGATCATATATATTTAAATTAGTGAACTTTGAAAATTGTTCTCTTTTATGTTATTTTTTATTAAACAAAATTTAAATAAGTGAGCAGTTATTTTCAGCGCCCCTAAGTCTTAGCGCCCGGAGCGAGTGCTCCAGCTGCTCCTATTGTAGGGCCGGGCCTGAATACTCTGTAACCTTAAAACTCAGGTTCCTTTAAACTTTCAATACTTTTAACCTTAAACTCAGGTTCCTTTAGACTTTCAATACTTTTAACCTTAAACTCAGGTTTTGTTGCGACAGCTACATTAATTTTTTTTTGATGGTCATTTTTTTTGTACGCCACTGTACAAATTCAGTTGGCTGTACATTAAAATATTTAAATTCAGTTCATAATGGAAAAATAAAGTCTGCAATTCATTGGAATTGCAACTTAAAATTCCAATAAATGAACTGTAATTTTATATCCGTTGCACACGCGCAACAAAAAATTATAATCCATCACATTATTCTGTAAATGGCGTGATTTTCTTTATATTATAAAAATCACGCGATTTATAGAAAACATAAGAGAATTATTCGACTTAACTTCTTCTTCTTTTTCATCAAAATTCTCTTATTTTCTACTTACCTTTTTTATTAATATTCATTTTCTTTTAAAAATCTCTTAAAGACCTGAAACACATGTAATGGTATTTGCCGACGGCAAATACATCATAGTGTATTCACCATTTAATATCCATATTAATTACCCAATATAAGTTTAGTGCATATACCTTATATTATTTGACCCACATGACGTCATTATGGCCTATTTACTCATATAAATAACATAATGATATAGAATTTTCTAGTCCACACACACCATCAAGTTCCCAATATACTCACTATACATTACTCAATAAGTAATGTATGGAATATACCAGAACCATCTACATTAGTTCATATACCTGCATGCATACCGCTGGGTATTAATCTCTTGAATGTCGGCTTAATTACCTCATCATAGATAATTAAGAGACAAGTAAAGAGATGATACGAGGTATGACTTGTATATAAGGGAGGTGTGCGTTGATGATTTTTGGTTCGGTTCGATTTTGGGGAGTCTTGATCCGGTCAGCTACAGAGGAACACATGAAAAATTTTTACACAGAAAAAAAAAAGATATTTAAAATTTAAAAATTATCGGTATATACTTAGTTTTTTTTTAAAACAATTTCAATATGATTTTCATATAAAAAAATTTTATGTTAGTTAAAATAATTGACTTTCGAATAAAACAAATACGTGAATAATTTTATTTCGTTTGTTGTTAAAGGTATTCAATTTATTAAAAACTATTCGAAAAAAAAAAAAGTTTAAATTTGTGTTAAAAGTGTATTAATATATATACCTAATAATGTGCATTTGAATACAAAAATTGGTGAAAGTGATGAAAGTGAATGTGATTATAAAAACCATACATTTTTTTTTTATATACTCCTTCTTCTCATTCATATTATATTCAAAATATATTACATTTGAATCTTTTCTAATCAGAAATAGAGAAAAAAAAAAAAAAAAGAAAACAGAAATAGATTAAAATACATACATAGTAAGATTTTTTTTTTTCATATTTGATTTATTTTATATACATACGTACGTAAAACTAACAAAAAAAGTAAATATCTTCATACTATAACGAATTTTTTTTTTTGAAAACAAAATAGAAGAAAAGAAAAGAGAAGAAAAAAAAAAAAAAGAGAAAAAAAAAGGAAAAAAAAAAAAAGAAAACAAAAAGTATATATATATATTCATAACTTGAAAAATTGAATAGAACCACCGCAACCTGCTGTACAGTTTTTTTTTAGATCGAATCAAAATTTTCAAAAAAAAAAAAAAGAACAAAATAATCAATACATACATATAACATGTGAAGTTTATCATCAATTAATTATTTTGTATTTTTTTTTGGTTCGCCATATATAATTTTTCTTTAAAAATTATTTTTATTGTGTTAGAAGCAGTGTACTGTGCTAATTTTGTATATTTCGATTGTACTTTTATTCAGTTATTTAGTTTAATAGGGCCTTTAAATGAAAGATCTATGAAAAAAAAAAAAAAAAAAAAAAAAGGAATATATTTATAATTATGTTTCAAAAAAAAAAAAAAAAATTAAAAAAAAAATATAAGAGAATAAAATTTTATGCTATTAAAAATGAAATAATACAGTAATAAAGTGTATAATAATAAATTAAAATCAAAGTAATTTAACCTAAAGAAAGGCATTTTCTGAGTATTTGAAAAAAAAAAAAAAAAAAAAAAAAAGAAAAAAAAAAAAAAATTAAATTTAAATTAAAATGAGTACAGAAATTAGGAGTGATTTTGTTATTTGGCTTTTTAATAAAAATTGTATAGGGAAATGTTATATAAAAAAAAAAAAAAAAAAAAACAAACAATAGTAATATTAAAAATAATCGTAGCAGTTTGAATAAAAATCAAAAAGATGAAATTATAATATGAAATCTTTTTTTTTTGTACTGAAAATAATAGCTGTTTTTATATACTATATTACACATATATATATTATATACATTCACATAATTATATATACATAACAATTAAATATATATATATAAATACATATATTTTCTAACGAAGTATTTGTAGTGAATTTTTTTTTTATTTTGGAATGAAAAATAAGATTGAAAAATAAAAAAAAATAAAAAAAAATGAGATTTTAATATACAAAATATATAAAAAAAAAAAAAAAGAAAAAAAAAGAAAAAAAAAAAGAAAACCGGAAGAATAGCGGAGATCCAGAACATCGAAGCTCAGGGTCCTTCAACGGTACCGCCACGTGGGAGTCCCATCCGACTAACATCCAGCAGTACCTCAACTTAAGCATATATTTAAGCTAAGTAAAATTTTGCTATCTTATGTAAAAATTTCTAACAAAAAAAAATTTTTTTAAAGGATTATGATATTTTAGATAAATTTAAAAATTCAATATTAATTAATAAAAATTATAATATTAAAAATTTATATATTGATCATTTATTCATTGAAAATCAGTTATTTATAAATAACGCAAGTAATGGTTGCCCAATTTGTAGTTTGATTAATTTGAACAGGGATTCATTGTTTGATGAAGTTAGGAATGTTGACAAGTATTACGATGTTATTAATCAAAATTATAATTTTTTTTATACTCATCAATTAAAACATTTGAATTGTTTAAAAATTAAAAATAATGAAGAATTTTCACAAAGTAATTTAAATGAATACACGTCAAATAATACAGAATATTTAAAAAAAAAAGAAAAAAAAAAAAAAGTAAAAAAAAAATAAAAAAAAAAATGCAATCTATTCTGAGTTTGATGATAAATTTCAAGTAATATGGAATAAGACAAATTATAATCATTTTTTTTTTGATGAAATTAATAAAATTGACAATAATTACAATAAAATAATAGAAAATTAACCTTAGAAAAAAAAAAAGGGATTTTTTTTTTAATTTTTATTTTTTTTTTGATTGATTGCGTTGGGTATATACATATATACTTTTTTTTATTCGAATCCAAAACATGATGTTTTAGAGTTTGTTTGGACAGTCTGAGAGATCCTGTGAGAGTAGTGATGGAGCTGGAGGGGGTCCGTGGGGGGATGTCTCCGGTCCACTGAGGAGAATGTCCTGTTGTTTCTCTTTTCCTTTCACCTTTTTTTGGCTAACCTGGTTTCCTCTATTTCATTTGATTGCAATTTGAATTTCCGGTCTAACTTTATGTTACAGATATGAAGTTTACCTCGACCGGATGAGTCCAAGAACCACGCCCGGGCTGAAGCAGCCGGAACCCCTTTAATAGACCGGATAGGACTCATCGAGAGGTCTTGAGTTTGCCACAAAACAAATTTAAATTTTTCATATCGTAACAGTTTCTTTAAACTTTCAATACTTTTAACCTTAAACTCAGGTTCCTTTAAACTTTCAATACTTTTAACATTAAACTCAGGTTCCTTTAAACTTTCAATACTTTTAACAAACAAATAGTTAGTTTTTTTATACAAAGTGTAAAATAAAGAGTGTATAAAAAAGACTCACGTGGTTTCTTTAAAAGTAATAATCTTTAAAAAATCTTAATCATCCAGAATTCCTACAATTAAAAACTGAAATTATTATTTTTGAAATAGTTTATTAGTACTTATTTCTTTTTGATAATACACGTTATAAAGATAAAACAACGCAGTACTATTTGTCATAAAATGCATTTGGTAACTATTGATTTCAACTCAAAAATACTACATCTAAACACTTAAGGGTACGTGTGATGTGTATGTTATCCCAAATCTAACAACAATGCACTGCATTCAGTATAAATAGTGAGAAAAGTTTATCTTTTTCTCTCGCAAGTATTTTATTTTGAGCAGCAAACTTCAAAGCTTTTTAAAATGGATTTAGCATAAATCCACCTAAAAATCTTACTCAAGACAGTGAAATACACTGGAGTGCAATATCTTCCTATAGTTATTACGATCTTTGGTTAAAGGGCTGGAAGAGGAAGCCTTGAAAATTTGAATAAGTATAGGTAATATTCACTTTTTATTAGCTACATTACAATTATTTTTTAACACACTGTCAATACAACTGCTTAGAATCAACTAAACTTTATAATTTTTGGTAATTACAATTTGATCGAATTCAGCATAACTGATACTCATTAACAGTAATAATTAAGTAAGTATCGGTATGCAAGTAAATACAATATGCAGTTATTGCTGATAAAAATTTAAATTTAAGTTGTTCAATATTTACATAAATATAATAATAGACAAGGAATATAATAATAAATGGCCTTTAACGTCTACATTATACAAATTCTAGCTTAGGAAAGTTTGACTGTATTTTGAAATTAATGTTATAGGATTGAATTAAAATCAAAGTTATAAAATTTATTTATGGTTAACTTTGTTTGCTTTCTCATTAAAGTTTTATGTATTTATTATACATATTTCAAAACAAAATCTTTTTTTTTTTTTTTTTGAGTTATAAAATAATATGTGTAAGTATTATTATACACTTGCCGTTTAATTTTCAATTCTGATGACATTTTTGAGATACATACCTACATGTGATAAACGAATAATGATGACAAGCTATATGTGGTAATAGGGTGACAGAGATAGGATTAATACAATCACATATGTCAAGGATACTAAAGGGATGATAATATTTTTTTCCTTGTTTTAATATTGTTGTTTTTTTCCACATGAAATATGAGACAGTTGTGTAAGCAAATATGAAAGCTAAAAATATATGATGTTTTTTTTTTAAAACATATGATGTGTGGAATAATTGATATGTAAAAACATTGTGACAATAAATTAACAAAACGTGTAAATGGCTGAAGGATATTGTCAAAATGATGGATTTTATGAAAAAAAGAAAGAAAAACCAACAAAAGTAAAGACCGAAGCAAAAAATATGTTGACAAGTTATTATTACTGTCTTTTTTTGTATATATGTACGTATATACTATATATGAATTTTCCTTAAATTTATAGTTTTTTATTTTATTTTTAAGGAATGTAATATTTAGCGTATAATATTTTTAAAGAGTTTAAGTTGATTTTTTTTTCTTTTTTAATAAAAAGGAAAATACAAAACTTGAAAAGAGCGTACAAAATTTTTTTTAGGAGAGAAAAGAATTTTTATGTTTTAAATTAAAAATTGCTACAAGCACTTACTCTTCTTTTTCTGTTTGTTTTTTTTTTTTTATTCTTATTTATTAATATTAATGAGTTAAGAATTTCCACTGAAATCTAAATAAAAGAAACTTTAATGTTTATTAATTTTTGTTTCTTAAGAAATCATAATTTAATAAATTTCTAATTTTTATTAATGTTGAAAATGTTTGAAAGCAAATACCCGGAAATAATACATATACCTTAATCAGAATAAAATATCAAATGAATAACTTTCTTAATTTAGTAAAGAGAAATTTAATAATAAAAGTGACTGAAATGTTTCAATTATTAAAACATATTAATTAATGGACATAATCTTATATGGAATGAAGTAAGAATTCCCCATAATGTTGAATGTTTATTTGAATTGTAAAAAAAAAACAAAAACTTCTTCAAAGGATCATGAAATCTTGAAGTATTAGTATGTACAACATATATACATATATTTATACTCTTAAATATAATACATATGTATTTATATATAATTTGTATAAGATAGTTTTCTTGTGTATATGGATTTGTTACTAAGTAAAAAGTTTGTTAAATCTGTTTTAATAACTTATGGGTTCAAGGGAAACAAAGATTAAATAAAATGATAAAAAATGCTAAGAAATGTAAATGAAAATATACAGAAAATATCAAGAGACATAACCCAAATGTGTTAAATTTATGCACGCACATACACAACAAGACATATTGATAGCTTTTTGAGTTTAAGCAGATTTTAAGAATATCATAAAATATACAATGTTATGTACATACACACATGTATATGTGTGTACCATATATATACAGTTCAGTTTTACTACTCTATTTACTACTACATATGTTCTATGCATTTCTCTTAAAAAAGATATATGTGTTCTAAAGGGTCAAACTAATTGCACACTGAGGATTCATTATGTTATGTAAATTTTATTGTAACAAAGATTTTTCAAGTAAGTTCACTTCATATATATATATACGTACATTTGTTTCCTAAAGAAAATGTGAAAGAATAATTCTTTGTTATACGAACTAGATTCAAGGATTTGATAAAGGCAACATTTTTAGTAGTATGAAATGAAAATATCTGTATTACCTGAATCTGGTGGTATCTTATAGGTTTACATACAGACTATAATTTGAATCTTAGAGTATATTTACCAGAAAATCCTGGAGAAATGTTGATATTATATCACTTCAGTTTATGTTTTGTAATTGAGTATCACATACATAATTTGTATAAGAATATTTTTCATACTGAGTATATGTATTTTATTAGATGCAAAAAGGATTATTTACAAAAAAGGGGATACTTACAAAAAAATATAGATAAGATTTAAAGTTTTTATAAAAGATTGTTTTAGTATGATAAAATGTGATTATATAATTTCATCTGATTTATGTAAGGACTTGTGTTTATATAATCATAAATACCATACACACATATGTGAAAGGTACATTAAACTCAGTTTCAGTTATTTAAAAAGGATACAATTTAAAATTTAATAGTGTGTAAGAAAAGGTTTGTAAAGCCTAGGGTAATTTTGAGGTATTTTATGACAAAATTATTATACATATTTTGGAGCAGTAAAAAAATAATAGGTACAAGCATGAGAAATTTTTATTGTTCTTTAGAAAATTACATATTCAATATACATATTTATTTGAACAAGAATATAATAGTTATAACATTAGAATGAATTTCTAATTATCTATTATAGAATTCATGTAAAAATGTAATAAAAGATTAATTGAGCAGCAATGACGCATGGAGCCTAAGAGGCTGGGATGTGTAGAATGAAATAAAAACCAAAAAATAAAAAGCTTTTTCCCAATCTGTGTTTCACATTCTTCTAAATGAAATTCAAAAATCAATATTACTCGTTAATATGAAAATGGACACAAAGATATTCTTATAGTGAAAATTTGATTAATAGCTATTTGATGCTTCAAATTTGAACAATTACTTACACACAGCACCAATTTTAATAAATGACATTTCGTTTTACTCACTTAATTTATATTAAAAAGATGTATTAATTCACAAATTTTAAGGATTCATAATATACATATATTAGCTTGATGCCAGATTAAAATTAATTAAAAAAAGTCTTTCGCAATTTTAGCTCGAGAAATAAAAAAAGGATTTACATTATTACTTCAAATTCGCTTATAATCACAATGAATGTGTTTGACGCTTCCACCCATCATATACTTTTTTTCGTAAACATTTAAAGTAGAATACTAAAATGCAAAACATGATTCCATTAAAGAAAATTATATACTTCACACACCTGAATGGAATTATAGCATGTTACGTAAAAATTTCATTACATCATAATGGTTATATAAAAAAAAATCTGAGAAAAGCGTGACATCAAAAAAATATAAGAACGGATAATGTTTACAATTTGTCTTTAAAGAGTTAAGAGAATGATAAGGGATATGATTTTAATCTAGTGAATAAAAAGATATAATAAGGAAAAATGTAGGAAAAACACGTAAATTGATTATATATTTTGTTGTCAGCTAAAATAAAAAAGTATCTTTGTAGTTGTTTCGTGACTATATACTTATGGATTTATAATTCCTTAAAAAACACACCACGTTATCCCGTTATTTCACTAACACTATACAAAAATACATTTTTACATAAAAACAGACGATGAAATATACAAATTACAGTATTCAAAAAAGGATTTATAATCTCACTCACAACAACAAAAATTATAGCAAAAGTGAAAGATTAGGGTGTCTTTGATGTGTACACCTGCCTCTTATACATTTTTTTTCAACAAATTTTTTAAGAAGTAAGAATTATTTTAAATGTAAGAGAAAAATTAGTTGTGAAATAAAAGATGTGTATATGTACACTATACTTTTAATAGTTTTTTCTTTGCGCATATAGCTCACCCAGTAAACATCAATATAAAAATGAAAGGACTATAAGAAGAGCAAATATTATTTTATTTAATATTTGGATAAATGATAAAATTCTTATAACGAATTTAAATTCATATAAAATTTTTTAATAGTAAAAAGGAAATAGCATTTGAGATGCTAAAAATTTAATTTAAAAAAAAAAAATCTATTTCCATAAGTTTATGTGTTTTTGTAAGCTTGTTTTTCTAGACTAACGAAGTGTAATAATGTATATTGTACATAAGTAAAGTTCCTAATCGTATTTACTGAAAACTTTGTAAATAAAAATTTTAAAACTATGTTATTTGTAAGATTAAATAAAACTTAAAATAATATACTGAAATATTTTTCTTCAATTTTTAAAGATTTTGTGAACTAAGAAGTCTGAAATACTATGTTCACCGCAAAATAAGAGGTTACTTTTCAAGTTTTATTGTTTTCGTGAAAATATCTTAAATATCAATTTAATGAATTCTATAGGAAAAATTTTCCCATATGACAGAAAATTAAAAACTGTTTGAATGAAAAAAAAAAAAAAAAAAAAATTGTCTCCTTTAATTTTATATATCTACATATTGTCTTTAAGCAATAAGTTTTCATTACCTTTTTTATTTCTGAAATGTGGCTTTTTAGTATGGATGTAGTTGAAATGAAATAAATACCTGTAAATTTTGTAAAACCATACTTTACATACTTTACTTCTTCATGTTATGTATGACTTTCAAAACAGTTTCTTTTACTTTTGAAATTCCGTTTCAAAAATATTACATTTTATTTTATTTAAAACTTTTCGAAACATTTTTTTTTTTTTAACTTCTGCTATGTTTGATTAAATTTTACTTTTCTACAGAGTTTGAATTGTCCATTTAATTACTTCCTTTTGTTTTCAAATAAACTGAATGAATAAACAGTTAGAGAAAATAAATAAATATGTACGGATGACTGATTATTGTTGTATACTTATGTTGGCTATATTTAATTATAATTACTTTAAGTCGTTTTTAAATAACGATAAAAGTTTGTTAAAGTTTGTCGTTTACAAAAGGATGCAGGTGCATATTGTAAATGATTCCTATTTTTATGAGCTTAATTGTGTCAAAGTTAATGAAGTTTTTCTAATGTTTTTATTTTTTTGAATTAAAACAGAAATTTTCATTCGAAAAGCAGAAACCGAATATTCGATACAAATTATAAAAGCCATTTTGAATAAAAAAATTGTTTATTTATTAGAAAGTGCTAAACAGTAAAAAACTTTTTTTCGTAATTTGAAAGGTGATATTTATTAAACACAAAGTATTACTTTTTTTTTTCTTTCAAAAAAAGTGCAAAAATAAATACTTATTTTTTATTTAATCAATAAATTTTCTCTAGAATTCATTTCATCGAAAAGTACCCTAACCGAATTGATTGTATTAATCAACTTAAGTGATTTACCATACTTTCAAAATAATGTAAACATTTATAAATTTAAAATGTTAGATATACATATCTATGCAATACTCGTATCTATGTATATATTTCGTATTTTCTGAAATATACCATAAATTCACAATTTTTCTCATTTCAATTTTCAATCTTATTTATTTTCATGCATTATTTTTATTTCAGAAGCATAGAAAAACAAACTTCGAATAAACCAAATCACAGCCAGCTAATTCATTTCTTTTTTATTTTCTTTAAAAAATGCAAACTTTATCGTAGATACAAACACTTATAGCAACTAAATCCTCTTTTTATCTTCCAAATTTCCTTATATACAATGATTTACTTGCTTATATTAAACTATATAAGACTAATTTTTTGTCAATGCACAAAAAAAAACCCAAAGTTTTTCACATTCAAAACTTAATACCAAGGAAAAAAAATTATTTTCTTTTAAAGTTTTTTGAAGCTAAATTACAATTTTCGAAGACGACAAAATCTCTTCAAGTTACTTTTTTTTCTCAAGAAAAAAAAAATATAAAAGGATAAATTTTATATATTATTTTATTCAAAAATGTTGTTATAGGAAGTACTTTTTTTAATCTTTCTGTTTTGCTTTAAAACACTTAAGCAGATAGCAATATAGCATTCTGAATTAAGAGGAAAAATTTTAATTGCAACTCCCTTAAGCAGTTTTCAACAGCAACAACAACTTTTGTTAAAGTTTATAAAGTTTTATTTTTCTACAATTTCTTTTTTCTCTTCACTTTCACCATATAACTATCTAGTATGTATAGAAAGGTTTTTTTGACTTTGAATAAGTGGTAATATATTTCTTCCATAAAATACAAGAATCTTGTTGATTATATATTTTTTACATCCGGAAAAGTTTCATTCAATGTTGTATAGTGTTTAGATCCTATCTAATTAGGGCATAAAAGGAAGCTTTAAAAGATTAGAAATTTATAACAGTACATGAATGATGCTACATGAAAACAGGAATAATAACGTTATATATTAAGGAACAAAAAACAAAAAATTAATATACTAAAATTTAAAGTGAAAAAATAAGGATATATGTGAGGACAAAAAAAAAAAGAATAATAACTACGAAAAATTATATTTAATTCCAAAAAATTAGTCTTCAATTTATACTGTATCTGTTTTCTGTACTAATTCACATGAAAGCTTAAAAAGTATAATTTAGTTAAAATATATTTTAGATAAAAATCAAAACAATAACGAATAATACATATATAAAAAAAACTATAAACCATCTTAATGAGATAGTTTTTCATGAGGTTTAAATAAATCCATTTTTGGTTTTGTACATTCGTGGTATATAAACAATTCAATAGTGTAATGTGGTACAATTTAATCTAGATTACGAAAAATATATTATTTGTGTTTCTTGTTCAAAATTTTAAAGCTTATATGCATGTATCTATATAAAATCGATATTTCACTATAATATTAATGAATTAAAATTGAGATTCAATTTAGATGAAGAATTTTTCTAGGTAATCATTTTGAAGGTGTAGTAACTGAAAAATATGAAAAACGACATTCGATTCGACCGGGAATCGAACCCCGGACCTTTATCTTTCCGGGGTAATGCTCTTAAACCATTGAGCTACCGAATGCCATGTCGCTTGCTGTTCTCAGTTACTACCTAATCATTGATGAAGAATACTCAAACCTCCTACAGAGGTAAAGTAAGTTTATGGCTTGATAATTGGTTTTTAATTTCTCAAGTTTACAGCAAAAAAAATATAAATACACGTCACTTCATTATTTTGTTACGAGTTTTAAATTTAAAAGAAAAAATTAGAAAATTACTTGAAATAACCGGGATTGGACACTCTCCTTTGGGTTTAAAGATTTATACTTATATATACATATATTATGTATGTATGTAGTATTTATCTTAAAATTATGCTGGTTTTACAAAAACAGAAAATCTGCACATGTAAACATCATAGTTTTTAATAAAATATCTTTGAAACGTTCTTTTCTAGAAGAACGACCATCACAATATAATTAGAAAAAAATGATATTATTAGACACTTTTTGTTTTTGTATTTAAAAAAATGTTCATTACACATTATCATCCTTTTCTCTGTAAATTTTCAACCTTGTAGTATTTTAATAAAATTATCGACATCCTTAAAAGCTTTTTATTTATGTTTTTGAAAATTTTTTTTCATACTTTGCTAAAGCGAAAAGAATAAAATTATATTGTTGTCCCCATTTACATGTAGAAAAGATTAAAAGTAACGACTTAATTAACAGTAAAAGTTAATAAAAGGGGAAAACAGGAATCACAAAACAGAAAAACTTCTAGCCTACATTAAATTTTTTTTTGTTTACGAAACTATTATACAAACTCTTTTTTGTAATTATTTAGAAAAAACAACAACATTAAAAAAGTTATCTTTTTGTTTAAATAAATATATAACGGTAAATTGGTAGAGGTACAAGTATGCCTACCTAAATTTTTTTATTTGGTTGTTACAATTTTTGAATGGGAAAATGTTAGGTTAGAAAGTAAAATTTATATTCATTAATTGCGAATAATATGATTTTCATGCGAAACTCGATTAAAAAAAATGTTTCAAAATGAGCTTGCTTTTATATGTGATATGTACATACCTACATATATAAAAAAAACAACCAAGTGACATGGTTTTGGCAGCTTTAACTATCATCATCGTAATTCGTATGATGACTTTGTACACAAAAGAATGAATTTACATGAAAAAGTTTTCAACAAAGATGTCGTAAAAATAAAAAAATATATATAATAAATTAACTAGACAACATTGTTACGTGATAAGTTACCATTTGAGAAAATTGTAGCTATATTTTCCTAAATGGTAACATACATACATATTTGTTTTTATGTGTTCCAAAATTAATTTTTTTATATCCAATAAAAAAAAGTTATGTTTCGTAAGTGCAAAAAATTGAAATTTATTTAAAACAATTTTATTTTCAAACAAATTCAAGATGTTTTAAATAAAAAATACAAATAATATTTCGATAAACATTATATTTTTCGCGATTGAAAGTTTTTATTTGTAAAATGTTAACTCAATTTTATATTGATTTATATTTTGTTAAAGCTAGAATATGAGTGAAAGGAAGCAAAAATATGTTTTGTTTTTGGATTTTTTTTTGTTGCGTCCTTTTACTATTTGAAAATATATTCCTTTAGCTTTTTATGTATATTTCCTATTTTTAATCGAAGCATGAATAAAAGTTCTATGTGCGGAAGAATGAATTTATTTCAACTGTATAAATACTCTAGTAGTATACATATTAATAAATAGCTATAACAGACGAAATATCTCGGGATAACTGAAATGAAACAACAAAATAATAATAAATAAAGTTATTCTACCGTTACACAAAACAATCATTTAGTACAAAACAGAAGGAAATCCTTTAAATAAATGAAAAAAAAAATGAAAATACTTGAATAAATTTAATAAAAATTCAAAATTTTAATATTCACAAAATTAAATTTTACAAGTCAACATTGTGGTAGTAATTTTACGTACCTGTTTACTTTAAAATGTATTTAGAGACATCAATTAAATTGGATTAAATGTGAATGTGAAATATTGATTGATATCTTATTACTTAATATTTAATCAAATCCTTAGTGATTAGATTTTCAAAATTTTCGTGATGAAATTTCTGTTTATATATTATCTGTTCCATACCTATTTATATACTTGCATACCATATATCAAATATCTTTTAGATGAATTTTAAATTGAAGAATTGAATTTGATGCATGAATATTCAATTAAATATGCAACAAAGGTACATACCTTTTTGACTTTTCATACATATACATATGTTCATATACTGAAGCCTGCTAGAAACCACATAAATACAACACATCATTTACTATCTGTCCTGGAATCTGTGTTCTTGTAAAATATGTTTATCCTGTATGATTACAAAAAGCTTTTGAACACAGTAGCTAATGAAATCAAAAATTAGAAGGACAAAGTGATTGGTATACATACATATGTACGTATAGTATATATGTATACAATTTGCTAGTTAGTTTTATACTGTACAATTGTGAATTTACCTCGAATTCTTTTTATTCCTTTTGAACGCTTAATAAAATACAATAAAATCTTTTTAATTATTCAACGATAGATATTTCAGAAAAGTATTTGAAAAATATATTTACATGTGATTTAAAACGGTTTTATTTTGTGTGAGTGTCCATTTTTTGTAAATACGAATTAATTTTGTAAATATTTGAATACATTCCTTTTCAACAGCAATAAAACAATAAAGTATATGAATTTAGCCTTATTACGTATATAGAAATAATGCAATTTAGAATTTAAATCTCTAAACTTCATATATGTATATCTTCAATTTCATTTATGATAATGAATCTATTACATTGAATGAATTTATAGTACATGAAAAACATGAAAACATAAAATTTTTCACAATTTTCATTGTATTAAAAAGCTTTTCCGCAACGCAAACAGAAAAGTTAACTGTGTTTTGTTTAAAAATTTATTTCATTCAATATATGTATCTAACATGATGAATTGAATGAATTCAAACAATTTGTGAAATTTGCAAATAGTTACCTACATGAATTATTATACTTAATTTTTAGAATAATGCCATTGAAAATAATTGTAAAATTTGTGGTTATTTCTCTAAAAAGTAAAATATTGGAAAAACTTTTATATTTTTTAAAATTGTATGCCTTATTTTTCTTGAATAAATGAATAATAAAACTTTAATATGAAGTTGCTTCATAAATTTTCTAAAAATGAAGAAACTATGGACTAAAACCTATAAGAAACACTTTATTATTATTTTTTTTTTCTCTATTTTATAACTTTTTTCTTGTATGCAGACAAATTTTAAGAAAAAAATGATAAACTGCCATGACATATTTTAAAAATGGCAAAGAAAAAAAATTAAAGAATTCTTTTTTTTACATTTAAAAATTACAGCGATAAGGAAGAATGTTTTTTTTATTTGATTTTTTTTTTTTTGCCATAATACAGTCAACAAAACAAAAAAATAAGAAATTTCCCTTATATACATAAGAATATAATAAGAGATAAAAGTGAAAAACAAAAAAATAACACGATAAAAAAAATTGTCTAGAATTTTATGCAAAAGACACAAAAAAATTACAAGTAAAAAAAACAATAAAATATATTATTTTTTGATGAGCTATAATAATAAAGTAACTTTTTTCTTTTTTATGACAAAAAAAATCCAGAAAAAAAATTTGAAATATTTTTCATTGTCTTCTACTTAATTTAATCTGTATTTTTTACTTGAATATCAAAAGAATATATTTTAGCTTTAGTAATGTGATATCATTTAAAATAAGATAATATTCATTTTTATTATTCACCGTATGTTTGTGAAAAATTTTAAAAAATTAAGAAAAAAAGTGGAACAATTTTATCAAGAAAACAAAAGCAGGTTTACCTTGCATTACATACTTTGTTAAAAGTCAAAGGATATTAAATTGTTTTTGATAAAAAAATTTAAAATATGATATACAAATTTGTAAGATTAGATTATTTTAAGATTGAGTTTTTTATCTTTAAAAATGAGAGTAAAAAACTTCAATAAAATTCTTTGATACTTAATTATCACACATTAATCAATGGTTTTGGAATTAATATTTGAGCTGCATACAAGACTGGTATATCTGTAATTTGCATTTCAAATTGTGAATTCGTATAGACAGACATTGCAATGTCAATGAAAAACAAACATATACACAGGACATATAAAAAAAACAAACATAAAGCGTGTCAGATTGTCAGACATTGCGGTTTTATAACCGCGAGCAAAAAATTTTAAATTTATTACCCATCTAATATTCACAGAAGAGTGAGACAAGGGTGTAAAATTTTGTATACCAGAAAGAAGGCTTTGGCATACAATTGAAGAGCGTAAATAAAATTATCAAAAATAATAAAAAACAGTCCTAACCACCAAATAGCGATTATATTACTCACAAAAGTTCTCCCGTTTCATTTTATAAACCTATTGGAGCCTCCCACAATAACGCCTAGTATCAGATTAAAAATTCAAAAAAAAAAAAAAAAAAAAAAAAAGGACAAGTCACGTTATGGTGCATGACATAAACCAATTCGTTTGGTTTTTAAATTACAACTGTTATCCTGAAAATCCTGTAAAATTAAAATTTTATATACATAGTTTAATTCAGTAACCTTAATTTTTTTTCCTGCTATTGGAAAAATGAATTTGCAAAATTCATGGTTAATTAAAAACCTGAAGTCAAACGAAAAAAAAAAATCTTAAAAATACTGTTTTTAATTTTAAGATATTTTTTTGTAGTCAAGATTTTGGTAAATTGATGAAAGACAAGAGACTTAAGAGGTCTAAACTGATTAATTTTGCAACGAAGCGGAAAAGGCAATATTCCGAAAATTGATAAAGAAAAAATAATTTAACCACACAAATCATCTTACTAAATAAGTAACTAATTTGTTGTGTTTGAAAATTGTCTTATTTTTAAATCTGTCGTCAAGGTAAGCACAATAACCACAAAGTAGTGGTTATCTGTAATAATAAGACTTTTTAAGATACAACACAAGAGGATGATAATGATGATAATGAAGTCAACAGTGATGAATTCTCAGTTGTTTCTTCTTTTTAAAATCAAAAGATATCACGAGAGATTGAGGAAGTTGATGATGCTACTGCATTACTGCGTAACGATGACAGTAAATTAAAGTAACCAAAAGAATTATTAAATTGGAAGAGAGAATATTAATTTGGTCTTATGAGTAAATGCTTTCTTAAAAGTGCTTATATACCTACATATGTATATGATGATAATGAAATTAAAGTGTTGATTACATGCATACAATAGCGATGAATGTATAAAAGGATTTATATGTTAACTTGTTATGTGCATAAAGAGTAAACTACACAGGTGAGCTTACTCTAAGGTACGACAACCTAAGAAAAACATATACAGGGGCCTGATGTGGTGGATTGTTTTTTAACTTCTCATACTATACAATGTAAAGAGGCGATAATTATAACTTTCGAAGCCTGACTATGTAATATCATTCTTGTTTTATACGGAAGTTATTAAATAAGGTACATAAGTTAAATTTTATATGCCATGATTGCTTTTGTTTGTTTATTTGAGTAATTTATTTTCAAACTTCAATATTAAAAATATCGATATTGGAAACTACGTAATAATTAGCGATTATGACTTTTAATTAAATAATTCCATGTAGAGTCATCCTAAACATTAGAAGTGGAACAGGATTGTTGGTTAATTTTAATTTAGATTGAAAACAATTTTTTTGAATTAATTTATCATTCAGTTTTTTATTTTGCGTTTATTAATTCTATTCAACAGATTGATTATTGAATTTTGTATAAAAAAAAATTGAGAGAAAAATTTTGGTTTAAGAAGTTCAAAAAATTTATATAAAAATGACTTAACATTTATTTCAAAAGCGGTAAACTACAAAAATACAGTTTAATTGACAATATTGTTTGTTTTATTTCTTTTTGAAAACTAATTACTTAATCATAGGCAATTATTTTCGAAATTGATGCGCAAAATTGTGATTCTTTCAAAATTGAAAATTCCACTAAAGAAATCTTATAAAATTAAAATTCTAAGATGATCAGAAAATTTCATTGTATATGCAATTAATTTCCAAAATAATGTAGTAACCCAGAAGGGATCAATTTTCGATCATCAAATGCCATTATTTTACGTGTGTGTGTATTTTTTTCTTTTGTTCATGATCTTGTTAAAGTTTTCAACAAATTGGTTAACTTTTGAGAAGCCGATAAATGATTTTGTTTTTGTTTGTGGATTTTTATAATTCATTTTTTTTTTTGTTTTTGTTTTTATTTTGTTCCGTATATATGTAAGTTTTTTTTTTAGTTTTAAATTTTTCATTTGATTAACTGAACATTGATATCATACAATCAAAAAACTCTTTAACCATATAATTTTTATTGAACAATTTGAAAATCTTTCTCAGAACGTAAACTATATCCAAGATTTTTGTTATTTATGATGAATCATGGTGGTTTTTAATATCTTGACATGTTTAAATTGGATAATAATCCTTCGAGTAAAAATTTTGCAGAAGCATTATGAAAATGTTGAAATTATGACAATAATATTGTGATTACTGTCAACGTTATGTAATTAATTCTGAATTGTATATGCGTTTTTGACCGCACTGTAAAAATTTTGTTTTTTTTTTGTTTTCATTTTTTTCTAAAGTTTTTGATTTGAGTTTTTTAGTGTTAGCTAATTTTTATGCTTAACAAAATGGGATGTTAAGAATTCATATATTGTCAATGAAGATCAAATTTATCATATTAGATATAATTTACGTGAACTGAATTCATCTGTTGTACGCATACTTTAAGACTAAAATCATGACCTGTCTTAAAGTGCAAATAAAACTACATAGAAAAAATATTCTATTCCTCCAGTTTGTGTTTTTGCTGTATCAGTAAACATTTATTATCCTTTTTTACAGATTGTTTTTTTTTTTCAGAAAAACAAAATTATTTTCAAAAGCAATCTAAATCTGAGAATCTTTATGACTTTCTCTATTACAATCTTTTTTTCATCGTTTACAGTTAACACAGTACATGAAAAATGTTGAAAATTAGAGAAGATTCAATGATGATAGTATTATGGTAATAAATAAATTTTTTTTTTCTGCATTTAATATAATAATAATAATTTTAAACATTCAGCAGGTGCAGTAATTTGAAGATAAACGGCTTAAATTAAACTCATTATTCTTGAAAATCCTTTACCATAGTTACATAATACCCTCTTGATGATATACACACATTAGATTCTACAGGGAAATATATTTTTCAAGGGAGTAAAAAGAATATTTAAAAAGTAAAGAAGTGTGTATTATTATTATTCCATCGTTTTATATTTTTACTTACGTTTTGTAAAACTGCAAATCATTTTCATAATCCGTATTTAGTTGAAATTAATTGGCTTTCAAAACTACGAGTGCAATTTTATTTGCATTTAGTTAGGGAATTTTGTATTGCTTCATGTTGATTTATTACTATTGACTTAATTTTGAAGCTTACTTGGAAGGTTTATTAATTGTTATTTATATGGACTTCATTTAGTGGAATTAATTCATATTAAGAATTATTTATTAGCAGAAATGAAGGTTTAGTGATAGAAAATAGGTCTGTACACCTTTTTTTTCGAAAATATAAACCAATTTCAATATCCTGAATATATATTTTTAAAATCATAAAAAAAAAATCTTTAACGCTTGAAAATTCTTGTACTCTTAAGTTTCTATGCAAATTGATTAACTGAAATACGAAATGTTTTTGTGTATTTATTACGTTTTTTTTATAGTAGATATTTTTCTTTTTACGTTATAAATTTCTCAAAGGAATACGTAAAAACCCTCTCCTTTGTTTCTAATTTTATTTTCTATAGCGTGATTTCTGTGTAATTCATATTCTACTGAGGTATGTACAAAAAAACTGAATTTTCTTATTTTATTTTTATTTCTAGTAATTTCTCTTTTTTTATTTCTTGAGTAGTTTGCTACATAAAGTACCATTATTAAAAATCTGGTTTATTTGTTAATTATTATCTTTTTCTTTAGTTCGACTCCATAAAAAAAAAATAACAAAAAAAAAAAAAAAGGTTGAATTAATTAAAAACGGTACAGCTTATTGTACTATAGAAATGAATGAGATAACAAAGCATTTATTTCTTGAAATTTATTCAAAATATCTATTTAATTTGCTTTTTGTAGTTTTTTTTTTTTCAATATCCTTGAAAATTCTAAAAATATAATAAAATTATGCAGATATGTATTTGATAAAAAATACTTAAGATTATAATTGAAATAATAAACGTTAATTAAATTTTGGAAAAAGTATTTTTTATTGTGTTAATTTTATTGAATTATCAAGATTTTATGTTTATAAAGATTTTAAAATATTTTTAATTAATATTTCAAAAGCAGAAGTGAAAAATGTTATTTTCTCAATTAATATTCAATGATTTAAAGTGTACTTACTATATATGTATGTAATTAAAAATTTAGGTTATTACACATACATACATACATAAACGTATGTGAAAATTTAATAAATACATACCTTAAATTAAATTTTAAAATTATAACAGTGATGCCAGGAAATTATAATAAATCATTAAAAGAATGTTTTTGACATAATAATTATATAAAATTTATGAAACACATACATACATAACGTATGTATATGATTTTATTTGATTTATGTGTGAATTAATTTTATTTATATTTTGATTTATTGATGTGTAAAAATATTGTGTGTATATTTTTTTAAGTTTTCTATTCTTGTCAATCAATGACTCGATATTTAATGATTAAATTAAATGTCAGATATTAAATATATTAATATTTTACATATGTAATAGTTTAAAGTCAATATCTTTATGTAAGAGTTTTTATAATGCTCTAATTCTATTTTCATTTTATATTTATATTTATCCTTGTTTTTAATATCATAATGACATAAATAAAAAAATATTATAAATTACTGCTTTCGTACACAACGGAAAGATGTCATACAAAACATAAATAATTTACAATTACAAAATCATAAAATTCTATTTTATTTGAAAATTTTCTAGATAAATTATAATTTTAAGAAATTTAATTGTGTTTTTTTGTTTATTTTTCAAAAAGAGAAAATTATTAACCTCACAAATTTTAAAGATTCAATCAGTAAATTAAATAAAAATTTTTAAATTATAAAATTTCAAGATACTATTCATTAAAAAACGTTAAAGAATACTTAATATATAAATTCAAGTTCTTTGAATAATTCATCATGAAAAACAGTCTACATTTATTTTTCAAATTTTTATAATTTGTTCAAAATGACAAAAACAACAAAAAATTAATTTCTAAGTAAATTATTTATTTTCAAATATTTGTGATAAAGTGCCAGAGAACTTTCAAAGAATTCAAAAAACAAAATGTTTGAAAAATTTACCCAAAAGCTGGAAGCAAGCAATTTTTTTTGAGGTTTGTTTTAAACTTTTAATTAAATTTTATTCAAAAAACAGGTAAATCAAAATTCGAATGATAAGAAAAAGTATGTAATAAGTTAAGATAGTGTGAATATGACATTGTAGGATTAAAATAATATTATACTATCTTTGTAATTCAAATGCAATAACACATTGCAGAGAAAAATAAAAAAAAATTGTGGTAAAAATAAATTTATACTAAATTAAACCAAATTTAAGAACTGCATAACCAGAAAAAGTTTTGAGAAGTTAAAAACGAACTAATTTTAAACATTCTGAATGACATTCATTAAAGATTCATCAATTTTAAAAATTCAAACCACAAATAAAATTAGTTCTCTAAAATTCAAATCCTTTTTCTATAAGTATAGTACATATGTATGTATACATATGTGATTCATTTCACCACATTACGATCCTATTGCAATATATAAAATAAATTATATCGTCCATTTTGCAAAAATACACACATAATATGGTTAACACATTTCTCTTCATATGGACTGGACCATCAACACGTATATACATACACTATGAGTAATAAATCGAATTTAAAATTAAACTTGCAAATTAATTCTTCTTTCTGTTTTTGATTTTGATACTTTTACAAGTGAAAGAAGATTTTTGAAATGATTTATTTTATGCAACACAAGGATTAATTTGAATTTTATATCGCTTTTAACAATAAACGTTGTCATATTTCTACGTTCTCTTATTTTGACATTGATTTTTTATATGTGTAGATACTCCACAAATAATCTCCATCACTTTGATATGTATTTATTTTGCAGTTAAACTATCCATTATAGTGTGTATCTATACACAAATATTTATGAAGATTATTTTAAATTATATAACTGTTCACAAAATTCTGTTCTTAAGTAGTCAGTCATTCAATGGATAATAAATTTCTAAAGCTTAGAATAAATAAATTTTGCGTATAAATGACGGGTTTTGTAGTCGATGGTTTTTTTTTTTACTTTCACTATGGTACTCAACTAATATCATAAAAAATAAAAACTAATTATAGTGGGCCTTACTTATAAACATTTTTTAGTTTTAAAACTAAATAGTTTCGACTTAAAAATCAGAGTGTGCTTTGAAACTCTTTACAAATAATATGTTAATATTATTATTTCTTCAGTTTAGAAGCACACTCTGATTTTAAGTCGAAACTATTTTACTATAGTTTTAAAACTAAAACATATGTATTTATAAGTAAGGCCCATTGTATTTTTAAGCTAAATTTTATTAATACTACTAAATCTTATATCCAAAATATTTTTTTTATTCTTTGCAGAAAAATAATTTTTTAAATACAAAATGTAAATTTCGAATTTTCTTTTTTCTAAAATTGTCTTTGAAAAAAGAATCGGGAAATAGAAAAACAAGAAAAAAATTTCAAAAAGAATATACTACTTAAAAAGCATTCTTTTATTTTACAAATTTTTTTTTTTTTCTATTTCTATATTTTTTTTTTTCTTATCTTCTAAACAATATATTTTAACATGAAAAAAGATAAACTGTTATGACTAAGATAAAAAACAGTGTTTTTCTTTCATATATAAAAGCCAACAGCTATAAAAATTCTTACAATAAAAAAATAGTTCATTTTTTTTTCTCGGAATTTTTTTTTATGATATTGTTTTTCATATTTTAATCGACAAAGAGGAAGAGGGTATAATTTTTCTTAGTTACGAAAATAAAAAAAGAACTAAATGGAAGATGAGAAAATAGATAAATGAAATAAGAATAAAAAGAACTTGTTTGTGGGAGACTAAAAAAAAAAACAGGATATTTTTTGTTAAGTTTTAATAAGGAATGTACAAGTATCTTTATTTGAATATATACAATGCAATTTTTCATAGATTTCAAGTTTTAACCACTTCCAGATAAAATTGTAAGATATGTATTTTTGTAACATTTTCAAGAAAAATTTTGTTTAAAATTTGTTTTTCTTTTTTTTTCACATGAACAATATGATTTCTTGACTTCTAATAAATTTATTTCAAAATAGAATTTTAAATATTTGAGAATAGTTTTTCCACTTAGAAATTTTGTAAGCATTTTATCTTGATTTGTTTTTACATATTCAATATGTATGTATATTCTGGTTATAAACTAAATGTTCTTATACACATTGTTTTCTTATTTTATAATAAAAAATCAAATGAATATTTAATGAGTAAAAAGCAAATATAGCAAAATCATACAAGAAAACAAAATTGAAAAAAAAAACATAAGTACATTTGATGGCATCAAAAAAAAATTTTTTTTTGCAGCAATAACAAACAATGTTCTAACAAAATTGGTACTTTTTATAAATGGAATCAGATATCACACATGAATACGCTTAACACAAAAAACAAACACTATATATTATGTAATATATACTCGTATATTCTCAATTCTCGTTTTGATTAAATTTATGCGACTTTTAAAGTCAAATTGGTTGGTTTTAAATTTTCATAAAGTTAAAAATGTTTAGATACTTTGACAAGCTGATTTCAGAAAAGAAAATTCAATTTTTTCAATTCTTTAGTTTCGATTTTTTTTCAAATTAAAAAAAAAATTCATCTACCAAGAATAACCTAGAAAGTATTATTGAAAAAGTGCAAATTAAATTGTTTTTGAAAACAGCAAAAATGAAAAGATGAAAATATGAAAGTGTATGCCAAACAGACCAAAAAACAAATAAACCATATCATTTTAAAAGCAACGATTATTATATAACATATTATGTAACGTTTATGATGCTGCTAACTTCCTTTTACTTTGAAGTGCAGTTAAATTGTTTATTTCAACTACATACATACTCGTATATGCGTTTAGTATAAATATTTTCAACTAGTTGTATGTCGTAAAGGATACTTCAAAAATCATAGTAAATTTTCATACTAAATTTACGAGCCTGAAATAGAAAAATTTGTTCAGGATTTTAAAGAGATACAAAAATGAAAAAAAAAAAAAAAAATAAAATAAAAAAACTAATCTTGACGCACAGGAAATCACAAACAAATGAAACACCTTTATCATACTTTTTCTTTTATTTTTCGAATAGATTAATCGATTGGAAAATTCAATAGATCTAAAGCCTTCTTTTTTAGTTAAAATGGAGAAGAAAAAAAATCCTTTTCTGTCAAATTAACAACCTTAACTTTTTTTCATTTTGAAGACATAAATCAATAGAGGTGTGAAAAATTATTTCAATGTTGAAATAAGGAAAAATGTCAATCAATATTGCCATGAATGAGCTAATCAAAACTTTATTTTCTTCCCAAATCGAACAAAATCAAGCATAACGTAAGGGTGTCTAATGACAACCAGATAAAAAAAATTTAATTCAATTTTTCTAATTTTCTAAAAAAAAATGTTTTTTTATCATTCCAAGGAAAATTTTTTGTCTTATATTGATGAACTTTTTAATTTTTGAATTAAATTTCTCATTCAGCTTCATACTTTAAAGCAACTAACAGAATTTTATTTTGTTAATGTCGTTGTAATGAAATGCAATCATGAGTGAACTTCAACTTCATCACATAAGAACTTATATCTTTAACCTTTATTAGAATCAAAAACTTAATACGTATGTACCTACATATATTTTAAAATATATTATGCACATAATTTTAGAGAAAATTATTATTTACTTAGATTTTCAGAGATCATTCAAAAGAAAACATTTCATAATCTGCGTTCTACGATATTTTCTAATTTATTAAAAAAAAATTAAATTTGAATGCAAATTGGTTATGTGGAAAAAGTACCTATATAGATTTCGTTTTGTTTCATTTTAATTTAAGCGTGAATCAAAATTTAATAAAAAAATTTTAAAGTTTTTTTTTTTCGTAATTTTCAAAATTATTTCATAATAAAAATTGTACTAGATCTACTTTTTTTTATAAGCTTTTTTACAGATAATTTTTCTGTTATTTTATTTTGATAATAACTGTTTCTTTCAAACTTTTCATGTATTTACCTCTCAAAATAAATTTGTCATTTCTCAGAAAGTAAAACTTTCACACAATTTATACAAAACTAAAAATGTTTATGTGTTCTAAATGCAAAAAAAAAAAATACTTTTTAAAAATTATAAAAAACTTTAAAATTAGGTTGAAACAAAAATAATAAAAACGTTAAATATGAAAAGAAAAAAGGTTGATATCTGAAAATTTACATTTTGTATAACAACATGATAAAAAACATATAGAAAAGGACTTAAAAATTTTTAAAAATATAAATAAAACAGATTCAAAGACTATAAAACAGATAAATACTTGCATAATTTATAAGTTATTGTCGCTGAGCGTTTATTTGCATTTTGAAAGCAGTTTCGTAAATAAATAATAAAAATCATTGATGTACATATGTACCTCTGAGTAAGATATGCAAGATCAAAGCTAAAAAGAGAATTTTTAAATAATTGAAAACGAAATGGCTGAAGAAAAAAATAGAAATTAGAGAAAGTATAATAACAAGAATTAGAAATTAAACTTTAAAAGAAAATCAGAAAAATTTTCACTCATTTATTTAAGGACTTTTTTCTCTAAAGCAGAAAATAATTTTTTTGCGTAAAGAGAACAAAATAGAAGAACGAAAAAAAAATCTATGAAATTATACATACTACAAAAAATACAGGATAAAGACAAGACACCAGAAAGACAAAATAAAGATATTATATACTTATATATAAGTATTACTCTAGTGTTTATGTGTTCGTCAAAATGAGAAACTTTCTCTAGAAGTGTGCTTTTTTAATAGTGGGAAAAAAATAAAAGCAAAGAAGGCTCTTGAAATGAAAAGCATTAAAAAACAGAAAATTAAACAGCGAAAATTTCAACTGAAGACAACATAAGAATGTAGTGAAGTTGTTGTTGTCACTGTTGCATTATATCAGGATAGATTGCAAGGATAATGTTTCATTTGAAATCCAATGCAAATAATTTTTTTTTAATTTCAAGTAGACTGTATGTGTTTATCTCCCTATCTCAGAAACAACACTTTATGAGAATTTGCAATTTTAATGATGTCTACAACATAATTTAAAATGCATGATAAATATATGATCATCTACTTTATGAAGAGTCGAGGGATAGGTGGGATTTTATTATCATACAATATCAAGGTTGTTGCTAAGCTTTTTTTAGCTATTTTTTAAAAATATAAATGATATATACCTATCTACGTAGTTTTTGAGTAACTATGTTTTTTGTTTTCTTTTTGTTTTCAATAGTCTTTCATGAAAATAATATTAAAAACCCAACTGAAGGTATGATGTAATTTTTAATTTGTATGTGTGTTTGTTTATAAGTGTTTATTTAGATTTTTTAAAAAATTCTTTCATGCTTATAATTATGCTTCAAAAACTTTCAATATAAGAAAAATAAAAAAAGATAATTAGAGAGGTTGTTAAATAGAATATAAAAATGCTATTTTTCATGAATGTCACTATAAAAATGTAAATCCTTATTTGTCATCTTTATCTGATATCTGTCCTTTGTATTTTTTTATTTTTCACATAAATTGATAAACAAAGTAACAAAAACGATATTAAACATAACACATTTAACGGTATTTATACCCAAAATATGTATGTATATGACATTTTTTTGTATGTATTGAGAAAAACAGTTACATATCGTTAAAAGCATAAAATGATTAATATCAAAAAAAAAAAAAAAAAAAAGAAAAGAAAAAAAAAATCCTTTTAAATTTTTTCTTATTTTTATTGTTCTCGTTTTTTTTTTTTAATTTATTTGTATCATGAGCTTTTGTAAACGACCATTAAAAGAGATTTATATTTCATGCTTCTTTGAATCATTCCATTCACAAACTGAAAATCACTGTTTTATCTTCTGAAAGCAGAATAAAAATCAGGCTTACAAATAATAATAAAAATAAAAAATATAAAAGATGAAAAATATATTTCATCTTTTTATGTTTTTATTTTTTTTAATAAATTTCTTTTTGTAATGTTATTAGTGAAACAGAATTATATCTGTCAAAAGAAATAATGAATATAAAAAAAAATACAAGAAAACAAACATATTGTAAGGATTTCATAATGAAAAAAAACTTCTTTTTTTTTTCCTCCTTTTTAATAGTTAACACTTTTGTGCGTCAAATTTCAAACAGGAGAAAGAAAAAACAAAAAATCAATTTTTATTCATTATCTTCAATAAATATTAATTTTAGCAACAGTCTTTTTTTTTCAATTTTGTTTATTTTTCATAATTTAATATAATTAAATTTAATGGACACATTAATATGAAAATAAATTAAATGAACAAAATAAAAAATACAATAATAAATTCAAAAAGGAAAAAAAAAAATTTTTTTAAGTAAATATATTTATTTTGATTTTCAATCATCTAGAAAATATTTTTAAAAAATTAATAAAAAAAAGGTACTATAAAACATTGAAAATAAAAAATTATTTATTTACTTTTTTTAAATTATTTTTTATGTTTTAAATAACATGGCTAAAAATGAAATCTGAGTTGACATAAATAATTGCACACATTTAATACAATATATTTACGTTTTAATTTTTTTATTTTAATGAAATAAATGACACAAAATTTAATTATGTATGTATGTACTTTGTGTAAATATTTCATTCATTTTTTAAAAAAATTATGTATGTATTTTATTTTAATGAATATAATTATTGTTTTTTCATTTTATTTATTCAATTGAAAATATTTTTTTTTTATACTTTTAGTTGATAAGTTAGTAGATACATTATTAAAAAAAAAGTCAAAAAAATTTCCTTATACAAAATTAAAAGAACTATCAATTTGTCATATTGATTGATTTTTAAAAAAAATTATTTATTGTTTGAATAATGAGATGTTGTTTATGAAAATTATTATTTAAAATGTAATTTTAAATTGCTTTTTTCATTCAAATTCATTTGGGATAAAAAAAAAGTTATTGGTTCACAATAATTTAATTTTTTCCATAAATAAAAAAATTTTGAAATGTATTATACAATAATTTTATTAAAGGTTGTTTTTTTTTTATTTCTTAATTTTTTATGTTGAAAAATAATACAGAAGCTTTTTTGTACAATGATGTCTTTTATTATAAAAGCTTTTTTTTTTTTTTTTTCTTAAACATAAATTTTATTTAGAAGTATCCTGTGGGACAGAATTTGTATGTACATACATACATATTTAAAACAGTTTTTTTTTTCACAATTTTTCTACATAAAGGATACGAAAAATTGTTAGTATAAGTATAAACCCCATTCAAGTAACATATTATCTATACATTTGTATGAAACCTATATTTATTAATTTTATGTACTAAATAATATTCTGTAGTAGGGTAAGTACATACTATCATATAAGATGATATCTCTCTTACATATACATAACTAAGTTGTGGTTTTATTTGATGAATGAAGGTATAAAATATATTTAACACACATATGTATACATATTGCAGACAATAAATTACATAGACATGAAAATTTTAAATTTAGTATCCTTTAAATATAATAAAACCTGATAAAAAGTAATAACTATAAACTTTTCTATTCATATAAATTATGTATAAAAAAAAAACCTCTTGAATATTCAAGAAAGGACTTTAATAAAAAAAAAAAGATTTACATAACATGTTGTGGGGGTTGTGGTTATGTGAATTTTTTTTTCCTTTGGTTGCGTTTCTAATTATAATGAGAAAACTGGAATTGAAATATGTGTAAGTTGCTAATGATATTTTTGAAGTTTTTAAATTAGTATCTTTCAATCTGCTAATTAAATTGCAGAGAATGTTGTGATATTATTTTTCTTATTTCATGTGATGTGAAAATTATTATATTTCTTTGAAAAAATTCTTTGATCTATAATAAAACTGTTCCTTATCAATAGAAAGATAAATATCAAATCAATCCACTAATGTAAATGGTTACCAAATATTCAAAATTAAGGAAGATACATTCATATATGTATGTAAAGCATAGTTAAGAAATTGTTCAGTTTTTACACAAACTTTCAAAGAAAATCTTCTTACATTCGAATAATCCCATTAATTTAATATAATATTTCCACAATTTTCATACATGCCTAAAATGGTAGCAATAGATTTATGTTTGTCTATTAAAGATTGTTTTCCTGTTACTGAATAATAAATTGATTTTGATAGTCAAAGTGTTTAAGGAAAACTAATAAATACTCTAATGAGAATGTGTATATTATATTATATGCGAATAATTATCAAAAGACATAATTCAAATGTGTTTATATCATACACATACATACCTTAATATACAAAAACACATAAATGAACATCTTTTAGAAAACTAAAGGGTCAAATTTGATTATACATCAAGTATTCATTATATTATGTAAATTCATCTGACTATGCATACTTAAATCAAATAATAATATTTCGATCATATATGTCAGAATTTCGTAAAGACAAAACGATAATGATATAAGTTAAGACTATTTGAATTTTGAAGTTACCTGATAAGTTGCTGATATATTCTAAGATACTATGAAAAATATCTTTTATGTACAGCTTAATTTTTAACAATTTCTACTTGTATTTATGTATGTGGGATGAATTTCACAAATTTCTATAGAGATTCTTAAACAATCAGTTTAGCTTACATTTTAAAATTTACTTGTATTTATATTTAATACAGTTTGTATAGAAATTTAATAATATTATATTTTATCTGAATAGGAAGGATTTATTTAAAGCCTTCCAAAAAAGGTAATAGTTATGGCTTTGTGGAAAAAATACTCCTGTATAATGTCGAAGCAAATTTGTAGGAGATTTCATTTGATCTATGATATAATCCTTATTTTTGAAAGGTAGAAACTTTTTGTTTAAAAAAGGATATATTATATATACCTATTTTTTTGAAATTTAACAGTGTGGATAAAAACATGTAGGATTTTATTTTTAAAAGCTTGATTGTCCTGTAAAAAAAAATATCTAAAGAATGAAAACACTATTTCATTTTTTTCCCTTCATAACAGATTCCTCCCGGAATAATTTGTTTGAAATTGAATTAATTTTATTCAATAAATAATTCAATACCTATGAGATTATTTAAAATTTAATATTTCTGCATAATATTTTATAACTAAATTATGTAAATTAAGAAATATTGAAAATATAACTTAATAAGTTAACAAAAACCCACAAGAGATTGGTTGGAAACCATTTAAAGACACCACAAAGTTTTGTGGTAGAAAATAATATGTACCATACAACAAATGAACTCAAAAGCAATTAATTACGACTAAATGACTTATACATACATATGTACATACATATGTGTAAACTATAAAGAAAATTGTAATTTCCTTGTTTATAACTGAAAATTTATGAAATTATGCAATGTTTTGTGGTGAATATATCTTAAACATCATTTTCACTTTATTAACATTATGTACAGATATCGTGTGTCTTTACAAGACAATGTAAATAACATATCCCAATTGATATCTTATTCTTTTGAAATAACATTTAAAATAAAAAGAATATTAAAATCTTTTATACCGTCACATTCTTCCTTTATTCTTATTTCCATCCAAAATCCAAAATTTTTAGAAGAAAGATTCACGTAAAGAAGAAAAAAATTATTTTTAATACATAGTTTCTTTCAAAACGACTTTTCATTTTCAATTAACTAGAGCAGAAGCAAATTTAATGAATATTTAGGGAAAAAAAATATTCATGAAGAATTACGCTATGCTTCTTTCAATGTACATATGCATACATACATACTTATTTGTCATACACTATTTTACTTCTTTTTAAATTGTAAACTTTACCATCATTCATTTCTAAAGTTTAAAATTTTTATTCAGAATTTCTTGCCAAAGAAAAAAGATATTTAATCCTTTTATTTTGCTCTTCTTTCTGATTTTTTGACACTGTAATTTTTTCTGCTCTCAAACTTTAAAAACTAAAGATCCTTTTTTCTTTCTTGAACTTTGTATTTTTAGAATAGAAGATAATGTGAATACATTTCCTCTCGTTTTTTAATTAAAAACTTAGACATTTTTTGTTCTTGTACTTTTTGTTTTTTTCTACTTTTTATCCTTTTAATAAAATCATTTTATGTACATACATATATATACACATATGTAATATATAAAACGTATGGTAATGTAGTTTATTCATGCAAAGAAATGTTTAAGAAAATGAATTAGCATGAAAAATTAGCAAAAAAATGAGAAAAATTGAAAAAATTAATTAATTTTCATTTAACATGAAATTTTTTTCCATCAAAAGGATATTCACACAGTCTAGAAAAAGTTGTTTTTTTTTTTTTTGTAACTGGAAATTAATTATTGTGAATTACAAGAATTACAAATAATTGAGTTCAAAATCAAAAAAAAATAAAATAAATAAATAAATAAAAAAGTAAAATAATTACATTAAAAACCATGAAAAAAATTCATTACAATAATTGTGTACTATAAAAACATTATTGATAACTAACTTTAATAACTAAAATATTTGATTTTCCTTTTTTCCCTGTACCCGTATTTGTACTTGAGTCGTAAAATAAAAATGAAAATCAGATTCATTAAAATGTTTTATTCCTCTGATAAAGAAAATTTTTCGTCATATCATTTCAATTATTTTTCGTCTTTTGTTTTCCGTTTTAATTTCCATAATTTTTCTCATCATTAACATTCAAAATGATTGTTCGTTTTATAAATGAATAAGTTTCAACAAAACAGTTGAACACTATTAAATCAGTTATAGCTATATTGAATTACATACATACATACAAATTAGGATCTTTCTGTATGTTATATGTATATGTATGTATGAGTGTATATTTATGTATTTTTGCTTTTCATGTTATGAAAATCTACAATAAATTATTCTTATCGATCCCTTTATTTAATGTATACTGCATGTATATGTGTAAGTGTATACTGTACATTTTCATTTATTTTCTCATTTCGTATTTTTGTAATAACAACAAATACAAGGAGAATACAGTATTGTTCAAGCGAAAAACGATTAAAATTAGCAAATTTATTTCATTTCAAATTATTGATACTTTCCAAAGTCGTCATATATCAGTATTACTTTGTTATGCTTTTTATACTTTTACCTTACTCCTCTGTACTATAATGGCAATGTGTTAATTACATTTTTGGTGGTGAAAACTTTTACAACTTTTATGAAAAGGAATAAAACAAATTCTACGTCAAATAATAAATGTGGAATTTCTGGAAGAATGAGTTGTAAAAAAATTATTTATGAAAAGAAAGAATTGATACCATTCAATACATGTATGTGTGTATGTACATATGTATATAAGTATTTCCTTCTTACTTTTATCATGTAGAAGAAAACAATAAATTACTATTGAAGTTTTTTTTTAAATCGAATATTTGATTCTTTTGTTTTTTGGCTGTGAATATTATTTTATTGATCAGGAATATGGTATACGAAATATATTATTGATATGAAAGATTGTTAGACAGCAAAACCAAATACTTCTGATAAAGTTTTTTTTTCTTTGTTGCTCGTAGAAAAATAAAGAACATAAAAACTAAATTAATCAAATATTATGTTTTATTGAATTTTTCAAAATAAATATTTTATTTTTTATCCAAATGTCCTTAAATTGATTGAAGAATTTTTCTCTTTTATCTTTTTAGATTTCAAAATTGTTTGACATAAAATAAATTTTATCCTAAGGCAATAAATTGAAGGAAAAAATTCATCAATTTTAACAAACTTGAAGGTTGAAAGAAAAAAGAAAAAACAAAAGAAAATATCTTTTATATATCGTAAATTAGTTTTTTTTACATTTTTATTTACCATCTCGTCATTTTCATTTTAATGGTCTGTGTAGTTAAAAATTTTGTACTGTTTTTTTTTTTTTTACTGTATATAGAAAAAAATCGAATTAATAATAACGATTGTAAAAGTTGGAATTAAATCATGTCACTTAAATATCTTCTTTTTCGTCACATCTAAAATATAACATTAAAGAACCTACAGGACAATGTATATGAAAAAAACTTAAAACTTCATCATTTCTAATTTTTTTTACATTAAATTTCACTTTGTATGATGTAATTTTTGTTATTAATAATACATTTTTTTTTTGCCTTTGGTTAAACTTTTTTCAGAAGAATTATGAAAAATTATAGAAAACTAAAAGTAAGTTTTTATTGGAATTATGTAAAAATATTTATGTACTTTGTGGAAGAATAAGAAGATAAAATGAGAGGAAAGTAGAAAATGTCACTGAAAAATATTATAAAAGGAAAATTTTCATTGAGTACTAAGTCATTAAATAAATAAGAAAAACATAAAGTTCGTAAATAAAATAGCCTTATAAATATGAGAAAGTATAAGGTAGCTTTTAAACACTCCGTGTTGTATGTATAACGAAAATATGGTTTTGAAAGAACAATAACAAAAAAATACAATCATAAAAAAGAACTTTTATTTTCAGAATGGAAAGAATGACCTTTAAATTAATAAAATTTAACAAAACCATAAATATGACTACAACAAGAGTAAAAGAAAGAGATTCATTTATTTGACAAAACTTTTTAACATTGCCAGAGTTTGCCTATGTGATAAAAAATGTTTAATATAAAAAAAAGCCATTTTTTAATAATATTTTCATCTTTTATTAATTTTCTTTTAAATTTTTAATTTTATTTTGTTTTTATTTCTGTTTTTTTTTTTAATAATATTTCTTATATAATTTATCATCATTGTCAACAGTTTTTTTTTTCTTTTTTTCATGTATTACACATATTTTTTCTTTCATTATTGTTGTATGAATACAATAAACTTATAACTAAATAAAGGACGATTCATGAAAATTTCATATATGGGCGTATAATAGACATGTACAGAGTATTTTTAAAAAGAAAAACAACGAAAAAAGTTCATTAATCAAAATTTGTTGTTTTATTATCTCTTCTTCCTATGAGTTCTTAAGTATAACTTATACATATAATATACATATGTGTATATTTATTGTGTCTTCTTAGTCACTAGAAAATCAATCAATTTGATTACTGATTTATTTATTTATAAATGTAGGCAACATATATCTATGTATGTAAGTGTACATTTTGTTTAAAGATATTTTCCTATACAGTCTAAATAAATTTGCTTGTTATTTATTTTTTTTTTACTAATTATTGTATTTTTACCTTTTTTATATTCCACTTGCTTTACTATAAAATTCCTTTTACACTTATAAAAATTTTCCATCAATTTTCTAATAAAAAAGATATTATTTTTTCTTTTTTGCTATTCATTAAATATTTTTTTCCAATTATGTTTCTGGTACGTTACCTGATGAATGGGATGATCCTTTAAAGATAATGTATTTTAACTTTTTGCATAATTAAATGAAAGCTGCTACATATGAAAACGACCTAAATTCTGAGATATGTAGAAAAGAAAAAAATCATGGTACACATTTAAACTTCTAAGTGTACCAGACACACAAGCAAAAAATTAGAAGTGAAGATGTGATAAAGTTCAACATTATTAAAACATACTTGTAAATTGTTTTTTTTTTCTGTATCTTAGTGGAAGCTAATTTAATTAAATGAAGATTTAAAAAAAATCTTTTAATTATTTTATTCTATTTATTTTATTGAGATATTGTCTTACAATTTATTTCAAAATCATAATTGCACAGGATATCTTCTAGAATGTGTTAAGTAAGTGCAAATTTTACAATAACTTTTAAACACATACAACAGACTTATTAATATACATGATGCAATAAGTAATATATGTATGTACATTTAAAAAGTAATAATTTTATTCAATTACACTTTTTATCTCCAATCTATTTTAAAATTTTTTTTTTAATTATATATATTTTAGAAATTATACCTATTAATCTATTCTCATACAACTTTTGTGTGAGTATTCCTTTTTTTTTTTTTATTTACAGATTGAGAGATATTTTTCTCTTTTTTTGTATCTTTTCAAAATATGCATTTTCCTTTTTACTTTTTGATAAATGAATTAACGCGTACTAACTTTTTTTTTTAATGACTTTATCTAAACATTCACACACTTTTTAAATCTATCTAAATCCAACATAACATTCATTTTAACAAAGTACCAAAAATTATTATTCTACTCACTTTACTCTATATCATTACTTAATCAAGTTAATCCTTTTTAATTTTTCCTACACAAAAATTTCCTTTCACAATCTTCGATCGCTATTGTCTGACCACTCATTGTCTGATGATACTGGAGCAATAATCATTTGTTGTTGCTGTTGCTGTTGATGTTGCTGAGTTTTATTACAACTGTCTATTATTGTATCTGAATCATTTGTATCTCTTCTATTATCTGGATATAAAAGACCTACATCACTTCCACCTAAATTTTGTATAATCGTACTAATATTTGCACCTAAATTTTGTCTTTTAATCGGAGTTAAATTAAGATTTTTAGGTGATTTAGGCTTATGAAAATGACTAGGCGTTTTATTACTAATATTATTATTACCATTAATATTATTACTAGAATTTGAAAAATTTATATCTTGGTCATAATTTAATGTTAATGGTGTATTATCTTTAATTACTTCATATTGTGCATCAGGTGCTAAAAATATTTCTTGAAGATTTTTTGTTGAACGTTTTAATGCTTCTTGACAATGATCATTTGATGAAAATGGAAATGAAGCAATAAAATTTGAATTATTTGTTTCGTTCAATTCTTGATTTGTTTCACGATTATTATTATAATTACCAGTTGGATAACTTTGTGGTGCAAAATTTGTACTAGGTGTGGCAGGTGAAAGATCTGTAAAATCAGTTTTCTCGCCAGATTCTACGGAACACATACTCTGTCGTGAAATATCCTTTTGCATTAGACTTGTACGTGGTGCAATTGAAGGTAAATTCATTTGTGTTTTATCGTAATCTTCCTGAATTATTTGTGGAAATGGCAGTCGGCTTCTAACCGATGTTTCCCGTTTTCCAAAACGTTGAGCAAGATAATCTTCATTCTCATTTTTATTAAATTTCGTATTATCTTCTTTTTCTTTGGAGACTCTTCTTTGATTGTTGGCATCCTCATAATAATTGTCATTCTTTACAGAAATATTACAACAGCTGCTAACATCTGCGAAATATACTTCTGATTCGGTGGGTTCGAGAAGTCGAATACCATTTTCACCGTCAGCATTATTTTCAATGTTTTGAAAACCACCATTTTCAACACCAGTTTTCAGTCGTTTAGTCTTTTGTTGGCAGTTTTGATTTGAAGAATTCTCATTTTGATCACAATTACTATTTCCAGGCTCATGATATTCATGATCCTCGTGTAAGTGGTCTTGATGGCAAGATGAGAATACATTTTGTACATTCACTCGATTTCCATGTTGGTTGTTAGGACCTATACTTTTAGCTCCAACTTCAACTCGTTTTTTAGTTTTTCGAGCAGGAAGAGTATTTGAAAAACGATCTCGTGGACCATCACTATCAGAGGGTGTGTTCTCGTAATTATCTTTGGCTTTAAATCCAGTTTGTCGTTTGATCATATTTCTGTTTTGTTGAGAACAAAATGGTTCCATTGAATGACTATCAGCAGATGAACTATGTTGATGGCATTCTAAATTTGGGATATTTTGTTGTGATGGTGGAATTTGATGATCCATCATAGATTGACATTGATTTGGATGCATATATTGATATCTGCCTCTACGAGCTGGACTATTTGGATCACTATAAGGAGGTGGAGGACCCCATACACCATATGGTAAACTCCCTATAACGCTGTAACCTGTTTGCGGATTTGGAATATTTGTTGTATCCGGCCCCGCCGGTGTGTTTGAAAACCCGTACTGTGAATCTGGACTAGACGGAGTCTGACGAAATCGATTAGGTTCGTTTCGCTGCCATGGCATTCGTGGCCAACTCCAACCAACTCCTCGATTCCTTGATACTGATTGTCCCAACGGGCGACCAGTATTTGTTAAATCTTCAGCTCCTGGATTTGGTGAGTAGAAGTTTCCCGGCTGTCCTGGAGGCCAAAATCTATTATCTCCATCCCATGGATAGGCAGCAGGCATTTGATTACGATGTGAATGGCACTGTTCACAACAACGACAGGTGTTTGTACGCGGAGTTCCGATTATTGCTGGTCCAGTCAGTCCAGGTCCTGGTGGAGGTGGTGGACCTTGTTGACTAGCATATAGTGAACGACAACGAAGTTCCAATTGTTCCCAGTACATCTTTTTTCGTTCGTGACTATGAAGAAAAATTGCAATAAAAACGAATTTTATCAATATGAAAAAATATCTCCCTCTTTCGAAAGAACTTACCTTAACAACTGATAGACTAACATGCAGCTAAATACGGCAACAAGAACTCCAGCAACAGACAATCCAAATACAGCTCTTAAACATGAATAAAGTGCTCCATGAACAACTCCACAATCAGCCGTTGAATCAAATACAAATCGGACTCCTTCTTTTGATTGGAAGTTAATTACGCAAAGTAGACAGTTGACATGAAAAAAAAAAAAAAAAAAAGATAATTTTTCGTTTTCAACTTATTAATTACTTTGGATATACCAATGACTATTTCACTTTTATTTATTATATTCTATAATATTATCTTTTGCAAAATATAAAATTGTTGTGACATTTTTAAAGATAACCTACCCTCATCAACTCCCTCCACTTGAGATTCAATCATGACAGAATAACATGTACATGTCCTTGTCTTTTGTGTATATTCACATTCTCTTAGAGCCTGTAGTCGACTCATATGTAAAACTGTCGTTGTGACAGTGACCAAGGCACATGTTAGAGCGGACGCTAAACCACAAGCTCCAGAAAGTTTTATCTGAAATGATATTTTATTTACGACATATATTACAAGCGAATAAACTTAAAGGATATTAATCTGAAAGAAAAAATGTAGGATGATAAATTAAAAATCGATTTGATGATTATGTACATTATTTCTCATATCACATTATAAGATCCTTGGAGATGAATTTTTTAGATTTAGATTTTATTTATTCAAGCGTTACTAAAAACTTAGACTATATATTTTTACAAAGATAAAAAAAAGATAAGTCAAAAGTTGGGAAAAGCAAAAATGAATAATATTATAATAAAAAGTACTTAATATACTTTCTGCATTTTATGAAAGTTGTTTTTTTTTTTTTTTTTTTTTTTCAAATTATACTTACCAGATAACTGTAACGATTTCTTCTTCGTGCCAAACTCATGATACATAATCCAGTGAGCATCAACTAAATAGAAAAAAAATTAAACAAAATAAATTGATATTGTTGTATTTAATAAAATAATTATAACAAATTGAAATTGAAATTTATATTCAAGTAAACAATGAAAGAAAATGAGATAGAATATTCAAATATTTCTAACTGTGAAATATAACTTCTTTTTTTATTTTTTTATTGAGTAAACTAAATTTTGAAACAAAGATATTTTTTTCCGGATTACAATTTATTCTAAAGCTTTTTTATTTATTTAAAAAAAAAAAAAATTTAAAACACATATTTAACAAAAAATTTTTCGTGGAAAATTTTTAATAAAAATTTTTTCATAAAAGTTATATATTTTTTTTAATTTTCTCCTAGTTTTGCCTATAAAATTTTATAGTTTTCATGATTTATGAATTATTAATTGAAATTTGTTTTCGTGAAAATCATTTATGTATGTACGTAGAATAAAATTTACATACACGTGTATATATGTTCTGTTGAATATAGTATACATTATGTATGTACTCGTATGTATGTATGAGAAAATTGTTTTATTATTAAATAGTATCATTATTAATACATATTATATTAACATACGAATATCCTGAAAAAAACCTAAATTGATGAAAATATTTTAAAAAACAACATCGATGAAAAATAATTAAAATCGAATGCTGGTATGTTTGAATCATTGGTTTTTATGAATACGAATATTACACTACAAATAATAATAACACGGAAAATTTTTCACAATTTCTTTTTTCAAAATATTTCAGATGCTTTTAATGTTTTAAAATTAAAAATAATTCGTGTACATACATATGCATATAACGGATAAACGGATAAAGAAAAAAGCTCAGGTAAAAATATTAATTAAATAAAAGATTCAATGTTTTTTTTTCTTTTATTTTTGTCCGAAATAAAATGTTTTTAATATGCGTACAAAAAACAAAATAAAAAAATATCTTAATTAAATTCTTTCCGGTATTTCTGTTAATTTCAAAATTAAAAAAATTCATTGAAATTCTTCCTTTTTTTTGGGATGTATACGTACGAGTAGATTTCATTTAAAAATTAATTAAAATATTTTAAAAATCGTTTAATACAATATTATTTAGAGAAAATTAATTTCAGCAAAATTATTATTAGCTATGTCGTTTATTTTCAACATATGATAAAAACATAAATCAAATACTTTTCATAAAAAATTGTAGAAATGTTTATTCAAGGAATTTCAATTATAAAAATGTTTGTTTAAAAATAATATGCGCTTCTTATATCCTTTATAATTTATTAAAAAATAAAAATCTACTCCTTTTGTTGAAAAGGATAAAAATAATTTTATATTAATTAACAACAATAGCAATATGTAATTAATTAAGGTAGAAAGCCTATTTTATTTAAAAAGATGAATTTTTTTGATCAAATATTTTCATTAAGGGTTTTAATGAAAATTTTTGAAAAAGATGTAAATCTTTTTGTTTTATTTTTCATTTCTTCTATATAAACGTATATATCCTTTTTGTTGTGCTTGAATAAGAAATATTTTCATATAATATATCATATTGAAATATACACTTTATTTGCAGTGTAAATACGAATGATTTACTTTTATGGATTTTTTTAATATTTTTTTTTGTTGTTGTTGTTGTTTATATCATAAAACTGATTGGATAGAGTGTAAACAAACCAACTTATGTGATATTAATTTTAAATATGTACTGTTTACTTATACGAATGAAATGTGATATGAATGAACTTTGTTTTTCATGTGTATATTGTTTACATCTGATGCATATGATATACATACATACATATTTATAAATTTAATGATTATGATGAAATATGATAAATCTGTATATTTAAAAACAGGTATTATTAAATAAAATATAAAATTAAGTATTTAAATGAATTTTTGGTTTTCTTTTTATTTAAATTCTATAAACAAAAAATTATTCATTATTACAATTCAGCAAAGTTTAATTATTTCAAGATAATTAATTCGATATAAAAGAGAATATTTATTTGATTTATTTAATTTTTCAGGTTGATCATTAAAATCCATTTATCAGTAACGAAAATTAAATATGAGCGTTTATATACTTTATTACTTTTATCTATTGATACTGATATTGATATTGATTTAAGTTGATTAAGTATGGAATAGATTATAGATAGCCGTTTATTAGAAATGTATAGTTACAGGTTTACATTATAAATACGTTTTTTTTTTTTTTAAATCGTATAACAAACAAACATGGTGGGTTCAATCACGTCAAAGTTTAATGAAGTTTTCCAATTTTTAATTTTTTCCTTTCATTTAATTTTTTTTCAACAATTTTATTATAATTTGTCCTTTATTCTGTAGATTCTGTTTCTGATAATAATGAAAATTGTTGAAAAGGTTTTTCAATGGATTCATTGACTAAACAATAAATAACTTTTTCTAAAATGGAATTATCTTGAAACTTTTATACATTATATGTATGTGAAGTGAATATTCAGAATGATTCGAACTTGTCACGTATACTCCCTCTATTAAAAATATATCTATATAAATGTATGTACGGTATTTACAGATGTATAGGTATAAGGTGTACACATACACACATTTATAATTTACAATTTTAAACAAATAACTCAGAACTTACACTTTTATTGTAGTTTTATTGAATTATCTTTTAAAAATTAATATTTAGTATAGTTAATAAAAACAACAAATTATAATATTCTAAGTAATTTTATTTATACGATAAAGAAAATCAATAAATATTGTTCGTATCTTGTCAATTAATCCATTCTAAAATCTTTAATTTCACGAAAATGTAAAAGCTTTGAAATGTGAAAAGTATTTAGTTCGTTTTTTCTTTATTTCACAAAAGTACAACAAATTGATATTATTAATCAAGTAGTGTGATTTATTGTGACTAAGAACATCTTAAGATTTAAAATATTCCAGTGAATGTAATTGTGAAATAATAATATGTATATTCGAGTATAAATAAAATAAGTCACAAGCTATAAAATTCTGGTATTTTGTAATTTTTTTTCTTTTTTTTTTATTACATTACTTTCCTTGCAATTCAGTTCAGTTCCTTCATTTTTAAATCTAAAAGACAACATTGAAACTCAGTCCCAACACAGCCAAAACTAAATTTTGTAGTTATTCTACAAATTTTATTACATCACAATAATTCACAATTTAACTTCTTTGCATACGAGTTTTGTATTTCTCTTCAACGTTAAGAATAAACTGATTTGTTTTTTCTTACTGCACAAGCATTTGAAACTTTCTGTAGAACAATAATTTTCTTGAAAATCTCTAAAGATAAGTTGAAAATTGTACACGAATAACAAGAAACATTTTTTTTTCAAGTTTTTTGAAAAAGGATTAAAAGGATAAAAAAAGGATATTTTATTTGTAGTATACTCCGTATACTCGTATTTTTTGTGTTTTTAATTTGAAAAAGTTCTGTTCTATTAACATTTTTTTGTGTATCCTTTTAATTTTTATTTCACAACAATCCAATTGACAATAAGACATTCTCACATTGAAGAAAATTATTTTTAATTGAAACTCTTTTAAGAAGTTTTCATCAATACTGATGTTGAAGGATTTGTCTTTCTTTATGTTTGTGTACTGAGTTACCAACAACCTTTTTGTTGTAGTTACATAAAAGAATATGTCTACAACTTTGTAAAAACATTTTATTTAAAAACAAAAACACAAAAACTCTAAATGAAAAAGCTAAAATAAAACAAAAAAGATAAACAATACTATTGAAATATACATACATACATACATATAGGAGTACTATTTTTTGTTTTCATGGCGTCATCTAAATCTAAATGGTACTATTTTGTATAGGTATAATGGGAAATCAACATCTCGTTATTACTCAAATTAGATTACATAATTGTATTTATTCATGTTGTAATTTTCAAGTTAGTATACGTGTATTTCGTTAATGAATTGAAATCGTATTTAGATCAAGGTGTTTTCTATCAGTACATGACCTAAATTCTTTTCTTTTTTTTTTCAAGTCTTTTTTTTTTTCAAAACGGTACAAATATCATTAAAATATTTAAGTATAACATGCAAAAGAAAACTTCCCTTCAAATTCATTTATTTAGTAATTCGGTTTAAAATATTATTCTGTGGTAATATCAATCTAAAAACAAACATAAAATACAAATGTATATTTTGTGGTGCAATAAGTCGAATCACAAATTAAATTATTAAATGAAAATGAACAAACAAAAGCAATAGTAGAAAAAAAGGATTATAATTAAAAAGTTTTCTCATAATTTAAGATTATACATAAATGTTTCAATGATATTTTGTTTTTCATGTTTAGAACATTTCTTTTTTCATTTTTACAACATTTAAACACATTATAACTCCTTCAAGTTATAAAATACGATTTTTTTTATCGTACAAATTAAAATGTTACACAAAAATTGAATTTTTTTTTTTCAATAATGCATAACCTACATACATAAAAACAGAACAGAGACCGTTAAATTATGAATGAGAAAACTTGAAAAAAAAAAATGAATAAAATAGAATAAAATACATAAAAGCACTATTCATGTTATTAGTCCAGAAAAAGATGAATTTTTTTTATTGATCCTGTTTTTTTTCTGTCAGTTTTTGTTTAACTAAGCTAAATAAAATGTCATTAAGGAAAAATCAAATTGAAAAAAAAGAAGAAGAAATGTAGAACCAATGACAATGTATTCTATAAGTGGTAGAACGTTGTAATTGGGAATATTTTTTTTCTTATTTATTTGTTTCTTTATATTTAATAGTTTTCTTTGTTTTATTGATAAGAATGGAAAAAAGAAATAAATTCAGGATAGGAGTGGTTTATTCACTTTTTTTTTTTATATATTTTACAGCAGTGTAGTGTCAAGTACAGCAAGCATTAGGAGAGCATGATAATACATTATTCCACAAATATCTCAGTTACATGTATGTATTTTGTATATGTGTGTATGTGTAGATACAAATAAATAGGTAGTTAGTTCTAATGATACTGACAGAAAAACACTTTCTGTAAGTCCTTCGTGAAAACATCATCCTCATATGTTCTCATCTCTTTTTTTTTTTAAAGAATAAACTAAAATAAAATAAAAATATTTTACAACAAGAATGTGAGCATAATGTGATGAAAAACAAATGTGATTATATTGAAAAAATGTATATAATAGGTATATACTTACATATAGGTAAAAATATAAATTGTAATATGTACAAAAATAAATAAACTTAGATAATGACAGGTGTAATTATAAAGTAATAGGACGTGCTGAAGAAGTACACAAATACAAGAATAAAATTCTTTAAAACAAATATATTAATGTCATTTTCATTTGCAATGAATGTACATCATGTTTATTTACTTATTTTCTTTACATGAAAGTTTTGTAATCTGTTGGTTTAGGAATTTATTATAAAATACATATTTCAAACGTTAACGTAAGCATTTGTTTTTTTGTTTTGGTTTTGTATAGAGTTTTAGAGTAGAGTAAAATTTAATTTGCACAAAGGTATAGTGTGAGTATACATAACATATGTATATTAGGATGTATGTGTATTCATGTAGCGAAAATTCCAATGTTATATGTTTGTGAATAATACAAGTATTTTTTAAAAGAAATTTTGAAATTTTCTAGTTTTAGAATTGTAATGAAAATTAATAATAATATAATAATAATAATAATAAAAATAAATTTTAGAGTGGTTTTTTTAAAATTCTGATTAAAATTTAAGCTTTTACCTTTTTCTGTATACCTTATGAGTATATGTATGTCATATGTAGTTTTTAAACTTGAACGTAAATATTGAATATTGTTATAAAAATCGTTACTTTTTGTTCCTACTTAAAATCAAATTAAAATTTTCCTTTCATTTTTTTTTGAAATTTAAATGATTTTTATTTATTATAAAAAAAAAATGTCACAAAAAAAGGATTTGTTTTTCTTTATTTTTCTATATTCATAGACAATTCATAAAAATTTCCAGATTAAAGTGAAAAGAAATTGTTAAACTTTTTCTTTTTTTATATTTTTTTGCCTTTTGTTCAATGAAACGAGACAGGAATATTAAAGTATACAAAAAAAAAAATAAATAAATAAAAAAAAACTAATAAAAATAAAAGAAATTGTAAAAGTGAATGAATCTCATTATAGTAGAACGGAATTAAAGTTTTCTATTTAAAGTTTAAAAATCAGGAAATCGCATTTCATTTGGATTAAATTCAGGAAACACGTTTTGAATAAGCAATGAATTTAATTTTAATGCAAGACTAAGCAAATATATGTACATACATATAAGTATATCTTTGTCAATCTTTATTTCATAATGTAAATATCTTTTATATACACAGTTTGAATTTAAACATTATATAGTATTAATATTCTAAGTTGACGTTATTCACTCTTCAAATACACAATACTTTTAACATATGTTATATATTTTATGAAATAAAAATTTTGTCTGAATTTTGAATTTCGAAAAATTAACTAAGAAAATATCAGTTTTTTCTCATTGGAATAATATACAAGAATATTTTTAGGTTTGTTTTACCTACGTATATTATCTTATGAACACGTACATAGAAAAAATATAAAAATTTAAAATAAACTTCTGTTTCTTTTTATGATAATTTAATAAAATTTACACTAATTGTGCAGTTAAAATTTGATTTTTCAAGCACTTGATTAAGGTTACTTTTACTTCTAGAAGCTGTTTAGCTACAAATAAATAAATTCTTTTGAAAAAATGTGAATTTCCTTGATATGAGTTCTTAAACCACATAATAAAATAAAATATAAGGATTTTTTTAAATTTTATTAAGATGGATGAGTTATTAAATAAAGAATGTTTTCCATAATTTAATATTTACTTTCTTTAGGAAAACTTCTTTGAGACAAAAAAAAAAAAATAATAATTAACTTTATTGAATTTAAATGTGAGTTTCTTATTTTATTTTTTTAAGTTTTGCTTTTTATTTGTATGGTTTATTGTAGAACAAAACAAATAAAATAGAATTTTTACATAATACAATATTTATTTCTTTGTTTTTTTTTTCTTTTTCATTTGAATACGATTACAAATGGAAAACTTTTTCGATATAATTTCAGTAAAATTTTCAGTACAAAGATATATCTATAGGAAAATATAAAGTTTAAAGAAGAAAACGAAAACAATACACATGTAAATTCATATGTATACATTTTGCTTCTTTTATTTTTTCTTTTTTTAAAAAAGAAATTTTATTGATTTTAGACAGGATCTGGAATTTTGTACATAAAAAAGAAAAACATTATTACTGGGCGTGTATACCACATATTTGAAATGTATCGCTATATCATCATTCGGATATCACAAGCTGTTTTCTGTCATTGTCCTACTTTTACATAAACCTATTTTTTTATTTCCGTGTTTTATATTTAAATAAGTTAATATAAAAACATATGATGACAGATTTGTAATATATTGTATTAATTTAGATTTCGTGATCTTGCTTTGATTTTGATTTTTTTTTTTGAAATTCACATGTTGTAAATTCACATATAAAAATGTGGTTTATTTTTTTTTCTTCTTCAAACAAGGATAAATTGTTAAGATTTACATTTAAACGAATAATTTATTATTAGAAAGTCGAATAAACTGTAAAAATTATATTTCTACTAATGATTTGAACTACAGAAAATTCTAGAAATTTTATAAGACGTTGTACAATTTATTAAAGCCAAATATAAAAAACCTACACATTTTTCCTTCTTTATTTATATGTATTTAAAATTTCTTCCTGGTTTTAAATTTATACTCATATGTATATAAATTTATCTGATATGTTTTTAATTTTTTAAAGAATATAGACAATGACGTAATATCAAATAAAAAAAAATTTTTATATGTGAAAACTGGAAAAAAATCTCTTCATTTTGCAATTTTACAGTAATAAACACATTTATTTATTCATTTGAAAATTAGATCATCTTATTGATGTGTGCACGTGATTACACGTACAATTCATTATTTTTATGTTATGTCCTTAGAATATACGATGAAAACTTTTAATTTAAAATTTAATGAGATTTTCAAAAAGGACAACAGTAATCATTAAATCTAATCAACCAATGATGACATCATTGGATATTTCACTTTTCTATTTCTTTTTTTCTTTTTAAATTGTTGAAGAAAATTTTTATGTCACGTTTTCTTTATACATTGACATTTTTTTTCTCATTTCTGTTAACAAATAATGAATCTTTATAAACTCCAAACTATTTTATTTTTTCCCATTTTCGTCAAGATCTTTTCAAATCGATTAATTCAATAATAATTTTCTTGGAAAAACGTAAATAATTGTGAAACATAGAAAGAACAAGAAAAAAAAAAACATCGATTTTCCAATTAAAAAAGACAAAACAACATAACGAGGGTAGAAAGCAAGATGTGTGAGAAAAAACCAAAGGACTCATTAACAGATTGTAATTAAAAGAGGTAAAATTTCAATCTAATTTTTTCATTTTTCATTCTTTTTATGAGCCTTTTTATTCTTGCTAGTAGAATTCTTTCGTAAGTAACTTGAATCATGTATCCTTTTTCATCACATAGAAACAGCAAATAATAGTATTATACATTTTTATTTGTATTATTAGAAGTTGTGCTTTTGGCAAGAAAAGAAACGCAACAATATTTAACAAACGAATTGTTAATTTTTATTTTCATTTTTTTTAATGCCTGTACTTTTAAAAGTTTCTGTTAAAGCTACAGGCAGAAAAGGGTGCTAAAAATGGGTTGACAATTTCTAAGAATTTGGCAACAATTCAATTGGAAAATTTTATGTAAAGTAATTTACAAAAAGTCGAGGAGGGAAGCAAAAGATGAATGAGGATATTTTTTTAAGAGTGGTTCCCAATTCCAAAAAAAATAAGTTTTTGTTGGAATGGCTTTAAAATTACTAAAAAATTTAAATTTTAAACGTTGCGAAGAATATGTTAACAATACGTACAAATGTATGTAAATAATGTATGTGTGTTTATATTTGTATGGGAATACAATGAATAAGAAAATTTTTTAGTAAAGCTGGTGAAGTAGAATTCTTTATTACGTGCGCTAGACAATTTTTTTATTATGTGCACTTACCTGCTACTACAAGTGTGAGAATAAAAATGTTGCAGACTTAAGTCTTGAAAAACATTATAATAAGAAAACATACAAAAATAAGGACATTTTGTTGCTAGTCAATTTCTTTTGGATAGATATATTTTAGGTGATTACTTACATGAGAAAAATTAGACTATTCACTACATATAATGTATTTTATCAGTATATGGTGTGAAAAAACTTATACAAGTGTTCATGATTAATGACATGTTATTATGAGGTAAATTGTTGTGCTTTTTCATTGTTATTATGTATTTTTTTCTTTATTCTTCTAACTTCTTTTTTTTTAAATTTATTTCTTCTACCATATGTTGTGAAAAAACTGAAGAAGGAAAACCTAACGAACAGTTTAATTTAAAGTACTTTAAAAGAAAATTTTTTAACAATGAGAAAAAAATAATGAAATTTTTTAACCCTTATTTTTTCACACATTGCTTTCAAACTATTTTTATTTACAAGTTTATTTTATATGTATTAACTGAAATTGTAAAATTGTTTAAAAATTTAGAATTCATTCCTAAATTTTTTTTAAGTATACTTTTTTTGTGATAAAAATGATTTATTTTAGAATTTGAAACTTTCATATTCCATGTTATACCTATGTATGTATGTATGTACATATATGCGAAATAAATCAAACATTCTGAAAATCTATTTGATTTAATTTAATTTTTGATTACGGGAATAAAATTTGATTGAATAATTTCCGATTTTATATTTCATTTCAAAATTTTGTATTTGAAAACTTTTGATTTTGTAAAATATTATGAATATGTATATTGTGTACAAATAAAATTGTTGGATTTCCATATAATATACACAACCTTTATTCAGATTATAATGTATACATGTATGAAATTTACGTATCGATGACAACAATTCTACTACACATATGATGAACAATTTTAGAAAATATTCGGTTTAGTTTACATTGGGTATTATATATCAGAATGGGCGGGATGTAAAAGCAAATATCAATAATAAAATGGAATTGAATTTCATTTTATCATTTTACCAGCAGCCAAAAATGTTCTTTCCTTGAGCTCTTAATTCATATATGTATGTATGTTATGTACGTATCTATATCAATGTGATCACATCATACCAATTCAATAATAATGCCTGTTGATTTCATATTATTTTGAACCCTTAGGATGGTTGTCTGATAGAAAATTTACCTATTCATATCATCAAAGTGATTTATATCAGGATATGCTGTGTCAATTTCAGAATTTATTTATACATATCTATTTTACCTTTTTTTCATAGATAGATATGAAAAAACAAAAAAAAAAAAACAAAAAAAATTAGATATTTTATAAATTGATGGCTGTATAAGTAATTTGGCATGTTTTCCAATATCAAAAATCATGAATCACTAATAATGTATATTAAATTGACCCTGAAAAAAAGGATGAGTTATAAACATTACGTGAGGTTTGGTATATTTTTGCACTGATTTAACCAATAAAATAAAGTTTTAATATGATTCATTTATTCCGGTTGAAATAGTCTGTTAAAAAAAAGATAAAATTTATTGAAGAATAATGAATTATTAAAACTCTCAAACATATGTACATCGAATAAGTTGCTTTTTTTTTGCATATTTTTTAAAAATCAAACTGTACACAATCGTTATCTTGAATCACAAAATAACAAATTAATTCAACTGATTAATTGTCAAGCAACATTCTTTTTATTGAAAACCAAAATATTTATTCTTTGAAGAAAAAAAAGAAAGAAAAACATAAAAGAAAAAAACATGTATACAAAATAAAATACATATTTCACCCTTCTAATGCTTGAATTCACATAATGCCTCTTAAAAATTATTCTTTTTATTTGAAATAAATCAGAAATGTAGTATGACTTTGACTTGTATTTCTTGGAAAAAAAAAATTTGCTACGTTTCTTATATTAAAAAAAAAACTTAAAAGGGAAAATGCTACAAAAAAAAATATTGTCAAGAACACCTGTGAATATTCCAAATAAAGGTTCGATAGGATGAGAAATTAAACGAATGTGTGTTGTTGGGATGAAGGACAAAATATGTATGTATGTATATTTGAAAACTTATTTAAAAATAAAAAGAAAAATTGGTCTAATATACCATTTTTATGATTTTATGAAAAGGATTTTATTTTTCAAACATTTTTCTCTATTCCTAAAATTATGACATATCCGTTTTTTTTTCCTTTTGTTTTATATATGTAGATATGTCCATAATAGAGCTGTTGTTTATTCATAATCGTACACAGATGAATAATTCTACATAATATGAGAAATTGTCTAGATTCAAAGTCACTTGTGATTTTCTTTTATTCATATTTAAGAAAATAGAAAATAAGTAGGTATGTAAGTAAAAAATTATACCTATATTTTATCATCCTTTTATTTATTTTAGGAATTTGTGGGTAATAATACAAAAAATAGAAAATTTATTAATAAACCCTTGAAAAGAAAATTACTAATTTAACCTATACAAAATTATAGAAACAAGTAGAAAAGTTAAAAAAGAAATATTTTTTATAAAATATTCTCATATCCGTGAGTCTACGATAAAGTGTAGATTTTGGAATATAATTGGCCATTAATATGAGAATACAGTTTGTATAACAAGGCCAAATTTAAAATTCCTTTGGGAGTTAGAGGAAAGGACAAACAAAAAATTTATAATATAAAGGTACTAGAAAAGAGAAAAAAAAAGGAAAATTACAAAAGAGACTTTTATGTATTTGAATGAATTACTTTTGTTACTCTTTCTTATGATAAACGATTATTCGCCTTTGTAATACATATAGTCATATATTTTATTGTTGTTTTCATCGTCCTTTTTTGAACTCTTTTGCCTAGATACAATGCTATAGTCAATACATACATATATGTACGTCACATGAGATAAACAAAAAATAATGTGTTGTATCATGGCTACTGTAAGCATTATAGCTTTCACAAATTTTGAAAGTATAAAGACTTCGGGAAAAAATTAATGATTTATTGTGCGTTTACGTGATTCTCACAAAAAGGAAAAAATGAGAAATAAGAAGAAATATTATGAAAATAAAAAGAATGAAAACTCTTAAAAAAAGGAAGAAAAAAATAAATCCATAATGCCTTAACTTGTATTCTTGAAGTAGAAAGAGTCCTTAAAAATTATTGTGGCAATTTATTGTGTTATAATGTCGGTTCTACAGCAATTACTGTATTATATTTATGAGCTTAAAAGAATGTTTTTTGTTTGTTTTTGCTTATATTATTTATTTATATTTTTGAAGCTTTTATCTTTATCTTTCATCCTTTTTGTTTCTTATATATTATTACATGTATATTTATAATTTTTTTTTTTTATTCTCTTCTTTTGGTAAAAAAATGTATGTTTTATGTTGTAATCGTTACTTATCATTATTTTGTGTGAAAATGAAATATTTTTGTTTTTAATTTTCGAGATATTTTTAAGGACACAGATAGGATAGTATTGAATAAAAACAAATACATCCAGCTTGTTTTGAGAACAATGAAATAAAAAATAAATCAGAAATTTTATTTTTTTAATTGAAATATTATAAACATGGTAAATCATACACTTTATTATTAACTGAGAATAATAATTTTTCCAGGAAAATGTACATGAAATATAAGTAGAAAGTATAAAAAGTATTTTATATTATAGGAGCGTATTTTTTTTATTTCCTTTTTATTATCTACTTAAAATAAAACCAATAACAAAACCTTACAAAAGCACCAGCTGAAATTTTTTTTATCTACCTATTTTACTTCCTTTTACGTATTTCCTAATTATTGTTCAATTTTGATGACGTCGTTGTCATTAGTTCAAATTTTTTATTTACATGCAAATTCATGAACTTTCCAAAAATATGGATGTATGTGTGAAATTTTGAAATTGTATACCTTCACACGTTAATTGTATAAGTGTTATTTTTTTATGACAAAAAATAACATTGATGTAAATTGGAGTGATTGAATTTAGGATATTATTTATATTATCATATAAAAAGGACACAAAGGACATACTATACATATGTCTCTACCTCATTTATCAACAATTACACGACACTTTAAATTCAAAATAAATAGGATACAAATAAAATTAGAAATGATTTCAGTATTGAGTTTTGTCCCTAGCTACTAAAGTTACATTACACGTAAAAGATTGTTTATAATTTTTCTATAAACCCTATATCAATGGATACTAGTGAATATTTTATTCCTATATTTAAATACTAAAGTAATTAACTTTTTTTTTTTTTAAATTATACAGAAAAAGAAGCAGAAAAAAGAGAGAATAAAAAAGTAGTCACTTTATAAATAATGGAGCGGAGCTTAAACATTCATGAATATTTAAGTAAGTTACAATAAAAAATCTGAATACACTTTTTTAGCACACAACACATTTTAAATTCTGTATATATTTAATGATGATAATTACAGTGATTATGATAATAATTGTAGCATGATGATGACTTGTTTTTGTTACAAGGCATACACCTTTAAAATTACAACAAAGTAATTACACTTATTACTCACATCATTTAATTGCTCATCATCATTAGGTTTTTCGTACATTAACAATTCCTGTACTTATATGCTCTATTTGCCATTTAAAAAAAAAAAAGAAAAAAAAAAAACATTATACTGTTCTGTACTGTTTTTGACATTCTTCTTTCTTATATGTTTTTTTTTCTATTTTATTTGTTATACAGTTTTTATTAGATAAGTTTTTCTCATAATAGCATTATTTCGAGGCTTAATGGTTCTAAATACGAAAAAGACATTTTTCATTTTCATATTTTTTTTTCTCCTTTTTTTTTATTTCTACTTTAAGATAAGTACTTTTATATAATATAAAACTTTCTTTTAGTATTTCATAATTCTTAAAAGAAGAAGTGTTAGACCATATACAAAATACAAAAAAAAAAAAGGCAAAAATGTGTAAACAACAAGAAGAAAAAAAAAATAAATAAATTTATTATATTTTACATTACATAAAATGAAATTTAACGTGAAAACTTATTAAAAGAAAATGTTTTAAAGTGTTTTTATGTATTGTCCAACAGCAAAAAAAAGGAACATTTTTTTTTTTATTGTAACTTGTTTTTCAATGTTATAATAGAAAGGACATTCCAGGGACATAGTTTATGACCTTCACCATCTTTATCATTAATTTGATATTTTTTGTATATATCTACTATATGCATAAGAAAAAATTGTAAGACAAAGTTTTCAACTTTGATACCATTTATAAGAAAAAAACGAAAAGAAAAGAAAATTAGGAATACTGAGAAAATTAAAAGGAAAATAAAAATGATGTTTCTTTAAGTAAGTTATGAAGTACGAACGCCGTACTTACCTTTTTTTTTTTTTTTATTAAAAAAACATAATTGGATAAATAGCCACCATTTTACCACTTTTTTACCACCAGGTTTCTTGGAGTATAAAAACACAAGGATATTAAACCTAAAACTTTTTAAATATTTTTATTCTATTTTAATATTCAAAATTTTCGTTGTAATATGTTATTTTTGATGCTACTATAATAATTAATTCTATGCTTATCATTTTATTTAATTTTTGTGCAAAAATTTACACATTTTTAAATTTATTTTATGAAATGATTTATTTAGTTATATGAATATATTAACAAAAAACAAAACATACACTCACAAAGTAACTTTAAAATAACCAACCACACCCATGTATGTTTTGTTATATTTTATTTAAATTTTTTGTATTTGAAGAAATTTTTTTTCTTCTAGAATAATCAAAAAAGCGGAAAAAATGTGTTTAAGGAAGCAAATAATTTTTCATGTTTTTACGTCCTTGTATACTTGTATTTAAACAATCCGATAACCTGGAATATTTTTTTCCTCTGTCTATTAATTTTAATCGAAGCGTAAATGAAAATTTTACGTGCGGAAAAGAATCGATTTTAATTTGTAGAAAATTTTTTGTACAAAAATTTGAAATTAAAAAGTGAAAAAAAAAACCAACAAGAATTTATGAATAAACACTTTGTGTTAGGTATGGAGAACAAGATATCTTGAAATAGCTGAGATGAAAAAAAAAAAAAAAAAAAATGGGGGATAAACAAAAAAGAAAATTAAATCAATTTATTCGACTATTATACAAAACAATGATATAGGAAAACACAAAAACCTCCAAATAACGGTACACCAATAAATACAAAATGGACTATAACACCGTACTTTTACATCCCACCATAAAATATGATAAGAATGAAAATGCTGAACATTGAAAATGAGAAACGTTCACAAAGAAAATTTTAGTATAGTAAAAATTTTTCTTTTCTTTTATATTTTCCAGGATAAAAGTAAAAAAAAAAAAAAGGAATAGTATAATAAGTTACAACTCATTCTTCCGTTCCAATAACCTATATTTTGTTGTTGGACAGAAATTTTTTTGATGTTGTTAGAGGGAAGGCTATGTAAAATATTTCCACCACCAAAAATGTAATTAGTGCCAAAAACTGTATAGATATGGAAGAGTTAGCAAAATACAAAGAAAATATGTATAACACAAGTAAAAGCTGATATACGATGACATATAGAAAAGATTCTGGTGGAATCCAATAAATTGAAATCCCTTATTCATTTTGTTTGTTATCCGATTGAATACACTATTTCCTCATTATGATTGTTGTAATCATGGACACGAAAAAAAAAAGGTTATATAAAAGAAAAGCACACGTATACACAAAATATGTACAATTTATTCAACCAGGATCGATGATGTTAATTTATTGCAGGCTTTAGCAACTTTTTTGTTGTCTTTTTGGGGAAATCAAAAAAAATAAAATTAAATGTATATGGTGTAGAAAATATCTTGATGTGTAATTCAACAGCTTTAACTGGTTTAATAATAGTATTCAGTTGTTTGTTTAATTCATTCATTTAGTGAACATACAATCATTTTGAATATTAATGCCCAGAAAAGTAATGGAAATTCAAGCGAAAAATTAAAAAAAGAGAAAAAAAATTAAGAGATATGATGAAAAGTTTTCTTTATCACAAAAAAATTTCTAATTATTCCGATATAATTTTTTATTAAAGATTTTTGTGGAAAAATAATTTAAAAAATAAAGAAGTAATAATAATAACTCATTTAACTTTTTTCATTCTTTGAAAATTTTGTATTTTTGTTCGCATTTGCTTCTTTTATTATCCAAGCCATAAAAAACACTTTTACATCTCTTTTATTTGCCTTAATTACAAAAAATCTTGTAATTTATCAAATTAAACCAAAAAAAAAAAAAATATATTTAATTAATGTTTTTGGTTTTTCACTTTTTTTTAAATAAGTACCCAGAAAATTTTGAAAACATGGAAGAAAAAGTTCTTATAAAATATTACTCATTTTTTTTGAAGATTTTCCCATGGAATTGATTAAAAATCTGTTAAATAAAGAATTTCAAGATTTTTAATTGTGCACAAATCCACAACAACCATAATTTGTGTTTTTTCTGTACTCAGTTACTAATTAGAAAAATTATAAAAGAACGTTTGTCTAGCATCATTATGTACTATATATTTTTTTTTAATTTAACAAAAAATAATAAACAATGTATTAAATGCAAGTAATAACTAGTATACAATACACAAAAGATTTTAATGCAACAAATTGCATATACATAATTATTATTTTAATTAGTATAAGTGCTTAGTGTGCTCTTGTATTTAAAATGAGCATAAAAAATGTTGAAACTTTATGAGGATTATCTGTACAAGAAATAAAAAAAATAAAAAAGGAAAATTCAATTTTATTAAATTAAAATTTTAATAATTTTCATGGAAACTTTGTTTTTAATTTGTTTTATATCTTTTTTTTTTTTTTTGCAGGAAAAAGTCCTTAAATTTTTGTTTTTTCTTGAATAATTTCGTAAAGTGAAATTGAAACCTACTTTTTTAGAAGATTTAAATACTTGGAATTATGAAAATAATAGAGCTTGATTATAATTATCTAATATATCTCTTTTCGTTTCTTAAACAGTCACATTCTATTTGAAATACACATATACATATATGTTCTGTAGAACACACACATATACACTACAGATTACAATATAAATATGTATATATTGTTTAAAATGTATTTTAATTTCTCACACCCCTTTTTTTAATGTTACACTCGTTAAAAACTTAAATAGTATAGAGAAAAAAAAGTTATTTTGTAGAAAAACAGAGTTTTCAAACTTTTTTTTAATTGTTGAGTTCTGAAAGTTTCAGATTACAAAACAACAGCATTAAAAAAAGACAATGAATAATAGTGAAGTATGTTTAAATAAAAGAAAAGTTGGTGAAAAAGAAAAATAGTGTATGAAAAATTTAGAAATTAAAAGAATTGGGTTGATGCTGTTATTTTTTCCCTTATAAATAGCTTTTCCGCAAAACAATTAAAGAATTTATTTCTGTTCCATAAGTAAAAAATCTCTATTGAAAAAAAAGGGTAAACAGAATGAAAATGTTCATCATACCTAAAATTTATACATACATAGTTACATAATGTATATCATATTATATGTACACAAGAAATGAGAACGAAGAACAACAAAAACATCAGGTATATTATGTAGTAGTGGTATTTGTAGAAAATAATTTGTAGTCATGATGACGATGGAAAGAAAAAGATTTATTTATTAAGAAAAACTGTGTCATAATTAATTTAAAATCTCATTGGCAGATTAAAATCATTACAGCATATCAGTGGGTTGTTGTTACTTAATACTGTTACACAAGGACATATTTCCCTTATGTATAAGTTCTATTTTTATTAATTTTTATTTATAAAAGAATTTAAAGAATTGTTTTAATATTTAATCTTGTGTATTGAAAAAACGTATACCATTTAACATGTAAACTTAAATGATGATTTAAAAGAACATGGTATTAAATTATAAATTCTTGATTATGTAATTGATAATATCTTTATTGTTATAACACAAATGAATCATTTGGATCTTAATAATTATTATATTTTTTGTTTAATTGTTGTGCAATACAAATTTTGCAATGTAATTTAATAATTTCTAATCACTCTCTTGTGAATTGTTCTTATGTATTTACTTATCTTTTCAACATTTCTAAATTCAAATTATTAAATAATGTTTTATAGAAATATTGAATTTTAATAAACCTATGGGGTATTGTATTATTAATAATTAAATTATGGTATTGTATTGAAACTAATAAGAAAAACATTAAAGCAATTTTATGTAATTTTATAGTGATTAAGAAAAAAAAAATTTTACATTTACACATAAAATAAAATCCTTTTTGTAATATTATCTATATGAAACTAGATCTACAAAGTTATTTTAAGGACCCTTTCCACTAAATATTTTAAATTTTACAACAATTTTAGATTTGTAAAATTTACTTAAATTTATTAAGGTAATGATACAAAAACCAATAAAGATTTAATATGATTGTGTGGTTTTTTAAAACCAAACCTTTTGGTTTTTAGAATACAAGAGAATTGCTCTATGAAACAATTTTGTATTACCTTAGGTCATATATGATATAAAATTTTTGAATGTGTTGGTATGCAGTATTAAATTTAAAATATATATCCTTAACAAATTACTAAAAACTGAATTTTACATTTATTTTATATTTACAATGATATAGCTATAAATCACATGGAATCATCTACTTGACTATTATCATACTGAAACAATCTTTTCAAAAAGCTATAAATCTCACCATTTACTTTTGGAACTGACTTTATGTAAATCTACTTCGAATTTAAACGTAATGTATAGCTTTATATAAAAATACATATTGTAATACAAACAGTGTGTATGATGGTCTTTCATTTTATAGTTAATTTTAAAATGTTAACTGAATTGACTGTTTTAATACATATTTTTCTTTAAGCTTTTCCAGTGAATGTATTGTAAATTTATAAAGTACATACATATATATATTTAAGCTATATGTTACGTATCTATACGAGTATGTTTCATTTTACATGAATGCCAGTGCCATTTATGTTAGGTCACATTACTTATATAAAACAAACCTACATTTTTGGTCAGGTTACATAAAATAATACATACATAGATATTTCCATGTTATATAAATACAATTACGTTTTTATTTTTATAAAATTCTTAAATTCAACACATAAGTGTTGAATTATTTTAAAATTTTCGTAAGAATCATCGTAAATTTTGTGCAAGTCAGTAGAAAATTTTACATAACACAATAAATCCTTAGTGTGCTATTAATTGCTCCTAAAAATATACTCTTTTTTAATGAAACGTAACAAGTACACATTATAATAAATCCTTTTTTTTTATACTTTTACTTACATATACTTCATTTTATAAAATATTTAATTTTTTTTTATTATGTGACTATTTAAATAACTAGAAAGTAAGACCAAAACAACAACAAAATTTCTACTTCTATGCATATTATATTCTTTGAATTTGTATAAAGCACCTTGATTAGTGAAGAAAATTATTCATATGATAATTTATTATGATAATGAAATGAAAGGTAACCTGCGGGTATTTGCTTTCAAATAATTTCAACTTGATTAGAGGTAAAAATTTGCTGAAAGGTTCTTTGAAAAATTAAAATTCAAATTTTAGGTTCTGAAGAATCTTTAATGTATCTACGATAAATAACTGAAAAAGTTCCTAGATCCAAAATATAAACAATTGGAAGTATGTATTTTTTTTTTGAATAGAATTTAATATCAAAAGCTATAATATAATCATTTTTCTTGAAGATATACACATACTATATGTACTAAAATTGTGCCTTTAAGAAATCCTTGATATTATATATATGTATATAAAGAGAGCATCTAAACTAAGTAGTGTGTAGCATGAAATATTTTAAGTAAAAGTGTAAGTAACATTTATTTAGAGTCATGACAAATTAATGTGAAATATTTTTTTTGTTTTACTTTTGAAACTGACAATGATTTATTATAAGCAATATTCAACAAGTCACATACTCAGAAAATTCATACGCATTATTAATGTACTTCTTTTTTCTTTTTCTTTTTTATTTCATATTACATAAACTCACCCGCATACAATATACTATATTATAACTTTTAGTTAACGAGCTTTTACCTTAAAATATTCAAATTTTTAAAGTTAAATATGGTTTTAAATAAATTATATATGAAGAGAGAAATTATACTTTAAAATTAAATTTAGAAACTTGTGTAAAGTTTTTAAATTAAACGCGTTAAATGCGTATGGGACATGTTAATAAAATGAAGGTATACCCTTAAGAATTATGTATGTGTATGCATATTAAAAACTTATAAATAATTGGTACAATAAATATTGTATGTACATAGGAGTTTCAAAGTTTTAAAATAGTAAAATTGTATAAAATTTTTATTACATATGATAACGACCATTTTATAAATAAGAAACTATATTTTAATGGCAATTAAATTTTAGGCTTCAGGGCGCACATAAAAATGTAAGTTATTTTTTGGCTACACAAAATTTAAACACTTTTTTTTTAAATTTCACATTAAATTTAAACTATGTAAAATTTTATTTTTAAAACAGTACTTATTTACTTATATGAAATATAATAATTTTTTAATATTTTAATGAAAAAAGAGTATTTGAATAATAAAATTTTAATAACAATATGGTTTAACTCATTCACTGAATAAATAAAAAGAAATTATTTATGAAAGTTTTACTTTTCTTAAACTAAAGAGTATGAGTTACTTCTACCATGATTTTTTGAAACAAAAGTTTGTTATTAAAAATATTTCAAACATTTTTTTAAAAGTTGTGCCAAAAACAAACATGTTAGAAAGATAAATTACAATAAATTATGAAAAAATAAAAATTTTTCATTGGATAAACTTACCAAAGTTGCTGGAACAAATGTTGGCACTGTTTCAAAATATCCAACTGTACTTGTATACGAACGTAAAAGGAAATAAACTCCAAGAAACATGATTCCTAAAAGGCATGAAAAACTGCCACAAATCAAACACCAAACTACATATTTTTTAACACCTGTTGGATGGGGAGCTGAAATAAAATTATGAATATTTATAAAAAAAAAAATTTTTTTTCATACATATTATCAAACATAAATATGGAATTTTTCTTATTTTTATTTAATATGAACTTAATAATTGATAATCATTTAAAGATATACTTTTTATTTATTCTATTGTAATAATAGTCAAACATTTAGCCGTAAAAAATGATAAAAGGAAAGAAAAAATAGAAGAGAAAGAAACTGATATTGTGTGAGGATATTGAATTTTTTCACAACTTTTCAACTTTATTAATTTTTCATTTAACAATATGGTCTTTTCTATTTTCATCATTTTATCTGATTTAAAAAGTATAAAACTGTTTTTTTCTAATTCAAAAAAAAAAAAAAAAAAAATTAAAAGAAAATAAAAATAACCAAGAGATGAAGTATAATTTTTAAAGTACCTACACACTATTTTTTATAATTTTCTTTTTTGTATCGATTTTTATTTCAGCTTTTTTTCCAAAAGCGTCTATGTTTAAAAGCGTAATAATGTAATCATGTACAGTAGAAAGTAATTCAATAGAATGAAAATTATAAAAAAATTTCTTTAAAATCAGTCATTTTATGTCTCCTAAAAAATATAGTTCTAAATTTTTAAATTTTTTTAAAAATAAACGTACACACATTTCTGGCTGTATATGCCATCAAATTCTGAATTTATCCTTTATATTATTTTGTTTATTCAAGTACAAAGCAAAAGAATAATAATTTACAAACATACCAGTTGATGGCGGCCGATGGGGATCAGTTGGCGGTCCCCATGAACATGGTGGCATACTGTATTGAACAACTTGCATTACAGGATATCCATGCATTTTTCAATTTGTATGGAAAAAAAATTAATTAAAATTTGATATTTTTCTTGTTGTTATATTTGAGAGACACTTTTAATAAATTTTCAATAACAAATAGTTAAAGCTTTTTTTTTAAAATTAATTTTAAAATTATATCACATAATAATATGATTTGTTTTGTTAAATAAAACAGAAAATTTTAAACAACGATAAATTTTAAAACAATTTTATTTTAAAGAAAACAAAAAAAAAAAAAACATTTAATTCTGTTTTATTTTTGACATTACATAAATTTTATATACTTCGTTCACGTTTGTGTTTTCCGGTTCCTTTTTTTTACAATAAACAAAAACACATATTATATATATACACTTTAATGATCAACTTTTTGTTGTTATTTTTATTTATTTATTTTTGTTTTTCTTGAAAAAATTAATAACAAAAATATAAATTCGGAAAAAATTTGTATATAAAATATAAAAAATAAAAACGACAACTACAACAACTTGTCAACATATTTTTGCCCCGACTTTTTTTTCCCGTATATGTATTATTATAAAATCTATCATTCTGACAATATCCTGAAGCTGTTTACACGTCTCTTTTTTTCAATTTTTTTTTATTATCCTTTTTCGTATTTTTTTTTTCCAAGTTACAAAGTTAGTACAAAATGTTTTTGCATAGCCTTTTTCTATATAATATAATATACATACACATATATGTACGTATGTATATTAATATGTGCATATAAATAACACCACATCATATCATCATTTTAGTTCTCATATCTTTAAACAACAGAGAAAAATAAAATAAAATATTTGCTTTCACAACAGTTTCATTTATCATTCATATTTTATGTGAAAAAAAAAATAAAGAAAAACAAAAAGGCAACAGAAAAAAATATTTTTGTATCCTTTTGATATTCTTGACATATGTGATAGTATTAACCCTTTTTTGTTTTTTTCTGCCATACTACCACATACAGCTTGTTACCATCATTCATCTATCGCGTTTTTTACTTTATGTCACATGGTAAATCTCAGAAACATCAGCGGAATTAAAAATTTAATACCGTACACAATGTAATATTGCTATATACATATTATAAAATACACTGTTTCTTCTAAAAGTATTGATGAATATACACAGCCTCCTAAAAGGAAATAGAGAAATTATCTTTCTTCAATGCCGACAATAAAGCATAAAGTTTCTGACTTTAATTCAATTTTAATTCATTTTAAATTTGGTGTAAAAGATATCGATACGTAACGTCAACAAGAAAAAAAAAAAAAACACACACCACATTAAAATTTCATTCTACCTGTATATTGATATATCTGTCTATTATTTATTTATCTTTTTTTTATATATTTTTTTTCATGTTTATTTGCATTTAATTTTCAAGAGTATAACGTTTCCTTCTATTTTGTAGTCAAGAATAATTATTTTAATGATAAAACTATTTTTGTACTTCGTTTAAAAAAAAATATCAAAGTAAATAAATGGAAAATAAATATTAGCATTATACTATTATTTTTTTGTTTTCGTCATTTAAAATGTTTTATAAACTAAATATGACAGTATAATATCTCTCATAATTTGTTATCACGTCAACGAATTTTCTTTTTCATGTCTTTTTTTTATTTATTCTCTTCATTTCATATTCTCTTTAATATCCGAGGGAAAGCTCAGATGAGAAAAATTCCTTCATTAAAATCCTTCACGTATATATTTTTTTTAAAATTTCATATAATTATATCCTTTATTTATATTTTAATAATATTTTTTTTACTTTCTGTAAATTTTCACTTCTTTTGAATTTTTCGTTTTTAAGAAATTAACAAAAAAAAAAAACTGTTTTCCGTTTCAAATACTTCCATGAAGAAACTACTACTTATGGCTTGTTTACAAAATTATTTTCTAAACAAAAACAAAAAGCACAAGAAAAATGACATTTTAAGAATTTTTTCTACGCTATCCATTATTACGTGAAACATTTAGAATAATAATGAAATTTATACGAACTCAAAAACAGCATTTCATAAAATCACTAAACTTGCTGAATAACCTTTGATATTTCTCTTTTTAATTGGATTTAAATTTACATGATGTTTTTACTTTCTTTATTAAATTTTGCACAGAGAAATCACTTTTTGTAAAAATTTCTTAAATTATAAAAATATAAAATTGTAATGAATTTCAAAAATCAAGATAACACTTCACGAAACGAAAATCGCTTTGAAATATATAATTTTTTTTTCAACGTTATTCATAAAAATGTGTCCTTCACGATTCTCGGTTTCAAGTGAACTGTGTAAAAGTTTTTTAAAAGAAAAGTTGAAAGGTTATAATGGGTGTATATAAAAAATGCGTCGTTTTTTTTTTTTTTTGTTCTATATCGGAAAATCCTATCAAGTGTTTGAGAGAAAAGCTTGTAAAATATACATATTTCGAAAACAGAGTAAAACATTCATCATTTAAATAGTTTGGTACAATTTTAATTCAAATGAAATTTGCACGAATAAATAATTTTAACAAAAATTAACAACCTTGTTTTATCAAAGAATTATTTGCATTATTAAAAAAATTAATTGAAATTTGTTAAAGTCTATTTAAATGAATTTTATTTGAAAAGTCAATTTTTGTGAGATTCACAATATCTTTTCTCATTGAAATTTGAAGGATCATGCGCATATTATTTTCCAAATTGTTGTGATAGGAGAAAGCTTTTAAAGGATTAAATGGCAATAGAAAATGTCTAAACAATAAAAAAAAATAAATTTAAAAAATCAACTTTTTAAATTAAAGTATGCATTTAACTTTAATATACATCACGTCTAAATTTAAATAAATCCTAATATTATTGAGAGCCAAATATAAGGATCATAAAATCTTTATAAATGGTTTTAATCTATTAAAAAATAATTTCAGTTACGTAAGGTTACAATTATCTGTGAAATTAAGTTTTTCATGCCGGTTACATTTGACCTTTTCATATATAAAAAATCACAATATTAATGTCAATATCATATGACCCTAAAATACCATAAACTCCTTTTTACAATAAAATAAAGAATAAATATTAAAAATTAATAAACCAGAAATTCTCATCACACATACCGGATTTTGGATATAAAGGAACACAAAAATATTTAAGCAAAATTATATTAAAAAATATAATAAAGAAAATATAATAAAAAAAAAACTAAAAGGATTTTTGATAAAATTCATGATAAATAATGTAATAAAATTTTTATGATGATAAATCACAATTGTTTGTTTGCTTGTCCACTTTGTAAAAATTATGAAAGAGTTAACCTTTTTTCCTTTTTTTTTTTTTTATTTTTTTTTATTGCTGTACAATAAATAAAATAAAAAATGTACGTGAACAAAATAAAGTGAAAAAAATCCAGGAACACAGAAAATGAGATAGTAAATGGGGTAACTTTTAAAATTCAATATTTTTAATTGAAAGTTTGTTGATAAAAAAAAAAAAAAAACTATAGAAAAGCATACTCAGGTATAAGTGAAAATTTTACTTAATTACGTAACTGCTATTTGTATACGTAGTACCTTCGTCATCAAGAAATTACAATTTAATTTCTCTGGTAAATAATAGTGAAAGGATAAATGGAAAAATTCTAGATAAATTGAAGAAAATTTATTTTTAAATTATTTACATGAATGACTTTTCCAACAAAAAAATTTAAAAAAAAATAAAAACAAAAAAATTTCAAAATTATTTTATAGTTGTTACGTTAAAATCAAAGCAAGGATAATCAAAATCGGATTAAAGTTCCATTTTTTCGACATTCGTATATTACAAAAATGTTGTCGTTGTTATCAGTATTTTGCTATTTTTACTTTTAACGTGAAAGCTAAAACACATTTTATTATTTTGTTTATTTTTAAAATATTCTCATATTTAGAGATTTCTTGCAAGTTTAATTATTAAGAGAATAAATCTTGAATTAATAATTAATGAAAGCTACCCAATTTAGATAATTTTTTATAACGTTATCAAATTCAAATAATTTGATTCAAATAGAAAAAAAGGCTATACAAAACTTGAAATTTTTGATGTTCAGAATTCATAGAAGAAAAGTAATTACAAAATTTAAAGCTAAATTTCAACAATTCTAATTTTTTATCTTATTTAGCTTGAAGGCAAATATAAAGTAACAAACATTCATATATTTTCATTGTTTTTCATCCCCATATGTATTTTAAAATATAGGTTTGTGTTTCAGAAAAAAAATTGTTTTCTTATCTTTTTTTTTCTTTTTTTTTAATAAAAGGTAAACTTCAATTTGGTTATGTGTGATTACTATTCAAACTAACTCTTATAGTTATGAATTTTTTATATTGTTCATTTATACACAAAATAAAAAATAATTTAGAATGAATTTTACCTAGATGTTAAGTATAATGTAGAGATACATATACGCTCAGATATTTATGTATGAGTGTATACATATATGTACATATGTATATGAAATTCAAAACATACATTAGGAGAAATGAACACAAAGTTGAAAATTGAATCTTGGCTGTATTCCAGAAAAGTTCTCTTATCAAATTTTACTCATGCATATAAAATATAAATTTTTAAGGCAAACAATTTCACGTGAAATGAAAATAAAAGTAAAAAATACAAAATTATTAAATTTAAAGTTGTGACTTCAAAATAATAATAAAATTTTCTCATACATACATATATAAAAATTTAATAAAAAATAAACTTTAATATTAATTCGTAATTTAAATAACAGGTAGGTATAGGTACCTATGTAAAATTAATATTTAAAAAATGATTAAATACATAAATAAAACAAATAAAATAAAATTTTCCATTTGTATTTTAAAAATTTGTTCCTAGCAAAACAAAATCAGAACTATTTTAAAATAAAATAACCCACAATAAAACAAAAACAATGAAAAATTAACAAATAAAATTTGGTTCAATTTATACCGCCGTCCTTTAGTAAACACTTTTATGTTATTAACATCATTTAATTTTAAAACAAGAGTCAATGACTACCTGAATTATGTGGATTGACAACAACATTAATTATCTGTTACACCTTTATTAACTTATTTTATTCATCATGAAATTTTAAACGAAAAAAAAAAATAAAATAGTTAATTTATCAGAAATAAAATAAATATCGTTGTCCATCATGTAAAATGAAACTACTATGACAAAACATAAAATTAAACAGACAGATAAAAGCAAAGTGGAAAATAAAAAATTTAAAATTGCACGTCGTTTATAATAGTTAGTGATATGTACGTACAGAGTATCATTTTTGGAATAATGTTCTTTTTTCAATATATGTATACTAAAGTTTAAAAATTCCGTATCATCAAGTGAAATGATTATAATAAATTTTTTAAACATTTCCAGAAATTCGATTTCCAACATCTCTTTAACTTTATGATCAAATTTTGGATAAGTTTAACATAAATAACAAAAGGATAATAAAATACGAGTATCAAAGAAACAGCAAAACGAGAAAAAATAATTCTGGTGTAGCATGTCAATGAGGTGGACGGTAAATAAATTCAATGTGTTAGAATAAATGATGGCGTTTGCTCGTTTTCTGGTTTGTTTGGCACACTCTTTATTTTCATTTATGGCATTTATTCGCTTTATTTTTCTTTATTAGGATATTTACATAAGAATAAGGTGTTCGGTTAGAATGAACACGAAGACTTTAAACCAACGTCTCTGTAATATAAATCTATAGTTCTTTTTATTAAAGGATGAGATAAGTGAGAAACTATTTAGGTATCTTACCGCTACTTAAAATGTTTATGTTATAAAATGGTATGTACCTACAAAATTTAATGTAATATTTTTGTTAGGCACTTACTTATTTCTCAAACAATTCTATAAAAAAGTTTTGTGAGACTTTTACTTTTGGATAGTTGCCAAAGAAATAAAAGATTTTTTGTTTTTGTATAACAGTTTCAATGTAGTTTATGAATTTATATAAATTAAAAGTTGTTTTTTCTTTTGTTTTTTTTTTTTTTTAACTTCCTTTTTTAAAGAAATACAATTTTTTAAAGTATACCAAAAATTTACTTCAAGTTTCATTATCAAATTGCATTTTATAATTTCAATCGAAACAATATTTAATAAATATTGAAGATAAAAAGAAATCTTCGAAACTAATTTAAGGAATTTTTTATAAGCCAATTAAAAATGTACAAAAATTAGGTTTTTATTAAAATAAAATTTTCTTCTATTTTATAGTTTTAGTTCTCTTGAGTTTTCATACTAGTGAAACATTTTAGATTTTTATTAATTTATTTTTCTGGCTATAGTTTATGATTGCAACGACTTCCTATTCCTAAAATGTATAATTTGTGTATATTGAGAAAAATATTCTTTATTTGGTTTAATATTTTATTTTTAAAATGTTTTCATCCTTTAAAAAATGTCAAAATTGGCACTGTGTGCACTCATATCCGGAAAATTGCAATAATAAAAAGAGGAAAAAAAATAGCAAAAAGGAAATATACATACATATATGTATGTATATGTATATACAAAATGTTATAAATGGGGACATGAGGCGATAAAACGAAGAGCAATTTGCTGTCGTAAGCAGGACGTGACTTTGACATACCAACTAAATGTTCATTTCTGTGCGATTTTTAGTATATGTATATCATATAAGAAAATAAGGATAATTTCCTTTGTTCTTCAATAGTTGTTTGCTTTTATATTAAGTTTCTTTTTTGTTTTCATGATATGAAAAATAAACATAAATTCTTATTATATAGAATATGTATTATCATATATTTTTTCATTAACTTAAAATTCTGTAGTTCTGTTTTTTGTTGCCATCTTGAAATAAACTTAGTAATTTTGATATTACCAGATAATTTCTATATTTAAAAAAATATAACAGGTGAAACTTATAAAGAAAAAAACTTGAATAATAAATACATACAATTTTACAAAATAAAAAATATATTTGAACATTTGAAAAAATTAAAAAAAAAAATTGAATACAATCTTCTACAAAATGTAAGTCAGAAAACCATATCATGCATGAACATAAAGTTAATAAAATACAGCTCACTATTTGAAGCATTTCGACAACCCTAGGTAAATTTAGTATACAAATTTTTCTTGTTAAAAAATATTCTTCGTTCTCTAGAAAAGCTTTTATCGTCAATTATATTTTCTTAATACTTTATTTTTTTTTTCTTTGTCACATAATTTCATTATTCATTTTTTTTTATTATTGTGTGTTTTTTCTCACATTTACATGGTAATCATATTTCCATGAACGAATGAATATATCCTCTTTGATGATACTTCAACATTTTAAGCTTTTTCTTTTTTATATTTAAATTGAATGTGACAGTAAAAATGAAAATTCTGAATATCCTTTTTAAATACATACATATTTTCATTAAAGATATTTTGAATTTAAAATGTTTTAGCATGAAGTTCAAAGTGTACATTATTATGGTGGAATTACATACTTTTCTAATAAAATTTTAATTTAAACAGAATAATTAGAATAGTTTTTTTTTCTGTTTTGTTTTAATTCACAATATAAAATGTAAATTGTTGTTGACAAAGGTACTTTTTGAATACATTATTTGATAATAAACATTATTTGCTTTCTGCAGGAAATTTCGCGTTGTTTTTTAAATGTGTCCTTTTATAAGGAACATGCTTTTTATGATAACATTATTAATTGTATGTAGTTATTTCGTCGTGTATTTGAAAAACTTTATTTATTTCAAAATATTGTAAATACAAGCAGTACAATATTTACTTTAAAATCTTGTTACGAATTAATTAATTTAAACAAAAAAATAATTAAAATTTAAAATTATTTCGTGATTTATATTGTATGACCGTGACATTTGATTTTCGATTATGAAATTACAGTATGATAAAAATGAAAATCAATACAATTAAATTAAGATAAAATGTTCAGATCGTTTGAAGAAATTGAAATGAAATCTACAAAAGGTGACAATTTTCACTAATTTGATAAATAATTTTTAATTTAATAATTGACTTATGTTGAAAACCTACCGTACAAAGTGTGGTAATTAAATCTATGAAACTTCTTTTTCTATATCAGTTATATTTAGTTTTTTCCCCAAGTAATGTCTTCTTCCCTATATAATTTAATTTTATCCATTTTAAAGGTATCTGTAGATATATGTATATATGTCACGGTCGTAATGTTTTTTTTTTACATGATAATTTTGCACTATCATTTTTAGTTCAAAGTAGATATATCTTCACAAGGTGAAATTATTATTCTCATTGATAAAAATATATAATATATGTATGTACATTTTATATAGCATTGTGTAGAACGTGTATTATAATACTTATTTATTTCATTTTTCAACCTTCACAAACCGAAAATGGACACAGGATAAATGATAGATAAAATTAATTTCATAGTAAAAACAACAAGACATCTTTTGTTTTTTTTATTTCATAAAAATATCTTTCTTATCCTGAAAAGATTTTTGTAAAAAGTAATGGCATTTTTAATTACATAATTTTTTGCAACTAGAAAACATTCAAACAGATAAAATTCGAAGAAAAGAGATATTATCCAGTAAAAACGAATAATATTTTATGGAGAATAGAAAAATGGGAGTTGGGTGGCTTGTATTATTATTTTTTTATTTTTAGAAAAACTTATTTTGATGTTTACTTCAAATAAAAATGAGAATTTAAGACTATTCATAAATCATCAAAAGAAAAAAAGAATGCTGTTTTTTTTTACGTAAACATCATTTCATTTAATTTTTTTTCTTCATCTTTATTTTTTATTGCTGTAAAAAATCCTTATCTTTTTATTCTCTACAACTGGAAAAGTGAAATTTCTTTTTCTTGCTATCTCAGATAATAAAAAAAAATAATCATAAAAAAGCATATTTCTTTCGTATTCTGATAATTTTTTATGGCTGTTGGCTTTTTAATGTGAGAAATTATTTTTCCTCCTTTTCTCATATATTATACATATACGAGTATGACAAAAACTCGTATTTTTTTCATTTTTAACAAATTATCTAAAAAAAAAAAAAATGGATAAAAGAATTAAAAAAGGAACTTCAAACATTTTTTTTAAATAAAATTTTTATCGAATTTGTTATCTCTTTTTTAAAATAATTAAAGATTTTGAAAAAACAAAAAAACAAATGACTGAGATAGAAAAAAGTTATTAAAATTATAAGTAAGTTATATTTACTTAAACATTTTAATTTGAATTAATAATTTTATTTTATTTACACTTTATATTAAAATTTACCTGTTAGACACACATCAAATGCTTCTAACTACAAAAACAATATATAGTACGTATGTATGTGAATCTAATTCAAAACAGTGATACTTATTAATAAATAAATTTTGAATATCTGCCAAACATCAATGTTTCTTTAGAATTAACAAAAACAAACAGCAGATTTTATTTAATAATAATTGGTACAAGTTATTTTAATTATGTATATGTTGATAAAAAAAAACAGATAAAACGGACCTTTTTATTTTTCCGGGGTAATGCTCTTAAACCATTGAGCTACCGAATGCCATGTCGCTTGCTGTTCTCAGTTACCACTTAATCATTGATGAAGAATACTCAAATCTCCTACAATGTAGTTGTGTCTTAGAAATGTAGAACTAAGACTATAATAATAATAAATTAAGTGAAATTAACATAAATTCTCTGCTCTACATTTTATTATTAGTGGACTATGTATGAACTATAACTGAATAAAATACTTTACCACGTTCTTCTATATTTTATGCTGACTATAATTTCAATTATTATTATAGAAGACAGTCTTATGAGCACTGATATAATTATTATTGAAATAAATTACTTTTATGTTTATGTGGGTGGGTATAGTTATATTTTTTTTTGATAATAATTGTCTTTTTAATTCCTTTTGTTCTTGTATTATGATTATCATTATTATTATGTTTTTCATGTTATAATCATCATCATCATCATCCTTATCAATTTCTTTTCGTGAATTATTATTGCTTGTATTGCCTGTTGAATATAAATTTTCCCTTCATTTCTTATTAGGATATTGTTCACGAACGAACAATTAGGCATTTCTGAAAAATTGTTGTCTTTCAATTGTTTGTCGATCTTATCAATTTAAATGTGTAATTTGATTTAATTAGAAAAATTGTTTATCATTCAAAATTTATGAAATAACTAAACGAAAGTGTATATACCTATATTGTAAGTATTATTTTAGCGCTTGATTAAAATATTACATATTATCCTTTTCAATTTAATGAAAAAAGTAGTTGTTTTTTAGATTCTATATTGATTTCAAGGATCAACCCTACATGAACTACTTACATGTTTTAAGTCACGATATTTTACAAAGTTTTTAAAAGTCCATAAATTTTATCATTCAAATTAATTTTTTTTATCACATATAAATTTAAAAAAAAAAATTATTCGTACTACAAACTTCATAACCTGATAACGTATATCATTTAATGTCATGTCCTGCTTTTAATGCAAAAAACTTTTAATGCGTTTTTGAAGTTAAAAAAAAAATTAATAAATAAAGCTTACTTTGTCTTTGTAAAGTTTAAAATGGCAATGAATAAAAATAAATTTTTCATTGTCTTTGATAGCATATTAATTTTTTTAGCATAAATGTCGACTTCGATATTATCCTGAAGGGAAGTAATACAAGGCTCATCACTGTCATTATCATATAAAAAATATACATATACATATATATATGATAAAAGGAAAAGCTTTCCGTTTTATATATCTTTATATGTACATAAATGTTCTGTGTTTTCACATGCAATAAAGGATAATTTATATTCGTAAACTATAAACCACAGAAAGTGGTAACAAACAGCAAGCTTTTCCACTATGACTGTATTGCACATGATACACTCAAGTACAGCACAATATCTTTTAAATACAGAATACTGGAGGCATTAAGTGTAGAAACAAAATGTACATAGTTTTTATCTAGATATACATATATACATATATATATATATATATAAAAGAAGAGGAAAAAGGATTAAACACTTTATTTTTTCTTTATTTTCTTAAATTGAATGAAAATCTTGAAAAAAAAACCAAAAAAAGGCAATAAGTAAGAATAATATTGTTTACACAATGGTTACATAAGCTTTTGATTATCATTTATCAGGAATTGCTAATACAGATGATTAAATAAATTTTTCAATCTACACAACAAATGAATAAATATAACTCTTTAAATCAAGAATATAACATAAATTTATTATAACCATAAAGGAAAAAGTTTTTCAATATGATATAACCTCATCATAACATAATTAATTAGAAAGAAAGAAAAAAACTTTTCTCATTTGCATGACATGCTTTTAAAAAGGATAAAACTTTTTCAACTAAAAATAAATTAAATTGTAACTATAACATTAAAAAAAAATAATTATAATTTAAAAAAATTTTAAATTAAAGTTTTTGTGGTAATCATACATATTCAAACACAAAAAAAAAACTTTATTTTAGAATTTTAATTAAAATTCAGACTATCCAAAAAAAAAAAAACAACCACTAGTTCTGTATTGATAGACTGTTTATGTTATTCTTAATTAATAATAAATTTGTTTAGAATGACAACTTACCCTCATCAGTCAGTTGGACATTTCTTGGTCTCGGCGGTGGTCGAGGAGGTAATGGAGGACCTTGATCTTCCTCCGAGGTACCACCATCTGTAATTTTAACTCCCGAATCGGTACCATCACTGTAAACTTCAATTTGACTTGAATAATTCCTATCAACTACACTAGAACGTTTTACAACACTACTTCTTAGATTACGTTGCTGATGGCCAACTAAATTAATTCTGAAAAATTTATTTAATAAATAATTAAAAATTTCTTTGTTAATTATAAAATTGTAATTACTTATTTGTTCTATGTGTACATTTCCTTAAATTATTATCTTCTGAACTACTTGGTGTTGCTTCATCAGCTGAACCAACCCTGGAACTTCTACCGCTTTGTTCTTGTCCACTTTGATTACAATCACATGAATCATCCCCAGTACCACCACCTCCAACACTACCAGGACTATCTAAAGCTTGATACTGATGTGATTGTTGATGTACTGTCACTGAAACATGTGTCTCGCCACTAATCTGTCGTTCATTATCCTCATGTAAGGATGACTTACTCAGCGAAACTTGAGGCAGTTGATGGTGATAATGCTGATGATGATGTTGTAATTGTGGGTGTTGCTGTTGTAAATGACTTCCAATTCCTCCACCACAACCACTAGATGATGATGAAGAATGATGATGATGAACGTGATGGAAATGATGTGAACAGGTACAGGATGGTGGAGAATTTGTAGTAGACTGACTTTGAATTGAAGAAGATGAAATATGGGAGGACTGATGTAAATGATGATTACCAACAGAAAAATTTGCTTGGTCAGCAGAAGAATTTGCATTACAAGTAGAACGTGTAATATCGTTCAAATGAGCTTGTATTACTGTTGATGAAGACATTATGTAGATTTTTAAGTGACATTACGATTTATGTAGAGTTAACTGTGAAAATTTTGAATCTGCAAAAATAGAATTTGAAAAGAAAAATATTATTATTTTTTTTTTTTAGGAAAATTCACACTAAGAAATATTCTTTATAATGGATTTGTGTTAAAGGAGATTGTACTACCCCAAACTCAGTCGTATTTTAAATTCCAATTTAAATGTTAGATAACATATATGTATGTACATATGTATGTAGGATGTAATTTTAATATTCTTCTTGCTGTCATGTCATTTCATATAATCTGAAATGTACATGACATAGAGTTTTATTTAGTATATTTATGCTTTATTGATAGTAAAACTATCTTACTCAGAATTCACCCTTTTTCACTTATTTGATAAATAAATCAATTATTACCTTCGAAATTCATTGATTTCAATGAATTTTAGGTCTATCAAGAATGGACAAAACAAGTATTTCTACTAAAGGAAATAACTATAAATTATGATGCACAGTTTATTTTGAAAATGTTTACACACAGTGTTTATAGTAACAACATTTCCAGTTTCTTCTACATTAATATTAAATATGAATTCGAATGAATGAACCTCGTGTAACTGTCTATCTGTCTATTTGCTTGAAAGTTAAGTTAATATTGAATGTCTATCTATGTATTTATTAATGTTCCTGAATGAAATACGAACTTCATTTTACAATGGCATTTATCATTCTCTATATATTAAACATTTGGAGTCTATAAAAAAAACGAAAATTAATCAATTTCTAATCAATCATTTTTTTGTTATGAGACTTTAAAAAAAAAATTAATAAAGTATGGACAAGCTTTTACAAACCGTACTCATTTCATTTTATAACACTTTCACTATAACGGTATACACAATTTTATTTTATTATATACATACTTAGGTACACATATACATATATGTATGTATATATATAGTTACACATTGTTCCTGCATGATAATATCTTATAACTTTTGACATTTCAATGAAATGCCTGGCAATCATTTTATGTGGAAAAAAGTAATAGCGAAATAAGAAAAAAAAAAGAGAAAAATATCTTATAAATTTTTATGGAAAGAAATACTATGTGAAGAATAAAGAACGAAGAGAAAAAAAAGTATATAAAATAAGAACTGTACCTGTGCACAATATAAATATTCGAGGAACGACATATGTTTTCGACATCACAAGTGTTTTGTACATAAAATGATAAGGAGCTGCTAAATCGTACTTATGTCATTTTTTTGTATATCTAATTTTTTTTTTATATTCCTTATTTTTATATTTTTAATACATGTGTATTCCATTTACACCATCACACCTTATATAATAGGATTTACCGTATATTGGATGTCTTTTATATAGAAGAGGGATCTTTTATCCTTGAGAAAAAATATGTTTTTAGTTTATTTAATGAAATTGAGTAGTGTTATACATACAAACTGAAAAGATGAACAGCCAGTTTATTAAATGTATATACGAAATAGAAGTTTGAGTATCAAACATGTAGTGGGTGGTAGACCTTTTCCAATTTTTGCACATTTCATCCATCAATGAACATTTTTGAAAAGAATATATTTTCCTTAATAAACAATTTGTTTCTTCAATGTTTGAAAATTGAATATTTTTTCTTAAAGTTTTTTATTCATATTTTTTGTATGTTCTATTGTTACGGAAGATAATAACTTTCTTTTATAAATTTACCTATTCAATTTTTTAGCGTTGTCATTCAAAAAATTCATTTTTATTATTACCGAAAAATTTTGTATATAAAAGAATATTTTATATTTAGAATAATCAAATATAATTTAGACGATACACATTTTAAGCTATAATATTTTTTTGTATATTATGTATACCTTCCACTTGTTGAAAAACATATCTTTCTTCATTCTAATTCGATTCTCAGTTATTTATGTTATTAGAATATTTATTTTGTGAAAATGCGAAAATCATAAATATGTTGTATAATAAATAAATAATTTTACCTTCTTATAGATCGGGTACAGCAAGCAACTAATAAATGATTCTTGCAACTACTTTACTGTATTTTGCACTTTATGAACAAATTTTTAAAAGAAAATTCTGTTAGAAATTTTTATAGGTATGCGAATATGTGCATATTACAACGATAAAAAATTTAAAAAATGTTCAATTTTCAATAAAGAAGATGCATATGTACATGCAAAAGAGAAAAGAGCTATATACATACATACATATTTGTATGTATAACGTTACTATCTAAAAATAAAATTTATTACGACATGAAATACTACATATATATTTTAATTTTCAGATGTACATATGTATATTTATAGTGCACATATTGGAAATTTTTTGAGAAAATTTATTAAATTATTTTAACATTTTATTTTTAAATTCAATTTTCGTTAAAAAAAAAAAAAAGAGGTAAGTATATTGCAGCACTAAGAAATATTAGTCATTCCTTATATTCAATTAAAAATAAATTAAAACAAATGTTACAATTAATGGTTAAAACTCAACAAATAAATTTTATGTATGTAATTATAAGAATGATACATTTTATTACACTTTTAAATCTGGCTATAAAGAAATGTTAATAAAATTTGTATAATGGAATTCACCATTTATATACGGATACTGTAGAAAATTGAATTGAAAGTTTTTTTTAGTTTTTAAGAAATTTCATAAACATTTTTGAAATTTATTGGTGAAACAAAGTTTTAGTTAATATTCGCGATATTACTTGCAAGTACTTAAAAGTTATTTATTATTTTGATAATCAAAATGAACTGCTTTACATATTATGTATGAACGAAAATAATTTAATTTAGCTACAATTGTATTTTTGAAAACCTCAAACAAGAAAAATTAAGCTCATTAGTATCATTGATTAGTAATTTAAATACTTTTTCGCAAGAGCATGTGTTTTTTATTATGTTCCGCATACCGCTGTCAATTAAGATCATTGTACATCAATCAAAACCTTTTACAGCAAAATAATAATGTTCGTTTAATATAATTCTCTACATTTAACATTTTATGTAAAATGTTTTGACTTTCACAATGGTTTTTGATTATTAATATTCCATACTGAACCAATCTCTTTTTTTTAATATATGAAGAAGAAAAAAAAACTTTCGTTGTAAATTATTTCTTTTTCCTTCACAAAATTTTGACATAAAAGCATTTTAATTAATAATAAAAAATCATATTTTTTATAATTAATGAATGTATTGATTGTTTAATTTAAACGTATTTCATTTTAATTCTATCATATTTATCACTTTTTAACATCATGATGATACGATAAAAAAAGAATGAAGAAAAAACATAAAAATAAATTGGATTTCAGATTCTATCACACAAACTAGTTTTGAATTTCGAAAACAAATAATAGATTTAATAGATTTTTTAAAGATAAACGAAATTTTTGTCTTTTTTTTAATCCTTCAAAAAGGGTTTTATTTTATTTTATAATATTCAAATATTCAGCATTTTTCTAAATTTCGTTATTTTTTATTTTTTGGTTTTATTTTTATCTTTATGCTTTACGAATCATCACACTTTCAAAACGAAAATTATGGTATTCCATTGTAATACAATACAAAATCAATATAAAAAAATTCATACAAAAGGAGTGAAAATAAAATAAAAATTTTCTCTATTGATTCAATTATGAAGTTTCAAATTCACTATACCTGCTCATAAAATTTTATTTCGTAATTTTGTGAAAACTGATAGAAACGGTGGTTAATGTAATATTTTTTGAATTTATTTCCTTCCTTTTATTTTTCTCCCTGTATAATTTTTTATTAGTTTTTTTTTTTATATTTTACATCTACCTTTCTATCATCCTTTTCATAATTTTCATTTTATTATTTTCCTAAATTCATTTTTATTTCTTATTTTATATTGAAAAATTCTCTGTTCCAATATTTCATCACAATATATCAATCGATTAAATTTAAATGCTCTATAGGGACCTACATATGTATATGTACATATATATATTTATGTATGTATGTAATATCTAAAACGAATAGTAAAGTGTTATATACTGTCAAAGTGAATGAAGGTAAGAAAATATTGGTTTTTATTCCTCAAAAGAAAATATAGGAAGCAAAAACGTTATTTGATAGACTTTTCAATATCCGTTTCAATTATTCTGACAAAATATAAAACCTCTTTTTCATAAATGTATAGTATATTTACGAATATATTTACGTAATTTCTTTGTTTTTTCTAAATTCATTTGGGAAATGTCAGTAAAAGATCATGTAACAGGCAAAACCATCAAGACCTTTTGTTTTATCAATTTTTTATTTTAGCGAAAAAACAATGTAGAGAAGCTATAAAACAGCTTATTATTATTTATTTTTTTTTATGAATTTTATATTTTGCTTTTGTATCAATTTTCGCATAACTCATTCTTTAACACGTTTAAAAAACTAGAAAATTACAATTATAAATTATACCATGTGATTTCAAACAATTTCAGTTGTTTGATCTGTATGTAGATACATACATACATATATTTATTTACTTATAATCCGCACTGTACAAAGAAGAAGAAGAAATGTTTAGTAGGAAAGGTAAAAAAATCCACTTTTATTCCAAATAATGGAAAATAACTAAATAAATAATTCATTAATAAAAAGTAAATCAAAAACAAAAAATGAAAAAGAAAATCAAAATAGTAAAAGAAGTATTAAATAGGCGTTATAAGAAAGAAAATAACAAAAGAATAAATTATGCGTACAAGAAAGGCAAAATCAAAACTTAGTCAATAGAGAAATTTTCAACAGCAAATCGATTAGTCTAGCTAGACTTTGAAAACGGAAATAAATCAGTAAGTACCACCATCATCACAATCATCCATGCCTGGTAGCTTATTCATTTGGACTAGATACTCTGTATCATGATTCTTGGCCTTTCTGTCGCTAAAAACGTTGATGATGATGGTGTTATCTTCTTCACTGTGTTTCTGCTGTTCTGATAGAGATGCGGTAATAATGGTGCAGTGTGGTATATGACCATTTTGGTATTGGATTATATGAGAATGATAAATCTTTTTATCCCAACAATTTCATATTTATTTGTTGTTTTTTCCTTCCAAAAGTACTAAGTATCTTGAAATTCGAGTTCCACTCAATGAATTTGAACAGACGATGGATGGTTGAACACATACATAAAAAGTTTTATAAAAAAAAAGAGAATGTAATAAAAGAATTCAGAAAGAAGAAAAAAACGATTGTAACTGCCGAGAAAATCCAATCAATAGGTGAATAAAAAATCAAAGACAACTATAAAAAATTGAAATTGAATTGGACATGGATATGGTTGACATAGTAAAAGAGCGGACGATGAATTACATGAATTTTTTTTTCTTGTTTTGAATCAGTAAGCGTAACGTAGCGCCTTATATTTCTTGCTTTGTTTGCGGTTTCTAGAAAATAAAAATAATGTTTTTTATATAACAGAAAAATAACGAAATAAGTAATAAAGATACCTGCAGAAAAATTGCATTCGATAATACAGTAGAAAAAATTGCAAAAATGGCTCCATGTTTAGCAATAAAAGACTTCAAGATCCAATCAATTTTTTTGTTAAGTTAAACATAAGTTAAATTCGTAGACACAAATAAATCAAAGGATAGATCTGTCATGATTTTATAGTGTTACACAAGAAATTTTAGTATATATTGCTTTTTTTTTGTTTTACAGAAAAAAGAAAAACTTTTTTTCTTTTAACACACGTACAATCAAGAAAAATTTTATTGGTTTAAAAGCCTTTATGTAGTCTTGGTCACTTTTACAGTTGAAGGTTAAGATGATATTTATTCATATCAGAGAGCTTTTCGTTAACTTTACAAAAACACACCTTGTGTTGTATTTTTCTTAATTTATCCTTTAAACGTGTCCAAAATACAATGGGTAGTATTAGAATGTGTGTGCTTAAAATATTTTAAATCTGATAATATCGTGTTTTTTTATCCATCATGGCTTCAATTGCTACGATTTTCGGTATTTTATTTTTGTTTGCCATACAATAACGATAATTTTTTTCTACACTTTGTCAACATTAATATTTACAAATATCTATATTCATATATTTTATTTTTAAGTAAGCTTGAAGATTTACACTTTTCTAATTTTTTTTCAGTCATAAAATTTACAACAATCCTAGGAGCTTTTTAAGTGCTTGTTTTGTAAAACAACGACTTCAATCAAAAACTATTCTCATGATAATAGTTTTTTTCTGACGACTTAACAAGAATAATAAATGTCATATTACAATATATCTCAGCTTGAGTAGTCAAGATTTTCATCGCCTCAAACTACATAATAATTCTTGTTTCTAACTTTTTATGTATTATTTCTTATTATGATTGATTTATACATTGTATGTATGTACATATGTGTGGGTGATGAAGGTTTTCATTTTTATAAAATGCAAATTAAACTTATGTAGCATTGTTGGATAATCTAAGTTGGTATATACATAATGTTTCTATTCTAATATTAAGTAGGTGTATTTAAAAGGATATATCAAGTGAAAAGATACAGTTACACAAAAAAAAAAACCAACAAAAAAAGTACTATTCAATCATCTCTTCGTCATTGTTTAACATGATAAATTGGTTTGAAATTTATTTATGTATCTTATATATGACACATAAAAAAGTCTGACAAATGTAAATCAACATTATAAAGTAGACTAGGAAATAAATATATTTGGACAAAAAATAATAATGAAATGTAAGACAGATAGAAAAGAAGGACCATTTTAATGGAAATATTATGTTCATATTAGAATTTTGTTGATATTATGATTTATGAGAATCTATGTCGTATAATAAATACTTTGGTACAATAGTTGTAGACTTATAAATAGTTTTAAGCTTTGATTACACGACAGATTTGTGAAAGATTTGAAGAATATGATAATTTGATAAATCATTTCATAAACAGAGTGAGAACATGTAATTTATATCTAAAGTTTCTATTTACCAAGAAATTTAAGATTTGAAAAAATACATACATATGTATATATGTGCATATAAACAGACAAAAGAATGTTAATTACTAGGAAGGTTGAACGATAACATCAAAATTCTTTTTGACAAATTTTTCAACCTTTCAGTTATAAATTGTCTCACCTGTTGTATTTTTTAAGCCATCTTTTTCATATACACGAGTACATACATAAAATATTTAGATTGTTTACGTTTTATGTTATTTTACTAAATTCTGACTAAATAATACTCGAAATATAATCCTTTCTGCAACTATATGGTGTATTTAAGAAAATGTGAAAAAAAAAAAATGTATATACTCGTTCACATAAATTTATTCTCATCCCATCTATTATTAAATAATCTCATGAAAATAAATACTTAATTCTTATATTCTCATTTAATTACTTTTTTTTTGTATGTTATTTTCTAATTTCATAAAAAGTAAAAAAAAAAATAATGTACTTTATTCCATAATTTGGTCTGGAAGGACGTAATGACAAAAAAACAAAACGTAAAACCAAAATTAGATAAAATGCAAATAAAGAAATTAATATAATTTAAAATTACAAAATTATGTTGTGCGAACAATGAATTAGCAGACAAAAAAAATGTATACAATTAAAACATTAATAGAGTTAAAAACAACAACTTTTTTAATTTATTCGATTGTGAATTTCTCTGTTTTTTTTTTTTTTGTTTCTCATTAAAAACACAAAAAATAATTTTAATGAGTTTTTTTTTTTTTTTTTTTTTTTTTTTGTATTTTCTACCATATTATGGTATATTTAAATAATTGGTGCTCTTGGTATAAATAAAAGTTATTTGTTTGTTAGAATCTAACAAACTCCCTTATGAAACCAATTAAGATCTATCGTTCATGTTACAAACTTTTTTCTGAATTCTTGCTTGTTAAATCACTTTTCTGTTTTTGTTCTCGTTTTTATATGTTTTTTCTTCTTATTTTTTTTTTAAATTTTACGTTACAGGATCTGTTTGTGTCTTCTGAAAACCGCACACATCTTTTAAGTACAAATAGCTGTGCTTTCTAACATAGTTCTTTTGTTTTATTTTCGAATTGAGGGAAAGATATTTTATTGAAAAGTATACATACATACATATGTATATCCTTAAAAATATGTACATATGTTGAAAAAGTTACAGAGAAATGTTACATTTTATTTTAAATTTTTAAAAAATTATAATTTCCATAGAATTTTCTGTAAACATTGATGGTCAAAAACAAACACACTCTTCTCATAGATATCCTGTTTCATTATAAACAAACAAAAAATCTCAATTATTATGAGAGTAAAATTTATTTCAATAATTGAAAGTAATGAAAAAATATGAAGTGATGTGCACACGCATGCATTACATTCTCACTATTGTGTGTTATTGATTATTATTGATATATATTACTTCCATAAAATATTTTTTATGTTTAAATTCAATTATTAATTGTTTTTTACATCATATTCGATTAATTTTAAAAAAAAATTAAAATTTAATGAATTTTCAACTGAAATTCAATTTTTATTATTCAGGCGCATGCTATGAAAACGATTAACAAGCATTAAAATATAGTTTTATGGCATTTTTTTTTTTTTCAATTTTAAATTGATTTCGTATATAATTTATTGCAATTGAATTCTCACTATTCATAATATTCTCTGCACATGTAATGAATTTGAATCTGAATTAATGAAGAATAAAAAAAAAAGTTTAGTATATACATTAAGATTCTATAAAATCATCATGGATGGATAGCACTTTTCATTTATTAATTTTTATTCTTATGGTGCACGGCATGCGGTGATCGAACACGATCATCATCATCCACGCACTCTTAAAAATAAGTTTTTTTTTTAAATAACCAAGATAAAGATTTCGTTGAGGATACTTGCAATGTTTGCATCAGAAATTGTGCTAGATCATTAAAATTACTCAAGATGTTAGTTTATTACAAGTTAAGCAGTAATTCTTTTTGAACAATCCGACAATATTTTTATAAGTAAGAACAATTTTGAGATATTCTTTTTCTAAGCCAGCTTTGTACCTACTCAAAATATCGACTGGATTGGTACATTTGTAGTTTTAAAGAAAATAAGAAAAAAAAATTAAAAGAAAAAACCTGCTCAATGTTAGATGAATCTGATGTACATATAAAAGATGTTGATTTAACATAAAATACTTTTTCTATTCTTTTATTCAATGTTCAATCATTACGTGGCCCTATTACATGATATTTTTGTGGTTTATATAGTATAAGAAAAACATTAAAAAAAATATATATGAAACAACATAAACGTGAAGTACATGAAAAACTGATCCTAAAGAGCAAAGAAATGGTTTACAACAATAAAAACAAGATCCCATACAAGAGGCAGAGACAGAAAAACCCACTTTATCATCGATTTTTTTTTTGTTTTTTTGTAAATAGAACGTTTGATTGTTATTTACTTAGTATTACGTATATTTTGTACTTTTTTCTTGATTTACTTGTAACTATTTTTCTTATTTTTTTTAAATCAAGATATTATATATGTTATCCTAGTCCTAACTCCTAAGGTATATTGTATTGTAGTCAACAACAAAGTTTTCCAATAACAAGTCGATCTTGCAAGAATGCGTAGCCTTTATACTTACTGAATATCTGTCCAAATTCATCTTCACAGCATCTTAGTAAAGGTATCAGAAATACTTCGATATGATTAAAAAAAATAATAATAATAAGTAAAAAAGAAGAAAAAAAAAAGGAAAAAGTCATTCGAAATGAAAGAAAAACATAAATGGTCAGGCACTTATACTCTTTACCATGTAAGTCGTAATCATTTTTCAATCAGAGATAATTCAAGCCTTTTTGAAAAACACAATTTAAATTTTTTGTTTGTTTATTAAGTGCTGAGGTCGAGGGCTAACAAAGTTTAAAAATTTAATGAGATATGTATGTACATACATACATATACAGTACGTACATATATATAAAGAGTTTGTATCTTTAGGTGTTTTTGGAAATTTATCTCCAATGATGAATCGATTAGATGCTTGTTTAAAATTGAACATTGTTGTAAGATATAATTTGTTACTTTTTCCTTTTTATTTTCTCTTTTGTTTTTTTTTTCGAGTTTTTGAATGATAAATTTGATATATAAATGTCTAAAATCTTAGATGACTTTTTTTTTTTAAATGTCCAAATACAAAATGTTATTGGATGGGAATGAAACCGATTATTAAATAATTCAAAAGATATACATACATATATGTTTCAGTTTCATTTTACCCTCTTTTAAAAATATGTGAAGGTAAGTTTATGTTTATTTAACGATTTTTCGTATTACAGTATATACTTGTGTGTGGTTTTTGTTTTTGTGACAAAAAGAAAAATATATTGTACTAATTGAAAATAATACAAAAAGTACAGACAATTCAAACAAATTCATGACTACATATTTTAAAACCATTATTATATCATAAACATTTTTTTAATTATTTATGATTACTCTCTGGCTTCATTATTATAAATTTAACAGCAGGTAAAACATAATTTTTAAATATTAACAAGAAAGGTGTGCATCATAACTAGTAAGTAAACAGCTATGTATATTTGTATGTTTTCATTACGTTTTTTGTGTTATAAGACTTTAAATAAAATATAAATTGAAGATAGCTATTTTTTTTTTGCAAATTTGAACATAATTACCATATAAATTACATTTACTTTAAAATTGAATTTTCTACCATTACCATTTCAATAAAATTTTAATAAGATTCTTATTTCTTCTCTCGTCATTTTTTTCATTTTGAAACATTTAAATAAAAAAAATAATATTTTCAAGTATTTCTAATTGCTTTTTAAAATTCATATTTCCAAAAAATAATTTTATAAATTGATAATTTAATTTTTGTGAGTTTATTGTTTTTAATTCTAATTTAGGAAAGTAAGTATGTACATGATGTAAAATTACTTTTAAATGAGATCGACTTTTAATCGTACAAACCGCAAAACAATTACTCGAAAAATACAATACCTTGAAACAAAAGAAAAAGAAAAAATATATAACATAAGTTTTTAAAGTTTTGTGGTATCATAACTACAGGATATCAATTACACAGACGGCAGCCACTTGAACAAGCCAAAAATATAAAAGATTCTCGAATGAAAATAACATAAAACAGAGAAAAAAAAAAGTTGGTAATATTTGTAAATGGTCTAAAAACCTAATAATACTCAAAGGATTTTTAGGTTTCTGTTATGAACTTTTTTTTCTCATCATTTTACTTCGAGTTTAATAAATTTGCATATAAATTTAGTAATCACAATAATAGAAAGATGTTCCGGGTATGTTATTACTTTGTAAAAGGGTTCACAAATTACAGACAACGCAGCAAAAAAAAAATTTTTTCTAAAGACAAACTTTTCATTTATTAAATTTTACGTATTGTGTACATTTTGCTTGTATTAGGCGAAAAAAAAGTATTACAATATAAAGGAAGTTCTTGGAGGAAAAAAAAACATTTATAGTTAGAAAGACAGCAAAATCAGCATCCTTATGAAACTTTTTTTTCCTCTTTCAAATTTGTATGCGATGTACATAATATGTATATATATATATATATAACCATATGTATGTATATTAGAACTTAAACATTGATAGTTACTACAACTTTTGTTATTTCTCGGTTTTTTCATTTATTTTTTTCAGTATGATTTGGTATCACATTACACTTTGTATAAAAACGAACCATCTGATTAGCATTTTCGGAAAATTATTCAGACGTTCTATTCTCTTTGAAAAACTTTATGACGCCATTTTCTGTATGATTTTATTGTATTGTTGTTTTTTTCTTTATTTTTTTCTAACATAATCTGTAAGTAGAAACTTTCATATATAAAAATAATTTCAAGAAAAAATGCTCACCAGAGTCTTTACTTTTTATTATTAAAAAAAAAAAAATTAGAAAAATTGCAAACATTAAAGTCGAAAAAAATTATTATTGATAAAATTAAAATCTATAAAAAGAAGAAAAATGTAAAAAGCGAATAATTATGTATATGTCAGCAAAAGCAATTGTGGTATCTATGGTATACCACTGTGGTATGGTAATAAAGGATATTCAAGGAAAAATTAGTTTGATGTCCTTTGTACTCAAAAACGTTTTTAAATAGTTTCAATAATATGATAATTTTAACGAAGACTTTTCGTTGCATTTATCGATACAAAAGAAAAAAAAATACCAAGAAATACCATGATGTTAAAACGTTTTAAAAAGAGATTATGATGAGAAAATAGCTAACATAAAAATAACTTTTACAAACTATTATGTTTTCTATTAAGAAAATCCTTTATAACAACGGCAGAAAAAAAAGAATAATATTATTCTATCGAATAAAGTAATAATAAAAAAATATCTTTTATAAAAAAAAACTAAATCAGTTTATTTTTACATTAAATTATTAGCATCAAATTTACACTTTAACGCAAACAAAAAACAAATTCCTGTATTTCAAAGGGAGTATACTCTTAAGCTGGTAAATTAATTTGGTTTTAAATTATGTACATATATTAGTTTTGTGTAACACACGTCGAATTACGAGCAATTATTTTTTTTTTTCATTAAAAAGAAAATTTTGTTTATCTGTCAAATTAAAGTTTTGCAAAAAAATACACTTTTTTCAAATTAAATAAAATAAACAAGCTAAATAAATTACTAACTGACCATCCACACACTTTAATTATAGGTTTTTCTTTTTTCTTGGAACTGAAATTGAAAATTATAAGATTTAGATAAAACTCCATTTAATTTTCAGTTTATCTGATGCTGATGGACTGTCTTAAACAACAAGTTTGGCAAAAGACTAACATTAAGTAAATAAATAGAAAACTCCACCGTTTCTTGTCATTATCTTTTTCATTATTTTTTTTAATTGTGTGATTATACACGCGATATACATACATATAATTCAATCAGTATATTATTTTTTTGCTGTGCTCACAAAAATAATTTTAACAACATTTTGATTTTTGTTTATTATTTTTTAAGCAAATAAAACAATCATCATCATATAAAAGATTAACTTTATCTAAATCACATATAAAAACGACTTTATGATTCTTATAAAAACTGAAAATTTACAAAAATGATTAAATTTTAAACCCCCAATGGCTGATAATTTTCGAAGTGAAACCGCCCGCTGCTTTGAGCGCTAATTTATCTTTGTGATATGACTTTAGGTGAAAGAAATAAAAAAAAAAAAAGTAACTAAAAAGTCACAACGCATTTACTACATTGCAATCATTATTATCATCTTCATAAATGTTTCGTCTCCAGATGTAACATGCATCAGTTAATATGCACTAAAAATTGATGATGATCATCATCGTTATGACTAACACAGACAGTGCTGTAACGCTTCTGAAATTATTATCTTGAAGATAAGAAACAACCAATTTAACGATAGGGAGCTTTAATGAATTGAACCACAAGTTACCTAAATGATATTTTGTAAAATTTATGTTTTAAAAAAGATTATCAAATCAGTCTGGAAAAAAAAATATACATCATTTGGCCTACTCACATAGATGCAATTTAAATCACAGTCAATGAAACAAATTAAAATTAAAGTTTTTGGTGTTGCAAAATTTCGCATAGAAAAAGATAATAATTAACCATTTGAAGTGTAAACAATCTTAAAGGCATGGCTCCAATGTGACAGAGATATTATGAAAGCTAAGTTATTGATCAACTGCGAACAAAAACAAAACAGATTTTATGGTTTAAAATTGATCCTTTCTGAATTGTAACTTATAACTAATTGTGTGTATCGGAAAATTTTGATTATATAGATATTTTAATTTGATTTCTTTTTTACCATTTTAAATAATTACGATATCATTTAGTCATGCAACATACATACAATGTTGCAAATTGTTGAAAAAAATATTTACATATTTACTGTATTTTTATTTTTTTTCAGATTGGTCATTTCGTGTTGATATATTTTTGTATTTTGTTTTGTTTTCTGGTTATCTTAATTTTTATATTTTTATTTTGGCTTTCTAAATGGAGAATTCGATAAATAAATGGGAAAAAAAGTTTAAAATCAAAATTAAACTATTAACCGTGACCAAAAGATAACTGAGTTCATGCATTTTATGCATTGTACAATTATTAAGTATATGAAATCTGTTATATAGTAGTTATAACATCTATAAGTAATGAAAAATTTTGTTTTTGTATTTCAAATAACTGGAACTTTGAAAAATTCACGTATTGATGACAACAAAATAACGATTTGACCATTGTAGATCGTGAAAGATAGCATCTTTTCTTCTGAAAAAAAAAGAAAAAACAAAAGATATTCTTAAAGAAAAACCAAAATGAATAAAATAGCAGAAAACCGAAATAAAATTGCATTCAGGAAGCCATTTAAAATTACAAAATTTGCATTTGTAAGATATTGAACAAAAAACAAACGTACTACACATGTAATTATATCTTTTTTGCAATCTATTTAAATGTATCTTTGGAAAAAGTTTAACTGTTTAAAAACGAATTATCTTTAACTTTACCTTGTGCATAAAATCGCCTTTTTTGTACATTATATTGTGTAAAGATTGGTAATCAGTATGATGATGATACCATTCATGCTAAAGAACTTTTTGTTGTTGATCAAGCAGATCACTAACTTGGATCAATGATCATTCCTGATCAAAGGTAATTTTATTATATTTTTTTTTCTTCTAAAATTTCGGTTCTGCTTAATTTTCTTCAATACCGCTTTTATAGTATATGTACAACTTTTTTTTTTATTTTTCATTATTTTCTTATTCAATTCATTTATTTGGTCTTTGTTTTTTGTTTGTTTTATTTTAAATTCAAAATAAATTGCATTACATTTTGTCTTTTTTTTATTCGAATAAAAAAAAAATTACGTTTTTTTCTTGTGATATTTTTTTTATATGCGTGATGTGGGAAATGTCCAGAATGTGTATGCAAATATTTTTTCATGGGATCATTTTGGAAGTATAAGATGTACATAAGTATGTATGAGGAATAACAGGATGAAAAAACAGTAGACAGGTAACAGCTGCAACTATATTATGTGGACAAAATAATAATGATGAACCAGTAAAAACATTACCTTCTGGTAGATATTATATAAATGGAAAAATGTAATACTTCTGATAAAACATTTTGTAAAGAATGCGTAACAATGCATCATCAAGCAGGTATAATTTTCTCTCATATGCAAATTTATTTAGCGGTTCTTATATATTTACTTTATATGTACATTAGTTATTTAAATTTTGTTTATTCTTTTTTTTTTTTTTTAATTTTTTATCGATAGTTGTTGTTTTCATATACAAATACATTTACATATTTGAATTTAAGAAAAAAAAATAGTAATAAAGTTTAAGAATATATACCTATGTATGTTTACTTTAAAAATCTCAAAATCATAATTTACCAAATTTAGGTTATTTTTAAATGAATAGACTTGAAATGTTCAACTAAATTAATTATGTGGTACGATGATACTCATTTCTACAAAGTAATTAATATCTAATTATAAAAAGTATAAACCTACTTAAATAATGCCTAAAAAGTACATTCAAATTACAATAATTAATATGCATTAGAAAAGCAGAAACCAAAAACAAAGCTATAAATTTAACAAAAGTTATAACGACATTTAACAACAATTTAAATTGTAATTAGCTACGAATTGACTCATTTACTTCTCGTTAAAATGAAAACAAAATGACTCAAGAGCTGTTTAATGATCATGTAGGTAGGTATTTAATTTAAAATAATAAAACAAAAAATATGTATATACATATAAAAAAAAAACCTGAAAATGCCGGTATTTGAAAACTCAAGTATAAAAAGTCAAATGTGAAAAATGAAAAAGAATAAACAAAAATATACATAATCACGTTGTAACTGATGCTGGTTTAGATATACTACATGTATGTATGTTTTTTTTTATATTATTAAAAGGCATACTTATTGTGTACTGTAAACATTTTGTTTGATAATATTTGCATAAAATAAAAATATTTATGAATGAAATTATTTGAAAAATCACTTTTAAATGTTATAATCCATATCTTTAAATACTGAATAGATTCAAAATTTAAATTAAAATTAACCTGAATACAACCTCCTCTTCATCATTACAAGAAAACATGTCATTTGAAAAACATTGATCGTCATTATTCGTTCTCGTTACATAAGCCAATTTAATAATACATACATATGTATATACCATAGCTCTTTTTTTTTCAATTTACCTTTTTGGTTAGTTAAACTTGCAATTACTATCATCGTCATTTATCAGAAGCAGCTTCCTCGATTTTGTAATCTTCATACGTATATATTAAAATCATTGAAGGGGAAAAATGAAAGATTCATTATCTTCTCTGCATCATAATCATTATTATCGTCATCGTCATCATCATCATCTGCATAGCAATATTCGTCAGCCCTACTTAAAAATTTGTGTTGCGCCCTTAATCATGTTGTTAATGGGAATAACCACCACTTTGTGGTAATTGCATTTACCTTGATCGTAAATTTATAAGAGAACAGTTTTCAAAGTTTTACATGAACGAGTTAGTTAACCTGTTAATTGTCAAGTTATGAAGCTTCTTCTTTTAGTTGAGGTTTTGTCGACTTTATATTTAAATATTGAATAATTATTTTTTCTGGTTATTTTATTTATTAAAAAGTTACTTTAAATTATAGCAACCATATATCGGCACGTGATTGATGAGAAACATTTTCTTGCATTTTTTTTTTTTTTCATTTTTTTTACGGTGGTTGTTCACAGGTAGTAATATTACCAAAACTTGTTCTCCTGAAGAATTTTTAGCTTAAAAATTATTTACAAGGATTTTATTAAAAGCCGAATTGTGAAAATGTATTAAATAAAATTTTTGTTTTTTTCTGTGAATTTTTTCTGCATAAAATAGTAAAAAAATTTAAGTAAATATTTTTTTTTCTCCTGGTTTTTGATCATAATTTCATCTCGAATGAAATTTTTATATCTCCTTATTTTTTTTATATTCTTCTTTTCAACGCACTCTAAAAAGCTCAAACCTTAAAAATAACTGCTGAATATATATTTTAAGAAAGTGTAAATTAAAAATGTGTTTTAAGGTTTTTTATTAATTCGATTAAATTTCAGTAAATTAAAAATCGTTTTTAATGGGCAGCCACTTTTCTTTAACTACACACTATACTATTAACTGAAACCATAATTAAGTACATAAGTGCGTATGATTCGCAAACTTGTGAATATGTAGATTTCAGATTGCTAAGAATTGTTTGATTTATTTTTCAGTTTTTTCAATAAAACGTATCTTAAGACTTCTTGTTCGTCGTAATGATATGAAAACTCTTCATCCACATTCACTCATAAGATCAAGGAAAAACCATACCAAATGGAAGTGACTCCCTTGTCTAGAAATATTCTTTGTTATGATCTCCGACAGAACTTATGATTGCCATCATTGCAATTTTTCTGATGTTTTTCGGTTCATAATAAAGGTTTTGCTGTTTTACAGAACCTTTTAATATTTGCCAAGAACCTGGAACATCTATTCTCTTATGTTATTATATGTATATTGTTTTCTGTTGCTTTAGTTGTGTCAGTTTTTTTTAAAAGACCAAACATTTAGATCATCATCATATTACAAATTACAATTATAAATGTACCACATCGTGTAGTGGCTATATAAATGAAATTTAATGGCAAAGTCGAAGAAATATAAAAAGAAAACAACCAAAATTATTCTTTGAATCTTCAGATCCTATTTAACAGAACAAAATCTAAAGAGACATACATACATACATACTTATATACATACATGTACAAATATACAGAATATTATAGGGTAGGAGTAGCCGCGTGTTGGTTTTATGGTCATATGCTAGAAGGATGGATTTCGACAGAAAATGATTACGATGTTCATCTATTTAAAATAATGTGAAAAGTACCATGGAAATTATATTTTGTAAAAGAAAATAAGAATCGCGAAGCAAAATTCATGATTTATGAAAGGAGAACAATATACATATAACAGAATACGCTTTGGGAGGCAAATTGCCATTAAACGCATTCACATTCATTGTAAAACATATCTACAACATTCATTCAAATGGAAATGGGTACAAATTGCAATACAAATAACGACAAGTGCTGTGTTGTTCAGACGGCAGATGTCAATTAAGATAATACGGTAAGAAATATTGCATTAAAATTTATGAAAGAGAAATAATTTAGATTGCTTTTGAATGATACAGTTTTCATAAACAGTGAGAAAAAAATCTAATAAGAAAAAAATCACATAAATAAGGAAAACAAAATTTACAAGATTGTAATCCATCAACAATTAAAGAAAAAAAATTTTTTTTTTCTTGGAAAAGTGGAAAAAAATTCACAGAAAATAAAGTGAACTCATTCTTAAAATACTTTACTGGACTTTGATTTCTATGTTGAATTTACATACTAACTTATAACAAAAGTACAAGGAGTACTCTGTTCTCAGTTTTAAAATTAATTCCAAAATGAAATGTTTTGAAATATAACAACAAAATTATTGCGTTTTAAATGAAAAAAAAATTTAACCAAGTTTACCATAGTTTTTCTCACCTTTCTATGCAATTTTGTTCTTTAAACATTCTTAATCTTCATCTTTTAAAAGAATTACTTGCATTAAATTTTATATTTTTCTTAGTCTGGAAACAAATTGTGTATGTACATAGATATGTATATATATAACTTGAATTTTCAACCTATTTAAAAAAAAAAATAAGAAAAACAAAAACAAAATCATTTTCACAAAACATTTGTCATGGAAAAACGATTCGTTCTAGTATTTAGAACATTTAATAAAGGTAGGTTTTACCATTAATAACATCACTGTATGTACCATTGTAACTTGATTTATTTAAGATCTTAAAATTAAAGGAAATTTTCCAACAAAATGAACGGATGCACTCATTTAACTTTTATAATTGAGTTTAACAAATAAGCAAATAAAAACATTTTCAATTTGGTTTTCGTTAGTCACGCAAAAACAATTGTTTGTTTTGAATTTTGAAAAAAAAAATGCAAATCACATAAATGGATGAACAGAGAAAAACAAAAAGGAAATTGCTATATAATTCCATGAATTTTCTTTTCATTGTCAAAACCGTAACAGAAAACAAAATTTTCAGCAACAATTCAAAACAGTCAGCGTAGAATGATAGTTTATATGCTAATGCATCACCTTTAGTTATTTATATGGATTTCATATACATAAAAAAGGATATTAATATAAAAAAATTGAATATGAGAATATAAACGAACACGCACAACAAGAATTGTGTTTAATTTTTTTATTCATTTATTCGTCAAATGGCGTGCATTTAATATTTATTTTGTTTCAACGATGACCATAGTATTTTTTTTTTTATGGTTTAATTAATGAAAACGATAATGAGGTTAGACTAGTTATGATAATTATATTATGTATTAAATTTTTTATTTCATTTTAATTTTCTATTTACGAGTATCTTTTGAAGCTTTTCATATTAATTTTTTTTCTTGAAACGTTGTTTATACTTGTTAACTAGGCACATTGCGTGTATATGATGGATCGAATTATCCTTTTATTTTCTAATTAACAATATTCTTGTTTTATTCTATTCCATTATTTTCATTACGTTTTTCTTTGTTTATATTGTTTTTATAGAATATTTTAAAATGAAATGGCTGTTCTGTCGTCTTTTATCCACATAAAATCCAATAACAATTTCTATTCACCCTGAAGATTAATTACTTCCATGCTATTTTTAATATCTATTTTTCAAAACATCCTCAGATGTAATGCGGGCTACTATCACAAAAGAAAAAAAAAAGTAAAATGAATGGCAAAATAAACTAACATTTCATGGTGTATTCGCAGTGAGACAAAAAATACATATTTGGTTTTGTAATTATATTATAATAATAAAAAAAAAATAAAAGGAAGGGAAGAATAAACTAAAAATCATCAAGATAAAGATCTTAACTAACATATAATTACATCGGACGGTAATTATAGACCATCTAACGGACAAATTATTTGTTGATCTACTAAAGCTAACGCATGTAATCAAATATAATATGTTTTATTTACAAGGTGGTCTAGGTCTACATTATAATTTTTGCCATTGAAATGAAATAAGTATCACATGTATTTTTGTTGTTTCTTAATTTTCTAAGTGTTCCCTTTCAAACAAATTTTGTATATTTAATTTTTTTTAAATAACTAAATTATTTTTATATTTTTTTAAATGTACATATGTATGTATGTATGTATCAAAAATTCACTCGTTGATGAATTATATATGTACCCTGTAAAAATGTTTTTGTATAAGTTTTATTTAAATAAAGTATACAAAAATATAAACAAATTATAGACAACTACAAAATTTTCTTCTCTTCAAAAAATTTTATATTCTTTCTTCATAACTGGCATTGCTATCATAAAACCTGACAGGTGACTTCTGATAGACAGGAATGAATCCTTTATAATTGACACATATTAAATACAGTATAGTTATAAATTTATTTACATGAATTATACTCATACCTATATTTAATTAATGCATAAAAAACCCTTAAAATGTAATATAAAATAAAAACTCAAAAGTCGGACATACATAGATACATACATATACATATACCTACATACATATCTAGGTATGTAGGTATATGATTATCGGAATTTGAACTTGAAATGTATATGAACTTTGTTGTCCTTGTTCATGATAAAATGATGGCTGTTATGATCTTAATATTTTTAATAACACATAATGGTGAATAGTAAAATTAAAGTAAGTATAAGTATTCATGCATGATTCTAATTTTAAAATTAAAATGAAAAAAAAAAAAATAAAAAAATAAAAACAAAAACAAAAAAAAAAAAACACTTACAAAGAAGAGCATGATGTCAGTTTTTAGAATTTACATCTCGTCATATAATATATCCCTATTTTATCATACAATGCATAACAATTAATTTATACATATTATAAACTAGCAGGAGTTCATTGAGAACGTGATTTGACTTACATTTAAAGTATTAGCATGCCATTTTATTAAGCAAACAATAGTGTTGACATGAGAACTTTAAGTAAATTTTTTTGTTGGAATTTAAACGAGATAAAGTCAACATAATTTAAAAAACAAAATAATAATAATAATAAGATGATCATATTAATAATAATTTTAGTATGTATGTATGTACTCGTTTATACGTGATATAATAATAACAAAATAAATATCGCGTCAGCAATAAAATGTTGTAAATTTATTAAGTAAATCATTAAGTTTGTTATTTTGTTAAACATTTTATTATTCTCTTTTTTTCTTTCTGTTGGCTAAATTGATCCAGTAAGTAACACTATTGTTATAATATGTTTCACAATTATTATTCATCTTTAATAAAACAAGAGACAAAACATAATTCCATTGAAAAGAAGTATTATAAGCAAAGTAATACCACAGAGCAGATACATGCAAAAATGATTTTTAGTGCTTGAAAATTAAGGATTTTTGATCGAATTTATCAATAAAATTATTTTCTAAAAATATCATTTTGATATCACAATTATATTTGATCTGATAAACGATCAAATTTGATATGCAAATTAATAAATTTGATATGTAAATTATCATTAAAATTTATAAATGTGATCATATGCAAATTAGCTACTTGTATACTTCTTCTTTTTGAAATATACCCTCAAATTCTATGTCTTCAATTCCTCATACAAATTGGTTAAATTCTTATACTAAATCAAATGGTATGTATTCTACCATATATCTGAATATGCAGTAAAAGGAAAGCTGTTTCCATATGATTCTGTATAGTAATGAGAACCATTAGAATGATTATATAGCGAGTTAAAAATATTAAAATTTCTCAAATTTTTGTTAAAATTTTCTATATGTTGTATGAAAAATAGATAGAAAAGAGAATATATTTTAAAAAAGTGAGAAATTAAGAAAAAATCCTGAGAATAAGAAAAATCTTAAACAGCTTTTAGATTGGAGGCCAAACTTTGAGATTGGAGGTCAACTGGTTGGGACTATTTCGCTATATGGGAATAATTAGTCTGTTATAGAATTTATATTGTCATTCTCTAGCTTTATTAATATTCTCGATTTTTTGAAACATCAATCGACTATTATTAATGATTTGTGGAAAATCTTAAATTAATTTCCTAATTTCTCACTGTTTAAAAACTTAATGCTTTTTTTTTTACTTCAAGATACATACATATAAGGAAAATTACTATTAAAATATAAATTACCAAATAAATAATTAAAAATTATTATAAAACTAATTATCATCATTTTAAAATTAATTTTCTTATTGTTTTTTTTTATCCTTTTTCAAAGTTATTTTATATCATTTTTAAAATTTAAAATCCAATACAAAAAATAATCCATAAAATATCTCTTTTTCAAATTTATGTTTAAAAGTTAAATATGTATACTACGTTAAATGTGCTTCATAAATTAAATTAAAAATAAGTATCAATAAAATATTTATTTGTTAAATTTGTAATTTTTTTTCGTAAAATAAAAAAAAAAAAAAGGAAAAAAATTAGCACAAAAAATGTATAAATAACAAAAATTTCGCTGAATGCAAATTACTTTTTTATTATTTTACAAATTTTTTTATAAATTGTTTCCTTTATAAACGAGAAATAAATATTTTATAAATTATTTTTGTTTTTTTGTAGATATTTTATTTATGTGTACTTGTTTTGTTCCTTTTTCTGTTTTTCGGTTTTTTTTTTATGTATTTCTTTGTTTTTCTTTTGAATCAACATTTTCTGTATCAACAGTGTGAATTCTTCGTTTTTTTGCTAATCTTTTTTTCAACTTCAAGAAATAAATAAATCTTTGTTTTTTGCCTAATCACTTCTTTCTTTGAAAATCGTAGCTAACAATTTGTGAGAATCTTCAGGATCAACAATTCAGATATAAAAGAAACATGATTAAACAAATAAGAAGTAGGAGATTGGTTTTTTTTTTTTTGTAACTTTTTATTTCTTCTTGAAAAATTAATAAATTACAATAAGAGGTAAATAAAATTTATATCCAAAATAGAAGTTGAATAAAGTATCATTATCTTTGATTCAAATATTCAAGAAAGAGAATGAAAAATGAAAATAAAAATTCAAAAGGATTCGGACTCATAAATAAAGAACAAAAAAATTTCCTCTTATTTTTTTAGTTTCCAGTTTGCCTTATTATGTTAACCTTATTTTTTAGTTTTTAAGTTTCCTAAATATTTTATCAACATTATTCAAATAATTTCGTTTGCCTTTCTTTGAAAAAATACCTTGTTTATCCACATCTATAGAAAACAATAGGAAACTATAAAAAAAAATTTATCGATTGTTAAATGTGTTAAATTTATTTCGATTATTTTTATTGGTGTTATCTTTTCACACTAACAAATCACATTTAATAAATGAGAAACAGGATATTTGCGATTTAATGATGTGGATTGCTGTTATTGTTTTCACTGGAATTCGTTATATAAAATTTTTACACGAAAATTTATCAAATGTTTATCAAGAGATGTAAAGCTATAAAATTTGCATTCATTATTAGGTATAAATAAATGCAATTATACGGATATTTCTAGTACAAGTGCATTTATTCATATTCTACCTACTATCTAATAAAATTTCCTATACTTCCAATTTTATTGAAACTTCCAATTTTGAATGTGTTGTAGAAGAACAGATCAATTACAATTGTCTTTAAAAAGGAAATAAATTACCGCATTTAAAGACATTTCATTTGTTTTACATCCTTTCTTTGAATTGCTGATATATTCTTGTGGATTTTTATTGTATTGTAAATAGGAAAAAAATTCTTATTTCTTATACATAATGTTTTTCATCTGTACAAAAGCTTTTTATAACTATTTACATTTATATTGAATGAAACTATAAGAATTGCAAAAACAACAATGAAAAATTACGAAAAATAAAATGAACTTAAAATGAAATGGAAATGAACAAAGTTCTTGTAGTGAAATAATCGCAAATGTAAGTTGTTATTGATACAACGAAGATTTGATTAAAACAAATAAAAAAAAATTACAGGTGCGACATAAATTTATTTAGCACCAATATCAAATGATATTTGTTCGCATAAAAAAGATGGACATAAAATGCAAACGACCATCCATTTTTGTAATATAATAAAATTGGTTACCAAACCATCAATAGTACATAAAATTGATGTTTACTTTTGTCCTTACAATATCTTTTGTATCTACAGCTTATAAGATCTTTTTTGTTTCTGATGCCGGTATATTCGAAAACATTTTTTACATATTAAAAAACCAAGTTTGTGTCTGCAACAGCAGCAATGCTGCAATTCTTGATTTGGTGTTTATTCGGTTGAATGTATCGCAAAAAGAAAAAAAAAAGAGTAAAAATATAATAAAGAAAAAAAAATCGTTAAACTAAAATATAGGCGATAATTTAAATGTTGCAATTTATAACGCGCTAGAAACGAACGCGAACAACAAATACACATCCATACATATGTATATATATCGATTTTATCAGGACACATATCTCTTATATGATTGTGCTTGCTTTTATAGGAATTCTTTTTAAAAGACAATGTAAAGCGGATATTGGCCTTTAAGATGTTAAAACAGATTTTCGCATGTATGAATCTTGTACGAAAAAAGATTTGTTTTAAATAAAAAAGGAAGAACCTATCACATATGATGACAGAATAGTGTAATGTTGGTATATATGTTCTTGGAAATGATAATGATGCACAGTATATTATGTTATGTAAACGATATTACAATAAAATCCTTTTTATATGAAAATCTGTATACATACACTATACATATACTAAATATGTATATATTATGTAGGTACATATTTTTTTCTCATTTAGATACCTATTACATTTTCTTTGTGATAATTTACCGGCACATGTGGCAAGCGTGAAATCGATTCTGTTCCACCATTTATTCGATTTATTTAATGCGTTTCTCTTAATAATAGTCTCATTTTATATAGTCGTCCTTTTGAGGAAATAAAAAAGGTTGTGGTTGTTGTTACTAGAAAAGATTATATAATCATAGTAATTGATAACAAAAAGTTAAATAAAAGTTAACACTTCAAGATCACTTTACTGAAAGAGAATTTTCTATCAATAGTTTTTTTTAATAGTTTTGAAACAAATTAGAATGGTTTGTATGTATATGACATGTATTCATTTTTTCAGTTTTATAACAAGAAGAAAATTAATATTCCTTAATAATTATACCATTCGATGCCTTTAATGTGACTTTAAAATGACTTAACAACATTTCTTACAATGTTTACAAATATGTCACACACCTGAGATGCATAATTGTCATTCGTTTTCATTTTTTTTAATGTTTTTATTTTTTTTTTCTGCAATTCGACATATTCATTCAGCAAAATATATTCATTAAAATTCCCTGAACATGTCAAACTTTTCTGTCATCATGATTTGTAAATGCAATGAACTGTAATTTTTTAACATTTAATCGTACATATTTAGGTACTGATTCTGATTTAAGATTCTGAGATTTCTTATTATTAAATAAATATATGTATGTATGTATACATATATTTTTTTATTTTTATTTTATTTTATTAATTTCTTGTTTTCTTTTTCATGCCACACCTTTGAATGGACATGCATGAATTCAAGATGAATTTAAATAAATTGTCATTCTTTATACAATAAATGCGATCATCATAAATAAAAATTTACATACATATGTTTCCACATACGAGTAAATTTTCCATCCCAATAAAATTGATGAGGTTACGTTTCTCTACGAATAGGGATATTCAAGTCAATAATGATGAAATAACAAAAAAGCAGTTAAAGAAGCAAAACAAATTAATAAAATAAAAAAATTATTATAACGATTTGACACGATGATCTTGGAACAGAAAAGCAAAATTACCATCTTTGATATTTAAAAAAAAAAATTGTCTTCGTTTCGTCCATTTAATATGTAGGTACGTATACATATATGTATATGTATTTTCTGAAATATGCACTAATAATTTATTCATTTCCAAATCAAGTGGAAAATACAAAATTAAAAAAAAAATAGAATGATGTTTAAATTGGAGCCGATTAACCTGTTTACATATACATATGTATGTATGTATAACTTCAATATAAAGGAATTTCAAAATTCAAATATAATACATACATATGTGTGTTTTCAAATAAAAAAGAAAAAAAAAAAAACTACGTGTATTTAACTCGACGATCATCGTCATTTTTAACTTATCCATTAAATTCCAAATACTAAATTTCATTTTGACATTTATTTTCTGTGTGAAGATACAATTTTATGTTATTATTTTGTATTTTTCGAATCATACGTTCTTCAACACCATTTTTTTTTTGTCGAAAATTTTTTATTTTCAATTACTTAAAGAAATAAAATGAAATTTTGTTCTTTCGAAATAAAATTTCCATTTTCTGTTTTTATGTTTAATACATAAATGTTTTATTTAATTACAATTTTTTCGACCATTTCATAAAATATGTAATATTGAATTTCTACTTTTATATAATACAAACATTTCTAAAATGCTCTTCAAGTAAACTATTAAAAACTTCTTTTGTATCTACAACAGAACATTTTAATAATAAAAAATGTCCGTGTGTCAGTTCATTTGTTAAATTTCATATTTTCTCACATTTTGAGAATAGTATAGGTAATGACGATGATGATCTTTTGTAATCTGATATGTACCTTGATTATTTTGCCAGTATTCAGGACAACCACAAATGACTAATAATTGTTTTTGAAGATATACTAAATCAAATGGTACAACATAACATTTGAACTTAAATCGAATGTCATATATTTTTATTTCTTCTTGTTAAGTATTTTCCTGATTTTTTTGTTTTTTTTTTTTTTTTAAATTTCTGTTGTCACTATTCACATACGATTTTTTTTTTCGTTAATGGAAAATGCATGTTGCTGATGAGAATTATTTCAATCGTACTTTCTTTATTTTTGTTTTTCATTATTTTCGTTACAACAAAATTAACAGTACACAAATTTTCGATATCATCAAATCGATAAATTATTGGCTAAATGGACTTATCTACACCTCAGGCGTAAAATTTTAACATTTACATATTTCGAATGATACTGCAACAGTTAAGATTGAATTTGGCGGAGTTTTAGAAGAAAACAAAGATAAGAATAATTGATTTTTATTATTATTATTATTTTTTCCATCGGAATACTATCGTTTGTTAAATAATTCTAGCTTTTATTTTTTTATTTTAAATTTTCAATACGAAAATCTATGACAAGTCTTTTAAAATAAGCTAAAATTTTGTTCTCTTAGGTATCAAAAGGCAACACAATTCACATAAATTATAATTTACATGAATTTCATTTGTAAGAAACTTAAAAATTAAATCGAATCTTATTTAGTGATTAATTAGTAGTACTTTTTTTTTGTCAAATACAATCAATAAAATTGAAGAAAAAAATAAACATGAAAGCAAGGGTTATGTAAGATAATGTATAAAAAAATGGTAATTCCTAGAATGAATATAAACTAGTATCATTTATAAAAACATAGACTGCTGTAAGTCGACCACACGCTGTTAGACCTAATGCAGCGACATTAAAAATTCATTAAAAAATGTATTTCATTTTGAGAATCCAAAGCAAATAAGACTGATAATTACGAAAAAAAGAATTGTAACAAATGGTAAATTCATGGTAAGTGGTTAGATATTCCGAATATCGATATAATGTCATTCGAAATTCCATTCCAACCATATTTTAGGTGTAAGAACATAAGGTCAATTTACATTATAGTCAGTTTTAAAATATAGGTACATATTCAAATGTGAAAAGTTGAATAATTTTTATGTATCTTGTCTTTGAAAACGAAAAACAGAAAAAGCGTTGTTTAATTTTTGTTTTTTATTTTCGACAGATATTTTAAATTCCAAATAAAAATTCAAATTTAAAATTGTTAGGTACATTTTTTTGTTAAACAGTTTCAGTGATTTTTATTGATTTTCATTGAAAATTTAACAGATAAACGTGGGCGCTTTATTTATATCGAAATCTATTAAAAGTACATCAACCGATGATGAAAATGTAAATTAGTCTTGAGGTGAAATTGTTCTCATTATATTAAATATAAAAAACGAGTAAAAAATCAGTCACCTTTTTTATACATAAATATTTTTTTTTTAAACTTTTTTTTCTATTGTAAAACAATTAAAATTGATGATTAAGGTACTTTTTTCATAGTTTATAATATAGCTCATAAATAACGGTAATTGAAAATTTATTATCATATTTTATTTTCTTCATATGAGATTCTTTACAAAATAAGATGTGGAGTAGAAAAAGTATGAATAATACATTTGGGGAATTCCATTTTGTAACGGGTGTGACATGCTGACTCTTAAATATTGAAAACTCGTAGAGCAATTGCACTCTGATTAAACTTGAATGTTCCTAATATGCCCTCTAGTGAAAGCAAACGACGGCTACGATAAAACAAAAAAATTCAAATATTCCTAATCAGAATCGTCATTTTAGTAGCGTAACGGGTGTGACGCTGAAGATTTTGAATTTCACGGATTTTCGTCTATTTCACTGAATATCATAAAATTTTCATATAAACAATTCTAAAAATTATTTTTAATTATACTGTAGAAACTTGAAAGAATCTTTTGGAAAAATTTGACGAGGAACAATGCAATACTTTTTTCATAATTAAAAAAAGGAAATGTAACGGGTGTGACATATTTTGTAACGGGTGTGACAGCGAAACGAATTTCTACTGATAAGTAGCAAACATTTTGTTTTAAATACTGTTCTTCATCGTGATATCGTAAATAATTTAATACTAGATGCACCAAAAATTGATATATACCTATCTCTACCAGCTTTATTAGTATTAATTTTAAGGAAAAAAGTGGTCGATTTGCGTGGAATTCTCCATTTGCAATTATTTTATATATGAATTTAAAAAATTATAAAAAAAAAAACGTTTTAGCTGAAAGAAAGTACGGAAATATTAAAAGTTATTTTAATGAACTTGAATGCTTATTAGTCCAAAAGAATCATAATATTGATTGTTGATATTATCCGCCCCATGTTGTACCTATATGCTCCTTGTTCTTTATTATATCTTCTTGTCTTGTTTAAACTACCTATATCCACCCACAAAAAACAATGACCTAATTTCATTTTTCTATGTTTATTCTAATTGACCAATATTTATTTTTCTTCTCACATGGCTCATTTATTCGTGTTATAAGGAGTTGATTACTCATCCTACCATCATATTTTTTTCCTATAAAATATTTGATTTAGATTGAATTTCAATATTCTCTCTCGTCAAACTAAAAATCAATCCAAAAAATTTAATATTCATAGAATTCAAAGTTTACTTTTTTTTTATCTATATCTATTTTTCCCCCATTTACCAGTATGAATCGTATGAATTTCTCATACCGTGAGATTTTAAATTCAATTTCATTTATTACCTTGCTTACTTGCTTGCTTTCTACTTTGTAATAACTATGTTAAAATTGAAATCTTCTGAAACTCATCCATTCTAGGTTTTTAGTAATAACGATGATGATGATGAGCACTTTTGATGATGATGAATGATAGATGATAGAATCTGTTACATTCTCTGACATTTTTGTGTATTTTTCGATGGATAACTGCCGCGTCGCTGTTGTTTGTTAATAATCATTTTTCTAAGTTTAGTATTCACAGGTGGGCATCACAAAATTTGTTATTATTTTTTTTATTATTATTATTTTTTTTTTTTTTGTTTTTCATGAGCGGGAAGGTACAATGAAATATAAAAATTATGAACTTCAATGGTATATCGAAGTCACTAGATTGTTTGCTTATAGGATCTTTCGATATTGATAATAATGACGATGATGATGAGAATAATGGTAGGTATGCCTTTTCACAAATGTTTACCTCATATATCTATATATACAAATTAATACTTAAATACATTTTGCTCTTAGAAAGAAGAAAATTATCATAGAAAAACAACAAAAATGATTGCTATAACGATTTCCAATCTTATGACCGAATAAAAATCAAAAATAATAATAAATGAATATATAAAAGTAGAAAAAATTGAACATTAAATGAAAGGTAAAGATTTCTATAAAGAACAAAAAAAAATTATTGAAAAAAAAAGAAGAAAAAGAAAAATTAAGATCACGAAGGAATAACATGAACTTATAAATTTGTTAAATATTACCATCTGCCTTTTGGTGATTTTCTACACCATAGCACATTCCTATCATCATCATCGTTATTTCGTTAGTTTAGTATGCATATGTATATTAAAATACATTTTCAAGAAAAAGTTATAAAAAAAAAGATAGAGAGCATTTAACAATTTCTGGAATTTTTTGTTCCTTCTAAAAATTGTGAATTTTTTTTTTATTCGACTAAAACGTTTCATTTGAACTTTCAATTTATAATTTATCTATAAGTATTGTTATTCAAATGGAATTAGATAAAAATTATGAAGTAGACCTGGCGAGTATTTTAATTGCTAAACATGCAATCTATCTATATAATGGTCGTGTGCTTAGATGTTAATTATCTGTTTTCTGGACAGATGATGACGACCATAATGACCATGATGATGAGAAAGAATTTTTGTTTAAAAAAATTAAACCTAAATAATGTTGTTAAAAAATTCTAAAAGGTATTTGAAAAAATTAAAATGGAATAGAAAAAACATACTATGTATCATATTAACATTTATTTATTTTAGATTTCTTCGGTAGATACAGATATATCAGGCAATGTATTTCAATGCAGTTATAATTTAAGTTATTTTTTTTTTAATGTATTTATCAAATAACATGTTAAACAAATTATAAAGTTCGTAAATTAGATCTTTGAATTTAATTTTTTATTCTTCATAAAAATAATAAATTGCATATATGCACGCAAATGCTTTTTTAAAGCAAAATAAATAATTCAAAAGACTCTCGAGGTTTTAATATCATGAAAATTATATTTTTTGCATATTAAAATTTAAAAAAAAAATATTTTCAAGAATTTATAAAATAGAAGGTAAATAAATTATGAAAAATTTTTATTTAGAACACATTTAAAGATGTTTACAATTTTTAAACTTTATACTATTATACGTATGTATGTATATATGTATGTATTTCAATGAGACATCTATTAAATGATATAATATATGGACATACATACATACATATGTAGGAAAAAAAAAACTGCATTTCCAATTGAATTAAAAAAATGTAAAAGTCTATCCCGGTAGCTTTATCGAATCGTAATTACAATTAAATAAACAAAGAAACAATTTTTTCACGATTTTAATGTAACATAATAATGATTCATCAACCTTGAAAACAAATGAAATTACATATATGAATTTAACAATAAATATGTATCTATATTGGAAATTAATATCTTTGAAAGTATTAAAATAAATTTTTCACGAGTTTATGTGTTAAAAACCAAACTGATTTACATAGTCATCTGATACTCTTGGTGAAACCATTCAAAAATAACAAATTACCTTACACATACATACATACATAGCTATAGCATTTTAAATTTCAATGATTAATATCGATTGTTATGCGATCAATACATAAACTTACAAGTAAAGCTAGTTATTATAATTCAACAATATAGAATGTTCTACTACACCAATAAAGTAAAATGCACTACTTTTTTAAAATTTTTAAATTTTGTTGTTTTTTTAATTTGTTTGCTTTGTTAATATTACAATAAATATTTCAGAATTTAGAAATCATAAAGAAAATCCTTTTTTTTTTTTTTGTATAAGGGTAATTATTGGATTTTTCATTTAAAAATGCCATATATGGCATGTGAGAAAGCTTAAAAAGTATGCTTTTCTAAACATACATATGCATTTAATAATACAGGATGTCTCGTCCAGAAACTACAGGGTGATTTTTAATATGCATTCAGGGCACTTTCAAGTTCATAAAACATTGTCAGATATTAAATTTTGCCTAGTTAACATATTCAAACAAGAGTGAATATATACATATGTCATATTATTGTAAAGTAGAAGAAGTCAGCCTTTATATGATACCATACCTTATATAGGTCGTTTAAGAAAATTTTTAGATATTAAAATACCGTTAGACGGATTAAGGTATCCTATATACCAAAATGAAGGGTAGAGAGTCCTCTTTATAATGAATGTAATACCTGCAAAGTCCATGAACTGAATTAACATATAAGGATTTTTCCAAAATCAGTGATTTTTTTATGGAAATTTTTAAAGGTCCTTTTCTTCCTTAAAGGAAATTTCCGGGTGAAAAGAGGTACATATTTGAGTGAGTGGATTTATTTGAGTACAAAAAAAATGTCTATAGTGAACATTCAACTTTGGTTATTTAAACATCTGTTTTTGAAATCTTATCGTAATTTTTGTCTTTTGTTTTCATTTATAATACTTATATTCTTTAAAATGAACATTTACATTATGCTAAGAAAATACCTTTTTCATGACATAACTTTATCCATTGTACCATTATGTTATTCCTTATATGGTTCCAACGAATCTTAGTTTATTTGAGAAAATGCTTAATAGGCATTTCAATTACACCATGTACACATAATCAACATATTGTTGTATCTAAATAAGTTTATCATATACATATATATATATTATGTGCTCATATGAAATTTGGCTATACAAAAAATTTTCAAATTTGTACACTTTAACACTTTTTTTTTTAAATTAATCCTTTTTACTCGATTTTTTCTCTCGATTCACCTCTTACATACAGCTTACAAAATATTTCACAACTTGCATAAAATCTTTTTTTTTTTTTTTTCAAAAAAACCCATTTACTTGAAATATCTACATACATTGAAATTTGATCCCGTTTCTTTAAAGGACTTCACACTGACAAATACTTTACATTTTATGGAAGAAAAAAAAATTATATTATATAGAATTTAATTTTTTATACATTTAATAAAATTTCTTATTTCTTTTTTTTTAAATGATTTTATTTTTCACTTCATTATACAATTCGTTTCGTGAATTTTTAATTAATCAAAAGCAACGAAAGATATGCATGAAAATAAAATATGTAAATGCAGAAAAGCACATTATCATGTAAGATGTTAAGACACACACATATGTACACACGTTTCTTTATTATTGTTTTTGTTTTTATATCTTTTTCAAGTTGTTTTTTTTTTACATTTTGTTTTTATTTTGTACACATTTTATTTCAATGGTATTATTGAAAATTCAAAAGAAAATACCTCGGCAAGCCTTTAAGAAGTCTTTGGTTTCTATAAATGTGAATTCAATTTTAATGCTGTTTGTTGATTAAAATTCTGCATATAACTAAAAAAACGCATATGGATGAATGCACGAATAACAATTGTACATTAGGCGCTGACAAAATAAAAGAAGTCGAAAAATGTACACTTTTTTTAACAAGCTCAGCTTGTTTTATGCATCGCATTTATCCCATTACTGATACCATATATATATTTTTTGTTTTTTTTGAAAAAATATTTTCAGCAACTCTGGGCAATATATGTATATAATATAGTATATAGTATTTTTTTTTTTTAATTTTATCAATTTTCTTGTTAACTTACATTCGACTAAAAAGTATCATAACAATACTGTCAACTAGACCTCACACACAATATTTTTTCTTTAAGATATTCGTATTTATATATTTTCAAAACAAAATTATGAAAACAGAACAACAAAATTAAAAGTTACAATTGAATCTTTTTAGTATTGAATTTCTGATAAAATAATTTTTCAAAAGTGTTAAGGTTTTTATATGTATCTATTTGAAAAAAATCATTTTAGTTTTGTTATTGTACACAAAAACTTGTTCCGTAAAAATAAATAATAAGTAAATATCGGTACAACATACGCCTTAACCGAATGAATTCGAAGAAGCAACTAAAAACTCTGGATTTGTTGAATCTGAATCTGAAGGTTGTGGATTAAAATTCGAATAAACTCTATACATAAAAGTTAAGTCCAGTCTTTCAGATTCAAATAAAAGTATGTAGTTAGGTCAGCAGCAAAAGAACTATTGTCAGAGGGTGAATCGATTACATAGCTATTTTACTCTTACTCAGATATTTAAAACAGTAGAACGTCCAAACCAGACCAGATCGTTTGAAGAACATTAAAAGTTTTATAAGAAAGAATCAACGAGGTGTGGTTGTTGCTGCTCGCATAGTAAGTTAGTCAGTCAGTCAAGACAGAAGCAGCACCAGCCACCAGGTATTGAAAAACGAAAAAAAAAAAAAATAGATGATTGTTACTTTTGGTATGTTGATGATGATGATTGTGTAGTATGTGAACGGTTGAAGTACGTAAGAAAAACTCGCAATACAGGTTTTCTATCACCTTTAAATATGATCATCTAGTATACCTTTTATACCTGACGGTCTACTCTACCTGGAAATTGGAATACAAGTTATCCGGACAATACCTAACATAATTATATGAAGAAAAAATATTTTTAATTCCATATAACTATTTGATCTGCATATACATATATGTAGTATTACTCAAAAATCTTATAATTTAAAAATTGTAAAGAAATTGAATCAAAGTTAACCTTGCAAAATGAATATGTACCTACATGTATCTAATTCAAGTACATACATATGTGTAAGATAAATCTCTCAGCTCAGCTGTGAATTTTTTTGATCCAGATGGATGGATGGTATATATTTTTTGATTTTGTTGTTTCTTATTGCACAAAGATTAAATACTCTCGGTTTCATTTTGACTCCTTGGGGTGCGGTAATAAAATAAAGTAGAAAATATAAACTGATGATATGAATCGTTGATGAGTAAATGATAATAAAATAGCTTTAAGCAGTAGCATCAGAACTCAGATTACTTTAAATGATGAGCAAAAACAAAAAATATATACATACATAAATATACGAAGCATAAAAGATGAAAGTAAATAGCTAATAAAAAATCTATTAATATCCAATGAAAAGTAAATATTTTCTTTTGGTTTAGTGTTCATAAAAAATAAAAAATAATTCAATGTTGACTGGAGTTTTAAATTAAAACCAGTTACTCCCATTTAGTTTGACATTTTAATATTTTAACAAAATAAATCACTTAAAATGAATCTAAAAAAAAAAGTTAAATTAAAGAGTAATGCCGACAGCTTTGGGGCTACATTTTATTATTTTTTTTTTCTTGGAAAATTATCAAAAAATTGTGTTTTAATTCAATTTTTATTTCGGTTTAATTTATATACTCTGCAACAATGAACTCTACGATTATGTGCATTTTGTTTTTTAAGTTTTTAATTTAAAATTAAATAGAATTTGCATTTTAAAATAATTTATTAAATGAAATTTTGAAGAAGTTGTTGATATATTTTAATCTCTTATATTTTTTCCTTATTTAAGATCGTGAAAAATAAATGATGATAATTTTTCATCTCACAAAAAATTATTTGAATGTATAATTTGGATTTTTACATTTCTGATATATTAAAAAAGTAAAAAAAATTTAAATTACAGTTAGATAAAATAGGATGGAAAATAATTATTTTTGTAATATGCATAAAAATAGTTTTTCTTTAGTGTCTAATATTTATATACTAATCTACTACACAAAAAACGCATAAATTCTAAAATATTTTAAATGAAAATGTTTAATGTAAGAAATAAGTTGGAATGGAAATTTTCACATCTTTTAAAATTCTTAAACAATACTCTCCACAATAAAAAATTACACATTTAAAGTACATTTTTCTTTGTTTTCTTTTTCCTAGTTTTTTTAAAAAAAAAGACGTACCAACAAGGTGTACGAATTCGAAAAAGAAATAGTTTAGAAAAGAGAGATCTTAAACGTTCAAGAATTGTACGTAAAAAAGTAATGAAGATAATAATTGCAACACAGAACATAATAACCTTTTTATAGCATTATCCTTAGAAATGGTGTTATATCACAAAATTTTATAAATATTTTACGGACATACATATGAAAAACATACCTACATCTAGGTAATTACATGAAATCTCTATGGTTATAGAACATGAATCACCTTAAAAGAACACCATAATTATTTTGTTGAACTTTTCTTATTATTTTTTTCTTCTTCATTTTAAACTACCATGTTTTACGTACATATATTAACTGAATGTAATTTTGCACGCTTTTATTACTTATGTTCGAATGTTTTACATTCTTTTCATTGTAAAAACTTAAGTACAATATATGTATAAGAAAAATTCATTAAGTTTTTAACCATTTATATCCTTGTACTTTTTAGTACATCTTTTAAAATTTTATACGGTAAATGTGAACATTTACTTTTACATTTACTAAGAGCTATACTTCATTACACAGCTAAGAAAACTTCCTTTTTGTTTTTTGTGTTATATATTTTTATTTATATTTTCAAAGTAATATTTTTAAAATCACATACTTTTTAATATTATACTTCAGTATATACTGATGGAAAATCATTATTTTTTATTCAAAATGAATTCGAAACTTATTAAAAGGAAAAATTCTTATTTTTGCATATTTAATTGATTTTTATATAATATGCTCGCTCTATAATTCCTGCACATATGTATACATAAAAATATATGTATATATAGGTACCACTAACATATACATATAAATTATATTCATGATAGCAGATTCAACAATATATAGACATCATAATACAGATATTTCCTTTTTAAATCCACCTTTCAGCACGAATAGTAAATTAAATTCTCATTTTCACTAGATTACACCAGCACAAAATACAATTCAAAAAAGGAAGATATCCCATTTTCAAACTTTATCAATCACAATTCTATTTCCTGATACTTCTTCTTCTACATGTATATATGTACATATGTATGTAAATGTATGTTTTTATTTTTTTAACGATCACTTTCATCGTTTCAGGAAAATTAAAAAAGAAACACGTAGAAAATTTAAAATCAATTTCTGTATAAAATCAAAAAATTATTTTCGTGTTATGCGACATATACATATTATGACTATGTAAACGTAAAACATTAAAAAAAAATTTACAATTTTTTGTTCGCAAAACAAAAAGAAAAACATGTTTTTTATTAAAAAATTTTGTGTAAAAAATTTCATGTGATTTTTTGGAAATTAAATTAAAAGACAATTGTACAAAATATTAGGAAAAAATCGATGACATAAAAAAAGGATTACATAGCGTTCTGCATAACAATTTTCAAAGAGAATTTAATATATAAGAAATAATCTTTTTCAAATATAAAGTGTCCTTGAAAAAGACATATGTATACCATGAATTGAAAAAAAAAAAGAAACATACACAAAAGTTTTCTACAGAATTTTGATATACTGAACAAAATTTACCATTACTAAAAAACATGTGAATCAGGAAAACTCTTATCTTTTGTTTTCATTTTAATAATTCAAAATTAAATACAACTTATATTTTCTACACAATAATAAAAAAATAATTCGTTCTCTAACAACGAATTCAGTGGTTCAAATTCCACTTTAAATTGTAGGTGCATGTACGACAGAAAAATTGTCAAAAAAACCTCAAGTAAAACTTAAGGCGCTATATTCCCATGAGGAATAACAAGCACAGGAAAAACATATACATATGTATATGTATATGTACCGATATATTTTCTACACGAGTGGGTGTATTTAAATTTCCATCATGTATTAAGGCTTTTGAGATACTTTAAATCAATTATAAAATATACAACAAATTTATTCACAATGTTAAATTTAAATTAAAATGCATTTCTTTTTCTAAAAGAACTAAAATAGATTTTATCCCATTTCAAACATTCAAAAAATTTTGAAATTTATGTTTTTTAAAAAATGTACAAATTGTTTTTGTTGGTTGTAGAATAATTTTTTTCACAAATTTGTTGTATACCCTTAAAAATGAAATAATAAAATTATAGCTCTCAGCAAAAAGAAAAAAAAAACAATATTCTTTAAATAACAAAAATAAGTTTTTTTTTTTAATGTCAGAGCTTGTAGGTAAACTTAGATATGTGAATAAATATGATCAAAAAATGTATGAAAAGGATACAATATATTTTTCTCAACATGAAAATGAATTATATAGATTTGTTGTTTCGAAAATTTGTAAAAAATATAAAATTATTACAAATATATTTTGTTTTTTATAACGTTGTTATACTGTTTTCAAGTAATTTTTTTTTTACGATATCATTCCACTTATACAACTCCTTATTGAAAGTTGAAAACTTTTTCGTTTCTTTTATGATATATCTCATAAAAATTTTACAGGTAATTGTAATAAAAATAAATCTAAAAACATTTAAAAAAAATTCAACAACAGTATTGAATAAGGAAGATATTAATACAAATCTGGAAATCTAACCTATGTAGGTACAAGTTGTTGGAAAAATTTGTCATACGTAGCTATTTAAACTTCTTGAAATTAAAATATTCGCTTTCATTAGAACTTAACAGCCTAGGAAATGACATACCGGTAGGAGCATCTCAAAAGCTAATTAGAAAAATTTCTTTTAAATTATTAAACATTTTTTAAGATAAAAACATTTAACAAATACTCGCAACAAAAACACTAATTCAACAAAAACTTGTCAACATCTTATTTCCAATAATATAAATTAAATTGATTGAAGGCAACAAACAAATCAAGAAATTTTTTCATGTTCGAACTAAAACATGAGACATTTTATCTATTAAAAAAAGAAGAAGAAAATTAAACAACTGACTGGATTCTTGAAGGATCATTTGTTTTTTATTCAAAGCAACTAGTTGTAGAAAAACGATTGCAATAAAAGGATTAACAATCACCTTTCAATGCATACAAATCCCATATATTATTGCCATCATCATCATCTGAATTGTACACATAATTTTATAGCTGTCTCTTCAACTTATCCATAATATTTTTTTTTTTTTTTTTTTTTTCATTACAATAAAATTCCCAAGGTAAGAAAACTCATAAACGGCAACATAATCATAACAAGCTTATAAAACTAAACAAAGTATCTTGATGATGTGCAAATTGCAGAGTACTGAAGTTGTTGAGAGTTTTACCTGGTTCAAATATTGCATTGATGGATATTATTTAACTATATTCAAGTATAAATCAACAGCAATATAACAATGATCGTAAGCTATGCAACAATAAATGGTTATAACACGCGATATAAAATAAAAACATGAATAAGTATAAGAAGTCAGTAACATCGAAGCTAACAACATAAGAAAAAACACGAAAGGTAAAAAGCAATAGACTAAAAGCCAGATTTCATCATCGATCAAATCCCATCACCATCGCACATCATCTACCACACCATTGTCCATTCCATCCTCATCATCATCGTCATCATCATGAAATGAATCTTCTGAGTTTGTTCTTGTTAATCGTGTTGAAAGTTTAGCTGGTTTTTAGATTTGAATCTGAATTTACGTACAGATGAATTTAAATCATTGGTACTCTGTCTTGTTTATGCCATTTCATACCTTTACTAACCTTTTGGTTAAAGCAAATCTTATTTTAGCCTCGTTACTTTCTTATAAGCTGTAAAAACAAATAAAAAAATGGATATAATAGTACACCTATAATTTGAGATGTGTGTAAGAAGTTCGTTATTCCCTACGGATAGGAGGCATTATTCTTACTGGCTATCTTGTCGTTGTCCTATTGGATTTAAGTTTCCCGGTCATCGAACAGAATAACACGATGATAACAATGATGATGACGATACCTCTGTAATACATCTTTAATCTATAACTTTAACAACATTCTTGCTTCATTCGAAATGAAATTACTTATGCATTTGACTGAATACCTGTAGATGTACCTATTCAATTCAACTGTTTTTTTTATCTATTGGCGCATCCATGATTGCTGCATTTATATTTAAATAAAAAATTATATATGTATATCTAATTCACGGCACAAATGGAAAAATGCTACAACAGGATTGTTTTTAATTTTTTTGTTTTTATTTTCAATATAATTACATTGCTTGAACTTTTCTTTTTTATAGACCCTAACAATCGCAGAACTGCAATACTATGCTTACAAAAATGGTCCTGATTGTAATTTTTGCGTATAAGAAATCCTCTTTAAATTTTTTCCATGTTCTTGTTATTTTTTTTATTATTTATTTCCATTTTTTAATTTATAACTTATAACATTGTAAACGTACAACAACAGATATTTTTTTATAGATAAATGAATTGCACTGACAATAAACATGATGAACTTTACATTAAAAAATGTTTTTTTTGTAAAGAGAGTTTCTTTAGGATGTTGGCTGGACTTCAACACCATAACTTGGTTACGTAATAACTTTTAAATTGGAACTATAAATTCGAAATCAAATTTGAATAAGTGTTTAATATTTGATTGCCGGTGATGATGACGATAATAATATGGATAATAATAATATAACGATGGCGATGATGATGAGCTTAGGGATTTAAGACGATCAGATTTTTCAATATTTTATTTTTCTCATTTAATTTTTAACCCCTTTCTATGCTTGTCGTCCACATTATTATATCGAATTTATAACCTCGTTTGGCAAATAAGATTCTATAAGAATTTATTACCACCACTAAGTTTTAACTTCTTTTTTATGGTGTTCTCAAGTAATTGCTATTGAACGTGCATCAATGCGTAGGCACCATCAAAGTCAAAAAACATATAAAGCGTTATATCAATAAACAATCGAATGTTAATGGACGAAAGGAAAGCAGAGAAAGATATAAAATGATGAGGGCAAATAAAACAAGGTATCATTTCGAAAATAAAAGGTGTAGGACCCCGAGGTAGAAAATATATGTGTACACATTTATTGCTTACATAGATTGTTTGAAATTTATTCTTCAATTCATACATTGTTGCTATCTTATCATTATACGAGTATATTTTTCATGCGTTTTATCAGAATTATTGTATAATATGCCAAAGGGTATGCAACAACCGAATATCCCTCTTATTATTATTCGATTTATTGATTTAATTATTTTTTTTTTTATTAAATTCGAATTCTGAAGGTCAAATTTATTACGGAAATCGGAAATTAACTACGTATTTCGGTTTATTATTCAGTTTGCTTGGCGTTTCATTAAATAAGGAAAGTAATGCATTAAGAGAAATTAAAACATACCTTCGTGCATATCAAATCAATAATGATGACACAAGTATGACGATCAACAGATAAACAAAATTCTGGATTCTCTTCCATAGGTAAATTAGTTCACACCGTAAAAAAGAGATTTATTTTCTTTTTTAAGCATTAAATTTATTTTTCCGACTCAAGAAAAATAATTTTTTGTTTGAGTACTACAATTACTATGGCGATATGTTTTTTAATTTATTTTTGTTTGTTTTTTATGAAAAATTAATTCTATGTTTTACAAAATAATCAATGTGGCAAACCAATTCTCAATGACACTTATCTTTAAAAAAATATTTACACAAACCATTAACTTTCAACCTCGTTATCCTTGAATTGTTTCAAAAAATATATAATTTTTTCCGAATTCATAATTTCAAATAAAAAAACTTGGTTTTGTATTTGGATTGAAAAAAAATACATACATACATACATATTGTAAGAAGCAACATTTATACACATAATAGATATGCACTATCATCATCATCTTAAACACCTGTTATTATCAATGACAGGGACATATTTTTATATTTTCCAAATATTTGATAAAAGAATTTACTCTCTCATGTGAACATAAAAAAATTTTGTTTTTAAAAAAATAAACGATACATTTAGTTATTAATGCTCTAAGTCCTATGTTAACATAAAATTCAATTCAAAAAATTAAATATAAAAAAATGTTAGTATAATATTTGATCATAAAAAGAGGAATTCTTCCACAATAAAAAAATTTTTTTTTCAAGCTCCACTGAGTTATCGATTTGTTCAATCGTCGTCTAGAAAAAAAGATTGTCATCATTTAGAACAGCGGCACTAACAACACTTTTTTATCTTCGATAAAAAAACATAATTTTTTTTTTTTATTTTTCTTATTTCCAAATGAATACCCAGAACCTACTTATCTGTTAAAAGTATCAAACTGAAAAAAATAATAAACTGCATTTTATTTTGTAAATATACTTCTTGTGTTTGTCATAAAAAATAGAAAGAATGGAATATTAAAAAAAAGTAATAAACATATACGACAAATATCTTAAACGATAACTTTTTAAATTATGTATCTTAAATACATATACAAATAGAGATACAATTTGAAAAAAAAAAATAATAAAGATACAGAAGCAAAAAGTTGAATATTAAACCAGACCGTCATCATAAAATAAAAAAATTATATTCAAAATTCCGGACATAATTAATTGGACACTTATAGACTCAATTTAAAAATCATTATTTTATTTTATAAAGAAAGCATGTTTTTTTAAAAAAAATTTGGTCTTTAAAATTAACTGAAGCAAAAAAGTTAGTTTTGGGTAGGTACCTAAATTTATATTATAGTCGAGTTGTTAAGATAATATATAAAAATTAAAATTTATTACTTATATCAACATCATATCATATATGCGATACAAAAAACATAATGTGATGATAAAGGAAACTGAAACATGAGAAAATTATAATATATGTATATATAAGGTCGTGTTCATGAACATTGTTTTAGCGTCTTAGAGATTTTAGTAACTGATACTTTAGACAGTAATGGCATCATTTTCTTTAACTTTCTTTATTTTATACATTAAATTATTCAAATTAAATGACATATTCAATGAAACTTGACTTAGATAAACTAACATTCAATTGACATGTTGAAAAACTTAAGTAAAACATAGAAAAAATTTAAAAATTTAAAACACTTTTTATAAACAAGACTTTATAAAAAATATCTCAAAACAAATTGCTTGTGTGATCATAACCTTCTATAAAAAAAAAATCTGTATACATATATTTTTTAATTATTGTTTTTATTCTTCCTCAGTTCTTTGATTAATAAATTCCACGGTTTAGCTATTTTTTTTTTAACTTTTTTCTAAATTTCTTTAAAAATTATTAATGCGATAGAAAACAATAGAGATTTGATCAAAAATTTTAAATTCTTTCAACACAAAATGTATAGTAGATGAATAATGATAAAATTATTAAGTTTTGATTAAAATGTTCTGGTAAGTCCAATTTATCTTTTTTAAATAAATTATTATCACAATTTATTTATACGAATATATTGATATGATTTGATGTGTATAACAACTTCTTAAGTCATATTAAATTTCTCAATTAAAAAAAAAAAAATAATAATAATAATTTATATAATTATGTAAATATTTTTTACTTAATCTGACATTCGATGATCTTATCAAAAGTGTAAAAATTTTCATATGTGTTAAGTGTGACATATTATAAATGATACTTAGCACATCATAAAAATTAAATTCCACGTAGGTATGAGATAAATTAGTTACTTAACTGGAATTGAATTATTTTCTTTATCCTTTTTGTATAGTCAATTAAAATAAAATTTAATTTAAAAACAAATTAATCAAATATGTAATTTGAAAAAAAAAGTGTTTAATGAATTGTCGATTTATTTTTAAATTAGTAAAACAATTTACTGGTTGACTTGAAACTGACATACTGTTTGTGTGAAAATAGTAAGGATATAAAAATAACAAGAATCTTTTTGTGTTATCCTTCGTCGTACCTTTTTAAGCTAAATCTCAAATAAAATATTAAATTAAATAGACGTACATACATATATATGAATATAGGTAAGTTTATTTGGATATTTTTTTCTGTTAGCACCAAACAGGTGTATCGATATCGTTATTGTCATTATCAAAAATTTCAGTCACGTATCATTTGTATAAGAAATTGGACAAAGATTATTGGAAATTCTCAGTAAAAATACATATTGCAGTAAATACGAGAAAAAATATAGTAAATACCAGTAACCTGAATTTTTATTTATTTACTAGGTCATTCAGAAAGTTTGCGGCCTAACAATGAAACAACATGAATTAATAAGTTAATTTATATAATGTATTAATATTATATATAATATTTATTAATATAAATCCTTTAAGCTCAATACATTTTTTCCATCGATTTTCTAATTCATTAACCCCATCTCTAAAGTGATTTTCTTCAAGCCCTCTAAAGTACTCATCTACGGCTGCTATAGCTTCTTTATTTGATGAAAAACCCTTCCCACGAAGGAATCTTTTGAGGTTTGGGAACAGATGAAAGTCAGAGGGGGCCAGATCTGGTGAATACGGTGGATTTCAATAACTCGAATTGTAATTCCTTCAATTTTGACATTGCAAAGACATCTTTGTGAGCTGGTGTATTGTCTTGGTGAAAGATGATTTTTTTCTTTGATCCAAATGTTGTTGAAAAAGTTTCATTCGAATGCGTTTTTGATCCGAATTTAACGAATGCGGTACCCATCTTCTCAATAGCTTTCTCATACCTAATTCATTAATTAAGATCTCATGTACTGACCCAGTTGAGATGCTTGTGGCCTCAGCAAAATCAGCCACAGTTAATCGGCGGTCTTCCAAAACCAAATCATGGACACAATCAATCATTTCTGGAGTTGTTGCAGTTCTTGGACGTCCTGAACGTGGATCATCATTAATGTCCGTACGGCCATGTTTGAATAGAGCAATTCATTTTTTTACCATTGTATATGATGGAGCACTGTCTCCTAACACATTCACCATATCATCAAAAATTTCCTTCCCGTTTAATCCTTTTTTAAATAAATATTCAATCACTGCACGAGTTTTTAAATTTTCCATTTTTTCAAAACAAAGTAAACACGTCAAATTTAATCAGCTAACAAAACAAAAGTATTTGACAGATCGATTTGAAATTTATGGCGTGTTCATGTGAAGGACGGAAGTTTCCAACAACGATATTATTTTGCTTCTAGCAGTGCCATCTATATGTTAGGCCGCGAACTTTCTGAATGACCTAGTATTAGAGAAAAAATTTGAAAATTTGAATTTTTTTTTTACATTTAATTGATTTTTTTAAATGACATCATTAAATAAATAAATTTAAGTAATTTAAAAATAAGGCTATTTTAATAATCCTATTTTTTAAGATTTTTCGTCTGTATTTAGTGCAGTAGACTATTTGATTAAATAGCCGTATAAATAGGATTAGGAAGCCGTAATAAATAAAATTAGTGCATTAATGCTATTCATGTAAAATTCTTTGATTTTATTAATAAAAGCCAACATAGCAAGAGACAACGAAATATCTTATTTTATGTCTCATCGAAAGGATTCATCGTCATTGTATTCAAAATATTTTGATTTAAATAAAATAAAAGCGAAAGTTCATTTCAATAATATGTACATCTCTTTGGTATTACATTTTAAATTGTGGTGTAAATTACAGGTTTGCCATGATAAAATAACGCTTATTTTTATCTGTATGTATGCACAGAGCAGATACTATAAGAATATATAAGAATTTATATTGTCATTGATATATGTATGTATGTATGTACATATGTATGATATTATTATGTATTAAGAAAGATTTAATTCAAATATTAGCTATAGATTTATTTCATGTCTATAAAATATACAGTAATTTTGCATGCTTATAATGCAGAATAAATTCTTTTTCGTCAAAATATAATAAGCATGTATAAACAAACAGTATTTTTATGTAGTATGTATGTGAACCTAAATGTTGAATAATTACGAAAATTTGATACATTTTACATATGAACAATGTACATACTCGTATGTCTGTACATAAGTGAATAATATATGATATATTCACTTAATGCGTCAAATACAAAAAGGGCTAATGAATGCTAATTTACGTGAGTTTTCCAACAAGCAAATTCTATACTTCTCATAGTATGCTTTCATCCTTTTTAGAAGCATTACGTCAATCTCTTTTTTGATTCCATTAACTAATAGTGCCTCAAAGCTTTAAATTATTATAATGGATAAGTATAGAACGTGGAGGAAAAAACGTATATCTAGTAGAGATTGATGAAACTTTTGCATTTGGTTTTTTGTTGTATTTACCTACATACATACATATGTACATATGTATGATGTGTGGTCTCTATGCTATAAAAGTCAAATAAAGTACCTGTATCATAGATGTACGTCTAGATTTATCTATTCATTTATCAAATTCTATATTCTTCAATTTCTATATGTAAAGGATATTTGATATAAATATACTATAAATAAAATAGAAACTTTCATTGATGATGTAATCTCTACAGGCGGTATGATTAAAGATTGAATAATGTAATATTAAACCAAATTCATATTCTTTACAGTTTTTATTTTAAATATTTGATTTTGTATCTTTTAAAATATGTATATATATATAAATTAATTTCAAAAATATTTCATGAATGTTTATTTTCAAAATCAAAATTTTATATGAAAAAAAGAATTCAAACTACAAAGGTAAGTTTAAAATATCATTCGAAAAAAATAATAAATGCATAACAATAATAGATACGGAGTGTTAAATTGTACTTTTGCGTTTAAAAGTAAACAAATTTAGAAATGGAAGGAAATCAGTAGCAGAAACAGAAAAATCAAACACAATAAAGTACAATATTAATCACAGTATTTAATATGTCAGATAAAATTTTAAATTTAAAAAGAAATTTTATTATAATTGACACAATATGATGAGGTCAAGACAAAAAAAAAACCTCATAAATAACCATCATAAAAAAACCAAAAATTTAAAAATTCATAGTCCACCTCATTCATCAATTATATTTATTTGCAACATACGAATTTTTTATAACCTAAAGAAAACTATTTAAATTTTATCGTCTATAATAAAAAAAAATAAACACCAGAAATAAAATAAAAATAAAAAAAATAGAATACAAAAAAAAATTATATTACAAAATTATACAAAAATATGCTAATTTCTTTTAAACAGAATTTCAGGAACGCCTTTTTTGATTTTTTCAAATTCTAATTTTATATTAGAAATTTAATTGCTATAAGGTACACATTTTATAACAATATATAGGCCTTCTGCGTTTACCTTTCAACGTTTACTGTATTTGTTTTTCTTTTCTTTTTATTTCATTTTTTATTATTATAATTTTCTACATAGTAAATTTTATAAGTTGTTCAGGTGGTCATTATATGAAATATAAATCTTTCGCTAATGTTTTCAACATTAAATTTTTTTTTTTACTAATTTCTATGTTTTCTGGTTACATTTTTACTTCTTTCTTTTTTTGCTTTTTTTCTGCAAATTTGTATTATAAATAAAATTTAAGAATCAAATTTAATTAATGATATATATTTTTTTTTTTATAAAATTGAAAAAATAAAAATTGCCATTTAAATAATTTACGCATAAAATATTCAAATTAAGTAATTTTTCTATTATATACATACATACACACATATATGGTAAATTGCCATATAAATAAAATTTAGTTTAAAATTTTATTAAAAGAGAATAGATTTTATAAAAAATTAACGAAATTGAAAAATTTGTTCCATTTAATTAAATTTTTCAAAGAATATAATTTACTATCTTCCACACATTAAAAATATTGTAGAATATCAAAATTTGCATAAAAAATATTTAACAAAGAATCAAAGCTATGTATTTTTTTTTTTTTTTTTTTTTTTTGCTTAATTTGAATATCTAATTTTTGACTTCTCTTTTGAGCAAAAAAAAGAGCAAACAAACAAATTCCTAGATACAAATATTGTTAATTTTTATTAAACGTAACTGAAAAATATTCGAGCTTATTGACTTTAGCCTTGTAGAAAATATTTTAAAAGTTCTTCCCCCTAAAAAAATTAATTTTTTTCCATTCATTATTAAATAATTTTTTTCTTCTACTTTTTTCTTAATTCTTTAAATTTATTATTCAACTTAATTCGGAATACAAACATCCACATAAGACGTTTTTGTTTCTGCTTCATTTTTTTTTTCAATTGTTTATACTACCTTAATTTAATCCTTCCTTATTTACAATTATTTTCAATTTTAAATCGTTTGTAATTAGTTATTGTAAACGAAAACATTAGGGTGCACAGATGTTTTATATGTCAAAATGTCGGAAACTTTTTACAATGTTTGTAAATATATATACTTTTAAATAATTAAAAGTTCAAAAATCTCTTGTATTTAATCCTTATACATACTTCAAAATAACTGTTTTACTTATACTTCTTAATACCATCTTATAGTATATCAACGTCGTATATCCTTCAATTCGAAATAAAAGTACTTCAAGAAACATGTAATGTATTCAAGTGAGACTTATTCAACTGCGTTAATTTTCTACGGTAAAAGTAAAAACTTTATTAGAATCAGTTGTTTATAAAGATAAGATAAACATCTTAAAATCTTTCAGATTAAAAAATTCTTAAATTGATCATAATTCTAGATAATTTTCATGTAATAAGTGTTTTCAAAAACATTTCATATGGTTTGGAAAAAAAAATTGAGTTTATCTAAAACAAAAAGTAAAATATTTGAAAAGAAAAGAAATCATACGCAGTATTTTAATATAATATATACATATGTATGTATGGTATATACTCATAAATCTTCTACTTCTTATTACAAAAATTCAAATGTATCTGCTGTAATAAAATAAAATTAATTAGAGTGAATATTACATTTTATCGTATTCTATAGAAAGAAAAATACATCATAAAATTTATTTTTTTTAATAATCGAAATCAAAATGAATGAATTTATATGAAGTTGAAGTATTTTTTATTTCAAACCAATTTTTAATATAATAAATCTAAACAAATGCAAGGATATATTTAAAAATAAGATATAAATAATTTAAAATTCTATAAAACAGAAAATCAGAACATTCTTCTGTCATAATTTTTGTTATCCTTTTTCGTGGTTTTTTTTTTTTTTTTATTCTTTACACATCATTTGATGATAATGTTTTCAATAAATAAAAACATACATATAGCTAGTCAATATAACTGTTGCTTTGCAAAAACTGCTTATGAGTTTTAATATTACACTTTTTTTTATGAAAAATTCGATTTTTATAACCAAACATTAATTCATCTGAGTAAAATAAATCATGATGGAACTCAATTTTAATGGTTGTATTAAAGAATACATAAGATTTCAGATCCATTTACTATGATTTCAGCTTATTCTTTCTTAAAGATCAATTTCATATAATGTATTTATGGTTTATGGTTTGGGATGTCAGAAAAAAATGTCAAATTATTGTACAGACATCCTTTTAATAGAGATCAATATAAAAAAGGTTATGATATGTGTAAATAAATCCTAAAATTGATGATATGAATAGGTAAATTTTTTATCAGACAGCTGTCCCAAGGGTTTAAAATAATGTAATATAGATAAATAGACAATCTGATTTTCGTAGTATCGATATCGTTTTGTTAGTATTAATTTAACTATATTTTAAAAGCAATAAAAAAAAGGTATTTTTAACTGAAAATAAAACATCAAAATTATAAAATTCAATTTCCTAATGATACTGGCGGTATTATGTTATTTTTTGTGCATGGTATTGGATGAAAATTGAAAGTGTATTTAAAAAATATTTTACAATATTTTATCTTTTGAAGAACGTTTTCCAAATTTACGTATATCTATTCAACGGGAGAGGAAAATAAATAAACCCTTAAACGGAATTTTAATTTTAAATTTTATTTATAAACAATTTAAAGTGCTCTTAGTTTATATGTACATTCAAATATGTATATACATTTCTTTATACATACATACATACATATGTACTCGTATGTATATTTTTGGTTGTTTTTTTTTTCAATTTCAGACACAACATTATTGTTAAAAACATACATATTATATACATACATACATGTTTAGATTTGCATTTAAAAATCAAGTTCATTGCTTATTCAAAACGTGTGTAAATTTAATCCAAATGAGATGTGATTTCCTGATTTTTCAACTTCAATGAAAAACTTAAATTTTATTTTATATTCTAACAAAATTTGAAATTTTATTTTATATTTGTAGTAATTGAAAAACATGAAAAAACGACATTCGACTCGGCCGGGAATCGAACCGCTGAACCTTTACTTTGCCGGAGTAATGCTCTTAAACCATTGAGCTACCGAATGCCATGTCGCTTGCTGTTATCAGTTACCACTTAATCATTGATTAAGAATACTCAAACCTCCTACATATTATTAGTTTTTATTTTTTATTATCCCCATTTTGTTTCATTTAAAAAATTTTAGGAGTTTATAAATTTAATGAGTTTTGTTTTTAGTTTAAGTGAAGAAAAATATAAGTATGTGAAATATACAGGGTGATTCAATTTAGGTGTCCGAACTACGATAGGTCTCGGCGAGACAAACAAAAAATTGTATGGGAGGGGGGGGGGGGGGTAGGCATGCAATCTCAACCGTTACGGAGTTAGAGGGAAGGGAAAAACTGGAAAAGACAAATATTTGAAATTCATGGTTTCAATGTGGTTTTATTACAGTGTAAATTGAAAATACATAGGTGCTAGAAATGCTAATTTTCAATTTTTTCAAGTGCAAATATCTCGAAAATTATGCAATTATCGAAAAAAATGAAACAAATTGATGCAAAATCAATTGAACTTGCCTTTTCTGCAATAAAAAGTGGGGGTTAATATCGAGCTCTTTTCGAGGAAAATAAGGTTAAAGTCAAAAAATGGGTAAAAAAATGACAATATTTTAGATTTGAAGCCTTATAACTTTTGAACCGTAAGAGGTTCAGAGGCATGTAAGATGTTGTTGGAAAGAAATAGGGGTCCTCTACAATTTTGCAAAAAAAAAAAAGGATGACCCTAGCGTGCCTCTGTAAAATGTTATAGGGTAAAACAAGGAAAAAATACCAAAAATCTTTCACCCCTCTAACTTTGTAACGGTTGAGATTGACCCCCCCTCCCCCCATCACAACCATAGTTTCCAAGTCTGATACCTAAACTGAATCATCCTATATACACTTTCTAAAATTATTTTCTCAAATGGAAAATAAAATTTGAATAATTTAAAAAAATAAAATTATTTTAAAATTTCAAGTTTCATTTATTAGAAACTGTAGAGAAAGAACTAATTTCTAATGAAACGCAGTTAAACTTCATTTTCAAGAAGAATGTACATATCGTACATTGTAATTTATTCCTTTTGTTACTTAAAATTGGAACACATATATTTTAAGCGTAATAAAAATATCACACATACTCGTACATATTTACAAAAGTAAATACATAATTGTCCTTCTTCACTATTTTTTTCTATTATTCCACAAACTTTTAATTAATATATTTTTTTCAAAAACAATTATATTCTGAAAACATATACACATACTTACTATACGTATGTACCTACGTATATATAAATTTCATGAGAAATTCTCTTAATGAAGATATTACAAAATTTTCCTTCAAAACAAACAATAATGTACTTTAAAACAACAAAAAAAACACAATAATTATATAGTACGTGCAATTTAATCACCTGTTCGTCCTTCAACATCTTTTCTGAATTCCTTATTGCACAATTTCTATCTTTAAAATTATATAAAAGTTTATTTATTTTAACTGTTTTTACCTGTTTATTGTTAGTTGTTTCAAAAGATGTGTATTTTTATCATCATTCTGAAACAAATTTCAAGAATAATGTTTATGAACAATTTCTCTTTCTCCCTTTCCTTAACGTTCTTGTACCAAGGTCGTACTTTCATTTGAAGAAAATCCCTAGATTCTGACGTAAAATAAATCACGTGTTTCCCATATATCCAAAGTACATACATAATCATTTCTTTATTTTATTATTTTTAGCTTAAATTGAAAAAAAAAAATAGTGAAAATGATACTTTCATGAAGGACTATCAGAAAACGTTTTCCTGTCACTACCATTACAATTAACTATTGTTTTTTAAGGACGATGAATGTTTAGGTATGTGAGTATGTAGATATGTACATATGTTAGTTTGTTTTTTTTTTCATAAAAAGTGTTATTTTTATGTTCTTCTAATGTTCTTGTACATGACAGAACTCATGCAATAGAAATACAAAACTTTTGTTCCACATTTTTCCTGTTTTTATCAATAAAATGAGAAAAAATAAAAACTATGTATAGTAAAAAGTTAGTTCTAACAACAGCAAGCAATGCGTTGTATGTATATTTACATTTGCAAACTTATCTACCATTAACATATACAGTTGCATATTGTTTACTGATTTTTCCTGAATGAATGACATTTTATTAATTCAAGCGACAACAATAAAAAATTGAAGTCTATAAAAAGGATTATTTTTTTTTCATATTTTTTCTCTTACAGGTTTTGTGTTTTGAATTTATTCAGTAAACAATTAATGTTTTCACGTACATAGATTTTCTGCTATTTAAGAACTGATTAACTCTAAATCAAGGATATTCGTTAAAGAAAATGTTTGAACTTTAATTTCTGATAAACTAATAAGTGAATGATAATGTTTCTAAAATATGAACAAGTACCTAAAATCTAAATTAATTAGTAATATACATTCATAATTACAAATTTGTATAAATTTTCATATAATTTACTTTTAAAAAAGAAGATGTAACTATAGTTGTTTTCTTTATATTTCATGATTGTGTAAAAGTTTTGATAGTTTTTTAAATAAAATAAATAAATCAGTTATTATTTAGCAATGAACCCATTGAAAAAGTTTTTTTTATCAGTTTTCATTGTTATCAAAAACAGAATCTAGGGAAAGAAAAGGCGAAATAAAATAGAATACAAAAAAATATATGAAAACTTCATTAAACTTTGACACAAATGAATTTAGCTTGTTTTGTTAGATAATGAAAAGAAAGTAAGCTATTTTAAAATACACACCTGTATCATCCTGTTGACGACTAACTTTAGTAAACTTTTATTATCATCATTGTTGAATGGACATAAAGCAATTACAGTTAACTAAAAGCTGTATTATAAGTAGCAGCAGGATCATCAACAAATATAAGAAAAAATATAATAGTTCATCTGTACGTATTTATTCATTTTCCTAACTATTCATGCATTCAATTTATTTATAAACGAAAAAAAATTAAATTAAAGAGGCTCTTATATTTCAATAAGATAAAGTTTATTCGAACATAAAACACATTATTTTGTACTATTTTACGATACCTTCATCATAGAATACACTTTTATCGAAAAATTTAATACACAGAGAAATAACAGTAAACTTTTCTAAAAGGCAAGCTTTGAAGTAAAACGTAATAGTTTCAAATTGATTTTTAAAAGAAAAATCAAAGAAACTATCAAAGAAAAGGAAAACAAAACATAAAGTTCTTTTTATTAAATACGTGTACATTTAGAAAAAAAAAATCTAAATTTAGTTTCAAACTCCATTTTTCAAGTTAAGGAAAGATACATATATAGTATGCATGTACATGTTTTTATTAATTTTTTTTTTTTATAATCGAAATGAAAGTACAAGAAATCGCAGATAATTTAATAAAAAAATTAAAATTATTTAGCAGTAGGAAAATATATTCAAAAAGCATTCATTACACATAATAAAAATTCAAAAGTTCTATGTTTAATTAATCCTAATTATTCACTTTTTTCTTGTCATTTATGTTTTAATAATTTCAATTTTTATATTTTACAAAATCTAAAACTTTTTAAAGTTTTTTGTTTATTCCTGTTTTGTTTTTCTGTTTTGTTTTTTAATTTAAAACTTTTAATTGGAACTATGTTAATGATTTGTTAGCATTTTATGTACAACCTCTCAGAGAATTAATTTATGTACTTTAAGGAAAGTTTGACATTATTTTTAAAAAAAAGGGAAAAATACTAAACATTTTAATTAGGATAAAAACTCGAGTAAATATGACAATATAAATATGTTTTTGTTTGTAAATTAAATTAACTTTTAATCATAAAAGTATACAAAATGTTTATTATTTACAAAGTTTTTAATTAGCAAACATAGGAAACTTATTTACTTATTTGAAATTTGTTTACTATTTTTGTAATTTTTCAAAAATTATATTTTTTCACACATAAACCATAATCCTAGATAAAATTTAAAAAAATGATTGTCAGTCAGTTGAACATAAAAATTTCTTTTATTTTAATTTGAAAAACCAATTTTATATTTATATAGTATAATTTGTTTTCTATATTTTATAAGTTAAAAAAAGTGTGCTTGACGTAGGACTTCTTTTATTATCTAACAATTAAATTTCCCAACTTAAACTTTAAAATTTTTTTTATTTTAATCTATGAATGATACGTAAAAATTGTTTCACGTAATTTTCACTTAAAATTTTGTGTAGTAATCGAAGTAAAAATCCATTAAACAAAATTAATCATATAATTGTCTAGAGGTGATTTTGAAATTCATATTGTACAATATATAAAAATATCATATTATTATTATTCAACGTTTGTCATTAATATTATTATACAGACATAATATATAAAAGTGAAAAAAAAAATATATATATTAAAAAAATAGATTTTTCATAACATAATAGTACACAGAATAACGCTTTTTCATTATATATCAATTTTTTTCCAAAATTTATTTTTAATGGAGATTTTTTGTCGTTGTCATTATTCTTCAATTAATCACATTCTATTTTCACATTGAATAGCCTTTTTGAATTTTATAAAATACAATAGCTAGGTTTTAGTGTTGTTTTTATTATTTTTAATTATGAAAAATTAAGTTAAACTTTTCGATATAAAATTAGAATCTTGAAAAATATAGCTGCCAATTCTTTTACGTAACGATTTTTGCTCTCAGAAATTTCTACAATATATATATTTTTTAATTTTAAAATTAAATTGATTTATCATGAAATCCCTAATGAATTTTAATTTGAAACTTTTAAATTCATGAATTTTTCTAGAAAACTTATTTTTTTTATTTCTCTTTTATTTAGGTAAAAAAAATTTTATACTTCTATTAATTTGTTTAATACTCATAAACTAGAATTTTTCAAAAATATAACTTGAAGAAGTTGTTTGAATACCTTCCTTTCAGGAATACCCATGTACATATACATACATACACCAACACAAATTTAATTTACTTTCATAAAACTGTTGTATAAATATATAAACGTTGTATAAAAGGTAAAATTTTTGAAATTTATAAAATTTTACTTTTCGCTTAAGTATTTATTTTTAGGTTTTTTTTTCAACCCACAACCTAAGTCATAAAGCCATTCTAAACTTTTTTCAATTCTAAAGCAAATGGTGTTGAAGCATGATGATGAAAAAAAAACAGTAAAAATTACAGAAAAACAGGAAATCAAATAAGTTCAAAAATTTCTAAACAAAAATGTATGAACAGGTAAAGGAGAATCTGCTATACTAATAAATATTAAAATTTAAAATTTTGTTACGGAAACATCGCTATTTATTTGGACAATTCATAAAATCCTGTGAACAAGAAAATATTAGAAAGGAATTGAAACCTACACCAAACAAAGCAGAATAGTTCGCTTAGAATTTTCAAAAAAAAACAAAAAAATGCAATGCCGTAACATATGAAAATGGGTTGAATTCCTTTGAACCGCATGGAAAACTAAGAAAACATGTTTATTTTAGAAAAAGCTCGCATACATGTTACAATTTCTTGTTAAAAAATATGTACATATTGGGTCGTCCCATAAGTAATGCGGGTTTTTTACAAAGAGTTTGAAAGTCAAAAAAATATTTTTTGTTTTAAATTTTCAGTCGAGAATGTATTTTCCTTCATTTTCTACAACATTTTTCTACCTTTCCTCCAACTTTTCTATTCCACTTGCATAAAAACTTTTTGGCTTTGACTGGAAAAAGCTATCAAGATCGTCTCCGACCTCGTCTGTTGAAGATAGCACCTTCCTGTCTAAATGGTTCTGCAGACTTCGAAATAGGTGGTAATCTGATGGCGCTATATCTGGGAAATATGGAGGGTGAGGCATGATTTTTCAACCAAAGTCCTCTAGTTTTTGGAGGGTCTCTCTCGCAGTATGTGGTGTGGTGTTATTCTTATGAAAGAAGATTTCACGTCTATTAACAAGAGCTGGGCGTTTTTCTTCCAGGGCTTCTTTCAAACGTTTTTTCAGGTGACGATGGATGGTGGAATTGGTAGATCCGAGAGTCTGTGCTAGTCCCTCAATAGTTACGTTCAGATTTTGCTCAACTTATAACGACGTTTTGGGAGTTAGCACGGGTTAGCTCGTCGTTCCAGGATCAGGTTTCATCGTTAATGAAGAAAATAAAAATTCTACTTTTTTAAACAACTTATCTTATAAAATTTATTTTCATTATTTCATAATAAAACCTAATCTTTACAATATATTCCCTGAAATACTTAATTCTATTATTCAAAAATACTTTTTAATCTTAAGACTTAGATTCCTTTAAACTTTGATTTTAAACAATTCCAAAATATTTTTAACTTTAAAACTCAGGAAACTTAGTTCCTTTAAACTTTGATTTTTAACAATTCCAAAAATACTCTGTAACCTTAAAACTCAGGTTCCTTTAAACTTTCAATACTTTTAATCTTAAACTCAGGTTCCTTTAAACTTTCAATACTTTTAACCTTAAACTCAGGTTCCTTTAAACTTTCAATACTTTTAACCTTAAACTCAGGTTCCTTTAAACTTTCAATACTTTTAACCTTAAAACTCAGGTTCCTTATTACCAATTTTCACTTTAAACACTTTCTTGTATTTAATAAAAATCACTTTGAATTAATACACACGACTGATATTTAATATGAAAATTGTATCTCTATTTATACATTTTTGGAATTGCGTATTTACAATTTTTAAGCTTTTAATTTTTAAATTCTTCTAGAATTTTCTCTCAACGGTTTTGTTTTCAAATTCAAAATTTATGTTTCTTTTATTACCCAATAGATGGTAGTAATGTCTTTAAAAATAGTCAAACTTTACATGCGTATTATTATTATTTTGAAGTCCTTGCTTTACTTAAATTTATTTTCTTTCTTCCTTTTTCTAAAAAATATTTATTTTACAAAACAAGTGAAAGCTGATTGAGACAAGAATGTAACTTCGTTACAAACTTTTGACCGAAATAAGTCTTCATCAAACTCAACTAACTCAATTTCTGGAACCATCTTTGCACTTGACTTTCACTTATGGTGGACTAAACTAACCATACACATCACAAATGTTTTTAGCCGCTCTTGTTGCGTTGTTGCCTTTTTTAAATTCGTAGAGCATAATATGCCGAATATATGCTCTTTGGTCACTTCCATTTTAATACTGTAAAATTTATTCTCCTGACTCACACTAGGTACTTAAAAAATTAGAATAAGAATGAGGATATACTAGATAATCCTTCGCTATTTATAGATATTGGCGGAAAAACCCTGTTAAATAGTTATTTGTACCTGTACATAACTTTATGGAAAAACCCGCATTACTTACAGGATGACCTAATACATATGTAATAAAAAACTTAATGCTATGAAAAATGTCATTTTTAAAAATCATATATCTATTCAGTAAAATAAATAAAAATTTACGGTATTTTAAATTTGTTAAGAAACTTTCTATCAAACGATTAAATATTATTTACCGTTTTATTTTATTTTTTATTTTTTGCATTATTGAACAGTCAAAAGAGTGAAACAATTCTGTGAAATGAATGGAAAAATCTTCAAACTTTTTCTACATAATTTGTTCACACTTTTCGTGTAAAAAGTAAACAGGGCATAGATTTTTCATTCTGATGTCCTTTTTCTTTAATTCTTTATTTTCAGTGTAAATAAAAACTTTTCTTGCGGAAAAAATTTTGTAGTGAAATAGATTTTGAAAAGATATACCTACATACATATGTATGTATAAACCACTTATATACAAGGCGAAAAACTTAGAAGTATAGTAGATACGATTATTTCTTTTAAAAATAATGATGTAAAAATTCAGTTATTCAATTTTTTAACAATGTATGTATATAATAAAAACAGTTAAAAACGACCATAACTTCAATTAATTGTACTGCATAGAAATTTATACTTCTTGTGAGTCCCATTTTTTTTCATACAGAAATTTAAAGTAATTAAAGTTTTAGACCACAATTTTATACCCCTACATATACATACATATGTATGTAAATTATGTATTTTTTATTTTTTTTTTATTAAACCGTTATTTACACTAAATAAATAAATATTTTTTCTTCCCTCAGCTTATCGAAAGTAGAAGAGTTTAAGAGTTAAAAGGAAAATCATACGTATTTTGAAATTGTTTGCACATACTTTTGTACATTACACTCAAGTGGTATAATATCTCATTTAATAGTTCTAAATTTATAAGAAAATTCTCAGTACAAAACAGCTTTTATTACAATAGTAAACAAAAACAAAAATGGGATAAGCTTTTAATTAAAAAAGTAGAAGCAAATAAAAGAAAGAAAAATCGTTTGTGTAAAAAAAATATAGTTTTCTAAGTTTACTTTTTTTTCCATTTTTAAATTCTCATAGTTCAAGAAAAACAATAAGTGATATTGAAGTGCATTTTGAGAAGAAAGAAAAACAAGAGTTTTCAGTTCGGAAAACTTACTTAATGTTCTTCATGTATAATTTTTTTCGCAATCCAAACAAGAAATTTATTTCTGCTCCAGTTAATCATAAGTCAAAGACCTTTCTGAAATTGAAAATAACAAAGTAAAGTGAAAAAAGTGAAAAGGATTATTATTTTAATAAACCCTTTTTCTACATAAACTGAGAGTGTTTTATTCATAAAGACATTATTATCATCATTTCTACGGAAAAAAAAAACAAAGAAATAAAACAAATGAGAAATTAAAAAATACAAAACTCATGTAAAGGTACTGTTGGAGATAATACATAAATTATAATGATGATGTAAGAAAAATAATTCAATTTCTACATTATAGTACAATAGATATGAATATGGTTCTCACTAGTTTTTTAATTACATAAGAACTTTTTCTTTGAAAAGTTTTCAGTCACTAGAAAATTTTGTGTATTGTCTTGTAAACTTAAGATAATAAAATGAAAGGGGTATTGAATATACATACATACATATACATAATTGACCTTAAAAGCATCATATATAGGCCCTTGATTATGGAGTAAGTAGATTAAAAATGATCGCTTTAACCTTAAAAGTTTCATTGTTGTGTGATATACCTACAATGTCATGTTTCTTATCACAAAATCATCTCATGTAAATTAATTATTCCTAATCATTCTTCTGTGACTTCAATAAGTCGTATTTATCAAGTTTATTCTAAAATATTTCTCAATTAACAATTTACAAACAAGAAATATTGAATATCAATGAATGTATTTAGTATCAAATTATTTAATGCATTGAGTTAGGGAAATAACTTCAAAATATTTTAAGACAAATTTAAAGAAAATTAATATATTAGAGTATCTTTTAATATTTTAATTTACATGTAAACAAAAAATCTTTCTCATTGTCTACAATGATTTCCTTTAAAAAACATTTACAAAGACTCTTTTCGTTTTTATTTTTTATTTTAATTTTACGATTATAGTTTACATTTTCCGGTATTATATTGTCTTTAAAATGTGTTCTGTATCTTGTTATATTCTAGAAAAAAATACAATAATCTTACTTCTAAACACTTTAATATTGTCTTAAATCTTATATAATAAAACTTTAGGCACTTTTATAGGCACTATTAAATTAAAAAATATAACCTTTTTAAGTTACAGAGACAATGTTCTGTATACTTAATTCTTTTATGTACATATTTGTTTCACATTTATAAGGACATAACCATAAATCAGAAAGAATCATCTAGTCGCCTATTATCATACTGTAACAATCTTTTTTTAAAGTTATAAATCTCACCCTTTCCTTTTGAAAATAACTTTATGTAAATTTACTTAAAATTCAAACGAAATATCATGAAGATTCTACACAAACTATATACCTACATACATGTGGTTTAATGTTTAATCCTAAAATGTTAACTGAACTCAATATTTGGACATTTCTCTGAGCTTCTATAGTGAATATATTATAAGTTTATATAATATCATATTTTACCACAATATCTACAATATGTGTCATGAAACATACATATGTTTCATTACCAATTGTAAATGATCAGATTCATATAATACACATCTGAATAAAGTTAGTAAGGATGCATATAATTCAAATACTTCCGTGATATAACATATTTTTATCTTTATCATGTTTATTTTTATTCTCTCCTCAGATACATGACAAAAAGAAAATGTGGTTTACTGATCAAGCAAGACATCAAATAATCCAAGTTCTGTCATAGGTACTATACTTGTTCTTGTGGAAGATCTTACTATTTCGAAGTGGATCCTGGCCTCCTCCTCCTCAGCACAACGAAAAACAATAAGATTTTGTAGTAACTGAAAAACATGAAAAAACGACATTCGACTCGGCCGGGAATCGAACCACGGAACCTTTTCTTTGCCGGAGAAATGCTCTAACCATTGAGCTACCGAATGCCATGTCGTTTGCTGTTCTCAGTTACCACCTAAATCATTGATGAAGAATACTCAAACCTTCTACAATTTTTATTTTGGTAAAACTGTGATTGTGTTTTAAACAAAATAATGGATCAAATTAGTTAAGAATTTTTTTATGGAGTCTATATATTACGTAAACATATAAATTTCTTAAGATTTTGAGTGTAGGTTTAGTTTGCATATAGTTTCAAAGCAAAAGTGTAACATTTATTTATTGCTATGATAAATTAACATGAAAAGTTTCTTATATTTTAGTGTTTTACAAATCGTCACTGATTTATTAAAACTCAACTGTAATCAACAAGTCATATGAGTATATGTTTGAAAAAGTTATACGTATACAGAGTATAAAAACAAAGTTCACTTATTTTTATTAGAGACAAAAACTCATTAAAACTATTGCGTATCCTCCACCCACAAACAACATGATGTCTTCAAATTAATGAACTCTTTGCAAAAAAAATTTTTTTTTAGTCTGATATATTTTCGTATAAATTACATGAATAGAGAGTTTTATCAGGTTAAATTATATTATATAAGATAATAAATTCAGGAATACATATCTTTTAGGTTTATTGTATGTATAGCTAATGTGTCTGTAAAATATGTTTCATACATCCATCTATCACAAAAAAAACCACAAACTATTTTCTGGAATATGTATATTAAGTGAAGGTATACATATATCCTCAAGAGTATTATTCATGAAAAGAAATTTTATAAATTGGTGATATATTCAGATAATACAGTACTCATACATACATACATATTATGCGGTTTAAAGTCACTAGCAATTTCTAAATTTTCATATATGTACATATGTACACACATAAGTAAAATTTTATTGGTTTTCATACATACATAATAACATAGATATTGGATATATTATAAGATACAAAAAATTGGATATACATACTCGTATGTATACATATACATACATATGTAGGCATATACGTACTTTAAAAAATTTCTTTCTTTGTTTCAGACTTTAAAAGTCTTCATAAGAATAAAAGGAGTTTTTAATCAATATTTCCTTGAGACTCGATGTGTTCAAAATAGTTTGATTAATTTTAAATATGACACATTCTTACGAAAAAAATTATTGATATGCTTAAATTTTTTTTTATTATTTCAAATTCCAGTATTATGTTGAACTACCAAATAAAGATGTTTTCAATTTTATTTATGTGTTCTGTGTCTGTATCATTTTATTTTCTTCAATTTGTATTCTCTCCAAACAGAATAATATCTTTATTAAAATCTTTTAAAGATATTTTATACTTCACTTTGCCTATATATATATATTTTTTTTTTTCTTGTACTTTTTCCGAAAATACAAAAATTTTCTTTTATATCGTATTTAAAATTGTTAAATACATACATATCTTAAAGAATAACTATTTAGTTTGTTTGTAAATTAAGCTTTTTAAAAAAGAAAATGAAAATGAATGTGACTTTGTAAAGTGACACCATTTTATAAAATCACTGAAATTTTTGAAGAACAGTAACATTTACATTTCTTAAATGTAATAAATGAAGAAAATACTTTATACCTACATATATAATACATACTTACTTCTTTGTTTTCAATTTTTTTTTTTTTTCAAATTTTTTTAAATTATTATTTAAATAGAATATTTGAAAAAATAGTTTCGTGACGTATGAAAAATCTTTTCTAGACATGAAGATTTGTCCTTTACGATACTCGATTTCAAGTGAACTGTGTGAACTTTTTTGAAAACAAAGGTGGTTACAACTTGAAAGAAATATTTTAAGAAGTTTTGTTTCGCTATAATATGTTCTCTCATTGTAGCACGACAGAAAAGCTTTTAAAGTAGGAGTAAAGTACGTTACATAGGTTAGGTACATAGTTTTATTTGAAGTAATCTAGTACATTTCCATTTCAAACCATATTTTTTAAACAAATTATTAGTTTAGTTTGTTTTTATTTTACTATTTAAAAATATAAGAAATTTTATTTACAAAAATAACTAATTTTGAATTTAAATGAATTAAATTTTAATTAAATAAATCTATTTTTAAAAATTAATATTTTGAGATATGACGAAACTTTTTCTCTTTGAAATAAAAAAATCTTGCGCACTACGATTGCTTCATATGTTGATTATACATACATATTATACTATATGTATGTATTTGAAAATTAAGATTTGAGATTTTCTTTCTGACTATTTAACCTTTTTTAAAAATTAAATGAAAAAGAAAAGAAAATTAAACGTTAAAACAAGACAATATTAGAATCAAGAAAAAAATAATGAACATCAAAATGGGATCAATTAAAATCTAATTGAATTTGGATCATTTTAATATTAATGCTTTAAAAAATATTGCCTTGTCCTTTTACTATTATTTTTAATTTTTAATATTGAATTTGAAGGTATTTTTTTTTCTTACAAAATTAAAACTACTTACTTATTTTCCTTCAATTATTCTAAAAATTACCTAAAATGAATTTGACAATTAAAAAACAATATTAATTCATCTAAAAGAAATATCAAAAAATATTATTTTTATATTTCATAAATAATTTCACTAGTACATTTTTTTTTTTTTGTTTTAAAAATTTCATGACGGTTATGTTAAGTTACTTTTCAAACTAACACTTAATTATGAATTTTTGATTTTGTGTGTTCATGTGAATTTTTCTCAAAAATAAATTCAGAACTGAAAATTTTAAATTGGCTGAGTTCCAGAAAAATTTTCTTCAAGAATTTCAACTCATAATTAGAAGTTAAATGTTTAAAATTACCTTTCTGATGTGGAAAAATATTGATAGAAGAATCCCAATTTTTTACATAATCACTTCAAATGTTTTTTTAGATCCTTAAAGTAGTTTTAATTTATATTTCCCTTTTTCGTTCTTTTATTCACATAGTATTTACGTACGCAAATAATTGTATGCTTTTTAATGATAAAAAAATTAAGATTTTAAGATTATTATTGAATAAAAAAAAAATAAAAAGCGAAAATATAATTTAAATAGAATTTTCAAAATGTCTGAGAGGTTTTCGAAAAGTCAACGACTATAGCAACATTTCTATTCTACATACATACATACATACATGTATATATGTACATATATAGGTGTATGACATAAAATGGAAATTCAAGTGTTATTTACAAAGAATATTATTTTGTTTATAGAAATGTACTTATGAACGACGAGTTTACAGAGAATTTCTCTCCTTAACATGTAAAAAATATAATTTAATGTATAATACAATGGAATATGATATTTTTACTTTTCGCCGTGCGTTGTATTGCATTTTGTATAAAATCATCCGCTTTTATTTCAAAGGATAATCAAGTAATTTTTAGGATATCTTGAAGGGTTGTTAATACTTTATCTTCAGACTTTTGCTGAAATTTCATTATCATGAAAATAAAAATTTTCACATTTGTAATGTTTATTATTCATATGTTCCTTATTTCTAAAAATAATAAGAAGAAAAAAATTAAATTATACTTGATTTGTAATGACATTTTACATCATATTTCAAGTAATCATAATCAATTATCTGAACGTCCTTGTAAATTTTTGTTTCATATATTTCTTTCAAATTGATTTTGATATAAATACATAAGTAACTCATACAGATTATTTGTTTTGTAGTTAAAACAACATTTATGTATATTTTTCATTAAATATTTGTAAGGTCTTTTTTATGGTATTTTAATCTTTATCTTTATTAATTTAGAAAGCAATGTCATTATACTAAAATTTAATTTTGTTCTTTATTTCAAATAATAGTTCGTGTATATGTATGTATGTATCAATAGAAAATCGTAAAAGAAGAAATTCTTTTTCCTACATAATACATATATTATTTTATTAAAAAAAATTTATATGTATTATAAGCTTTTTTACCTTTCGTATACCAATTACTATACCACATTGATAAAATATAATATGTATATGTATGTAATATGTATATGTACATATACATTGTATATTTTACAGAGCTTCTTATTATTATGTTATTATTTTGATTTTATTTTTTTAAACTGCAGAAGTATAACGTGGGCGCTAGGATATAAATGACATCAATATAAAATCAAATATTATATTATTACAGTAGAAAAATTTTATTGTTTATGCTAAATTTATTTTCATAGCATTTTTTAAGAACACATTCATCACAGCTAGAAAAAAAATAGGTATGTATGTAAGTATGTACATAGGTACATAGTTCAAATTCTAAGAAGAAAAGTATTATTCAATCAAAAGTGAATAACACTTAACAAGAAAAAGCAACTTTTAGATTATTTGTTTTATGCCTTTTGGAAATAAAAATAATAATATAATTTAAGAAGTTTTGTAGTCATAAAAAACATTATTTATGTAGTTCTAATTTTCTACTTATTTGTTTATTGTTGAAACCGTTTAATTCCAAAAAAAAAATTGTATTTTTCATGTCATAAAAAATTTTTAAAAATTATTAGAGAAAAAAAATAATAGTAATAAGATTTTGTTCGTTATCCCCATTCCCCATATAAGAAGTGATGATTATGATGATATGTATACGTACAATGTGATGTGAAATTTTATATTGAGAGACAATAAAAAAAAATCAGTAATCAAATATGCATTACAAGTAGAACATGAGATGTTGTTTAAATTGGATCAAAATTGAAGTTGATGTTTCAAGTTCATTTTAATACAGAATTAAATAAAATAATAATTTTATTAAAATCAGAAATATACAAAAACACAAAATTAAAATTAAAATTAGAATGAAAATGATGATGTGGAATAAAATGAAATAACGTTTCTTGTTTCATGAAGTTTCAATAAAAATATACACAACATATATGTATATGTATGTACTTTCATGTATATCCTGTCCTCACTCCTTAATTATAGATTTTCTTTTAAAACGTACCTATCTGAAATTTTTCAAGAGTTGATAGAAACAAACAACAGAAAAGATGCACATACAATACATACAAAAAAAATATATCTCTATTTCAAATAATACTGACCACAGTTATGTACGTATATACATTAGATAGCACACAACTATCATATAAAGAATCTTTTACCTACATTTCAACCTTTTCTATTCATAATAAACGTAAAATCGATTGAATGAATCTCATGTAACTGTCTACATGTCTATCATCTGTTCTTTTATTATTTAAGTTCATATTTTATTTCTGTAATGATATTTCTGACATATAATAGCACTCCTATATCGTACATACATATATGTATTATCAGTTTGTATAAACTAAATGTATAAGATACAGGAATAGATTTACTTTTCAATCATTTATTGATATTGGACACTTTAAAAAAAAATATTGGTAAAGTTTTATGAACATGATTATTTTGTTTTACTTTAAAACACTTTCATTACAACAATAAAAAATACATATACCTACAAGTTTGTTTATGTAATATTGTGAATTTATTATTACATACATACATACATGACTGCATCTTAATATCTTTGATATTTCAATGAAGTGCATGACAATCATTTCCAATGGATAAAGAAATATTTTAAAACATTATATGAGCTGAAAATCAAAGAAAAAGAGGGAAAAAAATAAAGAACAATAAGAAATAAAATTGAGAGAAGGTAAATTTTACCTGTGCACAAAACAGATTTTAGAATAAGCATTTGTACAACATTTTATATAAATTAGACAACAAAGAAGCTTCTAAGTCTTATTTATGTCTATTTATGATGTTCATGCTTTTCTGTTTACATTTACAAATTGTTTTTGAATCATAACACTTCATAATACATATATGGTAGTTATGGTCTTTTTAGATTTCTTTTTCTAAAAGAAATCTATTACAATATTTACGATGAAAATATGGTTTTGAGTGTAATGAAAAAAATTGAATTATATTACAACCTTTCTGAAAGATTGAGTCGATTGAGACTCAATAACGTATTTTTCGGTATTTTTTCGTAAATTTATCTCCAGTAATAACTGATCAGTTACATGGTTTATGATTATTATAATACATATACATAACTATTTCGTTTTTACGGTCCCTTTGTTTTTACAAGATTTTAAATATGTTAATATAATCATTAACATTTTTTCGATAATTTTTGTATTGTCCAAGTCCAAAGTTAAAAAGGTATTATTTAGAGAAATACAGGAAGTTATTAAATAATAAAAAAGATACATATATGTATATGTATCATATATACATACATACATATGTTCCATTTTTGACTTTTACATTTTTATGTAAAATTTAATTCCCTTCATGTTTATTTAATGACATTTTATATTTTTGTAAAATCATATTAATGACAATATACATACATAATAAAAAATTTATTTTAACACAGAAAATCCAATTAATTCGGTTGAGAGAAATTTTTGAATAAAATATAATTTTATGATTATGTAATATGAATTACTCTTTCGGGTATAGTGAAATTAAAAAAATTAAAAATTAAAAATCACCCTTGTTGCAGACAATCGTATTATTATGTTTGTAATACTTTAGCTTTGGTCCACTTATGTATGTACATTTTACCGTATTATAATGATTATAACGATCTGAGATTAAAGCCATTAAAACACTATAAAAAGGATGAAAACAAACATATTAATAAAATAAAATTGAATGACGAACAATACAAATAATAATATTTGTTTAAAATTAAATTATAAATTAAGCCTAAGGTTTTATCTGTTAACTGGAATAATCTTGTTAACTGATTTCATTAACACATAATTTGCACCTAGATTCATTTTAAAAATTTTAAAAAATATATTGAAAATTCTAATAGAACGACATGTATCTTCTTCCACATGATGAAGAAGAATCTTTTTAACATACATAATAAAAAAATTAAATAAACAAATTAAATATTTTTGGTCATTATCTTTTTCATTATTCCTAAATTGGTGAAACGATACATGCAATATACAGCTTGTTCGACATAGTGTTTTCCGAACAAACAAAAAAATAATACTCATTTAACAACAACAACGATAACATGATCTTCGTTTCCCAACGCAATCTAAACGATCGTCAACATATTAAAAATTAACTTTATCTAAATCACATATGAAAACGACTTATATGATTCTTATAAAAATCGGAAATTGACAAAAATGATTAAATTTTTAAACCCCCAACGGCTGCTAATTTTCGAAGTGAAACCGCCCGCTGCTTTGAGCGCCAATTTATCCTCTAGAATAAAATAAAAAAGAAAATTAATAAAAGGAAATACAAGTATTTACTGCATTGCAATCATTATCGTGTCTCCATGAATGCTGCATCCCAAGATGTAACTGCAAAAATTGATGATGATTATTGCCCTAATAACCAATGCAGACGTTGCTTCAGCGCTTCTGAAATTATTACTCAAAGATAAGAAACAGCCAAAATTTAACGATAGGAAATTACAATGAAAAAATTTCATATAGGTAATTTATATTTTGAAAAAGATCATCAAGTTCCTTTATAAAAATTATATGGCTGAAAAGGTTTTTAATGTTCTTTTTAAACTGGCACATGTACTTTCTGTGGATGCAAATTCAATCACAGTTAAAGCATAAATATAGTATTAATAATATTTAGAGCTAATATATGTATGTATAGTAGTTGAAGGAAGCATTTTATCATTATTCCAAAGTATGTACTAAATGGATCTCACACTTTAAAGTTAAAAATGAGACTCTTCTTAACCTTTGAAAAACTTTTCAATGGATAACATGTGGAAACAGATTAAATGCTTCGGTTTTTTTTTCTTCGTTAATTAAAATTATGCATATAATTAAAAAACACATATCCATTAATTCTTGTAGAATTTGTTTTAAAAAAACAGAAATTTTAAAGAACCACAAACACAAAACAGCTATAATGAAATTAAAAATAAAAAAACTTTTAAATGAAACTCGTTTGAAAATCTATCATACCCAATGTTAATGTATATTCCACTTTCTTCGAAAAGTTGCTGTTTTTACTCGAAAAGATATTTCTGTTTGTCGTTTTATATACTTTATGTCATAAACAAACAGTTGATGGTAAACATAATACGAGTACACCTTAATCAAATGAATTTGAAAACTTCGAATCTAAAGTTTTGTAAATTGAAATTGAATAAAGCTATAAAAGTTCAATTTTTTAAATTTAAAGAAAAATAAGTAGTTAAAGCAGTTACTCAGTATAAGAGCTATCATCGAAGGGCGAATCGATTACAGATATTGTAAAGGCTTCAGATCGAAGGAAATAACTTGAAAAATAATAAAGTAGGATATTTGAAATTTCTGATACCACAAGTTATAAAATTTTTTATATCTTCCTGCATATTTCTTAGTCCGCTTATTAATTCATTCTTTTCCATAAAAGTATTGTTCAACATCATTAAGTACGTCTCCAATAACATAGCACCCTCAAGGATATTTCAATATGTATGTATGTATAAAATGAATAACGTTCTTTTTCATAAAATAGAAAAAGATTTCCCAACCCAAATTATATATTCAAAAAAGTAAAAAAAATTGTATGTGAAAAGAAAAAAAGGAAGAATTCGTAATTGAAAGATGTAAATTTTGAATTATATTATAATACTTGTCAGTTGTAAAATATATTCTAAAATTTGTTTTATATCTTTAAAAACAGGGATTCGAATTTTATTGAGATTTTTATTTTAAGATGGAAATTTACAGCATTGGAAAAAAGATATAAAGATATACAAATAGATATTTTATATGGAAATAAATTCATTTCAAAATATTGCTAGAAGCAAAATAGCATGAAGAACACATATTTTTGGGAAAGCATGTACAAGAATAAAAGGTTCTTCAAGGTGAGTAGGTATATAAGAATGGGTTAATAGCATCAGAATTTAATACGAAGTAAATATACTCGTATATATAAAAAAAAAGGATATAAAAATGTAAAGTATATAATGTATCTTTCAATATGAAAATAAATTATGTAAATTTGTTGATTTGAGAATTTGTGAAAATATAAAATTATTGCGAATCACTTTATGTAGATACATGTATCTTAACAATTTCATGTTATTTTCTTCTTTTTTATCGAACTACATATTTTCAATTACTTTCTCATTCCAAAATTGTTGAAAATCAAAAATTAATAAAATAATCATAATAAAAACAAAATAAACAACATAAAATATATTCCTGATGATGTGCAGATTGCAAAGTAGGAAAAGCAATAGACTACTAAATATTACTAAGTCAAATTTTGTTGTCAAACCCAAGTTCCATCGCACATCATCTACAATACTATTGTCCATTCCATCCTGATTATCATCGTCATGATAATATTATGATTCTTCTGAGTTTGTTTTTCTAAATCGTGTTCAAAGTTTAGCTGGTTTTCAGATTTGAATCTGATTTTAAGTATAGATAAATTTAAATCATTGGTACTCTGTCTTGTAGGCCATAAAAATCAATGATAAAATAGGTATTATATGTAGTACGAAATATGTATATTTCAATATGTATGATACATATGTATAAACAAACTTCCTTATTCTCAATGTACAAAAGACATTTTTTTACTGACTATCTTGTCATTCTCTCATTTTAATCAAGTCTTGGGGGTCATCGAACGGAATTACTTTATAATAATAAATGATCAACTACGATACTTCTATAATATACATAGGTACCTTAAATACATTTGTGTTGTCAAGGCATAAACGCTTAAGTCGAGTTAAGTTAAAAGTAAGATTTTGAGCTTCTGTTTTTCACCATAGCGTAAGTCACATTAAATTTCTTTTAATTCAATAAAAATATACCTTGTCAGGTGCAGTTGTTGATAAAAAATTGTTGATAATAATAATAATTTTTTTTAATGGAGTTCATCTTTCAAAACTCTCCTAATTGCATTTTTAGACATAAGCGGTTATACATTAAAAACAGATATATACATACATATCATTGAATACCTGAAGACGTATTCACTATTTCGACTACTTAATTTTTTTCAGGTATCCATGATTGTTGGTTTTACATATATTTCAATAAAAAGTTCTATTCATTTTTTTTCTTTTCAATTTTTGGATTTCTTAGACAAAACAACTTAACCATTGTGATTTTTAGGTACAAAAAATTATCTTTAATTTTTTTTCGCTTTTTTTACATCATTTTTTTTTTTTTTTTTTCTAAAAAGAAGACAAAACTGTACCGAAAAAACATTCGTTAATTAATTTAATAAACAAAATATAGCATTTAGAAAAACAACAAATATATACAATAATTATTTGACAATATACGTACATACATAAGGTAAATTTACGATCATCAAAAATAATAAAACTTTCATACAATGTACAATTTTATTGTCCACTGCTATTGATTTATAAAATTATTTTTGTCTTTTTCCTTTTCGAATGTCAAATAAAAAGTCATCAATAAAGTGAATTAAAATAAAATTGAATTAAAAACAATTCAGGAAGCAAAGATCAAATAAAACATGATAAAACTTTACAAAAAAAAAATGTTAGTGATTGTCGATTTATGTATTTCTAAATTAGTAAAACAATTTTACGATTCAATTGAAATTGCCATAAAATACACATTTTATATGTATGTGTTGTTTTTTTTTTTTTAAATAAAAAAAAGCTTTTCATGTTACTTTTCATTTTGTACCTCTACCTACCTTTTCAACTTCAATACTAAATAAAATGTCAATAAAATACATATTATAGATGAATTCTTTGAAACTTTAGCTAAATGTGTTCTCTTCTGCAATAATACATTTGTACATATTTACTTCACAAATAATACTGACTGGTGACATCATGACCATCATTATAAATATTCCAGTCACGTATTATTACATGACTTTTGGTTGAAATTATTGAAAATTCACAATAAAAAACAAATATTACAGTCTATGTATAATGTAATTGACAAAAAATAACCTGAAACAGAGCATTTTGACCTAGTGTTAGTTTTCAACTTAAAAATTAGTTTAAAACGTGTCATTAAACCGTGTTTTATTCTGAAAACAAAGTTTTCCAATAAAGGTACAAGAAAAATTATTTCAAAGAATGTGTAATATGGCAAACAACTTTTTAAAAATATTTTTAAAATAACTAATTACATATACATATTACTATAACATATTTATGTATGTAAAATGTCTATATAGTTGTGCTATATACATACATATATTATCCTGTGCAAGTCCTGTGAAAATGCTTAAAATATGAAAAATAAATAAATAATAAAATAAATAACAAGCAATTTTTTAAAAGTTCATATATGTACATACATACATATGTATACATTTATGAAATGATATAGTAATTGCTGTAAAATCAACATTGTGAGGCAATGAATTGTAACAATAATTTACAAGGACTTGCTCTTTCATGGGAATATACATATGTAAGCTCAATTTTGTCTAAATCTCATATACTCTTTTTTTTTTTTTTTTATTATTATTTTGTGATAATCACGTAAACATACAATAAATCACTGAATTTTTCTGAATTCGTCGTTATTTTCTTAAAGCTCCTAAAATCTATATACGATAACCATAATACTGAATATTTTTATTTTTTATACTTTCTTACACATTCACATTTTTCAGATGTTCTTTAGTAATTTTTGTTTTGTCCTTTTACTCTCGAAGGAATTTTATTTTTAGTCTCGTTGTATCCTTTGTATATAGTACATAAAAAAAAAATATCAATAATAGATTGTAAGTAAAAAAAAAGGATGTATAGAATGATATGTAATATTTTGTCTTTCGTTTTTAGCAACCTTTGTCATCCCAATTGTACATTAATTTATTTTAAAATTTTTTTTTACTTTTGTATTATACATATAAATTTATTATTCGAACTATTGTACTTAATGCTTATGAACTTATGTTTCCTACAGAAATAAAATTCATTACCTTTATGTGCTTAGCATGAATTTAAAAGATAACATGATAAATAAATTGTTATTAATGTGGTTTATGAAAAGTATTCGAATTTGTTATTACTTTTTGTTTTATAAAACAAAAATAGGACTTTAATTTTTTTTTTTTTTTTTTTCATTTAGTCTTAACAAAATATTATTTTACACTCTTGAAATAAAATCTTCTTCATTTACTTTAATTTTCCAATTTTTTTATATACATATTTTCTTATCATACCGTTAAACGACATATGTGACTTTCACTGCACAAAATTCAAAAAAAAATATAAGTATATGCACATACTCGTATGTACATATACCATTTTTTACATAATTTAAAAAAAAAAACAAAAAATAAGAAAAAGCTTGAATATTCTTTTGAATTTAAACTAAATATTCCTTTCACATATCCTGAACGTATGAGTTCTATATCAGAATAGTGATAACGTCAACAAAGATTTTCAAATACATTGCATACAACGAAATATAAAAAATATATACCACATTGTATAAAGAGATTGGATGCCATAGATATACTCGTAAATTTGCTTTTGCATTAGAATCAAGTTCATTGCTTATTCAAAATGTGTTTCGTGAATTTAGTTTAAATGAAATGCGGTTTCCTGATTTTTCAACTTCAATCAAAAAAATAAATTTAAATTTACTTTAATATATTAGAATTTATTCATTTCAAAATTTATTTTCACTTTATTTTTTGTAATTTTTATTTATTTATCGTAAATTATTTTCATTTATCGAAACTAAAAAGAGAAAGTTATATCAATGGTTAGAGGTAGAGCCGATTTATGTATAATTAAAAATTCTTTAAAAAAAAATATTTTGTTGAAAACTTTCTTCAAAAATAGCTATATTTTATTTAATATACTTCTTTTAACTTTTAGTGAAAAGCTGGAAAATAGAACACATGTCATGTTAATGAACTAATTCGGAAGATTTCCACCTAAATAGGATATTATTTGGTGCACATACAAATTCACACAAATATAAATACAATTAGATATTCTAAATTGAAATAATATGTACTGAACTGTTTCAGGACTTATTTTAAGAAAAACTATCTAACATAGTTAATTTCTTTGTACCTCTTTTTTGTTTTATTTTTTAAATAAGATATTTTTATATTAAATAATATATATTTTTAAGCTTTTGAAGAAGTAGAAAAAGAAATGGTATAAATTTAAGATTAATGGATTAAAGGATTCTTCATAGTTGTTTTCTTTTTAATTTAATATCCTTTTTTTCTCCTAAGTATTATTATTTCAAACTTTCTTCATTAGCTTTTTAGTTAGTATAACGATATTGTTGTTGTTTTCAATTTTCTATCTAACATCATGGTGTACTGTTAGAATTACCTAATCTCTTAAGGCTTCCCGTTATAATACCGTAATTAGACAAAATCTAAACACTATGTAATTACAAAGAATCAAGAAGAATAGTATAAGATATAAAGCGTATGATCAAAAAAAAAAAAAAATTATGTATCATTAAAGAAAACTGTACAAAATTTAAAATTAAGTTATAGTTTGTATGGATGATACATTAAAAAAAAGGAAAACTTCCATGTCTCAAGTAGAAGTTGTTGTCTAGAAAAAACTATTTAAGAAAATTTCAATCAGAATTTTCTCTGGTTATGTAGGACTGTCAGTTTGACTGTTTAAAGTATGATAGAATACATAGAAAGTTCGTAAAATAACATTAAAGCTTACATTTACAGGAAAACGAAATAAAAATTTAAAAAGAGACTTTGAAAATACATATCATTTTAATCATTTTAATTTAATAACTGTATAAATAGTATAGTTTTTTAAATCTCAAGATATTTATTGCTTTAGGGCAGTACTAAATCATTTTAGTTGATTTTTAATAAAAAATCAATTAGGTATATTTGCACTATAATATGAACATAAGACGAAAATACATACATATTATGTACACAATTTCATTGTGATATTGTTTTTTTTTTTTCTCTTTATACTTTTATCTAGCTCATTCAACGATTCTTCCCTACCCTTAATTATAAGAAACAATATTTTAAATTAATATTGTAGAATCCTGAAAATTTTACAAGATCCTGTAGCTAACTTATTTATTTTTGTATTGTGAAAATTTTCTTTTATTTAATATAACAAAAACAAAAATTATTGAATAATTATGATGATAAATATTTCATAACTCAATTCTTTTCAATGTGATACTTATCACTTTTATTACTTTTCAACTTTTTTAAAAAATAATTTTACCTTTAAAAAAAATCTTCCCCTTTTTTGTTACTTTTCAACAAAATGAATAAATAAGTCAATTATGTATTCCGAAATATGTACATACGTATAGTATATATATATATAGGTTTACATATTTCCATTTAAATTCTTTTAGAAAATAATGTAAATGATGAGTTAAAAACCTTTTATATCATTTTCTTTATGTCTGCCTGCTTTCATAACTGTGTAGAAGTTTGAATTTTTTTGTGTCAGAAAAAGTCATTTATTGTTTATATATGTAAGTCAATGTATCCATTAAAAAACAAAAAACAACTTTTTCATCAGTTTTCATTATTATCAAAAATAGAATCTAGTGAATAAACAGAATAGAGAAACTTTATTAAACTTTGACACAATTGAACTCATCGTTCTTTGTTATATGATGAAAAGAAGCTAGCTATTATAATAGGCACCTGTATCTCTCTTGTTGTCGACTAACTTTCAGCAAACTTTTATAATCATTAAAAAAAAGACATAAAGTAATTATAGTTAGCTAGAAGTTAAAAGTATTTCATACAACAAAACAACAACATTGATTCATCTGTACATATTATATTTATTCGTTTTTGTAACTATTCATCTATTCAATTTATTTAAAAACAAAAGGAAGCAATTAAAGAGATACTTCCATGTCTGTAAGATAAATGTTATCAAAAATAAAACAGAATGTACGTATACATCCTTATATGTACATATAAGCAGATTAATGTAGAAAGTAAAGCATTGGCGTTTTTAGAAAGACAAATTTTGACTTAAGCCAAACGTTCAGCTTTTAAAATTTAATTCAAAAATTTCAGAAATTAAACTTTAACTATTCAACTTCAACGTTTACAAAATCACCGAAAAAACGCAAATAATAGATAAACTGTAGAAAAATAAAATAATAATAATACCTTTTAATTTACTATGTGTTATGTAGAAAATGGTCTTATATATACATATACATATGTATATTAAATTTATTAATTATGTTATTAAAATGTTTTCCTTGTTTTTTATTGCAAAAAGAGAAAACAAAACATGAAAAGAATGTTAAAAATTTAATTTAGAATTTCTTTTAAAAAAAAAGAATAGAGGGAAAATGGAGAAAAAAAAGCATGAAAAATTTTATTCATTTTAAGTTTAAAATGAAATTTTAGGTTAAATAGTTTCAAAAGAGGAATTTCGTCTTTGTCCTTTTTTAGGAAAAAAATATTAGTCCTTTGTTTTGTGGTTGATTGCTTGTTTGAAAAAAAGCTTCCTTTTTATTTTTTTATTTTTAAACACAAATAAAAAAAAGTTTGTTGTTGATGAATCATGTGGAATTTAAACAGAGTATTTTTTTATTAAAAAATGGTAAAAAAAATTCTTATATTTTCTGCCTAAAATTTTTTGAAAAAAGTTTAATTTATATTTTTAGTAGAAAAAAACGGAATTTTTATGTTTGTTTTAAATATTAAACCTACAAAAAAAATAGTTGATAAAAAAGTACAAACTTATTTAAAAATTTAAGTACGTACAAAAAACATTTATAATCTCTAATTTAAATTAACTCCTCGTTAAAAAACTAAATTCTACAAAACTTTCAAAAAACCCTTTGTATGTGTGTATGATTCAGTCTGTCACAACAAATATACATACATACATAATATGTATGTACATACTTTAAAATTTCAAAGGTATAATATCACAGAAAATCATAAAAATTTGTAGTGATTATCTTATTTTCAAAATCTTCAAAAACTTCCATATACAATATTCAGTGTAAAGGCAGATTCTTTCTAAATTGTGTATTTGTTCCATGTTTTGAAGGTATTTAATAATAAATCAAATGTTATCATCACCTTCTATAATACTAAAATAATATTTTAAAAATCCTTAAATCTTACCTTACTTTTAAACATTTATTTTTTAATTAAAATAATTACATCAGCACTTTTTCTAAGTCTTATAACACACATCATAATTGTGCTACAGTATTGTAGGATGTTAACATCGATGTCACTTATAAACAATAAAACTATACCCCCACCTAATACTGCCATAGTTGTTTTCATAAATTCCTTGAATTTGACATTCATACTAAAATCTTTTTATTTCAGAATATACAGTTAAACTTAATTTAATCGAAAGGTCTCCATTAGAATAAAATTTACATAATGTAATGAATCTTTAATGTTCAATATTATACGAGTATGACCCCTTAAGGAATCTCATTAACAAATACTTATACATACATATCTATGCTTTTGTATTATTTTGTGCATGACTTAGACACGCATATTTGATATGTTGTCTCTTAATAATCCATACATATATACAATAGAATTTTATCATTATTATTTATTTTATTTTATTTTAGTTCTTGTGGCATTCTTTAACTAGTGAAATAATTTATTGTTTGGTAAGAAATTCATCTATCAGAAAGACTATCTTGAAAGGTTAAACACAACAATCTACTTCTCTATGTACTGTGTACTGCCATTTTGGAAATATATGTAGGTATGAAAAAATGTCAGAGATATCATAACTAACTTATTTAATTACTTAAATGTAAGGAGATTTCTTTGAAAATTTATGCACAGACAAACAATTTAAATTTAATAGGATTACATATACCATTTATCTGTTATACTAGTATATTATATATGTATGTAATGTATACATGTAGAATAACTAATACATTAAACAGCGATTTAAGTACTCTGAAGTCTGATTTGCAAATCGTTTTATTACACAATATAAACAGAAATAAAGGAAAATCGTATACTTATTAAAAAGATTATTTTGACAGAGAAATGAAAGATACATTTCAGATAAATTTTTTTTAAATAAATTTTCTGGACACTGTACTGTAATGTAATTGAATATAAAATCAAAAGACCTGAATAAAAGCCCAAAAACTGTTAATCAAAACTGATTATTGGACTATTTAAGGATTCAAAAATATAAACGTTAAATTGTTGCTATCTATCTATAGAAGAAAAAATGTCACATTTTTCTCAACCTTTATTTTTTGTTTGTTTTTGGCTTATTGTTTCTTTGGACAGATACAATCCTGTTTTACTAATAATGTCATAAAAGACACCAATAAAGGAAGAAAAAAATTATTAAAAGTAAGAGTATGAAAAATGAAATACATACATATACATATCTGTATTTTCTATTCATTCTATTTTTATTTTGTATTTTTGTTTGTCCTGATTTTTATTCTCCTTCCAAAAAAAAAAACGTGATTTTCAGTGATTCAAAGAAACATAAAATATAAATCTCTTTTAATGGTCGTTTTTAAAAGCTTATGGAGCAAATGAATAAGAAAAAAAAGTAGGAAATAAAAAAAAAAGTTAGAAGGATTTTTTTTTTTTTTTTTGGCATTAATCTTTTTATGTCTCTATAACAACATGTAAATGTTTTTCTCACTATAAAAATATATTGTAATTCGGATGTGAATATTGAAATTAAATATGTTATGCTGAATATTATATTTATAAATTATAATGCTTCGTATAGAAGAAAAAACCAAAGTGTCGATTAGAATGGCTAATTAAAAATTAGACGACAGTAGACCTCACAGCGAATTTGCAGTCGCGCTTTATTTAATTAATAAATTAATGTAGTTAATTCAGTATAAAAAATGTCAATTTTTAATTATTTATTTCTCCTTTAATTTAGTACATCTCTCATATTTTTAAATAAAAATGTTGTCCTTTAAAAATACTTTATTTCAAGAGATACATATGTCCTACATCATTTAAACCTAAAATTAATTTTTTTTTTATTTTTATTATTTTGTTTTTCTTGAAATATTTTTAAAAAAAAGGAGTATTAGAGTATGATGCTTTATTCCAGACATAATTTCATTAAACCTTCTTTTTTCATTTATTTTTTTATTTTTTATTTTTTAATATTTATCATTTTTGTATATTAAATGAGGATTGAATGTTTTTTTTTTGTTGCTGTCGAATAAAAAATAAAAAAATTAAATAAGAATAAAAACATAAAAAAAGGAAATGATAATAAATATTTTTTTTTTTGCCGTAGTAATTTTTATAGCTGTCAGCTTTTAAGTGTGAGAAATTGCCTTGTCTTTCATATAATCTTCATAAGATATGTCATCATAGCTTATCATTTTTTTGTTAAGAATACATTGTACGTAATATGAGAAAAGATAAGGATAAAAAAATATTTTTAAGAAAAAAAATTCTTCAAAATGCTTCTTTTAGAAGCTCCTTATTTTTTATTTTATTTTTTCAGTTTCAAGGATTTTCTAAAAACTTTCGTAAAATATTTATTAAAAATATTTGAGTTCATTTAAAGAGAACAAAATTCCTATGTTAAAAACATAAAAAATACTTTGAAGAAAAACTTTAAAAAGTCTTTTTCCCATCAGAAGTAAATTTAATAATATTAATTAAAATAAAAGTAATTAATTATCTCATAGGTACTTACGAGTATTTAGTTTCATTTCAGACTATAATTAAAAATTGAAAATGTATTTATTTATTTTTTATGTAAAATAAACTTGTTAGAATATTAATTACAAATGTCGAGTAATATGGAATAGGAAAAATTAAATTTTTTATTAATAATATTGCACAACGCTACACAATAATCACAAAAAATGTAAGAGACCAATCGTCAAATATACAAAGTATTTATTTTATTAATGTATTCCGCACATCATCATACAAACGACGCCAGTCCTATCGATTTTTTTTTTTTTCGTATGTACTCGTATTAAAAAATACTAATAAATATTCCATTACATTGCTATTCTATTCTCACTCAGTAATTTAAACCAATTGTAAAATATATTATTATGTGATTTTATATATTATAGCCTTAAGATAAATAAATGGTATTATAAGTCTACAACGTACTTAATGGTAGGTGGAAAATTATTTCTTTGATTATTATTATTTTAGTCCTTCTTATTCTCATTTCATCATTATTATGATTATCATTAGTTCTCTTTTGTAAAATATAAATGTACTATTGAAGTTATCATTTGCTTGGTAGGATCTTTTTACAAACAAAAATAATAATCAGCTTTAATTATATTTGCTTGTTGAATGTAAATTTTTATGAATAATTATGATATTTTTATCCCCTTTTTTTTCGAAATCAATTTTTTGTTTATTTGTTGATCTTATCGAGTTTTTTATAAAAAAATTTAATGTAATTATATAATTATTTGAAAATATCCTATTTAAAATTTCATATAAAATTTTATGTTGATTTTAAGTTACATAGTTTGTATTTTAAAATTTATTTTTCAAATTCTTTTAAATAATTTCATCCAAAAATTTGTTTTTGAAATTTTGAATAAAATTCCTTCTACCACATAAAATGCAGTTATCAATGCATATGATTGTACATGTTAATTTTAAATAAAAATTTGAAATTTGCATTCAAAACCATAAAACCTTAATTTATAACAAAATTGTTAGAATAATAAAAATTTTGATGTCATGTTCTGTTACTTACTGAATGTAATTGGAAACATTGTTGTCTCAATAATAATATATTGTGGAGACAAAGTTCACCACTTTTATTACAGTTAAGTGAAGAAAATAAATGATGACCTAAATCTATGAGAATGATTAATAATATAAAATCATAAAATGCTTTTCATTTCAAACATTTTACATTTAAGTACATAAATGCAATTTTTTGCAATAAACAATAAATCATATTCACGAGGAATTAATTGTAGAAAATTTAAAAACAAAAAAAAAAGCAAAAACCTATTTGTTGCAGTTGCAGTAAGTATACTTCATAAATATGAAAACTATAATGTCAAAGTTTGATAAAAATAACATTATTCATTTAAAATGAAAAATGAAAACAAAGGATATGCTAAAATATTAAATACAAGGTTTTTACAAGCGAAATAGGAAAATTAAAAAACGAATAATAAAAAAAAGTTAAATAAACTTGTGTTCATAAAAGCTATTTATCAACAGTTGCTATGATATATGATGCGATTTTCAAGCTTCTCTATTAAAATAAATATTTTATTCGTATAAAAAGAAAACACAAAAAAATCTTAAAAATCCACATAAAATCACTTTAGCAACAGAAGCCTGATCATATTAATAAGAAAATTTCAAGGAATAAACATATTTTCTTCCTTTTCTTCATTTTAAAATTTTTTTCTTATCTCAAAATAATATTTTAGCCCACCAGATAAATCATTTTGTCTGGTTGTTATACAAGAATACACTGTAATGATATTATTTTAATACAACTGTTAATTATAAAGAGTATCGAGAAAATGATCATGGTATTTTCCACATACCTTTGATACGTCCTTACAGTCAGAGCAATAAAATTTAATTTTCTTCTAATCGTGTTTTCTATCACAATCGCTTTCTAAGAGCCACATCCTCAATTGTTTAGCAATTAACTAAATTGCGACTAGCAAATTTGGCGGATTTGCGATTGCCAATTGCGATTACAAAAAACCACATCCTTGATTGCAATCGCAAGTTAGCCATTTTTACTTTGTAAGCACTTCTACTGTATTAAATTTTTGTATACATAACCTATAATTTTCTAATATAAACGTTAAAAATTCTTTTTTTTATTCAAATTTTTGAAATTTTCAAATCATAACCGAAATGATTTTGTCTATCATGTAATTTTTTTTTAAATTTAATTTTTTCTGCAGTCTCCTCACCAATTTTATCCATTATAAGAAAAAAATATTCAGGTTTGAGTTTTTACTTTTTTTATAAGAAATTTGAGGGTATGTGCTCTGTTAACTCAGTTTGCGACCAGTTTTGCGATCGCAACTTTTGACGGTTAATTTGCTTGCATGCGAGAGCAAAAACAATTGAAGGTACCATTTCTATCATTTCAGCTAGCAAGTCTTGCTTGCTTGCTAGACGATTGAAGATATAGGCCTAAATGTATTTGCTATTGTAGTTCTAATTATAATTTATAAGACAAATAGAAACAATTCAATAAGGGAAAATTCGAAAATTCACCGTAGGTAAGCACCATCATTTTGGTGATGCTACCATATGGTAAGCTAACCAATAGTGTAATTTACCAAATCAACCATTGAAAAATCTTGATTAATTGCAATGTGGTAACTTAACATTTACCGAAAAGGCAAATATTCGAATATGGTAACTGGTTACTTTTGGTAACCGGTAAATTATCGAATATGGTAGATTTACTTTTGGTTATTATGGTAATTACCATGATCAATTTTCGAATTTTCCTAAAGAAAATTACGGTTTCTTTTATTTGTTAAGATAATATTTCATATCTACCATATATTGATGTTACTGAATGAAGAAGTTTCATAATTATTTTAAATTATACTGTGACAACCTTTTACTTTTTATTTTTCTATATACATATACAGACTCATAAAAAAATTTATCATTGAAAAAACATATTCCATATTCATTAAGTTCATTTTGTTTATTAACCTTTAAAAAACAAAACTGTCCAAGTAGACTTTCACAATGTCTTACATACAATATACATACATATGTACTTGTTTAACTTTATTGTAACATTGTTATATCGGTGCATATATAACGTATGTACATATAATACATATACATATGTACTTTGCCCACATGATCTTATAATAAAAATTTTTTCTTTTTAAAATTTTTATGAGAAAAAAAGTATATGTGATAAAGAATAAAGAATGATGAAAAACAAATATGAAAAAATAATTTCACCTTAATATAAATATTCAAAGAACCATAATGTATCGATATATCACACGTGTTTTATACATAAAACGACAAGAAGACGATAAATCGTACTTATGTCATTTTATTGTATATGTACCTATAAATAAAATACATTTTTTTTTTTGTTTATATATTTTTATACTGTTTTTTTACGCCATCACACCTTATAACGGATCTAGCACATCTACGTCATCTTTTTTAAAAGGATTCTTCATTTTTCCGCAAAAATGGATGTTTTTTTTTGTTCAATAAATAAAATTGAATGGTTGTGTAGTGTATTATTAAAAAAAAACAAAAATAATAAGAAATGGCAGCTTACTAAAGAAACAAAACAATTTGGGTGGGTGGTAAATAACTTTTGTGGGAGAATAGAAGATTATTTCCATTATAATACTCATGAGTGTTTCAAAAAAAATATATGTATGTATGGTACATATGTTTGTATAGTATATGTATTTTCTTCTACATAAAATTTATATATAAAAGAATTGAATATAATTTTTCAATGTTTGAACATTAAATTTTTTCAATTTGTTATTCACATTTTCAGTGTGTTTTCGCGTTATGGAGGATAATATTTTCAAACAACAATAAAGGTACTTTGTATTTTTACTGTCATCATTGAGAAAAATTCATTTTTTATTATCAAAAAAAAAAAAAATTATACAATAGAATATTTTATTTTGTACTAAAAAATCTAACAATATGTAAATTTGTACCTAAAATAATTCTTCCATTGTAAAAAGTACTATTTTCATATAGGTACATAAGGAGTGTCCCGAAAAGTTTTGCACGGTTTTCAAGTAAATAAAATAATAATTTTTATCACTCATATAACTTAAGTGATAGGTAAAATGTATCTATCAACTCGTCCTTAAAACCTATATAAAGAAGGATTATTTGTAAATTTGTTTATTATTAAAAATGAGTTCAAAACGTGAAGAAGTGCAACAATTGATTTTGCGCTATTATAGCGAAAATCCACAACAAATTCCTGATTATGGATGATGATTATATTTTAAGTATAAATTTTTGGTACTACCTGGTTCTCAATTTTACCATGCACGTGATAAGGAGAATATACCCGATACTTTAAAAACAATTTCTGTTGAGAAGTAGGGTAAAAAAGTGCTTGTTTGGAAAGCTATTTGTCAATGTCGTCGTAAAATTCGTCCTTTTTTCGCCGAAGGGACAGTAAATCAAACAACCTATGAGAAAGAGTGCCTACAAAAAAGGTTATTGTCTTTCATTAGATCACACGAGAAAGGAATTTTATTTTGGCCTGACCGTGCATTACGCTCGGGCTGCTTTAAAGTGGTATGAAACCAATGGGATATGTTTCGTAGGAAAAACAATAAATCCATCGAATGTTCCAGAACTGCGCCCAATAGAAAGATATTGGGCTATAGTCAAAAATAAACTACGTAAGGAAGGACAAGCAGCAGTGTCCTTACAAGAGTTTCGGAATTTGTGGATTGCTGGCAGCAAAACAGTAAAAGAAGAAACAGTGCAAAATCTGATGAGGTCGGTGAAACGAAAAGTCCGCAATTTCAGTAGAAAAAAATTAGTTAAGTTAGATTAAGTGTATAATTTGTTAGTAAACTAAGTAAGAATAAATAAAAAATAATTAAAAAAAATTTTCAACTATTTGTATTAATTCTGCAAAAAAAACTAAACCGTGCAAAACTTTTCGGGACACTCCTTATATTCCATATACGCGTTATAGAAGGATCATAGGATCACTTATGAAAAATTGTAGCTTTCATTTCAGTATGATTTTCAATGAAATACAAATACAAATTTCCTTGACTATTTGAGTTAAAAAAATATTCTAGTTATGAAAAAAAAAAATATAACCAAATCATGTAAATAATAATCTCACTCATTTTATGGTAATTTGAACCACTATACCTCTTACTCGCAATTTTGTTTTCTTTATCCTTACTAACTTAATCTCATTTAATATTCTCACCTTTCATTCATCTTGAAGAAAAATTTTATTATCTAATTTCCATTTATTTCTTATCCTGAGGTTGTGAATTTTTGAAATTTAAATTATTTTTTGTATCGTTTTCTAAAAGTCTTCTAAAGAAAGATGGCCTTTTAAAAGCATAGTGTTTTTTTTAGCCTAATCAACACGTTTTATCAATGAAGTCATATTAAATTTTTAGACTTTTTTTTTCATTAAACAAAGTGTTGATTGTAAGTGCTACGAACACACAGTATTTTAATGGTTACAATACTATGACTGTACAGTTAGAATGAACATATTCATTTTTTTAAATTAAATTTTAAAGTATAACGTTTAAAAATAAATACTTTTCAAAAGAGAAAGAAACTTTTACTTTTATTTAAAAATTTATTAAAACTTTACGTAATTCAAATTTTTGTATTTCTTAATCTTAAACAATTTTATTTCAACTAATTTAGAAATAAAAATTAAATTCAATTTAAGAACAGACTTAAACTTTTTAATAAATTTGTTTATTATTTTTTTTTTTCTAACTTTATAATTCGTTTGCTTTCATTTATTTACGTCTAAAGCAAAACAAAGCATTAATTTGTAAAATCTTATTCTTCTACAATTTTCTTGAAATTAATTTGTGGAAACTTTTCATTTCAAATAATTATATTCTTTGTTTTGCGGTAGTCGTGGTTATACATAATAAAATTGACAGAAGAATTATATTGTGTTATTTTCTTATTATTACTTTATTATTTTACTTTATTTTCCCATCAAACAATGTAATTTAGTCATTTACTTCTATCTAAAATATAAACAGTGTTAATGATAAAATAAAATAAAAATAAAAACAAAAAATAGGATAAAATAAAATAAATTAGAGTAATTCAAAGTAACAAATAAATATTACGTAAACAATATACATACTCATGTACATATTTATTCTAGTGTTTTCCATATTTGTACTTAGAAACTTGTAAATTATTCTAGATGGGAAAGTCTCTGTTTTTAATTTTTTTCTTTTTCAACTATAAAACATTTTCTGTTAAAAGATATTTCGTTTAAATAAATACTCTGAGAAAATTTATTTGTTAATGTTTTTGTTTTTTTATTTTTTTGTCGCAATGGTTGAGCTTTAAAAAACTGATTATTTCCTTGTCATTTAAAAATTGTTCTTTGTAAAGAACTTTTAACATGACATCTTTGTATAACATTTACTTTCTTTCCTTATTCACGTCCTTATTCACATCCTTTATTTCATAATTTAACTTATTTTCTAAAGCATTTTTAAATTTAAAAAATGTCATTCTATGGATTTTTGAACAAAAAATTACAGTTTTTTTCACTATTACAGTGTTATTAATTTTTAAAATTGTTTTTTTCTTTTAACAGAACAATAGAAAAAAAGGAATTATTTAAACTTGAAAAAGTAGATATATTTTTTAAACAATTAAATTTTATGTTAAGTAAAAATTCTTAGAAACGAAAATAAAAAAGAATTATAAGAGTTGTCGAAAAATAACGAAAAAATAGACAAAATTCAATGGCAGAATTCGATTTTCTGAATTGAAAAATGTACATACATTATCAAAAGTTGTTTGGAAGCTTTAAAAAAAGCTTTTCTTCTGAACGTTTGTGGCTCAATGTATCATATAACGGAAACAGAGATATTACAAAAAAACAATTTCGCTAAATTTCTATAAATTTGGGGATGAAGCTTTCCTTTTTTTCACTGACTTCTCTTGGGGTGAGGTTAGATTTTTGCTATATAAGTAGTCTTCTAGTGGGAGCTTCGTGGGACCTCTGTAGCAAACATCAAATTAGACTTTTGTCAAAGTAAGCTTTTTCAAAAAAAATTTTGAAAACAATTTCGAGAATTCTATCGGTTTCAAAATCTTATTTTTCAAATATTTTAAAAATTCTGATTTTTTTTCTTTTTTTTTAAATCTTGAAAACTTCAAACTTTCTTTGAATACTAAATCCTGATAAACGAATCATCTTCTATGGTTTTTTTTTTACTTTTTAATAATTAGCAAACACGTACATATGTATTTTATTAGAAATTGCACATTTAGTTTGAATTTAGTATGATTGGTATTGGTATGATATGATGTTACAACAATTGGAAAAAGGAAGGTATGAATATTGAAGAATTTCTATTTCATACATCACTTTTCTTAGTGATCTTATAGTAGTTAATTTATGCTTACACCAAACTAAACTTATTATATTAAGGTAACATTAGGAGCCTTTAAAGCTACATATGTAATGACATTGATAATTAGGAAATACAAATTGAAAAACTACTGCTATATCATACCAACATTATTGTTTTGGACAATGAAGATCATCATATTAACACAAACATTGTTACACCATCTTTAAAAGATTATCCTCAAAGACGATCAATAGACGACGAAAACACTTTAAAAAACTCTGTACCTGGAATGATAATACTTTAGATCGGTAACTTATTCAAACAAAAAAAACATTTTCAAGTTCTTCTGTAGAAATTATATATACTGAAGGTTTTGTTATATTATGTTTGAAGGCTTATTCATTATGTTCAAATGGAATTTCAATTACAATCAATATGATGGAATTTAAAATTTAAGGAACTTCTTTGAAATAAAATAAAAGAATGAAAAATTGGAAATGAAAAACGAAAAAATCAAAAAAACTCTTTATCGGCATCCGTTTATATTTTTGACATATCACATAAATTAAGTAATTTGTTGAATAACTTAAAAAAACGGCAAACAAAAAGAAACACACACAGACAGAATAATGGCACTTGATGATCGAAAATTGATCTTTTTTGATTACTGGTTTACATGCAATGTGGATTTTTGATCGTCTGAGAATTTAAATTTCACGGCTTTTCAAAAAATTCCGTACAAAAAAACAAAATTAATTTTCAATTTAGACAACACAATAATAACAATTACTTCAAATTATGTAATTGATTCCACAAAAAAATATCTTCAGAAAATATTTTTCTTATCTGCCATTTTTTTTTCAAATAATAGTCGGTTTTTTAAAGAATTTGTCTTGCAGTTCCAAGTAATGGAGAAAATTGTATACAAAACAAAATAAAACATATTATGAGAAATATGTATGTATATATGTACGTATGTATTTTTGAGTCAAAATTAGTAAAAGGATCAAACCACTTATTTTTTCTAAGATTTACTTCTACGCCAAAGTTTTTCTATTAAATTTTAAAATTTTCAGAATTTTCAGAATTTTAAGAATTTTTAGCAAAATAAAATTCTATTTAACAAATATTTAAATTATACAAATAGAAAAAAAAATATTTTTATAATAAAATTACTAGAAAAACCATTACATTTTTTGCAAAATTTTTATTTTTAAATTAGAATGTTTCGTAAAAATAAATTTTATAATTTTTAACCACTAAACGACCATATCGACATAAACGAGACAATTAAAACAGAATATCGTTTTTAATTCAATGTGGAAACGTTTTGGTATTTAATATATTCTTGCATGCTAAATATGAAGAAAAAAAAATGATTCATGAAATTAATAAATAGCAGATATTGAAATAGGTACATACATAAAATAATAAAAATTACGAAGAATTAATGCCAAACAATTAAAACTGCATAAAAAATTTCAACTGTGAAATTTTAATTTTCCACCAATATTAAACAAACATACATATTATCAAAAAATATATGTCTATATATTTTTTGATATTATAAACTGATTTCACCGTTAGAAATTTATTATATATGTATAAATTTAAACGTATTGACTTACATATATTGCATTATAATTATTAAATAAATTATTTTTATAAACTTTTTTTGCTGTATGATATTTTATGAATCAGTAAAGTAAAAAACGTTCATTTAAAAATTCACAATGTTTTTCTCTCGTCTTCATAATGTGTGTTTTGTGAAATATCCTGGTATATTATAGGACATAACATGACACACGGTCGGTATATTTAAACATTTTTAATATGCTCTTCACATATTCATCGTACTTGGGGAATGCTTGCAACAAACATTCATAAAATGAATCAATGTTTTTCCGGTTAGCATAATCGAATTTCAGATATTATAATGTATGTTAGTTATTAAAAAAAATATTTTTATAAATAATATTGCCATTTTTTTAACAATTTTATTTACACTCTTCAGTTTAACACCAAAAGCCGTTATTCATTTTGGTACACCAAACTCTTTATTCTACTTATCCTTCCTCTATATCTGGGTCTCTTTGATATAAATAACAGACACTGCATTTAAAATGTTATGCTTGCGGTTATAAAACCTCAATATCTGACACGCTTATGTTGCTTCGTGTTAAATATTTTACGCTGACATTGCCTATCCATTCAAACGCATAATTTAAATTGCAAATTCGAAATTCAATTTCAAATAAAAATGCAAACTAAATTAAGAGCATTGAAACAACGTGATAAGTAAATAAAAAAGGATTTAATCAAAAAAATAAAAATCAATGAAAAGCTGTACAGGCACAGCAATAGTAGAAACATGCAAAACAAAACTTTTGCTATTAAATTCGATAAAAAAAAATAAAAAAATTAAAAGGATATTATGAGTACAAATAAATAAATGAACACTAAAAAAAAACTATTCTCTCTACTTTTTTAATTATTTTATTTGTTATTTTAGTTTGTTTTATATTGTGCACCTTTTTTTTCAAAAACGAATGTTCAATAGATTAATTAATCGAAAGTGTAAAATCAAATGATCAAATTAATATAGCTATTAATTAAATTTGTCGTAATTTCAAAATGCAACATGTAAAATGTTTTTTTTTTTTCATTTTACAAATAATACATTATTGTATAATTTAACATTGAAAGGAAAAATACGTAAACCAGAATTTAAAAAAAAAAATCAATTAAAGTCAACAACGGTAATAATTCTATATGTTCATTATCCGAAAAGATATTCAAAGTCATGTTTTCATCAAATTTGTTGTATTGAAATATTATGTATTTAGATTTAAAGCCTCAAATATATTATATACTTTTGAGAGATAAAACGTATTATTGTAAATAATTGCAGAATTTAATGTAAATTAGTTATGCTTGCTTGTTTTCCTGTTATCTACTCATTTAACTCGATATTATTTGACATGTACATACATATACATACATACATATTGTATCAAATAATAGGATAAATAGAAAATCAAACGAACCAGAACTAATTAGTTTTATAGTTCCTGTCATGACGATGATGATAACTAGATGTATTAATTTAAAATTTTAAATTCTTAGTTATCATGTGAATGCACGCACATTTGATATTTTAATAAATACACACAAAAACATGTTAATTTAAAGCATCTATAGAGTGGAATCAGAATATGAATACTTTTTATTTTAAAAAGTTTTTGTTTTTCTTCTAATTTTTTAAAATTAAATTCAATAATGAGACAACATTCACATATATTTATATATACGTGTAAGTGTAAGTATACTTTGTATTTTTTATGTTATTCATATCTATAGCTAAACAATAATCCTTATTTGAAAAACAAATTTTTTTTGTTCTAATAAGAAAGTAAACAAAACTTAGAATTTAAAAAATATTTTTTGAGATAAATTCAAAGCAATACTCAATACATTCACTGAATAATTAATAGTATGTCACTAATAATAGTAATTAAAATGCAATCTCTTAATCTCAAACACAATTACATATAAGTCATTCGGTTATTATTGAATTCCATTTGTTATGCGGTGATTTTTCTAGTAGGTACAAAACTTGTGTTGTAACTAAATAGTTTTTAATCACTCTCTGTATCATATCAAAATTTCTTAATTACAATTAACATGACAATAACGATACATGTATGAGAAAAATTCGAATTTTTAATTGACGTTCGGCTATTTATATTTTTCTCTTTAATTTAAAAATTACGAATCCACAAATTCAAAAATTACTGGTTTCAAAGGCTTTTTTTGTTTTTTTTTTAAGAATAAAAATCTTAAAGCATCTGTATATTTGAAATTTTAAAATATTTTTATTTACACTTTATAAATTGACATCAAATTCATAATATAATATATCATATGCTCAAAAGTTTGTGTATAGATATCATTAACAGAATACATTAATTATATGTATATATGCCTTATTATGAAAACCTATTAAAACTGTTACATACACTCCCACAACATAATTCTAATATATCATTTGTGTTAGTTCCTTTCTAGAAATGTTCAAGTGTTCATACTAAATTGTTTTTGTATAAATTAGTAAATATAGAGAAGTTTACTTATTACTTTTTACCAGGTTTAATTAGTTATGTTTCAGAAGGTAAAATATCTTCATTAAACATATGAAAGAAACTATGTACAACCATAAATCTATTCTAAGCTACATGTAGAAATGTATAGAAATTTATCTAATAACTTTTGTCATGTATATGATATAATATGATACATCACTTTCAGTATATTTATATGTTTATAAGATTTTATACAACAACAACAAAAAAATGTATAAATAAAATATTATGTTTCAATACACTATATTACAAAAACTTCAGGCTTTGTGGTATAAAAGAAAATATAATAATGTCGAAATAAATGAAATTTACCTGTTCATTAAATTCAGGCGTTAATTTTTTCATTTTGGTTTTTTATTATAATATATTTACATGACATACATATACGTATATATCTACTATATAATGAGATATTTTTTTAGAAAAGTTTTTGGCTTTAATGAAGTATATGTACATACATACATAACAGAAAGTTCCTAAATAATAATTTAATACTATTAAATATTAGTTTATTCATGAAATATAAAAAAAGTTACTTATTCAACAATTAGATTAAAAATAATATAAAACGGTAACGGTAATAAAAATAATTTAGAATCTTTAGAAAATTAAAAGTTTTGAAGGTGCGTAAATAATAACATGTTGTGAAATGATCCTTAAAAAAAATTTTTATTTATATATTAAAAGTCCATTCCAATACTAAATAATAGACATTTTTGTTCGCCTATAAAAACTTATAAAAGGTTGTTTTATTATTATATAAATTTGTGATTTATTGATTAAAATATACTTTAAAAATAAAATGAAACATTCTAAAATTTAATATGATATTTTAGGTGTGAAATATTATTCATTAAAATTCACCTCATGAATTTAAATTATTTTTAATGAATTTATAAATTTGAAATTGAATAAAATAATTAATTACAATTTTTGGTAAAATATATATTGATAATTTAATTAATAAATGAATTTAATATCAATTCATTTAAATTACCAAATATATTAATTTCGATTCAATACATTATATTTAAAACATTAAAATGAAATGAAATATTAAGAACTAGCTAAATATGTATGTATATACATATATAATAAATATACATACATATGTACATACATAGTAAAAAAAATTAATAAAATTTCAATTGAACAAAAAATGATTTTTATTTAATTTCATTATTGTTTCTTAGTACATTTTAGTTGCATTAATAATTTAAGTTGCATTTTAATAAATTAAAAAACAATTTTAAAATTCAAATTAACCGGATATATACAGAAAAAATGAATAAAAAAACCATGTAAAATTTAAAAAATGTTCATATAAATTTTTAAAATTTTTTTTTTCTATTTTTCAAGCTTTCAGAGGGATTTAGAGAAAACAACTACATTGACTTTGAAAAAAAATGATGTATTGTGTATTTTCATTATTATTTATTATGAAAAAAGAAAACAAAACATGGATATGCATGAGTACAAAAAAATTACATAAAATAAAAAGAACCCTAAAAAACAATAACAGCAAAACAAAAGGTTTACAATAATGGTTGAATTTATATTCCCATAGAGGGTTGGATCCTTGTAAATTTATTATCTATTAAGTACAATAGATGAGCTTTCGAAAAAAAAATTTGCTTGTTCCATTGATACAAATTCCTTCTACTTTCAGAATACAATAATTACCTATGTATGTATATGTACTGTATAAGTAGGTCGCAACATTATAGAAATTTTTTTTAAAAAATTCTAGAAAATATTCTATTTTGTTTTAATCAGTTTAAGATGATCCCATTTTTATATTATATCGATAATATGTAATCTGGAAAATGTAGTATTTAAAATCATATTTATGTTGTGTAATAATTTAATATGTAAATTTAATTATATTATGTCCTGTTCTAATAAGAACTTTTCCTATTAATTTACATATTTAAGTATTTATTACTTGATTTGTTTAAATAAAATTTAATTTGAATTCAAACGAATTTAACAAATTAGTTTTATAGTTCCTGTCATGATGATGATACATAATTTTTTGATATACTTATATACATATTACATTTATAGTAGTTTAAAATATCGTATTGACATTTTGATCACCAAACGTTTTGAAATACATACTTATGTTCATAATTTTATAAAATACAAAATTATGTGTACATACTTACAAGTATATGTACATGCACAAATACGAGTATTTACTTGCTTGTGTGATATACTAAAAAATTAGTACATATTTATTCTTTTTAATACTATTCTAACTTTATTTATTATAATTCTCTTCCCACATAAACATTAAATTTTAGAAAAATACATATAAACAAAGTAAATTTTAAAAAATATATATAAATAAAAGAATCCTGATTATAATCCTTAAATTTTATAGATCATTTGTCTTCTCAATAAACACACTAAAATATTGACTATAATTTTTCTTTTCTTTTTTATCGTTTTTTTATTTTCATTTTCTTTATTTAATTACTTTCTTAATTTTCTTCAATTTCATGACATCGATTTATTTATAATTAAGGCAATTCAAAATCCTTTTCTTCTCGACATTCAATGATATTATATATACATATATATGTATGTATGTATGTACAATGTATATAATATATACAAAAACAAAGTAGCTATACAAAATAAATGAAAGTTATTTCAGGATGTTTTTAATCAAATGGATTTTAAGATATGTTTGCTCATTTATATTATCCCAACAAACAAACAAACAAACAAAAAAAAATCTGATAGGATTCATTTTTCTTTTTCTTTTATTTTTCATTTTATGTTATACATATGTATGTATGTATTTTTTTTTTATTTCTACATAATGGTATAACGGAGGTGAATAATATTTCCTTGAAAGAATCTAAAAAATTGAATGTTTCTTATAATACTTTATCTGACTTTTTGAAAAGCATTACATACTATAAAAATGTAAGTAGCTACATGCATAGGTATAAGTGATGACAATAATAAGGTTACAAAATATAAGGATTAAATATGTATATCTTTTATCCTTTTATTTCATAAAGTATTGTATAAAGTTTCTGACATTTTGACACATAAAACATCTGTGTTCCGTATTGTTTTTCTCTACATTAACTAATTACAATCAATTTAAAATTGAAAATATGTAACTGTAAATAAAGAAAAAAAATATATAACATAAATATGTACATGTTACATATAAGTTTTCAATCTTTTTAGTATTCTTGTTTTTATTACAATAAGAATAAATAAAGTTTATTAATACATAGTAAAATATGTAACTTGTGAAAACTTTCTCATTAAATTGTGAATAGTACATTTTTTTTTTGCATTTATTTGCAAAAAAATCTTTTTCCCTATCAACAACTTTAATAATTATAAACTTGCAGTATCAAAAAATTTACATTTAATTAAAGCAACGTAAATTAAGTAGCAAAAAAATTAAACAATGATAGATTACTTCTTTAATTTAAAATTTAAAAATAACCTATTTCGAAAATTTTAGAAAGTTTTACATTTATTTGACGAATTTTGTGTGTTTACAAAAGGCACTCTACATGTTTTTCTTTACTCCACATTATTTATATTTATACAAAGTCTTTTAAAACAAACCAACGCATACTAAAAATATTAAAAATAATTGATAAAATTTACTTCTAATATTATTCCCTGTTGATTTACTGTTATTTTCATCATTTCCATGTGGAATGAAATTTTCTTTTTCTTTCTTTGCAATATCATTTTCTTGTTTGTATTCCTCAGCTGCTAAATTAATACCTTCATTAACTGTTTTTAAAAGTGGATAATTTGCATTTATCCTTTTTGGAATAAATAATTTTACGCCAGTTGATAAATCCTTAAAATCATCAAAAGTATTGGTTTCTGATTCACAATCACCTAAAAAGTCATCTGTATCTATTGACCAAATCATTACACCAGCTAAATTATACTCTTTAATAGCATATCTCATTTTACGAGCTATCGCTCTTGTATCATCATAAACGACAACTTTTGTTATATCATTTTCAACGTCAAATTGTTTAGCAATTGCTTGTGATGTTTGATCATCCCAACTTTTTGTCCATCCTAAACTTTTATTACTTAATAAAGAACAAATTTCATTGTAACCTAAGAAACCATTTTCCCGTGTAAATGGACCTTGAAATCCAACATCATCAGATACATCACCATAATTGCCACTTTTAAATGTTGTTTTAAATGTTCGACCATAAAATGGTACACCCATTACAAGTTTTGAAGGTGGTGCTCCTAGACTCAGAATATACTCAATTGAAAATTTCTAAAATAGAAAAAAAAAAGAAAAAAATAATAGCGGAATAACATTAAAACAAGAAGATAAAAAGAAATTTTATTTAATGAATGAACAAATTTTTTCAGCACCATTAAGCAATGAATTTAAACTTTGTAGTAGTTAAGTAAATGTGTGTATAACTTACAACACTTAATGTACTATCAGGTCTTTGCAATGGAGAATTTGGTCCAATTTGCTTATCCCAGCTACCAGCATAATCGTAACACATAATGTGTAAATAATCTAAATATCTAGATAATTCCTTTATATTATAAGCATTATCTATAACATTCTTTGCAGCACCAATAGCTGATGTTAACAACAATCCACCATGACGATTAAATTCTTCTCGTAATTCTTTAACCAATTTTACAAAATTCTCATTATCATACGGTTCTCCGCCTCTTTGTGTTGGATATTCCCAATCTAAATCTAAACCATCAAATTTATGTGTTCGTATGAATTCTGTTGCTTGTTTAACAAATTGTTGCCGTCTCATAGGATCTGCAGCCAAAATTGAATAATTTTTAGAACCTTGATTCCAGCCACCGATTGCTAAAGTCACCTTTTGGTTTGAAAAATCATTACATTCATCACAAACAAAAAAAGAAAAATTAAAATAAATTAAATTAAAAGAAAAAAACAAACATTTCAGTAAATAAGGGATCTGTATAATTTTATTGTCTGTGTTTGAAATTAATTTAAAAAAGTAAAATTTTTACATGCCTTCAAATGTGGGTGAGTCTTTTTCAAGCTATTAATTCTTTCAAAGCCTTTTTTGCCATCACTTAAATCTTGCCATGAATCTGTAAATTTGATAAAAAGAAAATTTAAGATTCTTATATGTATTTATGTTTTGTACATTTATGTGTAATCTTAAGTAAAGAATGTGTTAATAGTACTTTTTCATGTATTTAACTAAAACTTAAAATGAGAATCCAAAAATTTCTTATTAGTATGAAAATAAATTTATTGCGTTAACGAAAGATTGTCTTTATGAGAAAAAAAAATGTTTAATTTGATATTTTATTTTTATTTTAAGGCAACGGTTTTCATGAACAATTAAAATTTTTCATAGATTCTATATTTATGTATATTTTATCAAGACACCCTTTTATAATGTTTTGAAGTAAAAATTAATTTTCTCATTCCAATTTCTTCAATTTCTTGTCATACAATACAACAGAAATCCAATACGGCTTATGTGTTACTTTTGTCATCATTATCTATCTTGCATCGGAATCGGAAATCCTTTTAAATCCAACTTTCTGTAAACCCATACTTTTACATTATCATTTAATTTTCAGTATTTAGTTACAACACATTTAAATGAATTATAATAATTTACCAACAAGTGACATTATATGTACATAATATAATGCGATTCCTTATATTTAAAACCAAAATACTGTATAAGAACAAAACCCACGAGTATTATTCATTTCAGATGTACCGTAATTATCATTATCGTATAAAACGGAAGTCATAAAACCACTTTTCTTTTTTATATAAAAAAAAAAAAAATGTGTAAAACAGCAAATGAACATTTTCATGAATATTTTAATGTTAAATGAATACATATTGTGAAAAATGATGTAAAGCAGAAGGAAAAAAAAAAAGAAATTGTGAAGTGTTAAATTACATTTATCATTTACAATTTTCCAGACGTAATGTTTCAAGTCAAAATATATGTAAAATTACATACCTAATGATACCATTGCATTTTTAGTAATATCTAAACCGGCGAATGAATATACAAGATGTGTACAAAGATTTGGATCAATATGTTCAATATTAAATGATCCTCTTCCTGGACGGTATACAGCCCATGAAGATACATAACAAACTACAACACGATCATGTGTTGGACCTAAAAATTAAATTCATAATTAAAATGTTATTTTCTAAATAATTTTTTATTTAATTTAAAATCAAGTGATTTATATAATGTATGACTAATAGTTCCAATTAACTTACCAGTTTTTGCATCACAACTTACTATGAAGTATGTTCCAATGGTAATTAATCCAAGCACCCATCTTACTGCAGAAATTGTGTGTTTTGAAGTCATTTTATAATTATCGTTATTCAATATTTTACTATTTTTTTATTTCTGCAAAATGAATATGTACATATGTATGTTTACCGTTAAAAATTTTTGAAATTTTATAGATTTTTTAAGAAGGTTTTTTTTCTACATATATAATTTTATGATACATATAACTTCTTAGAAATTTTGTTATGAAGGCGTTATACATTTTTTTAAATATTGTGGGCAGGTATTTATTATTTGACCAAGAAAAGAAAAAAAATGTTTTTTAGTCGATTTAAAGACTTTCAAAAAAGAACAATTTAACATCAAACAAGTTAGGTAAGTTGCTTTTACGCTTTTAAATTTTTTAAAATGCGCTCTAATATAAATTTAGTTATTTTTCGAGAATAACAACAAAGTAGCAGTACTTAAGAGATTTGATTTACATTTACCTATATTAATATTTCGAATTAAAAACGCCAGAGAATAATTGTACATATACATTTAATTCGATTGGAATAAATAAAATAATATTAAATTTTACTAAAGTTTCTCGATACAGAAAACTACTTTTTTGTTTAATTAAAATAATTTTAGGAAATTTTATTTTGGAAAAAAATCATATGAAAAAACAACCGGCACAATAATATCAAAAATCACAACTTTTTTAACAGGCTGTATAAAATGATTCATTTATAAAACTCTGTGATATTCTAAAAATACATCTTTGATACTGTTGGTTGCTGATGAGAACAATAGTAGAAAAAATAGCAACAAATCAGTATATAAAATACATAAATTATGAAGTTACCCATTAAAGATTCATTTTTATTACTAGAAACCTGAAGCCCGTCTTAATTTCACATGATAAGTGAAAGGTAAAAAATTATTTCCACCATCTCATAAATTAAAAGTGAGCGAGTAAAAAAATAAAAATTTATAAATATACTTCTTAAGTTAATATTAAAGTAGGTTGGTATTTGGCGTAGTTATATTAAATTACAACTATGTATTTATAAAAATCACAAGAAAATATCACAGAAACTTGTTTGCAATCATTCTTACAATAATTTTTATTTTCACTACTTCTTCAATACCTGTATTATATTAGTATTTTGTACATCTATAATCACTTTTGACCTTTTCTTTTTAAAAATTTTAAAATTGTTCTCATGAAAAAGTTTTTAAAATATACACACCTGATTCTATTGTACGAATTTTATACAAATTTTCATTAATTTCGTTTTATTTTCCCTTAAACAATCTTTTGTTTAATTAAAATTATATATTTTCGAATTGTTACTTGGAATTCGTTTTCTGTTAGTATTTGAATTTCATCATTTAAACCGCACTACTTTTTTATTTTTTTTTTTCTATTCTGTAAAATGCTACATGATAAAAGTTATCAAGGTAAACATGTTATTTATCTCACAGTAACTACAGTTTTAAAACTTTATAATAAATATGTAAAATACCTTTCGTCCACTTTATTTAGGAGAGGAAATAATAAAATACCACTCAACTGTGAACTTGATATGGGGGAACAAACTGTTAAGACCGTTGTCCAACTTAAGACTAAATATAAATTCAGTTATTGTCTCAACATAACAATGAAAATTTCAAAACCCTCACTTCAATGAAAATAAAATGCTACGAATAAAGTAGCTCAACTGTCGTTTTGTGTTACTTTAGACTGGCTTGAGTTGGTCGATTGGTATTTTCTTAAAATTTACTACTATATATCTTCAAATCGTATTTATTTTCTTTTACACAAGACTCATAGTCTTATTCATGACCGAATTGGAAATAAATACTATATTCTAATTGAGTATTCTCTCCCATCTCACATCAAATTGGTGAAACCAAAAAAATAACAAAATAGTAAAAAAAATTTATCTTTTGCTATACATTACTTTTTGAGAATTAAATTTTTTTCAATCTTAAGTAGGTCTCTTTTTAATTTTTTGTTATATACCAACTTGTGTAAATTACAATTTTATATTTTGAAGTCAAAAAATTATTTTTCTAGCTTGAAGTTAAATTTTTTAGTAACAAAATAAAACACTTTTTTTAAAGTACCTAAAATTTGCCGTACATAATTTTATTGTACACAAGAATATATTTTAATCCTGATGTCGTTTTATACATTTCACCCAACAAACAGGTTTACAATACAATGATTTTACAATTTATCTCTTATTCACTACCCTATATAATAATATTCAATAATAAATGAGACATGACAAAAATTTCTAAATTCTTTCTTTTTCTTAATAACTTTGTTGTTTCTTTAAATACTCATCATCATCATCATCATAAAAATCATACTGTCAATTATTCACTTTAAACTTTAGAACAACTTTTAAAAAATAATCATAAAAATTTAAATTTTATTACTTACAAATATAAAAATTTAAAAAAAACAGAAAAAGAAATACAAAGGATATTATTTCGGAAATGTTAAATCAATTAAAATTAAGCACATTTTTATGTCCTTCCTTTATAATTTATGTTTGTGGAGCTGCAGGAGTTGTAGCCGGCGATTGGGTATTCAGTTGTTGTGCTCCTGTTAATGGTGCTGGTGCTGGTGCTGGTACTTGACCAGCAACAGTCGAAGGTTGAATTGGCTCACTTGGATTTACTGGTGGTGGATTTTCTGCAAATATGAAATCTAAAATAATTCACATAACTAACCATAAAAAAAAAAAACTAACCAGCTGTTGGGGGTGGTGGTGGAACTCCTACAGTCGGCGGTGAAGGTTGAGTATTTGGAGGTGCTGCTGGTGGACCCTGAGGAGGTGCACTACCTGTAGGAGGAATCTGACCAGTTGGTGGTAAATTTGGTGGTCCACCTTGCCATTGTCCTTGTTGTTCTTGCTGTAATCGATGATGTGCCTGCTGTCTTGCTCTAAATTCAGCTGCCTTTAACTGCTCTAAATGAAATTGTTGACGTTCGGTGATTAACTGCTGTCGTTGGTATTCTAAACCTTCTCTTTCACGTTCCATTGTTGTCTCTAATTCTTCAAAATGCCTCAATTTGATTTCTAGTTTTTTCATTTGAGTTTCAACCAAAAGAGCTACTAGCGATTTAATTTTACGTTCCTCTAATGCAGCTAAATGTTTTGCTTTGACTGCTGCTGAAGCTAAAGCCGCTGCTGCAGCAGTCTGTAAATTGGCTTCATTGAAAAGTTTTCGACTTGAATCACCATTTTCTTTTGCTGAACCGTTTGTTGCTTCAGTACTAGCTGATGTTGACTGTGATGATTCTGTTGAGGATTCTTCAGTTTTAATAGCAGAGTCTTTATCGTCACCTGTTGTTGATTTTTCAGATTTTATATCTGATGATGTTTTGTTTTCATTGTTTAAAGGTGATTTTTTATTATCTTTTTGTTTCGAATCTGGTGTTTTTGAACTTTTTTCTATGTCAGTGTTTATTTTTGTATGTTCGTGATAGCAGAAATCAACAAATATTTAAAAAAAAAAAACAAATAAAAACAAAAAAAAAAACAAATCTTAATTTAAAAGCCAATTTTCGAAACAAAATAAAATAAAAACAAATAAAATAATTGTATTTCAAAAAATAAGAAAACTGGGAAACCCAATTTTAAAAATTTTAAAAGTATGTCCAAAAAATTAAACTTAACAAAATTGATGAGAAAACCAAGTAAATCCTTCTATATAACAAATTACCTGATTCTTTTTTAGTTGAATCCTTCATTTCTTCATCCTGTGATGATAGTACGGGTGGTTGTAGTCCAGGTGGTTTATTCTGATCTTCATCTTCTTTGTCTGGGCCAGTTCCTGCAATCCCACTATTTGCTAATCCAGCATAAGGATCAAATTTTCCACCAAATCCTGATTTTTCCACATTTTTAATATGAGCGTCCATAATTGATGATGGAACTTCATCCTTTTAAGAAAAATACAAATCAGAGCTTAAGAAAACAAAAACTTATGTTCTACAAACCTTAATTGCAGCAAACTCTTCCATAGCAGCTTTTGCAGCAGCAGCAGCCACTCGTGGATCTACCACAGATGCCAAAAATGCAACTGTTGACATTATTGGATTTCCTGATTTACTAAATGGAATTGGTTGATAGGCAAGAGGACCAAGGAAACCACCATCATCTTCTAAATAAGGATCTTCGATTGGTAATCGAAGGAAATGTAAAATGCATTCGTCTTGTGTTCGAGTGCCAACATGTTCGCATACTTTGTTCCAATCATCTTTATACATTTCCAAACCTTCAAGAAGAAGAAGAGTCTCTTGATCAGTCCATTCTCTAACCATATTTGCTGCAGTTTTATTTTTCATTGCTGCTGGTTTCTTAGCGTATTGGTCTAGTTTCAGACCGAACTGACCACCAGTTTCAAGACCACTTTCAACCTTAACTGGTGCAATTGACGGTGCTCCTGGTGTAGTATTTGTGGTTGTAGTGGTGGTTGTGGTAGTAGTTGTTGTTAGTGTGGTAATTTCACCTTCCTTTTCCTTTGGTTTTTTATCTAAGTCAAGAAGAACTTTAGCAGCTGAAGGTTGTGGAGTTTTTTGTGGATTCAAAGGTTGCAAGCCAGAAGGAGTGTCGCTCAAAATATGGAAATGTGAAGTTGGTGGCGGACCCATTGGAGTTGGACGCAGTTCAGCATCAATTTGATAGTTAATTAGACCCCATTGTTCAAGAAATGCATGAACACGCATTATAGCACAAACATCACCTGCTAGATTCCTTCTACAGGCTGTACTTGTTAAATATTCTGTTGGATTCAATCTATAAGTGTCGATCATAAAGTTCCTGTAAGCCATATAAATTTCGGGCGTTTTTGATTTATTTTTGGCATTGAAAAATTCTGGCATTGCACGTTTCTCAATCATATGAATTGAATTGTAGTCAAACCAAGCAGAATATGAAGGAACAATTATATGATGAGTTTGTTCAGTTACATTATCTTCCATATCTTCTTTATGAGGAAATTCTTGTGTATTACTGTTATCACTAGTTTTTCCAGTTTGAGAATCTTCGCCAGCTGCCTGCATTTCTTCATCTAAATCTGTTACTGTGCCTCCTTTAATTGGCATCAATTCATTATCGCGTTGTTTAATTGTTGGAGCAGGACTTGCTGTGGATTGACCAGCTGTCGGTTTACTAACTTCTGTAATATTTGGCTCTGGTTGTGGATCTTCCATATCTCTAGTCAAATCCTCATCATCTTCACCATCACCACTTCGGGATTTTTTTGCTGAGTATACGGCAGGAGATCTTTTTCGTTTACCACCTTTTGGGGGAGGTGATGGAGATCTTTTTCTTTTTTGCTTATTTGCTGCAGCTTTTTTCTTTTCATCACCGATATTTGACATAAGATCTTCGACAGACAATCGTAGTTTATGCATTTTTTTCTTTCCCTGTTCATCAATTTCATAATCTTCTTCACACATCCATTCGTTATATTGTTCTAAATCAAGAACCCAATTTGTAGTTACTCGCCATCGGTCTTGTTCAGATCCAGATGGAGAAGGAGGAGAATCTGATACGTTTTCCTAAAATTCAATTCATATAAAATGTTTTGCTAATTATACATTTTTATTAAATTATATACATATAGCTTACTTACCGGCAATTCGAATGTATTTGGTATCCAAGAATCGTAAGATTCAGGAAAATAGTACCAGTGCAACATTACATTTGGACCACGTTTGAATGATGGCCTAGCATATTCATCCGGATGAGGATCAACCGATGGATAGATTAAATGAGATGCTTCCTCCTCGTCCGTGACAATTTCAACTCTACGTGCTGTTAAAATTTCACGTATCCTAGATGCAACACTTTTATCAACTTCAGGACGAATGTACACGTAAGGTAACCTATAGCAATCTGCTTCAATAAGTGCTTGTTCAATTTCCAAAATCATCTGAATATTAGGATCTTTTCTAGATGGATTTTTACTAATACTAAAATCAAATTTTCGCCCTCTTTGCTCTGCTCTAAATCGATACATTGTACCAAATATATGACATAATGCACCTCCTGGCTTAAAGTCAAGAAAGCATCTTGCCTAAAAGTTAAAAATGATATTTATTTCTTAATTTTTTCTTTCTATCAATTATAACTATATTACCGGTATTTTAGTGGTTGGAGGCTCCAACGCATTCTTTCCCAGCTTACTTTCCTGGTATTGCATAAACTGAATAAGCAATTGGCATAGCGATTCCTTCGTTAATGGTTCTGTGCTACATGATATCGACTATAAAAAGTGAAAATCAAACAGATTGCTTATTTTCAACATAACTTCAGAATAAAACACATAGTTACTCAAAATTTTTCGCGGCCATATTTTAGCTTTTGACAAGCTACCACGCAGCCATTGCAAAGTATTAAATCATTAGCTTACCTTTTTGTAATTTTTCTGCAGCCATAGTCGAATTGTTTCAAAGCCTTGCAAACATTCGGGTGATTGATAAAATTCTATATTTGGACTACCATCCTTCTTTGGCCCTAGTGTAACCATTTCTTAAAATTTTAATCACCTTTTTAAAGATAGTTAGTTATATTACAGCAAACACACTACACTTTGTTTACAGCCACCCAAAATTGACTTCGATTAGACATTTAGCAGCGCGAACGCTGCTTTTCTTTTACACTAACACTATGAAAGAAATACTTGTCAAAACACTACAGCCGCGGAAGTATATGAAATTTCACCTCACACAGCAAACCAATAGTCGTAGAGATTATAAAAATAATTTTTGAGGAAAATATGAAGAAAATTGCCTTCTTTTTTTAGGCAAATGGAAAATATTTTAAATATTTGTGATTTAATTCGAATTATTTTTTACCGTATAAACTAGTAAACTGTCACATTTAAAATTGTTGCTGTTGCTGGTGTGTGAAAATTTGGTGAATTTGCTGGCTGGTGAATTTAATAGCGGATATAAACTGCTGCATTGCCAAGCATATATTATTAAATTTTTAAAAGAAACTAAGTGTCAGTATATATTATATTTTTTATGAGTCACTATCTTCTTAGAATGTTTAATAAATAATTCATGAAATCTTCATATACTTTTCAATTAAAAAAAATATTCGGTAGTCGAAATTAAAAACAAATAATTCATGTATAAATAATGTAATAGAAGTAATCTAATCTGACATTGATATTAGGTTATAATTTCGGGCATGATAGGTCATCATGGATGAGTTTCAATTTGTGTAACGATTATCGATTCGGGTAACGAATTCAGATCGGATTACGGAGTGTTCAGTGTGGTGTGACTTGTAGTTTGTAATGTGAGTGCGAATTTGTATTTTATATATCTTCTTTTATTGTTTTTTAATGTTGGGTTTTTATTCGTAAAATTTGTTCAAGTATGTAATTTAAATTTTTATCATGTTTTACTGGGCACTGAAAGAGAAGCTATTTTCAAATAGAAGATAAGTGATCTGAGCAAAAGTGAAGTGATGACAAAATAATTCATCAGGTCCAGTAAAATACAGTTATTGTGAAACGTTTTTTTTTTTTTGCACTGATTTTTTCTGTTCGACAATAGAGGTCAAAAGCTGTGTTTTATTAGAATTGATGAAGTGATATGTGATCAGTTCAACTTTGATCAGATAACTTATCTTCTTTTTGATAATAGGATAACTTGAGTGTCCAAAAAAACATGTTAAAAAATTAAATTACACACTTGAACAAATTTAACTAATAAAAACCCAACATTAAAAACAATAAAAGAAGAAATATAAAATACGAATTACAAATCCACGTCACAACCTCAAACTTCGATTTCATATGATACTTTGACACTAGAAACAGCTGGTAAACTGAAACTGATGAATGATGAAACAAAATTTTTTATAGCGACCTCTATTGTTGAATAGAAAAAATGAGTGCCAAAAAAACGTGCTTCCTTAGTGAGGAAGTGAAAAATATTAGAAATATTAGCTGCACTTCTTTGGTCGCTGTGATCAGATCTTTCTCAGTTCTCAGTTGAGTTGAGCATTTCTTTGCTCCGTACTTTTGCTATTGCACTGTAGAGAGCGTAGCACCGTTTTGAGATTTATCAGATCTAAGTGAGGAAAAATATTTTTGCTCAGATGATGTAAGGAACTGAGAAATAATTGAAATTTATATTTGACAATTAACTTATTTAACAAATAACTTTTTTACAAGACAAAAATGTTTGGTTTTTGATTTCGTCTGATGTAGTTGTAGTGCTTCAAATGTCTTTTTTTTTAAATTGTAATCAAAATAAATATCTATAACAGCTGTTTTAAAATGTAAATAAATCAAAATGACAACCAAGAATTAAATGAGCAAGGTACGTTTCTTTGACTCAATTGCTCAGTTAAGTAAGAAGAAGACAACTGATTCAAGTGAGACGTTAAACTGAGAAAGATCTGATCACAGCGACCAAACACCCTTTGCACACTTGGTGGTTAATCCGGTTATTGTTGCGCTGGGAGTAACAAAAGGGTATAATTTTTTCCAACTTGGTATAGTAAGAAATCATCCAAAATAATTTCAGCTTCACGGTTGTAATACACTCATACTCTCGTTACAACTGGTTGTGCCACCTTCAGATGTAGTTTGAGCAGTTGTAAAAACAGGTTTTATAACCGGTTTGCGTCGTTGTAACAACAACCTAATGTGTTCATGCTCAAAGAAGTGCAGCTATTACTTCTTCATTTCTACTAAAACACAGCTAAAGTATTATATGGAATGGAATTGAAGTTTGGGGTTATGACTTGATTTTGTAATTTGTATTTTATAATTCTTTTTGAATTGTTTTTTGATGTTGGATTGTATATTTTTTTTTATTGAAATTTGTCTAAGTATGTAATTTAATTTTTGAACACATCTCACTTCCTCAGTTCCAATAAAACACAGATAATATTAGACCCGAGCGGGTTAGTGTTTCAACTGTTTTTGTTTTGTTTTGTAGAAATGTTGACTTGGTTTTTGACAACTCACAATTCACATTCCTATTCTACTTTTAGTTGTCAATAATTTAAATTTTATTAATTTTATGATTTATTCAATAAATTAAATAGATCGATTTAATTCATAAAGATAGCTTAAATTATTTGAAGTAATTTAAAAAATAGAATATAGAAATATTTACATGGCAATTAGAATTACTTCATTAATTAAGAAATTTAGAAAATTCGAAGCTATAGTAGGTAAAAGTGAAAAATTTGAGAAAATGTCAGCTTATGTGAAATTCTAAAATAATTTTTTTATTATTTCGTAATCGAAGCTCAATTAAAGATAAGTAGTACAGAATAAAATAAAAAATATAAATAAAAAAAAAACAATTTAAAATTATTAATAATTTGTTATTCGTGGCCTACTACAATGGACAAAAAATTAACTAGTGTCGAAAACTCAAATAGTTCGGCAAAACGATCCAAATTAGATTTAGGTATTGACAATGAAGAAGGTTGTTCTACGATGATAGAAAACAGGTAAATCATTTTATAAATACATATGTATATTTATTTTGTAGCATAACATGAATAAATTATATCGTGACTATTTCATAACAAAATGCAGTTTATCCTTATCACTGAGATAGTTTTATAATAATTTTGATTTTTATTTTATTTAATTATGTGTAATTCCATATACAATTAAGTAAGCTAAAAATTCAAATTTTGTATGTAAAATCGAAGGACACTACATATGTTCATGCATAATATTGTGAAAAATCAAAGTACCCATAAATTGCAATTATTTATACATAGGTATAACTACATATAGAACACTATAAGTGCATTCTCTTTCCTTCTTCTCTATCTTCTTGTTTTAGTATTGTGTAAATTGTGTTATGATATTAGATATTACGCAGTTGAAATTGTTAAAAGTTATCTTTTAATTTCTTTTTTTCTAAAATTTTCTTAGTATGTCAAATACAAATGATAAAGTTGATTTAAAAAAGCAATTTGTGCCAAATCAAAATGCCCCATTAAAAGAAATAAATTGTGGTTCAGAATCTTATAAAATTACCGAAATGAATGATAAAAAAGATGATCAAACTAACTCCACTGTTCAATTGTCTCAAAGGGATAACAAAGTTGATGATAAAGATGAGAAAAATAATAAAATCAGTGAGCAACCGTTATCAATATCAGAAACATCTCAAAAAGATGACATTGGTGCAGTTGCCGGTACAAGTAGTCAACATCAAGAAGAACAAAAAGAACAATTGAAAAATAATGAGAAATCAAATGATGAAACAATTACTAGTGGTGATAGTGGAACACAACGACCAGTGAAAAAGCGGAGAAATTATCGATTACGTATGATATCATCTTCTTCATCAGAAGAGTCTGATGATTCTGATGATGGCGATAATGTAGCTGCTGGTGGTGTCAATGAAAATGGCAGTGCATCAAATTCATCATCACGTAGAAGAAGACAATCAACAATTGCTTTAAGTTCATCATCTGATGTAAGATTGTACAATAAAAACAAAACATATACGTATATATATATATATTAGTCTTTTGTCCTTTTATGTTGTAGTCTGATGAAAATTCAGAATCTGCTAGCGATCGTGGAAATAATGACAGCGATTCAACATCAATGAGTATTAGCTATCCAGGATTTGACACAATGGATTATGAAGATTCGAATTCAGATTTGTCAAATGTAAATGAATCAAATACAGTAGAAGAAATATTACAACCTCCTAAAAAGCCAGATTATAATTGGAGTAACTTATATGAAGTAATGTATCGTGAACATGGCCTTTCTGGAAATGGTCGTCACTCAATGGTTGGTCGTAATGCATATTCATTTCAAAATCGTTTCTATTCAGCACGTCATGTTGTTGAAAAACTGAAATTACTTCACAAACTTGAAAAACATCAAGGATGTGTAAATAGTTTAAATTTTAATAAAAGTGGTAAATCGAGATTCTTTTAAAAATAAAAATCCTATTAGATACTATTTTTTTATTTTTTTATTTTTTTATTTTTTTATTTTTTTATTTTATTTTTTTAATAATTAGGTGATTTACTTGTTTCTGGATCTGACGATTTAAAAATAATTCTATGGAATTGGGCTGCTAATAAAATATCACATATTTTTAAAAGTGGCCACTCAGCCAATGTTTTTCAAACGAAATTTATTAATTTAGATAGTAATATAAATATTATATCAAGTGGCCGTGATGGACAAGTAAGACATGCAACAATAGTGCCAGAGGGTGGTAAAGTAATATCAAAAATTGTATTAAAACATGATGGTGCAGTACATAAAATAACACCAACACATAATCCAAGTGAAATATTAACAGCGGGTGAAGACGGACATGTTGTACATTTTGATTTACGAGGAGCTACAATTGAACGTTTAGTTACTATAAAATCATCGAATAAGCGTAAAGTGCCTTTGTATAGCATTGCACATCATCCTATTGATCAAGAATTTTGTGTTTGTGGAAGAAATAATTATGTATACGTTTATGACAGAAGAAATACAAAAGAACCAGCTCAGCTTTTATTTCCGAAACATTTGCAAGAAGTGGGTTTTCCAAAAAGAATGTAATTGTATATTTCTTTTTAATTTTTTTCTTGTTTAGGAAAGACCATTTCTGAGTCATGTTACATGTGCTGTTTATAACAGTACTGGAACTGAAATAATTGCTTCCTATAGTGATGAAGACATTTATTTATTCAATAATAAATGTAATATACCAGGAAGTTTTCAACATCGATATAGGGGACACATGTAATAATTATTGTATAAGTTGTAAATTGATTTGAAATTAATTTTTTTTTTTAAATTGTTTTTCATAAAACAGTAATCAAAAAACTATAAAAGGGGTTAATTTCTTTGGTTTAAATTCTGAATATATTGTAAGTGGAAGTGATTGTGGTAATTTCTTCTTCTGGGATAAAGAGACTGAATCAATTGTAAATTGGATACGTGGTGATCGAACTGGTGTGGTAAGAAATTATCTTTCTTTGTTCTTTCTTCTCCTTTTTTTATTCTTCTCATTTTTTCAGGTTAATTATCTTGAACCACATCCAAGATTTCCAGTACTTGCAACATCAGGGCTTGATGCTGATGTTAAGATATGGGTGCCTTTGAAAGATCAAGTAATATTAAATAAGATTTACATTTTATTTTTCTTGAATTAAGAAAAAAATTCTTTATTTTAGTACCCGCCCCCCATGGAGGGTTTAGAGAAATGTGTTAGACGTAATTTAAAACGTTCATCAATTCATGATCATGACTTATTCGATGATCGAACATTATTTTTTTTTGTACATCAATGTTTAAGAAATCGTCGTGCTAATCAAGCAGAAGAAAATCGTCGTGCTGCTGAAGCCCAAGAAAGTTGTCCTTATGTTGAGGATCTAGTATCGAATTCATCAACTGATGATGATGATGGAGCATATACATCGGATGAAAATATGCAAATAGAATCACTCCCTTGTACACCACAATAAAAATAACTTGAATTAGAAAAAAAAATAAAAGGAATAAGAAAAAATAAAATCGGGATAATAAAAATAATTAGACTGTAATTAATTTGTATATTTTTGATTTCTCTTGTAAGATTCATGTATCAATTTCGTTTGTATAGATTGTAAAAATAATCAAACTTAAATTAATTGAAAATTATGAATTTAGGTTTTTGGAAATATTTTCTTCGATTCTTATTTTTCTTTTCTTTTCTTTTTTTTTTATATTTCAAATAATTTCAAGTTTTGATTAATAAAAATGTTGTTTTATTAATTGTTTTCTTCAATAATTATTTATTGTTTCGTTTTTTTTAAAGATTTTATTTTATTGCAATAACAAGAAGTTTTTTAAGAATAATTTATATGGCTAATTTTTTATAAATTTAAAATTCACAAAATTTAAATTAATGAAAAAAAAATTTTTTACTTTAAATTTTTGTTGATTGAATTTATTGATACAAACTGTGGATTTAAAATAAAATAGAAAATAGTTAGATTTGAGTTAATTTTAATAAAATCGTTTGAAAATTAATTTTCTTATGAATATGAAAAAGGAAACAAAAAGAAGAAAAAAATTAAAATTACTTTGTAAATTTTACATGAAGTAGGTACGATATTTTTGATTTATAATTTTATTCTTTATTATTGAAATAAATTATGTATATTAGATTTAAATTATTTTTGTTTACTTTTCAGATTAAAAACGAAGTTATCAAAATTTCTACTTTTATAATTAATTTATTGATATATTTTATGTAGTACAATATAGGTCTTCGTAAGTGTCCCTAAACTGGTGAAGTGCTTTTGTTGATTACATAGGGGAAATTCGAAAATTGACCATGATAATTACCATAATAACCAAAAGTAAATCTACCATGTTCAATAATTTACCAGTTACCATATTCAAATATTTACCTTTTCGGTAAATGTTATCACAGTGGTCAAGTTTTTTTAATAGTTGATTTGGTTAGTTACCATATTGGTTAGCATGGTAGCAGCACTAAAATGGTGCTTACGTGCTTATCTACTGTGAATTTTCAAATTTCTCCATATTTGGATAGTTTTTGTCTTTTTTCATTTTTCTTAAACGGAATTTTATACATTTTGAGAATGTTGTCTAGAATTGGGAATTATTTTTTTTTTTACTTCATAGAATTCTGTAGAATTTTCTATTTCAAACTTCATTTTTTAGCTTGATAAAAAGTACCCTAGAGTATAATACATCTTCTCCATTACAGTTTTGATTTGGATATTCTTTATTTGAGAGACTTACTTTTTCATATGAAAACTATGAAATTTTCGTTTCCTGTGGTAAAAGAAAAATCTAATCTAAGTATGATTTAAGAAGAATATAGAAAAAAATTGGGTGAAAATTTTATTTTTTATTTTTTTTTCGTTAGCAACACTGTTTCTTTGGCAACATATTCGATCAAACTCGATACTGTTTTGAATTTTCAAATAAAATTTTTGTTTATTTTTCTATTTTCTATTTCATTTGTAAGTAGTTACCACTGAATTAATTTTAAATGACAAAAAACTGTTAAATGTTTTTTTTTTTTAAACAAATTAAATAAAACTAAAAAATTATTTGAAATTGTGGTAAAAAGAAAATAAATCATGAATAAAAGTCGATTAGCACAACTTTATAAGCCGGATTCAGATATTACAAAATATGATAATGAAGATTTTAAAAATGATCCATTATTAGTTTTTCGTATATGTGAAGTTAAAGAACGTCGTCATTATTCATTTTTAAGAAGGAAGGCAACTGAAGAAAAAATTAAATTATGTCGTCAAAAAGAAAAAAATGTAGAACCTTTATTACCTGTAAAAGAATCATATCATATAAAGAAAATACGTGAAAATGTTAAAAAAATTCCTGTACCAAAAATGTTATATCAAATTAAAGATAAAATTTTAAGTTATTTACCACAACGATTAAAAGATAAATATCCAGATCTTGTTAAAGAATATATTAATGAAATAATGAGTGAATATGATCGTATCATGAAAATATTTAGTTTAAATAAAATTCTAGTACATCCAGAAAGTGAAGATGAAGATCCAGAAATTTATAAATTACCAAAATTAGATTTTCATTTCAAATATCCTGGTAAAACTGAAAATTATCAACGTTTTCTACTACATAGGCAACATATAGAAAAAAATTTATTTATAAAACATCCATTCATACGTAATATACTGTTTTATGCTGAACGTGATTTTCCTGCAGTTTTAAATGATTTTAGACGATATAACATAGAGAAGAATAATCAACCAATGTCTTTAACTAGTTTCATTAAAAAAACCACAAAAGATTTGAATGCAATTTCAGTTTTTCTCAGATGGGAATGGTTTCCAAAGATAGTGAATAATATTCGAAAATATTATAAAAAAAGTAATGTAAAAAAATTTAAAATGTGGCCAAAAGCTTTAAATTGTACTACAGGTCTCATTAATAGAGAACTGAATAATTTAAAAATTCGTACAATTGAACATCTTATTGCGACAATATCTAATAAAAATGAAATACCAAAATTTGAAATTGAAATTGTATGTCATGAGGTTAATTCAACATTAAAAATTGATTTAGAACCAACTTACAATAAAATCGCAAATACTTTTATTGAAATCATTTATGATATATCACGTGTAGGAACACAATTGCAACCACTTGAAACATTAATTGATTCACAAAAATTTAAAGTGAATTATGAATTTTTGAAAGTATCCCTAGGTGAATTATCAATACAACATTACATTAAACGTGCTACGGAACGTTTAAAAATAACTTTTGCATCAATTTTAAAATATTTAGAAAATTTTAAAAATAAATATTTTGAACTTCACAGTAAAGAAACTAACGATAATTTGAATGAATTTTTAAGTAAACCAAGAAAATTTCATGAATACTTTGAACGAATTAAATCTTATAATTATTATATTGATGAATTGCGTAATGAAATGGAAAGAGAATATTTTGATGTTGCAGTTCTAATAAAAACGCATGTAATAAATTCATTAAGAAATTATGCAGATAGATTAGTAGAAAAGGTAACAAATGTTATTGTTGAACAACATATGAATGAAGAATTAGAAGTATGTAAAACATTTGAATCAATATGTAATAAAGCATTAGAAATTCCACGTTCAACTGAAGAACTATTATCTGGTGCTGAATGGATGATATATGTTAAAACAAAACAAATTTTTCAGTTAAATGAACGTATTAATGAAGCATTGAAAATTGGTAGTGAATTAGTATCACTAACAGAACTTAAACCAGATCATATTCAATTACAAATTAAAATGATAAATTGGTTAAAAAATATTGAAAATATTTTTGAACAGAATGCATCAATGCATGAATTATATAAATTTCAATTTGAAGAACATTTACAAGATGTAACTAAAAAATTAAATGATGATATAAATGAGATTTTACCAAATTTAGCAATAATTGATGAAATGAGTAATACAGATAAATTTCGTGATTATAATATTTTATTACAAAATTTTATCGATCAAATTCATATTTTTGATGATTATGTTAAATGGATAAATAAAGAAGAAAAATTATTTAAATTACCAAGAACTGAATATCCAATATTAGATGCTATTAAAGATTTTGTTACCCCATTTACAGACTTAATGAGGTATGTTTAATAAATTAAAATTTAAAAAAGGATCACCTTTGCAAAACATAAATTTGAATTGTTTAAAAATACTTTTATCCTTTTAGATTATGTATAAAATGGCTTCGTTATTATTACGTTTGGATGGATGGTCCATTTGAATATTTAGAACCAAAATTTGTTGAACAAACAACTGATGAATTTTACAAAGAATTTTTCAAAAGTCAAAAGTATTATAGAAATCGAATTAAACAAGATATGGTTGGAAATCCAATTTGTAAATTTCGGGTAAAATTTCAATTTATATGAATTTTTTCTCAAGTATGTATTTAATTTTAAAGTTTTAAAACGTTCTTTTAAAGGGTCAAACTGAAGATCCTGATGTTGAAAAACATCCCCTGCCATTACGGCTTTGTTCAAAAATGATTAAATGGATTAAGGATTTTCGTATTGGTGTATTTATAGTGAATATAATGTGTAATCCAGCATTACGTAAACGTCATTGGCTCGAAATGTCTGAAGTAGCTGGTTTTGATATAACTCCTGATGCTGGTACAACTCTAAGAAAAATAATTAATTATAAATTAGACAGTAAACTTGATCTTTTCGAAATAATCAGTGTAAGTGCAAATAAAGAATTACAATTACAACAAAATTTAGCTGCCATGATTAAGGAATGGGATACAATTATATTTCCTCTCAGTCTTTATAAAGAAACTGGAATAACAATTTTTTCTAGTTTAGATGATGTTCAAGCAATTCTTGACGATCATTTTTTGAAAACATTAGCAATGCGTGGTTCAGCATTTATGAAACCATGTGAACAAGAAGTATTAAGTTGGTATGAAAAATTGATTCGATTAAACAAAACACTAGAACAATGGGGGCGAGTTCAAGCCAATTATTTGTATTTACTTCCAATTTTCTCATCAAAAGATATTGTTGCGCAAATGCCAGAAGAAGGTCGTCTTTTTAATTTAGTTCAACAAACTTATACACGTAGTATGCAAATGGTTCAAAGGCAATCTTTAGTAATAGAAACTGGTCCAGCACCTGGTCTTTTAGAATCATTAGAAAAAGCAAATGAATGGTTAGATGACATTACGAATGGTGTAAATGTATATTTGGAAAAGAAAAGGCTATATTTTCCAAGATTCTTTTTCTTGTCTAATGATGAAATGTTAGAGATTCTTTCAGAAACCAAAGATCCTCTTAGAGTTCAACCACATTTGAATAAATGTTTTGAAGGTATTTATCAATTGGAATTCGATGAAACTAAAAATGTTCTCTCGATGTATAGTGGAGATAAAGAACAAGTAAAATTTATAAATCAAATATCAACAGTTGCTGCTGGTGGAAGTGTAGAAAAGTGGCTACTTGGTGTAGAAAATGAAATGTTAGTTGCAGTACGTCATGAAATTGCAAATAGTTATACAGATTATCTTGAGAAAAAACGTTCTGCTTGGGTTTTGGATTGGCCACAAATGGTTATATTATGTGTATCGCAGATTTTTTGGGCAGTTGATGTTCATGGATGTTTGCTTACAAGAAATCAATCACTCATTATACATTTTTTCGAAGATCTCTCAGCAAATTTAAAAGAAATAGTTGAAGTTATAAGATCTAAAGATATTTCGAATTTAAATAGGATAACGATTAAATCATTAATTGTAATTGATGTTCACGCAAAAGATGTTGTAGAAGAACTTATCAAAAATAAGGTTCATTCTGAATCAGATTTTCAATGGTTAGCTCAACTGCGATATTATTGGGAAGATGGTGAAATTCTTGTAAGGATAATTAATGCTACAGTGAAATATGCGAACGAATATCTAGGAAATTCAGATCGTCTTGTTATAACACCGTTAACAGACAGATGTTACCGTACTTTGATTGGAGCTTACCAATTACATTTGAATGGAGCACCAGAAGGACCAGCAGGAACAGGTAAAACTGAGACTACAAAAGATTTAGCAAAAGCAATTGCAGTACAATGTAAGGTTTTTAATTGTTCGGATGGATTGGATTACAAGGCTATGGGTAAATTTTTTAAAGGTCTTGCATCTTGTGGAGCATGGGCTTGTTTTGATGAATTCAATCGAATCGAATTAGAAGTTTTATCTGTTGTTGCTCAACAAATTTTATCAATTGTTCAAGCTGTTCGTGCAAATCTTATCAAATTCATATTCGAAGGTACGGAACTAAATTTGAATCCTGCATGCTATGTTTGTATTACAATGAATCCAGGATATGCTGGACGATCTGAGCTGCCAGATAATTTAAAAGTTCTATTCCGTTCTGTTGCCATGATGGTTCCAGATTATGCTATGATAGGTGAAATTTCATTATATTCCTATGGTTTTGTAAATGCACGAACATTATCAGTAAAAATTGTTACTACATATCGTCTTTGTTCTGAACAATTATCATCACAGAATCATTATGATTATGGTATGAGAGCTGTAAAAACAGTGTTGCAGGCATGTGGGAATTTGAAAAAAAGTTTCCCCAATGAAAATGAAGATATTCTTCTTTTACGCTCATTATTAGATGTTAATCTTCCAAAATTCCTTTCTTTCGATATTCCATTATTTCAAGGCATTATTTCTGATCTATTTCCTGGAGTTACATTACAGACACCTGACTATGGTTTGATAGAAAATGCCTTTAGAGCAATTTGTAAAAAACTGAACCTTCAAGCAACTGAAAGTTTTCTTACAAAGGTGATACAAATTTATGAAATGATGATTGTAAGACATGGTTTCATGCTTGTTGGTGATCCGATGGCAGGAAAAACAAGCACACTGAAAGTGTTATCGAAAGTTTTATCGAAATTGAAGACAATTGAAAAGAGTCCATACTTCCAAAATGTTCAAATGGAAATTGTAAATCCTAAATCAATTACGATGGGCCAATTATATGGAGCTTTTGATCCAATTTCATATGAATGGAATGATGGAATAGTTGCATCTATTTTTAGAACATTTGCTACTGAAACTTCATCTGATCGCAAATGGGTAATTTTCATTTTGTCTTCGCTCAAAATTTTAGATGTATAATTATTAATTTGAATAGGTGATATTTGATGGACCAGTAGATGCTGTATGGATTGAAAATATGAATACTGTCCTTGATGACAACAAGAAATTATGTCTTAATTCTGGTGAAATAATTGCAATGAGTAATCAAATGTCTATGATATTTGAAGTTATGGATCTATCACAAGCATCACCCGCAACTGTGTCACGTTGCGGAATGATTTACATGGAACCAAGTTCATTAGGTTGGAGAACATTTGCATTATCATGGCTAAATCGATGTGACTCAAAATGGATTTCAGATTGGAGAGATATAATATTGGACCTTTTAGAATGGATTATAGTGCCGGTAGAATTGAATTATGTAGTTAGTATGTATTTGAACGAATATTGAATTTAATAATTTTTCTGCTTTAAGAGTCAAAAATTTATTCGGAAAAATTGTAATCAATTACTAAAACCAGGGGAATTTAGTGTTCTCCGAACAACATTTGATTTATTTGAAATGTGTATAACAGAAGCTATAGAGGAAAATCCTGATGAATACATAAAATATTTAGGGGTTTGGCTTCAAGCTGCATTAGTATATTCAATTAATTGGGGTATAGGCGGAATTTTAGATAAACCTTCAAGAGAAAAATTCGATGAATGGCAGAGAAAGGTATTGAATATTTTCAACTTAAAAATGAACTATTTGTGAATATGGTGATTTTATAGATTTGGAATGGAGAAGATGAAAATAATCCAATACCTAGTTCAGTTGGCAAAATAGATATCTCAATTCCATTTGAAGGTCTGCTTATTGATTATATTTACATTTTTAAACAAAAAGGTGCTTGGAAATACTGGCCAGATTTATTGAAGAAAGCAGAAAGTGAAGAAACGTCATTGGGAGTTCAAGTTCCAACTATTGATACAGCGAGATATGTTCATCTTCTTGATTTACATATAAAAGTAAATTTTTTATTTATATTCTGACGAAAATTATAAAACTTTCAAATTTTAGTATAACAAAAAACTTCTTTTTGTTGGCCCATCTGGAACAGGTAAAAGTTTTTATATTCAAAACTATCTTATGAATAAACTTTCACAAGAGAAATTTGTTCCTGCATTTGTAACTCTTACGGCAATGATCACAGCTAATCAAACTCAGGATCTATTTATTTCTAAGGTAAAAAAATTTGAGCTAAAATTATTATTCATATAATTTTAAAAAAATTTTAATTTCCAAAGTTAATCAAAAGAAGTCGTGGTCATTATGGTCCACCAAAGGATAAAAAGTGTGTTATTTTTGTGGATGATATGAATATGCCAGCTAAAGAAATTTATGGTGCACAACCACCATTAGAACTACTTCGTCAATATTTTGACTATGGTCATTGGTATGATCTGAAAGATACTTCAAAAATATTTATACATGATCTTTTGTTATTAAGTGCTTGTGGTTTACCAGGTGGTAGTAAACAAGATGTTTATTCAAGGTTTTTGTGTCATTTTAATATTTTCTCGATAAATAATTTTGGGGAAGAGACATTAAGTAGAATTTTTAGTACTGTTTTAATGCATGGCTTTAAAAAAACAGGACATGGAACAGATGTTTACGTATCTGTTAATCAAATAATAAATGCAACTTTACATATATATAGGAATGCATGTGATAATTTACGTCCAACTCCATCAAAATCACATTATATTTTTAATTTAAGAGATATTTCAAGAATATGCACAGGATGTGCGCTATTAAGAAAAGAATCTGTAGAGAATAAAAAAATTTTTGTACGATTATGGTATCATGAAGCTATGAGAGTATTTTTTGATCGATTAGTCGATGAAACAGATCAAATGTGGTTGTTTCAAAAATTAAATGATTCAGTAAAAGAGAACTTCAAGGAAAAGGTTGAGATTGTTTTAGATAATTACACGGAAGAAAATGGACAAGTAACTTTGGCTAGTGTTAGAAAATTAATATTTGGGACTTATTTGGATGAAGATGCAGAACCAGGAGAAAAGAAATATGAAGAAATACCATCTTTCGAAGTTTTCCATAAAGTTGTAAGTGCTGCTTTAGAAGAATATAATTCAACACGAAGAACGAAATTAGATATTGTACTTTTTGAGTATGCTCTTGAACATTTAAATAAATTATGTCGAATAATGTCAATTCCTGGTGGAAATGCCCTTCTTATTGGTATAAGTGGTTCTGGTAGACAATCATTAACAAAATTAGCAGCCACTATTTGTGGAACGTCCTTATTTCAGCCTGAAATTTCAAAAACATATAGTGTGAATGATTGGCATGATGATATAAAAAGTACTCTGAAAGAAGCTGGAGGTAATGGCAAGGATACTGTATTTCTAATGACAGAAAATCAAATTAAAATGGAAATTTTTTTACAAAATATTGATTGCTTGTTAAATCAAGGGGAAGTTCCAAATATTTATGCAATCGATGAAAAACAAGAAATTCTAGAAATGGTTCGACTTGCTGCCCAAGGAGGTAACAGAAATATTGATATATCACCCCTTCAAGTATTCACATTTTTCGTTAATCGGTGTAAACAGAAATTACATATAATTTTATGTTTTAGCCCTATTGGGTCATCATTCAGAACACGAGTTAGACTTTATCCATCGTTGGTTAATTGTTGTACGATTGATTGGTATCAGATATGGCCACAAGAAGCTTTACAAATGATAGCTGTTCGTTATATGGATAATATTAATGTATCAGATGAAATTAAAAATGCAGCAATTAATGTTTGTGAACATTTTCACATTACAGCGAATACAACTAAAGATGAATTTTTGAATGATACTGGACGTATTGTATATATAACTACAGCATCATTTTTGGAACTAATCCGATCTTTTCAAAATCTTATTAATAAAAAACAAAAAGAAATAATGTCTGCAAAAATGAGATATATTGGAGGACTTGAAACATTGCAGCAAGCTTCTGCATCTGTAGAAATAATGCAAAAAGAATTAAATGAACTTCAGCCCAAATTAGTTGAAATGGCAGAGAATTCTAGGAAAATGATGATTGAAATAAACACTGAAACAATCGCTGCAAGTGTCGCTGCTGAGCAAGTTAAAAAAGATGAATTAGTAGCAAATGAACAAGCTAAAGCAGCTCAATTGCTAAAAGATGATTGTGAAAAAGACTTAGCACAAGCTATACCTGTTTTAGAAGATGCCATTCAAGCTTTAAATACTCTTAAGCCTTCTGATATTACGTTAGTTAAAACTATGAAAAATCCTCCAGCAGTAATTAAATTAGTTATGGCAGCTGTTTGCGTTATGAAGTCTATTCCACCTGATCGTATTAATGATCCTACAACAGGTAAAAAAGTGAACGATTATTGGGGTCCTAGTAAGAGAATTCTAGGAGATATGGGATTCTTACAATCTTTAAAAGATTTTGACAAGGACAACATAAATCCTGAAGTAATGAAAAAGATTCGAAAAGATTTTATCCCTCATAAGGATTTTCAACCAAAAATTGTTGCAAAAGCATCGAGCGCTGCAGAAGGTCTTTGTAAATGGATTATAGCTATGGATTTATATGATAATGTTGCAAAGATTGTAGCACCAAAAAAAGCCAATTTGCAAGCAGCTGAAAAAGAATATGCTGATACGATGGAAATTTTAAATGAAAAACGTGAAATGGCTGAGGCATTGGAAAGGAAGGTTGCATTTTTAAATGAAGAGCTTGCAAAAGCTAATGCCATTATGAAAAAAACTGCAGAGGAAGTTGAATTTTGTAAAGCAAAATTAGAAAGAGCAGAAACACTCATTGGCGGTTTAGGTGGTGAAAAAAGTCGATGGACTACAGCTGCAGATAATCTTCAAAATATTTATGAGCACTTACCTGGTGATATTCTTATTTCTTGTGGAATAATTGCATATCTTGCTCCAATGACATCTTCATACCGTAAAAAATGCGTTGAAGATTGGTTTGAAAAGTGTAAAAGCTTAAGAATTCCATGTTCAGAAGTTTATAAATTAATTGATGCTTTAGGGTCAGATATTAAAATTCAATCGTGGAATATTGATGGCTTACCACGTGATATGTTCTCCGTAGAAAATGGAATAATTATGGATAATTCGAGTCGATGTAGTTTGTTTATAGACCCACAGGGTCAAGCAAATAAATGGATAAAAACTATGGAAAAAATTAATCGACTTCAAATTGTTAATTTCAGTCAATCTGACTACATGAAAGTAATTGAAGGCGCAATTGAGAATGGAATACCTGTTCTTATTGAAAACATACTGGAAGAACTTGAAGTGCCTCTGAATCCAATATTAGAGAAAAATACTTTCATACAAGGTGGACAAGAATTTATAAGTCTTGGTGATAATATAGTTCCCATGTCACCAAAATTTAGACTTTATTTAACTTCAAATTTGAGAAATCCTCATTTCCTCCCAGAAATTTTTAACAAAGTTACAGTTATAAATTTTGCTTTAACACAAAAAGGCTTAGAAGATCAATTATTAGGAATCGTTGTTGCAAAAGAACGTCCCGATTTACAAGAATTACGGCAAGAATTAATTTCAGAAGCAGCTAAAAATAAGGCATTATTAAAAGAAGCTGAAGATAAAATTCTTGAAACTTTATCATCATCTGAGGGTGATGTTTTAGAAAACGAAACAGCAATTCAAACATTAGATGACTCGAAGAATTTATCAATTGATATAAACACAAAACAAGCAGCATCGAAAGAAACTCAAATTAAAATCGAATCATTCCGTGAAAAATATAAACCAGTTGCAGCTCATTCTGCAGTTTTATATTATTCAATAACAGATCTTCCGAATATCGATCCAATGTATCAATTTTCATTGAATTGGTATATTAATTTATATATGTATTCTATTGAAAATGCTAATAAATCCAAGGATATAGTTAGAAGATTAAAATTTTTAATGGACACAATAACACGAAATCTTTACAATAATGTCTGTAGATCATTATTTGAAAAAGATAAACTTTTATTTTCATTTATTTTAACTACAAAAATAATGTGCTCAACAAATCAAATAACAATGCCACAATTGATGTTTCTGCTCACTGAAGGTGATACATCTAACATAATTGAGAAAAAACCAGAAGTTGATTGGATTACTGACACCCTATGGAATTCTATAATTAAATTGGAACAATTACCAGAATTTGAAGGCTTCATTGCATCATTTAAAAAAAATATAAATGAATGGCAAAAATATTATGATTCAATTATTCCACATCTTGAAACTTTACCAAATACCTGGGAGGAAAAAACAAGTCGTTTTGAGAAAATCATTATATTGCGCACTTTTAGACCAGATAAAGTTTTTATGGCAATTAGTAATTTTATTGAAACTGAACTTGGTGCACAATATATTAGTCCACCACCGTTTGATATTGCAAAATCGTTTGAAGAATCAAATTGTGTAACACCGTTAATTTTTATCTTATCTCCTGGTGCTGATCCAATGAGATCATTACTTTTATTCGCGGAAAAGATGAGAATGAATGAAACTTTTAAAAGTATATCACTTGGACAAGGGCAAGGTCCAATTGCACAAAAAATGATTGAAGAAGCAAAAGAAAATGGTACATGGGTGTGCTTACAAAATTGTCATTTAGCAGCATCTTGGATGCCATCTTTAGAATATATTTGGACAAAAATGGATATATTCAATACATCATGTGAGTTTTGGAATTATTATTGAAATTTGAATATGTGTCACTATTATGTATTTGTAAAATATTTTTAGCTAGCTACCGTTTGTGGTTAACGAGTTATCCAAGCGATAAATTTCCAGTTTCAATGCTTCAAAATGGTGTGAAAATGACAAATGAACCTCCTACAGGTCTTCAACAGAATTTATTAAGATCATATAATTCTGAACCAGTAAATGATGATAAATTTTATCGAGGTAAAATTTTTTATATCTATGTATTTGTTTTCAATAATTTTATATTAAAACTTAAATGGTGTTTTATTTTTTAAAGGATGCATGAATCAAGATCGTGCCTTTATTCGATTATTGTATGGAATTTGTTTTTTCCATGCCGTTGTGCAAGAACGAAGAAAATTTGGACCATTAGGATGGAATATCGCATACGGTTTTAATGAATCAGATTTTCAAATTTCCGTTCAACAACTTCAAATGCTACTAAATCAATATAACCATGTTCCATATACAGCAATATCATACTTAACAGCAGAATGTAATTATGGTGGTAGAGTTACTGACGTATGGGATCGTCGAGCAATAATTACAATTCTTGAAAATTATGTAAATGAAAATGTTGTAAATGATTTGCATTATAAATTTTCGGATGAAAGTATTTATGCATTACCAAGAAAATCTGAACATAAAGAAGTTGTTCGTTATATTGAAGAAAATATTCCATCAATGCCTCCACCTGAAGTTTATGGTTTACATTCAAATGCTGGAATTAATCGAGATTTACAAACATCAAATTTATTAATGGATTCAATGATTTTAATATTGGGTCGTGTATCAAATTTGTCAGGAGTTGGTACAGAAAAAGCTTTATTACAAACTATTAATAATATTTATAGTATTTTACCCAGTGATTTTGATATTGATAATGCAAAAAAGAAATATCCTGTTGATTATAATGAATCAATGAATACAGTACTCGTTCAAGAAATGGAACGTTTTCAAAAATTATTACAAGAAATTCGAAAAACTTGCATAGAATTAAAGAATGCAATAGACGGGATTATTGTAATGACACCAGAATTAGAAAATATTTTGAATTCAGTTAATTTCAGAAAAGTACCCAATCGATGGATGAATAAATCTTATCCAAGTTTAAAACCATTAGGATCATACATTACAGATTTTTTGGAACGTTTGAATTGGTTACGAAAATGGTAAATTATTATTGTTATTGAATTTTTAAAAAAATCTAATATGAATTTATTATAAGGTATGAAATTGGAAAACCTCCAACGTTCTGGCTTTCAGGATTTTATTTTACTCAAGCATTTTTGACTGGAGCAATGCAAAACTATGCTAGAAAATATCGAATTCCTATAGATACATTGACTTTTGATTTTAATGTGCTTCCAATAGAAACGTATACATTTTTAATTTCACTTTTTTTTTTTTTAAATTTAATGAAATGTCGCTTTTGCTTTCTTATTTTAGAATGGAAAATCTTCCAGAAGATGGAGTTTATATTAATGGTCTTTTCATTGAAGGTGCACGTTGGTCAATAACTGCAGACAGTTTAGATGAACAGTACCCTAAAATTCTTATAAATACAATGCCAGCTATTCATATGATTGTATACTAAACATTTTTCTAGTAAATAAATTTTACTTTAATAATTATATTCCATTTTATTTTAGCCAATTTTAATTAAAGATTTGTGTGAGGGGAGTCGATATAAATGCCCTTTGTATAAAACTTCTGAACGAAAAGGAATTTTATCAACAACTGGTCATTCAACAAATTATGTTCTACCAATACTTCTAAAAACTAAAAAACCATTTTCACATTGGGTGAAACGTAGTACAGCTCTTATTTGTCAAACTAGTAATTAAGTACGATTTTTAATATTTGTAAAATTTAGTTCCTTTTGTTATTTTTTTCAATTTTTTTTTTTTCGAAGTTTTGTATTTATTTATTTATTAACATATTTTTATATTAGAATTTATCGTGTATTTTTGAAAACCTTAAATAAAAAATTTGGAAAACGAATGTATGTATTACTCTTATGTTTATATTAAGTTCAATATGGGTAAAAAAAAAGAAAACTATACGAATATCTTATAGAATATGTAATAATTTTAAAAAAAATTATTATATAAAGCTGTAATGAAAAATTCTTATATTATAAGAAAGCGAAAATTCGTGTGACTTGAAAGTTTCTATCTTGACACTCTTATGAAAAAATTATTTAAAACAAAATGTTCTATCTTATATTTTTCTAAAACAAATGTAATAAATGAAGAAGGAATATTAAGAATAATAGTATCGTGTGTAAGTTGTATAACAATATATGATTTAATACTTTAGAGATACAATTTACTCACATATGTATTTTCACTTCATGCATACTAAAATATCGGTACATACATATATGGATACATACGAGATACAAACATATGTACATACAAATAACAAAATTCGAAATCGATTTTGAATACATATTTTTATCATAAGTAAAAAGAAATAAGTAAATGTACGTTCAAAATTGTGTTTAAAAAAAGAGCGCTTATTTTTTTTTTTTTGGTTTTTAACGTTTTTTCTTTTTAATTTTTTTTCTTTTTCGTTATAAAATAAATAAATAAATTCTATAGTGAGAATCTGAAGTAAAATTTAAAAAAAAAAAAACAAAAGAAAGCAAAAAAACAAGAACAAAATGATAAAAAAATGTGAATTTTATTGAAAAAAATTGAATTTTTAAGTGGCAATATAGCAACATAAAATATAAAGTGTACAGAAAACATGTACCAGACATCAATATTTTTTCAACAATACATAGATATTATCATTTTACCATATCGATATGATACAGAAATGAGTACTCAACAGCAACATATTGCTAAAATATTATTATTGTTGGTAAAATCAATAAGTTATAAAAAAACGTTATAAAGTTCAGAGGTTATATGAAAAATAGTAAAAATGATGTGAAGATATTATCCTCAAATAATATTTTTTATTATTATGAAATTGAATATTTTATAGAAAAAATATTGTAAAATTTTGTGTCAAATTCATAACACGATTTAAGAATAAAAAAGGACTCTGTAGCAAATTTTATTAGACATACTTAAAAGAAAAAAATATTTTATTTGCTAATTTTAAACTTATAAATAAAATATATTGTACAATCGACTTGAAAACAAACAATATTTTTAATTAACATCAATTTAATGATTCTATCAAAACATATTGAAACAATATTATATCATAGTTTAAGAAAAAATTTTGAAAAATAAATTTCAAATCAAATACATAATCATAAAACAAATAGTTCAACAATAGAAAATGAATTATAATTATAAAACGAATTGTAGAAAAATAAATTACTAAAACCTTTTTTATAAAGTTCAATTCAATTTAATTTAATTACTTACTAATTACTTAACAATAAACCTAATTACTACTTCCTTTTTAAAGAAAAATCAAAATAACTAATTAATTAAAAACTTCTTAAAAAAGAGAATAGCTTTTGTTCATTCTAATAATACAGGAATTAATTGATTACCCATAACCACTAAAGTCTAAAATACATTCCTTAGTGTGCAGTACTAATTTTCAAAATCTGTTGAATATATTACATCACAATAAAAAAAAATAAAAGTCATCAACAAATAACATCTATTTTACGTACATACATACATACATATGTTTGTATAGACTGCATACTGAAAAATTACTGATTACAAATTACAACGTAAATTTTATTGTGCACAATCCCAGCGGCTTAATATTCTAGCGCTTCAAAAAGAAGCGTGATTGAAGCGCTTTTTCGTAATAGTTTTTTAGGAGCTCTTTTGAAGCTCTTATAATTTGCACACTAAATACACAATAATGAATTTTTTTATTACGCAGACGCTATAAGATATTACGAAATAGTCTAATTCTTTTGTGTGATTAGTGATTAGTTCATTAAAATAACTAAGTATTTTTTTATTAAAGTTAAAAAAATAAACTATTAAAAATTAATGAATTAATAAAAGTTATTCATTTACGTTATATTAGAAATTGAAAAATAAATCTTAATTTTGAAAAGAATAAAAAGCATTTTATTAATTAAAAACACCACAGAAATTCCAAAAAAGCTTTAAAAGCATCTAAAAATATGAAGTGCTTCTAAAGCGTTTTCATCTGAACAGAGATAAAGCGCATCTAAAGCTCTTTTATGGGAGCAAAAATGAAGCGCTTTCTTCTGCGGACATCTAATGCTAAAAAAGAAATGAAGCATCATACAAAGTGTAAGCGCTTAATGCTTCAGAAGAAGAGCTTTTTGAGCGCTTCATTAGCCGCTGGGATTTTATAATTTTCTATATAGTGCGAAATTGTATTCTATGTTCTACACAAATCTTTTAATTTAAAACTTTCTCATTTTTATTGATGTTGTTTTCCGTCGCTCATGGTTGATGATGCAAAAAACCAATTTCTTGTTCTTCAAGGCAAATAGGAAATAGAGAGAAAATTTTCAAATATTTTTAATGATCTGAAGACTTCATTTACAATGGAATTCAATCATTATTTTATTGGAACAATTAGGAATTATTCACGATTTGAAATATTTTTTTTTTTTCAGTTTTATATAAGCATATATACAATTTTATTATAATATGAAAGTTTTTACTTTATTATTAAATATTTTAAAACTACTTTAGTTGAATTGTTTCATACTGAATTTGGAAATAGAATTTTTTTCTTAGTTTTTTATTTTTTAGAATTTGCTGATGCACTTCTCTTTTATTTTTATTATAACGAGTAAATATTATTGCTTTTAGAATTTACTCTTATTACACTATTATTTTTTATATTAAAAGGTGCAAAATTTACGAAAATTCTCTTTTTTTTAAAATTTTTTCGAGACCGATATATTAGGTATGTTTTCTAAATGACATGCAAAAACGAAAATCACAATTATTAATAATATGTAATAATATTTTATTGTTATTATCCTTTATGTATTACGATTATATAAATACATATATATATTTTGAAAAATTAATTTCTAAAATTGTTTTCCATGTTAGAATGTGCATTTGATAAATCTATATATAGGTATTATAGGTAATAAAATGTGAAGATAAATTATTTTTATTTTTCAAAATTTCATTTCACAATTTATTATTCATTTTCCATTTTAAGGTTTTTAAATGCTAACATTATACAAATTTTTTCAATCAAAATTCAAAGTTATGTTAATAAACAAATACATTGTATGTATTCTTTTTTAAAGCATAAATTAAAAAAAAAAAAAGTAGTACTTATGTATAGGTAAATCTATTATTCTGCCTTTTTTTTTAAATTTCACTTTCAGTTTTCATTTAATAATTTCATATTTTCTTTTCTCTTTCAAAATCACAAAAGATTTTATTTTACTTATGTTTTTTTTTTTTCTAATTAACATAATGTCATTTTCATTTTTAAAATTATCTCTTTTTTTCCGTCGTTTAAAAGTATATTTTTTGTTTGTGCCAAGAATTACTGCATGCATACTGCATACATTATAGATTCATAAAAAAACAATTCAGACTCAAAGGAACAGGTACATAATTTACAGCCTCAAGTAAAACAAAAGACAAAGAAACAAAGTAAAAAAAAGGAAACTTGCTATGATATTATAATATATCTTTTAGTTTTATCTAAAAGCGGTGGTTTTAAAAAAAAAAAAATAGAAAATAAACACACTCATACATTAAAAGAATACTTTTCAAAGCTGTAAAAATGAAAAAAAAAAATGGAAAGAATAAACATAAAGAAAATAAGAGAGAGATTTTAGTTCATTCACCTGATAATACACATAAAAATATTCTAAATGCATCAAAATGGAAATGATAAAAAAATATATTTTTCTTCTTTCCTTTACAATAATACATAATGCGAGAAATTGTTTTCTGTTCTTGTTTTTAAATTAAAACTTATTTTATTGTTATACAGAAAAACATTATCACAGGATACTAAAAAGTGAAATTAAAACGGCAAAAGTTTTTGCTATAACGTTGTCAAATTGTTAAAGATGAGGAAAAAAAAGAGTTCACGAAAAAAATTAGGGAAAATACACGAGTATAATTTGTCTATATTTTCATAGTAGTCACTTCGTCTATATTTTACTTGATTTATATTTAGTTGAATATTTTAACAATTCTTCAAAATTTTCATAATTTTCCGAGTTTCATTAAGTGCATTCGAAAGTCATAATTGAAATGTAAATTCCCCAAAGTTCTCTTGGTATCTTAGATTATTATTAATATTTAAATATTTCTTCATTTATGTTGTAATTTATTGAATATTTTGATTTTCAATATATCTAAAAGCAATAGATATTCACATAAACTAAGAAAATATCATCATTATGTGATATGCCAACATTACATATATAGCTTATAACATACACATAATAATATGATAAGATGATTTGCATAAAAAATTTTAATGTAATGACAAATTATTCTTTGATAAAATAACACGTTTTCATTTTCCAGTATAAACGTTTTTAACATATACATACATATGTATATAATTGCAACATTCATTCCATTCAAAAAATAATATTCATTCCATATACTTAGTTTCACTCTATTTCATTTTTGAAACAATAATATGTAAAAATTTTACTTATTTAAGGTTCAAAAACTTTATGTCAGATATTCTAGTTAAGTTAACCACATACATATGTACATATGTATAGGTATATATAAATATATATGTATATAATATATGCTATAGAAATACATAAAACATTGTGTAAAAATTTGCAAAATGTGTACTTGCATTATACGTAAATATAATGTATAATAGAAATAGATATTTTCTTTATATAATTTTTTACAATTCACATATTATTTTTCATATTTTATAATGCAAATATTTTCTTTATATTCAAATGCATATGAGACATAATTTTCAGCATTTTACTGCAACAAACAGAAAACTTACATTTAAATTGAGAAAAACAAAAACAGACTAAACATTTGAAAATATCTTGTATCTGTATGACACACATCTTTGTATATTTCTTAATTAGAAGTAAAAATATAATTTAAAATTGTATATATGAAAAATGAATTTTGAGTAAATGAAGTAAGCTGTTTTCTTTTTAAGTCTTTTGTAATACTTAATTGTTTTAAAATTTCAAAACTTGATAAACAGTAAAATTTCTGAATTATACAATTTTGTGCATTGTATATCATAATATGAAAAATTTTACTAGAAAATTGTATACCTACCTATGTATATGTATGTACATACATACAGTTCTTTTATTATTTTTTTATTAAGTGGAAAATATAAAATAAAAATAACATTATTATTTCATTGTTTGTTGTAATTATGTATTCACCATTGCGAATGATAGTTTTTTTATATTTTAAAAAATAAACAATTACACTGAAAATCTCTACTGAACTTTATAATTTCTAAAATTAAGAAATTATAATTTTAAATGTTGAAGTTTTAAAATTGATGGAAGCTGTAAAAAAAAGTTTTAATTACATTTAATGTAAAATATTTCCCACTTTTATTTTTATTTCTTTGTTTTAAATTGTTTCTGTAATTTATAGGTCAAAAACAAAAGTAGTAAAACTTGAAGAAAAAAAAATACAGAAAAATGAAATAACACATACATATGTACATATGTATACATACATACAGACAACAAATTGTTTCAAGAGAAGCGGTAGTTTGAACTATTTATAAAAGGTAGAAGTTAAATCAAGATAAAAGTACTTTTAATGATTTAAAAGAATGATAGGTATTATTTTATTTTTTTTTTTTTTTCAAATTTTTTTAAATAGTTTCAACTCAAAGAGAATTTTTATTCATAAAAAAAAAGTCAATTTTTCCTTTTTTCTAAAATCGTATCTTGAAAAACATAAATTTTCCATAGAATGGAGATTGTTTTAACCCTTAAATAAAATTTATATAATTTTAATGTATAGCGCATTATCATATAAGAAATTATATTCTTGTTTTATAATATATCTAAACAATTTCCTTGTAATAGCAAATGAAACAATACATATTTATTTTTCATGTTGATGAAATTGCCTTTTGTTTCGATGAGATGAGTTTCAGGAACTAAAGTAATTCTAATACATATTAAACATGTATAAAAACTATTTATTGTTAATATTTAAAAAGAATATCTAAATGGATGAGTAAACATAGGACATTTTGTTTTTCCATTCTACAAAAATAACAAAAAAAAAATATATGTATACCATATAACGTACATATATTATTTATATACATATAATTTATAGAATGTTATGTTAGAATACTTACATTTCTCTGATGGTTCAATATTATATTACATCCTTGTGCCTTCAAGCTTTCTCCCCATTAAATGATTCAAAGTTTATTCATTTTACTTTTGTTTATCTTAAATCAAAAGGAAAAAAAAAAAACATTTATAAAAATATGTGTATGTATATAGTATACAATGTCAATACATATTTATTCACACAATTTTTGTTCAATATAGGAAGTTTTTAACGAAAATTTTTAGGAAACCAGTAATACATTGTCATCATCTTCTGATCTTGATTTAGAAAATTTTTTGTTATGATTCATTGCTTTTAATTTTTTCCACATACTTTATTCTAACTTTATTTTCCCTTTTTCATTCACGAAATAAATATCTTTTGAAAAGGATAACACATTTTTTCTGTCTGTATATGGTACATGTACGTTAGTATCACCTCAGTGAATATTTTTTTATATGCTTGAAGGTGTAAAAAAAAGTTTTTCTTTTAAATTTAAAATACCACGTACCTGAACGATTGTACGTTTGCAAAAGTACATACCTACATACATATGTACATATGTATATGTATATCATACCATTGCATCATCATCATCTGTTGTATATCTTCTATAATTTACTTTTCAGACTACATACATTCACATACGAGTATTTTGTTTTTCTTTTTCGTTTTTCTTTAATTCATGTCGACGGGTTGTTGTAGATTTTCAACATGTGTATAGTTACATATTTATATGCATAAAATCACATAACTTACATATGTACATAAAATGTCTATATAAATTTAAAATTATACAATATGAGAAAAGCTGAAGAAAAATCATAAATAGGATTTTTTATATTCATCATAATTCGTATGTATAGTGCTTATAAAAAGGCTTCAAGTTTTGTTGTTTTCTTTTTATTTTGTTGTTTTTAAAAAGATACAATAGGGAAGTTGAGAAAAAAAAAGTTAACTGAAAACAAGATGGAAAATTTAAAAAAGAAAAGAACAGTTTTTTGTTATAAAAATAAATTATATTCTAAAGTTTAAACAAATTTTAAAATATAAAATTATTTATTTTTTTCTATTTGTAATACAAAACGAAAAATAATACTTACTTATCATTTATTTATGTATATTTTCACCAAGTCGACCAAGTAAAATTCTAAAAAAAATAACATTTTCAAATTTTTTTTAAAAAACAATTTACTTTTTTATTCTGAATAATTTCCAATTTAGTTAGTAAAAAAATGTTTCTTTGTTCATAATTTTTCATAATTCTTGTAAGTCGTAGGTGTACTCTTGAATGACTTAAATTAATAGAAATACGACTATATAAGAACATTATCAATAATTTACTATACAATTTAGCTCGACAAGAATGATAGAAACCAAAATTAAATCAATTTCACAATCAAAATAAAGAAAACAACCAGTAAAAAATCTACTCTTTAAATAGTGATTGATTGTGCATACATATGTGTATACACAGGGTGGTGCAAAAGTTTCTCGCCATACTAACTTAAAAATAACACTCTTTTAAATCCTCCGCGATTTCTTATTATAGGAATCAATAATTTCAAATATTCACGGATTGTTATAAATAGTGATCGTAGAATTTAAATACATAATTTCTAAACTGGTTTTCAAATAGAATAGTTTCGTTAAGAAAAAATATTCAACTCAAGTATAAAAGTCTTTAAAAAAATGTTCCAAAAATGCCTAACATCTGTTTTTAGAAAATAAAAGTGTTGTTCTGATCTTTGGTTGTTTTTTAAAAAAATAACATCAGCAGATACAAATTAACATTAATTAATATACTGGTTAATTCGTGTATTTTGTAAAAGTAGAGGCAAGTTTTTATATCCATTCAACAAAATAAAATTGTGTTTGTCAACATATTGGTAATTGAAGACTTGAATGGTTTTTTTCAATAATTTTCCTAAAAACTTTTCTCATAATTTTTTCTCCAGATGGCATGAGAAAGAATTCAAAAAAGAAAATAAATCCAGACTTCAGACAATCAAGTATGAGTTTATAGAAAACCAGTAAGAAAGTGGTGAACCAAGCCATAAAGAGAAATAAACGAGGAATTATTGAGTGGTCGATTTATATTATTGTCACCAAATTCAAAGAAGAAAATAAGAAAACAGCTGAAAATAAGTCAGGAGTTTGCACCCGGACTTGATGTGAAAATCAAGTGTAATCAGCAATCGTGGAGATTCAGGTTTCACATCGTTGAAGAATAAGAAGACAGTAAATGGGGAATATTACAGAGCAAAATTTTGCCTTGATTTTCAGAGTCCTTATCTAATGAGAATCAGTTTGCAGATACGAAATAATGTGATACTAACGCAGGATGGCACAAGAGCGGCTAACCTGTGTCTATACTCGGTTTATAAATCGAAGTCAGTACAGGCAACATAGGCATACTTTTCTATATTCTTTTACATTGCGTTTGTATAAATCTGTTTCTTGTGTGGGATCTCAATTTCAATTTATAATTTATCGAAAACATGTACATACATATATGTAAAGTTAGCAGAAACTAATCTGCCTCCACAATACTAATTTCGATTTATAAACCCAGTATAGAAATAGAGAGCAGTTGGGACTGCATACAAATTATTAAATAAACTGTTTTATTTGTATTATTGTTTAGTTAAAAAAAATAATCTTAAGTTTTTTAGAAAACATACTGTTTTATTTTTATTTCGAAAAGTCTGTAGGAAGAAACTTTTGTGCCACGCTGTATTTTTTTCACTCTTGTTGTTATATAGTTTAAAAATTTCTTTATTCTACTGGAATCATTCAATGGAAATGAAGTCAATTTATGGATAGGCATCAATCAATAATAACTTTTTCTTGTTAGGAGAATATATGATTTATCAAAAGTTCCTATATAAAACATATGTATAAGCAATATAATATAAAACAACTTTGATAAAATTAATAAAAATTATAACCTCATAGTAATGAAAATCATTGAAAAATGATTTTTGAAAAGTGTAAGAATTTTAATAGCATTTTGTTAAAATACCTTAAAGACTAATTATGAATTATAAAGTCTTATTATAAAAGTTTGACAAACAAAAACTTCTTTGATTAATTTAAAAAAAAAAGAACTGTGTAAACAAACTTGTTTAATTTCTTTATAATTATAACAATAGAACGATAATTAATTTTTTAAAAACTTCTAATCATTTTACTTAGATGGTTACAATAGATGATTTTTAAAAGGCAATTTTTAATTATTAAATGTATCAAATAAAAAAAGTAGCTATATCTATACTGAATAGATTATACACAATATAAGTTTTCAGTCTACTAATAAAGTGAATTACTTTTTTTTTTCTTACAAAAATAATAAAAATAAAAATCATTTTCTTAGTGTGTATGTTTCAATAAGTTCTATCGTTTTATATACAACTGTACAAAAAAAAAAAAAAAAAAAAAAAAAAAAAAAAAAAAAAAAAAAAAAAAAAGAAAACAAAACAGTAAATAAATAAATAAGTAAAAATAAAATGAAAATTTCAAAACTCATTGTATCGAAGAAATTATTGAAAAAGTTTCGATAGAAAAATAACAGTACCTATCAATGTTTATTTTAGTACAGTGAAAATGGGAAAAAGATAAGGAAAATGAAAAGAAGGCGGTGGTGAAAAAAAATCAACAAAGTAATTTAAAAAAAAATTAAGTGAAAACCGTTAACAGTAAAATACATAAATTCGAATTCCAGTACGGTTCATGAAGACCTTTTTTAAGGATTAATTAAAATAAATTGTTCAACTTCTTTATACATATAAAAGTTTGAAATCAATTGACTCACCGTAAAAAGAAGAAAAGAAAAAAAGATAAAAGAAAAGAAAAAATTTTTTTTTTTTTTTTACCTTAACTCAATAATGTTTACGTAATTGCAATTTATATCAGTTTTACAACTTCCTTATTACATTTTTTATCTTATCGAATAAATTTAAAAATATTGAATAAATTTAATGTATCAGTTTTTTTTTAAATAACCATAGAAGTTTTTTATTTACATATATATGTACATACATATGTATATGTTCCCATATAAACAGTAAAAAGTAAATCTTATTTTAAAACAACAATCATAAAAAATAAGGAGAAAGTAGGAAAATCTGTTATATTATACATACATACATATGTATGTATGTAGGTACTTCTATTTTTTATTCATTGTTTACAAAATTAGAATACTTTTTATAACATTTACATGAAGGTACATACATTTTTAAGCATAAGCATTATTTTTTTTCTTCTTTGTGTTGTGCTTCATTTATTTTTACATGATGGCATAATCTTACATTTACCTGTGTAAATGCATTTATAATTTATGCTAGAATAATATGGAACCCTATATTGTATAGAAAATACTTCCATTGCATCGTCCTGTATAAATTACAATAGTATTATATTTTGTGAAAAAAAAAAAAAAAAAAAAAAAAAAAACAAGATAAAAAGGATAATACAAAATTTTATTGTGCAATTTTATGGTTTACAAAAAAACTTATTTAAACATTAATATAAAGCAAATTTTTCTGTTTGTTTTATTTTTCAAAAATACTATACATATTTTTATTTTTATAATTCTATTTTGTTATATGAAAATCTGCTACTTTCTCACACATGAAGACTAAGTATCTAACATTAAAACAAAATAAAAATAAAGCTTCAGTTACATTGAATCTAAATTCACTTCATTATTTTAAATATAGGGTTTGTAATGCATTACGAATTTATAATATTGAATAAAACGTAACTATATTTTTTTGCTTTTTAAATAAAATATTTGATTGTATTATATAATAACATGAAAATAATATATTAAAAATTACATATCCTTTTTAAATATACATATAAGTATAAGTAAGTATGTGTGATATATTATATGATACGTACCTATATTGTCGATAATCAATATTGTAATTGAAATTTCATGTAAATGTATTATAAAAGTTTTTATTTTATAGTAGCTTGCAAAAATAAATTTAAGTCTTTCATTATGAATAACAAGTTTTAATCGAAAAAAAACAAAACTGCCTTGCAAAGCAACATTATAAATTAATATTTGTATATTCAATTAAAATAAAAAATTCAAATCTATGCTTTCTACTATTAATGAATTAATTCTCTATCTGTGTATCTCGAAAACAGAGTCGCACAGCAGAATATTTTTCAGATTTGGAATCAGTAGGTCCTAAATTATCATATTCTATCACTATCGTATCGTTTTCAATATTCCAATTCCTTTAGAAGTTATATATGAAGAAAATTTTCTACCTCGAATACTAAGAATTAGAATTATACAGCAGAATCGTTTAATTTTTCTATGATGTATGAAAATTGTGTTTATAATCTTCTTTTTTTGTTAAATGTGTATGAATATAATTTTTAATTTGTATACATTATTATCAATATTTTCTTGAAATAACATGCTAAATTCAAATTAAATGTTCAAAGTAATTTTCAAAAGTTATTTTTCTTTCAATTTATTTCACTGTTTTATTTATGCACTTTTAAAGTAATAAACCACACCTAAGTCTGGATGTGAATGTGGGCTCGGCATTAATCCTTTAGAATGCTAACCATTTAAATAGATTTTATTGAGTTCTTGTACTTTTTATACATTTTTTGTTGCCTAAGTACTTTCCTTTGTTTAAATCATGATTATACATATTCATAACCATACAAGATATGCAATATAAAACATACAATTTTTTGTAAAATTTAATTTGAACTTCTAATTATTATTTCTATCTATCCTTCAGCATTAAGTGTCAATTGTATTTTTCATAAAAATATTCTATGATTTCCTTTATAATAAAACAAATTGTGGTTCCCTTTTCCGGTGTCAGTTTTCAGGAGAATTAAGCATTTAAAATTTTTTCCTTTTTTGATTTTTTTTTTACATCTTTGCTTCTGTAGTACACCTTTCATTAATAAACCCAATATGTAACTATATATATGTACATATGTAACCCTAAACTTATGTCCATCTTCATGAAGGAGAGAGATTATTATTTTTGGTAGTAACCTTTTTCGTCTTTAATTTTTTTGTATGAAGTATACAAAAGTAGAAGAACCATTACAGTGATTTAATGACCGGAAATTTTCATGGATATGTTGTTCAAGTAAAATAAAAAAGGAGTTCTAAATATGTACTTGTATGTATATACGAATGTGAACTAATGTATGTACATATATTGTATTGTAAGCTGTTTGCTTGTACCATTTTGAATATATAAATATCACTAGAAAGTCCTTATGTTATAATGTCATGTATGAAAAATAATATACATATATACGTTTGTATGGATGTATAACGGATAAAAAGGTCTTATCTAGAGGGAGTTATATAGAACCAAAAAACTGAAATTCTAAGTAATTAGAAATATGATTCTTTTTCAAAATTATTTTTGTTGGAATAAAGATTAACAATGAAAAAAATTATAATAACATTTTCAGTACTTTTAAGGTGAAGTTTAATATAATATGCTATTAAATATTTCCCATTTGTTAAATAATATGTATTTTTGTTGTTTGATGTTAATGTACTACATATATAATTTGAAAAATGTAAAAAATTATTACAAGTTTTACATGAGAATAAAAATTAAAACATATAATATGTTATTTTGCACTATCATCCTTTATCATTACTTCGAGAATAAATTAGAACCATTCAAATTTATTGTTTGGAAGAAAATAAATGAGAAAAAGTAGTATAGATTAAAGAAAAAATTAAGATTTTTATTATTATAACAAAAGTTGCGGAAGTTAAAAAAATAATCTTTTGAACAAGAAAATAAAATAAATGACAATAGGAAGTCGTTAATTATTTATGCTTATTTGGATTATTCTATAATAAACAAAAATTTAGCAAAAAGGCTTTTTAGCAATCACAAAAAAAAAAAAAAAAAAAATAAAAAAATAAAAAAAATAGGTTTGGTTTTTGTTTTCAATAATGAGAACAGAAAAAGATACGGTATGTAGATGAATAATGTACACCAGCTATTGTCAGTGTCAAATAAAAATACATTTAAAAAAAAATAAATCTTTTTTAAATTTTTTTTTTGTTAATTCATAATCGCCATTATCAATTATCAAGGTAAATTCATGTAAAGACCTATTTCACCAATTTTGTGTGTTATATGTATAATTATTTAAAATTATTGTGACATACATAGATACTCTTATGCCCAATGTATATGTATGTATGTATGTATGTATGTATTATATATTACATCCCAGTTGTGCCAAAAAGAATTGATTCCTTAGGAATGAATTCAGAATTCATTACGAAGTAAGCAATTGATTCTACTTTTGATTCCTGGTAATACAGTAGAGAATCAATTGATTCCACTTCTGATTACTTGTAATGCAGTGAGAATCAATTGATTCCATATATGATTACTGGTAATGCAGAAGAGAATCAATTGATTCCACTTCTGATTACTCGTAATGCAGAAGAGAATCACTTTGTTTTGCGTACAATTTATTAGAATAAAAGAAATATGAAAAACATGATTAAGCATGTTAAAATTTTTTATTTTTTACGCAATTTTATTTGTTACGCGTGGTTCAGTTCATTTGAAAATGTATGAATGAAAACAGGTGAGTTTTTAAACAAAGTGTTTTTAAAATTCAAATGTAATTTTATTTCAAATAATTTTATTTTGAATGTTTTTGAAAAAAATTGAATTTTATCCTTACTTTTTCTCTTAAAATTTCAGATTCATCAGGATTATTTGTCTAATCTCAATCATTTCTTGTTTTCAATGTCTTGTGCTCTGACGATGAAACATTGTGCTTTTAAATATAGTAAAACAAAATCTTATTCTTTATATTAAAAATGCATTTACATAATTTTATTTTTTCATTTAAAGAAAAGGACTGTTTTACTACATTTAAAAGAAAAATGTTTCATCGTAAGAGGAACAAGACATTGACAACAAGAAATAGGTAGATTTTAATTCTTAATCAATTCAGAATTAATTTCTTGTATTCGATTCTGAATGCATTCTAAGTATTCAATTCAGAATGCATTCCAAGTAATCGATTCTGAATACATTCCAAGTAATCGATTCTGAATGCATTCCAAGTAATCGATTCAGAATGCATTCCAAGTAATCAATTCAGAATGCATTCTAGGTAATGCAGATGGGGATCAATTCATTACCGCCTATGACATGCCAATGTAAAAGTAACCAATTCTTTTGCCGTTTGGTAATCCAAAGTAGAATCAATTCGGAGTCCAAAGAATTCATTCTGAATGAATTCTGAATTAATTCTTGGGACAACTGGGATATATCAAGAGTATACTACTATATATGAATAACTATATAAATACAAAAATTCATATCACGCAACAAACTTATTCAACCATTTAGAATTTTATGCTAAGTGATACGTGAAGGATTTAATGATTCATTATCCTTCTTTTACTTTTGAAACTATGTCAACGGAAGTTATATTACATTAACATATACGCTCAGGCCTCAGCAATATATGAATATTAGATTCGCTATAATAATTTTCTAGATTATCGTAATTACATGACTAAATTGCAATCAATAATGTAACACATAAGATTAAAAGAATTTATCTTCTTCTTTTTTTTTTTAGTTTAATATGGTTACAAGTTAACTGTTATATTATGTATATGATAAAACACACGTTAGTATATATTTTAGCTTTAATCCTTTTTTATTCTCTGAAGGTTTCTTTTTATTTTATTTTTAATACATACATACATTTTTAGTGTATACATACATTACATGGTATTTATATTTTTTGTCTTGTAGTTTTGATATTTATCTAAAGAAATTATACTTCAATTATAATTAAAATTTTTTCTACTTTTATTTTATTATTAGTAAGTGTAAAAACATAGACTTTGATATTCTCTATTTTTGACATTTATTATAATTAAATATTAATACTCCTTTTGATGTTTTACAATAATCAAGTAATAAATATATAAATTCTAATTAATGTAATTAATATGAAAGCACCTTCGTTTTGCAAAGGAAATTCCATCAAATTATTTCATGTTTAGATAACTCACAACACTTCAGAAAAAATTATACATGTTTACACTTTTTTAATGAGGGAATATTATGTATGTACATATATATGTACATAATTTGAATTTTGAGAAAACAAAATTAAAATTATTTTTGTAGAATTTTATATTTATTTTTTCGAAGTTTTCTTTGTAAATATTGGAAAACTCATTTTAAAATGGAAGAATGAATATGGTACAATGAATATTTAAGTACTTATTTATAAGTAGAAGGTTTCAGATAGAATGGAAGAGTTTAAAAATTATAATTTTGCATAAAATTTAATATTCAAATTTCCTCTGAAATATTCGAACTGCTAAAATACAAAAATTTTCATTTTGTATATAAACACATACTTAAACAACGTATTATTGAAGCAAAATTTTATTACGAAAATGCATTTTGCACCATCCATAAGAAAAACAACAATTATCCACTTCTTATGTGCATTACCTTATAATTTCTTTTTGTTTTTAATTTTTTTTCTTTTCAAGAATTATCACCACTTTCAACGAAAAGCAACGATAACGTTGGAACACCTTAAGAATTAAAATATCGCTTACATACATATGTGCATATGTACTTAGTCGGAAAATTAAATTCGTTCTAAATTTTCAAGCTTTTCAAGATCACATGTATATGTAGATCACCTACAGCAACAGCTTTAAGGAAAAAAGGTTAAGAAAACGATGTGATTTTCGCAAATTACCAAAAAAAGCTTGCACAATCTGAATGTGTTACGTAATACTTCTTGGACATTGCTATTTTCTGGTCATCTTCATTCAACTAAAAAGTCTCCGTCTATTAATAGGAGTAGACAAAATTTGACTTTTAGTCTCTTGTATGGAAATACCCCAGGAGCCTTTATCACGTTGGTCTTACAGCTCTTCAAAGAAGTCATTTATATTAGGCCTTAGATCTTGGTTATGTATGTATATTAATGTATTTCAAGTATCCATATTTTATACATGTACATACCGAGCAGGAAATGGTAAGCGATGGTAAGTGAAACGATGACTAGATGACTTATAGATTACAACATCAATGAAATTTAACATGCCGTGTCATTGAAAAGTAATGGATTCCCCTATAAATTAATCGATGTTTAAATAATTAAAGATTTCTTTATTTACCACGTAGTATATGAAATGTTTAATTACCAGGTATTAGAAGAAATAATTGATGAAATATGTAGTAATGGTTTTGTAGGGTAGTAGTAGAATAAAATGGGGGATGAAAATTTCTGCGATATTTTCTTTTTATGAGTTCTTTTGTTGTAAACGTTTGACATACATATATCAAGTAGCATAAGATCGACATTTAAAAAACTTTTTTGATAAAAGAACGTTTAAAAGAGAAAGTATCGCAGAAACTTTTTTTGCATGAAATGATCGAAACCAAACATACATATGTACCTAAAAAATAATAATAAATTCTTAAAATAGAATTAAAATAAATAGAAGTATAAAAAATAAAAAATACGTAAGTAGAAGTAGGTACTATTTAATTTTTATTACACATATTTTTTTCCATAATTAAATATAAGAAAAAATATAAGTTTTTATTTTAAAAAAAATTAAGGGTTTTTCAGTTTTTTGATAGATTCTGCTTTGAAGTGCCGTCCTTTTGCCAGTTTGAAGCCTTTTTTTATTTCAGCTATGTATTCTTTCTCTGTATAGCCTTCTCTTGAGAGACATTCTTCAAAAATTAATATAGTGTTAAAATTTTTACAATATAACCCACATCATAGTATACATACCAAATAAAATAGAGTTGAAATGTTTCAGATTTTTGAAACATTTTTTTCCTCTCACTCCATCATAATTGAAATTCAAAAGAACTTTAATTTAAAATTTGTAAGAGATCGTCAAAACATTCTCTTGATGGATTATGTTTATGGGCCCATTTTTTCAAGTTTTTAATTATTGGCAGCTCTGTTTGATTATTTAATTCATTATTTTCGAAATTTTCATTTAAAAATTCTGTTGCATTACAGTTTTCTTTAAAGAGACTCTGACTGTTTTCAGAATTGAAATTATTTCCACTGTACGGACTTTTCCTTGTCACTTTAGAGCTGTTAGGTAGTACATATTTTCCTTTAGTAATATTTTCTATTTCTTGTCGAACAAGTCGTTTTGAATGTCTCTTACTCAACATTTTTCTTCCTTCTAATAAACCAAATATTAACAGAATGTAAACAAAAAACATAGAAAAAAACAATAGGAATTATACATCATTAAAATTTTATAAAAAAATATATCGGTTGTACTTACGAAATTTTCACAAGTACAATAGGAAGAATACCATTACTACCTACTCAATGGACAATGGTATTTATATACCTCTTTTTTTGAAAAAAAAAAAAAAAAAGAAGAAAAAAAAAAGTATTTTTTTAGATGCATTTTTTCTTCTAGGATCAAAAGAATAATGAATGACTAGATATTTGAATGAAATTACGTAAAAAGTAGACCTCAATAAAAATAAAATATAATTATTCCTTTAAAAAAATTACATATATACATATGTACCTCTCGATTTGTAACATATTTCACATATTCTGTTCAAACGATTTTATATACAATAACGTATTTGAAAATAAATGATATTTGTTATTAAAATTGGATTTTTTCTATCTTGTGGAAATTCTTGTATCTCAAAATTTCAGATACATCTTAAAATAGTTTTTCTATTAACCAAATGCTAGCAAAATTAATTCAATTTTGTGCATTGCAAATTAAATTTTTTCTTTTTTAAATTTTATTTCCATCTGGTATAAATTTTAACAATGAAGAAAATTTATATTTTTTAAAAATTCCATTTATGTAAAATCTTCAACGATTTTTAATTTGGGAATATCGGGGGTAACCCTCTGAGAGATAATAGAAAAGCATCTATTTGAATTCAAGAAGTATAAAAATTTTGGTTATAAATAATTTATTTTACTTACCTTTTTTTTATTTAAATTTTGTTCTTCAATAAAATACGTAGAGTAAATTTCACTCACTGCACTGCACTCACTATATGAATTTGTCCTTTAAATTATATTAATAAATTATTTCACCAAAAATATTTATGTATATTGTATTTTTTTTATAAACGTTCTAATAAATGAGGATAAATTACACTCACTATTAATTTGTCCTTGAAAATAAACCAAAAATATTTTTATATCTAATTTTTTTTTCTTATATTGTAGAATAAATTTCATTCGATACACTCACTATGAATTTGTTTTTGAAAATAATTTTTTGTGTTGTAAATACAAAACGCAATACGAACCTGTCCCGAAAATGACTCATTATTTCATAATAGAAGTACAATATAAATATGATATATGTACATACATTATACGTTCGTTTACCTAGTAATGCATCTTTTCATCGACTTTTATAATTTATTTCATCGAAGAACTCATCTATTACCTGTGTAATACTTTATCTTTTTTTCTGATATACTCGTTTATCTAGTAATGCATCTTTTCATCGATTTCCATTTCATCGAAGAACTCATCTATTACCTGTGTAATACATTACCTATTTTCCTGCTGGGTACCTCTCCAGATATTTATTATGTATACTCTTGAAGTACCTACTTTTTTGCCTCCATCATCTTCAAAGTACATAAAAACATTATCCATGTAAACAAAAGATGAAAACTAGAGAAAGTATATTTTTTCACATTGTGTATGTAAAAAAATAGAATGGAGAAAAAAACACTTATTGTCCTTCTTGAAATAAAGAAAAAAAAATTCTTGTTGTACTGAATTGTTTAAAACGTGGCACCAACATCAACAACATTTTTTTTATATACACTCCTATCAATTTTAAATTTTACCTACGCCAATCAATTTTAAGTATCAAAATGTTACATATTGTGACTTTCCAACTTTGAACTCTTATATCTCGGGCTGTAATAGACGGATTTAAGTCAAATAAAATGTAATAGGTCAGAAAATAGTCCAAGAATTAAAATGCATTCTTGTTTTGAGGGTCATGGTACAAAAATCAGAAGGGCCCCATATAAGGGAAAAAAAAGTTTTTTTTCGAAAAATGACTTGTTTTGTATTTTATCCTATAACTTTTGCCCTAGTGAACGGATCTTCACCGTTTAAAATTCATATAAAACTAGAGGCTTCAAGGAATATCCTGGCCAAATTTCAGCTCCCTAGCCCCACGGGAACATACTTTTATAAGGAGTCAAAATATGTAACATTTTGATACTTAAAATTGATTGGCGTGACTTTTTTATTTAGCACCCTGTAACTCGCGTCCTGTTGCAGGGATCTTTTTGGTACCAAAGAGAGTTTTGTAGAAAATGACGAGCCTAACACTGTGCAGAAATTTCAAGTCAATCGGACCACAGGGTTTCGAGATATTTAACTTTGAAAACCGAATTTTGACGAAAACGGTCGAGAATTGATAGGAGTGTTAAAATAAAAAAGAAACAAATTCATAGGTATTTCATTGTGTATCACGATGTCAACGATGATAACAACAATAATGATTAAACTATTGTTATATGTAATATTAGAGTGTTGTAAATTGCGAAGAATATGTATGTACATAATTCCAGAGAAAGGCCAGAAAGAATAATTCATAAGATTATTATATGAAAATTTATAATGAATTGAAAAAATTCATAGGGGTTTTAAAAACGTTTGTTTTTTTTTTCTTTTATCTCTTTTTTAAAATTTTTCAAAGTGGGATTAAGTGTATGATGAAGTATTCATTTTGTTGATAGATAGATTTTATGTTCAACGTATACATATAGGTACGTATTTATTTTTTATCAAACAACTTTAAATTTTCTTCCATAAATTTTTTGATATTGAAAAAGTCAACTTTAAAAAAAACTAAAAAATCATCTTTTTTAAGAAAATGAATAGACAATTGAAGAATGAGCAATGACTATTTTTTTTCGTACTTCGTAATCCGTTGTACGAGTATTATGCATGTTATTGGCATCAATCAACAATAAAAACTTTGTAAAGATGGATTATAACCAAAGTCAATATGAAAGATGAAAATAAATGGACTGCTGGTAATATCCTAGATATACATACACATATGTAAGTAGAAATTGCAAATTTCTAAAATAAAATGATGTTTCTAAGATTTTTTGTATGAAATGAAGAGGATTCTATTTATACATATGTATGCTTCCGATTGCATGAAGAATGCTTCCATTTCCTACTGGGTACGTATACATATACATATATGTACATATGTGTTAAATATTGTTGAGAAACTGCCATTTAATTCGACACCAAATCGATTTCTCTAATTTTTGAATTAAAAAATATTTAACATAAATTGCAATATAAATTTTTTAAAACTTTTAAATTTCTATCTAAAATTTTGATTTTTTGCATAATTACTTCACTATATAATACATTATTAAAAATTCTATAAACACTTAATAAGCTTATAAATTGGAAATTTCCTGTCTTTAGAAATGCATTATAAAATTTAGAATTTTAACATACATATTTCATAGAAATCCAATGTTCTTATACAAATATACATATACATAGTATGTATATACATAAGTACATACTTGTATACCGCATATTCTTCAAAGAAATGAAAATTTCTTTCTTAATAGAGAAAGTTTTTATAAAGTTTTGAAGGCATCCTTCTTTTTGAAGACTTAATGGGGATATAGACACTTCATTTTGTAAATTTGATGCTTAAAATCCGTTTTAAGTATCACAAAATAAATTACTTTTAAATTTAGGTTTTGATATTTTATCAATTTAAAAAAATTAATTTATAAGATACTAAATAGTAATAAATAAGATTTAGTTCAAAATTTATTGAAATGACCTTTAAAGTGAAACGGAGTTGCATTGCGATGCAAGTAGCTATGGTTATGGTTGTGTTTTCTTGCAAAAACAGGATGATGGTAAATTTCATTCAGGGCGAGTATACAAACATACAATAAATAAAAATAAGGTTCATTGTTCCATTATTATTTAGTATGATAGTGAAATTACTAAACAAAAAATATTTGTAGCTTCTCGTGTAGAAGGCGCTAAATTAGAAGACTTGTGGGTTGAAATTAAAGCCAACTATTTTCACATCATTATTTGCTGTCTTTATATCAGACCACAAAGTAGTTTTGAAATATGTATATGACAGTATATTTTCTAATATCTCAGATGTTTTTTTTTAAATAGATATTAAAATAAAGATTTTAGTTTTAGGTGATTTCAATTTACCACAAATCAAATAGCGCTGTCATCCAAAACAAAAATGTATGATTGTGTCTGACTTTACAAGTAAAATTGCTTCATCTTTATTAAATAATATGGCATTTTGTGGATTTGAACAGTTTAATAATGTTCATAATCACAATAACACAATTCTGGATTTAGTATGGTCTGATATTCCATGCAAAGACTTAGAAGTAATTCCTTTTTTATCGCCCGTCTCTTTAAATATAACAATTTTTTTTAGAAAAATCCGTCTTTTATCACAAAGAAATAAAAATGCTTTTAATTTCTATCGTACAATTTTTCAAAAATTAAATGAATTTCTCCATTTTACACTCTTTAGATTTATTAAAGCTTTTGAATCATTTTATAAGATTTTATCGGATAGATACCAAAAACAAGTATGTTCCCAAAAAGCTCTATATATCTAAAACCTATTGTTTTTGGTTATCTCAAGAATTGATTCAAATAATTAAAGTTAAAAATAAATATAGGAAAAAATATCTCAGGTCAAAACTTTACAATGACTATCTAACCTTTTCCGAATGTAGAATAAAACCAAAGTTGCTCATAAAAACTTGTTTCCTAATTATACTAAGGAAGTTGAAAATAATTTGAAAAGTTAACCTAAGAAATTTTGGTCCTTTACAAAAAACTTAAAAATGTCTAATTCATTTTCTTCAGAAATGACAATTAACAAAATATGCTCAAGTGACTCATCTGAAATATGTAATATGTTTTCTGATTATTTCTCATCAGTTTTTTCCCCAAAAAGGTTTAAGGCAGAAGAATTTGAAAGTAAAGACAATAATTTAGAAAATATCAATATTAATTCTTTCTCATCTAATGAAGTTTTGAATCTTTGAAATACTCTCGATACCCGTAAGAGAGCTGGACCTGATGGTATTCCCCACATAATTTTTAAAAAGTGTGCCTCTTCCCTTTGTGTACCAATATCTATACTTTTAAATAAAACTCTAACAAATGCATATTATCCCAAAGTTCTCAAACAATCTTTTATAACGACGATTTTCAAATCAGGCGATAAAAAAATGTAATAAACTACCGTCCTGTGTCTACATCAAATGTACTTGCACTGATTTTTAAAAAATTAATCCATTCAAGGATCTTTCCTCAAATTAAGTCTTTGATTGTGAATCTATAACCATCAATCATTTAACTATATTTGTTGCTGATACAATTCCAAAAAGCTTGGATTCAGGTTTTGAGGTTCACACTATATATACCTACAGACTTTACCAGAACCTTTGATGTTAGATCTTGGTTTCAATATACTGTACCTAATATCATGATTTAAATCCTATCTTGAAGACAGAAAGCATAATATGTTGTTATAAATGGACATAAATCAAAACCAATAATTCCATCTTCTAGGATACCTCAAGGAAAAATATTAGATCATCTTATCTTTCTTTTATATATTAATGATTTACCATCAATGATATCATCTTCATGTCCTTTATATGCGGATGACTTGAAAATATTCAGTCATTTCTTCTATTAATGACTGCATTCAGTTACAAAAGGATCTAAATGTCCTTTGTGAATGGTGTTCCAAAAATAAACTATATTCAAATATGTATTGGAAAATGTTGTCTTTCAGTAGAAAAATTAATCCTACAAATTTTTCCTATTGGATAGGAAAGGAGAAAATTATTAGGAGCAAAAAAAGACGTAATTTGGGTGAGATATTTGACTCAAAATTTCATTTTGACTCACATTTTGAAAACTGTTGCAACAGAGCTTTTAGATCAATAGATTTCACGTTTAGAGTCTGTAAATCATTAAAATCTCCATAATCATTCAACTATCTAATACTATTCCTTAACAAGAAGTATTTTGGAATATGCATCCCTTATATTGAACCCATTTTATTCAGTTTATATCCTAAAACTTGAATCAGTTCAGAAGAAATTCACTCGCATTCTTTTCTACAAATTTAAAAACGCATACATATGTACATATGTATGTTGCTTACGAAAATAGACTTCGTTTTTTCAATATTATTTCCTTAGAAACTCGTCATATCTTTTTATCTAAGCTTTATCTTTACAAAATAGTTAATTCTATAATTGATTGCCTTGATATAGTATCCAAAATAAATTTCAATGTACCGGTATACAGAACAAGAAAGTATATCATATTTTATTTGAAGAAACCTCGAACAAACTTACTCAAGAAATCGCCAATATTCAGATTATTGATAATTCATAATGAAATTTTTAACTCCATTGATTTTTTCAATTTCAGTCCTTTAACCTATAAAAAGCCATTTTTGATGTCATCAAGGATACAATTCAATTTAATATTAATAATTGATATTTATATAATTTTTGCTTTTCTTAACACCCTGCTTTATGTTTATTTTCTTTATTTCTGTAATTAGTTTTGTATCTATAATTCTGTGCCATCATCTAAAACTGAAGGTTCATTACATGTTATTCCAAAAAATAACTTACCGTTTGAAGTAATCCATGTTGATCCTTTGGTTACAACAAGTACTAAAAGGAAACATATTTTAATAGTTGTTGATGGATTCACCAAATTTACAAAACTTTATGCTGTAAAAAGTAGACAATCCCATTAAACAATTTATTATTTAAAAAGTTACTTTTCTCAAAGTACAGTCGCCCTTTAAAATTAGTAAGTGATAGGGGTACATGTTTTACTTCTCAAGAATTTACTGATTTTATGAATGCCAATAACATTAAACAGTCAAACACCACAACTGAGCGTGTAAATCGTATGCACTGATAATGAAAGTACCAATAACTTGGATAAAAATCTTACCCATTAATGCCTTCCGTACTCAAACGAGTACACCTAACACCACTTTAAAATTCTTTGTACTCACTCTGGCTAACGGTTATTACTCATCATTTGTGAAAATTGTAGCGGTTGCTATATTTGTGTCGTTTAATATTATTTAGAAGGAATTCTGTCATAAGTTGTATAAGTTTTAATTAAATTTCTTAAAAGCAAGTGTGTTTCGTTTGGAGGTAAGTTTTTTTAATAATATTTTTAAATATGAACCATAGTTTTTTCTGAAGTAGATTTACATAAAATTGTTGGCAATAATATAGAGAAACACGTGCCATTTTTAATTTTCAAAAATATAAATATTACACGTGGTGTTTTATAAAAAAGTGCACGTGTACTCAATTGAGTACAATGGTCTCTAACATTACTTTTTTTTTCGCTACTCAGAATTTTTGTTTGTGAATAATGGACAAAAAGCAATTTTTTAGCAGTAAAAATGCTTTCAAAGGGCTTGAAGAGACTGTAAATTCAATTTTGAATGAAAATGATGATGATTTATGAATTAAGTGATATGGTTATCATCCCACCGGAACCAGCTGTTGTGACGGATGAAGAATAAGGCCAGGAAGATGATTTGATTACACCCCGTATACAAAAGATGAGACGTCATAACAAAGTAAACGTCACGGATAATAATTGTTTGATGCTAAGCGACCTGACGCAAATATAGGAATGCCAAAATGGAAAAAAATATCAGCCATCATATAGTCGAGTCTTTGAACCAACAGACGCCGTAAATTCCAAAATGACCTACGTGTCCGAGCTAATGAGAGATCTTTCGCCGAATGAAATCTTTGAAAAAATGTTTGGTAAAGAGATTTTAGATCACAAAGTCGAACAAACAAAGCTATATGCTGAGCAAAATAATAGACATAATTTCGAAACAAACAGGAACAAATTGGAATTTTACTGGAATTTTATTGGAATTTTACTTCTGACAGGTTGCCAGTTGCCACGCGAAAGACTCTACTGGGCTCTTGATGAGGATGTTGGTGTGTATATTGTTGCAAAATGTACATACTATTGTGATCAAAAAGTAAGGTGAATTTTTCATTTAAATTTCAAAGGTACTATAAAATCATGAAATTTTTTTTTGTGGGTTAGTAGCACTGTCTTTGACATCTATACAGAGTTTCATGTCAACATAGTATTCAATTGCTGCAGAGCTATACGTGTTTTTGTAAACATAAAAAAGTGAGTTTTTCGATTTTTACTATGTCTGATTTTGTTGAGCAAAGAATTTTTGCGTTACATTTTGTTTGCGGAATGAATATTCTGCCGCGGAAACGTTGAGGCTGTTGTAGCAGTAATTTTCCATATAATGAAGTTTGACTAGACTTTAAAAAAAAAACCCTCATTTGTCCCCTTCGAATTTTTTATATTTGGTTGGGCTTGAGGTTTTCTAGAAGCCCGTTTTTATTTAGCTGCCAGGACATAGGACTGATCTTGTGAATGTGTTGAAGGAAGTGACGAAAAGTCCTTCTCGACCTTTTGAAATAAAAAATGCCTTTGAATATTCGTCGAAATTTCCTATACCTTACACTCCAGAGGAAGCGCTTGCATTCATTTTAGATAATAACTTGAGTAAGCGGCAATATATGAATATTGGTCTGGGAGCAAAAATAAGAAACTGTGACATATATCCTCCACACAGCTCAATCATGAAAGCAAAATCCAATTGCAGAGTTGAAGAATTATTTGCATCTGATACACAAGTTCGAGTTCCATTAAACAAACTTTTAGAACACACTTGTAGGAGAATTGCTAGCATTCAAGAAGAAGTAATAAGAAATAAACTGAATTCTATTTAGCTACGGTTTTGATGGAAGTTCTGGGCATTCAGTATATAACCAACAATATCTGAATCCTGAGACATCCCTAGATTCCGATTCACACTTATTTGCCCTCACTGTAGTTCCTCTGCGATTTATCACAACCGATGGCTGTATTTTGTGGAATAATCAGACCCCATAATCTTGTCGCTACTGTAGACCTTTAAAATTAGAGTTTTTTAAAGAATCTAAAGACGTTATATTGAAAGAGAAAGATGATTTAGAAGAAGAAATAGAAGCACTACAAGATTTTGTAATTGATATTCCAGAAAACAAAACCTTGAAAATTCAGTATAAATTATATCTTACGATTATAGATGGAAAAGTTTTAAATTATATTACTGGAGCAAATTCCTTTCAAAAATGCCCAATTTGTGAAGCAACGCCAAAAGATTTCCTAGAAACCAAAGAGTTTAAATCGGAAAAGTTTCGTCCAAAATCTGAGAAGACACTTCAACATGTCATTAATCCATTGCATTCATGGATTAGATTTTTTGAGTGCTTGTTACACGTTTCCTATAGACTGAAAATAAAGCAATGGCAAATACGAGGAGCTGAAAATTAAAACAAACTAGAAGAGAGAAAAAGAATCAATCGGAAGCGTTTTTGGGATCTTATGCAATTACATGTGGATAAGCCTAAAATAGATGAACTATTTTCGCAAGTGACGAGTATCGACCAATCTATAATAAATAACTTTAGAACCATTTTAATAGCTTTATCTTTATCCACTGGACATAGAAAAATTTGAAAACAGCTGCATCTTTTATGCAGAAGTATCCATGGAATCTTATGACTCCAACTGTCCACACAGTACTTATTCACTCCAAACAAATTTTAGAAAAATCTGTATTGCCAATTGGATATTTTGGAGAAGATGCTGCAGAATTGAGAAACAAATTTTATAAACAAGATAGATTAAGGCCAATCAAGACACAACAGTCGAATAAATAATATCAAGTGTTAGCTTAAAAACTAGAGTAAATAGTCAATACAAACAAGCACTGCTTTTTGAAGTATATAGCCTACTGTTGGCTCCTGAACCCGTGACATCAACGTCATCTGTAGAAAGACAAATAACTTTTGAATATATGGGAAAAGAAAATAGCTACAACGAGAATTTAAGTGAATTACATTTGGATTTCCTAGATAATGAATATTAATAAGTATTTTGTATTGTTTTTTAAATAAAATAATATTTATTTTAATTTTATTTTCTGCTAAATTTTTATTTTTTATGTACAAACAAAAGCTGTAATCTTTTACTAAATCACTCACTTTTAAAATACTTGCATTATGTTGTTTTTTTTAAAAGTTCATATGACTTGTAATAAACTTTTTTTAAGATGAATTTTGTTTTTCAATTATATTTATCATTTTTCAGAAGAACAATCGATCGTTTTCAATTTTTTTAATTATGGCCACTTTTTTCTTAATTTGGAACTACTGGCACTGTGAGATTTCGAGATATCAGGCATATTATAGTGAAAAACATGCCAAAAAATCCATCAAAATAGGAATGTCTCCATATATTAATTGAAAAATGTCCAGTTTTGTGCACATTTTTCACCATAAAATGATTTATAACTCGAAAACTATTTACTTTTCAATAAAAATAATGAGATTAGGCTTTAATTTTCTGAAATAAAAAGTAGGTTAATTTAGGCTTTTTTCTAGCAAAAAATTGGGTGAAAATTGGCAAATTTTTGCATTTGAACACTTATAACTCCTGAACCGTAAAAGATACAGAGCTAATACAGAGCAATTATGAAAGGGCAAAAGATTTTCTCCACTTTATTCTAAAAAGTTAAGGGCACATAATGTACCCTTCGAAAGTTATAGGGCATTTTCTGAAAAAAGTGCAAAAAAAAGGATGTATTATACAAATTTGGTGAAACCCTGTATTTTTTTTTTAAGTTTATATGACTTTTTTTAAGACGAATTTTGGTTTTTTAATCATATTTATCATTATTCAAAATAACTCAATTTTTTTTGATTTTTATAATTTTGGCCACTTTTTTGGAGTTTGGGACCATTGTGCGCTGGAAAGACAACAGTGTGTGTACTACCGCTACCAATTATGACACAATTGAGCCACTTGGGAAAGTGAAGAGATGGTGCACAGACACGAAAGAATAAGTAGATGTGGATAATCCACATGTCTTACGGAATTACAATAAGGGAATGGGTCGAGTTCGCCAAATAGACCAATCAGTTGCACTATATAGTAGAGTAGCCATCCGTGGCAAAAAGTGGTGGTGACTGGTGGGTCATATTTACTTATTTGCTATATTTGGCGGTTTCAAATGCATGTCGCATCCATGTAATTGCGAAGAATAACCCACTAGATCAGCATGCTTTCAGAAGAAGCATAGCAAGGACTTACCTACATCAGAATCAGACTTCATCTTCAAGAACCAGACACTCGTCAGCTCATCTCGATGTTTTACCCCGAAATAATAATGGACATATCACATAATCCGAAAAAATTGGAAAAACAACTAAGATGTGTTATGTGTCACTCGCGGATAAGATGGCAGTGTGAGAGGTGCAATGTTACTTTATGTATTGAAAAACCTTGCTTCCAAAATTTTCATAGCTAAGTTGCCAGTGTACTCATCCGAGTACACCATCATAAAAGCTAATACATAATTTCATTTTTTTTAAATTGAATTTTCTGTTTATTTGACATAGCTATGTTATAAAGAAAAATAAAGTTGTGTTTATTTAATATCGCTGGTTTTACTATTGGTATTAATAGTAGAATTTACTCTTAATAACACCTGTAATCGTAGTATAAGTTACAGCCCAAGATGTCTAAAATGTCTGTGATAAAATCCTCAAATACCTTTTTAAAAATCTAAAAAATGAAAGAGATCTACAGAATGCTCGGCACTGAAGTATGCAGTTTGATAACTGCTTACTGACCATAAGCAAGTACATAAAACCAACTACAAAAATATCACTACCTGCCCTGTCATACGAATAAATTCGTTCTCCACCAACGAATTAAGTGGTTCGCATTCCACTTTAAATTATAGGTGTATTGCATATATGTATGTATGATAGAAAAACTAATACTGTTGTCTGAATTTTTGTTAATATCTTTTCTGGTAGTCTTTTTTTAGAAACAAATAATTTCTTTCTGCTTAACATAAATACCTATAAATATATCTAGTACTTACATACATACATATATGTATATAAAGGTATTAAAATGATGGATTCTTTTGTTTTGCTATGAATGATTTATTGATTCCAATTTTTCTTGTTTTTTGTTATTGAGACATTATATTTTGTAGGGAAATTAAGTCGAACGGAAATTCATGGTGAATTATTTTCAAACCAATTGAAAAAAAACCTACAATAGAATCAATAGAAAGAAAATATTGAAAAATATTCTTTTTTTAAAAGTGAAATCATGCATAAATAAAAAACAAAACATATTTTGCTTTTAAATGTAATTTTTAACAATAAACCCTAGAACAAAATATAAAGTTTAACAAGAAAGTATGATATAATAAAACATAATATAACTTTTGAAACCATCATTTAAAATTTTGTTTTAATAACAAAACTAAAAATTAATGGCACAAGTAAATTTGTCACATTTTTCAATTTATGTCCAAATTATATTACCTTCAAATAAAATTCAATTACTACGGATTTTTTCTTTCTAAATATACAAAAAAATGCACTAATAAACTGTGTCATAGAATAATTATAAAAACGAAGAATACATATTATACATATTATGTATACAACATGCAAATTTTAAATTATAGCCTAAATTTTTATTTAGATTTAATAGATATCAAACTTAATGTTTTTAGATGAAATGTACAAATTTACATGGTTTATGAATGTATGTGTATACATGTATATACATATTTTATATTATCTCATGTTACATCATATATTATCTATTATACACATATTAAATTGGTTTGTTTAAATTTAGGCTCGTTGCCAAATATAATGACAACGCATTCATCACTCAAATTGAGTTAATAACATAAATGATAAAATACGAATATTATACCATGTAGTATGTAAATTATAGCATATACACATGTACATACGTATGTATACGTATATACTATACTTTATTTTATACTATACTTTATGTATGTATATTAAATAATTTTAATGAAAATAAACCATTACTTAAAATATTTTATGTAATACACATAGTTATAGTCTATACATAATTCTCAATTTTATGTAATTGAAAATTTGTATCGTTCTAATAAGAAAAATCTTTATTATCATAATATGAAATAATATGTTGTTTTTTTAGGCGTAAAGTTGTATTACAGATAAAATTTATATCTATGGATAAACGAAGTAATTTGATGAAATTATTTATGGGATTGAAAATTTTATGAAAATATTTTTTTTTTTTTTTAGTGATTTTGAAGATAATCTGAATTTGACGAATGAAGATGTATTAGGTGAATGTGTTTTTGTTTATAGTCTTCAAATTTATTACAGAATTATTTACATATTATGTTGTGGTTAAAATTGTGAAAGATTTATTATGTCTGTTGGATTTTGTTGTTTTTATCTTTTATTTTGAAAGACAGTTATTTTTTATGAACTACAAACTTAGAACATTGCTTTAATTAATTTTAATGTTTTCAAAAATAAAGATTTCAATACATTTTTAATAATCAAACTTTTGTTTTTCATTCAATTTCATAAATTTATTTTTTTTTTATTCCAAAAACAAATGGCTTTGGTTGAGTATTTTGTAGAAGATTTGAAAACAATTTTACTTTTTTAAATTTGGTATTAAATTATTTTATGATATGATAATGGCGACAAACCTTTCCGTTTTGGATCATTGAGCTTCCATTTCTGTACTCAATTTACGTATACTTTATTCTTGTGTTTATTCCAAGTTTTCCAATATATCTGAACTTTCTTTGTCTTGAATTCATGAAAGTTTTCAATTTTGTTTTAGTTTTTTTCATAAAACATATATACATACATACAAAAATGTCTCTATGCTCTTTATAAAAATAACGCAAGCGCAATTTTAGAATTCTGTTTTTAACTATTTTCAACGTGTACCAACGTATCATGTTCCTGCAAGAAAAAAGAAGAAGGGAACTTGTGGTTAAATATTTCAAAAAATATTTCTATGGTGACAATTAAAAAAATATAAGTTCATTTGTTTTTAGAGAAATTTCTAAAAATTTCTATAAGAAAAAAAATTTGATATTTTTGAAATTTGTTGTGTTTCATCAATTTGTCTCGTAAATATAAAAAATTCATAATAAAATTAAGCATTATATTCGTACTTATCTATTATTATTACTACACATTTTTTGACATTGATATCTTTTGTAAAATTTTTTACAATTACAATTTTTTTCTCGTAAATTATTATGGATGACATTTTTAACATTTTTCAGTGTCAGAAACAATAATGTCGTATATGTATGTGTGTTAATTAAATATTGCTAATTTCGAGTTTTTCTTTAAATATTTTACATTTCTCTTTTTCAAAGTGTATGTAAAATGAAATTTCCATTTGTTTTTCTTATTCTACGTATCTTATTTTTGTATCATTTTACATAGCAACTAAGGCATCAATTTAAAAGTATAAAAATTAATATAAAAATGTAATTTTGATTTTTTTTTCCCTTATGTCACGTGTTTTTATTTATTATGTATTAAGTTTATTCCTTGAAGCTGTTTTGTGAAAATCTCTCCAAAGGGAAAAATGAATTTTATCTTTCAATATACATACATATGTATATAATATTGCATGTTTCACACATATATTTTGTATTTTAAGGAGGAATATTGAATATTTCGATTAATTTATGCGCCCTAAGGGTGAAAATCAATGATCTTATATTCCTGTTAACATACGTACAGTAAATATTTATTACATTTTTTTCTTATAAATTTTTTTCCTATAATATATGATTAGAATCATATTTTAATCTATATAAATTATATATACATATGTATATTTACTACTCTTATACTTTTTAAACAATTTATCTTGAATTAAAACTGAATCATGACACTTAAATTAATTGTCCTTATATCATTATTATCAAAAATTCATACTTACTTAATTTGAGAAAAAAATTCTTTTATTTGCAGAGATTAAATTAAATTTTTATTCTTCATTCACTTATGATTTTTTTTTATTTCTCCTTCAACATCAAATGTTCATTTTTCATACAATATAGAAATCGTATAACAATATGTCTTCATTTATTAAAAAAATAATTTGTGCAAAATGATCATTTTTAATCTAAGAGAAACATAAACGTTTTTTTTCCACTTGCTATTTTATTTTTCTTTATTCTTTTATATTTTACAGCTTCGTAAAATACAATACAATTCACATCGACTATAAATACATATAAAGAAAACGTCATTTGCAGAAATAAATAAACTTTACACTAACACTCTACGGGATATGCTTTTCATTATAAGTTAGAAATTATATTATTGTATATTATCGAAATCATATTAACAAATGTTTAACATGAACCAACAAGTGAAATAATTGATAAATAAAATCGAAAAAGTGAAAAAGGAAATTAAAAGCACGTATTTGTAAGAATAGGGAAAAAATTTAAATTATTTATAGATAGTCCAGAAATAGGTATAGCGAAATTTAACAATTGAAAAAGTGGTAACATTTTTTTGTTACTACAGTCTCTAATCTAAATATTTTATTTCACAAAAGTTACTTACATTTATTGTATGTATAAAATTAGAAGGATTCAAATTATCATGCTTCAAAAATTCTTAACTACTTCTTTTTCCTGTTATTATTCAACTTTTACAAGATTTATTTTTTTAAAGAAACTTTTTAAAACTATGGTAAGTTTTTTTCAAACACGTTATATTTTTTTCCTTTAAATTTTCGCTATGTAGTTACTGTGAATTTATGATTTTGATTTACTTCAAACTTTTAGAATTCCAAGTATAGAAAAAAATTAAAAAAATTCAATTTCTTTATCTTCTGTGCCAAATTAATCTTTTCCAAAAATTTTTATGATGAAGTTGTTTTAAAATTGTTGGTTTTTTTTTTCTTCTTTCATATCTATAATTGAGATAATATATGTAAACAGGCAAATAAAAAGTACTGAACTATGACCAATTTGCAATTAAAGGTCGAATATAACTATTTTATTGAGCAACTGGATTTTCAAGAGAAAAATTCTGTACTAACACACAGTGTTTATTCATTTAGTTTTTTCTTTTCTTTATATTTCAAACTTTTGCATTTTTTAAGTCATTTTATAAAAATAGTAAAAGAATTTTATTAAAGTTTCACATAAACATAGACCTATGATATTTCTAAAATTTCATAAATGTTTTTCTATGGATTAAAAAAAAATAATGTTGTTTTTAAATTATATTATTTCACTTTTAACAAAATTAATTCTTTATTAAAATATACTTCTTTTTGCCTTGCAAAATGTCAACTACCTTAGAGAATTTAGCATTTTTTTAATTTAATTTCGTAAATTCTTCATAACATTTAAAATAGTTAATAGTCTTAAATTCTGCATAAGATTCTTTAAAGGTATTAGTAATTTTCTTTTCTATGTAATGAAAAATAAAATATTTTTATGAAACTTTATTAAAATTTTCACAAAACTAAAATTAAGTGTGAATATTTTCTATCTTTACAATACAGAACAATATATCAAAATTTTCTAAATTTTCTCTTACTATATATATGTACACAAAAGTTTTAATCATATCATGCATAATATAAATTTTATACATGACTTTGCAAAAATTGTATAACAAAATTAGTAAGTGTTTCAAATATATATATTTTTTTTACTCTATTATTTTTCAACAATTTTTCAAAAATTTTTCATATAGCACAGAAAATGAAAGAGAACTGAAAATAAAAAAGGTTTGAATTTCCTATTTTAATAAAAAAAATTTTAAATTATCACGCCTCAAGAAATTTAACTTAAACTTTCATAACTATATGGTATGTCCAGATACAGAAAGAAAAAATATATAACTTTAGACATGTTTTGAAAACTTTCTCTCTAGAAAAATGAAATACGAAAAATAAAACTTGAAAAAAAATTGTTAGTATACAAGTTGAAAAAAAAATTCTTATATTATTTTTTAAAAACTTCTATATTTTTCTATTTTTAAAATAAAATAAAAAAAGGGTGAGATACACTTTTTTCATCTTATTATAAGTGTTAAAAAGTTTTCAGTTCGTATATTATTCTGTTTAAATTTTTTTCTTGAATAAACTCTGATGAATTTCCAATGAAATAAGAAAACAAAGTTTCGATTAGATCTGTGTATTTTATTGTGTGTTTTCTTATTATTTGTCCTGTTTTAAAGATCTAAATAAATTTAAAAAAAAAAAAAAAGAATTTTAAAAAGCACTTTTATTTTAGTGTATTATTTTTTCAGTTAAGCAAGATTATTATTATTATTTGTTTTTTTGTATACTTACTTATAATGCCAAATAATTTCAATAAAGTATACAGACCGTTTTTGTTTGTAATACAATTTGAAATTTTATTTAAATTAATGTACATATATAATTTAAATTGTAAAAATATATATATTTTCAAATTATTCTCCTATAATTAGAAAATTAGTATTGTTTGTTTAACTAAATGACTAATTATTATACAAAAATCGATTTTCTTCATTGATATATCCATAGAATAGCACAAATTAATTATAATAAGTAATAACTGTGTAATTGAAAATTTTCTATTATATATAAAATTCTAATAGGTATACTCAGATATAATAATTAGAGAATATATTTGTTTTAGAGAATAAATGATAAAATTCAAAAAGTTCATTATTATGATATAACTTTTCAATTTTAATACTTAATTTTAGAATTGAAATAGAAAGCTTTTAATTATGTAATTTGTAACACAATAACAAAAGCAATTAAAATAAATTTTCTCTGTAAATATGAATTTTATTATGAAATTAAAATTTTACATTTTTGATTCAGATAAGAAATAATTTAAATAAGAATGTTGGTAATCATACAAAATACGTTTTAATGATCTTTAAAATTATCCAAAATTAAATTTATTTCAAAATAAAATTCCTATAAATTAATTTATTAATATTTATTTATTTTTTCTTATAATTTATAACATAAAACAACTGATGATAACATTTTTTTTTTTAAATCGTTCAATGGTATTTAAATGTTTTGTGAAAGTTTTATAATTCATAGTAGGTACTTTTTTTTTTCTTCAAGAATGAAAACAAAAGGATACTTGAAGTCTTGTAATAATTTTAATTGTAATACCATCATATTTTTCGTCCTTTTTAAAACTCATTATTCCTCCAACATAAAATTTACATATTTTATACCTTTAATACCGTCACTGCGGTAAAATATACAGCAGTGTCTATGATTGCATTATTTTATTCATAAAAAGATAAAAGGAATAAAGGATAAAAAAAAACAGTCTAGATTTTGAAAATTTCACTATTTGCATACATGTACGAGTACATAATATAGGTATTTATCTCATATACAGAAATTGTACAAGAAAGAAAATTTAGTTCATTCACCTGACATACAAGGAGATTAATGTAAGAAATGTGTTTTGAATTTTGTTAAAAAGAATAATACCAAAAAAAAAAAGAGCGTCTTTGAATCGTTGATTTATCTTTATTAGTACCAACAGAATTTTAATTTTTTACTATTATTATTTTGTTAAACTTAAAATTCAAACAAAAATTAGATTCAAAATTACATGTGCTATTATTTTTGAAATAAATGAAACTAATTACCAATTTGAAATAATGTCAAGTACAACATTAAAAATATCTTTATCTAATACATATGTATATGTATGTAAGATTGCTACTTTTATAAATATGCTAAGGACATAATAAATTTTTATATACATATGATATAAAATATAATTTATACACATTATTTGTATATGAAATCCAGGTGACTGATTTTCTCTTTATTATAATTTTAAACTATATATCTAAGTGAAAAATATATATACATAGTATATGTACTAAAAAATATTAATAGAATAATTCACTTTCATCATGCAACAAATCTCTTAATAACTTTTCACTTTAGATTTAATAAAAAGGTTCAAGGTTTATATGAAAAAAAAACTTTTGCTTTTAGTCTATTCAAAATAAAAATACAAACGACGAAAACAACATAATGATATTGTTTTGAATCTCACATAAATTCGAGACAACTAAATGGCAAAGTTGGTTTATAAACGTGAAAACGTATGAAATTTTAAATTATAATTTTGTTTAGTGAAACTTTTGATGAGCAAATTTTTTTTTTTCAAAAGTTAAAAAAAAACTTCATACACCCAAGTTATCCTCTTGAAAATAAAATAATCCATTATTTTGTGTGTGACATTAGATAAGCACAAATGTGGATAATAAATCCCTCATGAATAGCTTCGAAAATAATCATCTGAAACTATTTTAATAATTCATTTGTTTTTTTTTCTAATTTAAAAGTTGAAAAAAAAAAACAGTTGTTCATTGTCAAAGTTAAATTACAAAATATGTATAATTCACTTCAGGTTTGAGTTGTTTGTATCATATTTATAGAAAATAAGGTACAATAAATTATAAAATCTTTTTCTATGTTAAAAACAATATACTTTCACAATTCATCAAAAATTAATGGGAATTGAACAAAAAATGCTTATTTTACAATTTTCCAGTTTCCGTTATCATTATTTAAATTGATTTTTAATTTGCCACCAGTGAAATTTTTTAATTCTTTTGTAAGTATTTTCGTCTAATTTTTTTCTTTTTATTTTCATTTTTTTTACTATCTGGGGTTTTTTTTTATCTAGAAAATATTTCTTGAGTGGTAAACTGTATACAGTATTAATTTAAGTCCATTTAATGCAAAAAAATAAAAAATACCTTTTGTGTACAAATTAGACCATTGTCTTGATTATTATTATTATATAATACACATTTCTTGCTAAATCCCCTTAAGGGATTTGTAAATTTTCTATGTTGCTTTAATTCGTCTTCATTCTCTCATGAGAAAGGTATTTCATTTCGACTAATTAGAACATTAATTACTGAGACTTTTTATATAATGTAGATTTGTGTATATGTATAACATTGCACAATTTATTCTAGCATGGTCTGTTTTTCCTTATTTCTGTATAGAATGTGAAAAGAACAAAAGAATATATTTTCTATAATAGTTGAAAAATACTAATTCTGTGCATTGTATATTAAATAAATTTTGTGTAAAATAATTACATTTTCCATAAGTAAAATACGATATAAAAATCATAATATCAAAATATCCTGAAATTAAAGATTATGTAAAATAAATTTCAAGTTTATACATAAAAAATTTAAATTAAATGAAATTTGAATAGTCCTTGTACTAGTACTCCTACTAAATTTTTATAATGTAGTATAATTTAACTATACACCAGATGACTTAATCATTTTCTCATGTTATTTTTCTCATTGTTTTTATTTTACACTTGCAACATTTAATTTTTGTACATATTCATTAAACGTCTATCAACAGGTAATTACTGTTTTTACCTTTTAGACTTTTAGTGTGACATCGTAACATGTTTCTTGTCACTAATCCATTAATCACGTTTAATGACTTATAATTATATACTTTTGAAGATGTCACACCTTTTAAAATTAAGTAAGTAAATTTTTCTAAAATAATTAAATTAAAAACAATTTGTGTTTGATGAAAGTGGAAAATATTTATTTTTAAATATGTTTTATTTATTTTTAAAATTGCAAATTACAATACTAATTCGTAGAGAATACAGAAGTTTGAATATTATTCAAGCTAGTAAAAGTTATTTATTTCATAACATATTCGAATAGAATGCAAAATGTTGGATTTTAACTAATCACTTTGATGTGATTTTTTTTAGAAAACCAAGAAAAGATTTGCCATTACATCTTTTAACAAAAATATAAAAATAATTAAACATTTCAACAAGCTTCATTAAAACATTTTATTTTCAAGAACTTAAAAAGTGACTGTAAATATTTTTTTAATTAAAATTTTTCATATTAATTATGAAATAAATAAAGATTTTAAATAGAAGTATACTTCATTATCACATATTTATTTTAACCGCTTTTTATAGAGGAAAAATTGATTAATTAAATAATGTTAAAGTGCATGTCTTGAATGATGTTATATCATCTATCAAACACACTTTTAATTAAATTTCTGATTAAAATATTGTAAGAACTTGACTCTAAAAATAATAATGAATGATTTTATTAGAAATTCAATTTTACATAGTATGAAAAAAATAATCATGCAATTAACTTTTTTTTCTTCGTATTTTGAAATAATTCCATTACAAAAAATTATTGTTATGTCAAAAAAAATTAGATTAATTGTTTTGTTCGAATGATAAAATTTTTCTTAAAATTCATTGTAAGATTTTCTTCAAATAATTTTCTTTTTTACATAAAGATTTTATCTGTTTGTCATGTTTAAAACTCGTAAGGCATTTTATTCATACAGAATTCTTAACAAAACATGAAAAAAAAAAACAATATATGCAAGAAATAAAAATAAGAAATAAAAATAACAAACTTATTTTCAAGGAAATGAGAAAAGTTTAAGGAATAGGAGAAAAGAATAAAATAAATTGTCTTGAGTAAGGAAATGAAGATGTTGAGATTATTCGCACTTGAAATGATTTTAAAAAGTAAAGTGGAAATACCTATAAAATTACGGTGATTCAAATGGAGTTTAAATAAGAACTAACAACAACAACAAAAAAACAAAAAATAAATAAATATTTTAAAACAAAATAAACTAAAACGATATTATTTTGATAATTTATCTTGATTTTATAATAAGATTCCTTTAAACTTATCATATTTTTTATGTCCATATAAGAGTGAGTATCAACGTGAAAATAATCATATTTTATCTTACATTAATTTTTGTCATAATATAATGATAAACATTTCCTCAATTTTGAAAAAAAAAAAAAAAAAAAAAAAAAAATTGTTTTTTCTAAAAGCATGGGCGCCATTTTGTCTCAATCGAAAAAAAAAAAATGTTTACGAAATTTATTTTTGTAAGTATATGATGTTAAAAACAAAATATAATAAATAAAATTTCATTTCACTCGACATCTATCGTCTACGCTCCTATGATAGACGTGGAAAAAATTGTCTGACTTTTCTGCAGAAGTTTTACTTACATATATAAAAAGCTTATTTTTGTTCCTTTTTTTACAATCGCATGTTGTTGTAGAAGTTTTCACATCATATACATATGTATATGTAGTATATAATAGCTCTTTATCAGTGTCTTTTATTTTGTTTTTAATTCCATACAAGTCAATTTAATTTTTTTTTTATTTTGTGCTGAAATATAAATTATAAATAAATGAAATTAGGAAAGTTAGAAAGTTTACAAGATAAAAATATTTTTTGTTGTTAAACAGTTACAAATTTTAAAGGATCTTTCGTTTGAATTTAATTTTTCTTCTTTTAAATTAAAAAAAAAAAAAGAGTAAATTCTAACTTCAAATTTATCAACTAAATATGTTTATAATTTAAAAGTACTCATCTTTTTAAAATGGAAATTGTAAACACCACTATGTTGATTATACATATGTAGATGTTGTTTGGTGAATACATATTTTGCTTTGAATTTTAAATTTTTAAAGTTAGAAAAATGAAATATTTTCACTTCCACTTGAACTTATATCGACCATTCCACGCGGACTGTAACATCAAACCTAAAAATTTTTTTTCGATAAATTTAGAATAAATAGGGTAAATATTTATCCAGGTAGTTTACTTCACTACTATTATATAATATACTTTTATTATCAACACTTGTGTTTTTTTAAAAATCACGTACGTAAACATAACACACACATCACATCTACCATTAATGTGTTTAGATGTAGTGTTTTTGAGTTGAAATAAATAGTTACCAAATGCATTTTATGACAAATAGTACAGCGTTGTTTTATCTTTATAACGTGTATTATCAAAAAGAAATACTAATAAACTACTTAAAAAAAATAATTTTTGTTTTTAATTTTATTATTTTCTTCTTATTTTATAAAATCAATTTGGTATTTTTCAATTGTCCCGTCCATCATGTCCGTCTGTCATACGCACTTGGCAAACATAATTTGTTATATCTTAGGTTGCGCGAGTTAGAGAAATAAGAAATTTCTGTCGTAGTTCGCTAAGAATACCACCTAAAAATTTACCATGAAACAGGAGATGTGAAGTAATATACTTTGGATAAAATTAATGTTGCATTTATGACTGTTAAATACGAGTGTCATTTCATGTCCCGTCCGTTATAGTTACTTATCGCCGTATAAAATTAAAACAAGAGTTCTTGGAAAACATCTTCTTTTTCGGTTTGGTAGGTTTTTAGGTGGATCATTAGTTTTCTACATTTAACCAGAATATATTTGAACTATATAAACGTAAAAGCAAAATGATTAAAAAAAATTTGCTTCAATGTCCCGTCCGTCATGCATGGAATGGTCGATATACATATGTATGTAATACATTTTTAAAAATAAAATTTAAGAAAAAAAAAACAAATTTAATATTTTTAATAAAGATTTATAAAATCCATTTTTTATTACTTCGTATAAATCAAAATTTTCTTTCTTTCAATTACAAAATCTTTCATGACTTTTAATCTTAAACAGAAGTATCAAAAAACAAGAAAAACACTAATTCATAAATCCTGTAATTAAATTCCAAATTAATTTTCCTCATTTCTTTTTTCTCTTCCTATAATATGCTTGTATTTATAGTTTATGAGTCTACAGCTTAGTGTCATAAAAATCTAGTAGAAGGGAAATTTATACCATACACAAAAATCATTCATTTTACGTTACAGGTAATTTAAGTTTTTTTTTAAAAAAAAAAAAACAGCAGATTTTCAATTAAAAATTAATTAATCATTCCTATTGACATTTGTAAACGTAATTTCTGTTTTTCGTTGTTTTTTTTTTTTCAAGTTTTACAAAGTTTCAAAAAAAAAAGTAAATTAGATTTTTAATTTAATAAGAATTAAATATTGAAAATTAAATTTATGGAGAAAAGCATAGTACGAAAATCCTTCACAAAAAAAACATTTTTTCTTAAAATTCTCATAACTGAAAATGACAATCAATTATGTAAATTTATTATGTATAATATGTAACCTCTGATATATACATAACTGTATATTAAATGAATACATGAAAATAAAGAAGCAAATAATTATTACAAAAATAATTTTATATTTCATTTAAGTATATGTGATATTTATATTTAACATTAATTTTCATTAATTACTTTTACACAAAAAAAAAAAAAAAGATTGTAATAAAAACACACACGAGATAGGTGTACTATATAGGTATGTATTATGTATGTATGTGTATCCGAATTTGTACAAAAATATGGATGAGTTTTAATTGAAAAATTGTTTATTTAACGTAAAAAGTAATTTCATGACGCGTCGTTTTTTCATTAGATTTTAAGTGGGTGTCTATAATAATTGATTTTTATGTTACTTACTCAATTAGTCGGTTTTGTTATTTTTCATTTTATCATAAACATAAATATTAGCTTATGATTTTATATCTTTTGGTTATAATAATCTTTGGAGTAAATTTAATTTTGTGATTAGATAAAATTATAAGAAGTATTTTTACTTCTATCAAATATCAAATTTTATTTTATTAGAATTTGAGTATTCAAATAGTCAAACCAAAGTAAAAAACTAAACTAAAAGGCTTTCAAAAAATAAAAGTGTCTAATCTTATTTGATTTTTTTTTTCTCCACACAGATTATTCTTTATTTCATCCATTTCAACTGAATTGCTTTGAAGTATTTTTTTATATTTTATAATATTTTTCGTATAGCTTTTGGCGAGCATCGTATTAATTAAATTTTCATTTATTGTTCATAATTTTAAATCACTAAAACAAGAGAATCCATATTGCTTTTTCAACCATATTCTTTCATTTATAATTTATTATCGCTTCAAAAAAAATCTCGTAATCATCATTTAACACATAAAACAACATGTAATTAATGAGCTTTGATTACAAATAACTTCGATATGAAATGATGATATAAGTTGATAACTATAACATGTTATCTATATCTATGTATAACACAATACAAAGAAATGACATGTGAATTTTACAAAACAACATAGTCTTTTTTTTTTTAAATTTTTTTCGTTTTCTTTGAACTTTATATTTAAACACAGCACATCTTTCATATCATTCATTAATTTATTATTGATTGACAACAAAAAACAAAAAAACTAAAAATAAAGACGTACATAGGTATACATATGTATGTACATATAAAATTAAATTTTGCATTATAATTATTGTTGAATTTTTCTATTGTGTTGTATACTACATATATTGATTTATTGTAATTACAAAAGATAATATTTAAACATAATTTAATTAGGATTTTATAAATCTTATACTCGTATGGTATAACATGTCAATGGTGTTTTGTTAATGTCAATCAATTTATATTGTTACATTTATTTCTAATTTGAAAGAGGTTTTTTTATTTTGGCATTTTTCATTTAAAATTAATGCTTTTTTATTAATTTAAAAAAGAATATGGTTTATGGATAAAATTTTAATCAATTGATTGTCTATTATGTGGTTATAAAAATAGTAAATAAATAATTATTTCCCCTTATCACTTAATTTAAATTCTATAACATAATTCGAAATAAGGATATTTTTTATTTATTTTAAGTATATTTTTTTTTTTACAACTTTACTATAACCTTCTGTTGTTTGAATAAAAATGATTATTTAAAACACAAATCACGTAAATGCATACAGGAAGAACTCTTATACATATACATATTTATGTATGTAAATTTCTATGTGAATTTCTTTTTTTTAAATGTAGTTTTGTTTTTTCAAAAATTTATTGTAGAAATTGTCTCAGTGAACTGACCAAATTTATTTTTACCTTTTGTGATTATGTTTCTATCGTGATTTCGTTCATATAATGATCTAAAGCAATTAAATCAGAGTACCAAATACATATTACATATTTCAAGGATAAGATATGTACAAAAATTATACAATCAAACAAGTAATTCGCTCAAAATAAAAAAAAACTTACATTTGCTGCAAATGTAATAAAATGTCCTTTATTTGGATGATTAGTTTTGAAACCTAAATCTAACATTCTTATACATTTATCATGATCAATCGAAACATTATTTGAATTGTTCAAAATCGTTTTTAGTTACCACAGATATTTAGAAATTAGATAACGAAGTGAATTTAAGTAGACCAAATATGTGTTGAAGTGATTATATGGTTTGACTGATGAGACAAATGACAAAGCGTTGAAAATAAGTTGTACTGTTGTACATTTACGTTTAATTGAAATGGCTGTCAAATCTTATACATATGTATGTATGTGAATTTAATTGAGGATTAAAATTAAGTTGAGAGTTTACATTTTAGGATTATCACATACATGTATATACAACATATACATACATATGTAAATTCGTTCAACAAGCTATATATATGTACATATATTTTCATTTCGTCTATTTTATTACAGAAGTTTCTATTTATCTACTTTACTTTATATTTATGTGGATATACATTCACACAATTGTACACAAATATAAATTTGACACAGACATGATTTACAATGTGGTTGCTTGATAAGAGGTGGTAAGCCAAGGAATAAATTGGATTTTCCGCTTGGAAATTGAATAAGTACGTATGCCTTGGAAATATTGGTTTTCAACATTTAATTCTCAAGGATTGTACATTTTGGTATTGTGTTTTTTTCTTTTTTGCTTCTCTTATACATATATAATACATATTCAATTTTAATTTTGTATTTTAAATTTTGATCACAATTTATTTTAGTTTTTTTCTTTTTAATTTAATACAATAAGAACCTAATGACAACTATAAGAAACTCAGTTATCAAGACAAATAAGTAAAAAAAAAAGAATATTATTCATCTTTTCTTTTTCTATTTCACACGTTTTTTAAATACATTATAAAAAAGAGAAAAGTTCAATCTATCGAAGAATTTTCAACACCATATGGTATTCCATATTTTTTATATTAAATAAAATTGTTCACTTTATTTCTCTTCAAAGTTTTTATATCATCTTTATTATTCTGCAAAATTTTTTTTTCTTGTATGCATTTATTTTAAGAATTTCATATTTTATTTTTTCTTAACATTTCAAATATTTTATTTCGCATAATGTCTAGAATTAGAACTTTCAATATAATACGAATCTTATAAATTCAAGTAACTTTATATTCTGATCAATACGCTATACGACAGATAGTTTTTTTATGCAGAAATTTAGAATTTATATACAATATATAAAAAAAAGAATATGTGGAAAAAATTACAAACAAACAAACAATTGGAAATGTGCATCTGTTGTCATGCTAAAATTGGTTTTTCTTGAATTTTTTATTCAGAGATTTATAGAAAATTCGTTATATTATAGAATTTTTGAAATTTTATTAAATTATTTGATTGTCATTTTAAAAGTTGATTGTCTTCATTATTTTAAGAGAAAAAAGGACATATTATATTTTTAGTATTTTTCATACAGTCAGTTATAAAAAATTTCTTCATTGTTAACAGATTTTTTTTTTTGTTGTTGTTTTTTTTTGTAAATGAATTTATCTAAGAGATATTTTATTTATTCATTCTTATCTTGAAAATTACATGATTTTAATTATCTCTTCTTATACCGAATTATAATGCAAATAAACACATATATGTATATGTGCTATAAACTATATATTTATTTACACACATACTAACTAACTTTACACTTCATTGATAATTACATTATATCTACATTACCAGGTGTAAATTAATTTCCAATTCAATTCCCTGAACAACATTCATGTGTATCTACTATCTAAATATAATATCTAAGTGAATAAATACAGTTTATTATATGGGTATGAGCAATATGCAGCTAACATATGAATTAGTTTTACGTTCGTAAACATCAGTATCTATATAATGTAATAATGCATTCTATAAAGGAAAATGATTATTTGTTTAATGTTTGTCTGTTTAATATATCAGAATATGAAAATAAAAGAAATTACTATAGATTATTCATTTAAGAGATAATATCTGAAGTACAAAAATATTAGAAATTATATAAAATTCCACTTTCATACAAGAACAAAAGCTAATGAAATATGAAACAAAAATAATCATTTATGCATGATTTTTCAATTAATTTAAATGTGTATAAGTATGTATGTACCTATATGTACTATACATTGTAGAGTTTTGAATATCACAAACAAAACTAAACAAAGATTTTTTCAAATTATTATATCCTTCTTTTTAATTTCATATAATATAGAAGAATAAAATTATTAAAAAATTATGTACATGGTATATCTGAAAATTTTAAAGGCAAAACACGTTTTGAATCTAATCATCATCAGACAGGCTATCAAAATTCTACGACATGCTATCAAAATGGATACACAAACACATGTCGTCTGCAATGAATAAATTGCATGAAAAAAATGTTTCATATAGTGAAGAAAGTTTAATCACTTATTTTTAGTTTTTCTTTGGCTAAGCAAAAACATAAATCTAAGAAGAAGTGAAAAGGAAAAAAAAAAACTAGATTGCTTGATTATACAAAGACAGAAACATTGTCACTTTTGAAATTTATCTGATAGAAAAATATTGATGATTGTTTCATTAATCGTTTTATGAAAGATGTTTAAGGATACAGGTAATAAATTATAATTGGTGTAGATGGTATTTTATTGAGAGTAAACTACGGGTGGAATAGTTTATTTTTTTCCAAATGTTTAAACTTTTAATATAAATATTTTAATATAAATATTTTTAGATTCATTTTTGTTTTGGAATTTTCAGAACTAATTAAATGAAATATTAAACAAAAAATGTTTCACATTATTTACAATCTTTTATCTAATTTATAGGAAATTTATTGAAATTTTTTAATGCTATTAAATAAATATCTATATGTATATTGTTTTATTTATTAAACCTGGTGTTAAAATAAAATTTTATTACAATGAAATCAGTGCCAAAAATGCTATTGCATAATGAATTTCATGATTTCATCTTATTATTTGCATTTGCACATTAACAATGTTTATATTGCAGTAAAACACACATAACTGTATTACAATACAAAGGATATAGTATATATAATTTACGTATACAATAAAATATTTAACATATACATACAAATATTTCTACATTTTATTACATTAAATGCATTGCGGTTAATTAAAGGCCTAATAAATATAAATAATTTAAATTATTCGGTAGTCAGCCGAAATATAATTATTATCATTACGGGTAATCTAATTAAAGTGATAACTGCCAACTTATATGTTTGTTTAACATTCATGTAAACAGTAATATTTTAATAATAATAAAAAAACGTAATCAAATAAAATAAATAAAATAATTACAAAGAAAAAGCTATAAAATTTATGATTTAATACTTTTAATGTACAAATATTTATATACATACATACTTTATTACCTTTTTTGTTTTGTTTCTCATTTCATGTTGTACTATTTTTGTACTTATTACAATGTTTTTTTTTTTTTATTTTTGCATTTTTTTACTTCAATAATGTAGTAAAACTAAAAACAAGTAAACCGACATTCGATCAGACTGGGATTCAAACCCAAAACCTTTGCCTTTCCAGGGCAATGTTCTACCAATTAATAATAATAATTTTAATTATTTTACAGTACCCATTAAAACATTTTTCGCTCATTTTGGTTGATTTCCGAATATTTTTATAAAAAAAAACCTGATGAATGACAAAGTCTGTTACGTTTGGTGTGCTTTAGAAATATGAAAATAAAAAAAAATATTGGTAAAGTTTTATGTACAATACTTTTAAAAGAATAAAAGAAGTGTTCATTCAATGAATTTAATTAAATTTCATTTCTCTTATTTCCATGATAAAATTTCTAAAAGTAATTCCACTGAAAAATTACACCTGAAAGGTATTTTAAAAATTGTTAATTTAGTTTTTTCTCGCTTTGCTTTCAAATACAGAAAAATGAGTTTAATGTTCTAACAAAAATTAACAAAGTAATTATTCAAGATATTTTGCCAGAAAATTCCTGTTGACATTGTTGAAATCTTTTGTGTTTTGTTTTTCATCTATACAGAATAATTTTTTTATAAGTTAATTACTGCTTGAAATTCATTTTACTATATAATTGGAATAAACACGTAAAGAATTAAAATAGAACATCGGGAAGGAAAGTGGAGAGGAAACAAAAGTTGAATGTGAAAGTGAAATAAAAAAGAATTTTTTACAAAAAAAATTGAAGGGAAATTCTCTATTTTAAACTATCTAATTAGCAAGTTTTCATATTGAATAAAACATTTTTTTTATGCAATTGTGAGAATTTTTAATTAGAAATGTTTTCTACTTTAATTTTTAAATAAAAACTATGTGAAAAGTTTATCCTGAAGGAAAATTATGATAAAGATAAAATGTATAGATATATGAATGGAGATATCATCACAAATTTTTATCTTTTTTTAAAATATTGGATTTTTCATGATAATTCAAAATTATTATGTTCTAGTCTTATCAAAAATATTTTATAAAAATTGTAAAGGTAAATTGTTATACAAATGTAATAAACATACATACATATATATCTAGTATTTATTTCATTTTTTTTTATATTTATTTATGTTCTCTTCAAAAAACAAAGTACATACGAGTATGTATTTTAATTTTCACTTAACATGCTACGTACATACATATAATAAATCATAATTTTCATAAAATATATTCAAATAAACTTTTGCCAAACCGAAACTAAATAGTTAAAATCCCTGAACAAATATTTTGACAGTATATGTACGTACTTATGTATATATAATAATTAAATGATATATTACGCTACAAAAATCTTTTCATAAGGAACATTAAACAAAACTTTAATATATTTTATCTATTACTTTTTTCTCCTTTCTTATCTACGTCACACATACATACGGATACTTGTAATAATTTCACATGTTCTGTCAGAAAATACACAAAAATGTCAATGGACATGAACACATTAGGTGGTTATAACAACGGACGCAAACCGGTTTTGAAACCTGTTTTTACAACTGCTCAAATTACATCTGAGGGTGGCATGACACGTTTGTAACGAGAGTGCGAGTGTAATACAACTGTGAAGATAAAATTATTTTGGATGATTCTTATTATACCAAGTTGGAAAAAAATTATACCATTATTGTTACAACTAGCGCAAAATAACCGGTTTAACCACCTAATATGTACAGGCAGAATTACTGTGATTTCATCTTCAATGATATCTTAAAACGATAACGGTTAAATAAACAGACGCCATCATGTCCTTTTCAACTTTTGTATTTTACCAAAATGATGTTTACAAAATTTTTAGATTTTGTTTATCTGATGGTCTTCGAAATCATTATAAAAATCCTTTTCTATCTTATTTCTATAAAAGTTTTTATTCTTATTTGAAATATACATATTTATATAAATATGTACATATGTATGTGTTACATGGAAATTATACATACATAGAATTATTATCTTGACGAAGTGTACTGTGTACCTACTACACAAATTATATGAACTTTAAGCAATTTTTTTGAATATAAATAATAATTCCACAATAGAAATAATAATTTTATCTGTAGTAAAAATATACCTCAAAAAATTATCATAAAACTTTATTTTATTTTAAAAAGTAGATTTAAGTAAGTAACTGTGAAAATATATAAAAATATTTAAAATTCAATTAGAAAGCGAAATTAAAAAAAAAATTTTTTCGTCTTTCTTCTAAAAATTAAATTTTTAAAGATCAAAAATAATTTTGTAAATTTAATACATGAATAAACATGAACGTTCACATGTTCTTTAAACCTAAAAATTACAAATAAAAACTAAAATATTTAGAAATGCATTTTTATTTTGTTAAAGGTTTGAAAAGAATTCTTCCAATTAAAGACAATTGATGCAACAAAATTTGATTTATTATTTATGTTCTATAGAATATATAACAATTTTCAATATAGTAGCACACACAATATAAGTATTACACATAGAAGCTTTAAATAATGACATTATAATATCCTGTGAAGATATAAAGCATACATACGTTTATATGTCGTATCACATCCTTTTAGATAGGAAATTTCATTTATTTCTAATAATAATTACATATTATGATTGTGAAATGTTGCATAAGGTTTAAATTTATATTTCCTCCATATTTTGATTCCTGAATAATTAAGCTCAATGTTTGTTGTGTATGAATACATACATATGTACATACATATATGAGTTCTGAATAGAAATTTGATTTCATTTTGTACAAGGTATTGTGTAATCATCATAATATCCTTTTGTGGTGTTGTTAACTTTATTTGTTGCTAAGTAAATATATACTTATATTTATAAATCAAATAAACATACATGCTTGCACTTGAATAAAAGGATGTACCTACTTATACATATTGGTATTTATTTGTAATTCTATTTAATTCTTATTTCATTTGTTGATACAAACATATACATATGTACATACATAAATATATGCTTTATGTGGTTATACCGAATTTTCAATTTTAATATCATTATAGGTAAGATGAATATTTGAACAAAATTTAATTAAAACTAATTAATTTTAATAAAAAGATTCAATCTATTGTGAAAACTACATAATATGTAGGTATATATACTATACATCTTTAATAAAAAAATCTGAAATTTACCTGAAATTATTATACTATGTACCTAAAAATATGCATGTGTACATACATACATACATATATACTGGAAAAAAAGTGCACAGTGATCGTTCGCGGAAAATGCAATTGAAAAAGTAATAGCATAGACAATACCTAGATGAATCAGGCTCCTATGAAAATTTCAGTAGAATAATAAATATAATAAATTCAGTAAATATAATAACACCCGACAATAACACCCGAGCTTTACACACACTACTATAAATCAGTAAGCTTTTAGAACTTTTAAACTTTTAAAGCTTTTTCTTAAAGCAGTCATATGTTGTGTGTATACTATGGGCATACATGCGCTTGCGTCGCTTTTTTTATTATTTGTTTGTGCTGTCAGTGTCATCGATCTTCGATCTTCAATTTTCAGTCTTCACTCTTCACTCTTCATCAAAGCGATAATGATAAACAAAGACAGTAAAAAAACATTTACATATACACACAGAGTCGTTTACATGGCGTAGTGATCTTTGTGTACATATATACGAAAGAAGAAACCTTACAAAAACAAAAACACACGCGTATAAGTATCTTTTTTTATTTAACTTTTATTATTTTACTTATAAGTACAAAAACATAATGCTCAATTTTATTTTATTATTTGGATGTACCAAATAATATGAAAACTTATTGTTTTTAATCACTTATAACTAATTTGTGATTAAAGTTACATGAAAATTATGTTCGAATGAAGTTAAGAGAAGATTCTACACCTTATTTTCACCGAATATATTAAATATCTATGAGCAACATAAATGAAAGAAAAAACGTGATAAATATTAAGAAACATAAAACTGAGAATCAATTTTCCCTGATATCTCCCAAAGTACTAAAAATATCAAATTATAATTTTCTACAAATTTTTAGATTTTTATCAAATAAACATTTTTCCCAAACATCATGTCTCAGTTTGTGTAATTTTTTACAGTCACCTCTAAAAATGTAGTACCTTTTGTTGGTACATTATAAAATATTGCAAAAAGCATTGTTATTTATTATTAATACATATATGTATTAAAAATAATCAAAACCTATGAATAATTTTTTAAAACTGAAAAAAAAAAAGTTACATATTTTGACTTCCTATAAAAGTATGTTCCCGTGAGAATAGGTAGCTGAAATTTTGTCAGGTTATTTCTTGAAGGGTATTATATAATGTGAATTTTGAACGGTGAAGATCCGTTCACTAGGGCAAAAGTTATAGGGTAAAATACAAAACAAGTCATTTTTCGACAAAAAACTTTTTTTACTTTATATGGGGCCCTCCTTAATTCGTACCCTGATCCTCAAAAAAATGATGCATTTCAATTCTTCGATTATTTTCTGACCTATTGAATTTTATTTGACTCAAATCGGTCTATTACAGCCTGAGGTATAAGAGTTCAAAGTTAGAAAGTCACATATCTTTCCACATAAAAATTAAAAATAAAAAAAATTCAATATTTTTGAATTTTTACATAAAAAATTTTTTGATGAAGAGTGAAGATCGAAGATCGTTGACACTGACAGCACAAACAAATAATAAAAAAAACGACGCAAGCGCATGTATGCCCATAGTATACACAACAATTTTCAAATAAAAATTAAAAAAAATAAAAATTCAATATTTTTGATTTTTTACATGAAAAATATTTTGATGAAGAGTGAAGATCGAAGATCGATGACACTGACAGCACAAACAAATAATAAAAACAGCGACGCAAGCGCATGTATGCCCATAGTATACACACAACATATGACTGCTTTAAGAAAAAGCTTTAAAAGTTCAAAAGTTCTGAAAGCTTACTGATTTATAGTAGTGTGTGTAAAGCTTGGGTGTTATGATTCAAACTTGAGTGTTATGATTTTAAATTCGTTTATACATGAAAAATTTTGTTAGAAGTGACAAATCTAGGTATTGTCTATGGTAATAGGCTTACTAATATCCTTTCAGTGATCATTCTCCTAATTCTGTTTTGTTTTTTCTCGAAACACATTCTGATTAAATAAAGCATCCTGAAGGACTATTTCCCTTTGTTTTTCAATTTAACGAAAACAGCCTTTTTTTAAAATGGGAAACGTAAAACTTTTATAAATACAATTGTTTTGCATAAAAAGTTTCATTAAAATTTGTTTATAAAATTAAAAACAAAACATAATCAAATTCATTTAAATTGAAATAACAACAAAATTTTTTTTTCCTTCTGTTCAAAATATACACACATATATGAAAAATAAATTAAAAATTTAAAAAAACGAATTAATAAACCTTTTTGTTATTTTTTTCGTATTATATTCACTAAGAATAAGTTTTTCTACGTATAAAAACAAAAAAAAAATTTAAATTTATAATAAAATTTAAAACTTTTTGAAAGTTGTGGAAAAAACAAAATGTTTCTTTGTTTTTTTTTTTTGCAAATGAAATTGTTAATTTAATCAACAATATTGTATGTATTGTATTACAGGTAAGTGAGTTTATTCAACTTCGGCTTTTCACAGTTATACTAGGAGTATCTAATTTATAAAAACAATTTATACAAAAACCGCTCTTATATTTATTCTAATAGAAATTTATAACTTAGTAAAATGTTGTTAAAATTTGTCAAGAAAGTTTAAAAAAAATTATCACATCCTTAAAGTTTATTATTAATTTTTTAACTTATTTATAAATAAAAAAACAAAAAAGACAACCAATACTATATTTCTTCAAAATATTTGTTTAGTTTTTTCTAAATAAAATTTCTGGAATAGTTCATGATGAAAATTTCTTATTATATTTTTGAAGCTTTTGTTATTTCTTTCAAAAAGTATAAATTTATTTAATTTTATTTTCCATTATTTTAAATAAAAATAAAATAACAAAATACACGCTTGTGTACACATGAAACTTATAAATTTTGGAAATATAGGGACATAACATTAAACGTTTTATGATGAAGAATTATGTGGATATAGAGTATTGCCCTTAATGATGTGGAAGAAAATTCAAAATAATGCTAGAATGATAAGTCAAAACAAAACATTATAACTAAACGTCGTTGATTATGATCGATAAAAGTAGTCATAAAAAAGGTAACTCGAATAAATAATCATTGTACTAGAAATATAAAAAAGAAGTAAAAAAATAATTTTCTTTTGGATCGAAATAAGTTTTTCATATAAAATTTTTAACATTTAAGAACTTGATCTTGTTGTTTTCCTTTTCTCATCAATTAAAATTAAAATTTTTTGCATTTTCCAAAATTTTCTTTTTACTGATTTTCGAATAAATAATTATAATAATTTATAAGTGATTGAATAAAGTATATACTTTAACAAATCTTCGAAAATGAAAAATATATTTTATTTAATTAAACATTATTTTCAGTGTACATATTATGTACGTATACATGTGATCTACAATCATTCATTTTCTTTGATTTTCTGTGCACGCATTGTTATAAATAATACTTAGAAATCTTATATAATACCTATACAAAAAAAAAAAAAAAGGAAAAAAGTCAAAAGTTAAATTCCTTTTTTCTATTAAAGTGTAAATGATGTTAGTCCTTCAGAACTATACTTATACATAATATGAAATCTAATTTACTTTCATGAGGCAAAGCCACATAATGAAATTCACTATGAAATCTTGACAAAAAAAATTATTATAAGCATCTGGGAAATCCACCTCAAATCTCTGTGGCTAAGATTTTATCCTTTGAAGTATAGAAATGTATACGCAATTTATATACAATATTTAATGCTGATGTAATGAAAAACACAACATATGGGACAAAATTATTTCACATAATATATGAAAAAGGAATTTATGTATTTGTAGAATAAAAAAGATTATAATAAAACACATACTTTTTATAAATGGAAAGTGTATGTACATACATATCTGAGGACAAGTTTTCTTTTTACATTTTTTTTTAACTTAACTGTTTTTTATAAGTTTTCCTTTAACATGCTATTCAATGAGGTTTTCTTTTGAATTAAGATAAAAGTTATACTCATACAAACTAAAGTGAATTAGTTAAAATTACAACGAAAATTAGATTAGATATACATACGAGTATGTAGATTAGAATATATTGGCGTTTCAAATTTACCTAAACGTTAAAAATAAGTTTGAGAAAAAACTATGTATTTAGGTATATGTATGAATGTGTATGTATATTTTAAATTTATATAATTTTCTTAAATTTTAAATTCTAAATTTTCTCATAATCTATTGTTTAAACTTCTGGATACTTGATTTCTAAATAAGGATTTGCAAATTAAACAATCTATGATTGTATTTCTTTTATATACACATACATTATACATACCTACATATACATATGTATATAATTATATATTAGGTATTTCTTTCCCATGCAGTTTAGGACGTGTCTTCATAAAAATCATATTCCAATTAAAAATTAAATAAATAACAGCCATTCAGAGAAAATTCTTTGTTAAAAGATCTTCAAAATGTATTAAGTGTAAAATGGAATTTTTTTTTGAATATTTTGTTGTTGTCTTATTTGCAAATTTTCTTCTAGTTACACATTTCGCTTATTTCATTTCATATATGTATGTATTAATCTTTACTTACCTTATAAAATTGAAGAATTTTATGTACCGTAAAACCGTCTGGTACACTCACAAAATATTGAATGAAATCTTCCGAAAAATCGTATTATACTTAATTTATTGTTGATTATAAGCTTTTAACTGAATATCAAATGACGTGAAAATCTTATTTTATTTCTTCAAGGAAATTCATTAATAACCATTATTTTCAGACTACACAATCATGGTTCAAAAAATAATTTGTTCTCAAATTTTTCAAATCATTCATTATTATTTTAATATAAGAACTTTTCCTTTTGTTTAACAATTTTTACGCAAAACATAAAAATTCTAAAATCTAAATTCATAAAAAGTAGTTTCTTATACAGATTTTATATATGTACATATATTTTTGAAATTTATTCCTTTGGTTTGATTGGCTTATTGTATTTTTCATTTTGTTTTAATTTTACCCTTGTTTATCATTATTCATAATTTAATATTTTTAGAAACAAATGTGAAAATCTTTTGGGAGTAATAGAAGTGAAAATTTTGAATTACATTATTTTCCTTTCTTTTTTAATACTTTTTGAAGTTTTTTGAATAAAAATTAAACTAATATTTATCACTATTTACATATATTTGAACAAAATTTCATTTTCTTATTGAATTCAAAAACAACATTTCGCACTAATACTTGATCTTGATAAGATCTTGATTGAAGTTCAGTCAATAAAATGAGAAGAACAGTACAGTAACCCAAAATACATGCATTGAATTTTTCTTCTTCTTTATTAGGTAAGTGGTTGGATTACAAAATAATCAATAAAATTTATTCGAAATAATTCAAAAAATAAAATAATTAAAAATTTGAAAAATAAAAAATTAAAATAATTGAATGAAAGACTTTCACTATTTATTGAATTTTTATTATATTTTTCATTATACATTCACAATATTAAAAACAAAAAAAAATTATTTATCATTAAAAGTTTTTATTTAACATACTTCCATTAATTTAAATCTTTAATTCAATTTTATTTTTTATTGATTTTCTTAATTCTGTTCAAAAAATCCTATTTTAAATAATTTTATTATTTTATAAACTATATTTTCGTATCACTAAGTCTTACATACTTTTTTTTTTTTGAATTTTTTTATTTTTTATTTTGTATTTAAATCATTATGTAATAATATATAATAATCATAATAATTAGAGTATAATATTTTAACCCCTTTGCCTTTTAAAATTATTTCTATTTTTCTGTAATTATTGTTTCTATTAAAAAATTAATAATTTTGAACAATGAATTACTTGGATTTTTTCTTTGTTTTCTAAATTATATATACTTAGGTATATACATATGTATGTATATGTGTATCTTTTGTTTGTTTTTAATGCAAACTTCTTTAAATCTTGATTTTTACTTTTTCTTTCTCTTATTTGAAAAATTTACTGCATGTTAGATAGAACTTTAAAATAATTTTTTTTTTGTTCTTGTCAATAAGAAATTCTAACTGCAAATAGAACATTTTAAGTTTACTTAAAAATGAAATAAATTTCAGAAGCTGGTAATTTTTCTAATGTACCTCTATTTATGTATTATGTAGGGAAGTTAAATTTTATCTTAAGAATGAAAATTTATAACATAATTGTAATTTTATTATTTTCGCAACTTCTATAATTCAACCCGCTATATCCATTGTGTTTTTTTTCTCTTATTAAGTTTATTTAATATTACATAATTTTTAAATTGTATTGTTATTTAATTTTTTTTAAAACCATTTATTTATTTTTCCATTATTTATTTATTTTTAATTTTTCTTTCTGAAAACTTTAATGGTGGTTAGGTATCTATTATTTTTAGTTTTTTTAATGATTAACACAAATATTACAAAAAATTATTTTTGTTTATTATTTAAAACTCAAAATTATTTATTTTTTATTATTGTTTTCTTATTTTTATTTTGTTTACTTTTTAATTCTTGTCTCATGGAGTATAATTTTTGAGATTCTTTGAAAAGTTGTCGGCAAATGCTATAATAAATGTTTTCCAAAAAAAAGTTTTATTTTTCTTTATTTTTTTAATAATAGTCCATTTTTATATTTATTTTGTTTTTGTTTATTTTTTATGTCTTTTGATAATGTTTATCTTAGATTTATCTTTTTTTTTATTTTACCAAATAATTAATTACATTAGTTCTTATAATTTAAAAAAATAATAATAATGTGTTTATGCTCTTCCTTTACGAGCACCTAAATAAAAATAAATAATACATTAAAATATTTTAAAATAAATTTTTCTAATTAAGTGAAAACTGAAATGGTTTTTATAGTTCTTTTGAAAAAATTATAGATCTTTTTCTTATAAAAATACTACATACCTTTGTCCTTATTTTTACGTTCCTTGTTGCTCTTATCCTTAGATTTACCAGTATTACAATTCTTATTGATAACACGTGTTGGTAAACATGTTGAATCACTTGTAGATTTCAGTTTATCTGTTCTTGAAATTTGTCCTCCTGTACATTCCGACCATGCACCTTTTTCATACCGGCAAGCTTATTAAATGAATACAAAATATTTTTGAAAAACAAAAATATTGAATTTAAAAATTTGTATTCCATTTTCAAAGTAAATTAAATATAATAAAATTTAAAACTATTCTCATAGATTGTAATTTAACAAAATATGTATATATGTATGTATGTATTATATGTATATTTATTTTTTCACCTTTTTTGCATTTTTTCTCAATTGTTCGAGCTTGATCACAACCTTCACCCTTCTTTAATGTAAGTGTACGAGTTCTCATATTTGTTTTGGGATCGCATTCAGTCCATGGACTTTTAACATATCTGCATGATGATGCTGCAATATAAAGAGAAAAAATAAAAAGAATAAAAATATAATCAAATATAAAATTACATGTATGAATTTATTTAAACATTTTAATAACCTCATAAATGTAGTTTTCCAATTTTTTTAAAATTTATATGTTAATAAAAATAATAAATTATTAATATAATATTTAATAGATAAATTATTGTTAATGCTACTAAAATTTCATAATTTTATTATTCACATAAAATATAAATACATACATATATTACCTTTTTATTTATTTATTGAAAATTGTATACCTGTATTGCAATTTATATTTGCAATGATACTGTTGTTTTAATTACTTATGTTTATTTATGCATAAAATTTTAATGAAAAATAATGCAAATATGTACATATACACATACATATGTATGTATTATGTATATAGTAATTAAAAGGGTGTAAAAAAAAAGAAAAGCAAATATGCAGTAATAAAAATGCAATTATAATGTATCTTAAAAATGATAAAAAATAAAGATAGATATAAATATTCATGTATGATAAAAATTTTTTTTCTGTTTTTTGATGTGTGCAATACATAATAATAATGCTATTTAAATTACATTTTTTTCATATTTGCGTAGTTATTGTATTCGCATTGAAGTCGTTCAAAAAGATATAGAAAATAATAATTGTTCATATTACCCCAGGATATAGTAATAATTCAATTAAAATTAGTAATCAATGAATACTGTTTTAAAAATTAAGTATAAAAGTCTAAAAATCTCTTATACAGTATGTTTTTTTCTTTTGTTTTTTTAAAAAAAGGATGAAATTTTTGTCCTTTAGTAAATTTTTATACGTGGTAAAAATTGCTTTAAATTTCTTGTTCTCATGCTGTTAAATTGAGAATTTAAAAATACAACTATTTGCAAACAGTATATATTGAAATAAAATTCGTAATTATTAATATTAAATATTGACTTTAATACCCATATTTTAACTATATATAATAATTAAAAATACTATTTATGTTTTTAATGTCTCATATTTGATGACAATAATTAAATTATTCACCACAATGCGTTTTAGCTCATAATATTGCAATTTATTCAGTAAATTTACAATATTAGTAGTTATCGTATTTCTTAAATTAGCATAATTTTTTTATGCATTGCATTTTGCCCAGTTTATGAAATATGAATAATAATAACTCAAAAGTATGTTTAATTTTTTTTTTCAACAAAAAGACGAAAAATTATTCTATCCCTGAAATTAAATATTATCGAATCATAAAAGAGTATAAAAAATGCATAATACGAATATATTTTACGACATTTACATATTTTAATTTACATAATATGAGACCATAAATATGAAATTTTAATATGTAGAATTAAACAAAAAAACAGATGCAAAATGAAAAAAAAAAATTTAAATAAATAAACAAACAAATAAATAAATAAATTAATATTTATTTCATTTTTGATTGGTAATTAAAATTTGAATTGTATTGTATATTCGAACATATAAAAACGTTTTAACATACTTGAATTATTATAATACACAATTTTTACTTTTTTTATTTTATACATATGTATGTACATACATACATATATTTGAGATCATTGATATACCAAATGTACACAAATATATAGTATAATTCAAAATTCACATCAACAATTTATATTTTAATTTTTATCATAAAAATAAAATTAACCATCAGAATAAATGATGCAATTGTGCAAATGTAAATAACATCTGCAAATTATTCATAATATAAAATTTTCATTAAAAATTTTTTAAACAATACATATTGAATAATGTGTGTATACACGTACGGTGAACGATATGTGCAATATACGACATATAAACTAATAATAAGTATCTACCAATTTAAAAGAAAAAAATAGTACGTATAATAATAAAATAAATATTATAAATTGCATGCATATTGACATGAGTGTGCAGTAAAAAAATTAAAGTAAATTTTTTGTTTTAAAACTTTTGAATTGATCTGTTGAACCATTTCCAATATTATTTCATGAAAAACACAACAACAACAAATTTTTCTCCTTTTGTTTTTATAATTTAATTTTTTTTTTTTGTAGCCTTCTATCTGAAAAAATTTTCAACAATTTGATTTTATCCACTTTTTCATACATATTATACCTATTTACAAAACTTATTTTCTATACTCAAATTTCTTATACTGGTTATTAATTTAACATTGAAGAATTGGTTCAAGCAAAATTTATACTTATAATCACATAATATGTACTTCATGTTATAAGTAATACCTTTAAAATCATTTAGAGAAACCGAATATCCGACAATTAAAGAAGTATTAAGTGACAAAATAGGAAGAGGAGATAATTATTAAAACTTTCATAACTCCATCATTTTTCAACACAATTATATTCAACATTTTTATACAACAAGAACTAAAAGCTTTGTACGTACTCTAAAACACCTGAACCAAGGCCTTCTATGAAATGCAGTATACATATCTAGCTATGTACATATGTACATATGTGTATTGAAAAATACACAACAATTAATTTATACATGTATGTATATACATACATATGTATATCTGCTTCCAAATGTCCTTACAATTTTATTATTTATGTATGTATATAGCTATGTACTATTTTGTTCTTATCTTTGAAAGATATTAACAAAAAAAAAGCCACAGATAAAAATATACATACATATGTATATGACAAAGACAAAGAAAAAAAATAAAAAAATAATATTTTTGTGAAAAAAAAATTTTTATTGTGTGAAACAATATCATAAATTTGTTTGCTTTTTTCTCTACGAAAAATAAAAAATTTATTTTCTCTTGAAATACTCCTCCATTATATATGATATTATATGATAGAATGATAGTGTCTACATTTGTACACTGAGTTCTATGATAAATTATTTTTTATATAAAGTTTTGATGACAATACAAATTTTTACATCGAATGTAGACACCGTTTACAAAATAAAAAATAATAAAAAAACCATCTTTGATAAGGACGACAATATATACAAAAAAAAAAAAACTTTATATTTCCTTTTTGTCAAGTACTTTTTCACTATGTTTATCCTCAAAGTACACATTCATAACGCATCTTCTAGTTATAACTAAATAAAACCACAAAGCAAAAAACATAAATAATAATAATAAAAAAAATTTTTAAAAATAATGCCAAAAGAGAAACAAATAAACATTATCAAACTTTTTAGTCTATCACTTTGAATTTCCGGAAATACATATATACATATATACATATATACATATGTATATATGTATATTATAAAACTTATGTCATCAAAGTGAAAAAAAATTATATAAATGAAAAGAGTACCAAGGACAATAAAAGGATGAGAAATGTCGACGACACCACAGAGTACACATACTCATAAAATGCTCATATTTAAAATGAACAAATATGTACCGGTTTTTGCAAAAAAATATATGAATAAGGAATGAACACTAAATGTTAAGGATATCTAAATATAGATAAAGAGATTCGCAGTTCGTATACAACATACAAAATTAATGATAAAATGTTGCAATTTGCAGTTTTTTTTCCTTTTTCCATGTATACAAAAGTATATAGAATTTATGCTCTTGAATTTGATTTTTATAATTCACACAGATATATGTACATATATGAATCTGAATAGTATGTATTTAATTCATTTTCCTCACTTTTTTTCAAAAGTTAGTTCTACCGGGAAGATTTGACATTACCGGGAAGATTTGACATTACCTGGAAGGAATTTAACAGGCTATTCATGTTTGACTAAAAAAAAGGATTTTGTTTTTATAAAATTAGTATATCGTCATGCGAGTTTTGTCACTTATCCTTTCCGTACTTTTACCAGAAAAAAAAAAAATATGTTGTCTGAAAACTTCCACTTTGAACTACGGATAAATTAAAACAGAAACTCTCTAAATATTAATTACATCAAATACGTAGACAGGATAAAAAACTTGATAAAAAGTAGGTAAAGATGAAAAAAAAAGTATGTTGACATTTTAAGCAGACTATGACGCTTTCTCATTGATTTTAAAAAGAAGGAAAGTAGACAGAACTAAGTATATGTACTTACATTCATTTAGAAAGGAAAAAACTACAAGAAAGCATACAAACTGTTAGTTCGTTAGAGACTGAAAGATACGTAATCAATTATGAATATAATCCAATACCGTTATAAAACAATCTCCATCACCTCTTTTCTTTTTTTTTCTCTCACTTTTGGATAATTTACTTACGCAATGGTTTGTTTGGTACTTCATCGCCAGATTTAACATTTTGTCTATTTGTATGTTTACCATGAAATTGATGATTTTGTTGTTTTAATTGTGAAAATTGTTGTTGTTGCTGTTGAATTTGTTTTATTAATTGATGTTGATGTGGATGTTCATGTTGTTGTTGTTGTAACTGATGATGATGACTTGGTAATTCAGTTTGTTCATGCAATTCTTTTGTTTCTTTCATGCTATCAATTATATTTTTATTCTTTTTATTTTTTCCACGCTTACCAGATGTGCCCGTACCGCCACCATTTCCATTGTTTTGCTTTGTTCCACGTTCATTCCTTATTAAAACTTCACGATCATCCTCTTGCCATATTTCACCACCTGTAAAACTGCTGCTACTACCACTTTTAGCATCATTGTTAATTCCGGCAACACCGGTTGTTGGTTGTGTTTGTGCTATCAATGGAAGCGCTTGTGGTGTCTCTTGAATTTCTGTTGTACCAAGAGTTGCTGATAGAGATGCTACTCCCAAAAGTGTTATTAAAACAAGATACATTTTTGTTTTGATGTTTTTACTGTAGAAAAATGTAAAGAAAATAAAAAAAATTTATAACTGGATTAAATATGAATATTTAAGACATTTTTATGTGTATGTATGTACATATAAGTATATAAAAAATACACATGTAGAGAGTATAGAATTAATTGAAATACATTCATCACATAGAAAGTATTTTATTTCATTAGCATAAAATAATTTTCATAATTTTCTGAGTCAAACCAGTAAAATTAATAAGATTAAATATTAAAATTGGTTCAATGACTACATTTTCATTTAAAGCTTACAATCTCATCTTTTACACGTAATAAAACATACAAAGTCAAAAACAAAAAAAATTAAACTCCATCAAAACTAAATGAAAACCAACATCATTAATTATTAATTTTTATAATAAAATATTTTTCCAAGTTAAGGATAATAAAATTCAAAAATATACTGGCATTATTGTGAATGTGATTGAAAATATTTACATATCTACATACATACATATGTATGTAATAATACATACTTTTTTCAAATATAAACATCATATGTATGTACATATATATGTATGTTCATAATGAAAGTTGTATTTTTTTATGCCTCTCTGTATCTGAAATTAATGACAATTTGATATGCTTTCAATGGCGTAGATAAAAACTTCGATGAAATTACTTCTTATGTCTATCAAAGTGTCATAGAGTTTTTATTTCCTTTTTTTTGTTTGTTGTTCTACATACTATATGTATCTGTTACATGGTAAAAGTTCGACTTTTAAATTTTTTCCAACAATGGAAAAAACAAGGTATTTTTTATTTTTTCCTCTCAATATTTGTTTTAAAATTGTTTTTTTTTTTATTTTAAACATTGATTCTTAATTTAATAGGTAAATGACATTTGATAGACAGGAAAAATAATGAAATTTTATATGTTTTTTTATGTATTTTTTTAAATAAACGTCCCTTTATAGACTCCTTTTAATTAGAATAGAAAAATGTTTTTAATATTTAAAAAAAAAATTAAAATAAAATTTTTTTTAGTAAACCATATTTTTGTTTATTGAACGGAAATTTCCATATCGAATTGTCTACGTATTATATATCTCAATTAGTTAAAATTAATATAAAATGTGAGAAAAATCCATAAACAAAAAATTGTTAAAAAATATCATACATACATATATGTATGTATGTAAATTCCGATATTCATTTATTAATTATTATACGTTATGTAAAATAAAAATTATGTTAACTAATATGCTCAAAAAAGAAAATAAATTACACTCATGGAAGGTTTTTACTTTATTTTGTGATATGTACCTATGTTTCATAAATATAAATTTCCCTTTATTATTTATAAATTTTTATGTATCAAAAATCATAAACAATATCCGGAGGACGTATGTATCTATGTATGAATAACTGAAATCATTAGAAGTCCATTCCCAATGAAAAAAAAAAAGTACAAAAGCTATTGAAGCAACTATTATATGAACAATGTATGTAATACTTTTATACGCTACATAAAATGATATAAAATAAGAATGTCACTTGCAGGTTATAATTGTCATACATGTCAAAATGAAAACGAAATACATATATGTATGTCAGTTTTTTTACATAGTGACTATGGCATTGCTTTGGGGCTTATTGGGTTTTCTATTAAAAAGTAGAAAAAAAGTTTTTTTTTTTTTTCTTGAAAATTAGAAACCAATAGTTAAATCTTTTTTCCAATTTTAAATTAGATAAACTTATGTATATAATCATTTAAGAAAAAAAAGGTCAATTTTTAAAATTAAATTTAAATAATCCTAATATCCTATATGTATATTTATCGTAATTGTAATAAAAAAAATTCATCTTATTTGATTTATTTGGAAAGCTATAAAAAATATCCATTATCCTATTCTTCTCTTTTTTTTTCTCTGTATTTTAATATTTAAATATTCTGTTACTGGGATTTTAAAGAGAAGAAAATGTGTACCTACCTATATGTATGTAAAATACAATAAAACTATTTTCATTTTACTTTTATCTCTAAAATGTGAAAAAAACAAAGACCATTTTTTTTCTACTTGAATTCATAAATAAAATTTAGAATTTAAACCTTTTACATAATGTGCAAAATCTTATTCAATCAAAATCCTGATCTTAATAATCTTATTCGATAGATTCATCATCCCACATGTTTTGAAGTATGTACTTATTTACGGAAAAGGGATGTATTGACAGAAAGAAAACCAATGAAATGAGAAAATAAAATTATGTAAATTATATAAAAAAAAAAGTATTTTAAAAAAATATAAAAAAAATATTATTTAAAAAAAGAGTTCCAAAACCTAACATAAAAATATTTTATTATAAATTTTTAATGTAACATTATTTACAAGTTTGAATGTGCTTTCTGTTAACGATTTCCATTTTAAAAAATGATGTATGAAAATTAAACAATTTTTTTATTTATCGATTATTTAGCAAAAATGAGGCCAACTAAAACAAACAAAAGTATAATGTAAAAAAAAAATAACTATTTTTAAAGTACAATAATTGTCTAAGTATTTAAAAACTAATTTAAAAATTAAATTTGAAAACAGTTTAAAAAATAAAGTATTTAAAAATTTATTAGTAAAAAAATATAATTTGTATAACATATTAAAAAAAATATATCTATATACATTAGAAGTTCTTATGAAAATATACTAATGTATCTGAACAAAATTTATTAAATTTGTTGTATCTTGTATAAGCTTTTTAATATTTATTATTATATTTTTTATAATACAAAAAAAAACAAGAGAAAAAATAACAAGTCCTATTGATAATCAATTTTTTTTGTATTTGAATTGCTAAGAAAATAACAATTTATATACAATTTTTAAAAATTTGCCAACAACAATTATCCTTCAATTATACCATAAAGAAGAAAAAACGCATTAAGTTAACAATTTCCTCCATTAAAAATAAAATCACTTTACTATAAAAATAATAATAATAATAAAGGAAATTGCCCATTTTACAACTGAACATTATATGAAACAAAAAATTATTTCTTAAAAAAGAACCTCAGTATAGCGGCATAAAACTGATAACAAAAGAATTATTTTTTGCAATATTTTTGTAAAGCTTAAATTCATTTTTTATTTATTGTTGAGATTTTACGATTTCCTATTATATAGGTTGAAACATATTTTTTTAATGTCCATCTTTTCTTTTATCTTAATGGAAGTTGGGTAATCAAAAAATAGTCATTTTTTTCCACTAACCACAAATCTATATAGAAAATTTTACACATTTTCAAGATTTACCAGGGTTAAAAAAAAACAAAAAAAAAATATCTTTATTGCTGTATCATATATGTATGTATGTATACCATTTTAACCATTTAACAGATAAAAAATTGTATTAAAAATATTTTAGAACAAAAAAAGGAAAGAATGAAAATGGAAGGAAATAAGAAATGCCTGGAATAAAAACATAAATTTTTGATTTTTATTTATTTATATAGTAAATGTAGTACCAATATCTATTTTTTTTTTTCCTTTCAAATATTTTTTATTTATCACTTTTTTCATTGTATATGATTAAACTTTAACAGTAGTATATATATTGTAAGCATTTCAAAGACTCCCTGCTGCCTGATCATAATTATGGAAATTCTGTAATTGACAGTTTTCTTTAATAACTGCCTCCGTGATATGAAAAAGCAATTAAAAGGGAAAAATAAACCTGTAAAATCTTTTTTGATTTAAAATAAATATCTTATAGGCACGTGTAACTAAAATTAAAATATTTTATAAGAAAAGAAATGAGATAAATATGAATTTTTCTAAATCACTGAATCAATAAAAAATATTTAACAACATACATATTTTGACAATACTTTGTTAAGAATTATGGATTCAAGTTCAAGTCAAATTGGTAAAAAATCATTAAACTTTAAATATATGTATATATTCAAATTAATACTTCAGATTTTTTATAATTTTACATAATGGCACACTTTATTATTTTTATTCTTAATAATGTTTGGATATTTCAACAAGAAATATGTACTTGAATAATTTCAAATAAATTAAAAATCAACAAATCAACGTCTTTCAGTTGAAAAATCAAAATAAATCATAAGTTATATTCCCTGAAGTTTTTAATTAATTTTTCTACACGTTTCTTTTTCGAATAATGAAGTAATTTAACAACATTTTTCTCAATATTTTTTCAGTGTTGTTCAAAAATGTCCATTTTCCAAATTTTTTTTTTTATTTACTATATCAAAGCAAATAAATAACAATTAAATTTACTTTTCCAGTATATTCCGACAGGAAATTTAGTTTTTTGCGCCTTTTAAACTTTAATCCTAAATAATTTTCAAAGCCCATACATTTTTCATTCTAATTTTAATAAGTTGGAAAAATTATACCAGGTGAAAATTGAAAAAAAAAAAAAATAAACCAAACAAAACCATAATAAAAAGAAAAACGATAAATCATTTATTATCCTGTCAGTTTTATAACAAATACACAGTCAATTCAGGAAATATAATACATAACATAAATTATGACAGAGAAAAACGAAGAGAGAAATTTTAAAAATTGGAAATACAATTTTATTTATTTTTTTTATTAGTATTTTGAATTTTTTAATAGAATTTCAAATTAAAGCAAAATGTGTTGTACGAATTTGAGAAATTTATCAAGATTATTTCAAAATCTAAGGTATTTAAATCACTTTTTGATAAAATATTTCTCATTTATTAATTACTTGAAGTTAAGACAAATAGATAACACTAACATACCTGAATAGCCCAAAGATATTAAACTGTCTCTAAATATTACTAAGGTTTAAAACAATTTCTTGGTCATGCATTTAACACATCGACCGTCACTATAAAGTATTAGAAAGTTGTTCTCGACCAGTATCTGCAATACTTAATTTTTTAAATATGTATTGCTATTTTTGTTTATTTTTAAATTACATTTTAATGATAAGCACATTTCATTAAAGTAGAACAAGTATCATGCACAAAATACTTATATGTATGTACATACATATGTACATATATGTATGGACACTGTGTCTGTAAATAGCTTTACATTTTCATTTTGACCTCAGACTTTGTTTTCGTTGTTGCCTTATCTCTGTCAGTCAAATTTTATAAATGATAATAATACGCGAATTCAGAGAATTTTATAAATTAAATACAAAAAGATATCAAAAATTTTAAACAGAAAATATTCATTAAGAAATGCAAGTATGTACTTGTTATTTTATATCGGTCTCAAGCATATCATATACTTATGTATATAGTATTTTTTTTAATTTTCATTGTTAATTCATAGTATCTAACTAAGTATATTATGCATATGTCATATGTACTATAGAATTTGTATCATTCATACCATCATATTATTTTAAGTAGAGTAACTCATTCTTTTAATATAATCAACACATTAATCAATGTCTTGTCTTTTCATTTATGTACTTCTAAGAAAATCTCATATAAGTATCTCTGAACATATCATATTGTAAGGGTATTCTATATCTTATAAGTTTTTTTCTTTTTGGATTTTTCATATCACACATTAATATAATGTACAAAGCCGACGATGTTCAATTTTTTTTTGATAACATCGAATTATTAAATTAAAATTAAAAACAAAACAAAAATAATTAGTTGTATGTACATATGTAGGGTAATGTATTATGAATTAGTTAAATAATATTATTTTTTTAAATATTATAAAATTTCCAAATAAAAATTTTATTCAATTTGATATAGTCGTGAATAAAAATTGATTTAAAATTCAATTTATATGAACTTAAAATTTTTTTCTTTTTATTCTGAGCTACTAAAATCATTGTTTCTGTTTTAATAGTTTTTTTATATTTTTTTTTTATTATTTTCTTTTGAAATAAAATTTGAAAACATGAATATGAAAAATAAATATTCTAAAAGATCATGTATGTATGTATGTTCTTTTATGTTGCAATTACGCAACAAAAAATTTAGTGAATTCAAGAATATAAAACAATTCTATTAGGTAAACATATATACTATGTACATACGTATACATATATATGATGGTATATACCATCACCAAAAGGAATAATTTTATTGTATTTTCATGCAATTTTTCATGCATAAATCTTTTTATTTGTATTCATTTTCCACGTCCGTCCTTATTACAAAACTACTTTAAAATTTAGGTTGCATGCATGGAATTTCGAATTAACTTCATTCATTGCATATACACATTACATTATATTACATACACAAAACAAGTTTTTATATTGAATGTTGCACGTTGTAGCTTTCAAAACATCTTCTCTAAAGGATCAATTTGCAAATTTGATTTGTGTTTATTGGTTTTGTATGCATAAGCAATAAAGACAACAAATTACAAGCTTTTTTTAAAGTTAAAAAAAAAATGACATGAAATAAATTTCCTTTAGAGATATTATAAGCTTGTATTTGTTGTTTACTATATTTTTTTATTAACCTACACATACAAATACATTATTATACATGTACTGTGACACGTACTTTGTTTCTTTTTTTTTTTTTCTTTGTAAACATGATGAAGGATTTTAAGATAAAAAAAATATTAAATATGTTGTTGATTAGATTTTGCATCATGTTGTAATTTTACCCGACCAAACATAAATAAACAATTTTTGTGGACTCAAAAATTTGATACTGAAACTGTCGCAGTTTAACACAACTAGTCTAATGTACAAAACGTTGTTTTGTTATAGAGAAAAACTTAACACTACATATATGACTATTGTTATATGTAGTAAAAAATGTTTAGGTTTCAACTTCATATAAATTATCATCAGATTTTGCATTCCAAATTGCAATGACATTCCCATTATATGAACAAAAAAGAATTAAGGGATATATTTTATGTTAGTAAACATAAAACTATACATATACATAAATACGTTAGACGATTTTGCATATTGTAAATTTATATTGAAATTTTTTTTCCTTCTTTCACAAATAAAATTCGCCACACAGACATACTGATTCAAAATAAATAAAGATATTGCATACATATATTTACGTAAAGTTCTGACAGCATCCGGTTGATTTATCATCTTATGTATAGTACAGATTATCGGATAAAAGTCCATACAAAACCATACTACACTTTTTATCGTTACTGTAGCATATATGTAGATATTATTATTATAGTTATAGGTACATGCATATGTACATGTTGTTCATATATCAGCTATAGCGAAACATAGCAAAACTGACTTCTAAAGTTTCTTTTTTTTATCTAAAAAAATAAATAAATAATAAAATAAAAAGAAAAACTAAAATAAATTTTTTTGCTATGTAAGATAAATTCGCTATTCAATCCAACAAAAGAATACTTTGGTTCTTGTATCATTGACTGTTTATGTCGATAAAGACGAAATGAAATGAATGTATGTAAAGATAGATTGCTTTTTCAAAAAATATATATTTCAATTGAACTTGCCATATCTTCAAATTTTCAACACATTCAATTTATTCTATTCACTAGAAACAAAATGTTGAAAAGGATTTAAAAGTTTAAAAATAATAATAGAATTCGAAGAAGACGAAAACTTTTTTTTGAATCTTTTAAAATAAATGAAGAACAGAAAAAAATTGATTTTTGAACTAAAACTCTTAGAATGAAAGTGCCAATAAGTAGAAAAAAGTGAAGAAAATTTTCTAATAAATTCTTATTTTTGTAAATCTCATTTACAATACGCGTGATTTCTAAAGAAACAATGAAATCTGGCAGCCCCAATTCTAATCCACAGATACATAATATGTACATACTTTATATTATTATAATATCAAATGACTTGACCATTTTTCTTTCTATCAAAAGTGCCTCTTCTTTTTTTCATTCTATCTATAGCTGACTGATAAAATAAACTGATTGTAGGCCAGCAGTATATTCTCTGCATCAATTCGACATATCACAATGAATGAAATTATTTTCTATTTTTAGAATTTTTTAAATTTATTATCTCTTTCGATTTGATACGATGAAAACTAAACAAAACAACACAACAAAAGAGATTATATTTTTAATGACTTCCATTGTTAACGGAAATACATACTGCCAAGTTATAATAGAATCTATTACTTTTTTTTTTTTTCATTTTTCTTCTATGATTCAATTCAATAAGGATTTTAAAATGAATTATAAAAAATTGAGTATAAAATTAAATTGGCGCCACTTTTATTCAAAGTCCCAAGAATTGATGCTACATCATACTACAAACTATTATTTCCTGTACAGCTGCCCTCTGATCCTTATTCGGTTTTTTTATTTGATTTATTTGTACACATTGTCATTACACCCCCCACAACATCAATTTCTTTTAAGATAATTATCTTATATTTTACATTTTCAAGAACTCAAGATGAATAAACAGATAATTTAAGCATGAATTAAGATAATTTAAAACTTCCGAAATTTTCAAGAACCGTTCATTATCTGTAATATTTTGATCTTATGCATATCATATCTGATTTTAAGCTGTCAACAAATTTAACAATCATATGTTATTTTAGTAAATAGATGATTATTATTCTGTTTATCTTAACATGACCTCATTATTATATTTATGTATGTATCTTGAATCTATACATTGAAATCTGAAATTTGAAGATGATAAATTACCACTATATCATTTCGGTCAATAAACTTGACAACAATAAGGTGCTCAAATTTCTCTACCATGAGATGGCTAAGTGACAATTTAAAAGAAAAGAAAATAATAATACAAAAGAAATATGTGTGTTCATTGTAAAAATTAAACAAAATAATTCGGAACTGAAGACATTTTATTTATGTATCTAAAATCGTTGATGTGCATGTGTTTAAATGTATTTTATTTCAATCTTTTTGTTTTTTCTTTTTTTTTCTTTCTTTTTTTCGTTTTTCAATAAACAACCCATTTTTAAACTAATATTCAAGTAAGAATTAGTAAATTCAGTTGTTTGTTGAGTGAAATTTAATCTACTATGTTGAAAATACACAAATTTATATTATAAAAAAAAAATTTCATATCAAATTCCTTTATAAATGTTAAAAAACAAAATGTTTTTTCTTTCCCTAGCATAAATAAATCAATAAAAACAGCTTGAAATAAGATTGCTACGCATTTCCGTTACAAGATAATAAAATCGTGTTGGATTGCAATTTTAGCGTATTATCTATGCTTTGTTCATAAAATAACTTGTATAACTGGAAAGACTAAGTTTACATTTTTTTTTATTTTTGAAAAAAAAAAAAGTGTAATGCATGAATAGTTGAATTTCATTTTAACTTCAGTTCGATCCAGATCAATGACATTGATTATATTATTTATTTAAAAAAACAGCTTTAATCTAGCTTTATAAAAAATTTTTAAATTAAGAAAGTTTGAATTTTAAGGAGCTTGATTTTTTTCTAAATTACATGTGCTATTTTGTATATATTTTTTGTATATTTTTCTTACATATGTATATGTATGTAGGTATATATATACAGAGTGTGTGTGTAGGGAGGTGGTGTAATCTCAACGGTGTTCGTTGTACGGGGGTGAAACAACCTGTATTTTCGTTCTCGCATATTGTATAGCAATGATACACATACGAAACAAAAGAGAACTCTTTGCCCTTTCAACTAACATAAGCACCATCTCTTCACCCCCTTACCAAAGAAGTTATTAGCGATCAAATTTCCAATTTTTTACCTAGATTTCGGATAATATTTTCTAACTTTCTTAAGTAATGAACAGATGTAATTAAACCAACTTTTAAAGAAACTATGGATATTTCCCTGTTTATTGTTTAAAACAAAAATAGTTGTTAAATAGAACTGTTATCGTTCAAAAAAATGAAAAATATATAGAAGCAGAGTTTTAAAAACATCGTCATAAGAAAAATCTTGTGAAAAACTCTTAACAGTCAACCATATACATATATTTAATATTTATATAAATATGTGTCTTCATTTTAAATTTGAAAACGTTACACTAACACGTACGTTTTTTCACCATTTTAAATTTGTTCTGTAGAAGGAGTTAAAATCGTGTTTAACAATTCAACATGTAAAAATGTTTCAAAAGAAAAAAAATTAAATCATTTTATATTCCTCTTTACATACATAATGTATGTACATATACTTATGTATATATAGAAGTATGTTTTCATATTATTATTGTTATATTTTTATTTGTTCGATTAAGGTACATGTTATGTTATTCTAAATGTGTACAAGAATAAAACAAAAAAGTGCTCAGAGGCTAAAATAAACTCTCCAAAATGTGCTTGAAAATATACTTTTTCCTCTTATTTATTTTTTTTTTATTTATTTCATTTTCTCTTTGGTATTGGTTTGAAGTGAACTTGGAGAAAAATTATTTTTGTTATTCATTTTTTTTATATTCCATCAACATTTTTTTTTCATATGAAAGAAAACAAAAAAGCCCTTTGGGATTTTATTATATGTACACATTGATATACATATGTACATCTGTATAACACACAAACTGGATTTTTATATCTGGCCAAAAGGTTTGAGAGAAAACACTTTGAAAATCCATATTATGTATATTTTTTTTCTATCTTCATTATTATTTTTATGTTTTTTTATTTATTCAACTTTTTTATATTCTTTTGTTTTTATGTTATGGCAATATTAAAAATAGAATGTGGCTATACTGTTAATGTTTATTACCAAAAGACTTTCGTTATAGATACATACATATTAGAATAAAAAATAAAATATAAAAAACGTAATATTGGATGCTCGTTTATAGATCAGTTTATCCATCAAGTTGTATGTTCAAAAAGCAATTTAATATATTTATGAAGAAAATAGAAAAAAAAGAAGCAAAATATATGCACGTACAGAAAATTTTTATTTTGAAGTTCTAATATTCTTTCAAAAACCCTTCAAAATCCTTTGTTTTATTCTCGGGGAGAGGCTTTAGCCACCCTATTTGAAGTATCCATTAAAATATTTAATTACTTCTATAGTCTAGAAAATTATTGATTATGTGTTGTGTATGTTTTTTTTTTAATTCGTGCTGAACTGCTTTAGAAGATTCTTCAATATTATCATAATAAAAATCTTATCGGATTTTATGAAACTATGCTTTGTAATTGTAATTGTAATTGTAATATCTTATGTGAATTACAAAAAAAAAAAAAAAAAAAATACCTACATTTTATTTTGTTGCTGGTTTTTATTAATATTAGTGAAAGTGAAAAATATGTATTTATTTATCATGATTTTCAAGTTAAAATAATATTATTTAGACTGATGCTGCCATTAGACTAAATTTTCTCTTTTGATTTAGCTTTAAACTCAAATACAGTCTTTTTTCAATAAAATCATTTTTCGTTTTGACCTAAAGCACATAAAGACACCAAGATAAGAAAAAAAAACCATACACCTAAAATATAATGCATACTTATTTCATTTTAAATCAAATTTAAATTCAAACGTCACTGAACTTTCTTATTTTCTCATTGAGTTTTTTTTGCTTTTTCTTTTTAAATAAAATGAGAAAAAAATGACTGTCTACATCACTGTCAAAATGTTTATTATTCACCATATGTATAGAAATTTGGTTAAATATCTACACTAATAACTTTTTTTTTTTTTTTTTTTTTTTTTTTTTTTTTTTTTTTTTTTTTTTTTTTCAAAACAAAATTTGAATGAATATCAATGTTATATTTTCAATGTAGCATTATCTTCAAACAAGAAACTTTAATTCTTGACATGGGAGACGAATAAAATTAGAAGATCTTTATTATTGAATATATGTACATACATATTATGTATGTAAAATACGTACGCATAAAACAACATTAAACTTTATTAAATTCTATTATACTTAAATTTTTTTGTTAAATTTGAAATATTTCTTTAAGCATAACATGTGAATCTAATTGAACATTTACTGTTGTGCATAATTTTTTAAATAATTATTTACTTCATAGAAATTTTTTAGATATGAAATTACGTAGTATGATAATATAATCATGCAAAAAGAATTTAAAAGCGAAAACCACACACATTAAAATTTAGTGCTACAACAGATAAAACTTTTTTTTTTTATCAAAAAATGACATTAATTAATTAAATAATTGAAATCTTGTATCAATTACATAAAAATATCTTAACACAACATTGACTGTGACTTGCGAATGAGCACACCGAATACGATTTTTCTTCAAAACTTGTACTTTTTTTGCATAGTAAGTATGTACATATTATATTGAATAGGAATTTTATATATTTTTGTGTGTATGAAATTGAGAGCGCCATTTAATTTCTTTCCTGTTTTTTTTTTTATTTATGTTACTTTGCGTGTTTGCATTTATCTTATATTCATTATCTAATTTTTATTCATATGTCAACAAGCAACAACCTACGATATCTAGAAACATGTTTAAAAATGAAGTAAAAATCGTCGAATGAAAAAAAAAAAATATAAATAAAAATATACTTTAACAACTTTACGTTATATTCACTGTATAATGTAATATTTTTCTGATGAAGAAAACTTGTTTTTCTTTTCTGAATTTTTAATTTCAAGCTAATTAAAAATTCAGTTTGAATAGCTAATATCCTGTGTCTCTAGATTTTGTTTTAGTTAATTTTTTTTATTCAAAACTTTATTATGCTATATACACTATTATAATTATGTAAAAGTTAGTTGTATATGTATATACATTTTTATGTTATTCTTACATTATTCAGAAAATTTTCATAATTGACGCCACCAGAAAATACACTCGCTTGATGTAAAAAAAAACTTAAGGAGTACGACATGATTTATAATAAAAATTTTTCACGTCATTTCAACTTCATATTAAATTAGGAAGTCAAAAATATCATGTCATGTATATTGCACATAATATGTTAAATGCATTTTAAGAATTTGCAAATTGTTCAAGGAATATGTAAACATAACATAGATACAGTAGTTAATTAAAATTACTCGTCTTTTTGTAAATTTTAAATCATTATGTACATACATATGTATATGAACTTGTATTTATCTAAATACTGCTTTTGTAGTGAAATAAAAATCAGAACTTCAGACGAATTTTAAAGTTTACGAACTCGTCTTTTTCAGTATTATTCTTTGATACATAAGTATATAAAATACCTTTATGAATTATAATTAGTGTAATTAAAATATATTTGTTTGAAATAAAGTGCGAATTGTTTTTAAACAATAAAACCTTTTATTATACTGTGCCTCATGAAAATATGAATAAGTTTTTTACTAATTAAAAGTTCTGTAGAATAATGATTTTTAGTCATTTAAGCGTTAATGTAATTTTTCAAAAAACAAATACATGCATATGTACATAGGTAATTAAAACTTAAAAAGAAATTTTATGACAATCAAAATTTAATAACACCGAATAATCATCAAAAATAAATGATTAGAGGAAAAAAATTGTATTTAAAAAAATACAAATACAATAATGTTTATTTTTCAAATTTGTGTTTTTTAAATGAAATTGGGTGTAAACGAATTTTCTACAAATTTTTATGTAGAAAAGGCGTGGTCTAATAGAAAATTTTAGTGAAGTTTCAATCCCCAAACCTTTAAACAAAATCCTTGTAGTATTTATTTAAATGAAAGCAACATAAAAGAATGAAAAGTAAAAAATTAACCAACATCAATCAAACTAAACCTTTTTTTTTTTTGGCTACAGTCTTAAGAATCTCCTTTGACCACAGTAATTTTTTTTTATTTAAGTTTAAAAAAAAATGTTTTTGTATACCAGAAATCTTTTGCGCTCAATCATCGCAAAATTTTTAATGGACAAAATGACGATGATGATGATGAAGGCAAAATCGATAAAAAAATTTTAAAAGATTCACATGAAAAAAAATCTTTTTAATTCAAAATTGAAGTAAAAAAGATTAAAAGAAATAAAGAAATTGAAAAAATTAAGGGAAGTAATCAATTCTTTTGATGCCCTTTGACGTTTTTATAAATCAAGTTATGTGTACAGTATATTTATTTATAAGTACGATATATAATCTACATACATATGTACTTCATTAAATTTTATTTTATTCTCCCTGATTTTCTTTTCAAAATGATCCATTTAACTGAACTCTAAAAATTTTGTACTATGAGGTAAATAATTGTGTGATAGTTGAGTGGTAGGTAAAATAAGGGTGGCAGAGTCATAGAAAATTATACATACATATATACATTATGTAGAATTTCTATCTAAGCAGTTGAATTTATGACGTTTATATTTTGTAAACGTAGAACAAAATGATTCGAAAGCCAAAAATAAAAATTTAAAAAAAAAATGAACTTCGTACCACAAATATTGAAATATCTTCTTTTCCTAATATAATCAATAATTTTTCTCCATAATACTATTATATACATATTCCCTTTGAAACATTAATCTTTCTCTTTATATTTTTTTTTTTTACTTCATGAATTTTTAATTTTATCTCCAACATCGATCGGGAAAAAAAATTCACTGTAAGCGTTATTGATGCTAACAAAGTAAACCTTTTGATATTACGATTAATTTTGAATTTTATTTCAAATAAATAGAAAAAAGAAACGTAATGATTGCTGATTATATATCTTATAATTTATGATTTTAAATTAAAATTTTTAAACATAGCTTTTACTGAAATCAATACAATATAGTAGATTTAATGAATCGGTATTTTCTTGAAATTTTATTTGTACATAATTTAATAAGTTGTTGCGATAAGTTTTTTAGGGCGAGTTGTTTTTTTAATAAATGTTATTTTCGTTTGTTTTTTTAGAAAGTTATCTTTAAAAATGAATTTTTCATTTACTTAGTTTCGTCTTTATTTAATTTAAAGATGTGTCACTTAACAAACTCAAATTGCTCAAATATGAATTATTTTAAAAATTAATACAAAAGAAGTAATTTTAAATTAAACAAATTAAAAAAACATTATCTACATAAAATATTCAAAAAATTAATGACAATGGTACAATATTGTAGTAACTGAGAAACATGAAAAACGGCATTCGACTCTGCCGGGAATCGAACCACGGACCTTTACCTTTCCGGAGTAATGCTCAAACCATTGAGCTACCGAATGCCATGCCGCTTGCTGTTCTCAGTTACCACCTAATCATTGATGAAGAAAACCTAAACCTCCTACAATATTTACTAGGTATATTTTTCACTTTGTATAGGTAGATTAACCGCTAATCTATCTTCCATTTTCGAATTCGAAAAGTTCAACTAATTTTTAAGTAATATAAAATTAAAAATTGTTTAATACTCGTACAATACGCATATATTTGATATTTTTTAATTTAGTATAATTAAACCGGCATCATTCATAATATGTACATATATGTATGAATGTACTTACTTAGTAATATCTATGCCTCTTTTTTTAAAATAAAAATTTTATGAGGTTCAAAGTAGACTTAATAAATTTATACTCATCAAGTTTAATAATAATCTAAATTATTTAATTTAAAAAAATGAAACAAGTTGCAAAATAATGGCTTCTTTGACCTTTCACTGAGCATTAAATTTAAATTTTAAAAAAGTTGATAAATAGAAACAATTTTAATAATAAAATTTACTCTTATCTAGAAATAAACATACTTATGTATTTAAAGAATATTTTTATTACTTCCTGAATTTCTATATTATCCTTATACATATAAATTAAATCTCAACATGCTTTTTCATATAAGTCTAATAAACAAAATACTTTTAATTAATTATAATAAATCTAATTTTCTTGTTTAAATATTAAGTACATAACATAAGGTGATTGTATAGGAAATTGCGCATAATTTTCAAATTTTACATACATATTGTTGTTATACCTTATCATATACATCCTAAACTTTTTTATAAAACCTATACATACATAAATATGTATGTTTTTTTTTTTTTTTGTTTTTACAAAACTCAGTATTTCAATATGGTACTTTATTTACGTTTTATAAAACCCTGAGTATGTTCATATAATTTTTCCTTCACAAAACAGAAAGAAATTTTTATTTCTTTTTTGTCCTTTTTCAAATATTTGTGGAGTACATATACTAAAATTTTCTCTTTCCTTTATTGTTTATTAGCAAACACCTTTTTATTTCATAAAGTATGAATACATAAATGTAATAAAAAGATCCTATTACTTTTTTTTTCCTTTTTTTAATTACAAATAGCCCTAATATGGAACAATATGTATATTGTAAATAAAAAAATAAAATTGTTTGTAAGCAATCGATTTTTCTAGGTAAAATTACCTTTTTTCGAATTATGCCACACAGGCAATTTTAATAAATCTCCTGTTTAGTTGAGAAAAGGATGCTGTACGTTTTTCTTCTTTCTTTTTATTTTGATGTTTTCTTTCTGTCTCGCACTCACTTTTAGTGAAATTAGAATTTTGAAGTGATGATTCCTTTGAAATACGCAATGTTCGACGAATGACTACGTATGTACGCAAAATAAAAAACAAAGACGAAAAATAATTGAAAAAAGAATAAAATTTATATTTTATATACAAAATAAAAACACTACGAAAAGGATATATAATTTCCGAAAGTTTATATTTTACCTTATTATCATATAAACACGAAAATTGATAGAAATTTTAAAATAACAAAATTAATTTAGACTTTTGCGGATTTTTTACATATGTATATGCTATTGTACTATGTATATTTATTTATTAATTTTATTCAATTCAATATGAATTTGTACACTATCGAAGAAATGACTGTCCTGTTTTTATTAAAAGACGAATTTCTGATGTTTCGAAAAAAAATTTCTAATACACTTTTGAAAATGCTCGTCTACACTTTATTTAATTTAAATTGTTTAGAAAAAAAATGTTTTTTCAAACGTATTTTTTAATTAAACGCACAACACACTTGCATTAATGATAAAAAATAATTTTCCTTATGAAGACAGAAGAACTACTAAATGTAATATTTAAAAAAAAAAGTAATAAATGTATTTTATTAATAATAATTTCTTCCAAAGAAAAAAATCAAGCTAAATCTTTTAGAAAATATTCAAAAAAAAATTTATATATAAAAATAAGAATATGAATGCGACTCTACAAAATGTCAATAATACACCACGATTGATATCTGAACGCCGAATGAATGGTTATATTTTGTTGATACGCACAAATACACAAATTTTCAAACTTTAAATATATTGTTATCAATTTATAGAAATAGTATCAGATGATAACAAAAAAAAAATACAAAAACTTTTTTTTTTATTACAGGTGAATTGTAACGGTTATAATACCTTGATCACTAACTTTTCTCGTCTGTTGCGAGACTGATTTCTATTCAAATTCTTCTCGACTAAAGAACTTACTATTCTTCACATTAAAAAGCAGCAAACGACATCAAAGCAGAGATTCAAAATAAAGAAGACTAACAAAAAACATAAAAATTCATTAAGCAACATAAAAACTTTAGAGATACTTTTGTGTATTTATATTATAATCATATATACTCGTAAAAGAGCGTTTGTTGAAAATAAACTCAAACTTCCAGTTTCCAATCCAATTCCAATCCAATTTGATTTTTTTAAATATTTGTTCAATTGTTTATGCTCTCAAACTTTCTTTTTGTGTAAAAGGAGAAAAATAATGATTGCGTTATTATACGTTGGTATGCGTTATGTTGCATCGATATTTTTAAAATATAAACAGTTTTAAAAAAATGATTAGAACATGAAACGCTTGCGTAGTAGATATTTTTATTAAATAGTGAGAAAAAATACCAGAGTACAAAATTTTAAAGTACCTATGTATTTAAAAATTTCTAATAAAATAACAGTATTATATTCATGTCACGAAAATATTGGAAATTTGAGAGTTTTTGCTTCTACACAAAAAAGTAAACTTTAGAGATGAATTTTTAGTGGTCCATAATATGAAAATGTAACTTCTTAAAGTGCAGTGACCACTGTATCTTTTTTTCTCTTCATATACATATGTATATGTATATGTATGTAGATCAAAAACTTGCTTTAAAGAAAATAAAAATAAAATATAACAAGTTCAAAAAACTGAAGGCGAAATTAACTTTCTAGTAACAAGTTTTTTCTGAAATAACATGCCTAACAAAATAATATGTAATTTCCAATTACGGTATTATGAATTAGAATCAAGTTTTATTATTGATTTTCTTGTACGTTTTAATCAATTCTAAATTTTATTTATGATGATAAATAAATTACATTTTTTAATTTATCATTTTATGAAAAATTCTTATAGAAAAGGCAAAGTTTGAACTCATAAAAGGACTTTTCTTCAATAAAAATTTTTATCAAGTTTTGTGAAATAACTCAAGTTTTTCTATTAAATATTTATTAAAATAAAAACATAAAAATAAATAAAAGAAAAATTCCATTCTAGTTAAGTTATTCAACATCTCATAGTTTTCATTTCATATGTAAATATCATTTAGAATAAACTTAAATCATAAATTTTACCATCACATCATAAATCTCATGTCTTATTCTTCCTTTATTTTTCTATTTATTTATTTTTCTTTTTTTTCACATAGCTACTTGTTCTTCCTGATATAATTTTTTTCCGTATTTCATATCCCACATAAAATAAAAAATTTAACAAAAAAAATAAAAAAAAAGGAAAAATTTTGGTGGAAACAAAAAAAATTTATGAAATAGGTCAACACTTTGTTAAATATATTTTACTCGAAAAAAAAAAAGATTTTTTTTTTAATGTAACATAAAATGCAGCAGCATATAAATTCCAATATAGAAAGTTTATTCAACATATTTGCACAAGTTTTAATTTAACATGTTTGAAAAATTTTTGTGTATATATTTATAGTTTATGAAACAAGGGACATAAACAAAAAATGCACATATGAAAATTAAAATAAAAAGAAAAACATGTATGTAGGTAGCTACTCATATTCAAAATTTTTAATTCAATCATGCGTTTATTAAATTCGTTATGGAAAATTGTTCGTATAGGTATGTGTAATTCGTGATAAGAAATAATTTTCTATGTCTCTAAAAATTTTCAAATTTATTTATTTTTTTATTGTACTTAGTTATTAAATCTAAATATGTTATATACTATACACATATGTATATTCTGCTTCAACTAAAATTAATTGGGAAATCTTTTTTTCACAAAGCTATTGATACACATTTTATAAAAACAAGCAAAATTATTTTTAACAAAATTAGCACAACTGATTCTTCTTTATTTAAATTTTTCACAAATTTCAGTTGTAATTTTTTCTTTTTTAATGAAAAATTAAATTTTAAATTACCAAAATACTTTTTATCGTCTTGTAAGAGTTAGTAACGTCGCTCTGGGAATTCCATAATTCTTTGATATTGTTCTTATTTTTTCTCCACGTTTAATCTCTTCTAATGCTTTCTGCATTTCACTTTCGGTGTAGTTCTTTTCACTTTTTTTAGGAATTACAATAATTTAGAATTTTAAAATCGAACTTTATATAGAAATAGTTTTTTTAACTTCAAGGGCTCGTTACTGGTACTTAGGTTTTTTTGAATTTTAGCCAGTGACGAGCCGTGCCAAAAATAAAATATTTTTAAAATAAAAGTGTTATAAAGTGCTAGAAATTAAGTTCTAACTAGTTTGAAATGTAATTTCAAAAAAATTAACTATTTATCGCTTTTTTTTTAGTAAAATATAAAGGAAATAAATATTCATCTTCTTAACGTAAACGTTAAGAAAAATGCCATTTTGGGTAGCATTTTATATTTATTAGAATTATATTTAAAATAAGAGTTTGTAATGATAAACCATCCACGCATTGCAAGGATAGCATATTTTTCTAAGTATAATATATAGCAAATATTCACCTGTATTTTTATAAAAATATCTTAGTTATAGAATAAAATAAAGCCAACGGCTCGTTACTGGGTATTCTACCTATGTCTGAATTAATTTTTCTTGAACTTCACAGAATATTTTTTAAATTCCAGCACATAAAAAAGGAAAAACTTTAGAACAAGTCAATATTTGGAACTAAATCATTTTTTAAGTACTAAATTTAATTTTTTAAGTTTAGTTTTTCACTTTAAAAATTTAAAAATTCTGTTTTTTTAAATAATGTTATCAATTTCATAATCGTTAAGTTAATTTTTTCAATGAAATACCTTACTGTCTAGCAAAAACTCTTTTCACATAAATTATTTCTATGAACATATTCAAAACAATAAATACATATGTACTATTTACAAACAAATGTACATTTTTTCAGAAAAGATTATGCTTGCAAAAGTCTGAAAAAAACAGTTATTAAGTACACAGGTACGTGTTAGTGCAATAAACTATGCTGAATTGTTAAAATTTTGCATATATGTACATATATACATTAACCCAGCAAACACTATATGAACTGAAAAGTGAAAACTACAAATACTCATTTTCTCGATTTTGTGCTTTAATTTCGAATTCTTTCTCGCATATGAACGAAAAAGAAAAATATTAATAATAAGGATTCATAGTTTAAGTCTGTTATGAAATCGTTTTTTTTTTTTTTAAAAAAATCTGAAAATATGTTTTATAAATTTTATCTGTAATTTGTGTATTCTTTGTAAAATTGTTAAGTGGGAAACGTTTAGAAAAATTATTTAGATAGTTTTATATTAATTTATGTACATATGTATAAATACTGAAAACTGAAAACAAAAACTACATACATACATAGTTATAATCATTGTCTTGAAATAATGTTTTACATAAATATTTGTATCTTTTGTATAACATAGTTGATGCATATTATGCTTTCGTATTATGTACTTTCACTTCGTTATATTATGTTGCTTGTCATTGGGGTAATTTCTACGATACAGCAATTGCTGGACGAGTTTTTTGCGTTTTGTTTTGAACTTGCTGCGTGATGTACTCTTGCATTTACACAGTCCAGCAATCATCCATACAGCAAAATGACAGATAATGCTTCTTCTTTAAAATTTTCTTTTGTTCGAATATTCTTATATTTACATTTAAATAAACGTTAAGTAATTTGAAAAAAAAAATTACTTAAAATATTGTTTTTTTATTTGAAAAATAAAAAATATAAAAAAATTATTTAATTTTAAAATTAAAAAAAGAATTTTATTCACCTATTTCAATGTTTCATCACTTTCGAAAAAAATAAATTTTTTTCACTTTTTGAATTTACTTTTTCTCTTTATAAAGTAACGATTTTTAATACTGCTTTCATAAAATCGAAGAAGAAATAAAGCAGAGTTGAAAAAATTACGAAAAAGGAATAGAGCAAATGTCAAATTGCTCGATGAAATTTTTGGTACACAAGTGATGTGCTACCCCTCAATTTGCCTCACCCCGATCACCAAGAAATCGTTGCTTGATGGTTGATGGATAGAGCAATTGACGTATCGTGGAAATTGCGTGATTGTCAACATCACATCACACAGAGAATGCAAATATGTAATAAAATTTTGCATATTTCATACGTAACATAATGTATTAAATAGGTCTGAAATATTTTATAATATGTACAAACACGAGATAAATGAATAAAGGAAATGTATAAACTTTGTAAGGTGTTAGATGTTAAAAATAGAGTAAAATTTTGTAATACAATAGAAAAACAGAAAATCAGAAAATTATAAAGCATAATACATATATGTATTTACACAAAAGCTTCTAATTGAGAGATATGCAATATATTGTATGTAAATGAATTGTTATACATACATATTATCAATAATATATTTTTAATATAGAAAATTTTATCAAGACTTTGTGTAGTAAGATAAAATGTTTAAAAACTGTAAATTTTCGACAAATAATATAGCTACATATTACATGTAATATACAGCTCTATACTTTTTATAACTAAAATAAGTATTGCTTTCTTCCCCGAATTTTGTAATATTTTTCAATATAAAATACTATTTTTATGCAAATTAATTTAATAGAATCGATTTTTAAATATACGAGTATACATCTGATTTTTTTTTTTCTAAACACAATCATAAAAATTCGATTACAATTCAAACAAATTTGAAAATTTATTTCAATTTCGCTTGTATGTAAAATACAAAACATTTTCATTGATAAAACAAACTAAAATTGCTAAATCAATTTTTTGAAGCGACGTGATTGAATACTATTGTTATTGCATCATATTATTGTACTATTTGTAAATTTAAATTTATTTTTAATAGAATTCAGAATGCAAGAAATACATTTTTTTTAAAAAAAAAAAAATACTCAATTTTAAAGGAAAATAAATACACATCCAAATATACTTTTTTAGGAATTGATATGGTAATATAGATTTATTAAAACAATATTTTTAGTATGTTTTATTGCGGTAAATTAATTATACAATTTTACATAAAATCATCATAAAAAATCGAAATAAAACTAAATTCAATTGAAATTGTCGATAACAAAAAGGATAAATCAAACACAAGACATGTATGTTTAAGGTTAAAAATCTTAAAGTTTAAATTTATTTTTATTTTCACTTATTCTTTATACAAATATGTATGTATTGTATGTACATACCCGTATATACAAGTATATTATTCTTTTTTATGATTGTGAAAATGAACTACGCGAGTACATATACATGCACATACATATATGTATATTTTATTCAAACTGAATCCCACATCAAGTAAAGAACTTTTAAATTTTTATTTTTACATTTCTTTTATTTAATGTTTTTGTTTTCTCAAAAAAAAATTCCAACTTCAAGATAAGCCAGTTTTGCTTTGTTGGTTTCTCATTTATCTCAAGTATCATTTAAAAATCATCACATAATCGATTGCTAAAAAAAAAAAAAAAAAAAAGTCAATGAAAAAATCTAAAAAATCTAAAAAAAAAACACATAGAAAATCATTATCCAACAAAAATAGAAAAAAGAAAAAAATGAAAGAAATAAAAAAATTTGGAAAAGCCTTGAAGGAAGAAAGTAACGTAATTGCTTTCGTAAAACATAACTTTTCAAACCAAAATTTTTTTTTTTCAATACTTTTGTTTTTGTTGTTGTTATCGTTATTTAATCCATGATTTGATGCTCTTTTAAAAATTTTTCTTACTTTTAAAATAAAATGATGTACGCCATTGCTATGAGTCCTAATCTATATAAAACTCTGGCATTTATTTTGATTATGTTAAAAATAAGAGAAGAAAGAAAAGAACGCTATATAACAAGAGTAATAATTAATCATAAAAGATTTTGTAAAAAAAAAAATATAAACTTCTTGTAGTTACTTAAATTTCGTTATATCTTTTGGCTCTTATTATAAAAACAAAAAGTCAGAGAAAAAAGAAATAAAAGAAAAATAAAAGTTTTTCCTGTAAAAGTTTTTGCAGCCACTTTAATTAATTTAATAATAAAGTTTCTATCGATCAATAAATTTGTTAAAATTTTGTTACGGAAATTTTATTCTGTAATGTATAGAACTTATTTTTTTTTTCATTTTATAGAGTTTATTTATCGTTGTGCACAGGTAATAATTTAAATATTTATAACTATAATATTCTAATTTTAATAAATTAAAAACTTGTAATTCTACATATGTATATACATATGTATTACATATATTGATTTTTATTTTTAAATTTTATGAAGAAAAAATTGTCGATGTTTTTAAAATAGAAAAGAAAGATTTTTTACACTTTTATAAAGATATTCTGAAATTATCTAAAATTATGGTTCAGATTGTCGCTTAAATTAAAAATTATTGTTACTAAGTTCAAGTTCTAACAATTTGAAAAACGTAAAATCGTCAGATGAAATTTATCATACATACATACAAGGGCTTCTTATTTTGATTAAAATTTATGAAACTTTTCTTTTTCATGTTTTCATGCTATATTTTTCAGAATTTTTTTTTCAAGTTTCAGTTTATTTCAATATTATTTTAAAAACGAATAATATTCAAAAATTTAAATGACATCTCACGTTTAACATTAGTTCTAGCTTCCACAATCAGTATACATTCCGAAGGTACATTTACATATGTATGCTTTTATGTATCACTTGCCAAGCCCTATAATCTTGAATGAACATTTTCAATGACATCACATTCCAACAAATACAAATAAGTAAAACTTTTATAAATTTGTTTACCCATATTAATAATTTCAGTGTCGTTTTAAAAAACTCGTGTGATTATGATTCTCACAACTGCTTCATTAACTATTATATTTTGCATAATAAGCGATCCAATTTTTCTTCTCCTGATAATTCTTAGATAACATACATACTTGTCTTCTAGTTTGCCGGGATCATAAGAATATGTAGATATGTATATGACATACATGACATATGATATATAACATACAATGAAATAAGAGATGACAGCTTATACACATTGTCCAGATGCTGAATAAATGTTTAAATGAAAATTCTTTTTAACTTTAAGTGAAAAATAGTGCAAAAAACTGCAAAAATTGCTTCTATTGCAAAAAATATTCTACTTGAATGAATGATATAAATTTCTACAACAACATATGAACAAAAAATTTAAAAACAATGAATATATATATAATATAGAAGAAAAATAACAAAAGGAAAATAAAATGTCCCACACAAAATGCCAGGATAACAGAACATGCCATAACGATATAAAGTATATGTTCGAGTATACACAAGTTTATGTTTTAATAATACTATGACAAAAACTATGCAGTTTTTCCTTGCTTCATGTACATATGTATTTGAAAAACTGAATTATTTTCTGTTTTTATTTCTAATTTTCTTATTTTTCCTCTCTTTTCATTTGACAAAATGTTTCATTGATTCTTAACGAAAATTACAAAAATAAAAATAGAGTCTTATACATATAATGGATACTTAAGTTCGAATGCATTCAACATAATTCAACAACTTAACATATACCATAAGAATTTTCATCTTATAAAATTGTCATAAAAAAAAATAGCATAGCTACACATATAATAACATCATATGTGATTGTCTTTTTTAAAATAAAATTTTTTATTGCACTTCATTCCACTTTAATTTTCTGAAACACCAAATCAAAATTTCTTTGAAAATAAAGATGTTCAATCGGTTAGGTTGTGCACCTATATTAAATCCAAACAATTACAATAAAACATGCAAAAAAAAAACAGGACAAATGCAATTACTTTCTTTTCAAATAATCGAGATGTAGTAATTATTCTACAATTTTTTCGATAGATTTACTATCTATTTTTTATCTATTTTTTAAATATTTGTACCATTCAAATGAAGAACACCAGATTTATCTAATGTTTTTTATTTACCAACTATTATAGTTAAAATACAATCATTATTTTTGAAGAAAAAAAAAATTAAATAAAATAAAATAAAGGGAATAAAATTTAAGTTACAAAAAAATAAATTCATCTCAAAATAACACATTTTCTATAATATACATTATACAGTATCTATAATCTGTAATTTGAAATTCTCAAGATTTCTTGAACTCACTTTCTTCACCATAAAAGAAAAAAAGGATTAAAAAGATAACTATGATCATATACTTATGTACTTATGTATAATGTTGATGGTTAATCGTTTGATGATTGTAAAGTTTCTTCGAATAAAAAATTTATCTTTTCTTTTTCTTTCAAAAAATCTTTTGAAATGAAGTTAATAGGAAAACTGAATAAATAATTACACATAAAATTTAATGGCTTAATTTTGAAAATGACAACGGATATTCCTGTAAATGAAATGAACTTCTTTAAATTATTAATATATGTAGGTAAGTGATTGGAGAACCACTCTAATTAAATTTAGTATGAATTAAATTGTCTTATTAAAAAAAAAATTATTTTGAAAAAGCTTAAAATAATCCTCGAGTTATATTAAAAATACAAAGAAAAATACTGTTATAATTTAGACTTAGAACGTTAACTAATCTACAAAAAGTTATTTTTTGAAATACAAATAAATAATACCTTCGTTGAATGTTATAATTGATTATGTAATCATAATTGAAAAAATATAATCATAAATATGAAAAACCAATTAACAAAATTAAAATTTGTAATACGAGACGGTCAATTTTAAAACAAATTAGAAATACTTGAAGAGTATTATTTCAATTTTAATTGTTACAGCTTCAAATTTTCTATATGTATGTATGTATGTATGTTTAAAAAACGAGAAATAAAAAAATAAAAAAAAAAGAAAGGAAAAAATCAACAAAAAGTTGATTATAAAAGAATGATTATACAAGATTTTCATTTTTGTAATGTAGTGTAGTATAGTATTTAAAAAACTGAAACAAAGTATAGTAAGGAGATCCTTGCAGATATAGTCACCGCATATAAATGTACAAACAATTTCAGACTAAATTTTCCGACAAGAATCTGCAATATGAGAAATTGTAACCGTCATAATTATACATATAGGGGTTATTGTACTGTATAATGTACATGTACCAACATACCAACTACATACATCAGTTATACTTGTTTATCTACATACTTCTAACTGATGGATCTATGTACTTATACATAACTACATAACTATATGTATATTTTAAAATCAAGGAACCAAGAAGAAAAATATTGTTAATTCTGAATGCACATACATATATGTACATATATAGGTATATTTATAAATATGGATGTACATATATATACAGTCAACACACAGAATATGAAAGTGTTTGTTTTATAAATGAAAATTAAAATTTCTCTAGAGAAGGTACTTTGTACAGAATATTTTGTTTGCATAATTATATAAAAAAAAAAACAATTATACAGTTATAGTTTGCGCACATATTTTTATTTTATTATTTTAAATTTTTTATATTATCTACAATCTTATATCATGATATCTACAGTTTAACATTAAATTTAATCTATATAACTATAACCTTCTATTTTATAAATTACAAGTTGAAATCTTTAAATTAGAAATTTTAAATTAAGTTTAATTCGGGCTTGAAATTTTCTAAGGAGTTATCTAATATGTATCATAAGTTTTATTTATTTTTATTGAATAACCTTAAAGATATATTATTTACACAGAGGTCATCGTGTAAACAAATGAAAATTTCTTCAAAAATAATGATGTTCATTCTTTTAAACATGTTTGAAAATTAAATTTTTATAGCGACATTGTTATGTATAATTCCCATGATACGACTTAAGTACGCATATGAACACAATGAACATATGAACAAATAAATTTATAAATCTAGCTAAAATGCATACATATACATATATGTTGGTTGGTTGGTTGGTTGAAGTGGCGGTTCTCAGAAGCTTCTGAAAACCCAATTAGCACGGAGAGTGCCGTTTTGATACCACACACCTCGTAGTTAGTTGTCGAGTCAGAGGGTTGTAGAGCCCCCTTCTGTCGTACATGCACCTACAGTTTAAAGTGGAATGCGAACCACTGAATTCGTTGGAAGTACAGGGCTGGTACTAATATTTTCTTGTAGTTGGTTTGTGGACTACATAGCTTATGTGTTTAATTTTATAACAATTTTTGCTAAACTTTTTTTAATAAAACAAAGCATAATTCTTATAACGTGTAGTAAATGAAAAACATGAAAACGACATTCGACTCGGCCGGGTATCGAACCACGGACCTTTACCTTTCCGGGGTAATGCTCAAACCATTGAGCTACCGAATGCCATGTCGCTTGCTGTTCCCAGTTACTACCTAATCATTGATGAAGAATACTCAAACCTCCTACAAACGATAATAGAAAAGCATTAAAAGAATACGTGAATAATAGATTTTAATCAAATTTTCAAATTTAAAACAAAACTTTATCAAAAAGATATTTTTAAAGAAGTCCTAAAAAAAAATTATAAACAAATACTGTGTAAATTTTAACTTTAACTTTTAATTTTTAATTTCATATAATTTTTAATTCAGTTACGTCTTTTTTAATATACTCGTACATAATAAAAAAATTTAATTAAAAAAAAAAAGCTAAGGATCGATTAGTTGGCTAAGACCATATACTAAGTAAAATTATTTTATTTAGTATATGCTAAGGCTCAATATAGCGGAACATTAATTTTCCTGCTGATAATATTAATTTTGCATATCAAAGTAAAATCAAACTTTGATTATACAGCGGAAATAACAATGCGATAATGATATCATAACGATGAACTTTAATATTGTAAATAATTCAAAAGCTTATGAATTAGTAAAGAGTATCAAATGCTAAAGATAAAATTATAAATATAATTCTGATAAAAATAAAGATAAGCAGGTGGTTGCGGATGGTATTGACAAAAAATTCCTTTTTTTTTATTTTTTTATGATAATTAATAATGAATTATGCATCACGTATAACATATATATGTAGTAGCATATATGATAGATGTAAGTATTTTTATTTTTAAGATCGAGGTTAACACTCCTTTAAGTGAGTCTGTAATAAAAAAAAATTGCTATATAAGAGTAGCATTGCAGAAATTTTAAATAATATAAATAAATAAATAATTTTTATGAATTTTATAATTAAAAAAAAAAAAATTTGTATGTATAAAATTCTTTTGTAGATATATACAAATATTTTAAGAAAAATTTGAATTCAACATTCAAAAACATCAAATTTAAAAAATTTAATCACAATTGAAGTTCTTCTATAAATATGAAAAAAAAATTTTAATTTTACCTCGAGGAAAATAAATTACATAAAACGTGTTGTTCTGTTGTTGCCAAATCCATCAAAATCAGAAAAAAAAAACACTTCTATAAAAAATAAATAAAAAATTTTCCATTACTACCTAATTAGTAAACTTTGTTCTTATGTTGAATTATTATTTGAAAAATAAAAGAAACTCCTTAAGATATTTTAATTAAAATTACGCTTCTTCATGATGTTTGTTTGGTTTAGAAAGAAAATTCTTAATAATTTTCCGTACTTATAAGATTCATGTTGATTTATCTGTTTTTTATTTAACTTGTTCGTTTTGAAATGATGTTTACGTAGAAAACAAGAATAATATTTATACAAATATGTATTTATATTTTTTTAAATTGTAGATGTCCTTGCATATATCTAAAATTTTTGAAAAAAAAGAATAATAATAAAATTCTCAAAGGAAAAGTTTTTAAATAAAATACTAAATTTTCAATATCACAAACTTTAAAGGTTTTTTTTCTTTATTTGTATGTACATATGTATTTACTATATATGACATGTACACAAATGTCCTTAAAATCCTAAATGATAAAAATCGATTTCTTATTACATGAAATTTTATTCTACTTAAAATTCAAAAGCCTTTTTCATTTACATAATAATCTGATAATTTTTTTCATATTCAATTTTTTCTGACTAATAAAATATATTTTTATGTTGAAAATACATTATAGTAAAAATATTTGTAAAATAAAGAAAAGAGGTTATATTTTTTATTTTATTTAATATGAAATCTATGCAAATTTCTAGGGCTATCAAATTTCCATCATCATAACTACACTGTTTTTGTTGTTGCTGCTGTGTGATGTACATATGTACATATATGGTCAACCGAAAGGGTATCTCAATCATAAAATATACACATTTTCAAAAGTTCATGAGAAATAATATAATTGGTCACGTTTAAAATTTGATACTGGTAGAGTACTGATAAAGTTTATCTTTATGTTTTTTTTTTTTTTTGTTTAATTTATAAAGGTATACTAACAAACTCAACTATGCTGCACTTAAGCTAAATTTATTTGAAAATTATTTGCCTGTTTTTTAAATGCTTAAATTATTCAAGAGAAATTTAAAAAAAAAAAAACAAATTCAGAAAAACTATTTTAGTTTAAATAACTCTTGAAATACCTACATACATATGTATGTATGTACTAGAGCAGTCTAGGTTTTGGTTATACACAAAAAACTTCCTCCATCACTTAAGGATACATCCAGAATGCATATTAATTATTTCAGTACCTTTCTGGTAATTACTTGTTAATTTAAAATGCACTTCCTAAAATTAGAGAAATTTAAAAAAAAAAAAAAATAATTTATAGATTTTTTTTTCCAACTCCTTTTTAGTACAAATTTAATTTTTTCTTTTCTTCGTCGTTTGAGTCAGTATAAAGAAAATAGTTTTCGTAATTTTTGTATTTTAAATAAATTCTTATTGTTTTAATTTTAGCCATTAAATTTTAGTGTATGTACTTTTTTTATATTTTTTATTACTTTTATTTTATTAATTATTGTTACAAATTGCTTTTAAGTGCTTTTTTATAGGTATACACACGTACAACAAAAGTGAATGCATAAAAGTGCTTTTAATGGGTATATTTCAATGAAATTGCCCTATTTGTCAGATAACTAAGATAATTGACTAGCAATATGTTGATAATTATTTTTAAAACATTAATTTGAAAGAAAATCAAAATGTATTTTTCTTTAATAATTGATGATAATAGTTTTCCATAGTAAAGTTTTTAAATTACGAAATTTGAATTTTAATTTTCTACAAATAACAAAAAGTTATTTATCCAAAAATACATCACATATTTTCTTTCACACACAGTAAAAAAAAAAAAATTTAAATAATAAATTTCACAACGTTTTTAAAATTGAATTCATGAAAACATGATATGTACATACATAAGTATACCAAAATATTTATTGAATTTCTATGTATATTTTCTGTCACATAATATGCAAATTTAAAATTATAAAATTATATTTTCATGTCCTACAAACCTTTTTTTTTTAAAAAAAGTAAAAAATTTTCAAGTTTTAAATTTTTACATTTTTATTTTTATTTTTTCGACTCAACAACTTTTCTATGTGAAATTTTTCAATATATGATCCTAAGATCAACTTTTTGAATTACAAAATCATCAATACTTTTATAATCAAATTTAAATATATTTTCCATAAAAGATTCATCTATTCTATTATACAATATTATAGATAATTTAAAACGAAACTTTAACTATTACAAGGATAAAAAATAAAACAATAAATAGAAAAGAATAATTTTTACAAAGAGAAAAAAAATATTTATTTTTTCTTCACATTGAATACACAGTTTATTTTCAATGTTCAATGCTTGAATTTTTGGACACGTTCCAAAACATTTAATTGCTTCTTCTTTGTGTGTTTGATGAAATTGCAAAAAGTTGTAAATTCTTACAAAAGTAAGACGAATCTTTTGTTGAAGTTAAAGAAAAGAAAAAAGAAATAGAAAAGAATAATAAATATAGATACATTCAATTTAAATTTCAGTTAGTTGTTAAAGATTCTCTTCTTTATAATTTTAAAGGTCAATTTAAAAACTTGCCAGTTTTAATATTTTCATTTTAACTTTAATTGTCATTGTATTTGATAATTTTATTTTCTTCTTTTTTTCCCCTTTACTTTTGTTCAAAGAAAAAAAGAAATTGGAAATGAACAGATGTAGATTTAAACAGTTATTAAATTTATTTCCTAAATTCCATTAAATGAAAATAAAAGTAAGTTTTTAGAAGACAACATTTTTAAAACATATTAGCTATTACAGTTTTGCGAAAAAACTTTGAAGAATGGTTAAAAAATAAAGTTTATTTATTATATTTGTGTTAAGACTTTATAATTATAAAGTCTTTGTTATAATAAAATTTTTTCAAAAATTTAAATTTTATTTTATTTTTTCTATACCGAAATATAAAAGAAAATTTTTCAAGACAATTAGTTTATATATTTTGTAAGTAGAAAAAACTAAACAATTGGAAAAAGAAAATAGAAAATTTAATTGAAAAGTTGTTAAGAAAAAGTTTTGTGACACACAATAAAACAAGAAATTAAGAAAAACATTAAAAACAAAATTTAAATCTTTAATTTATTGCAAATTTTTAAATTGCTATTTAATGTTTTGCATTTTTAATGATAATTAAGAAATGATTTGTGTGCTGCTTATAATTGAAAAAAAAAGCTTATTAAATGGTTTTTCGAAACTTTATTAATAAATTTTTATTATGGTTAATAAAATAACGAGCTATTATTTAAGCTCCTAATGGAAATATAATTAAAATTTAATATGAAGTAGGCTTTATCATATTCCAATTATAATAATGGAAAAATTTTAATAAAAGTTCATTAAGTCAATTATTATTGCTGTTTTTTATGCTTTTTGTCATAAACAGATATGAAATTTTATTGGATTTATTAAAAAAAGCATTAATAAACAAATTGGTTAATTATCCACGTATAGAAATAATAAAGTGTGTTTATTTTTTTTTATTTTCTCTTCTTTTTAATTTATTAATTGAGATCTTCAAACGAAAATTTAAAAAAAAAAATTGATCAAAATGATTTTCAGTTTTTTAAAAATATGTAATTTAAAAAATAATGTGAAATTTATATGCTTCATAAAAAGTAGTTAGTATTCAAGAAAATGAATTTTATTTAAAAATCTCCATTTTATTTTAAACTCAAGTGTTACGTATGAAATACTCTTTCATTTTCATTCCAGCTAACTAATTTTTTATAAAATATATGTATTTGTTTTGAAACATTTAATGCCTTGAAAAATTTTAACATTATTTTTTCGCTTGTCTTTATCCAAGTATATATGTACATACTTATTTAATATTACATGAAATATATGTTATATGAAAATATTAAATTTTTCAATTCATACAAATTTGTATACAAATAGAAAATTTTAAAGCATACATTATTGTACATATCATACATTTACTACACACGTTATGTAAATTCATGTAATAAATCGCATATATAGTTCTATCAAAAGCATTTAAGATTAAGCAATCTAAAATTGATATCAAAAAATTTCACAGTCATTGACAAATATATAACAAAATGAAGCAAATTTCATATAAAATTACACTTTTCCTTTTTTTCAATTTTCAAACCAAATCATGATTAAAATGAAATTTTCAGAAAAACATTCACCAATCGTTATACAACACCATCATATCATATTTTGTTATCGAAAAAATATTATACAGGGTATTCAAAAAATTTATTTCTATATTATATTTTGGAAAAATATATCACATTAAAAATATATATCATGTGGTTCTATATTTTTTTGTTAATAATGATGTGTAACACAAGTCTTTAATCATTTTTCTTTATTTATTTTTTTTTTTTTTCAATACTGAGAAATAAGTAATATTGTATAAGTACAAGGATAGAAGCCAAACTATATTTGGTCATCCTTTCAATTCATACATACATGTACAATAAATGTATTATAATGTACGATGTTATATAATATATTTTAAAATTCGCTAGTCATGAGCAAATTTTCATTTTTAAAGCAAGGAACTAAAAAAAGAGAAAAAGTTGAAAATATGTTGGAAACATAAGATTGAAAAAGAACTAGGGATCCTGGTATCTAAAATGTACAAATACAAAATGAAAAGAAATCCATCTTCATCTCATCTACTTTCATATTTATTACATATACATATGTACGTACATATGTAATATGTATTTATGAATTTTACTTTTTTCATACGTCATTCAATATTTGAAGTCAAAATACTGAAATCTCATAAAACTGAAATGTCTAAAATGAAATTTACTTGAATTTATATATTGTACACACACATGTATCAATTTTCGTTTCACTTTGAAGGAAATTTTCTATTATTTTCCTTATTTTTGTACACTTGTTATATAAAAATAAATTGCAATATAAAAAATATAGTAGAATACTCATATACTATATAATACAGAATAATGGAGATACATATATGTACATAGTACACTATGTTAAAAGAAAATTACAAAAATGAATTACATAGCTTTTGAGTTAATAGTAAAAGTTGATGTACCAGAAAATTTATTATATACGTAAGATTTTTATCAAAATCCTTTGAAATAATAATTCCTATTTGCTATTTTGATGTACATGTGCATACATATGTATATGTATATGTAGAGACTAAAAAGTTTTTTTTTTATTATTTTAATAATTGTAACAATTTTCTTTAAGTAGAATTAAAATCTTGGAACTTGAAAGAAAAAAAATCAAATATGTATTATAAATCATCCAAAAAGTCCTTTTTGAAAAAAAGGCAAATGATGTTGTTTCATTTTTTTAAACTTAGTTGACTTGACTTGAGTTTAGGCTTTTTTTCCCGTGTTATGAGTATGTAAAAATAACTCTATTTTAATAAGTTGAAACATCTTTTTTTATTATTCTTTAGTCCATTAAAAAAAATATCTAAAAAATGATCTAGATCTATACGTCTTCTCCATAATCTTGAACCTTATTAATATACAAAAAAAAACTTTCAACCTATCGAAACCGATTTTATAATATAATAATTTTTATAAATACCTATTATACATACATACATATGTATATTCTTTTTCTATTATATTGTACTTTGAATTTTTAATTTAAAATGTAATCCAATTGAATCAACTTATCACACTTTACCACACTTTAATATTATACGAATATATCACATCCTATATTCTAATTTATCGATTTTATTTGTGTGAAATCAAAAAATATAATAATACATCTATACTTTACTGATTGAAATTATAGAAAAAAAAAAAAACCTCAGACAGGTACATACATATGTACATATAAAAAGGTTATTATATTATATGATATCTAAAGATTATATAAAATAATCGTATACATATATGTATAGTATATATGTATATAATTATAATATATAGAATGAACTCTCAACACTCAATAAACGTTTCAATACTGTAGAATTCAATATCGGATTTCCTGACAATTTTAAAAGGTATATGATTATTCTGGTATGAATATGTATTTATGGCTTTATAAATCCTCAACTTAACATCTATTTAAAATACATACATACATAGAAACACATAGTGATTTAAATATAGAGCTTATAGTCTTCTTTTTATTTAACATTTTGACTGACCATGAAGAATTCATCCAACTGATGCCATTTTTTATCTTAAAACAATAAATTAGAATTATTTTGATTGTGAAAATGTGAATTTCAAATAATTTTATATTCTCAGTTTAAATAAACAATAACGAGTATAGTTGGGCATTGTTTTTATTTGTTTATAAGTATGGTACTACATGTTTTGAAGGAACTTGAAAAATAATACAATTTTTCATATTTTAAAGAAAATTTTATTAGTTTTGTCAATAATTTACATAATTATAAAAATGTACATATTTTAGACACACAAATAAAATTTCAGACTATCGCAAATTTTATCAAATTTAATATTTAAATTTATTAAACTGATTAAGCAAGTTTGTGAAAAAAAAAAGAAACATTTCCTACTTTTCTGTATATGTATACATTACATACATAATATATATATAGTATCCCATTATTTACAATGTTGTTTTTTTCTTTTTCAAACTAAATCTATAACAAACACAAAAATTCATCATGATATTTATTTTGAAAAAATATTTGATTTATCATTTATTACATTTTCACGGTTTTTTGTATAAATTTCCAAAGATAAAAATTTAGAAAAATAAATATGTATATAATGTACATGTAGCTATATATACATATTTTATATTTTTTACAAATTTCGTGTGGAAAAGAATATTCTGATTATTATTTGTGTGGATTATAAATCTGTTTCATAAAATAAATATTCAATGGAATTGTCATCTTGTCATCGTTACATTCAAAAATTACAAAATCTACATTTTTATAATATTAAAATTGAATATTGAATTTATGTATATGTATGAACATCGAAAAAACATATTTATTCAAAAAGATTATATTTCGAAAAGTATAATAAATACAAAAAAATTTGGAATTATATTGCTTTTAGCTTGTCAAGTTGTCATAACTTTTCGTCAATGTCTTAAAAATTTATTTGTTTATTAACAACAACAAAAGTATTAATACAAAATATTATTAATAGATTTTTTTTTCTTTCCGTTTTCGTATTTGCTTTCCTTTTGCTTGACAAGAGAAATTTTTAAATATTCATTTATAGGTATAGGTGTTGATATTTTTATGAGAAATAATACAATTTTTTTTTTCTAATACATATATTTTTTGAAAATAAATATAAAAATTACATACTGTTTTCTCGAAATAATTAACCTAAAAATTTTATTAACTTTTTTTTCCAAAATAAATTATAAATGAAATTTATAGAGCAATGCATATAATAATAATAATAATAATAACCATGAATGAGTAAATATTCAGTGCAAAAGATATGTTCTTTCTATTTCTCCCATGTTGTTTTTTCACACTATGTACAATACTGTGAGATAACTTTTAACAGTACAATTGAGAATATATTGTAAAACAATTACTTATACTAAATCTTTTTTATTAAATTAATAAAACAGATATCTTATAAAAAAAAAGAATTAATTTATTTAAGTTTTAAGAAAACCAAAGGATCGGCAAAAATCTTGATAACAATCAATATTATCTAAAAATAAAATATCTTGTTAATTCCATTCAGGAGTACATTTCTAGAAATAAATGAGACTTTTACTTTAAATTAAAAACTTACAGTTTCTAGGAGAATAAATAAATGCTAATTTGCACGTGTTTTGTGACACATATACTCGTACAAAAATACTTAAGGGGAGTAAAAATATTTAATTATTTTATATGCATACACGTGCGTATAAACTAATTCAACAATCTATTATATTGTGTGATCCTGCTTTTTAAAAATTAAAAAATCAAATTTAATTAGTTTTTAATAATCAATATTTTGTATAAAAAACATAACATTATAATTCCAAATAAAATACATAGAATATAAAACTTGCACTGTATAACTCTCATATGAATTAAATGGTATTTTTTTCATCTATCAAATTATGTATCTTTCTACGCATCAGGAACTTTTTTTACTCAAAATTCCCATATTGTTCTTTATCCATTTCAACGATCCCAATTTTTAAACAAATATCTTTTTTTGTTGTTATGTTTTTTTTAAGGTTAAAACTATTTATTCCCTGACATGTCTACTGTTGTATCTTCTGTTACGATAATCAAAAATTCAAATCTAAAATACACCTAACACCTGAAATTTTGTATAATAAGAAATAAAGATAATATAGGTACCACTAAAACACAGCAGGAGTTTCTTATAGTCAAACCATTAAAATGAAATGAAGAAAAAGAGAAAAAAAAATCAATGAATTAAATTTAAATTCTAGTTTTTCAACAAAACATTGGATATTTGAAACTGAAAAAAAAGATACAACGAAACAACAAAAATACATACGCTATACGTTACAATCCGTTTTGTTTTTTGTATTTCTTTTTTTTTTTTTAAATAAAACTCCAAGGGTGACTGACTAACAACGGTCTTTGAAAACATTACGTAGGATTTCTTTATGGCTTTTAGAAAGGTGAGAACTTAACAATTCTCAATTGAGAAAAACAATTTAGTTCAAGAATGGAAGATAAATTGAAAAGAGACATGCGATAGTACTGGAAATTTGGAAATATTTTTGGAATTGTGGATGAGGAAAAATGAACTAGCTAATGGATGTTCAACGATCCATAGGAGATTTAACGTAGATACACACATTGAATATGAATCTTCTGGCCATCACTTTTCAAAATTGAATAGATTATTCATCAAAAAATACTTTAATATTAAACGAAAATGATTAAAAATTTCGATAGAATTACAAAACATGTAGACGTACAGTAGAAATTTTTATAAACTCAAATTATCTAAATTTTTAAAATTGGCATTATTTCTTCAAAGGATATTAATTTCCTTTTATAAATAATAATTTCAAAAAGCCATAAAATATAATCAAGAACCAACATAGAAAAGTAAACTCCGAGTGAATTTAGTTACTCGTATAGTACTCCTTCAAATCCAAATTTTAATAACTCTTACATAATTCCTTAATAAACTTTATAAAAATTCTGAAATTTTTCTTCCTACGCTACGCTATGCTATACTGATATATCACATTCACAGTAAGTTTTCATCACACGTAAAAGCAATCTTTTAATGTCAGATCATAAATTTTAGCAACACATCATAAATATAATATATGTTGTGTGATGTCCTTCATCTTAATAAATATATAGTAATATTACATACATATGTACCTATATATATAATGTATGTACATATATGTATAATAGTGGCTTTCCATATTTTCAATTTTGTCTGGGTAACTTTGCGTTTACCAACAAAAACCAATAAGGATAGGCAAAATATTTACAAACATATGTAACACAGATACTTTCTAGCTTTGGCTTTATTATTTTTATATACATAATATTGTAGGTGTACAAAAACATATACATATGAAACTATATGAAAATTATTTGACATACCACGTAGTAAATTTTCTTCAAAGAAAAAGAAAAAAAAAAAACAGTTTGTGGAAGCAGATGTTTAATATACGTACCTTTACTCATATAAATATGCTTGACCAAACAACCTTTTCTCTTATCCTAAAAATAAATATTTTTCATACTCTAATCTATAAACGTGTTTAAGTGTTCTTTATTCTAATATGAAATAGATAGGTACATTCTACATAAAAAAAAAAAATAAAGATAGACGAAGAAAAATGTTCAATGAATAATATTCACACTTAATAATAATAATAGAAAATTCAACACAAAATTAAGCTAATATACTTATGCAATATGAAATCAGACTCAATAAAAATTTAATAAGTTATAGTCAGAGTGAAAAAACATCAATTAAAAATCACACATGGATTTTTTTTTATTTTTGCAAAGGAAATATTATTGTCCTTGAAACGAATCGAAAATTTAAAAATAAAATTATTTCAGTTATTATTTCAATTAAGTATTTGAAAAACATCTTCAAGAAAACTTTAGACTGAAAAAAATTAATTCACATATATAAAAGAAAATAAATATGTGTTATTTCTCACTTGCTTATATCAAGAAATTTATAATATCTATGATTTGTCATAGAAAGTAAAATAAAGTCCTTTTTTAATGCAATAAAATAAATGTTTCTCTTTAGTTTAGTCTTTTACAATAACTAAACCAATATCCGTTGTGATAATATAATTTTCAATGTTTTTTTTTCTGTTATTTGTAATTTTCTTACTCAGCAAATATCCTGTCAATATACAGTAGTCAGTAATGTACATTTATATACATATACATATACAGTGCTGTTAAAAATTATTTGTGCAAAGCAATTATTTTATATAAGGTCGTATTTGATTTGGTATATCTTCCAAAAAAATAAATATATCGACTTCAAAATTTCACTAAAAATAGCTTAGACAGTTCTCCACAAATTCACAATTCACAGGAAAAAATATCATTCAATGTTAACGGTAAAAAAAACAAAAGTTCAATGTTCAAAATTATTTGTGCATAGTATTTTTTGTTCAAAATTATTTGTGCACGTGCGCAATTTATTTGTAGAACTAACGACTTACTGTTTTAACACTCCTTTCAATTCTCGACCGTTTTCGTCAAAAATGCGCTTTCAAAGTTAAATATCTCTGTGACCCTGTAGGTAAAATATTGAAAGGAGTGTTAAAGCACTGCAATTATCACAAATGTTTGTTTTGGTTCAAAATTGGTTTGTGAGAGTTACGTACAGTCTGTATAATGCCGCGAAATAGTGAGATTAGTATAGAAAATAAAGCTGCAATTGTAGCGGCTTATAAGAATGGAGTATCTGTGACAAATATTACAAGAAAATATAACATCCGCAGAAATTCAGTTTTGTACCAAGTTAGAAAAAAGAACAATAATGGAAGCTTAAAAACTATTCAAGGTCGGGGTAGGAAGAGAACCACGTCTAAAAGAATGACAGAAAAATCCTTGAAGCAGTTAAAAAAGATCCATCCATAAAAGTTAAACAAATTATGGAGGATATTAAAATATCAAGGAATAAAAATGTTAGACGATCAACAATTGTACGCAGGCTTAAAGAAATGCACGTTAAAACTTATGTAGTGCGGAAAAGACTATATATTTCACCAAAGAATAAACGACTTCGACTAGAATTCGCAATGGCCCATAAGGACTAAAATCCATAGTTTTGGAGACAAATACTATGGACTGATGAGTGTGCAATTTCTCTTGATTGAAAGTATGGGAAGAAGTATTATCGAGCAAGGAAACATGGAAAACAACAACGGAAAATTGTTCAGCCAACAAGACATTCTAACGGAGGAAAATTGATGATATGGGGGTGCATGTCAATAATAGTATTGGCCCAGTTGTTATGTTGCCAGAAAAAGTGAATAGTTTTCATTATTTGGAAATTCCGAATAATAATAACACAATCAATTTATACTACAACAGGATAACGCACCAAGAATTAGAAAATTATCTGCGTGACGTCGGTCAGAAATGTTTGAAATGGCCTCCACAAAGTCCGGATTTGAACGTAATAGAGAATTTGTGGCATTATTTAAAATTGAAAATGCCTTGTCAAATTGGTAGAAAACGTCCGGAAGCTTGGGAGGATTTCAAAACCGCATGGAGCCAGATTCCTGTTGACCTTCTGAAGACATTAATAGATTCCATGCCCCGAAGACTTTAAGACGTTATTGATGCTAAAGGAGGCAATACAGAGTACTGAATAAAGAAAATAATTAAAAATTAAACAATCTTTTATGTAAATATAAAAAACAGCAATAAAAAAACATATTTTTAAGATTACATTTAAACTTTTTCATGTTGCATAAATAATTCTGAACAAAAAATACTATGCACAAATAATTTCGAACATTGAACTTTTGTTTTTTTTTTACCGTTAACATTGAATGATATTTTTCCTGTGAATTGTGAATTTGTGGAGAACTGTCTAAGCTATTTTTAGTGAAATTTTGAAGTCGATATATTTATTTTTTTGGAAGATATACCAAATCAAATACGACCTTATATAAAAAAATTGCTTTGGACAAATAATTTTGAACAGCACTGTATGTATGATACATTCTATGATATTTATAATATTCCCATACACTTTCATATTCACACAATTTACTCGTGGGATTGTAAAATCAATTTTCGAATATTGAACTCTTGTACATTTGCAGACAGTCATGTTCAATGTCCTGTCATGTCCAAAGTAATGAACATACACACATATGAACAACTTTACAGTACAGTGATAGTGTTTAATATAAGTATGTAATATAATAGGTAATATAATATAGAAATATAATATTCCTACTAAACTTCAGCAAAAGTATTTATATAAAGTATGTTTATATATACATATATTGTACATATTATGTGTACATACATACATATGTATGTATTAAATTTAATTTATTTTGTTCATATGTAGGTACTTACATCTATTTGTAAATTGGAAAAATTTTCTTCAACTGTTTAATTACATATAAAAAAAATTATAATTTTATTTTATTTTTAAATTTTAAAACTAATGGATCCTCTTTGAGGTGCTTAAACCCAGGCCCGGCCCTACCATAGGAGCAGCTGGAGCACTCGCTCTGGGCGCTAAAACTTAGGGGCGCTGAAAATAACTGCTCACTTATTTAAATTTTGTATAATAAAAAATAACATAAAAGTGAAGAATTTTCAAAGTTCACTAATTTAAATATGTGCACATATGTATGTACATATACATATGTATGTATTGTGTAATATGTATATTCATATTAGATTCTTATACGAATAACATTTCTAAAAAGTACCTTTTATTCGATGCACGAATATTCGATGTACATTAATTTAAAAATATTACTACATATGTATATATGTACATACTATCATTTATTGTTACTATTTTGTGTGTTAAGAGGAAATAACATCAAAACAGAATGCGACTGTATATAATCATCAGCTTCAATTTCAACTCATGGAGCACAAAAGTTTTTTGCTCCAACGCTATCAAAATTTTATATGGTAAAATTTGTATCGTTCCTCATCGCACACACATATTCTTTAAATTTTATGATGAAACTTGCGTTGAAATGGTGCAAGGTAAAAATTTGCACCATCGCATCTTTAATTCTTGATTATGAAAAAAATTTAACGAGTTTCACGAATTCCCACTTTTCTTCTCTTTTACAATGAAACTTGCGTTGAAATGGTGCAAGTAAAAAATTTGCGCCATCGCATCTCTAGTTCTTGATTATGAAAAAATTATAACGAATTTCTTAGCATACTCACAAAACATCATTATTATTATTTTATTTTATATTTTTTATTTCTTTTTAAGATACAATCACATATATTTTCAAATGGAACAAAATACATAAATAAATTTTTTAGTTTTTAAATAATTAAAAAGTCAAAATCAAAAGATAATTTTTAAATAATCGATTAATTTCAAATAGCTTTGAAATATGTTTTCATTTGAAAAAATATGTTGAACGAGGATAAGGCCTATAGGGGATACCTCTTTAAAAAAAAACGCGTCTTTAATTTTCTACCTACTGGGTGGCGCGGAAATAAACATGCATTTATACATGTACGTACATATTTAAAAAAATTTCATAACAAAGGGCGGCAAAAATTATAAGTACACCGGGCGCCAAAATCATTAGATCCGGCCCTGCGCGGGACAAGCTGTTAAATAAAACCGAGATTGAAATTATTAGAAAAATAAAGGCGAAAACAAGTCGAATCGAAAAATTACAAAAATCCTAGGCCAAAGTCCAAGGGTCATCAATAATTTTTTAGAAATGAAGAGGGTAATCTAATGCCAGAAAAACTTGGCGGGCCACCAAAAAAAACACTTCGAAAAAAACGAGCCATTTTGAATGCTGCTTTTAGTTCAACACTAACTTTCAATCAAATTAAAGAGAATCCAGGAGTGGATGTTCACAAATCTACAATTTAAGAGCACTCCGAGCAAGTGAAAACACTTCGCAAAAAAAAATTAAAAAATTTCCTGGCCACACAAAAAAACAAGAAGAAGATCGCTTAATATTTGCATAGAACCATATAACACGTAAGGCGAAATGGCACCAAGTGGTTTTAACCGATTGAAAAGAAGTTTAATTTAGATGAACCATATAATGGTAGGTTATACCATAGACAATACCTAGATAAATCAGGCTCCTATAAAAATTTTCAGTAGAATAATGTACATAATAACACCCGACAATAACACCCGAGCTTTACACACACTACTATAAATCAGTAAGCTTTCAGAACTTTTGAACTTTTAAAGCTCTTTTTAAAAGCAGTCATATTTTGTGTGTATACTATGGGCATACATGCGCTTGCGTCGTTTTTTTTTTATTATTTGTTTGTGCTGTCAGTGTCAACGATCTTCGATCTTCACTCTTCACTTTTCATCAAAAAATTTTTCATGTAAAAATTCAAAAAATATTTAATTTTTGTTTTTTTAATTTTTATTTGGAATTTTTATGTTGTGTGTATACTATGGGCATACATGCGCTTGCGTGGTTTTTTTTAAATTACTTGTTTGTGCTGTCAGTGTCAACGATCTTCGATCTTCACTTTTCATCAAAAAATTTTTCATGTAAAAATTTAAAAATATTGAATTTTTTTTATTTTTAATTTTTATGTGGAAAGATATTTGACTTTCCAACTTTGAACTCTTATACCTCAGGCTGTAATTGACCGATTTGAGTCAAATAAAATTCAATAGATCAGAAAATAGTCGAAGAATTGAAGTGCATCATTTTTTTGAGGATCAGGGTACAAATTAAGAAGGGCCCCATATAAAGTAAAAAAAGTTTTTTGTCGAAAAATGACGTGTTTTGTATTTTGCCCTATAACTTTTGCCACAGTAAACGGATTTGCACAATTCAAAATTCACATAATATCTTGACCAATGAGAGAGATAATTGTAAATTATCTTTTTTCATTAATAACTAAATTTCTATTAATTTTATGATATAATAACGTTTGGGAAAAGTGTTTATTTGATAAAAATCTATATGTCTATAGAACATTATAATTTGATATTTTTAGTACTTTGGAAGATATCAGGGAAAATTGATTCTCAGTTTAATGTTTCTTAATATTTATCACGTTTTTTCTTTCATTTGCGTTGCACATAGATATTTAATATATTCGGTGAAAATAAGGTTTAGGATCTTCTCTACACTTCATTCAAACATAATTTTCATGTAACTTTAATCACAAATTAGTTATAAGTGATTAAAAACAATAAGTTGTCATAATAACACTCCATTCAATTTTTGATCGTTTTCGTCAAAAATCCATTTTCAAAGTTGAATATCTTGGCACCCTGCGGTCCGATGGACTTGAAATTTCTGCACAGTATTAGGCTCGTCATTTTCTACAAAACTCTCTTTGGCATTAAAAAGATCCCTGCAACAGAGCGCGAGTTACAGGGTGCTAAACAAAAAAGTCACACAAATCAATTTCAAGTATCAAAATGTTATTTTGACTTCCTATAAAAGTATGTTCCCGTGAGAATAGGTAGCTGAAATTTCGTCAGGATATTTCTTGAAGGGTCTAATATTATGTGAATTTTGAATTGTGCAAATCCGTTTACTATGGCAAAAGTTATAGTGCAAAATACAAAACACGTCATTTTTCGACAAAAAACTTTTTTTACTTTATATGGGGCCCTTCTTAATTTGTACCCTGATCCTCAAAAAAATGATGCACTTCAATTCTTCGACTATTTTCTGATCTATTGAATTTTATTTGACTCAAATCGGTCAATTACAGCCTGAGGTATAAGAGTTCAAAGTTGGAAAGTCAAATATCTTTCCACATAAAAATTAAAAATAAAAAAAATTCAATATTTTTAAATTTTTACATGAAAAATTTTTTGATGAAAAGTGAAGATCGAAGATCGTTGACACTGACAGCACAAACAAGTAATTTAAAAAAAACCACGCAAGCGCATGTATGCCCATAGTATACACACAACATAAAAATTCCAAATAAAAATTTAAAAAACAAAAATTCAATATTTTTGAATTTTTACATGAAAAATTTTTTGATGAAAAGTGAAGAGTGAAGATCGAAGATCGTTGACACTGACAGCACAAACAAATAATAAAAAAAAAACGACGCAAGCGCATGTATGCCCATAGTATACACACAAAATATGACTGCTTTTAAAAAGAGCTTTAAAAGTTCAAAAGTTCTGAAAGCTTACTGATTTATAGTAGTGTGTGTAAAGCTCGGGTGTTATGATTCAAACTTGGGTATTATGATTTTAGATTCGTAAATACATGAAAAATTTTGTTAGAAGTGACAAATCTAGGTATTGTCTATGGTTATACTTAAAAAAACTCAAATTTGCTTCTACTAATTTATGTGACTTTTTCATACGGCAAACACTATAAAACTGTACAGGATCTAAGAAAAGTAATATAGAAGGAGTGAAATGGAGTTCCAAGAGAATATATTGGAAAATTGTATAAAAATATAAAAAGTAAAGCAACTCGTTATTAATGAAATCTAAAAAACAAAAGTTATTTGTGTTCTCAATACCAAAATTTAAAAAAAATTGATAGTGAGGCTGATTTGATAGGCACTTTTTTGTTCGTCCTTTAACTGTTACAAAATGGTGGGTATTTCCCGTAATTTTATTTCAAAATATTTTCTACCACAAAGGTCCCTCAAATTCCTAGAACAAAGGTTTGGTAAATTTCCACTCCTTATATGAGATACACACACGTGGTATAGGTGAGACTATGTAAAACGGCACTACATGAAGTAACAAGAACGTTTGAGAAATCTCTTAGCTTAAAAGAATACACCCTGGCAGCTTTCCTTGAGTTAGAAGGAGCTTTTAATAATCTGAAAAAACAATGCTAGAAGGCAGAGTTACAGACTAAAGTCTGGGGAAATTTTCAATTAGGAAAACAGTTAAATACAGGCTGCAGTATTTTTCAAGCAGAAGTGTACGCGATGATGAAAGTTGCACAGGCTGACATACCAATATACCATACCACAAATTTATTTCAACACCGAAACAAAAACATAAATTTTTGTATTTGAAAAAGAAAGTACATTTTCACGAATGAATTCTTCTAACATCATTTTTAATTTTTGCTGTTCACTTCAAGGTAATTTTTTTGTTTGTTTTTTTCTGGTTTTACAATATTTTCTTGTTATTTATCATTGCAATTGTATTTGATATTTAAGTGTATGTTTAAAAAAAACAAAAAAAAAAGGATGTATAGTTCAATTTTCACAGGAAAAAATTTATTTCGATATAAAAAACAAATATAAATAGAAAACAGGAAAAATATACATAGATCTATACATACTATATATACATATTTTGTATGAACAACACCTGCAATCTAAAATGTTATTATATGAAAAATATTTGCAGAAGATACCCTATACAAATATATTTCATTCTAGTAGGTACCTATATAAACAAAAACAAAACATAAAATGTAAAAAGTACATACACACATACATATGTGGATATCATGTCAAAAAATTCATTTACAGATTAGTGCTTTCTAACTTTTACGTGTACCATAGAGAAAAATGTGTATTGCATTTCCTGAACGTAAAGTTTTTTCACCAAATTATAATTTTTCATGCAGAAAAACAACTCTACAATATAGAAAGAAAAAAATTACATGGTTAACTTAGAACTAAAATTGATGTTTTCAGTTATTTTAGAGTCGTATTTTTTATGTTTTTAATCTACAAACTATAAAAAATATATGTATATATTTTTTAATAATTGATGATCTTCTTACCAAATTGAATGAAATTTGGTTGACAATGTACATACATAAGTAGGCACATATAATGGTTATATGACGCTTTACTTACACATGAGTATTGAGTATATAATTTTTTCAAGAATCATAAAGTTTTCGTGTTATTATTTTCTTTCAAAGTCTTAATTTTCATCTTAGACCTAATAATAATTTATTTAAACAATATTTTTAGAAATTTAAAAATTATTATTACATACAATTTATCACATAAATGTGATGTTCTCCCTAAAAACAAACCCAATAACAAACTTTGCAAATTTTATCATATGTAGTATGCATCTGTGCTCTTGCATTTATTAGGTATGTACATTGAAAATTAAGCAACTAAGTACAACTTTTGTTTTGATTTACTAAAATACATATATAGTACCTATACCAAATATTACAAATAATATTATCTTACTTATTACTTTACCTAGCATTTTATGTAAAATTCTTACGTACTTAGACTATTTTTAATAGTTCAACAGTTGTTTCATTATTTCTTTCAAGAATCTTGTTGTTTTATTTTGTTTACTTTGTTTAGATATTGTGTTTTATGCAGAATACAATGAACTGGTGTTAACAATTCTTTGGTATAAATTAAAATTACTTCAAAAGTATGTTTAATGTTTTATGTAACTTCAAAAATTTATATAAATGTGTGAGAATAAAATATTTCAGGTGTAAATTTAAAGTGATAAAAAAATACGTACATATGTAAATTATAGAAATGTTAAAATATGTAATATATACACAAATGTACGAATATGACTTTTGTATTGTAATAGACTAAAAACAAGAAAACGACATTGGATTCGAACCCAAGACCTTCGCCTTGCCGGGGCACTGTTCTACCAATTATAGTCAAGCCGAGTTTTTTGAATAAAAAATAAGAGTGTTTGTTGTCTTTGTACTATAAATGATATATTTTAAAAAACTAAAATCATGGAAAAACGATTGATTAATAAAGTGTAGTAACTGAAAAACATGAAAAAACGACATTCGACTCGGCCGGGAATCGAACCACGGAACCTTTTCTTTGCCGGAGAAATGCTCTAACCACTGAGCTACCGAATGCCATGTCGTTTGCTGTTCTCAGTTACCACCTAAATCATTGATGAAGAATACTCAAACCTCCTACAAAAGTGACTAAATTAAATATGGAAAATTTTAAATCATCACAATCCTCAATTCTCTGCATCAATTCAACGCTTGAGTCGTCCACAAACTGTATAGATGGTCCTGGCAGTTCTCGAAGAGCTCTTCTACACAAGCTACAGATTTTATTTTTTATTTTTTATTCAGGCACTTTATTAATCATCCATCGTTTAACAGCTCTTAAGTCACTTCTTTTAGGATTGTGTGGTTTTTTTTCAAAGGATTTCAACAACATATTGTTTAACTCGTTTTTCCATGATTTAAGTTTTTTTTAATATTATTTATATAGTACACAGATAACAAACACTCTTATTTTTTATTCAAAAAACTCAGCTTGACTATAGTCGCACTATTAAAATTGTAAGATAATTGACTATTTCCGAATTTGTACCCATACTTTAGCATAAAAAACCCTTATATTTTAGATTTTTTTTGAATTCTTTTACAAAAATACATACATGTAATGATGATAATAAGGTTCGTTTCATATTTATAATGCCATTTGAAATTTTAAAATTTCTAAAAACTGTAAGGACCAAGTAAATACAATGTTTTGAAGAAAAGATAAGAGCAATAAAAAGAAAACCAGCCCCTTCTGACGAATCTATGACGTTATCCACAATCTCTGCAAACAAAAATTCAAGGCAAGGTTATTTCATAATTATAACGCCTTCTCCACCAATCAAATATAAAAAATCTTGAAGCTGTTTAAATACCTGCTGTAGACAATAGCAAAAAAATTAGTATAAAATTTGCCTTTGTACGAAAATCAATATATTTTCTATGAGAAAAATAGACATGATATTCTTTGAAAAATTCTCCCACCTGAACCCAGCTTCATCCCTTCTCATAAAATTTCAAAAAAATCGGAAGACATCGATTCACACCTTTTGGTCGAAATTTTGTGGAACTGTCCTATAAAAATAAATTATTTGAAATTTTACGCTGTATACTAAATATAATACATATAACATACGAGTATGTATGTATGTACATACTAGCTTTTACAAAATATAATAATTTTATCGTTTTAATTATTCACTAAAAAATTAAACTTTCAAATAAAATTGTGGAAAATTCTTTTATACAAAAAAAATGAGACAAAACAAAAACAAATATTTATAACTTGACAAACTATAACAACTATTTGCCCGCCAAATCGAAAATCTGTTTAAAACATAACCGAAATCCAGTCAGATAAATTATTATTTAGTTATGTATTATTCTATTGCAATTCCAATGGCCTGAACAATATTAGCAAAACCAAAAGCTACTAGTTATGTATTGAATATCTCATTTTGTATGTATGTTTTTATAAACCATATGTAATTGTATAAATGTATATACATATTATATATACGTATACTCGATGTTCGTATTTAGATACATACATATTAAATATCTGCAAAATCTACAAAAGATAATTGCATAAACAAGTGCTTCATGATATACTTTGTTTTTCTAAACTGCATTCATATAAGTATATGTATATATCATATCAGTAGTACATATTGTATCATCTACAAAATAATACAATAGATACATACATACATGTATGTACGCACATACATATGTATGTACAATATGAATAACTATCCTGGAAAATGTATTTCTCAATAAAACTTTATGTGGCAGGAAATTACCATGCCTTTATTTTACTTTCGATAAATTAATTACGCTGACATATGTATGTATATTATATTATGTACATACATATGTATATAGGAGTAGGTATACTAATTCTATTTTTGCATACATTTTACAATTGTACATCCGCTCCGCTTGTCAGGATAACGATATGAGTTGTAATATCCTATATTATATACTATAGTATTTACATAATTATATGCACATCTTCTTTTATTATATTATGAAAGAAAAAAATGATTGTCATCACTGTACATGAACTTTGTATATTTTTATTACATCTTATCCCTTTCATATTAAAAAATAAATAAAAGTTTTTCCTCTCAATAATTAACTTTTATGGTTTATTTTTATAATGTTTCATTTTTTACTATAACAAAAAGATTTTCCAACAAATAAATTTTTTAAAAAGGAATAACATCATCAATAGAAGACGATTTTAAATTTAACATCATTTTTTTTTTTTTAAACAAAGTTGTTACAATGATACTATGTGAATAAAGCCTTATACGAGTATGTATAGTTATTAAAACAAATTTTTTAGTGTTAAATGCAAACAAATATTGTAGATATGAGTATCTTAAACAGAAAACAGAAAATTTTTGTTATTTTATATTTTATAAACACTTTTAGTTGTTTAGTTTTTTTTTCATATGAACTTACTATTATTCAAAAAACAAAAACATAGAACATAAAGTAAGCAAGGAATTATTTACATTCTTATACTTTTAAAGTTATTTTCAACACATAAAATTATTAAATATTACACGATTTATATAATTTTTCTATAGTATACCTACAACATACATACATATATGTATGTACATATAATTAAACAAATTTTGTTCTAATTGCTACTTTTGTTGTCCTTTTTGCATATTATATCGTTATTACATATCCGATTTAACATATTTGTATATTGTATTTGTTGTTTTTTTATGTTGTACTATATATTATGGAATTAATGTTGCGGTAATAAGAAACTAAAGAAAATTTAACTTTTACAAATAAAGAAATCTTTGTGAATAAAAATTTTAAAAACATAAAATTGTGGTTGCAATTTATTAAACATACAACACGTCTATGTATGTACATACATATATAAGAAATCTAACAAATAATTTTGAAATCGAGTAAAGTAAAATGAAAAAGTTTTAAAAATTTGTTTAAGTTTTGTTACGTAAATGCAAAATATAATATATATTACGTATATATTATATAGGAAAAGAAAGACTTTTATATATATACCCATTCATACATACATACATATATACATACCTATACATATGTATAATATGTATTACACATATGTATGTCCTGTTCTATAAAATTAAGAACAAAATTTTAAAATATATTATATAAAAAGAAATTTTTCTTGTATAATGTACTTTAATACATTTTATCTGTTATTATTTTCCTTTTTCTTTCATATCTACATAAACATCATCATAATACATTGTGTATTTAAAAGAAAAACTTTATATTTTTGTTCTGTGGTGTGGTTACACAATGCGGATGCTTTTATTATGAACTTTGAAAATTTTATGAGAAAATTTTCATTATTATTATTATTATTATTTTCATAAAACTTTTGTATTTTGTATTACAAATTTTCATATACAATTTAACAGAAATTGTTTATTATTTCGTATTCTATTTTTCTTTCGGTTTTTTTTCTTAATCTTAACTTTGTTTTTCGTTTGAAAAAAAATTTTTAATTTAAAGAAAATCAAGATACCTAGAACTTAATATACGTATTGGGGAAAATGTAAAATTTTTTAAAGAGCGATAGATTAAAACGCAACAATATTTGTTTTTTTTTTTTATTCTCATTCAAAACATTCTATATTTATACACAAAATAATGTTGTTAGATGTGAAAATTGTAACTTTTTAAAAAAGGATGTAATAAAATCATAAATTTTATGTGGTATTTTTTTTTTTCCTATAAATAAAAAATTTTATATTTTTGAGTAATGATATCTACATGTTTTTATAATTCTATGATATAGCATGACCATACATTCAATGAAAAACAAAACATGCTATGAAAATTTTAAAAATTTAACATTATTATATTTTCGGTTATATACTTGTACATATAAAAATACAACATAATATAAATTGATGCCTGTGTATACGTAGATATAGTATATACATATATATTAGTTTATGTTTTATTTTTATGTAATAAAATTTTACGCGTTTGTGGTTAAAGTATTAAATTTTTCCTTTGTCCTAAAAAGTTTTCAATTTTTCTCCAGAAAAAGGAAAACAAAAAAATTAAGATAAATGTTTTTATAAACATACTAACAAAATTTATGGTAACTGTGGTTGTTTATATTAACATTATATCGTAAAAATAGCTATATTTAAAATAAAAAATTTAAAAAAAAAAAAAACAATTGAGAATTTAAAAATTAGAAACTGTATAAATTATCCTCCCAACATACATATGTATGTATTACTCTTTCAATTATCATATATAATTTATAAATTAAATATGTAATTTTCCTTTTTCGGAATTTTCAAAGTAAGAAACTTTGCTATATCGTGGTTTTTATTTTTTTCTCTTTTATTTGAAAAACAAAAAAAAAATCCATAGCTTTTAATAATTGAGAAAATACTACAACGTCCTTTATTTAAAAAAATAAAGGCATAAAAGCATAATAATCACTTCTTTATACAAGTCATTCTTGACCTGTAAAATTAAATCCACGTAATTGAAGTTTTTATTTTAATAATATTATAAATATTCGAAACTGTTTTATTTATTTAAAATTTCTTTCGAAATGATAATACTCAAATACTCCTAAATATTATAATTTATTTTCTTAAAAATCAAAAACTGTAAAAAAATGTTCAAGATTTATTTACTTATTTTTAAAGTTTCTCCATTATTTATAAATATCATAACTCTTTGATAATTTCTTAATTAATGCTGCTAATTTAAAAGATTAAAAAATAAATAAAAATTTTTATTCAAACAATAATGCCATAGTCCTTGAAGTCGAAAGTTGAAACTCTTTATTACAAAATAGAAAGAAAAAAAGAACTTTTGAATTAGTCTGTTCAAATACCTTCTTCTCTTCCTTCAGAAAAACTTAAAAAGATTACTTTCAATTCGAAATTTATATGTATAGACATACATATATCAACTTAATTTATATATGTATTTATTTAAATTAACCTAAATGTATAGTTTTATTATAAGATAAATTATAAATATGAGGATTAATTATAAAAATAAATTGATTTTTTATTTTATTTTGATATTAATTGTCCTTTTATCTTCAAGCTCTTTAACCTACTTACTTAAGTATTTTTTGAATTACAGTGAAAAGTTTTTTCTTTTTTGCTAGTTTACTTTCCACATTGCTCGAAGAGATTAAGAAATTTGTTTAAGATTTCAGAATATTTCGTTTCTTATGTAGTATATGTAGTAATAGGTACCATCTTTTTAAAACTTATCATCTCTAGTTCTATAAATGTACTTACATATTATATATTTTGAAAAGATAATAATATTTTACACGCATTTTTCTTAATTCCATAAATGTCATATGTAAGAAATTTAATTTCAAAAAATTTCAATATACATAAAATAGGTATTTTATATATGATGGAAGAAATTTAATCCTTGTTAACGTCCACAAAATAGATTCAATTTTGTGTACAAAAGAATGTTTTTTTTTTTTGTAGTTCGATCCTTTTTCTAATATGAAAAAAAATCCTACATCATTTTTTAGTTTTTTCTTAAAAAATGTTATTTTTTATATTTTAGACATACTGTAATTGAATAAAATTGACTTTATTAGAAAAACTTTTTCCTTTTTTTTTTTTTGTTCTTATATTATCCTTTTTACCATTTTGATAAAACTCGAGGGAAATATTTCAAACATTTCAGAATACAAAGTGGTTAAATTAAATATAAATTTTTTCCTGATTTATTTACATTTCTATTATTTTAGTGTTAGAGAATTTTTAAAGGATTCATAATTTTATTATTCTACTTCTTTTACTGGGTAAAAAATTTTTATGTAAATGAACACAAACTAAATATGTAAAGTAAATATGTATGTAATATATTTTTAATTTGAATATAAAAAAATTATGAAAAATGGGATTTAAAAGAAACAGCTTATTAAAGTGAAAGTTTTAATATTTTTTAAATAAATCGAAAATATGTTTCAAGAGAAATGAAAACTCATAAGTTAGCTGTCTTTAACAGAAAATATAGTAATTTTAAATTCAAGGATAACATTTATATGTGACATTTTAATTTACAAAAAAATGAGAAATATTATTTTCATAATATGTACATATATTGTATAATACATATGTATATTGTATATACTTATGTATATTATTGAAGAAAAGAAGAAAAAACAAATACAAAGTGAATATTTTTTCTGCTAAAAGCTATTAAGTTTTTTTAATAATATTTTTAAAAAGTATATTATTGGCCTTTTAGATTTTTGACAACTTGACAAGCACAAAAATATCATCGAATTTTTATGACAACAACATTATACATATATTGTGAACAAGAAGTCCTTTGTCGGTTTATATAAAAACAAGGTCATTTTATCAAAATAGAAATCATAATACACTTTTTAATTGAAAAGAAGAAAGTATTTGAAAATTCAACAATAAATACATAATTTAAACAGTTCATCAAAAATATTATTGTTTGAATTACAAATATTATTATTTGTAGGTAAGTGACGTGATTGATTTCACTTTTAGATTGTTTTTTGTCTTAGCTATTAATTTTCAAAATCATGATATTCAATTACACAAAGCTATGATATGATATTTATTTGAAAATATTATTAAAGCCTATCTTTAACATCAAAAAGAAAATATATTGATTTTATCTAAATTTCAATTTCAAATAAAATTGTTTTACAAAGAAAAATAATGTACAAAACAATAAATATTCCTTATCGTAGCCCCTAAGAAAATAAAAGGCAAAAAAAAAAACTAAAAGATGAAGAAAAAAAACGAAAATTCATTGTGTCCGTATCTTGAAATTTGAAAATTGAAAGACTTAATGTTAAAAATATAAAAGAAACATATAAAAAAAGTAAATAAAACATATGTCTTCAGGCAAAAATCAAAAAATTGTATAAACTTTGAATATTGATGAGATTTTCAACAACGGAAAAGAAATACATAAAAAGAAGAAGAAAAAAACCTGTAGATATACGATTATATAACGAATACGTAGGTATACATAGGTACCTTTTTCATTGAATTATCTGATTCATTGATTCTTTTTCTTTACTGTATTCTTCTTTGAATTTCCATCTGCATAATACCAATAATACACAACACAAAGGAAAATTTTATGTATACTTACATACATATATACATATGTATCTATGTACATATATGAGTAAAATAATATAAAATAAAACGTATCTATTTTTGAATCTACCCTTAAAAAGTATATTCGTTCATGATACTCATCATTAATTTATATTATATTAATTTCAACATTATCAAAAAAAAAATACTCTATTTTTCATCATTTAAATTCAATATTAAAAAATCAGTAGAATATAAAAAATTTCAAAAGTATCAGAAAATTGTATCCAATATCATTCATAAAGTACATTAAATAAATTCCACAAATAATCTTTTTTTTTTTTTAATTCAAATCTCTATTCCATCCTGTTTTAAAAATTCTTAAAATTAAATATTTGGAAAAAAAATAAATACACGCTAATAGATTTATAAATTTTATATGTACATATTTTTTTATGAAAGATATTAATTAAAAAAGTAAATTCCATTAATTATATTTATTACGATTTCAATTTGGTTATACGTGTGTACATATATTGTAAATATGTACATATGTATGTGTATTACGTAAATATTTTTTAAAATACAATTTTGCATATGAAAACTTTTTTTTTTCATTTTATACTTTTGATTTTTTATGCTTCCCATCATGAACAGAATTTTTTTTACTAATTTCTAAAAATTTATTCGTCAGACAATGCAATGAATTTTAATACAGCAAATCTTTGGAGTGCATATATGTATACCCTAAGGGAATATGTATGTATTGAATTTATATTGAAATTGAAAAAGCTCAAAATGTATGTATGATTACAATTTTATATGTAATATAGATATACTTATAATATATGTAATATGTATATATACATTTAGGTTTACATACACTATACAGACCTACTACACAATATATGCTGGAAAAGTTTTCCAAACATTTATATTGTAAAAATATTCTAACACGTTTTAATATGAATTCATTTAATAAATCAAATATGTATATACATGTAGGAAGTGAGTTAGGATATAAACAAAAATTACCATAATTGAAATTTATAAAAGAATTCAATTTGTTGAAAGAATATACATAAGAGTACATTTTTCTGGAAAATTTGAAGTATCTAAATCCAAAATATGAGTTTCATGTTGGCATGTTGATTCTTTAAGTAATGGTTTTTTTTTTTTTTTTTTTTTTGTCAAACAAATAAATTAATTTATTGTAAAATCATTTCAAAGTAAAAGAAAAAACTCATAAAGCATGAATTTTTAAAATATCAGAAAATTTTTCAATTGATTGAATTCATTTAAAACCATAAATTTATTCAAAAACCTAAAAATTTAAAAAAAAAAAAGTGTGGCAAATTATTACAACAAACAAAAATTAAAAAAAATTGTTTTAGCATTAAATGGCTACCACAAAAATTCAGGTTTTAATAAAATCTCTTTTGATTTATTTTCATAGAAATGAAAAACTATTCATGTTGTAAAATGTGAAGTCAATTGGAAAATCATGGCTTACACTCTAAAATAGTAAAGTTCTCTTTATTTTTTATATTTAATTGAAAAAAATTACAAAAATAAATTCAAAGATAAATTACTTTCTTCCATATTTTTTCTATCTTCTAAAATATTTTTTCGAATTTTGGAAAATGTTCATTTTTTACTTTTTCAATCTAAATTTGTGTTGTATTGCCTTTATCATCATTATTAGAATTATGTTCGATTTTCATGCTTTTATCATAAGTTCTGGTTGCTTTTCGATTTTTCTTCTTTTGTCGTTGATTTTCAGCTAATTGCTTTGAAATTTTTGTTCTACCTAAAATGTTTTAAATTTTAATTATTCAATTTTACTTTTTCTTAAAATATAATATGTATATGTATGTATGACATTGTATGTATGTATTATATATTACAAGTTTCTAATAAATCGATGTCTTCTTCTCGTTGGGGTGGCATTGAATGAGTTGGAAAAGAAGTTACAGGAGAATTCTTTGCAAAGACTATATGGTCAGAATTAGTTTTTGGTGTTGATTGTGGTGCACAACAACCCGCTGGAACTAAATATTTTTGTTTGAAAAATAAAATAATTAACAAAAAATGAGTGTTAAAAAATATTGCATTTACCACTATATACACCAGGATATGGTATAGACTCTCCAATAAGAAAAACTATATTTGGTGGTGGTGGTTCAACAAATTTTTTTGGTAACCAATTCAATTCATCTGAAACGAACATATGCATTCTTGCTGTAAATTGTGTATCCTCTGGAACTTTTTGTAAATTATTTAATGGATGTAATGATTGTTCTGGTTTCTCTTTGATCAAATCACTTAGTTTTTTAATTGAATTTCCAAATTCGAAAGTATCCTCAGCGGATTCAAAATAAATTTTAAAATTTACAATACCATTCCATATTTCGTTTTGCTCAGCAGACACACTTCCACAAATAACATATAAATCTAATAGATAACTTTCAATTGAAATCTATTTGTGCATATAAAACATGAAAATAATGAAATTAATTTACTTAAATTCTTTCTTATGATTAACATACATTTCCTAATGACCATAAAGGCATACTAAATAATTTTAGAGAATCTGTTGAATTTGAATTTTGAAATATTAAACGATGTGTAGTCAAAAAGATATTTCCAGTTTTCCTTTGAGCAAATATCGAATTATCATTTCCAGAAAATTCAATTTTCACTTTTTCACCATATAAAAGAATCCTAAATTCGTATTTAACTAAATGTTATAAGAATTTTTTTTCAATTTCTTACCATTCATTTTTGTAGATTATCACACCATCTTTAAAATGTGTATTGTTTAAAGACATTTTAATGTGTAATGTGTAATAATTTTCCAAAACAAAAAAAAAACTGAAAGTTTTTAAAGGAAATTTAATCAATAGTGGATATAGTTTTTTAAATTTTGAGTTTTCTTACCAAAAATGTCTTATTTTGATTTAACATATTTTTCATGTTTACTTTGATATTTTTTCGAAATGTCAATAAAAAAATTCTTCAAAAAGGACATAGTTATATGTAATAATTGTACATACATATATTTATACATAGGTACATGTAATATATAACAAAGACACTTCCGTGAAAACTTTTATAAAGTAATTTTAAACTTAAAAAAATAAACAAAATAACTGTCAATTAATAATAATAAATAAAAAATATATACCTATCTATACATATATACACAAACATACACATATAAACTTACATATGCTTTTATAAATAGGTACATATGTAGTTTTTAAAAATAGACAGACAAATGAAAATAAATTATGTAAACTAATTTAAGATACTTTTTACATATGCTTGTGTGATATTGTTGCTAAATTAAAACACCCTCAAGGATAATACATAACAAATTTTCTGAATGTCGCTTTTCAGAAGGGACATTTTAAATTCATACAATTATGTAAAATTTGATTAAGTAAGAGTAAAGTTGTTGTAAGTTGAAATTTATTTTTAGATGGATTTCAAAATACATACAGGATGTTTCACAGTTCGTGTGCCGAACTGAACAGGATGATAGATCCCGATGAGAAATGAAAAAAATCGTATAGGACGGGGAATCTTTTCTCTGTGGTTACCGAGATATTCAAGATCAAAGAACATTTTTTCCAATAACAAGTTTCACTTTTCGCAACATATCTCAGCGTTCACGTAATGTAGATAGCTAAATGCAAATTATTTCTGAATATTATTTTCAAAAAATGTCTTTTAAAAAGTTGTATGTTAATTGGTTCAGAAGTTATTGTAACTCAAAGTTAAAAAATTTTGAAAAAAAATTACGCATTTTTATGTTCAACGTAGAATATCTTGAAAATTTGCCCTATTATTTTTTATTTTTTATTTTTTATTTTTTTTTTGACTTAGATAAAGGCTATTCTGTCTTCTCTGATATGGCGTTTGTTTTACTGCATTATTTTTATCCGTTAAAAAGTTATTAACCATAATTTAAGAGCAGTTTTTTCAAAATCAGTTAAATTTGTACTTGAGCACATACGCTTTGACGTGAATGAATAAAACATCATGGATATATTTTAAATTTAAAATTACCGGAAATTTTTACATCCGTTTAAAAATAATACAGTGAAGTTAGCTTCTAATACTCAGCGATGCAGGATGCAGTTTAAAATTAATAGTACTTTTTACTCTTTCACTCACATGTTTACAATTCCACAAACACACCTGCTGACTGCTCACTCAGCTCACTGCTGCTGTCAATTTTGAGTTTGCTAAGCAAACGGAAATTGGAACAGGTGTGGAAAGAGAACTTAGTAAGAAGTTATTTTTTAATTTTTTAATTAAATTAACTTGTTTTTTTCTGTTTATATTCTGTTTTATAAGTAGTTTAACATAAGCATCTTTCTATTAAAAGGTAAATTGAAATAATTTGTTTCAATAAGTGAAATATTCACTCATTCACTTCCTATTATACAGCACTCAGCAACCGCACACCACACCCAAATTTCAATAAACAACATTTTAATTAATTTTAACAAGTACATAGTATTATTTTTTTTCTAGACACCAAATATAAAAATAAAACGATAAAAGTCCACGAGAAGACGATAATGACACAAAGGATCACTTAGATAGCAATTATGTCAACAGTTATTGATCAACGACGTGACTATTTAAAAAACCCATATTTTACTGGTCACATATTTTCAGATTTTTCACCATTTTATATTACAATTGCAATTTGTACTGTGCTTTTTATATCTTTGATATTACTCAACGCCGTTTGTTGTTTGTGCTCGAAACATAAAAGTTATTGGAGGAATAAACATACAGGTAAGAAACTGAAAAGGATATTATACCTACGTAATTCATATTATAATATTGCTATTTGCACCAGGTAATCGTTGGATAATTCCCGTTTGGACTACAACAGTTCATAATCAACCTCCTTTGGATTTACACGAACTTGGTGAGGGAAGCGAATTAAGATCCATATCGGTGAGATTATACATATAACACCAAATTTGAAGTAAATCTTAATATATTTATTTAAACTCTTAGCATCATCATCATCATCATTCTGCTGATATTGAAAGAGAAGAAGCAACTCCACTCCCTCTACCACAACAACGTCCTCAAAGACCACAATCTAGCAGAGCTCTCTTACAACAACACCGTCAACGAGAGGAACACATTGAATTTCAAAAACGAGAAAGTGATATTTGAGACGTAAACACAAAAAATTTAAATACAATACCATTATGGCGCTTTTCATATTTTACCCAGCTGTTGCAGCTCTTGCATTATTTGTCCTTGGAATAATTTTCATTATACTTCGATATGGACCGAAGTTATGTAAATTACGACATCATGCCTTACCAGATCACCATGAATGGAGATCCAAGGGCTACGAACAGCAAGTTAGCTATGCATAACATTTATAATAAATTAGTTTTGTATGTTTTGCACGATTATTATCACACAATATTATACATAGATTTAAGTATATTACCTTATTTACTTTCAAAGTGAGCACACACAATAACGAGAAACAATTTTATGTGACAAAATTTTATAATTATTAGATTGACAATAATTCACGACTTATCTTTAAAGTGCCTTAAAATGTTTTAAAAAATTTAAAGAAATATGACATTTTGACTGATTTTTGTTAACATACATTCCGTCCAGATTTAAAATGCATACTTTGTATTTTGTATATCATTTTTACTATTGTAACAATATAAATTTTGTATTTTTCTTTATAATATAATAAATGAGTTTTTAAATTTTATCTTTTTTTATTTATATAAAAAAAGTACTATAGTCAAAATTTTAAAAGTTGAGGTTTTTTCGCGCATGTTTTACATGGCGTAGTGATCTTTTTTGTGTAGATATACGAAAGAAGAAACGTGTTACAACAACAAAAACGCATGTGTGTAAGTATCTTTTTTTCTGCGCATATTTTTCTAATATAATACGAAACCTCAACTTTTAAAATTTTGACTATACTACTTATGTATTTTAATTTTTATAGTATAGAGTATAAAGTGATTAGAGGAAACACTTCGATTCAGTTAGGGTACTTTTGAAATTTCACCATGAGTATGCATTATTTTGGTGCTGCTACTACATATATGGTAAGCTAACCAATGTGGTATGATTTCTAATAACCAAATCAACCTTTGATAATATGAGCAATTTCAAAAAGAGGAAATTCGAAAATTAATCATGATAATTACCATAATAACCAAAATTAAATCTACCATATTCGATAACTTCATAGTTACGATACTCAAGTATTTACCTTTTCGGTAAATGTTATGTTACCACAGTAATCAAATTTTCTCAGTGGTTGATTTGTTTTTTACCATATCGTCACTTTGGTTCTTTTTTGTGGTATACAACAAAATCTGCTTTCGAGAAAAATGAACACAAAGTTTGGAAGATAAAAAAGACTATACTATGTATATACATATGAGATATTTTGGATTTGGAGAAATATTAAGTATTCATTGGCATAAGAAAAATAATTTTGCCTTCAATTCTTTCACTTTTGTGACGTATTTTATAAGCGATTTCATATTTAAATTTTTTATCTCGTGCATTTCCGATAGTTCTGAATAACATTTGTGTTAACATACGTATACCACAAAAAAAAACATCCAATTTCAATATAAACTATAATCATCTGCTATTTTATGGATCCAATCAATAATGTCAACTGTAACAAAATTAAAAGAATTTTATTTGTGTCAAATTCAGTCTTTATTTAATTGAAAATTCCAGATATAGAATAGAGTAACAAAAAAACAACTAGAATAAAACTTTCAACACTTTTTGTATAGAATATTTGTATGGTATACCTTAAAAAGGAACTGAAAAATGCTTTGCTCATATACCACAAAGAAAGACCAAAATGTGCGTATAGGTCAGACAAGCATTAACTGAATTTTAGAACTAATTTGAGTAGATTTTTGTAGTATATGTATATTACAGTTTTTTAAGTGCAAATATCTCGAAAATTATATATTTTTCGAAAAAATATGAGTTAAACAAATCGATGCAAAATCAATTGAACTTTCATTTTCTGCAATAAAAAATGAAGGTTAATATCAAGCACTTTTCGAGAAAAATAGGGTAAAAAAATGACAATATTTTGCATTTGAGGCCCAATAACTTTTGAACGGTAAGAGAGAGGCATGTAAGATATTGTTGGAAAGAAACAGAGGTCCTCTACAATTTTGCAAAAGAAGGGTGACCCTAGCGTGCCCTTGTAAAAATTATAGGGTACCAAAAATCTTTCCCCCCTCTAACTCTGTAACGGTTGAGATTGAACCACACCACTCTCCCATACGATTTTCTGTTCGTCTCGCTGAGACCTATCCTAAACTGAATCACCCTGTATATTAATATAATTTAAATTTTTGGTTAGAATTACTGTCCGATACGGCATCGCTACTACAAAATTTTACATTTTCGAAAATACTTATATATGTATATAGGTATAGATATGTATGTATAGGTTTTAAGCTGAATTGTGTATCACTGCAGCATCACTGCATTTTCGAAAACACTGTAACTACCATGGTGAACATTCGAAAATGCCCTTATTGATTTATAAAGCGAAAAAATAGACAATTTTCCATGCATTTTATTTTATTTTTTTTAGATTTTACATTTTTTATTTTTGTCAAAAATCGAATTATGTATTCATTTAATTTACTTTTATTTGTTGTATATATGTACTTTTGTTTTTGTTTTTAAAAGTTGAAAAATCACAATTGTCTTAACATTCTAAATTCATCAAAATAATTTTTCTTTATTTTTCCCCCTTTTCCTTTTTTATATACAAAAAAAAAAAAAGGAAAAAGGAAAATTTTAATTTCAGTTTTGTTTTATTTTGTATATAATTTTCTAAAATTTCGTTTGCACAGTTAATTTTTTAAAATTCAAAAAACAATAATTTAAATGGAAAGATTATTTACTGCGCAAATTAAACAAATACTTAATATGTACTTTTTGTTTTACCATAATCATTAATAACATTCATTGTTTTGTTTTTTAAATCTCTTACGTACATTTCTTTTATACCTTCTCATTAATTTTATTCGTTTTTTTTTTTTTAATATTTCGTAATTTCTCTTATAAAACGCTTTTCTGATCAAAATTCTACTTAATTTTAATTGTTTTTTTTTAAACTTATTTGTCTAAAAACTATAGATTTTCTATCTCTGTTGTTTTTCTCCTCAAATTTTATTTTGTATGTTTTTATTATAATTATTATTGTTTTTTTTTTTTCTTCTTTTTTTTTGCTTCCCATCAATTATATGAATAATTTCATTTTATTTTTATTTACTCGGTTTAAAATTATTTGATAACTCTTCATTTCAGTTTTCAATTAAATATTAGTTTTAATTGAATAGAGAACACATACATATTTTTTAAATTTTGCATTAATGAGAAAATGTATGGAGATATTAATTTTAATTTTTTTTTAATATATTTTTTTTTTAAATGCATTATTATTTCAATTTTTACAATATAAAAAGCCTTGTTTTAAATATAAAATATTTTTCTTTTGTACAATAGAATTTTGATATGATTTTGTTGTTCATTGTTTTTTTTTTTTTTATTATACAGAACTTGTAATTTACAATTTTTAAATTTTTTATTTCAAATTTATCTTATTTTTTTTTTATTATAATTACTTTGTTTCGAAAGAAAAAACCCCTGAACAATAAAGGTAAGTTCATTTTCTTGAGCTTATATTTAAACAAAAAAAAGAAAAAAAAAATTAACTTAATAAATTTTGCGGACGGTTTCAGTTTGTAAATTTTGTATGTACTGTATAACTTTACATTGAGAATTTTATAAAAAGATTCATCTGAACTAAAAAAATAAATAATAATTTTTTATTTTCAAATAAAAAGGACAGTGTCATATTTTTGACTTATTATATTAAATTTCTGCAAATAATTATAATGTACATTTTTTTATGATCACAATAAAATTAACAACCTTTATCTTAGTCTTTAGAAGAAATAAAATAAATGCTCATATGAATCGGTGGAGAGAAAAATATGTAATATCGAGGAAAAATTAGTTTTGAGCAAGTAAAAATTAATTCAGTAACTGTTAAACTGAATAATTATGATTATTATTGAAAAAAATGCACTAATAGTATATATGTATATATATATATGTTACAATGTCTTAAAATAAGTCTTGAACTTTTAAAATCACTTTCAATGCTGCCAGTTTGCTTTAATTTGTTCTGTAAATTTTTTTTCTCTTTTTCAGGTAATAGGAAAACAAATTATTAAAAAAATTGAATTTAAAATAAAAACAATGTCAGTGATAAAGCGATTATTCTTTTTCTAAATAATCATATGACCATATATGTATGTGTGTAAGTTTTTAAATTGTTATTTTTTTTTTTTTTCGTTTTTTATTTTCTTTTTTTTAATGTGAAAAAGTTAATTTCAGTCTATCATCCATACATTTTCGTTTTTTTTTTCTTTTCAAACATTGATGATAATTTTAAATAAAAAAACTATTCCAAATTTTGCAAAATAAATAAATACATACATACATATGTACCTTGTTTTGTACAAAAAAAAAAGGAATTCAATGTAATTTAAATATGTAAATATAATATAAAAAAAAAAATTAAACTAAGTAAATTTTTGTACAATCAACAGAATATGCTTAAAGCTTATTAATTTTACTTTAAAAGAATTTCTTTAGTGAAGTTTCGATTTTTTACAAGATAAACTCGTATTACAAAAAACATTCAAAAGTCTCAAAATCATAGTGTTTTTTTTTTTTAATTTAAAATTGTAATGATTTAGATCAAGAATATTCCATTATTGTTTTATTAATTTTAATTATTATTTTTCATAGTTTCAAAAAATCGATATTTAAATCGCAAAAGTTTTTTACATAAATGTTTTTGATTTATATTAATTTTTCCATTTTTCCTTTTTTAAAAAATTCAATTCAATGAAATTTATAATACTGAAACAGAATTAAATTCCAATATCATATTTTTTTTTTTATGACTCATAACCATTTACAAATAGAATAGATTGCAATTTTAAAATTTGAACAAAATTTTACCGCATTAGAAATACAGATAATTTATTTTTAATTTCCAAAAAATTGTACAAAAATTCCTCAATTTTTTCCCATTAAACTTTTTTTTTCTTCAGTTCAGTTTTCATAAAAAATATTTTCAATAAAAATTATTAAAATACGTATTTAATTTTATATTGTCTTCAAAAAATTTCATTTTTTTTTAAATTTGTATGTGTTTCTTTCTGTTAATTTTCCTAATTCATTTTTCTTTTAATTTGTAATTTTCTGGAAAAGTTTTTTTTTTCCTTTAAATATTTTAATTAATTATAAAAAATAAATACCCATTTTACATCGTGTTTATCTTGTTTTTTTTTTATTTACTTAAACTTATTTAAAGTTAAGTCTTACATATTTTTATACGTTTTTTAAAATCATTCTTCCCCATTTTTTTTTTTAAGCCTAAAAAGTACAATAGTATTCTTATTTTTTATAGACATCATTTAGTTTAATCTTATCCTATATTCTATATTTTTTTTTATGTTTTGTTTTTGTTTTTTTTTTACCGTAATTTGCTCAAACCTTTAATATTTTATCAAAATTTCGTGTATCAAAAACAAAAATAAACAAAAAAATGAAAAATTTTAAAGTATTACATTTAAAAAAGATTTACCTCTATTTATAGCCAATTTTTTTTTCATTTTTCATTTTTGTTTCTTTTTTTTACACAACTGAATTCCAGCCTATTGATTCAATTGTGGAGAAAAAAAAATGAAGAAACAGATACTTATCTTATTCACTAATTATTACTTGAATCTTAATTATAAACAAAACAAAAAATTCATAAAAAAAAAAAATATATAGGTATATATTTAAAAAAAATATTTTCAAAATTCAATTTTAATTTTTTCGTTTATCAGATTTTCCTGTTTTCCTTTTTATTTCTTTAAGATTTTCATTGATCAAAATGTGCGTGTACATATGAGCTGCATTTTATATTGTTGTTAAAAATTTACCATTATTAAGAAATTATTGCTTATATCATTTATTACAAATAGGTATATAATTAATTGCTTCAAAAATATTTTATTTTTGTTTTTATTTCACTGTATTTTCCATTTTTTAAACTTTTTTATAATTTGTTTTTCTTTTTAAATAAACACGAGCCTTTTGTATTTTGTTACTCACCAACTTTTTGTTTATTTTTTTTATTTTTTATCGAAAGCTTAAATTAGAACAAAAAATAAAAGTAATAATAGAAAATTTAACCTTATAAAACGAAAAAAAAAATAGTATAAAAAAAAGAAAAAATAGAGGAATCAATTTATGAGAAACATGATTTTTCAGTTTTTGATACTTTCAAACTTATTTCTAAATCATAATTTTATTGTGTTTCATTTACTTTTTATTTATTTTATTTTTTTCATTTTGTGTGTGGGAAGCATTTTACAATTATTATGAATTTGCATTGGCAACTAACTCAGAAAAAGCGTTTTCAAGACAATTTTTCAGTTCGGCATAAGTTACAACTAAAACAGATTGCTCATCTCGAGACATAAGTTGAACCTAAAAATTGTAAAAAAAAAATTCTACTTTATTGTAATTGAAAACGATAGAAAAATAAGCATATCAAATTTTTTTTTCAATTCTAACTTGTTGTATGTTGCAACACTTATAAATTTACCTTTTCCATTGTGCCAGCATCTAATTTATTCAAACATTGAACTATATGTGCGTGGTCCAGCCATGGTCTTCCATCTTCAGTAACAGAGTGGAATAAATAATCTCGGAATAACTTAAGCATATATCTATCTCCAGTTTCAGACCAAGTAACATCCATATTAAAACTATCAAAGTAGTAAATAGAAAAATGATTCTATAAAATATTCAAAGGACATACTCTGGCCTTTCATTAATGCATCCTAATTTAACAAGAAGGCGATATAATCTTCCATTTTCCATTTCTTTTGCTAATTCATCTTCTTGCATATCACACTGGCTTTGTAGAGCATCCAGTTGTGTATAGAATCGAGCACCAATCATTGGCATTAAATCTGTTACAGAACGTCTGGATGTTGTTGATAGTAAACAACTAGAAACAATAATAATTTAAAAATTTGTTTTTTTTAAATTTGTTTATTATAAAATAAATAATCATGAAAATATGGTACTTTTGTATCCACTAATTAAAATAACAACACAACTTTCAATATTCCAAAATATCTTTTTTTCTGAAAAATTTAAAATTCAAAATTATAAATACACAAAATTTATTTTTTTAAATAAAATATTTTTTCGAAGTTAAAATTATTTCCTAAGACTATTTACCAGATTTTTTATTATTAAATAAAATCTTTAGCATAGAAAAAAAATTGGATCCCTTTAAGAATGTTTTTTAAAATATTTATTCAATAAATTAATGAACGTTCCTACAAGATCCAAACATGTTTTTTTTAGTTGGTATGTAAACTTACAGTATAAAGTTTCTCAAATCAGAAGAATATTGTCTAGCAATAATTTCTAAGCTCGATTGAATATTATCTCTATGAAGACATCTGCAGGCCAATGCTAATACTAATTCACCAAGAGCTGTGAAATCCTCCTAATATTAAATAAAAATTCAATTTTCTTTTCTTTTTAAGACTAAAAACTACGAACCTGTTGATAAACACTTGTAACAGCAAGGGGATTTGAATGATTTGGATCAAAGGATACTATATCAGTTATGCCTGGGAAACTAAATCGCACCCTTCTTCCAGTTACAATTATTTTTGATGCATCCACTATTCTATTTGATATAAATTCATGAGTTCATACTTTTTTTTTCTCTTTCATTTCACCTGAATTATTTATCAAAATCTCATTTTTTTTTTCTTTACCTGCAAGCAAGTCCTGCTTGATGTATTGCTCGTAAGCCAGATGTAAGTTGCATTATTATTGGCCAAATTGTAGTTTCTGGTATTAATGGTCCATTCGATCGTCTTTTTAATGCACTCTTATGACTAGAAAATTGAAAAACAGAAGCAATTTACAAATCTAAATTCATCTTATATGATGAGTTTTTTTCTACCTGAAGGGTCTAGCTTCTCCAGGGAATGGATCGGTATAACCATTACTTGCATCTGGTGGAGGAGTAAAATATTTTGATAACAGAGTCTGTGAGCCAGGATGATAATCATAAACTAATACTAAAGCTGTAAAATTTGAAAATTTTAAGAATTAAAATATATATAATATATACCGTATATATATATATATAAATATATATATATATATATATATATATGTGAAAATATCTGTATATATGAAATTAATTTTACAGTGATCTCCAAAAGCTTTTGTAGTAAAAAGTTCTCTCAGTTGAACAACATTCGAATTTTGAAGTTTTTTCCACATTTCAACAACTGCCATACATTTTGTAGACTGTAGACGGAAACCTAAAATTGTTCAATTCATTGTTAGGAACTTTGAATTTCTCTTTGCATGTATTTTCTCTTACCATGTAGTCTTCTCAGACAATACTTAACACCTGTTGTACTATGTATCGCTTTATATGTAGACGACGGTAAAGGAAGTTTTGGATGTAATTGCTGCGGTTCAAGTGGATATAATGAATGATAATTATCGACTTCAATTGGTAAATTTGAATTATCTGAATTATCCAAAATTAAATTTGCAATTTCATTTCGTGCTTGTATTTCAGCTCTCATATCTTCTGGCATAAAGAATGCTGATGATAGTAAAGTTGGTGGTTGCATGCCTATCACATTTGATGCTGGTCCAGGATAAGTATGAGCCGGATGTGAGTATAATTGTGATGAACTTGATGTTGACTGTGGTACAATTACATCAGAGACAACGGAACTACTTTGATTGGAAGTATGATTGGCAGTCGGATAAAAATATATTGTACCACCAACATTTTCCTTGAAAAATAAATTACAAAAAATAAAATTTTTACGATATTATTTATTAAACAAAAAATTTAAGAAAAAAATATTCACCTGATGTACACCAGCAGGTAATGTTGTTGGAGTAGGAGAGGTTTGTGGAGTAATTTGTTTTGGTGATGTTTCATTACCACCAGCTATAATGTTCTGTGGTGAATCATTATTTCGAATCAAAGTACTTCTTGCTTTTAATGGTGTAACCGAAAATGATGATGATTGTGTCATTTTTCCAGTTTGTGTTGATAAATTTCCTCCTGTTCCTCCTCCTCCTCCTCCGCTACCTACACTACTTCCTGGTATCTGACCAGAAATACTTTTATTACCCAATATGGGTGTTGAAATATTTGATGATGTTGATTTAACGGAAGATGGATTTAAAATATTTCCACCTCCATTATTTAAAATTGGTGGGTATGGTGAATAAAAGCTCGGTGAAGAATTTAAACGTGATGGAATGAATTCTGGTGATTGTGGTGTAACCTGAACACAAATAACAACATTATTTAATTACTTTTATAAAGAATAAAAGTATGAAAACTCGATTTTTTGAAACTTGTATTGAGTAAATCTAATTAATTTGCTTTTTTTTAATTACATATTATATTTTATACACGGTTATTTACACTATAATTAATTTTTTAACGTATACCTAATACATTCCTATTTACCTGAGTCTTTTTAATCGATATAGGTGAATCCAGGGATAATCTAGAAAACCCAGAAGATAGTCCATGTGTTGGTGTAGTTACATTTTGTCGGCTCTGTAGGTTATTTTACATTTTTTTAGTAATTTAATGAACTTTTTTTAATTTAGTAATTTAGAAGACTACGTTACTTCCAAATTCCATTTTTAAACATTTTAAAGTTTAAAATAAAACTACATATAAAGGAATACAATCCGATGAATCTCAAAAAATACTTAATGACGAAAGACAAATTAAATGAAACACTAACTACATATAATTATTTTCGTTTTGTTATAGAAAAAACCTTAGGGAAAATTTGTACAAAAGTAGGTATGTATAAAATATTAGAATTTTATCTTTAAAATGTTAGTATTTTTTAATTGTAAATGGCTTTGATTTACATATTATCTTTTTTTTTTTCTTCTTTTATAATTTAAAATGGTTAATTCAAAATGTTAAATAAATTCCAACAGAAGGTCATTTTTTCTTTTGCAGAATAAGAATAAAGTTTACAAATTAATGATTTTTAACTATTACTAACACAAACATAAAAAGTTTATTATTTGTATTTAAAGTGTGATAACATACAAATATGTACATACATATATTATTTTAAAGTAAATTTGTTAAAGTCTCACCATATAAGTTGCCAATTTACTTTCCGAAGGTATACCATTTGTTTGAGGATAAAAAATAGGATCCATAGCAGCTGTATCTGAAAATTTATCAATAAATTTTATTTAAAAAAATACTTCTATAAATCAAACTAAATAAATACTAATTAATTGAAACAGAAATTATAAAAAATTATCTAAAACTTTAATGTTTTACTAAAAATAATCTCAACACAGTAAAATTAACTTTTTTTATTATAGAAACTATTGATGTTACATACTTATTTAAAAATTTTCCATGCAAAATTATTATTATTTGCATGTATACTCGATAAAAAAAAAACCCCTTCATGCTTTGAAGTATAGTAAATACAAATAAATTTTCCTGTGGTTATTAATAAGTTTATATTGTAAGTCATCAAATTTATGAATTTTTAATTTCTTCAAAAAATAAAAGATACTATGTATTAACTAGAAAAATTAATTCAACGAAATACATAATTGTTTTTATTCTTATGTATGTAAAGAATAAAATGGTTCAAAAAATTAACTTAAGGTATTAAAGACCGATCAAGTCTTTAAAATAATTTTGAAGATTCATATTGGTGTAAAGAAGGACTTTTTTTATAATCTTATCTACTTTAAAGGACATAGAAAAAAAAAACATGGAAATAATATTCATGTAAGTAAATTAATAAATAAAATTTAAGTACTAGGATGTACATATTCCAATTTCCAATGATGCTATTTTCATTACAAATACAAAATACATATACCTATACACATTCACAAATCAACATGTATTTGGAAAATTTTTTTCTCTTATGTTATCTTCTATTGATGTTTGTTTTTATTTTATATTTTACAAAAGGAAAAAATATACATATATACAAAGGGAAATAATGAAGATTTGTTAATAACAAAATACCTATGTACATAGCTACTTAAAACTAAACCTAAAATCTAAAAATCATTCGACTTTCTCAAATTTCTTAAAAGTTGACATAATTTTACATTCTCACATTTTATGAAATAAAACGAATAGACGGATAGATAGAAGACTAGCCAGACTACTTAGGTTAGGTACTACTTCTACCTAAAATAGTAACTAGAAAAATATTTAAAAAAAAACAAGCTAGGTTTTTGTTGTATTAATGAAACTGTGTTAAAAGAGTAAATATAAAATTTAAAAAAATATACGTTCATATATATAAACATCATGGAGCAGTATAGTAACTTTATTTTCTTATATGTACATATGTATTTCATTTCTATAAGTGTATCTTTTTTTAAGACTTTTAAAACCAAAAGATAGTAGGTATATTGTGGCAGATGGTGTCTTATAAAATTTGGATTTATTTACTTATATTTTTTTCAATAATAATTCCAATAAGAACTTTTGAAAGTAAGTTTGCCTCATAATTTGTATATATGAAAGATTATTATGTGTATACATACATACATGTAGGTATGTATAGGTACCTTGTTTACACAATTCTATATAACTACAATGATACAATTATTTTATGAAACAACAGCAAAAGTTTGGTAAAAAAATTAATTTGAAATATTTGAATGCATCCATATTTCAATTTCACCTATATAATGCGTTAAATTAAAAATAATATATGTATATGTAGGTAGGTACTCTTCTTTAAATTTTACGTTTTTAGAAAAATGCAACAAGGTAGATACAATATTGACAGGTGTTTTTCTGATAATAAAGTATACATATGTATTTATCTAATTACTCAATACATTTTTAACATTTTTTTAAAACCAACTTAAGCTATTAAAGAAAAATATTTACATAAAAATTCTTATTTTTCAAAGAAGGAAACTTAAAATTTAAAATTTGATTTAACTTTCTAAATTAATATACTATAATATAAAAATTTAAATCCAAATAATGTCAGTAAGATATAAATTTTTTTTTTGTAAAATTTAAGGCGACAAAAAAAAAAAAAAAAAAAAAAAAAAAAAAAAAAAAAAAAAAAAAAAAAAAAAAAAAAAAAAAAAAAAAAAAAAAACAGGAAAATAACATAACTACTTAAGAAGATAAATAAATAAAATCTACCATAAACTAGAAGAAAAAAGTAATGTGTGGCAAATTGAAAAAGATGTATTATATTTTTATACCACACACACTGAGAACGAGTACGCATTCAATAGCACATAATTAAAAGAAAAGCAAAATATTTATACCAACTGAAGAGTATATATGTACATATGTAAATATAATTATAATAAACAACATACGATACGATCTCTACCATTCTAAAGAATAACTATATTTAGCTCTACATAATAGTACATATTTAACAATGAAAAACACAAATCTTATATACAACATATTAAAATGTTACCTGCTTGAAAAAAGTTATTTAAGAACGTTGACATTTTAATTTATTAAAATTAAATTTATCATCAAAAAATTTGGCATATGCTTTTCTATAAAATAACTAATATTTATAGCTATGTCAACATACATACATATATGTGAAATTTTACTGGAATTTTCTCTTTCAAACAAAAAAAAAATATTTTTCTTTTTAAATCTTTTTACGAGTTTAACAGAAAAAAAAAACCTGAGAAAAATTACAATGTTACTGGACCTTCTTATTTGTTTTCAGGTATTTTATTCTTTTTTCTTCTCTGTACTTTTTTTTATACACCAATGCAACCTGGCATAGGCATAGCTTTATTATTGTATATATATATATATAAAAAAATTTTATACATGCATATCATATACATACTACATTTTGATCATTTTTTTTCTCGAAATTATACGCAAAATAAATTTGTGTATAAATAAACAACAAGACAGTTATTCCTTTTCTTTGGGAAATAAAATAAAATTTTGTTAGAATGAATGAAAAACTGCGGACCTCAACAGAGACCCGTAATGTAATTAATGTGATACCACGAAACGTCGAAACAGAGTAATTTTTTAATTTATATTGACAATTATTACAAACAAATTACACATCACTTAATTTAATGTACTTTTCAGATTAACACAGTTTAATTATTTATAAAAATTTTAAAATTTCAATTTTACTTGTTTTTGTTGAGGTGTTTGAATAAAAACTTGAAAAACTTCCATCAACTTGGTAACAGCTGTAACCGCCATCTTAAAAAGTCGATTTTTTTCGTTTTATTTTTTTTATTTGACATATTTTATTTCTGATAAAAAAGTGCTGCCATTCAAAATGAATTTGTAGTAGTAAAATTTGACATTTTTATTGAGTACTTTTACGCACGTCTTGTCCACGACCATATTCTTAACATTTTTACTTTTACACCATTCTTCTGTCTTCTCAATTCATTGAGCCTGTACACATTAGGTTGTTGTTACAACGACGCAAACCGGTTATAAAACCTGTTCTTACAACTGCTCAAACTACATCTGAAGGTGGCACGACCAGTTGTAACGAGAGTATGAGTATATTACAACCGTGAAGCTGAAATTATTTTGGATGATTTCTTACTATACCAAGTTGGAAAAAATTATACCATTATGTTACTCCCAGCGCAACAATAACCGGTTTAACCACCAAGTGTGCAAAGGGTGAATCAAACAATGCGAGTACATTAGGCATAGAATTAGAAAGCTCTTCTCTTATACTTTTCGAGCCTGTACACATTAGGTAGTTATAACAACGGACGCAAACCGGTTTTAAAACCTGTTTTTACAACTGCTCAAATTACATATGAAGGTGGCACGACACGTTTGTAAGGAGAGTGCGAGTGTAATACAACTGTGAAGCTAAAATTATTTTGGATGATTCTTATTATACCAAGTTGAAAAAAATTATACCATTATTGTTACAACCAGCGCAAAATAACCGGTTTAACCACCTAATGTGTACAGGCAGATTGATGGTGTCCCGTTTCGGTGTCACTCATTCTATTCACATATGTTTCATCATTTGCAATTTGTTCGCGTTGAAAGAAGGTGTTATTCGCGGCCATTAAAATTTATTTGAATGATTTTCAGTGTATTAGGAGACAAATTTAGAATTTTCATTTATGTTTTTTTATTGAAACTTTTTTTTATATTTGATTTAACACACAAGAGTAAAATTTTTTTATTTTCCATTCATCTTGATCATGTTGGAAACAAAACTTAAATTTCAAAGTGCTTTAAAGCATAGTTTAAAAAGCTTTCACTTCCTTCCTTCTCTTACCGTACTGCTCTATAGACTAATGTAATAAATTCAATTTTTAGTCGATACTACATAAGACTTCTTTCTGTCTATATATTTTTTGCTACAATTTAACATTTGTTGACGGTTGTTAATGTTAATAGCGTAAACACAATTAAAGCAATGTGACAAGCGAATCGCGATAAAAGTCAGTTTATTTAATTTAATGTAATTACGTTGTTTTTATGAAGCAATTTGAAAAATAGAGTTCACTTTAATACCAAAATATACAAAGTGTAAAAGTATCGTCGCCCGAGAACTGCTTTGCCATATACGCCAATTAAGCAATTTTGAGATTGTAGTTGATTTAAATTGCTTACCCGTTTTCCTCTATCTTTTGTAGTTTTCGAGATTGTAAGTATTTATTTCCATCGGCTAGTTTTGAATTAACAGATTATGGAATTTTTAGGTCGATTTCCTCTGAACGGAAATTTGGCGCATTCGGCAAAGCAATTCTCGAGGGAAGGTATGGCGATGATGATAGAATTAGAAATTAAATCTATTCTGGCGATAGCGGAAACTGTCAACGGATATTTTGAAAGTTATATAAGAACATGATCAATTAAATTTATCTAAGACGAAAATAAAGGAATTATAAAAAAAACGCCCAATCATATTTTCTTGAATGAAACTTTACTCGAAAAGCAAAAGAAGAAGAAATACTTAACTAGAAAAGTTTCCTATGGTTCCAGAATAATGCTTTTTCATCTTTACAATAATACAAACGTTTGTACCTACTAAAATTAGAATGAACATACATACATGTTTTTTTTTTTAAATTTCTTTATTAAATTTTGCAAAATAAGTAACTTTATTCTTCACTACTTTTTTTCTAGTTAGATTTTGTTCTATTTTGTATATGTAGGTATTTATTTCCTTCAATTTCTACATTTTTATTGTTTTTCGTTGTTGTATTACTTATTTTAATGTAGCCTCTGTTTAAAAACTTAAAAAAAAATTGCAAATACATATGTTTTGAATTTTTTCTATTTTAAATAAATTTTTTCTACAAATACAGAAATTTTATAAATTGCAAATACATTTTTAGTATACTATATTTTACAATAGAAACTATACGTTTTATATAAGCGTTTTCTGAATATTGTTATTGTTATTTTTTAAGTCGTTATAGGTAAATTATTTTTTAATGATTTTCAATTTTTATATATTACATATACATATGTACGTATCCATTTTTTATTTTTTGTTGAATCGGAAAAATCACTTGAAAATCTTATTTTGAAGGAGCAGTTAGGATAAAAGTTGCACACAAATCTATAAATTATTTTATAGCTTTTTTTTTATTTCTAATTTTAAGTTTATATATATTTTTTTTAATTTTAACGTTTATAAACATATCTCACTCAGTAAAAACTAATTGAAATTGTTGCTACTTTTAATTTATATTTGTTTTAGTACATTTAGGTACTTATCAATAATTCGAGCTCGTTTTTTTCTACTTAATATCCTACATAAAATCCTTTTTAATTAAAATACTATTATTATTAAGTTTATTATTATTTTTACAATCGTATGTATTCACGTAATAAAATAAGTATTTTATTGTAATATATTTATTTTTATTAAGTTTTAAAAGTTATACATATGAGAAAAATTCCCTAACTTTAACTTTAAAAATATTTTAAATTTTTAAATTTATAGATTTAACAAGATAAAAGGACTTTTAAAAAAAGAGAATTTATTTATATTTTTTCAATCTGAAAGCATCAAAAGTCACTTTGTAGAGTGCATGTGTATAAAATGATTTTTTGTCTTTTCATTAGCAAGATTTTTAACTTTTAAACATTAACAACATCAATCTATTTCTATATTCTATATTATGTATGTAGGTACATATATAGATCTATTTTGTTTCTGTATTCTTCACAACTTTTCGTAAATTTGGCACTTTAGAAACAATGTATGTAGTTTATGTTAATAAATAAATTACTTTTTTTTATTTAATAGATGAAAATACTGAAATACATGTTGAAATTAAGATAAATTGAACCAATTAATGTTATGTACTATATAGGTATGACTTCTGGTAAAAAAGTTTGCATAACTATTGTTGAATTTCATGATGAATGTAATTTTCCTTACCAAGACGTTCAGCAGATGCAGCTCCAAATAGGTTTTACAATTTACATATCTGACAGTGGAGGGCAACCGATAACAGAAGCAGAAACATTAACACAAGTGACAAGTCTCTCCATATAACATTAGACAACTAGAATTGTAACCACTAACCAGTGTAGGTATTTCTCTAAAGTCTGTACTAAGAGTGTGTCGGACATAAAATCATTTTTTCTAATAAACTTAGATACTACTTTGTCTTCTCTTTTGTAAATTTTAAAAGTTTGAAAAATTACTGTTATGAAAAATAGTGAAAAGAAAATGAAAAAAATACCACAATGCCGAATTAAATAACTTCCGATGCTTTATTCTAGATTTTCAAAAAATACAACATTTAAAATTTTTATTTCTATTTTGAAAATTTTTAAAATGTTTTTTTTTTCACTAAGAATTTTGAAAATTGCTTTATTACTTAAGTATTAGTAAATTTTCGAAATACATTTTCAATTAAAATTTAATCTAAATTTTTCATTTCTACGATTGAAATTTGAAATTGAATGAGTTTTTTTCTGGAATTTTTTCAATATTATATATTTTAAATTTTTTTAATAAGATAGTTTTAAATACAATGTAATGAAGATTTTTTTAAAATATTTTCTATGTTAAAATTACAAACAATTTTTTAACTACAATTTGTTTTTCGTTCCACAACAAACATTTTAATATTATGATTACTTTTTTAAACATTTTTATATATACTTTAATTTCTTTAAATTTATAAATTAACTAATATTTCGAAAATTACAACTAGATCAAGTACAATGTGTTTTTATTTATTTGTTATTATTATTATTATTATTATTATTTTTTTTTTTCATCTAAAAACTTCGTTACTTACAAAAAAGACGAACGCTTTTGTTTTAATAAATTTTGTATTGTTTTTTGACTTTTAATTCTATTTTATAAAATATAAATAAATATTACATATGTACTTTCAAAAAACATATGTGTACGAAACGTATGAAGTGAATATAATATATTTTTTTAATATTAATTTGGACAGTGCAAATTTACGAATATCGGTATTATGTATTTAATGGTAAAAAAAAATGTGAAATGAATTTTTTGTGTTTCTCGAGTTATTTTTTCAGTTATTGGCAACATTCAAAAATTTTAAAGGACTCATGTTTTGAACCAAGAACTGAATAAATACGCTCAATATGTGTGTGTTTATATATGTATAGTGTAATAGTGTATGATAAATGAATTTTATTAAAAAATAGCAACTTTTTTAAAAAAAAAAATATTTTATTCTTCAAATTTTAAGAAATTTTAAAAAAGAAATTTTTAAAAAACGACCAGTTGATTAATTATCAACAAATAAGCTTTTACTAATTTTCATTTTATTATCAAATTTAATCAATATTTAATCAATATGAAAATTCAACGACTCTAGTCATCTGGGTCTAATCCGATTAGTTCAGCTTGCAGACGTCCTTTTGTCTTGCAACATATTGTTAAACAAAATACCCTTAAAGCTAAACGAAATTGTGGTGACATACTTGTCATTATAATAAATTTCCAAAATGAATTTAATACACCGATCCAAACAATACCAAAATTAATTAAGGGATTTTGAATAACAACACCCGTAACTACCTCATATATACGTACAGTTATATATGGTAGCCACGATATCCAAAATGAGAAGACTAATGCGAATGACATCATATGACTAGGATTCGATAAATTTTCAGCTAAAGCGGTTGCATATTCTTTATCATGTATTGGTGCACCAGATTTTAATTTGCGCATCATTACAAATATATAGCCATAATTATGAACAATCGATATTACACTAGGTCCTAAAACTAATATAGCTAATGTGGCACTATAGGCAGCCATATTGCCCCAATCTAACATACATACGTATGCATCCTTGTTGAATATTGGTGTATTATAACCAAGTAATGGAGGGCAACAGAGCATTGCTGCTGATATCCATGTGAATGCCATCCAACATTGGCACCTATATTTTTTTCAATAGAAAAGTTTTATTAAAAACTCATGTTGATAAATAATAATATAGTCAAAATTTTAAAAGTTGAGGTTTTTTCGCGCATGTTTTACATGGCGTAGTGATCTTTTTTGTGTAGATATACGAAAGAAGAAACGTGTTACAACAACAACAAAAACGCATGTGTGTAAGTATCTTTTTTTCTGCGCATGTTTTTCTAGTATAATACGGAACCTCAACTTTTAAAATTCTGACTATACTACTTATGTATTTTAATTTTTATACATGTATTTGTATTCTTATACCTTGTTTTCGTTTGTATCGTCTCATATCGAAGTGGTTTTCTTACAGCTAAATATCTGTCAACAGATATCCACATAAATGTATAAACTGTGACTGACCATAGTGTAACCTCCAAATATCCAGCAAATCGACATATTACGTCTCCATACATCCAATGTCCTTGCAATGCCGGGTATACCGACAGTGGTACTATTAATAAGCCGCATAATAAATCGGCTACCGCCAATGAAAGTAAATAATAATTTATCACTTCTGTAGGGCCTGTAAATTTTATTTAATAAGTTTTTTTTATGAAATTATTAAAATTTACAATTTACCTCTAAAATTAATATATGTTGCGATTATTATCAAATTTGATGTAACAATGGCGATGGCCAAAACGAGTACTAATGCGGCTTGCGTAAAAGCCTCCAGTGTTGAGCCGTAAACCTGCAGGTGAGTCAACCCCTGCAGGTGCATCGTAGCTCCTTTGTTTTAAAAACAATTTTAAAAAATTACAAATAAGAGTTACAATAATATTTTGGAAAAATAAAAATGTCAAATATTCAAGCATCAATAATTATGAGTAAAAATTAGTATATTTTTTTCTTTCATATAAAAATTTTGGCAACATTCAAGAATATTCTCATACTGTTGAAGTCATTATAAAAGTTAAAATATATGCATAAAAAATGTAATGTAGCTTATGTATGCATACAATAACTCTACATTACATTATAAATATGTATGTATAGATATAATTTAGGTGATGAAAAGTAATATGAAAACACTTTAAAGTGTCCTAGTTCAACTTACCTTACATCCGGTCATGACGTTTTTCTTATTTATCGAGTTGTCTGGCGCCACCCTTCTTTACTACTGTTACAAGAGTAATACTTATACATTTAGTATATCTGGTATATATGTAAATAGTCCTAAAGGTAAATCTGTAATACAGTGATAAATTTAAGGTTTTTTTCTGAAGAAGATGGAATAAATAATACTCCTGTAATAGTGTACACAGAAAAACAATAGAGATGCTGCAGCAAAAATATAACTTGCTTTCAAAAACACTTTAAAATTCACCAAAACTCTATTATTTCATTTTTTTCCCTCTATTTTCAAATAAAATTGAAATGAAGTATTTTTTTTGTTTGACTTTTTTCACTTTGAACAAAAGATAAAAGTTCCTTGGTGTATTGTAATTATTTATAAAAAAAATTGTTGTATATTATATGTATGCTTTTTCTTTCTATTGTATTTGCATTAAATTATTAATATCATTTATTATTTATGTAATTTGAATAAAAATGTAATTTTTATATAGAAAATGAAATATGTATGTATACATATATGTTTTTAAATTTTTTATTTAATATTTATTTATTAATTTATTTATTGTTTTTTTCAATGTTACATATTATCTTATATTCTATGGAAGATTTTAAATCTTGTCACACTATAACTTTAATTTTTTTTATATTATATTATGTGAAATGAATTACGAGATTGTTATTGTTTTTTTGTTTTTTGTATTTAGTTTTAAAACACTTTTAAAAGATACTCCTAATATAGATATATTTTATTAGTTGTTTTCCTAAGGACACTTTTATCTACATATATCGATTTGATTCACTTTTACGTAGTATAATTGAAATTTATCATGTTTTTGTAGTTTATTTGTTTTATTATTCTCAATAATGATAGCATTCAAATTTTAGTTAACCCTGAAAATTAAAATGTATATATACTTACATATATATGTATATACATATATATATTGATATTTAAATTTATTAATTAAATATGAAATAAACTTACAGGATTAAATAATAAAATTATTTTACAATCTAAAAATTGTTAAATATTAAAAATTTACAAAAAGTCGGTTAACTACTTCAATATCAGGAAAAATAAGTTAATTAGTTTTTTAGTCATTATTGTTAAACATCCTATAGAAATTTTTAATTTTTTTTTTTTTCAATTATATAAATCTCTAGCTAATTAGATAATTCATTTTTATATAGTTTCATTATTCCAGAATGTTACAAGTTAGCATGTTTACCTGACAAAATCTCATTAGGATGTTTTAATGATTATGTGTTTTATTCATACATGTATGAAAAATATGTTAATAAACATACATTTATTTAGTATATGAATATATGTATGTAATGTATGTACATATATGTATATATTGTTTAGTTACTTAGTACTTTTAAATTACATGTACATTAATGTAAAATTTGAAATTGACGTCAACTTTTGTATAGTGTTTCTCTAGAAGTTTCATATATTCGTATCACCTCGTACATATATTCATGTATTCCCAAATGACCTTATAATTTCTTAGGTGTTATTTAAATTATGTGAATTCATTTATGTAAAATATATACACAAATATAATTGTATAATACATACATATATATATTATATTCAAATATTCATATATGCATATTCAAAATAATTTGCCAACACCATAAATAAATTATAAAATATACACATATGCAATGTAAACATAAACATATGTACATATTAGGATCCTTGAGACCTATTAGTTTATCTCTCGCGTATAATATAAATAATTTTGTCAATATATTATGTATATCATAAAAAATTTACCAAAAAATTTATCAAAATTATAAATACTTACATATTCTATACTGTACATATGTTTATTATACATATGTATATATTTTTTATAGGAGTATATTTTTTTATTTTATTTTAAAGTAATAGAATTTTCCTGAGTATATGTACATATATACTTACATATAAATATATTCTTATTCAATAAATAGTAAAAAATTTAACGTCTCCATATTATGTAAAGGATATGTATGAAACTAATAACAATAACATATGTACATACTCCTATGTATCTATTTTTATTTACATCTAACAATATAGATTTTGAAGCATTGAAGCATTAATAAATAATTGATAACTTTTCAGCAAAATATAAATATAAGTACGAGTATATATAAAGAATACATTGTAATATGAAACGTGAAGAGCACCATTCATAATGTTGATTATAGAATATAGGTAATAACTTTTCACTGTTTACACAGAATAGAATTAATGTGTAAACACCTTGTCAATACTTTACTATCATTAAAACTCAGGAAGATTTATATAAATTTCTCATATGAGAATAATATGTATGCAATAAGTATCATACTATATATTGTTGCAGGGTTGAAAATATTGTAGTGATGTATACTCTGTGTTTAACAAACCATTGAAGGGTTCTAATTGAACATATAGAAAATTATCCTTGAACTTTTTATGAATAATCTCAATAAAAAAATTACGGAAATAAAATTATATTATACATTGATGGTTTCAAAGGCTTACAAAAACACATAATGTACGAATATATAATATTAGTAATTAGAGGTTCATAAAATATCACTGGACTGGATCACAAAAGTAGAACAATTTATAAAATATTTGATAATAAGTTCGAAAAGGCATTTCAAAATGTCATTTGAGATCTTTTTTTAGAATTTTTCCTTATAATGTTTTTAGAAGTATAGTATGTTTATTGGGATATTAAATTTTGCTACTACGTTCTTTTTTGTGTAGGTTGATATGCGTACATTATTATTTGAAAAATAATATGATAAAAATAAAAGTAAATCGTTCAGATTCATGTTGACGAGTAATAACAACTAATTAACAAAAAAAAATGTTGCGTATTTGTTCTAAATCTACAAAATATAATATGTATGTATATACATACATATATAAACATGAATATAAATCATATTCGATATGATTTATTATAATAAAAAAATCATAATTTCGCGAAAAATCAAATTCCTTTTAGAGACATTGATGTATTATTCTACATGTTATATGTCAATTCGAATAAAAATATTTTACGGAAGAATGCTTGTATAGTCACGAAATACCTATATGTTATGTTGTATTTGTTTGAAGAAAAATAAAAATCAATATATAAACGAAAATTGAATTTTGAATTATTTTTTCATAGGTGTGGATTCTGCTTATATATATTTGAACACATACGACGAAATTCTGATTGAAAACAAATATATTAAAATTGATTAAGATTGATAGTTTACGTTTAATTAATTTATTTCAATGTTATTTCAACACACATACATAAGTATTTTTGGTCTAAATAAATATGTAAGATGAATTTAAAAAAAAAAAAGAAATAATTTAAGATACCTATATCAAAATAAAATAAGTTTAAATTAAATCGGACTATGTTTTTTTTTTGTCATAAAATAGAAAATAATGTTTATCTAACTTTTTAGTTTTTTAACGTACAAGTGCATTTTTTTCGAAATCGATTCGATAAAAACAAATTCGATACAAAATAATTAAAAATGTTTTTGTTTAAGTTACTATACTATGTACATATTTTATTGCATAAGTAAACATATACATACATAAATGTAAAGAAATGGAAAATAAAATTAATTTGTTATTCTTTATTTTCTTTCTAAAAACATCCTTTTTTCTCATGCTAACCTCATACAAGGTTTTTTGTATATTTTAAGTTACCTAATCTATTAAGCAATAGATGAATATACTCGTATGTAGGTACCTACATATGTATGTATCGTAATAACCGTAAAATTGGAACCGAATAATAGAATTAGATTTGCAAAAAGCTTTTTAACAATTTTTTAACAACTATACAAAAATTTAAATGAAATTTTGAAAAATTAAACAAAAAATGTACATTATATATTATATTTTTTACCCTGACCTTTTATGTTCATAATATAAATTCACGAATAAATTTTTATATTACGGTAATTTTTAATATATTCTCCATACATTAAATAAATGTCTACAAATTTTTTTTACAGAATTTAGGGAAAGAAGAAAACAAAACAATCAAAAATCATATAAAAAGAATGAATTTTTCAATTGAATTATTATAACATAATGCATGTACTATATATTATTATTTGAGTTTATTTGTTGAATTAAGCTTATATAAAATATAATTCATATATATACTGTAGTTGTTAAAAATCTTTTAATATAGTATTTTTTATTTAAAGATTTTAAACATTAAAATTTAGAAAATTATTCTAATTTTTCCTTTTTATATATATGTATGTAGGTATTTGTCCTAATTATATATTAAGCACAATATTTCTTTTTCAGCTTTGTATATATAATATAGATGTATTTATTTACAGAAAAGGAAATTAGATTTTTCTTATTAACAAATAATTTTATAAATTATTATAAAAAATAGAAAAACGCATGCTTTATTATTGAATATCTAATAAAATAAAGCTTATTTTATAATTATTGCAATAGAAAACACATTTTATTTAGCAATCATTATCACGATCTGAATTTTTTATCATTTTATTTAAATCTGTAACATGTATAGAACATACAATTTTAACGAGATATTTACGGTAATAATTATCACGCAATTATACAATGAAATTACATCGTAATCAGGCATTTGAAATAAAATAAATTGGTTGGCACTTAAACTTAATGGTAAATCATAGTATGTATTGGTAATTGGATGGTAGATAATTATAATTTTATATACATATGTATATTGTAAAAAAATGTTAAATAGATTGAAATTCTATTTTTTTTAAAAAAATTTCTATCATAAGTTATACCAACTTTTTCACTGTCACAATTAAAAATGCAATCAGATAAATTTACAAAGGTCGGAAATTTTCAATTTGCAATTCATTTTAGCTTGTAGAGTTCAGCAAAAGTGATACAATTATTATCTGTAAATAATAAAAAAAAAACTACATATAAATTGTACAGATTTCTGTTGTAAGTGAAAAAGTACAACATATTGGCCTGAAATGTTAGTTGCTAATAATTGCGTGTTTTAGTGATATAAAACGAATGTGGTTTCCTATTAATAAAAAAGAAAATTAATGTTGTGTGTAAGCTTAATAATAATAATAAAAGTGTAATATGATTTTTTTTTTTTTGTATTTCTTTCTTTGAAGAATTTTTATTTTTTATTTAAAGAAAAACATTAGAAATAAAGTAGGTGTAAATTATATCTACATACATATATTATATATACGTCTGATTAAAAGAGATGAAGAAAGAACACACATCGAATTTTTATATGAAATTAATTTTAAAAATGTATTTGGCACAGTATGCTGAGTAATAATATCACTGCATGAAATTTTAATCAAAACAAAAATATCCTTTTTTTTTTTCAATTAAAAGCTCAAATTTATTACAGGTGAATTAAAAATCGACTTAATTGGAATTTTCAAATGACATTAGAAAAAATGTGTAAATAAACTCTAATGAGAAATTTTACTTTATTATTCAATTTTTTTCATTCAGTAAAATTCAATGACATATAATTTATTTTTTTTTTTTTGTATAAATAAACGAAAATATCTCATTAGAAAAAAAAATATATTGTTACTATGCAAATTTAATTCTGAAACAATATATGAGTAGCATCATTATGCTTATTTAATTACATTAGTAATGCATTATTATTTCGAATGAATGCATTTTTTTTCCTGTTTTTTTAGATTATTAACGTTAATTTTATTATTGTATGTGACAATATGCAATAGTAAAAAAGCTTTATAAGGTAATTACGTAGATAAAAATTACGTCAAAACATAAATATATAAGGATTAATAAAAAATATATCACACAATTGTTTAAGTGGTAAAAATGTCCGAGGGAGATTTTTTTCTATTTATGCAGCAAAATGAAGATGAAATAAAAACAAATACAAATTTTATTTGAAATTGAATGTTAACTTTATTTATAATGTATCTGATTTTTTTTAATAAAGTTTTTGTGAAGAAAACTGAAACAAATTTTAAATATAGGTATATATACGTATATATATATATTTTTTTTGAAATTCTTTTTTAACTAATTAAGTTGAAATTTCAGGGAAACCTTCTTAAAGATCATTCGGATCTGTTCAAAAAACCTAAGGTCTTTTTTTTTCTAAGTTTTGTAACAATATTTAAAAATTTATAATAATTTTAAAATAACTTCTAAATTATGTTCAGTTTTTAAATGATAGGATGAGAACAAGGAAAATTAAATTTTTTGTTGTTTAAATATTACCTTTTATTTGTTCATTATATTATAATAATGATATAATTTTATGAAGTAAAAACAAATATCCTAAAATACACCACTTTAACAACTTCGTAACATTTTAATGAATAAAAGTGTCTATGTAGTCGTATCTGCCTATTTATATCATATATTTAACATATAAATATGTTTTTATACTATATGCTACACTTATTAATAGACCATCATTATACATCAGAGAACAATTAATTCAATAAAAAATTAATGTATGTCATTTTATTATATGTATACCTATGTATATTCAAATACTTATCATTATCATACAAAAATGCTTTGTCAAAGAATCAGATAGCTATAATAACGATACTTAATCATGATATTAAAATATCTTTTTTACTTAAAACTTACCAATAATTTTGAAAATATCTCATTTCCTCTAATCACGAACCTTAATGATCATTAAAAAAAACTGAAAAGAATGATAAAAAATAAATAAATTTCTTTTTTATCTAAAAAATAAAATTTTTTCTATATAATAATATAATTCAAAATTGAAATTTTTATCATGTATAAAAAAAATGTATTATTCAGAAAATATAACAATAAAAAAATAAAATTAATATTTTTCACTTTTATTTCAAAACGGGAGAAAAAATTTTTTTGATGAAAACATTATAAAATTCAATTATATCTATGTATACACAAAACCTTAAATTTGAGTGATTTTGTGACAACTTTTGAGGTTTTGTGATTGATATAATAAAGTAATTTATTACAATTTTATATAAATTGTGATAAAGAATAATTACAATTCATAATTGTTAAACTTTTATTGATTTTTCGATTATCGCTTATTATATGTATATATGTATATTAAAAAAAAAAATTTGTATCCGTTTAGATTTTCTTTATATTCTAAAAAAAATAATAATAAGGAAGTAAAACTCATTTTTTAAATAACGTTCTCAAACCTTTTTTTTCCATAAAGTTCAGTTTAATTATTAAATCCAAAAAATATCTAATATATGTAGCTTTTTATTAAAAAAATCATACTCAAATTATTCTAATTTTTTTCTATTTTTAAATATTTGTTACATTCATACTTTTTAAAATTCTTAAAAAAAATTTAAGAACCATTATTTTTATCTTCTACTTCCTTATGTCTTTTATTTTAATAAACATTTTTTTTTCTTATTTTGTAATACATATTAAAGAGGTTTTTCATTTCGAATAAGAGTTTTTTGAAAAACACTAAAAATTGATTTTTTTTATATAAGCAGTTGAGCATGTACTTATTTAACATTTAGGTATAAAAAAAATTTGCATGAATTACAGATATTAAATATATATGTACATACCAGTATGTATAAAAAAATCTGTAATACGTCTTATACCCTTATCAATATGTACTCATACTCTAGTCACATATGCTTTACAAATTATTCAATTTATTCTCATACAGAAAATATTCAATACTACTGAAATTATAAAATTTTATTTTTTTTTCACCTATTTCAAATATTTTATAATACATATAGATTTTTCTATTCGTAATTGTGTGCTATTTTGTAAGGAAATGCATTAACGTTATTCAACAATAATTTTTTTTTTCATATTTTCATTCGAAATTTATTTATCGGAATATTAGTTTTGAGAACATACTTATGTATATGTACATACTATATATACATATGTATGTACATTATAGTTAAGATGAAATGAATAGTCCTTTAACTAAGTAGTTTGTTTTTGCAGGTGAAAGTATACTTTACGATTTCCAAGTTGATATTTTAAAGATAAATGATTCAATATCCCTCCAGAATCCTATTATTTTTCGAACTAATTCTTTAAAGATTTACAAATTTTAAAAAATTAAATAAATAGAACAATAAATCAATAACATTTTAACAAATTTGAAAAAAGTTTCATATATTTTCGTATATGTATTAATATTAATATCAGAATTCTTGTAATGAATAAATATTTAACAAAACATTTATTAGAAACATATATTTTCTTTTAAGCTTCAATTTAGCAAATTTCACAATAATATCTGAATAATAAAAATGAATTTACAAAACTCATATCATGTATTATCATCGAAAATATTTTCAACACGTGTGTAAAATCAATAAGAAAACAATAAAACTAAATATATTGTACATATATGTATGTATATAAGTACTCACAATATTATTATGCTATATTCTTTTAGTTTATTACACATGATAATATTTAACTTTTATTATTGTAAATATCGAATAAAACATTTCCTTCTTTTCCGAAGGACATATACAGATTATTTGAATACACAGAAATAGATATTTTTCACAAATGTAATATACATATTATGTATGTATGTATGTATGTATGAACATAAAACAGAATGTGGTTATAGACTAATTGGTTATAAATAGTAAAGAATTATTGAATTAGTACTAATATAAATACATATAATATAACATTATTTGATATTTAAAATAAAAATAAAAACAAAATAAAAAGCCATGCAATCTTTATAGTGAATATTATCTATGTCTTTAACGACTTTTATTTTATCATTTTAAATAATTCTTAAGTTGTTGCTATAGTAAATACGATTAATGATTAAACAATGAAATTTATTACATCTTCTACCTATATGTATAAATAAGAGTACAATTCTCATTACATTTTTATGTGTAAAATACAATAAATTATAAATGTATATATGTATTTAAATTTATATTACAAACACATACATTTATTGTATATATGTACATTTCAAGGATAAATAATCTAATTTTCTTTTAAAAAATGAACTTTTCCAACAAAAGACTATATCAGTTCAATCAATCTGAAATACAAAACAAAATTTATTTACTTTTTATAATATGTATGTACATACATATGTATATAAAAGTATATATTATTTAGTATAACTAATAATATAAATATAATACATATATGTATTTGTAGTGGCTTTAAATTCAATTGCAATCAATAAATCACCAGAAATTGCAAGAAACGGGTCAAGTTAAACAAAATTATAGTGCTTTGTTGGCATTAATTTCTTACTTGTAATTTATCTTTAACTAAAAAAAATTTAATAGTGATTTGGGTAAAGAAAAAAATGCAATGTAAAAAACATAACACTTAAATTAGTTTAAAAGATTAAAGACGATTGATAGTTTAAAGAAAAATAAATTAATTCTAGGCAAAAAAACAAACTAATTAAATTAATGGAATTTAAATGTTTTTTGAAATAAAATCAATTTGAAAAGAACGGAAAAGTCAGAAATTATATAATAAGTACTGTTTTGTTTTTCTATACTCAATGATTTGTTTTTTTTTTTTTAAATTTAAGCATCATTTCATGTACTTTGAACGAAAATTGTTTATTGTTTATTGAAATATATATTGTTTATTCGTTTACTCCAGTCTTATATAAAAACAAAAAATTTTTTAAATAAAATTTTCTTAATTTTTAATAGGAATTTCAGTCTTAAAATATACAAACTTTCTCAGCTAATTTTTCATAATGATCATTTCCTTGACTTTGCATTTCAAAAATAAGAAAAATTTAAATAGAAATCTTTAAATTAAAAAAAGGACTGAATAGCTTACTTCAGCAAAAATTAACAATACGATTTTGAAGTGGTCAACAATCGAAGAAAAAATGTTTATTAAATAACAAATACATACATACGAGTATATACAAATAATAAAGTTTCATTTATATACGAGTATATAAACTTTACTTAGTTATGTATTATGTTTATTTTTCTTACAGAAAAATAGTGTACAGAGTTAGAAAATATTTCCTTATACATTTGCTTTGCCTTTATTCACAACATTCTGTTCTAAAAATAGATACTAGTATAAAACAAATTTTTCCTAACTGAGTTGAATCTTTTTCACTTTGCATTTCTTTTTTCTTTTCTAAAAATAACTTTACCATCTTATTGTAACAAATTTCATTACATTTACATACATCTATTATATCAAAATAAATATGGGTAAGAATTTTATGCACATTATGAAATAACTGTATGTGTATGTATGTACATAAAATTTGAACTTATCCTTGTTAAAAACAATCAACAGCGAACAAGTATAAAGCACTAAAGGAAATTTGGTTATATTTCAAATTAAATAAAAAATAGAATCATAATAGAAAATTTTAGTGCCCATTCTGTTTCAATAAAAAAAGGACATAAAATCATAAAAAGGAGCAATGATTCACCACACCAAATTAAAAAAAAAAAAAAACATAATATACGGAAGTAAATACAAAATATAAAATCTAATTAAAGACCAAACTAACCATACAGAAGTACAAGAGTACAAGGAATCTAAAAGTATAAGGAGACGTAAAAAATGAAGTAAAATCAAATCAATATTCCCAGCATCAGTAGAGCAATGCGCATTGAACAGGACAACGAATAAAATAAGTCTAAATGAAAAAAGCTTCTCTATTAGAGAGAATCGAACGAAACATTTACTTTTTCTTTTTTTATCACAAACAATGGAAATGTTATTAAATGTTGAAATAAATAATATAAATTTCTTATTTATACCCATTATGTTTTCCTTTTTAAGTGCTTAAGTACTTTTATTTGCTTCTAATTCTTCACTCTATTTTTTTTATTTTTCGTTAAATTATATGTTTACATTATTATTTATATAAAATGTATGTACGTACGTATGTACAGTAGAATATATGATTGAATAAAAAAAAACATTCATCGTCCTAGGAATCCCCAGAAGTTCTAGGCTATATATCAACGGTGTTGAATGGTTTTCAGATTCTTATGTATGTTTAAGTGTAAACCATACTTTTATTGATACTGTTTGTTTTTAACTGAGATTGTATGACTATAAGGTATGTAAAAGTATACAAAAATTTTATAACTAGAAAACTTTATAAACCATAATTATTCATAAAATTTTTATGAAAATTGATTGAAAAATCAATTAAAATAATTTTGTATAAAAATAAATATTTTCAGATAAAATAAAAAGAAATGAAATTCAAATTCTATAAGCAATTGAATAAATTTTACAATAAATCAAACTGTATTACTTTAAATAATACATTAAATAGAAATATCCAAATTTATCTAACAAACAAAAAAAATTACAATTTATGCAGAAATATCTCGAGGAAACAACAACAACAATTACAAATTTTTTAACATTAAAGAATAACTAAAAATTTATTTTACTTTATGCACAGTTCTATGATTACACCTTTTTAACATCATATAATATTATACTTTTATTATGAAACGGATTTTTTAATCGAATCAATAAGAAATGTCAATTATACTTTAAAAAATTAATAATTATCGTCACAATTTGAAGTAGAATAATTGCACGATTTTAGTTTTAAGTTATAAAAAAATGACAAAAATTTTTTATATTCATTATTTCATACACATGTGTACGTACATATGTATATATGTACATATATGTATATTATTATTTTAAAGAAAGTTCAAAAAATAAATATTCACGTTTAATATAGTATTTATTTTTTTAAGAATAAAAATTTATATTTTTGCACATAATTTATGAATGGATTTAAAATAGATATTGTCACATTCAATTAATTAAAAGAGGATACAAAATAAAACTCTATCATTTAATATAACTAGTTATTACAAAAAAAAAATTAATATGGGCACATACATACATATGTACATACATACATAAATACCTTTTTTACTTATTTTTTAATAACACTATATTTTTTAACAATAAAATACTAAATCAAATTTCTGCACACCAATGTAATAGTGAAAACAACAGAACAAGCAAGTAAACTTGAACAAAAATAAATAAATAAGTACATATGTACATATATAAAAATTTAACGTTTTATCTTAGAAAAAAAATTCAACGTTTTATTGTTCAACATTTATATATTATATTTACATACATATTTTTAAATATGTATTTATATATGTATTAATATTCTTTCACAGTTCAGTATCAAACTATTGATTGTTATTTTGATTTATAGAAAATATGAAAAATTACTGCAGCTATAATACATAATACTTTAGTCACCTTTAATTAAAGTTTTTTTTTAAATATGTTTTTTCCGATACATATATTTTTTTAATATATTTTCAATAACAATCTACTGTTTTATTTATTATTTTTTATTTGATTATTTGAAGCACTTATGTGAAAATTACAAAATCCTTTTTTATTCTTGAAAAAAAAAAAAAATTTCAATCAAATACTTGCAAAAGATCTCATTGGTATGTAATTAAATTTAATTCGGTCGACAAAATTTATATAGGCTTTCTAAAATCTATAGTGAAATACGTACATATAAAAATTCTACACCAACATACTAAACTTTAAAATAAAACAATGAAAGCTCACATATTTCTGAAAATATAGTACAAAATAACATCGGGATACAGGATATACAAGAATGAATATATGTTAATGTACACCACCAAATACAAGTGAACAAAATATACATTTTAAGAAAAAACGAAAAATAAAGGATTTTCTTTCGTTAAACTCCAGCAAAGAGTGAACGACGAATAATTTAATTTACAAATAAAAAAAAAATGAAGAAAACAAAAGCTTAAACAAGGACAATACCGTAAATGACTGCAGAAAATTATTTTCAGAACAGTCGCTTTATATGAAAATTCAATCACGATTGTATTATACATGAATTTTTTTTCTAAAAAGTAAAATTTTGATACTCACAATTAAAAGCTTATAATTAAATAAAACAATTTAAGATTATTAATTTCTCTTAATTGTTAAAATAAATCCTTTAGAAATTTGTTTTCCTGTTTTATAAACCCGATATAATAGACGCTTACTCGTTTTCAATTCTCGACACAGACTAAAAAATAAAATTTTCTCTATATAAAAAGAGAACAACGTTAAAATAAGGGTTGATAGTAATATAATAAAAGTTATATTATTATATTATATACATATTTACATTTGTATATCCATGGTAAAATAACTATAACAAGGTATTCTAGCTCACGAAAGCTCTTGAGCCATTTTTCCATATTCCCAACGTCATGTGGTGCTTTCAGTTCAGTTCAGTTTAACAGTTCGTTATATTTTATACCATTTTCGTCAAAAATATGTTTTTAAAGTTAAATATCTCGGGATTCTGTAAACCGATTGACTTGAAATTTCTTCACGGTATTAAACTTTCCTTGACACCAAAAAGATCTCTGCAACAGAGCGCGAGTTAAAGGGTGCCAAACAGAAAACACACACGATAATCAATTTTAACGTAACAAAAGTATGCTTTCTTACAAGAGTATATTTCCGTAAGATTAGGAAGATGAAACTTAATCAATATATTCTTTAAAAGGTTAACTAATGTATAAACTTTAAGTAGTAAAAATCTGTTCACTAGAGCCAAAATTATATTATAGGATAAAATGAGCAAAACATAATTTTTTGACAAAGTAAGTTTATACATTAGTCGACCCTTAAAAGAATATCCTGGCCAAATTTCAACTTCCTAGTCTTACGGGAACATACTTTTGTAAGGAAGCAAAAAATGTAACATTTTGTTATGTCAAAATTAATACTCGTATGTAAATTTAAACGAGAACGAGGTAATTTGGTGTTTTATCTACATAAATTGATCGTTTTACGCATGTAAGGAAATATTAGAAATAAATACAGAAAAATCGCATTTTTTACTTATATCGTATATTAATTTAAAATCTAAGCGCTGTACAAACAAGCACCAATCGATGTTATCATAAAAGCTTTTTAGCTAGCAAATACCTTGTTATAGTCATTTTACCATGTATCTATATGTACAGACATACATACATATGTACAACATAAGAAAAGCTCTATCTATTTTATCAGCCTTTTAAAATTAGTGTAGTATTAAAACAAAATTGTAAACTTAACGAAAATGAAAATACATATTCTCATTTTATGGACTAAAATATGTAATATAACATACTTAAACCTATAGGTATACATTACATACAACATACATATAATGTACATACTACATACATATGTATGTATGTACCTTCATAAGCACTTTATTATTTTCATTCAAAAATGAAAATGAGATGTAATGAAACGAAAACGTGACATATAAATCGCGTTTGAATTTTTTTGGTTATAGAACGAAGCTTTTTTAAAGTGTTGCCGTAGTTCTTTTGATTTCACTAAAACATAAACCTATTTTTTATTTACCTATACATTTTGAATAAGAAAGGTCAGGTCATAGAAATAATCTTCCACTACATTTTGTTTAAAAAATACAAATAAAGAAAAGGTGGTATTGATGAATATTTTGCTTGAATTATAGTGGAAATATGTATACAATGTACCTACTTACATATAATTATGTAAAATGTCAGGTGGAAGTATGTACCATATACATAGTATACTTAAAACATGTAGAATGTTCAAATTTTATATGCTGTAGCTAAAATTTTTATTACTTACAGATAAAAGCAATTTTTTTTTATATAATGATTCGACGTTAATTAATTTTTATTTAAATTTAGGTTAACACCACAACACAAACCGGAAGAAAATCAGCAGTTCCTACACCTAAAGACAATTTTTTCATATTAATATGGGGACATATGTAGATATGTAATTTATGTACATTTATCGAATGTTTATAAAAAAAACATGTACTCAAACTGAATTCCTTACAGAACATTTCTCCATTTCTTTTTTTTTTTTTTTGGCATAAAAACTTTGTCTTTTCTTTCAATCACCAAAATTTAATATCTTAAGAAGCAATGGAAGTGAAAAAATAAAACAAAATAAGGACAAAAACAAAAATAGCAACAAAAAAATTTAAAATGAAAAAGTCAAATAAATCAGGTGCCTATATAAGTTGAAGAAAAAGTTATAAAATCAATATCCTTCTCTGAAGAAGATATAACTACAAATATACATACATACATATGTATATACCTATAGTAATAAAAAATGGCCATTTTTCCCAATTATATAAAGAGAAAGAAACAAAAACTAAAATAAAATTCAAGATACGTGCTGCTATACTCAAATAAATCCAAGGTCTACTGTTAGACCCGAAAATTGTGGAAGTCGGTCAGTGTCATGAACTCTAAACCCCCAAACTTGAATATGGTCATAAAGTGTGCATTAAAAAGGAACTTGAAATTTTTAACAAAAACCCAATAATTTTATATATACTTACTATACATATATGATGTATATAAATTTTTAGTGTTTGTTGCTATAGTTATGCATTCCATGGAAAAAAACGTATAACATTTTAAAAATTTCACAAATGCAACTTATGTAATGTAGGTGGTATACAAGGATTTTGTGTACACTGTACATGTGTGATAAATGGACATAGTACCTATCTAGAGACGAAAAAGATAAAAATGCAAAGAATATTTTTTAATGTTTTTAAATAAATATGTATGGATATTTCAAATTTTTCATTGTTAATGTATTGTATTTAAAAAATATGAAGTACATATTTATTATTTTCACTTCATTAAAAATATCATCTGTTTTAATATTTTATAATAAATTTGTATCTAAGTATAAATGAAATTTTTATGCATAATTTCTGTTATTTTCTTAAAAATAACATTTATGTACAAATTTTTTGTATATTTATGTAAATATTCATATATTCATGAGAAAATCGTAAACATGAAATTTGTATAGAAATATGATTTATTCTGACGTAGGTACATATTATGTATATGTACGTACATATATATATAATGTACTATCTTATTTAGAAATAATTTCAAAAAACATACTGTTTTTTTCTTTTTTTCTTTTTAAAAACTATTATATAATTTGTTTTTCGTGAGTTTTTATTTTGTTTTCAAATTTTTATATGTATTTCGAAGAAAATTTTACTATAATTGAAAAATATTGTTGTACAAAAATACATAAATAATAACATACATAAAAAACTAAAAATATCTAATGCATTTATTGCATTATAGTTTGCATTTTAAATATGTAGGCATTTTAGATTAGTAAATATTAGAAACATCTATTAATAAGAAGTTTAATTCTTAAACTTTAAATACATTTATCGACTTAGCGTCATCTTTAACCAAATTTTTTTTTTTAAATTAGTGATATAGAATATACAAATTTAAATACAATCCTGGGCTAATAAAAATGAAAAAAAAAATCAAAACAACAAGAAAAAAAAAACCAAAGTAACAAAAGAAAAAAAGATAGTAAAGATTAAAAAATTAATTTATATTTTTGATTAAATACAAAATTCTATAAATTTCCTTCAAAACTTATTAAATCTCAATTCTGTCAATATTCGGATTGATATTTTAAAATCGTCACAAAAAGCACAAACAATTACACAAAAAAGAAAAATATTAAGCGTAGTATTCAGATGAAAATAAATTATTTTGCCTATACAAAACCTATGTAAAAAAAACCAAAATAAATGGAGCCGAAAAAATTTTCTGTTTCGATTTCGTAAGTGGTACTCAGCTGAAAATAAAAAAGAGTTGAAAAACTCTTTCACATATGGTGTTGGCTGCGTCTGTGTTGGAGACCATTTATTTTCATATCCAACCGAAATAAATGAAGTTCCATTTATTTCGTACGGAAAATGAAAATAAATTGATTGTTTGACATTTGTAAAGTAAGTTTGTTTTGATATAGTTATAGTAAAATTAAGATAAAAATGAAAATAAATTTTATGTTGGAAAGTCTATTTATTTCGGAACGAAATAAAAAATCTACAAAATGGAGAAGAAATCCACATAGATGAAAAAAACTTTAATATATATATCTGAGTACTACTATATATCTGAGTACTAAGCTTAAGGAGAAAATTTCATAAAGCAAAATTTAAATGTGAGAATATATTAAAATAATAATTGAAATTAAAAAAAGATTCACATGCATACATACACATGTACATCTACCTACATATTCTTATTTCACAACCGCAGTTTAAAGTATGTACATACATATGTATATCTTATCATTTGTTCTCTTTTCACAATATATTTGTAAATAGGTTTTTAAAAGGCATAAATAGAATTTTTATACAACTTTATACATACATACATATGTATGTATGTATCTCTCTAAAATTTTATCGATAAATAGAACCTGCTGAAGTAGGTCAAATGGCATCTGGCTAGCACCCAAACCTTCTGACGTCATATGAAAATAGAAAAAACTTTTCTATATAATAAAGCCGATTTTATTTTACAACAAAAGAAAGAAAATATAGATATTATATTTTACATTTATAAATTCTTTGACTGTAAAAAAAAGCCTAGCTATACAATACATATATATATGTATACACATATGTATGTACATAGATGCAGTTTCTTTCAACTACTGTAATAAAATGTTAGATTTTTCTGTTTAAATAAATGAGATTTTTGTATTTTTCCTAACATCTTCTTTTGTTGTCATTATTTTTTATTATCATTTTTATCGTATTGCTATTGTCAAAAAGTTTATTTTTAATGAAATGTGTACCCAGAAAAACTTATTACCATCAGCACCCACATACGTATCTGTAAGCCAAAAATTCTAGCACTGTGTACTCTTACCTTCTACTACATCCACTTTTTATGTACGAATATGTAATACGAGTATGTATGTATGTGTATATATAATAATAAAGATGCCAAGAAGAAATTGAAATTATTCTGAGAAATACCTTTTGAAATTTTTTCTTTTTTGACATTATTAAAAATTTTAAGTTATAGTTTTTACGCGGGTGAAATTAGGATAAAAGTACTGATGTACCTATACAAAAATTAATAAAAGTATTGATAAAAAATACCGTAACATACAAGAGGATGTTATGATAATGTCCTTTACTTTTTGTGGTTTTGAGTAAAGAATAAAAGATTTAACTTTTAATTTTCCGTTTTAAATGTTAAGTATATTTACGAGTATATACATATATTTATACTTTCAAGTGTATATGTGAGCAATTCCATATGTGTCACTGACTGACATTTTGGAAGATGTTTTTGTGATTTTATGTTTTAACAAAATTTGCCGTATGATTTTTCACACAAATTTGTTATGTATTGTAACTTTTAAATACATATTTTTAATGTAGAATTTATTTTGACTTCAATTATGAATTATCCATTCCAACACAGTATCATCGATATTATATTAATTACGTTCGAAAGTTGCTTTCATTCGAACAAATACATACATATTCACAATCAGGGATATTCTTGAACCACAACTTTAATTTTCGTACATTTATTAACGATTTTCCAGCATACCAAATTTTCACTAAGATGAAAATCGGAGGTGAATCGAATCTCATTTACGCCGTTTTCAAGAATAGCCCTGAATATACGGAAAGTTTTCCATAGCAATCGAATAAAACATTTTAAAAAATGTTGTGTTGTGTCTACTTTGAAAAATCACAAAAATTTTCTGAAATTTAACCAAATGTTATGAAACAAAAAGGTACTACGAGTATGAAAAAAAAAAGATCAAATAATGCCTCTAAAAAATTTCTTCGCTTAAATCCTAACAGAACATTTTTGTTAAAGAAAATGTCATTATCTCTGACTGACATTTCTTTTCGTCACTGACGGACGCTCATGTATCGTGTTTTAGATAAAAAAGATTTAAGATAAAATCGGTACAATAAAAATTTCCTATAAACTGTTTCAAATAATTAATGCACAAGTAAAACTTAAAAAAAGAAATAAAAAGTAATGAAATATAAATGAAGAATTCAAAAACGAGAAGTCAGGTTGACTTCTTCATGGAATTGCTTATATAGAAACATTAAAAGAATATAAAACATTATAAGAACATGATATAGATATTAGGCTATCTTCAAAAATGCATCGTCGCTTTGTAGCGGTTACATACTGATGCGATGCTATTGCAAATACGATCATAATGTTAATTATATTGTTATAAATTGATTGTATTAAGTGACAAATAAATTTAAATTGTGTTGAATAACAATAAAAATTATAAAAAATCATGAACAATATTTTGCTAAATATTTTAATTTTCTCTAATATTTTTAAAAATAAGAGAGATTCTTTCTTTTTTCCTAATTTAAACTCCTCCTAAAATTTCAATCGCGTACTTATCAACAATTTAATTTTATCGACTGGCCAATGTTTTTCCTTGACATAAAAATATTATAAAATAATAATAATATGAACACTACACTAACTTACTCACTTTTGTCCCTCTATTAAGAATTTTTTATTTTAGATTGTAGAGAAACAAATTAATAACAAAATTAATTTCGTAATAAATAAAATAAAATTTTGAATTGACATATAATAATGAGCATGAACACATTAGGTTGTTGTTACAACGACGCAAACCGGTTATAAAACCTGTTCTTACAACGGCTCAAAATACATCTGAAGGTGGCACGACCAGTTGTAACGAGAGTATGAGTGTATTACAACCGTGAAGCTGAAATTATTTTGGATGATTTCTTACTATACCAAGTTGGAAAAAATTATACCCTTTTGTTACTCCCAGCGCAACAATAACCGGTTTAAACAACAAGTGTGAAAAGGGTAAATTGTGATTATGTATACATCGCATCATAAAAATTTTCGATGCTATGTTTGCTTAACTTTGACGCATCATATGACATAACGATGAATTATCGAATATTTGATTCAGCGATGCCACTTGTGATGCATCTTTGAACTACTGACGACAGTGATTCTGCATCAACAAAGTAACGATGCTTTTTTGAAGATAGCCACATTCATTTTTATAAATTTATAATTCACATTGATTACAAATAATAAAATGTTAGATATGTAGGTATGAAAAAACAACTGTCGTTATCACAACTTTTCCACATGTATGAAAATGTGTAACAGGAAATTTTGTTTCACAAAATAAAGAACTTTTTATGTGAGTCTAAATAAAATAATTTTAATAAATACAAAAACAAAGAAAAATTTCTAATTTTCAATATTATGGTAATAGCTAAAAGATATGTAACATGACAAATGGAAAATAATATGTTAATACATATACTAAAAAAATCTCATACATGATTCTTTCAATGAGTATTTTTACACGATTCTTCCCCACGACCGTATTCTTGATATTTTTACTTTTATAGCGTACTTTCTCCTTTCATTAATTATGATGTAGAATAAAACTTTATAAAAGCAGATTAAAATGAAAAAAAATTTGTTTTGTGAGTTTATTTTATATATTTTCTCGTATTTCAGAAATTTTTAAAAGTTTACCAACAACAGAGAAATTTTTTTTGATATTATGATACTTCTGTTGTCATTGATTGTTTACCTTCAAACTTTCCATAATTTTCTCTGATTTCCAATAATTTTAATTCTTCAATAGAATCTGTTATTGTATCATTAGGAACATAATAATAATAAATTTGGCCATCATGAGAATATTTTGGAACCAATTTTCGATTATTGGAAATATATTTATTAACTTCTCGCATTATATTTCTAAATATTTCATGTTCACGCGAATTAGCTCCTGGTCGACGTTTTTGTGGCAATCTTTATTAAAAATATTATTTTTTTAGCGCATTATTTATCATAAATATAATTACATACCTAGAATGCATTCTTCTAAGTTCTCTTTTTCTTTTACAGATTTCTTTAAGTTGACGCATTTCTCGAAAAATGCAAATCAGACCAAAAATTATTAAAGATAAAGTTATGACATAGATAAACCAACTAAAGTTTCTAATAAAACTTCAAAGAAAAGAACAAAAAAATTCTTCAAAAATACAAAATGAAATTGCACAAATTAGTTTACTTACATTATAAAAATTTCATTGTAAATATGAATATTTGATTTACGTTCAAATTTGTTTTTTAAAAAATCTAGAAGAAACATATTTATAACTTTTTTTAAATTTGAATCTAAAGTAGTAGTAAAGAAAAATATAAATTTAGAAATGAAGAATAACAAAAATAAATTTAGACTTGACAGATTTTCTTTTACATAATTAATAACTTAGTATATTCGAAAGCATTTTCAATGAACACCCGATATCATTGAAAAAAAAGTTGATTTTTTTTTCTGTGTGGCAGTTTTGAGCTATTTTAAAACTTATTAAGAATTGAACTCAAGTTATAAATCACAGGTTTTCTAAATCTAAAGCTGTTATCCACGGTGTCGCTTGGGTGAATCTCGTAATCTTAAAATAATTGAAAAACTCACTGAAAAATTGACTTTAATTTACCTCACCACAGTACCTCTTTCTAAACTACTTATGTTTGTTATTGTCTACTGGGGCTAAAATCACCAGGTTACTGGCTGCTCTGAAACATGCCACGTAGAAGTGACCATGTGAGAAACCGTCCTCTCTCAATTCGTAAATAAAAATAAGAAAAAAGCCTGATTTTAAATTAAACTGTGAAATGAGAGTATGCACTACAATATTGCAATTATTTCAAATCAGAGAAAAAATTTCATATATTCAGAGCGACTATTCAGCAGCGTATGCCCTCGTAGTGTGTGCGCGTTCGGGTTGTAGTGCTTGTGATATTGTGTCTCAAGGCTAAGGCCCCCTTCGGATGATCCAGCTCCACCGAGACAAACCCTTTTTTTAGCGAGTCTATGTACATACGTCACAAAAGGTAGCTTCTGACTAAAATACATTTTTATATCATTTATTGGTTGAATTATTGGAAAAGCTGAAATACGTGTTTCATTATTTATGTTATAGAGTATTTATGGTAAGTTCCAAGAAAATCCGACCAAAATAAATTTTTTTTCAATACAAATTTTATACTCCATTTTTACTCCCTTAAGGGTTGATCTCCAAAAAAATAAGAAATAGGTACGTGTTTAATTATTTATGTTTTATGGTACCTTTACCAAGTTTCAAGTCAATAAAACCGTTAAATTATTTTTCTCCATATAAACTTTGAACTCACTTAGAGATTGAATCTTTAAAAAACCCATTCTTAGTACATCATAAAACGTAACTACTTTGCAAATTTCATTATTCAGCGGTTCCGGCTCGGCGGTGATGAATCAGTCAGTCAGGACATGTTTCTTTATAAATATAGATTATCAAAAAGTCACCTTCTTGACTGATTTTTAGTATCGTAGTAGTATTTTTTTGCGATGTGTGAGAAATCAAAAAATATAGTTTTTACATGATATTATAAAAATTTTATGAACGACAAATAAAACATAATATAAAACGTACATATGTATGTATCATATATTTATGTAGTTTCTGCTATTTAACTACTGTAATTTGTTATATTTAAACAACAATAAAATTACAATAACGAACAACAACTCTATTCGAAACAATCAACAAAATCTTTAATTTTCAAATAGAATTTTAAATCAGTTAAGATTGTTAAACTTTTCTATAAGAAAAAAATTATTCCATAATGGAGGGGAATTAAAATTGTATTAATTAAAAGATAATAAAAACAAGAAATATTTCTGAGAAAATTGTTCGTGTAGAATATTTTTATACTATGTAATTTGTTGTTCCAAAGAAAAAAAAATTTTCTCACTACAGAACTGAATTTAATTAATAAGTTTTTATGTAATTTTTTTTTCTGATTAAATAATTAAAGGTATACTTGAAAATTTTCTAGTCAGTAAAATTTTTATTACATTAGAAAAAAATTCAACTTTATAAACTTTATTTAAAAATAATTTCACAGTTGATATATTAATTGAGACTCAAAAATATTTTTTTTCTCAGTCATAAAAAGATGTTGATTAAATTGAATTGAAAACAAAGTGCTATTTTGAATTTTCTTGGAAATTTACTGAATGATTTGAAATTAAATGAAATTTTTCTAATGTCTTACATATTTTTTCTTTAATACATATGTACACATGTACGTATGTACATATCTCTATTATCAAAGTAAGGATAACCTTAGTTAAACTTTTTTTTTTTTTTTTTGATTTTGTTGGCACAACAGAGTTCAGCTAAGTACAAAATGTGTTATAAATTTATATAGACTTATCGCTTTTAATTCATGATAGTATGTAACTTGTAGAATTACACTTCTAAAATTCCATTATAAATTTTTTATCCTCAGGCTTTTATTATCATTTTCCCAGTATCAAAATAAATGTGTAAATGTCTATTGAGATGTGTATTGCATCGAAATTCAAGTGTGAAGCTCTAAAAGTAGAATTAAAAATGTTTTCCTTATGAACTTCATTTAAGAGTAAAATCTCGCTATCTATACACAAAACATGTTGTATAATAATTTTTTCTTGTACTGGGTATACAACTTTTATTATTATAATTTGTTTTTTTTTTTAACTGAGACTAAAAATAATATAAATTTAATTTTTTTATATTCAAGTGAATGTTTGAACAGAACATTTTATACTATAGCTATGTAATGGAAAATAACGATACAATTGACTCACTCTTGTTAATTTTAACATACATTTATGTGTGTAATAAAATTCCTTAAATGTAAATGATTTAAATTGTATCAATTGTAAAAACAAGTATTTATAAGAATTTTAGCTTTTCCAAAAATTATTAATGAAAATAAATCCTTAAGGAAACTGTGTACTGGATTAACAAACATTTTTAAAGCTGAAATTTTTTTTATTCTAACGTTATGTTTTTGAAATTATACTAAGTAAGAATTAGGCTAAATTTTTTTTAATGAGTCATTAATGTCAAGTACATATGCAATCTTATATATCTGTTCAGAAAAAATTAGTAAGCAATTTTTTAAAACACAATTTCAATTTATTTATTTTTCTCAATAACGAAAAGAAACCCTATGATGTAATTTTTGAAGAATTTTCCATAAATTTTCTAAATCTTTGTTACTAAAATAACGAAAATAAATGAATTTATTTTTAATGCATTATTATTATTATTATTTTGTTTTTTTTTTTCAAAATTGATAATTTATTCTTTTATTTTCTGCTTAACAATGAAATCATTTTTCAAATTATTTTAACAATAAATAGTTCGAACAAGTTTTTCAATTTAACTTTTATTTGATATACATTCTGATTTGAATGTCAGTATAATATTTTAAATTAAATAATTGACTTATTTGAATAGAATATATTTCTGAGTTCTTTCAGTTATCCTCATATTATTTCTGCGTTTTTAATTTTATAAATAGATTAGGAAACACTAATATAATTGATTTTTTGAATTTTGAATAGTTTGAATTGAATTATATTACATTACAAGTATCTAAAATCAACATACAAAAACGATAAAATGCACAATGCATATAATAAATTACATTTCATTGATAAATTATTAAGAAATTATTTCAAATTTGTATTATTAAAACCAAATATAATCGTATTCTAAGGATAATTAATTATAATTTTGGGTTTGTAAAGATAAACTAAAGTATGAAATCTTATTAAAAGAAAAAGTTAAAATTGGTAAGGATATTAGTTTTGTCGGTGTATATTAATGTATGTTCGTGCCTTTGATTTTTTTAAAGTTAACATTTCAAAATGGTAGATAGTATGATTAATTTATATGAAAGAAAGGGTTTTCATTCATTCAACTTTCGTATTCTTAACTGAAAAAAAAGTATAATTAATTTTCATTATTCTTTGTTTTTATACAATACAATTATGGTTTTTTAAAATTGAACTTGGACCAAAAATATACTTTTGTAGGAATTTTGTTGTTATTAAACTTGTTGCTCTTGGCATTTTTGTATAAGAATCAAAAAAGTTATTAAAATTTCTAGATTTTTGCTGGAACTTTTAATTTTTCTTTAAATAAACACTTTAATAACTTTACAAATAGACTGAAACGAGTTTCAATTATTGCAAAAATATTGAAATAAGAAAAAAATAAATAAGACAATTAGGTATTATTGTGGATTGAAGGAAGTTAGAATAAAATACAACTTTTGCCTTCAACAAAAAATTTACTTTATTAAAAAAAAATTCACTTAAGTTTTGACGACTTGTTCCTTTTACAGTCTATTAATTATATATAGAAAACAATTCGAAGTTTAATTATCTATATAAAAGATAAGATGAATATGTGACCTAAACTGCTGTGGTTTGCGGATTTTCCAATCAGTCACGATAAAACAAGAATGTAGTTGCAATTAAACGCGTAGGTGCAATAAATGCAACGGCGGATGTATACGTATGGCTTAGAATTTCATAAAATAGAATTTAAAAAATACGAGTACTGAGTAAGGGCTTTACAACAGTATGTATACATATTTTAATTATGGTTTTTTAACATTGATCTTCAAAACAAACAATTTAGAACAAAGTTAGAGTTCGTACTTTTATATATATTTAGTATACGTATATACATATGTAATTTTTTTAAGAATTCCCAATATTTAAAAAAAAGATCCAACTTCTTTTAGTTGGAGTCTTGAAAATTGAACTTAAAATCTTGAACAAAAAATCTTGACAGTCAACATGTCTGTGAAGTCTAATAGTTGCCTCTAGCTTTTAATATTTTGCTTACTCATATAGCCAGAAGAATCTTAAAATCTTAAAATATTTTTATATACGTATACATACATTTAATAATTTCTTGAATATGAACAAGAAGCGCATAAGATTTAAAAATTTTAATTGACTTTCAGTTTCTTTTGAAGCGTGATTCAGTTAAGTTAACAGCACACAAGCATTGAAAAGTTTATTCAGCGATCAAAGTTATTTACGATCTTTAAAAAAATATTTATTTTCGTTCAAAATTGAATGTAAATTGAACACACAAAAAACTTAAATCAATTTAATTTCGTACAAAAACGTATTTGTAAATTGATCAATTTACATTATTATTTTGTATTTTTTTTTTTACAGTTTATGTGAACAGTGAATATTTTTAAGATTTTATTTTTTTAAATATAGAAATTAGTTTACTCTATAGAAATCGTGATATTTCTCAGATTATTTGTGATGTTAAGAATAAATATTGGACATTTAAAGTTACTACCATGTAAATAATATAAAGCCGTTAAGGTTGTTAAGAAATAAATATAAAAAAAAAACATTATTTAGTTTAATGCAGTGCTGTTTTCTATCACATCTAGTGTTTTCGAAATATTTAAAAAATAATTTTTTATTTAAATTTTATTTTTGAATTTTAAAAACTACTTTTCATAATTTGTCAGAAAAAAAATTTCTTTGTTTAAAAGTATGAAAAATGAGACAATTGACGCGTCTCATCTCACATAAATTTCAAAAAATATATTTTTAGAAAAATCTTTTATTCAAATTTAAAATTAGAATAATTTAAAATGTGAATTGCCTATTGACAATTAACACAATTGTTAAATTTTTGTCAATTGCTGGATTTGTAAGATAAATTTTAAAGTGTCATAGACCTTTTTATTTTATTTTAAACGATACTCTATTTATTGCAAATATTTTTAATTTTATAATCTTTTTTGTGCAAGCTAAATATAATTTCGATTGTATATAATACATCAACATTAGTATCATTTGGATCAAGGCTAACTAATTTGAAAAAGATATCAAAAATTGAAACTTTGAATTTTTAAAACTTACATATGTCGAATTGAAATGAGGGTAGGACTTTCTGTTACTTTTCTGCTTGTTAAGTGTAACAAATAAAGGATTGTCTTATGTGTCTTACAACCACTTAACTACATACATACATATATAATATTTTATAATTCTAAAAGACATGGTACTCATTTCCGAATTAAATAATCCAATAAGTATAGATACTTAAAAGTTTTAAAAAAAATAAAAAATAAAAAACAAAATAAAAAATTTTGATTAAGTAGATCTTTTACCAAATTTCCCAGTAAAATATATGTATATATATATATTATATATATATTGTATTTTATATTTATTGAAAAACACTTTGTTTAATAATAAAAAGACAACAGAAATAGTACACAAAACCTTTTCTCAAAATTCTAAATTTTTAATGTTTCTTTTCAACATAAATTAAAAGAGACAAGTCTTCAATCTTATGGCATCTACAGTACCCATGCAAGATTTTGAATAGTAACTTAATCCACCTATTATTCTATTTGATTTATTGATAATTTTCTTTAAAAATTTTTAAATCATCACTAAAACATTATAAGTTTCACATTACTACAAAAAAGATAAACTTATCTACATATAAACCTCCACCATAACAATCAAATTTATTTGAATAGATAAATATTTTTTTCCTTTTTTCGTTTTATTTGGAAGTTGACCCATTTGGAAAATACTTAAAGAGTAAAATTTTGCAACTGTTATGAGCAATGTCACAAATATTGAAAAAAATAGTTATTAGAATTTATTTCATTAATACCGGAAACATTGTGTTTTTCTGCAGTACATTGCATTTTTATGTCATATCCAATTATCAGCCATCAATAATATAATATACAATTTCTAGGGAAAACAATAAAAGTAAATTATTCTCCGTAAATTTTTATTATGTTTTTTTTTTTTTTAATCCGAAGGTTATTTCTCAAATTGAAGCCTTATTTTCATATGTACATTTATATATGCACTAATTACACTGTAAAACACTGTAAAGTACATATTTTTTATATACATACATAAATGTATGTATGTCTAGACATACAAATACAGTATCTGGTATATTGTAGATATATTATAAGATATATACTTATCTAGAACATAAATTATATGTATGTATAATATATGATATACATTTAAAGAAACATAAAGTAGAATCAAATAAAATAAAAATATAATAAAAAATAAAAATAAAATACTATTGCACACCTATTGTATCGACTTGTAAAATTTTATGGGTCATTGATTCACATTATTAACATTTACGCTATATAATATTGATCAATTTCACTGTGTAGGCATTGGAAATACGATATTGAATTTGCATTTTTGCAATTGAAAACATTTTTTCTGTTTTTAGAAAGCCATTAAAACTAAATAGGTACATATGTATATGATTTTTGGCATTTTATATTATGTACATACATATATGATTTCTTTTTAATATTTTCAAAAAGTTTATGTTTAAAGATAATAGCCATTATTTTTATTTTTTTTTTTAAATTATGCCTGAAATTTTTCTTTGTTTCAAAGTATTTTTTATATTAATTCATACATAAAGACATAGTTTTCAGCTCTTTGAATGTTAAACATGTAATTTAATATCTACTAACAAATTTAAAACAATTTTCAATAATTAAAAATTGAAATTTTATATAAATTCTATTTTTCTGTATTTTCTTTAAAAATGTTTTTTTTTAACTTTATGAGAAATTATTTTGAATCTCAAATTACATGTAAAACACCTACATTAAATTTAACAATTTTCTATGTTACCCATCAATTATATTCAAAAAGATAAAAACAATATACATACATATGTATATAGTCTTTGTGTTTTGTAGATAAGAAACATTTTTTATCTTGCAACGATCAACCTACCTTTCAAAGGAAAAAATCCAAAAGTTTACAATTTTTGTGATGTGGGAATATTTGTGTATTAATGCAAATTGATGAATCATACAGAAGCATTAATTTTTTTTTTTTTTTCATTATAATAAAAAATAGCTTGACTTAATTAAAAACCAATGAAAAAATTTATTCACACATTTTTAAATTATTGAAAATACAAAAAAAAAACATTTTGTTTTTATTTACTTTTTGTCCAAACTGCTGTTAGACTATGGGTAACACCCACGAATAATATTATTTTTGTTTTATTTTATTATTTATGGAATGGATTATATTTTTCAATTTATTTAAAATGAACTTAAAATTGATTATTATAAATGGATTTTTTTTTACTCTTGATTATACAGTTTTTTTCATTGGTTTTATTTTATTTATTAAATCTTATGAATGTGTATAAAAATGTAACAGAATCAAAATTATGTAGTGAATTGTTTGAAATGTTTTTGAACTCAAAAATTAAAGAATTTTGACCTTTTATTATTAATTAATATACATAAATTAGATTTTAATAGAGTATAAATTATATCTGAGGTATCATTTCAAAAAAAAAAAAAAATTCAAATTTTATTTTTATTTAACAAGAATTCACTATGAAATATTTATAAACAAGTAAAAATTTTATTACTTTTTTTTAATAATTTAAACAGTGTTATGAAATATAAAATGCTTATCATGCGAAAATAATTAGAAGAAATAAATCATATGATGTCATACAAAATAATGATGGTAATATTTATCTTAAGAATTATTCCACGTATACATAGCTTTATTCCTACAACTTATGTTTTTTCCAAAATTATTTTACCCAGAAGCATGTACTTACTCATCATTATCAAAAAAAATTTCGATTTATTAGTCAAAAATCATATTCACAATTAATTTTTTATTTGTGGCCTTATATCGCTATTGAAAAATTATTTTCTAATTAAATATTCCATCAACAAAGTTTTTTTTTTTTTTTCAATTATAAGTTCCTGATGTGTCATAGTTTCAGTAAAATATAATACGTACATATGTATAAAACAATTTAATAAATAAATCAATTAATCAATTATAAATAAAAGTAAATAAATAATTGCTATTAAATATAATTATTTCAAATAAACAAGGGTTTTAATTGACCCTTGTATGATATCTTTTTTGTGTAGTTACACAATCTTGTTTTTTTAAATAATAATCATAATAATTATAATGACAGTTTTCGTTATTTTATGTGACTGTATATGACATCAATTCAAAAGAAATCAATAAATAATTCATTTATATCAACTTTATTTTATACTGTAAAATAAAATACATATTTATTATGAGTATTTAATATCTTCTAAATTTTATTTTTCTTTAATTTTCTATGTAATCATTGATTAATAATGGTAAATCCATTTTTAATTTATGTATTATTTGAATTCTTATGATAAATAAATTGAATTGAATAAATTCAATATAGAAAATATTTTTGCATATAAATATTTAGGTACATAAGTAAATTTGATATTTTAAGATACTTTTAATATTAAAAAAAAATTTTATTAGGTATTTATCATTTTCTTTGTCAAATATAAAATCGTACAAAAGTAATGTCAAATCAAAATTAACATACATACATATTTTAAAAGGAAAAAAAAACTGTATTTGATTTGACACCTTATAGTTTTATCATAAATAACAATTTAAATTCAAATATTTTGAAATTCACAATCAATTCAAAGAAAATTTTTTTTTTTTTTTCAAAAATAAAAAAGTGCAACAATAGAAGATTTTTATAATAACTGTCCGTTTACTAATTTATGTGAAATTTTTTATTTTATATGTATAACTTTTTTTATTATAAATTTAATAATTTTTCGATTTTGCACATCAAGGTGTGAACTATTTCTTTTGATTATATGACAATAGATAATAAAGATCTTTAAAAATAAACACAAATTTATGATAAATTCAATAAATTACAACAAAATGAAATTTAAAAGAGAAAAGAAAAATAAACAAAAAATATTTCTGATTACAATAGAAATATTTTAAATTAGAATTAGGTATTAAAAATTTTTTTTCAAATCTCAAAATTGAATAGCTTATTGAAATTTGAATATCCATACAGACATTTTTTCTTACCAACTATATTTTAATTTAAATCTAAAAATTATTTTGGAAAACTAGTAAGTCTTACAAAAAAGTTGAACCTATACACATATGTATGTATATAAGTAATTTAATCATCAGGAAACATCATTATGTACTTAGTTTCTATACAAACAGTAAAATATTAAATTCAAAATATATAGACATATGGAGACAGATAAAAAAAACATACATAAATAATATGATTTCTAAATTAAAATTTAGGAATTACATATCATAATTGTTAAGACAACAATGTTGACTCATTATATGTACTTTATGCTAATTATAATCTTAACTATTTAGCTAAAACTGACTCATCCTGTGAACAATCGTGACTGGAAATTTATTAGAAAGAAAGATAAACAACCAACAGCTATAGAAAAAATCAGAGAAATTTCTAAATATAAAAGTATAAAATAAATATTCCGAGATTTGTTAAATTATACAAAATTTTTGTTTATATAACACATGATAATATCTTTTCCTTCCTTTTCTAAATCTGATTATTATCATGTCTGCATCTTTTAAATTCAAAAGCTAGAAAGTTTAAATCAAAAGTTTATTAATAATTTTAAAAAATGTTTGGAATATGTATTCAAAAAAAAAAACAATTAAAATTTTATTCTCAAAAAAAGAGAAGAAAAATATTCAAACACTTGTCTTGAGTTTTAAAAAATTTCTCATTTTTAAATTCATTTAGTATGTATTCAATTTAAATTATTAGTTGTAAGTCAAATATTTAGAATAAATTACAATTACAATAAACATAAAAAGAATAAATAAATCTTTAAAAAAATACTTAAATCTTTTTTTTTTTTTTTTTTTTGTAATAAAAACCACATTTTTTTTCAAAGTTAAAACAAATTGCTACTTATTTCTTTGCACTTAATAATTTTTTTATCTACTCCACTCTTATGAAAGACATATCAAGGTTGTTTGATAGCTAACAAATAGTAACTGGGTATAGAATAAAAAATTATTTCAAGTGGGCAAATAAGAAAAAAACAATTTCCATGAAATAAAAAACATAGATTAACTTATGATTAAATGCAGTAAATTGCACATTTTTTCTTATGTTCCACACAAAAACAAACAAATAAAGAAAACAACACTGCATTATATTAAGACTACGTATTTTAAAATAAATGAACACGTGAAATATCTTATGATTTTTCTCTGCTTTATTATGTACTTTTATAGTTTCATCATATTTACAATGAAAAAACTTTAGTTTCGAAATTTAAAAACTGTATAAATGAAAAATAAAAAACACCTACTTAACTCCAATGTTTTATTAAAGATGCAATTCAAATAAATAAAAATTTTTAATTTAATTATATTATATCAATGTACTAAAAAAGGAAGGAAACATCATATATAATGTAATGTGGCTAAACTTTATACACATACATACATATATTTAATACCTAAATGTATGATTTTCATATTTCCAAAAAAAGAAATTAAATAAATTAACGAGATTTTAAGAAATATTACAAAAATTGTATTTCCATCAAAGATTAAATTTGATTAAATGTTTTAAAATGAAGATTTTTAAAATTCACATTATAATAATAATTTTGTACGTGGCTATTGTACAAGCAAACAACGAATATCATCATCATCATAATCATCATATGCATCAACAGCAACACAATCATCAACAGCAACAAAAAAATTTAAAAAATTATCATCATTCAAAATTTTCTGATATAGCTAAATCCAACAACAATAATAAAATTTTATGGCTTTCAAATGAAAAAAATCTTTCAATTCCTATAAATATGAATTTAGATAGACGAAAAATTACCATATACAATAATACTGCAAGTAATAAAAATCAATTCAATAAAAATAACCCATTAAAATTAAATTCAACGTTAAATAATAACTATTTACGAAAATCGATTTTACTTAAAAGAAATCCTTTGACAATAGTAAATAATAATAATAATAATAATATTAATCGAACATTAGGAAGTAATTTTATTGAACCACATAATTATGAAAATGTAACAAATATTAAAATTAATGATAAACAACGACTAAATTCTAAATCATTAACAAGTGTAGAATCTGAAAGCTATAAAAATGACAACATTGTTACAAATGACAAACAACAACAGGACAATAAAAATAATATGATACTTCATGATGTTGAAATAATTAAAAAAAATTCATGGAATTCTGATGATCAATCTAAAGTATCAACAACTATAACAACAACAACTACAGAACCATCCACAATAACAATAAAAGGAAAAAGTTCTAACAAAGTGAATGAAGGGTAAGTTTTAAGAAAAATAAATTATAAAAATAAATAAAGTTTTACTGAGAAAAAAATTAATAAAAATTGTACTTATAAAATAATGCTTAAGCCCGGAATACAAACATAAAACATTGAATATATTATTCTTGGAGAAAAAAATACTTTATTCTAGAAGTTTTAAAGGACTTCTTTAAACGTTTTATAAAAAAACCTATGAAATGTTCTAGTTCTTCAAACCAAATTGAAATAAATAAAAATATGGCCTCGAAAATAAACTTAACAAATATATATAAACATAAATATGTATATATGTACATACACATGTACTATACATATAGTTTTTGTTTTAAGAACAAATTTTTACAAAGAAGATAAAGTTCATATCATTTTGATTCCTTATTAAAAAAAAATTAAAATTATATAATGATAGATGATTTTAATTGTGTCTATGAATTTTCTTATCACCATTGTGTAGTAGCTGAAAAATATGAAAACGACATTCGACTCGGCCGGTAATCGAACCACGGACCTTTACCTTTCCGAGGTAATGCTCAAATCATTGAGCCACCGAATGTCATCTCGCTTGCTATTCCCAGTTACTATACCTAATCATTGATGAAGAATAAACAAACCTCCTACAATTGTTAAAAAAAACCATATAAAAAGCAAATAGGTACATATATTCTTTAACACATTTAGCAAAATTCATTAAAATCCTAAAAATAACATAAATAATTCTTCCCTTTTTACAGTTTAATTAACTCTAAACATTTTTCATGGAAAAAAATAAAATAAGGAAGTTTAAATTCACAAAAAATCAATCAACTCTCACAAAATGAAAAAGTAAAACAAAATATGTATAAACAATCAGATTTCGCAGCAATCATCATCAGTTCATTGCGATCTAATAAAGAAGTCAAATGGTATTATTTTAAATGCTAAAATACACCAATCCTCAAACATTAAATCAAAATAAATACATACATAAATATTGGATCCAGAACATTTTTTTTTCCTATCAAAGAAACGAATTTACGTTTCATAATATTAGCACGAATTTTTTATTTCCCGCCTGACAGTCAAGAAAGCGTATTTAAAAATAGCATAAAATTTATGAAAACAGGCAGATATGACAAAAAAAACTGAAAATTCGTTACACAGCCCTTTCTATTTTAGGATTTTTGTATATTTTATACTGACTTGTAGTGTTGACTTCCATAATGTTGATATGTAAATAAATAATCTTCCTTAACATTTTAAATTATTCGTAAAACGATTATAAAAATAAAGACAACTCGTTACAAATTAAAAAAAAAAATGTTAGGCCATTGTCCGTTGAATTTTACTACTTATGTACGTGAAATACGAATAAATCATTTGAAAGATATAACTACATAAATGTACATATATACACAGGTGATAGGCAGACGAAGCATGTAAAATATTTTTAAATGCATGATAATAAAAATTATAACATTGCGGTAGGTCATTTCAAATAATTAAATTCAAGAATGTGTATAGATATATACATATGTACATATAATCAAACACTATAAACAATTAAATTTCATAATTAGCAGATAGAAATTGTGAATTCTTAATAAATCATACATTGCTTAAAAAATAAATACATATTATTAAAGATTAAAAAAAAAACTAAATAGAATTAATTAACATTTACATGTTGAGTTGTTAAGATTCCATGATTCATCAATTGAAATTCTTTAAAAACGAAAAACATTTATATTGTATTCAAATTCTATTGTTCTATACCATCGAAGTTTATTTACATATAAATCTGTTGCATTTATGTAGTTTATTTTTAGAACTTTACAGAAGAATACGACATACTTACATATGTTATTAGACTCGTGATTTTACTGGTAATGAATATCTTGCATAAATATTAAACATCTTAATTTAAATTTCAAAAATAAAATAATGAAAAAATTCGAACATTTTCTCAGTTTAAGTAGCACTGAGTAAGTTGTTAAAACTAAGCTTGTATATTTATTTTTTTTATGTTGAATATTAATGATTTATTGTTTAATTTAATATAATTTTTTATATTACATATTTTTATAAATTTTAATATCTATGACAACCTAATCTTACCTGCGTATTCAATTCTTGCTTTGTCACGATTCGATTAACAATTTTTAATCAAAGACTTTTAATAATATCAAAGTATAAACTATAGGTCTTAATATTGATAAATAATAAAAAAAATTGTAATATTTTTAATAACATTTAACGCGGAAGTTTTTTTTTCCATAAAATAAACTCAATTTCATTGGCTCATATATTTACGACTATTTATAATTTATATATACTCGTATATATAATTTTTTTTATATAACTGAAAAAAAATGCGATCAAATAATTTCAATTACATACGTATACATATGTATGTATGTATGTATGTATACATATGTATGAAAAATAAAGGCCATAGAAAACATACATATAGTTATAGGTTTTATTTTTCTAAGAACAATTTTAATTTTACTCATATATTAATACATATTTGACTCGTACATATGATCTTAGTTGTTCCTACTCAAAAATTTGTACATACATATGTATACATATTATGTGCAGTAATAATTAAGTTTAAAAATAAATAGAACATCTCAATCGACCCCATCCATAACAATTCATCATTTCTGTCAAATAATTTCTGTTTGCATTGTCTTTATGTAAAACAATATTTGTATTATAATTTATATTTTTTCTTTAATTTAAAAGGTTAAATAATTCCTATAATATCAAACATACATATCCAATCAAAATTTTAATTTTCATAAAACACAAGCTATATAGTCGTATCCTCGTATCGTAAATAAACTATTAAAAAGTAAATACAGCAGTGGCGTCTCGTGACCTTATTACTAGGGTATTCAACAGGATTGAAGAGAAAATTTAAGAGAATAAATGTAGTATATGTACAATATATACATATATTTATAACTAATATACATACATATGTATGTAGACACATATCGGTTTCCCCAAAAAAACATTTATGTTTAAACGTGAAATAGTATTTTTATGAATAAAAACAAAACAAAAAATTCAAAATAAATTTGATGAACCGAATAAACAAATAAACGTCTAATTAGACCTATTATAATATATTAGGAAGAAAAAAATGGTTTTAAATACAAACTATGTAAAATCACAAAGAAACAGATTCAGAGAAACAACAACTGTATTGTAAGTTTTAATTGAGCCGTTAAATTCAAATTTTTGAATTTTCATATCTGTATGTTGCAAAAAAAATATTATGTTGCTTATTTTGCTTCGAATAAGATCATGAGATGATGATATGTAATAAAAGAGTGTAAGAGAAGAGATGTGGAAAGAAGAAGCATGTAAAGGAAATTAAAGAAATAGAAAATAATTTTTCATAATTTACATTTTTAATGATTTTTAAAAACTTTCTTTAAATTGTTACTCATGATTTAAAAAAATGCTTGTAAAAAAATAAGTTCTCTTAAAAATACATTATAATGGTAAAACATGTCAATTTCTTCGCAAAACTTTCAAAGGTACCTTTAAGCCATAAAGTGCAAATTGAGTCAAAAAAAAATAAAAAAAACAAAATATTTTAGGGAGAATGTTCTAAAGTTTTGACATTCAAAGGTTTATTCCAAAATGCCTCCTAATCGGAATTTCAGTCATTTCTTAAGTTAAAAAAAAGTGAAATCATTGTAAAAATACTTTTCAAAACTAAGAAAGTAAAAAATATATAATCTTCGAATTTTCAAAGTTGTTTTCGAAGTTCCGAAATTTTTTTGAATTGATAGTTTTCGTATTTTAGAAATTATTTTCGAAACTATTAGCAAAAGCTTATTTCGAAGCTTCGAGTTCCTACTCGAAGACAACTTTATTTACTCCTACAGCTAACCGAAATCGACTTCAACTAACTATAGTAACTACATAGTACCAAAAAATATATAGACAGAAAGAATTCTTATGTAGTATAAAAATGTCTCATACAAAAATTTTTGTTCTGGGGTTCCAACATTGGAACCCCATTAGTGAAATAGCTTTGAATGTACATCAGCATATTTCAGTTTTGTTAAAAAAGCTTTTACTTCTACATAGAAATACATATGTACATGCGAATACGACAATTACCTTGTTTATGCACAAAAATTAAAACGTATTAACGATAAAACGTTTTGAACATCGTTTTGAGATAAAACATTTTAATTGGTGTTTATGCGTAGTACAACATTTCATTCTCACTTAAAACGTTTTGAGTAATAAACTAATACTACTCTAAAAGTTCATATTGATGTTTAGTATGTTACCAACACCATTTTGAAAGGTCAAATATGACAATTCACTTAAAACGAAGAAAGTGTACATGCACATTTTAAAAACGCATTGAAATTTTAAATTCGGATTTTATAGTGTATTCACTCAAAACGAAATAAAGTTTCAATGCGTTTTAAAATTTGGTTTATGCATCCGTATTTAGTCAAAACGGCATGAGTTAATGCGAATTAAAGCTTCGCATAAACAAGGTAATTGATGGTGTCGGTGTGACTCATTTTATTCACATATGTTTCACCATTTGAAATTTTTTTTATATTCTATTTAACACATAAGAGTAAAATTTTTTTTTTATTTTTCATTCATCTTGATCATGGTTAAAACAAAACTTAAATTTCAAAGCGCTTTAAAGCATAGTTAAAAAAGCTTTCACTTCCTTCCTTCTCTTACCGTACTGTTCTATAGTCTAATTTAATAATTACAATTTTTAGTTGATACTACATAAGAATTCTTTCTGTCTATATATTTTTTGATAGTACTGATAGTAGTATAGAACAACCGTTCAACAGAAAAGCTTTCAAAAAAGTTTACTAATATATAAGGATATTATTTTCTTCAGACTACTGCATCCTTCAAACTTCAATAAAATTCGGGAACTGTGATCTACGTTCTTTTGTAACCCGGACCATACACGGTCAAATTTATTTTCAAATTTGTTTACAAATATGTAAAATTTGAGCGTGTAAGGCGGTTTTTCCAAATAAATTGAGGAAAATCAAAAATTTTTGATTTTTTAGGACCGTAGCTACTTATTTGAAGTGAAATTTCTTCTTGTAGTGTGCTATTTGCAAATATTTCTTCAAATTTTCAAATCAAAATCAAATTGCTACACATTTTCTTTAAAAATCTTTTCGATTAATAAATATGTTTTTCCGGTATACAATAACAACACACTAAATATCTGAAGACTAGAATGATATTTGAAAGTCTGTTTGATAAAATATTTGAAAGTGTGTATTCAAAACTTCAAATTTGTTTGAAAATAATTTGAACATAAATTTGACCGTGTATGGTCCCGGTAAATATGGGAAAATATTTTTTCAATCTTCTGTTAAATAGAGTTAAACTTTTTATAACTAAGAAATGAAAGTGAATATATCATAAATTAATCACTATAACTATAAATTTACTACATACAATTTTATGAAATTTAACTCCAACAATTGATATTGTAAAACTTTAAAAAATATCTTTTAATTATTTAACAATAAAGTTAATACATTTTTTTTAAATTCCATACAATTTCTATATTTCTTCACAAAACTTTGAACTTTACCACAATAACCAAGCCAATACACACTTACATACATATACTACTGTGATCAAAAAATAAGGTGAATTTGTTCATAAAATGAAAAATCTTTATTTATTCTTCCAAATCAATTTCATTGCCTTCAAAGTACTCCCCGTCCGACTCAATGCACTTATGCCAACGTTTTTTCCAATCCTTGGAACAGTTAGAGAAGTCTTTTTCGGGATGGCCTTCAACACTTTCTTCGATTCGTCTTTTATATATACTCAATCGAGTCGAAACGGTGTCCCCGGAGCGGTCTTTTGAGTTTGTTGAACAGCCAGAAGTCGCACGGTGCTAAATCAAGCGAATACGAAATGTTCTCGAAATTTTCAAAAAAATTGAGTGTTTTTGGAACCAGTCGAGATTTGACGCATTTGAGGCACAAAAACATCTTTTAAAATGGTTTTGGGTTAATCCAAATGAAATGCCCGTGGCATCAACAAGGTCTTTAATTGTCAATCGACGATTTTCGAACAGCAAATCTTTCTTTTCCTTAACGTGGCTTTCATCAATAGATGTTGATGATCGTCCGGGGCGCTGTTCGTCTTGAACTCGTTCTCGGCCTTCTTCGAAGTCTTTGTAAACATTTTTTTGCAACATAGCCTTATCACCAAAGGCCTTCTATAACATCCTCAACGTTTCCGCGGCAGAATATTGATTCCGCAAACAAAATTTAATGCAAAAATTCTTTGCTCAACAAAATCAGACATAGTAAAAATCGAAATACTCACTTTTATATGTTTACAAAAACACGTATAGCTCTGCAGCAATTGAATACTATGTTTACATGAAACTCTGCATAAATGTCAAAGACAGTGCTACTAACCCACAAAAAATAATTTCATGATTTTATAGCACCCGCAAAATTTAAATGAAAAATTCACCTTATTTTTTGATCACAGTATAGTATATGTAATATGTACGTATGTATGTATTTATCTAATCAAATATGTATCTATAAAACTCTACAGCAGAATTATATTATTTAAATGTATCATTTCATCTTCCTGTTAATAAGAATTTACCGCAGAAGTAATATAAAAACAAATAAAAGTATTAATTTCATATAAATTTCACCTAGTGTGGTGGAATATATTATAGTATGTTCATATGTACATATATAGATTATTCGACGAATAATAATTATACTGCAAAAGATATATTATAAAAAAGTATCTAATTTTATACATTGAGATTTTTGATCGATACTAACCAAATGCAATATCTATCTATTATCACCCATTATTTTGTTATCAACTATTTATATTATAAAAAACCTTCATTACCAGTTTATTTTTAGGTATATTTATTTCTTATATCTATGTTTATTTTTATTTGAATTTATTATTATATTAAATTTATGCATTTTTCATGATGAAAAAATGTTAAATTTTTTTATTGTACATATTTGTTTGTTGTTTTTTTTAATGAAAATAAAACTTTTCTCTTTTAGTCGACATATTTGTGAAAAACATAAAACTGTACAAATACCAGTTAAAACACGTGAAATATATTCAAGACCAACATGGAAACAAATTAATGAACCATGTGAAGATAATCAAATTTGTACAAGAGTTCAATTAGTTCATGAACCAGTTTACCGAGATATTGTAAGGCATAAATCAACAAGACAAGTAACGTATGAATGTTGTCCAGGATGGGAACCCACAACAAAAAATGGAAATAGTTGTATGAAACGTAGGTATTTTTATTTTTATGTATACATATTTCAAAGATAGAATTTTCATCAAACAAATACTTAAAATAAAATTCCTATATACATATGTATATCAATCAATAGCCGTTTGTAAAGTAAAATGTAAAAATGGAGGAACATGCATAAAACCTGATACATGTAACTGTCCACAAGGATTTACAGGAAAATATTGTGAACAGGATATAAATGAATGTAAAACAGAGAAACCATGTGATCAATTATGTTTAAATACTGAAGGATCATATTATTGTGAATGTAGAGAAGGATTCGTTTTAATGAGTGATAAACAAAGTTGTAAAAAAATTAGTAAGTATAGTATGAGCAATCATGTTAATCATCAAAAATGTTTGCAACTATTGAGTGACTACAAAAGTTCTGTCGGTTTCATGAGCCATCATCTCGATGAATCGAAAATTTGCCATTATTTCGAAAAACTGAAAAAGGTAAGTCACCTGGACCTCTTACAAAGCCAGATCTACATCCAAAAAAAGTGGGAACTGTCGTGGAATTATCCACTAAAAATTGTTAAGGCAGGACGAAGCAACTTAATTGTATACGCAATGCCTTTGAAGAAAAAATTCCAGAACTCGTAAACAGAAAAAGAGTTCTATTCCAGCAGGACAATGAAAGACCCTATATTGTAAGTCACACAAAGAAAACTAAGCAGCTTTTTGGTTGAGAAATTTTGACACATCCATCTTATTTGCACCTTTTTTGGAGTCTGCAAAACTTCTTGATCGGCAAAACATTTTCATCCTATGAAAACGTACAAAATTCTACTCAACAATTCTTCGACACGAAGCTAACAACATACATATTACGCCGCTATTATTTAAAAGCTTCCAGAAAGATGTTATAGAAAGTAACGGCAATTATATAATTGTATGGTGTAAAAGAAATTGAAAACTGTATTTCAAAACCGACAAGACTTTTGTAGTCTCCTAATAAAACGTAATGATAAATATAACAAATTTTATTGCAACTGCATTTCTAAATTGTTCAAAAATATTTTTTTTTTTCTTTTTTTTTTCAAATTAATAATATTAGGTGGTCTGGATACCGATGATGCCTTTGAAGCACGAGATCTTGAGAACGATGTTGAAAATACAGATTTACTGAATACTCGTATAGAAAAACTTGAAAAAATGATAGCTAATGAAAAAATAACAACAAATGAAATGTTTAAAAATTATCAAGCGACTTCACATTTAGTTGATTCATTAAAAACTCGATTAAGTACTTTGGTAAGAATAATAAAATATCAAAATTTAGTTTTGACATAATAAACTATTCCGAAGTTTAGTGGTTTTTTTTTATTACTTTTAATTTTTTATTTTAAATAGGAAAAACAACAGCAAGATATAAGTCATTTACAAGATAAACTTTTATCGAATGATGCCAAAACAAAATCATTGGAATTTCTTGTGAATATTTTACTAAAATGCCAAAAGAATCCGTTAAGTTGCCAACAGATGTAATTTCATGAAATAACAAGTATAAAAGTACATATTTTATAGCTTTTGCGAAAATAATAATTGTGATAAGAATTTTGTGTATTTTCGAGAAAAAATAAAGATAAATTTTCCTCACAAAAATTAATACTGTGTTAATAACATTCTTAAGTCGAATAAAAAGGAAATAAATTTGATAAAATTGTAACTCGGAACAAAGCCAAAGTTCCTCTAAAAGAAAATAAAAATTAAATTCAAAAGATAATATGTACAATGATTATTTTTTAAATTTATTATTGAAAAAAAAGTTTACATGTTTTTACATTGTAAATAAATAATCATACCTATTGTATATAAGATCAATTATTTTGCTTTTTTCAATTAAAATAATTTTATACTTATGTATTTTCTAGGAATGCAAAAATTGTTAAGGACTCGAAAGGATTAAAAAACTACTTAATATTCAAAACTAAATGAATTTTGATATTCTTTTTGATATTCTTTCTTTATTCTTTTTAGTCAGGACAGTCAGTGGCCAAAGCGGTAGAGTGCTGAAAGTCTCGAGTTCGAATCCGCCCAAGTTCACTCAACTTTGAATGAGTACCAATTCGTTTGAGTTGGGTATAAACTATAAATGCTTAGTACTGAAGTATGTATGTAGTTTAGTGGTTCTGCTTACTGACCATAAACATGTACACATAACAAAACCAAATACAAAAATATTATGCCAGCCCTGCCATACTAATAAATTCGTTCTCTACCAACGAGTGGTTCGCATCCCACTTTAAACTGTAAGTGCATGTATGATAGAAAATTGTCAACTAAACCTCAAGTAAACTTAAGGCGCTAAGTTCTCATAAGAAATAAATAGCAAAAGAAAAAAAATTCAAAGTAAACAGAAATGTATGTGTGTCACAAATTATAGACGAGATTAGTACACCAAATATGAGGTTTCGTGATAATATTTTTTCTCATTCAAAGCTGAGTAAACTTAGGCGGATTCGAACTCGAGACCTTCAGCATTAGAAGCCAGAACTCTACCGATTCGGTCACTACCCGCTTTTGTTTCCTTTGAATACTCCTTTATTTTTGTAATAATTTTAAGACAAAAAAATTTAATAATTTTCTTTAAACTCTTATAAAATAAAATAAAAATATTTAAATAAAAAATGTACCTACATAATAATTAGTTATGAAACTTAGTACTTATTTCAGAAACTACTTTCGCAGAACTTATGAAATGTATGTAGTATTTTTCTCTAAAATTATAATTTAAATATAATAAATAAAAATAAACATTATATTATATGTGATTATATGGTATTAAAGTGCATCGCATAAATTTATTCTTCATTTAAATTTTGCTTTTTTGTTATTTATTGAACTTGACCATTTTTTTTTTTTATTTAATTCATTTACTTTATTAATTTGAAAAATAATTTTTAATTTTTTAATAATAAGAATGTGAGATAACCTTTTGATCTCAAAATATAATTTAATAATATTTGAAATCTAATCAATGAAATAAACAATGATCGAAATTAGTAAATTTTCACTTGCTATAGTTAAGGTCTTATTCAATTAGTAGAAAAAAGTTATTCGATTTTTAAAAACAAGTTTGTATGAATACAAAAAAAGGTATTATTTGTGGAAAAGTTATAAATTTATTGAACTTAAATAACTGAAATTAGAAAAAAAAAGTGATTGAAATGCACGTTTTTCAAATTTACATTTCATTATACTTTTTATGTTGTTGTTTTTTAATAAAATCAAATCAAAATCATATTGAACGAAAAAACAATAAAAATTATTTCTCGAAACAAAAACGTAGCGCTCCTATTATTAATATTGATGAAGAAAAAGAGAAAAATGTTAAACAAATTATTCCTAACATCGTTGAATTTATTGATTCAAATAAATCGAACATTGAAACACACCACGCATTCGATGATGAGTAAGTAAAATATAAATTTACCATTTCTATTTCGTTCGTTTTAAGAATGTCTTAAATTAAAATACTTGTGAATATGTATTTATCAAGATCATAGATCATAGAATTGCATTGCATAGAAGTTTCAAAAAATTTATTCATAGGTTTTGATTATTTTTAATATATCTAAGTATTAATAATAAATAACAATACAAAAAATTACCAGGTTTTTGAAATATTTTATAATGTAGGTACCATAAAGTGGTACTATATTTTTAGAGGTGACTGTAAAACATTACATAAACTGAGACATTAGAGAGATAATTTTGGTATTAATTAAAAATTATGATTTTCCCTTAATAACATAATTTCTATTAATTTTATGATATGATAATGTTTGGGAATAATGTTTATTTGATTAAAATCTACAAATTTGTAGAACATTATAATTTAATATTTTTAGTACTTTGAGAAATATCAGGAAAAATAGATTCTCAGTTTTATGTTACTTAATATTTATCACGTTTTTTCTTTGATTTACGTTGCTCATAGATATTTAATACATATATTCGGTGAAAATAAAGTTTAGGATCTTCTCTACATTTCATTAGAACATAATTTTCATGTAACTTTAATCACAAATTAGTTATAAGAGATTAAAAACAATAAGTGTCATATTAATTTGGTACGCCCAACACATACACAAAATAAGCATTTTATGTTTTTGTACTTAAAGTAATATTTTAACATTTTGTAGATAATTTCTACTTCTTTCATATTATGAATATTATACAGCGTTGTTGCAATGTTCTGTTATGTAATGTTTTAAATTAATATGGAATAACAAATTTTTCTGGCAACAATGAATTATGTTCATTGTTTATTTTTTATATCACTTTCAGTTTTAATATTTTAAAAATATGATTTTATCAGTTTTATATATATGTATGTAGTATGTACCTACCTACCTAAATACATATGTTGTGCAATCAATATGAAAAATGTGATTTTAAAAGGCTATTTAACACTCCGATCTACTCATCTTAAATCACTTTTTTAAAAGTTTTTATAAGAAATATATAATATATATATAGTATTGTACATTCATAAAAATTCATTCAGCTACATTCATAAAAAAAATATACATATCATATTTGTTTAGGAAAGGTATGTATGTATATGCTTGAAAAATATAAAATATAAAGTATAAAATTTCACCGATTCATATATACTGTCTTGGTTATTATGTATTATAGTACATATAATTCAAAATATTAAAATAGGATAAAACAAAAAGGTTGAGGGCAGTTGGTCATTAAATCAATTTTAAAACAAGACGATTCTTAAATTATAAATTTAAAATGGAAAATCTTTCACTTAACAATTATGTTATGACATTTTCGTCAAAAATCCGTTTTAAAATTTAAATGTCTGAACCTTGTGATTACAGAACTTCTTTTGACACCAAAAAGATCCCTGCAATAGAGCGCGAGTTACAGGGTATCAAACATAAAACCACGCAAATTAATTTTAATGTAACAAAATGCAACATTTTTTGCTCAGTACAACAAAACTGTTAAGGACAATACTAAATGTTTTAATATAAAAATATTAGTTTTCAGTTTACTATTTACGGGATGCTGAGATGCAGATCTTTGATGTTGAAATTTATGTTTGGTCTTGCAAATGTATGGAAATGTTTCGTCTCTTTACCTTGTTTTGAACTTTATCTGAAAAGGTAAAAATATTATAAGTACACAAAAATCGCACGGGGTGATTAAAGAGGACAATTCAACAAATATTTGGATCAAAAAATTACTGTTTTTGGTCAACGGGATGATGAGATACACCTTTTTGAAAACAAAAAATGTGTAAATTTCCATTTAAAATGTACGATATATAGTACATTTGTATACGCACGGCCAATTTTGTGTTTTTGCAAAAAAAAAGGATATTTTGTTTTACCGATTTTCAGCTAGGACTTTTTGGGGTGTATACGTAGGACTCTCCAATGGAGGAATTGTTGAAGTTTCAAGGTCCTATCTCAAATAGATCATATTTTAATAAAGTCTCAAATTTTATAATATAATATCGTATCCCAGTTGTGCCAAAAAGAACTGATTCTTTCGGAATGAATTCAGAATTCATTAAGAAGTAAGTAATTGATTCCACTTCTGATTTCAAGTAATTCAGAAAGAAATGAATTCATTTCAATGAATTCTTTTGATTTCGAATTGATTCTACTTTGGATTGGATTACTAAACGGGAAAAAAATTGATTACTTTTAAGAGAAAAAGTAAGAATAAAATCCAAATTTTTTCAAAAAACATTCAAAATAATGAATACGTTATTTGAAATAAAATTACATTTGAATTTTAAAAACACTTTCTTTAAAAATTCACCTGTTTCCATTCATACATTTTCAAATGAACTGAACTACGCAAAACAAATAAAATTGCGTAAAAAATAAAAAATTGATGCATGAAAATTTTAACATGCTTAATCATATTTTTTATATATCTTTTATTCTTACTAATAATAAATTGTACGCAAAACAAAATGATTCTTTACCGCATTACAAGAAATCGTATATGGAATCTATTGATTCTTCGCTGCATTACAAGTAATCATATATGGAATCAATTCATTTCTTTCTGAATTACTTGAAATCAGAAGTAGAATCAATTACTTACTTCTTAGTGAATTCTGAATTAATTCCGAAAGAATCATTCTTTTTGGCAGAACTGGGAATATATATATAATTCTATGTATGTATTAAATATTTATCCTGAAAAATCATTTCTAGCAAAATATGAATGAGAAATCAAAACAAAGTAAAAAAAATGCCATTCATGGAAATGGATATGATTCGCATTTTTTATACTCAATAAATATTTCTCAGAAAAAAAAAGACAGAAATTCAAAGTTAAAAAATTAAATTTAAAATTTATTTGAAAAAGTACCAAAGTCGATAGTGGAGACTCCTATTTTTTAAAACTTCATAAAAAAAATTAGGTTTAAAACTTTACTTTAGTCTTTAGACAAGATGAGTATCTGCTTTATAAATAATATAATGTTTATAACGGAAAATTTATAAAGCTTTTTATAAAATATAAAAATGTTTATTATAAAAAGAAAAGCTAATGTAAAGCATTCGAATTTCTTTTTAAAACATCTGAATCTAAAAATAGCTTTCTACAATAATTTTGTTTAACAAATTTTACTTTATTATAATTTATAAGAACTTTTTGTATAGAATGTTAAATAAATACAAGTTATGTAGAGAATGAAATCGGCGGCCTGCTGTCTCACTGTGGAATGGTTTGTCGCAATCCATAATTGTGACAAAAAAAAACAACTACGAAAAAATACAGAAAAACCTTCAAAAAACAAATCAAAAACCACTTTTCGTCTTCGGACAAAAAAAAAATACAAGTAAAAACTTTCTATCCGTAAAATCTTCGTTTAGAATGTGAACGGTTACCGTGAGGCGTTTCACGGCTGCCTTTTTTGGTTTTCTTTTTTTTTTGTTGACCCAGCTGGAAATGAAAATTGGAAACATTCTACTATGCCTGCAGAGAAGAGAAGCCTTCTTTGGAGGAAGCCTTTTTCTTCGTATCCCATATAATCTTTTTTATATAGGCATGTCATTGATAGGAGAAAGGAACTAGAAGAGCCCATTTACTTTCTGAAAAGGTAACAAACAAGAAGTATTCCGAATATATCCGCAAAAAGCGAAAAAAAAAACTTCTTAGTGCCTTTTATAGAAATATTCTAAACGTTTTCTTTATTTGCACAAAAAAGATATCATAAGTACTTTTTCTTACTTACCTTCCATAACGCATAACGCAATTTTTTTATTTTTCAATAATTCGAATATTCTAAACTTCCATATACATCACTTATACCTTTCCAGGAATTTGGCTACATTTTCTTCTATATTTTTAAAACTTCCAAATATTTTCCTAGGGAAGACTTCTCATTTTTCCAGTTGAGGCATATACTTTACACACACCTATACTCCATCATTTTTATTCTACCTTTACCTTTTAATTAATATACAATCCATTCAAATATTTATTTTCTCCATTTATTTTAGATGTCATATTTGTGCCAAAGAAACAATCGTACTTGTTCCAGTGATAGAAAAAACAATAAATATTATGCCACCATGTGCAACTCAAACTTGTGATTTATTTGAAGTACAAACAAAAATAATTGGAACTCAAGAAAAAACTAAAATAGATTATCAATGCTGCCCAGGCTGGACAAATACATCAACTAGTTGCTGCATGAAACGTACACAAATAATTCAAATTATTCAATTAAAAATGTGCTGAAAATTCACTTTTTTTCTTTAGCTATTTGTAAAGAAGAATGTACCAATGGAGAGGTTTGTATAAAACCTGATACTTGCAAATGTCCTGAAGGAATTATATGTAAAAAATATTTCGGTATGTGTGAGATACTAAAGCCATGTGATCATCTTTGTTTTAATACTGAATCTTCATTTATTTGTCTATGTAAACCAGGCTTTAGTTTAGGTCCGGATCAACGTCAATGTATAAAAGATGGTAAAGTAACTCTACTTTTCTAGATTTGATCTAAAATTGTTAATCCTGTTTAAAATTTTAATATAAATACAGATGATAATAAGCCTATAGAGGCAAGAGATATGGAACAAGATGACGATAATTCACCATGTAATTATCGTTTTGAAAAAGTTGAAAGAATGATTGAAAATAATAAAAGAGCAGCAAGCGATTTAAACAAAAAACTTCAAGTAATGTTTAATGTGACAGATTTTTTGAATACAAGAATTGATGTTTTAGTAAGAATATTTTTTAATAATTTTCTAATCTTTATTTTATTATTACAATACTTGATTTATTTTTCCAAAAGGAAAAAAAGACCAAAGAAATTCTAAACATGGAAGAAAGAATCGAGTCAAATGAAAAAAACGTGGAAAAATTTATGAAATTCGCAAATGCACTTTGGATTAGTAGTAAAGATATTTTTAAAAAAAATTTAATTATTGAAAATGATAATGATAATCCTCCTGAAATCTAACAATTATAGTTTTTATTTATTTGAACAATTTAAATACATACTTTATCAACAAAATATTGTATTTTCTTCTATTTCAATACAAATTGTAAAATTTTATGAAATAAACAACAATTGAACATTCAATACGACTTATGTAAATATAATTTTTTTTATTTATTTATTTTATTTTTTTTTTATTGGTTCTAAACAAATATAATTTCAATTTCTAAAATAAATAATAAATCTTTATCACTTTATTTTGTAATTAAAAAAAAAAAATACCTTATGAGCTTTGAGCCCGCACATGATAAAAAAAAGTATAACATTTACATTAGTCTATTTCAAAACATTCTAATCGATTTCACTAACAAAAACCTTTTTAAATACAACAAAAACCAAAAGATTTTCGTAAAAAATGAAAATAAGAAAGAGGAAATAACTTTTCTGAAAATATTTAGAGAAATCACAAAGAAATATAATTATGTTCCAAATTAGAATCAAAATTTCTTTAAAATTCAGATTACTTTATATTTTTAGGTAATACATTTTGGTAAGTACCTACTTTATTTTATGAAAGTATAATATAATTTCGAAAAATTGATAGCAATTACCGAACTCCTTCTTAAAACTTTTGATTTAAAGAATTGAAGATTTTTTCCAAAAATATAAAGTTGAATTTGACTTAAAATTGTTTGACTTTAATTTAAAGTTTAAATATTCTAGATATAATACTTCTAATTAATATATTCAAAAATTAAATTAAATAACTGATAAAACGAACAAAAAAATATAATTATCCGTTTTACAGAATTTACACAAAAAATTCTTGCCTTATTGTACAACACATTTTCGTCATGTTTCTTTTTTTTCATTATGTATCTCACGATTAAATGTTCCATTTATAACTTCATTACTTTTAAGAACACTACCACCAGTGAAACCTAATACACCACAACCAATTGCAGCTAACCCACCTGCTTTAAATCCAACGAATAAACCTATTGGACCCCCAACACAAGTTCCTAATAATGCTCCTATAACAGGGTACATTGCTTTCTTATATTTTAAAGCTTGTCTTAGATTAACTTCACCTTGAGTTACATTTTCTAATGCTTCTTCGGCATTGTGCGCAACAATCTCAACACTTTCACTTTGCTCATGAACCAAATCTTTAAAACTATGAAACATACTATTTAAATCTTCAATTTCTTGTTGTAATTTTTCAAATTCAACTAGACATGATTCTCTCATTTGTAATTGTTCTTTTTCATTTTGATAATCTGCGTGTATTGGGGGGTATGATTCGGGTAATTCAGATAATTCTGCATTAACATCCTCTGCATTAGATTTTTCGGAAGGGCTTTTCAACTGAAGTTCTAAAAATATAAATACATAATCAGTAACATTTTATTTACTTTATAAATTATATACATTTACTCATTCATACCCAAAAACTCATTTATTTCTTTCATCGCTTCTTTTTTCCCAGTTTCAATGACTTTATCAAACTTCTCAATATCCTCATTCCGTATTTTTGATCGCAGATTTTCTATTTCGCATATTAAGTTTTTCAATTGTTTTATAACTCTTACTGCATTTATTTCTTCCTTCTTTATTTTGGACCAATCTCGCAATGCCAAACATTTTTCAATGTTACTCCTATGATTTTTCAAAAGTCCTAAATGATGTGGTATTGCAATTTGATTAAATTTCTGTGCAGATATCTGAGCTTGTTTGAATGAAATTTTATTACTAGAATTTCCATCCATTTTTTGTATTTTGTTTTAATTCCTGTTCACTATTCTCCAACCACTCCACAACCAAAAGAATTATTCAAACTGTTGGTATGCAAAAAACAATAATAATTAAAACAAACTTTAGAAAATACTAGTACTTAGCTATATGCAAAAAGAATTTTCTTTAGAAAATACGAAATAAGAGCCAAAAATGTCAAGAAATTTTAAATTTTTGTTGTAAACAAAGAAAAACCACACATATGAGATCTTCCAGATAAATGACATTTCAAAATTATTGAAAAATAGTAAATAGATTAGGAATGTATACCGAGGGTATGTGCGAATACTACCTAAATTATACTTAATTTCCATGAATACTAATTAATTATTTGACATTTGACAGCAGTGAAATATTGTTTAATTATTTTTAAAAACAATTATTATGGACATTACAAACAACGAAATTGCAGCTAAATTATTTATTTTTTCTTTTATTTTCAAGATTAATTTTTCTATATAATACCTGCGTAATGAAAAAAAAACAAAAAATTTCTGAATATAGTAGGCTAGATTATTTCTAAATAATTTAGGAACCTCGAAAAAATACTCAATCGAACTGCACTATCGAAATTCCAATAAATTTAGTTTGAGTACAATTTAGGTAGTATTCGCACACGCTCTAACATATGGAATTCGTATATTTTATATTATTTCTTCTTGAATTAGCTGACAACTGTGTTTTTCTGGACCTAATGAACTGATAATTCTGATGTTTTTCACTTGCTCACTGAATACACACGTTATTTTGAGACTCACTTTTTCTATTCATTAATAGAGGTCGCTATGAAAAATTTCAGTTCATCAACAATTTTCTTTCATCATTCATTACTTTCAGTTTACCAGCTGTTTCTAGTGTCAAAGTATCATATGAAATCGAAGTTTGGGGGCTATTACGTGAATTTGTAATTTGAATTTCGAACTTCTTCTCGATTTGTCTCGTAATGTTGTATTTCTTCAGTGAAATTTGTTCAAGTATGTAATTTAATTTTTTAACATGTTTTTTTAGGCATTTAAAGTTATCCTATTATAAAGAAGAAGATAAGTGAACTGATCAAAATTGAAGTGATGGCATATTATTTCATCGGTTCTAATAAAACACAGCTATTTTGTTAACAGAGCTAAAGAAGTGCAATTTTCCACTTATTTACTTTTTATAAAAAAAATCTTTACTTTGTTTAGGTTTTAGTACGAAAAAATATGATGGGTGCTACAATTCGATCAATCGAAGTTCGATTTTCGAAAATGATATTATGTAAGTTTATGAAGTTTGATTCTTTTCGATTTGATCGAATTAAAATTCGATGACTTTTAATGTGTACGAATTTTGAGATTAGGATCAATCACGCAATTTCCACGATACGTCAATTGCTCTATCCATCAACCATCAAGCAACGATTTCATGGCGATCGGGGTAAGGCAAATTGAGGGGTAGCACATCACTTGTGTACCAAAAATTTCATCGAGCAATTTGACATTTGCTCTATTCCTTTTTCGTAATTTTTTCAACTCTGCTTTATTTCTTCTTCGATTTTATGAAAGCAGTATTAAAAATCGTTACTTTATAAAGAGAAAAAGTAAATTCAAAAAGTGAAAAAAATTTATTTTTTTCGAAAGTGATGAAACATTGAAATAGGTGAATAAAATTCTTTTTTTAATTTTAAAATTAAATAATTTTTTTATATTTTTTATTTTTCAAATAAAAAAACAATATTTTAAGTAATTTTTTTTTTCAAATTACTTAACGTTTATTTAAATGTAAATATAAGAATATTCGAACAAAAGAAAATTTTAAAGAAGAAGCATTGTCTGTCATTTTGCTGCATGGATGATTGCTGGACTGTGTAAATGCAAGAGTACATCACGCAGCAAGTTCAAAGCAAAACGCCAAAAACTCGTCCAGCAATTGCTGTATCGTATAAATTACCCCAATTGATGTGAATATTCTTATATTTACATTTAAATAAACGTTAAGTAATTTGAAAAAAAAAATTACTTAAAATATTGTTTTTTTATTTGAAAAATAAAAAATATAAAAAAATTATTTAATTTTAAAATTAAAAAAAGAATTTTATTCACCTATTTCAATGTTTCATCACTTTCGAAAAAAATAAATTTTTTTCACTTTTTGAATTTACTTTTTCTCTTTATAAAGTAACGATTTTTAATACTGCTTTCATAAAATCGAAGAAGAAATAAAGCAGAGTTGAAAAAATTACGAAAAAGGAATAGAGCAAATGTCAAATTGCTCGATGAAATTTTTGGTACACAAGTGATGTGCTACCCCTCAATTTGCCTCACCCCGATCACCATGAAATCGTTGCTTGATGGTTGATGGATAGAGCAATTGACGTATCGTGGAAATTGCGTGATTGCTGATTTATTTGGGAAAATGCATGTATTAATAAAATTATCTATTATAAATTATTAAAAAATTAAAAAAATTAATAAAACAAAATTAATATAAATTATTTTTCATAATGAATCATTTTTCCTTGTGAACATGAGCCATTTTTGTTTTTAAAAAAAACTAATTTTTAATTTGTTAATTTTCTTTACACTATAAACTCTTCTGTATCTTTTATTTTGTTTGAAAAACTTGTTAGTTAACTTTCCTTTCATTTTTAAAAAAATTTGAAATTTAACTGAAAAAATGGCGTCAAAATGACATTTAATTTACAATAACCAATTATTTTTCGATTTCGATTCGATTGCCTTTTAGATAATATCAAAATATTTTTTCGTCACAATCACAATACAACCGTTGCGGAGTTAGAAGGGGGAAATATTTTTGGTACTTCTTTCTTGTTTTACCTTGTTTATTCTCCATTTTTCTCCTATGTGTAATATTTTCACGAAACAATATGTCAAATGTTATATAAAAACAATATGAACATAGAAATTGAATTTAGCACGATTTTTGACCGAATTTGACAAATCATGTGATACAGTCAAATAAACTATCATTTGATAAATCGTTAAGTGTGACGTACACTTAAGTAAGCATTTTTTATATATAAAAATCAAGAAATTTTCAATAGAGCTTAAATACAACGTATGTATCTAGCTTTTACACAAGTATTATACTTGGGTAAAACAAATGTAAGTGGTACAGACATTGTATTTGTACTAGGTGAAGTTAGGAATTATATAAAAGCAGCACAAATTTTTGTATGTGTTGTATTTAGCGATGTGGTCCAAAATTTCCTTATTATTACCTCTACTACAATTAAAAGCCCCAAAAGTAGATAGGGACTGTCGGTATCGTCGTTAAACCAAGAAGAAAACATTCAAATAACAAATATGATAAGGACTAAATATTATATTATTATTATAAACACTCGAACAACAATTTTTAAAATCTATCAATTAATGACAAAATGTAAGCTTGTTCTTGATTACGCCAATCACTGTCATTTGCATCTCCAAGATTACCTGCATATTCTAAAAAATAAACAATAAAAAAAAGTAAATATTTTACTTAAAATTATATAACGGTAATCGTTACCTCGCATTATATTACGTATAGTTTTTAACGAAGCTTTACGTAAATTAAGTATTTGAACAACTCTTTGTTTGATATTTTCTGATGTAGCACACACTTCCAAAATAATATAATCAACCAGTTGTAATGTGAATAAACCTCCTGATAGTCTTTTTAAATAATTGTAATCATAATCATCAGCGTTTTCATTCTATTCAGAAAATATCTAAAATATATTTAAAATTTTTGGAAAGCAAAATATTTAACTTACCTGTTTTTGTGAATCAATTTCATTGTCTGTAGTATTTACTTTTTCTAAATACTTAAAATGAAGTTCTAAAAGACGATCTATTTTTTCGTAATCATTTTCTGTAAATTTAATAAGAATTCTTTGCCTTTGTGATCCTCTGCAATTACGTAACATACTTGCAATAATAGAAGTTACGTGTTCTTCATGTTCATCAGCACTTAATAATCTCTTTTTACTTTTTTTTGGTGTTTTCATAAATAAAGGAAATATTGTTCTTAAACCTAGAATATCTACAAATTTATTACAATTTTCTTTTCCTTCTGTGCCAGACATTGCATGATCTAATACTTTTAGTGAACCATTTCTAGACATTTTTTTTTCACGTAACATTAAATTCATTAATTGTAATCCCTCACCCTTTAGAAATCTTTCCCTATTTTCTTTTGCCATTAATGCTGAACACAAACAATTAAATAGATTTTCCATAAATTCTTGTTCTTCGGTTGAAACGGGATCATGCTTTTTAAAAACAGCCAATTGCTGTAGAAGTATGTCGATACCATCAATAGATCCTAATAATAGCCGATTTTCATTTTCTGTTTGAAGAAGTATTGACAGTATTTCACTGCTATATAATTTATTAATATCAAATGATGATTTCTGTTTTAAATTTTTCAATATCCAAAGGATTAGACCTTGTTCACCAGCTTCTTTGCAGATATCAGGTCTCATTTCAGCAAGATTTTCAATAATTGCAAGTGAATTATGAACTCCATCAGCTTCTTCTTTATTATTATCGTTTAATCTTTCTAAATTTTGAACGATTAGAGCACAAATTTGGTGCGTTTTAAGTGATTCTATAAGTATTTCAGCTCCTTCAAGGCTTTCGTTTAATATATCAACGTCCGTTAATTCTTGAAGTAAATCTACAACAGCAACACTAATATCCGTATTTGGATGTAATAGTAACTCAAGAATACTTGAAACTGCTTCTAAATCTACTAAAAGAGGATACAAATCAGGTGTTGTGGCAAGCGATTTTAGATCTTGTATGACAGAATACAAATCAACTTCACTTTCCATGAACTTGTTTGGACTATCAGGAAATTTCATACGCATCTCTTGATTTTTCAAATATCTTTTCTCAAAAACTAAAATTAACTTTCTCAAGCTACTTTCATCAAGAATGTCTCCACCACCAAGCTCTTCAATTTCATCAATATTGATTTTTTCTTGTTCTTGTTCTGAATTTAATGTTTCTGTTATTTCTGAATTTACGTTTTGAGTTTTTTTTTGTTTTTTATTTATAGAATTTTGTTTTGTTTTATCAATATCTTCTAAAGCCTCCGCCGCAGTTCTTTTTGGAGTTTGAAGAGGCTACAATTAATAAGGAAAATATTGGAGAAATGTTTTAATTATATAAAAGCGCAATAATTCTAATTATTGTAATATTTATCTAATAACATTTTAAATAAAGCTCGAGATCTGATCTTTTGAATATGAGACGGCAGATCATTCTAAATATGTATAGTCTAAGCAAAGTAAGAACATTCATCGTACCTAGTTAGACAACGTGGAGTCAACATTGAAAGTTGGCGATTAGATTTAAAGAAAGCTTAAAAACTCCGTCAAATAACTGGGTTACTGGTTATAATTATTATTTTATGAAAGAATCCTAACCTTCTTTTTTTATTTTAAACAGATAAGTTGTGTACATTTGCAGTCAAATTAAAATTAAACGTAAGCAATCATGAAAAGTCACCTTCATTACTCCTTCGCAATTGCAATCCAATTTGCATACACTTTACAACCAAATACAAAGTGAGGAAAAATATGTGACTTCACAAGCACAAGCTTTAAATTTTTTTCCAGTATCTTAGCATTCAATCGTAGACGACTTAACACTTTGACTACCACTTTTTTTCTCAGAAAATGGAAAAGCCCAGAAGAAAACATAATACAAAATGAAAAAGAGCATAATTATTCTAGCAAAATGATACAGTTTTTTTTCCATTTAATGTGCTTTTATTTTGGGACATAATGTCCTATTGGTCTCTTATATTGGGATCATATATACTAGTGGGAGTTTTGTTACATTTTAAAATTCACTTTATTCAAGAAAAAAATGTAATATTTATCTTTTTTATTAAATACGTATTTTATATAAAATTGATAGTAATGATGGCAATTATGAATGAAACTGTATAAAGCATGGAGAACAAAGAAACACGACATAGCTGTCATCAATCATCATAATTAATTTGAAGAAAACTTTCTTCTACCACTTAGCCGACTTTCTGTCAAAGTCATTTTCACCACACATTATTTCACCATAAAACTTTATTGGTTCCAGACAATTGATACTCTTTTTTGATCAATCCTTTTGTTTTCTTTCTACTGTAGTATTTCTTGGAAGAGAACAATTACTTAAGACAATAAAGTCTTTAGAATCCATCCAACGTGCAGCCAAAATTCCATTTGTATTTATTCTAAATTCTAATTCTCCTCGCTTAAATTTGCACACGAAATATTTTCTAGTAGTTTTACTGTAGTGAAAAATCTATCGAACGCAAGTACAAAGTTGTTTTGTCGAATACTTTGGCATAATTTTAAGACAACTCTCTCACCCAGTGTACCGTAGTAATCTCATCAGATTTTCTTGTGTAAAAATCAAGATCGTATACGTACCCGGTTCGGTCATCAATGTTTTGGAAAGTGGAATCACTTGTTTTTTATAAAGGTATGCTTGAAGCAGTTTACAACATCTTCTACATAAAAAGATTTGTTGGCAGAAGATGGTTTATTGGGATGTTGAAATACGGACATTCATAATTGATGTCTCTTTCGAGAAATAGAGGTTTTTATAAATTCAACGCCCAAAGTTGGACTGCTAGACCAATAATCTGCCAGACTTGGTAATTTATTATAGCACATAACAAATTAAATTTCAAGAAAAGTCAATATTTTCCACTCGTCTGTCATAGGAACATTTTTCTTATTTTGTCTATTATATAAATCGAGCCTTTTATTTGTGCATTGGAGAATGTACATGCACAGACTTTGTGGAAACATACTCCGAAATATACCTAGTTCTGAAATCTGAAAGTTCTTCATTAGAATCTTGCAGTGCCTTATGTACATCAATCGAATTTAGTCTACGAAGAGACATTCTGAAAAATACCACTGAGCTTATATATCCCTTCAATAAAATCCAGTTGGACAATATATCCAAATACACAAAAACTTGAATAATTAAAAAATTAAATATATTTACTTAAAGTAACATAATATAAAAAAATATTTTATACTCAATTCAGGAGTGGCAGGACGTAACTTGTAACAAAAGGTTTGAAACGAATTTTTTTTAATTTGACAGCACGTAAGTTGTTTCGACCAAGTTGGTAGCACGTAAATGTTGTTTCGAGTGTTTTTAGCAGTCGTAACAAAAAAATTTAGTCGACAGTAGAGTATAATCAAAGATTATTTTAGATTAAAAATTAGTAAGTTAATTAAGTAAATTATCACATATTTTATAAAACTATCAATAAATTAGTTATAACTATAACTATTCAAAACCGTTTTAACGTAGATGACAGCAAAAAAAAATTTTTTTCTATGTAGCAACGTCAATTCAAACTCGTTTCAACTTACGTGCTATGAAATCAAAGTTGACACGACTTCATCTACGTCGAAGAAAAAATAGCCGAAACAAGTTACGTGCTGCCACTCTTATAAATTATTTTTCACAAAAAAGCACTTAAAACGCACACTTTGTAAGGTGTTACATAGCTGAAGCGCAGCGCAGCGAAGCAAAAGTTGACCAACTTTTAACTTTTTATGCATACGAAGCGAAGAAATGTCATTTCTTAATTGTTTTCTTTTTGAAAAATTCAGTTCTGTGAAAATGTCAAATAGTGCAGTGGAAAAAAATTTTGAAATATTTACATATAAAAACTAAACATATTAAAAATAGTTTCTGTAATACAAAGGTGAGGAATTAACTAACAACAATATTCAATCAAACGTCAAACACAAAGCGTAGCGAAGCATACATTGTAACAGTGGGAGGGTATTTTCAGCACAGCGAAGCGACATTCCACATTTACCTACATTTTTTCAATAAGCATTACAAGTTACAACTGATATTGAATATTTGTACTCATAAACTAAGGTTAATTTAAGCTTTTTTTGAGCAAAACAGGGTGAAACACAAAAATTTGAGAAAAATTCGCAAAATTTGGAATTTGAGCGCGTCTAACTTTTGTAGGGTTCAGGGTAGAGGAACAAGAAGGTTTTTGTTTGAAAGAGCAAAGGGTCTAAATACAAAACGACCCTGGAGTGCCCCTGTAGAAAGTTATGGGGTGTTTTGTGAAAAAATTGCAAAAAAACTTCAACGCCCTCTAGCAGCCAAACCGTTGAGATTTACAGCAAATTATTTTTGATTTTTCTTTACTATCTTCTAGATAATTTCAAATTTATTTTGATGAAATTCTGCAATTTTATGCAATTTAAGGTGAAATTCTTTGTGGGGCACTGCCCTATTTGCCCTTAAGGTAGAGCCGCGTCTGTGTTTACCACATTGCCTCAAGCCAAAACATGGTTTTTCAAGTATGAGGTTATTCAGGTTCCCAAATTTTGATTCACCAATGTTTATGAAATGGATAGAATGTTGTAATTTCTCGGAAGAGTTTGTAGAAAATTCTCCTTTATTATTTTTATGTGAGAACCACTTTTCCCCCGACTTGTTAGAAAAGAAATATTTAAAAGGAGGTGCTGTACTAAATTTATATCTTAAAAATGAGCCCACTTCTATTCAAGATAAAAGAGTGGAAAATACTGATCAACTAAATGTCCTTTCATTAAAATCGCCGAGTCGGAAAAGGAAAAGATCTACATCTCCTACAGAAAAAATTGTGAACGCTTCACGAAACAAATTGAATAAAAAAAAAAAGAAAATTGAGCTACTGAAAAAGGATAATTCGAGACTGCGCAAATTGGTAGTGAGATACTTTTTAAAGCGAAACGTGGTACTAACGCTACATTGACAGCGGATGAAAAACTTTTCGCAAAAAATTTATACCACAAATCTTCGTCCACTTATCTTTTCTTGCTCAATATCATGAAAATCAATCTTCCTAATCCATCTATAAGTAGATGGAATATAATAAAAAATTTGCAACCGGGAGATGCAAATGCAAATAATTGTATTGTAAATGCTTTGAGAGATGCAATATAAAAAATGGAACGGAAAGATAAAGATTGTGTTTTAATTATGGATGAAATATCAATTAAGCACAACTTAAGTTACAATTCTTCAGCAGATGTCATTGAAAAAGTAGGCCAGATATGTGTTTTTATGCTAAAGGGATTATATTATACAAGTTGGAAATTTATTTTACAACATGTCGTAGTGGCAAAATCTATACTTGCAGAAGAATTAGCAACACTAATTCGAAATCTTTTCACTGTTATAGATAATATAGGTCTTAAAGTTAGAGCCATCACCTGCGACCAAGATCCAAAATATCGTAAGTGCTATACTACCTACCAACTCTAAATATTTAAATGCAACTGTTGAAAAGCCATATATCAGTCATAATGAAAGAAAAATTTATCTATTATATGACATACCTCATTTGATTAAGTCAATTATAAATATTTTGCAAAAGGGCGACCTGCAAACTCCGGATGGTACAGTAAAGTTTGTGATCAGAGAAATTTTTTAGTTAGAAAATGGAAAAACAACAAAAATGACTAAGTCAACTAGCACACATATAGCACTAAATTAATTTGAACGCATGCAGGTTAATTTAGCAGCTCAAACTCTCAGCCATAGCGTTGCTGCTGCAATTGAGTCTACTATCGAAAATGGCCATTTTAAAAGAAATAATAAAAAAATTGCTCTTTCCACTGCAAAATTTATTAAAAAAGTGAATACATTATTCGATTGTCTTAACAGTAAAGTTCTTCATGATCCAAATCCATTTAAATGCGGTTTAAAAAAGGAAAACATAGTTTGGAAGAAATTAAAAGAACTTCTTGAATATTTTAAAAAATCAAATACATAGGAAACAAAATTTACTGTTTGGATAATTTGATACAAACGATTTCTGGTATTCTTTCTTTGGCCGAAGATATTTTTGAAAAAGAGAAAGACATATTCTTTATACATATCTACATACAAGTCGTTTCAACCAAGATCCACTTGAAAATGCATTTTCACAAATAAGGGCAAAAGGTGGTAATTGTAGGAACCCTTCTGCTCGCGAATTCAATGTGGCAGTTGCAAAATTACTATCAATAAAATTTTTGCAGTTTAGTAATAAATCAAACTGCTTAAAAGACAATGATAAAATGTTGCAAAGTTGACTTTAATGCCATTTTGCAGGAAACTTAATCTTGTACGCAAAATTTGGATCAAAATAGTATGGCTGGGACAAGTTTCGATGAAATTATTGAAAATAATGTGTTATATTTTGATGAAAATTCGAACAGTTTCAATAGTAACAATGTACCAATTGAACTAACATCTAGCAGATATTTTGCAGGTTATATAGCACATAGAGTCAAATGTGAATGCTGTAGAATTCTCATTTACCCTTCAGAAATGTTTATACATTAAAAAAAATTACACCTACGATTGCGATTTTGGCAGCTTATGTGCATTGTATTTTGAACAGCAAACTTCAAAGCTTTTTAAAATGGATTTAGCGTAAATCCACCTAAAAATCTTACTGAAGACAGTGAAATACACTGGAATGCAATATCTTCCTATAGTTATTACGATCTTTGATTCTACAAAGGTTTTACGACCAAATGGCTTATATCTCATCCTGCTCCTCTTAAAAGCCATGATCTGCATCACAGTAATCTTATTCTCCTTTTTTGTTGTTGTAATATATTTTTTTATTTATCCCCCACTTTATGTATGGAAGTGTAGTTTTTCCTTGTTTGGATAGTGCCTGTAGCAAGAAGATTGAAGTTGCTTTTAATGATTGTATTCGCTACGTGTATAACTTGCCGAGAACAGCTCATGTATCTGATTATAAAGCAGTTATCCTTTGAGTTTCAATTGCCACTTACTTGAAGTATAGATCGCTCCTATTCCTCCACAAGCTCGTTTTTACCGGTCATCCAGCTTACTTGGCATCGTGCAATAAACCATTAAGCTCTGCCAGACATTTGAAGCTTTTAATACCCAAATTCTCACGTTTAATTGGTGAGCGCTCTTACTTTGTAAGCTCATATCGCGAATGGAATTGTTTGCCGTCATCGTTGCAAAGAACATGCTCCTTCACATCTTTCAAAAAGTTATTGTGGGACTACCTAAAATCGGTTGATCATTGAAGTATCTGATAGATTCAATACATACTATAACATCGGTATTTTAATGTATGCACATATTCTTATTTCTTTTCATTTATAATTCTAACTATTTTCTTATTGTTTATTATTATTTTTATTACTACTATTATTATTTTTATTATTATTGTTACTTTTTCTTTTTTTTATTTTTTTTTCTTTCTATTAGTATATTATCTCTTTATAATTACTACTGCTTTTTTATATTTTTTTTTTTTTATTATTATTATTACCATTATTATTATTATTATTTTTTTTTTTATCCATTTTCTACTCTGATTAGTAGTTTTGTTAATTTTATTTTATTTTATTTTTTTTATTTTTTTCCAACATATGTACAATAAAAGAATTTATTCTTGTGTACTAAATTTTTCAGTTACAAATAAATAAATAAATAAATAAATGGCTTATATCTCATCCTGCTCCTCTTAAAAGCCATGATCTGCATCACAGTAATCTTATTCTCCTTTTTTGTTGTTGTAATATATATATTTTTTTTTAAAACTAAAATGATTTTTATTAAATTTAAAAGCAGCAGCACCGAATTTTTAGCCTCCATTTTGCACATACATACAATGTTTGACAAATCAAATAGTGTGAAAACATACAAACAGATGATTGTCGACTTTGTCATAGCAAATCGAAAGATACGTCATTCTCATATCGAAGCATAAATCATATTTGACAAATCAAGCAGTCTAAGGTAATCTTAAGGACCGAAGGATTAGATAGTCTAGACTTTTGAAAATGTCAGAAAACAAATCAACCATAAAAATCATTAGCAATGTCTCAGGTGTAAGAAGGCAAAAAAGACCAAAAAATAGATACTTAAATACTATGCTGTAGAAGAGGACCTTAGAATAACGCAAGTGCGGAATTATAAAAGATTGACGCAAGACAGGACGGTATGGCGGCGAATTGTAAGAAAAGCTACGACTCATCGTGGCCTGTGAGGCTGAGAAAGAAGAACAACCTTTTCAGATAAATTAAATATGATAAAATCAGCTTATAAGTCGGAAAATCTTTGTAAAAAGGAGGTAGAAAGTACCATAACCTTTTACTGTACTCAATCTTGAAATCAATTACATAAGAATCTAAAAGAACGAGCATTCTGTATATTACCAATAGGAATAAAATGGCCCATCTTTCTTATTCATTCTTTGCTGTCATTTCCCCTTTTTTGAACCCTTAACGTCAAAATTTGTTACACATTTTACAGTCGAGTTAAAAATTGATAAGACACTCCAAAAGTTAGACTTTTCAATGGTTACATAATATTATCTCAGAAAAAATTATTTATTTGAAAATGTATATAATGGATTATCAATTAAGGAATATTTTGTGTTCACTTGATGAGCCATCTTTTAAATAAGTTGACACTTTGGTCAAAAAAAACCAAGTGTATTTATTTTTTAAAGAAAAACCAAAACTTTGGGTCCTATTGTGTAATTCAATCAAAATTCAATCGAAACGAATGAAACATTTACAATATTTTGTGTCATTCTCAAACAAATGCTATATGAATTTTATTTAAAATATGTAATGATCTATGATTTTAAATTTTTATTTAACAATTTCATTCGATCAGAAAAAAGATATCGAAATAATTTTCGTGCGATTTTTGTTTGTCTCGACCTATCTGTGGTTTAATTTTGTAACACCTTAAACCGGACACCCTGTATAATGTGAAAAAAAATATATTCAAATATGTAAGTTCTTTTTTCTGAGATAACATTAGGTAACCATTGAAAAAGCCTAAATTTTTGAATTATTTTCTCAATTTGAACCCAACTGTATAACTTATATAATACTGTTTTGTTTAGCCGCTAAATTTCAAATTCAGCTACTTGTATCTTTTAGTTCTATCTTCAACAGTTTCTGAGAAAAAATACTTTAAGGGTATACACATCAAACATATATTTTATTACCTAACTCTCAAAAGCCTCAATTTTTGTGTTTTGAAATTTTTCGACTCACACGACATTGTTGATGCTTGATGAGAATCTTCTAAAAACATATTCTAAAAAATCTTGACATTGCCTCTAAATTAGGAGTAAAAAGCTCTAAACTCGTTTTTCAACGAGAATAAAAATATTTTGTTTAGTTACAAAAAGAAAATAAATTATTAGCCAAATCATATGAAAATTTAGAAATATTTCGAGAATATACCATGATTTTGGTTTTTTCAAAACCTTTATTTCTTCTTTAATCGTCAAAGCCGAATTTAAGTTTAAGGCTCTATATAACAGAATACTACCTACACAAACACCATGTTACGAATTTGAAATCTTTTAAGTCTTACCTTCAATAGTTTTTGAGAAAAACGACTTCCTAAGTACTCAAATCAAAGATATAATATAATTATATAACAGGATTATTATATTTATTTTATTCAAGTTGAAGACGACTTTTATTAATACTTTTACAAAATAATGTAAAAAATATCAGAATATTTTGTAAAAAGTGCATAACGACACGGAACGAATTAGCCATATTGTAAGAAGGTTGACTACACACAATTAAATTAGTATTCCAAAGCTAGAGAAACTCACCTTAAAAGACAATAGTTCATCTACATCCATTTTACTGTTATAACAAAACTAGATACTTATAAAATAGTTCAAAATTATAATGTGTTAATTTATATTTTAAACACCAAGATGGGAAACAAAATGTTCAAAACATAAACAGTTAAAGTCACACTTATCAATCACGGTATAAAAAAATAAACATTCTGTTCTGGTATCAGGTATGACAGTAGCGACATTTTGGGATTTTTACCAAATCATATGTTGTTGACGGTTACCGAAAAGTGTTGCCAGAAGACAATATTAATAACTAACCACAATAGCTGGTGAAGTAAATAGAAATTGAGAGAATACTTTGAGAAACTTTGTTGGTTGGAATGATCAGTGAATTGTTTATAAGTGAACACGGTGAATAAAAATACCCTCAAAAAATATTTCATTAGCTGTGTTTTATTAGAACTGATGAAGTGATTTGTTATCACTTCAGATTTGCTCAGCTCATTTATCTTCTTCTTTATAATAGGATAACTTTAAATGCCTAAAAAAACATGTTAAAAAATTTAATTACATACTTGAACAAATTTCACTGAAGAAATACAACATTACGAGACAAATCAAGAAAAAGTTTAAAATTCAAATTACAAATTCACGTAATAGCCCCAAACTTCGATTTCATATGATACTTTGACACTAGAAACAGCTGGTAATATGATGAAATAAAAGACCGGGTTTATACGTACGGTTTTTTGCACGACCTTATCATCAATTACGCTTTGATAAATTACGAAAATGACGTACGTACGTACGTAATCTATTTGTTAGCAGATTTCGAATTTCTGTTGACAGCTTCTTAAAGATTTCGAAAAATACTTGTGACCAGAATACGAATTTTTAAGAATCTGCTACCATCTCAACCTGCTAACTTTTTTAGCAGAAAAATTCGCTAACTAAAGAATGAGTACAGAATAGATCTGAATATTGTAGAAAATAATATTAAATTAAAGGGCACGCTTTAATAAATATTTTGATATAAAAGTTAAATTTTTACTACCAGTCATTAATTCCAATGTTATCATTGTTATCTCATTACGATCCACTTGAATGCCGTCATTAAGCCTGTACACTAATAGGTTGTTGTAACAACGACGCAAACCGGTTATAAAACCTGTTTTTACAACTGCTTAAACTACATCTGAAGGTGGCACGACCAGTTGTAACGAGAGTATGAGTGAATTACAACCGTGAAGCTAGAATTATTTTGGATGATTCTTATTATACCAAGTTGAAAAAAATTATACCATTATTGTTACAACCAGCGCAAAATAACCGGTTTAACCACCTAATGTGCAAACAGTGATTCTCGCATATTGGACATGTGGCCATGAGATTACTTCGAATTAGGTATCACTCCAGAGGAAATATAGTCATTGGTTACATTACTACAAAGTTTAACAAGAATGTCAGTTTCAAGACAGTCTGATTTGGTAAAGACGGGTTCCAGAATTGATTGAATTGATGTGCAAGAATTCAAATCAAATAAAATCACGCCAAGATAAGTATGGCTATTGGCTACATATCGAGTCAATTCAGCAGAAAATATGCTTTACCAAAAGGTTGTCTCAAGTGTCTCAACATTATTCTTTGGAAAAGTGAGGGCGACTGATTAAAATTAAAGCTTAAAATCATTTTCAGTGTTAATTACACCGATTGACAAAAATGAACTCAATAAAAGTTAAATGAAATTGAAGTTAGGCAGAAATAGCAATCTGATATATGCTCTTTCGGTTCGGACCATATATATCATTGGAACTGCAAAAGGCATATGACGAGATCCTTTAGCCCATGTTGTTAATAAACTAACACACTGTGCACAGCAAAAACTTGGAGTCCAGGTTTTGTCCAAATTTCGCACTGGAAAGCCAAAATAATTAAAATAGCACTCTTTAACCAATGGTGTCAAACTACGCTGTTGACTTTTAAAAGTTAATTGTCCGCAAATGTAACAAAATTTGTCAGGATGGTTTACACACACTCTGGGCATTTTATAACGATGTATAGAAACAATATTTCCAAAAAAAAAAAACTTCTTAAATTTCAATACTTTTCTGTAATTTATATTAACTTATCAAAAAACACGTCAACTATGCGACATTCGCGAAACTAAATTTTTCAATATTTACCGAAAACTTACGGTGATCGAACAAAACTAAGTATGAGGTTTATTTGGGAATAGCTAGAAGTGTTTGAAATAGAAACTCAATTTCGTTTAACAAAATGACTGTTTATCAGTGTTATTTGAAAAACCATTAAAAAGCATTTAATTTTTAAGTTCTTTTTTTGTATTTTTATTATTCTTTTAATAAAATTGTATTAAAACTATTTTTTAATAATTTCTTCTTTTGTTTTTTAAAATAAAATCTTCTTGTATCTATGTAATAAATAAATTATCATATTATTATTCTAAACGTAAAACAGTTTTTAAATTTCAAAATTCAAAAATTCTTCGCAGTTGCGTCATTTGTAACTGACCTCTTGGCCTTTGGGTTATGCAGCCCCTTTTAGCATACCTTACTATTCTAGCTACCATGGTATCTTCTTCTATTCTAGTAATAAGAATGGCTGTCAGTTGTCAGTTAAGATAAGAATTAAGATTAAGAATAAGAAGTTGTCAATTAAAGCACGTTGTTGTTTTGTTATTTCTGTCGCAAAACTAAAAGAATATTCAAATTATGACTAAGATTAATAAAAAATTAGGATTGTGTAATTTGCTTTCTAAGTCCAGTGGAAATCGTGGAGGAAGTAGTAAAATTTTGAAGAAGAAAAAGGTAGAGACTGTGAAAAATAATTCAAAAACTAAGCAATGTTTGACCAGATCGGAATCTATAAAATCTCAAAATTCTTCGGATCAGGACAAGAGTATTCACAATGAAGATTCGAAAGAAAACCTCTTACGAGACGGAAGCAATGACGACAATAGTAGAGTTAGAATATCATCCGTTTCGCTTAAAAACAACATGAAATTCAATGAAGATGATTTTAATAATATTGTAAACATCAAATTTTTACAAAATATTGTGAACGAATTGACAAAAAGGGTTTTAGAACAGGTGTCGACCTCCAAAAACGTATTTGTTAATTATAAATACATGCTAAATTTGACATATTACAATATACCACGTTGTCCAGAGAGAATGGTTAAACTGTAAGTAATTTGTCGCTGATAATGTATTTGGTAATTATATCACACCATGTAGATTTATACTATTGTCCGAATTACACTTGAGAACATAGGGTTTCAACAAAGTTCTTTCATTTTCTTTCGTCGCATGTAATACTCCGATTGTCTATAGATCTTTTGGTTTCTTCTCAAACTAAACGCTTCCATGTTTTTGTAGATCTACCTATTCGTCCGGCACCTTGTGAGTTTCATTATAAAGCAGAGTGTGCAATTTCATCATAATTTTTTCTTAAAGTGACCTTTCTCTTCATTACGGTTTTATTGATGTTTTTCATTTTTCTAGTTTCTAATAATTTTTCATTTGATACTTTTTCTGACCATTCGATTTTTAAAATTTTTCTCAAACAACTATTTACAAAAACTCAATTTCCTTCATCTTCTTTGACCAGTCAGGTCTTTGAGCCGTACACAAAATTTTAATTTTGTTCCGTATTAAGATGTTCGAAAACACATTTTTAATCGTTTTTAAAAATTAAAAGTTTGGTCTATAGTGGAAAATGCTTTTCATTTTTAAATTATATAAAATACCTAATTTTCTAAAATTTTTGAGGAATTTTTTTTCAAATATTTATTAATTACATGAAAAATTGTTCTTTCCGTTTCAGTAAATTGAAGAATTCTTTTCTCTCTGAAGACGATGATGTTATTTTGTTTGTTAGAGACAAAAAATCATCTGGATTTAATGATGAAACGACAACACAGTACTATGAAAATCTTCTGCGTGAAAAAGGTGTTAGTGGCATTAAAACTATTATGCCTTTTAGACAACTTAAAAAGGAATACAGAAGTTATGAAATGAAAATTAAATTATCAAATTTATATGAGCGTTATTTGTGTGATGGTGCAATTGTTGGACACGTTACAGGATTTTTAGGGAAGGTAAAGTAAAAAAAAAAGTATTTTAAATTTTTTGTTGTTGCAATAATTGACCTATTAAACTACATCATTAAAGTTCCCGGAAGAATTTTCGGTAAGGAGGCGTGAGCTTTTTGAACAATTTTTTTTCAAACAGTACTTTAAAATGTCTTCTTCAATGTCTTCATACATATGTTATTGGCATAAATTGGATTTTATTGCCAAAAAGTACAGTTAAAAATTTTGTGGAAAAGTGACGTTTTACAAAAACCGTTATTTTTCAATTTCAGGATCTTGTATAATAACTGTTAATAGTGCATTTCAAAGAGAACTTTTTTTGCTTTTCAACGCAATTTTTTCACTTTTATCGGATTAATTGTTCTTGAGGGACTTAAAATCAAAACTTTGTGCTGATTAAAAATCAATTTTTCAACTTCTTTTAATAACAGTTTATCTCCGAAATTTAAAAAAGGACATACGTTTTTTAGTGTCATATAAAAGGTTTTCTTGACCTCTTTAAAATGGTACCTCATATGTCCATAAATCCTCTATTAATTAAAAATAATTCTCTGTGCCAAATAATCTACAAAATGTTCTACAACTGAAAAGATTGAGATGTGGAATGTTTTTTGAATAAAAGCGTAAAAATTAATAAGGTCTTGCAACTTTTCACGACTAAATAGTAAATAGTCACGAAACCTGTCAACATTTTTCACAAGAAATTTTTTAGTGAAATTTCACTTATTTTTTTGATTTCTGACGCAAAGATATGAAAGAGTCATATTTACCGATAAGTGTCGATATAACAAAATTTTGACTTTAAATATCTTATGAACTAGAAAAGATAGAAACGTGGAATTTATGAGATCTGGTTCTGTATAGTGCTTTAGATAAATATATGTTTCAAGTTTTTGGGCAACTCAAGTATAAAGATCTGAAGGAAGGTGACGAAAAGATAGCACGACTGTGCTTGCCCAACAAAGTAAAAAAATAAATTTCAACATGCTCGTTATTTTCGGAGCTACCCCATAGATTATGTCTGATATTAGTGTAATAGTCTACTGGCAAGCTTGCTTTCTGCATGTTCATGTTAATGTCCATTCCTGATGGTTTTTAGCCCATTGAAGCCGATTTGCTTTTCTTTTCTTAGTTAAAAGTGGCTGTTTTGCTGGCTTCCTAGACATGAAGCTAATTTCTTTATTCATCTTCCAACTGTACGAACACTTACGTTCGCATAACTTGAATTTTTTAACTCCCTCTTCAATTTTAGAGTACTCAAAAACCGTAAAGTCTCCAGTTTTAATACCCAGTCTTCCGTAGCTTTTCTTTTAAGACCACTAACTTTTTCTCTCTGTAAGCTTCCTAAAGTTTTGGAATTTTTTGATAATTAACAGTGCGCACTTTTTAATCTCACTAGCTGTAAATCGTATTCGATTTGCTATAAATATTGTCATTGTAAGAAATTAATTTTTCATAAATTTTGTTCTTATTTTTAATTAAATTATTATCTTTATTTTCAGATATTTCAAAAACCTCGAAATTGTCTTTATGCAGTTCGAATGAATTCATCAGATTTGGCAAATGAAATTAAAAAAGCTAAACAAAAAACTTGTTTTAAACAAGGTAAATGGGGCTCGCTAATTTCTATTCCAATTGGAAAACAAACAATGACACCAGAACAAATTAGTGAAAATATTTTATCAATTATTTTACAACTTAAATCATGTCTGCCTGGTAGTTTACCGAATATACGCAATATTTATTTAAAGATTAACATTAAAGGTACACCGTCCTTGCCTATTTTCATTAATACTGCACTACCACCATCAGAAGTTCCAAATATAACCGGACCAAAGGAAAAAAAATTGCGAAAATTGGTTTGTAAATCTGATAAAGTTTTGACTAAATTTCAAATGCTAAACGATGGTAAATTATTGCCTCGAAAAAAAGGGAAGAAAAATCATGTCGTAAACCCTTAAATTTGAAGTAAGAAATGAAAGATAAAGTGAGAATAAATATCAAAAAGTTGAAAGTAAATTTTTGAGATGTCTTTGTTTAGTTTTACTCAAGCAAAAAAAAAAATTTACATTTCTTACAAATTTATCAATTAATCTAAAAAGAAAATAAAATTAAAAAAAAAAAAAATTATTTTGAATTTGTTTGCTAATTTATTGAGGACTATGCGAAAGATGTTAGCAACGTAAGCTTTGACGTTTTGGAATAGACTCATAGTCTACAAACATGCACACCTACTAGCAAAAATAATAGAATGCAATAGATATTACACGTTGTAAATTTGTATTTCAGTAAAAGTTCCTAAAAGAAACCTTCTTGTCTGTCCTATCTATTGAGCAAAAAATAGAACTAACGTTTTGAAATTCAAACTTAAAATTTAAAATGATCGAATGAATCTTGTTGTATCATCCATGGATTAGAAATATATGTGGGGTGTACAAAAAGTAACAGAAGGTTTTGTGTTGGAAGGTCTTGCACAAAACTATAAAATTGTAATACCCTCTAGCGAGGAAAGTAAAAGCAATACAAAATTTCCTCAGTACAATTTTTTTATTGAAATATTCTGAACAATATCGTTGTGCCAATATTTGCACGTTGAAAAAAAAATCATCTACAAATAAAAATTTCGAACACACTTTTAACCCCTTTAATTACAAAATAAGTGTTTAATTATTTATAGGTTATAGCATTTTTACTAACTTTAAAGTCAATAATACTTTTTTGTAATTTTTCTCCATTAGAGGTTGATTTCCAAAAAATACCAAATACATTTTTATTTATTATCAGCATTATTCAATTTGTTCAAACAATTTCAAAATTTGATAAAAAACAATTTCAAAATTTTGAGATTTCAATAAGTTAGCAAGGTAAGTCGGATTTATATAATTTGCTAACACTGGACGATATGAATTAATGATTAAAGTTTTCAATAAGAACGAATAATTTTTCCATGTAAGTATGATTTTAAAATTTGAAACATTAAAGTTGACGTTACATTAATTCCATAATATTATTTTAAACAGAAAAATATTGTAAAGTACTTGTTATAAGGGTTCTTTTCCAACACCCTTTTCTTATAGTTATGTTTTTTCCACGATATACTCGTAAATGAGAATTTGTATAATTTTGTAATACTATGGTATAAATGCTAAATATTTGTCTATAGCATTGCAGGAATTTTTTTTTTTTTTTGAGTATACTTCAAATACAAATTTTCTCGACCCTCGCTCGATTCGAAGCAGATACCGGACAGGTACACCAGTCAGAAATGTCAATTGATTTCGAGCTAACTCGCTCACATTTTTCGGGTTAGAAAGCATTATAGACTTCCTCGATTTTATTCCAAGTTCCAAAATCCTCGAAACTTGAACAGAATCAGCAGTGCAGTGTTTATATGTATGTACATATATCGGTACGCGGAACACGTCACACGTGTTATCAACAAACAGTTTATTTTTAATCTTTTAATGCAGTGAAATAATACAAAAATGCGTACACGAAGACGTATAAACATCAGTCGAAATATTCGACGAAGTCAAAATACACGAGTACGAAATACAGAGAAACGTGCAGAAGAAAGTGACGAACAACGAAATAAACGTCTTGAAACTATGAAGATGTCAATCAGAATATCACGTAATCGTGCAACAGATGTAAATAGAAGTTTAAGTCAATTGACTAACAGATCACGAATGCAAAACACCAGAGTATTAACACTATCATCATTTAATAGCATTGCATTTTAATATGATCATGATATTGAATATTGTGCTCATTGAAAAATTATGATTGGAAACATGGATAAAGATGTGTTGTTTATCAAGAAAAGTTGTTTTACCAAGATTAAATCTATCACCAGAACCATTGAAATCTTTAATGTCAGGAGAAAATGAGAATCAAAATTATTTTTAAAAAAAATTAGGAAATTCAATCCCTGTTTTCAATTGACATATTTGGCTGCAAAAATAATTCCAAACACTGATGGCCATGGTCGAAGCTTCAATTCAACCAAGTGTATCATCAGATTGACTTCCAATACCAACTGAAACCCTGAAATTCTTGCAAATATATTTCATCAACTCATTCAATTGTTCAAACGAGTGTCGGAAAGATTGCAAAATGAGAATTACATGATTGTCATTACAGCAGACAAAGTTCATTTGGTGAACATTCACAACGATGAAGTAGGAATTGTTTTGGTTGGTCAGATTGTTCATACGACGCATTGCAATATCCATTAATATTTTAGGAAGGAGAAGATAGATATCACATAAATATCAAACAAAAAGATCTAGCAACAGGTACACTTAACCGTTATAATATTTACAAACAAATTTATATTGTTATATACAGGTTCTAATTACAAATTTTCAAACGTAATACATTTTATTTCCTTTCACACAACTCGAATATTCTAAATTATAAAAAGTGCAAGAAACGCAAATTCATATATTCATACAGTACAGAATATCTTAGAATTACAAAAATCCAAAAAGGCTGCCAAAGGCATCAAATTTCAATGTTGTAAATCCTGAGAATCAAAAATGTTATAATTCTCACTAAAAAAAATTTATAAAACTTTAGAAAATTAATGAATTTTAAGATTAAGAAATAAAATCAGTCTAATTTTGAAATCCAAACGTTGAACCTACTAAAATAAAGTTCTAAGTTAAGAAGAATTAACTATCGACTTACTAAAAGTAATAGAAAAGCCTTAATAGTTTTTATATTTTTATTGATTTGACTTTGTATTGTGTTTTCTTTATTAATTCGTGAAGAGTGTTTAATCCAAATTTTTGTATGTATAGCATAAAATGCAATATGGCAGATTCTTACTTTTAGTGAATTGTAGAGTGAAGCTATCAAGTTCTTGTTCTTCTTAAGAAGCTATCATTATGATGATTGTGTTGTGAAGTTTCAAGAAAAATAATAATTAAAATTTTGTTTTGTGAAATTTAATAAACAATTTTAAAAAAAATGACGAGAAGCAATTGAAGTGTTATCGAAGTGGAGGGTATTTTGTGTGTTATAAAAGAATGTTAGTTTTTATAGTTCATTATTTTTTTATGCAGAAATACTATTTATCACTACCGGCTTGCTATCCACGATATATGAACTATTCTACGAAATATGTTGAATAAGACCTTTGAACCTTAATTATAATTTTCTTAGAATGTAGATAAACGTGACGTATATATGTAGTTCATATATCATGTTGCGGTCTTATTATATACATAGATTTTATTATAATGTATATATTTATTTTTCAAGACAACATTTTGCAACTCACAGACGGTAAAAAATATCGTTCGATAGATATTTACAAGAAGGTAGAGGGCAAGCTGAAGAAAAAAGACAAATAGATCTGCTGACAGCTGAACAAATTCGAACAAAATTGAAAGGTTTGAGAATTGAGGCAGATATACTCAATTGTGAAGAAAAATAATATGAAGTCAGGAGCAGCTCAAATGGAATGCGGACATTATGAGCTTCTAGATGATATATTTGTCCAATAATAAATATAATTTAATTTGAAAAAAGCCATTTAATGTTTTTATTTACATATTCATTCAGATACAGATTCAACTTTCGATGCTCCAGACATTGACAAAGGTATTACAGCAGAAACTATTGAGCCTACAACAAGTTCAAGTTATGTTCTGAAGCTTGAATGTACAAATGCAAGCAAAAACAGGTTTTACATTGTGTTTATTTCTAATCATATAGGTATACAAAAAGTATTAAAATATTTCTTTCTTCCCTTTTGAAGATTTTTAAGATAAAAAAATTATTCAAGATACCTACATATTATATATTATAAGTTTGAAAATATTATTTTTAAGTAAGTTTTGATAAAAGTAAAAAATTCTCAATTATATTTCTTTTTTGTTTTTTTTTTTAATGATAACCTTGACCTATGTCAATGCTATTTGTTGTAGGTACGTAATTAAATGAGAAATTATGTCATTTTAGATATATTTATACATACATATGTATTAAAACGTTATTGTAATAAAGAAAACTCGCCTTTTGGTTTAATTTATTAAAATGTTTATTATTATTCTTATTAATCTGGTTTTTCGGAGAATTTACAAAAAGATACAACACTTCACTTATGTTTAAAATACAAACTTCGACGGACTTATGCTTAGACTAGACTTATGCTTAATTATAATTTCCTTTTCATATTAAATTTACTATTGATAAAGATTGTTCAATTATTATTTATCAATGCTTAGGCTCCGAAAGTTTTAGAAAAATAGTTGTGTCAATCTAAATCATATCATTGAAGATTTTTTAAGGAATTATTTGTATTATTTTCTCAATTTACGGTTGAAAATTTTTGTTATGTATTTTTGAAAGCTTAATAAATATTTTTGACTAAAATTGTATTCTTTTATGCCTAATTTAAACAAACAAATCTAAATACTATGTACATATGTACAGAGCTTAAAAAATTTGAATCCTTTTATACAATTTTGTTGGTAAATTTTATTCTACTAAATTAAAAAATTAATTCCCATTCCTCCTACTGACAACCCATTTATTTACATGTTTCGTTAAATAGTGCTTCTTATTTGACTCAAATTAATACAACATAGCCCAAGATATAACATCTTAAAGTTGGCAAATCATAATCCTTTCATATAAAAATTTAAAACAAAATGAATGAGTGAATTTTGTATGCAATGAATAAAATTTATACAAAAAAAAACAACAAAATTTAAACATTATGTTGGGTTGGATTAAAAAAAAAATGAGAATGAGAACGAACATTATTTTGTATTAATAGAAAAGAAGAAATGTACTTTATTCGTATGCTTACAACATTGGGCAATCAACCAACAGCCCCGTGGTATAAACGAATCATACAGTTTGTATAGATCGAACGAAAGAAAAATGAACATGTATGAGCATGAACACATTAGGTTGTTGTTACAACGACGCAAACCGGTTATAAAACCTGTTTTTACAACTGCTCAAACTACATCTAAAGGTGGCACGACCAGTTGTAACGAGAGTATGTGTATTACAACCGTGAAGCTGAAATTATTTTGGATGATTTCTTACTATACCAAGTTGGAAAAAATTATACCATTATGTTACTCCCAGCGCAACAATAACCGGTTTAACCACGAAGTGTGCAAAGGGTGTATCATTAACACATTTATCTGCCCTCCTTCTTTTTCGCATCTCTATATTATTCAGTGCTGCCACTCGTCAATTTTTTTCCGTATCCAAATGGAGACCAAAAGAGTATCCAATCCAAGAAAAAAGTATCCACAAAGTTAAAAGTGTTATTTTTCCAGTTTTTATATGCTGCTATTCTAATTCTATTATTTTCTTTTTATCATTTCCAATTCCATTACTTCCATTCTTTAGTATATACATGAGAAAAATGAAATTTAGAACATGAAAATTGAGACAAATAGTGTTGGTAACGTAGTTTTCTTCCAATCAGTGTCAAAATTGAAATTTTACTATTCAAAGTCTAGATTTTATCAAATTTTTGACGTTTTTGAAAAGTACCTGGTTCTTCTATACGCTTCACAAAAGGGCGCCAAAATTTTTCTAATAATTTTCCCATTATTAGTTATTACTTCATTTCATTGTTTTTTTATTTTTTTCTATACTCTTCATTTGTGTAATGATTTCAGAGCAAGTGAAACATTTTTTGTTAAAAATAAAAAAAAAAAACATATTTTTTGTAGTATTTAAAAAGTGGTAATTATAAAATTACATAATAATTTATACCGATAATAAAAACAGATTATGTCAAAGCACAGTACAAATATCTAAAAAAAGGCCTTAAATTCACTTTACCATTGATAGGGTAAAATCAAAAATATTATATATACGAAGAGATAGCATATAGTATAAAAATGTGTATCCGAAAATTTTTGTGCTGGGGTACTAATATCAGTACCCCAAGTTATAAATGAAGTCAACTTCAGAACCCCAAAGTCGACATAAAGCAATTATTAGTACCCCGTCTTCATGATTGAGGTTCAACTTCAAAACCATTAGCGGTGTGCAATGTATAGTGTATACTGTATAGGTGTATAGTATACAGGGTGTTTCTGAGCTCGTGTGCCAAAGTGAACATAGTGGTAGATCTCGATGAGAAATGAAAAAAATCGTATGGGAGGGGGGGGTCTATTCTCAATGGTTACCGAGATATTCAAGGTCAAAGAAATTTTTTTTCAAAAAGTGACTGGGTTCACTTTTCGCAACATATTTCAGCGCTCGCGCAATGTAGAGAGCTAAATAAAAGTTATTTGTAAAGAGAACCTTCAGACCTTTCAGAAAATGTCTTTTATAAAGTTGTATGTCAAATGGTTCAGAAGTTATTGTAACTCAAAGTCAAAAAATTTTGGAAAAAATTCGTCATTTTTTTGTTCAAGGTCGAATTTCTCGAAAATTTACCTTATTATTTTTTTTATTTTTTTGGCTGAAATAAAAGTCTATGTTGTCTACTTTGATATAGTTTTTGTTTTATTGTATTATCTTTATTCATTCAAAAGTTATAAACCATAATGTAAAAGCAGTTTCTTCAACTGTAATATGGATAAGAGGTTATCTGGAATACAATGTGTTGTACCACATTGTCGAAAAAGCAGAAGACAAGGTGTTAAATTATTTCGCTTCCCTGCTTTGGATACCATTTTGGGTCAAATAAAAAAATATAACAATCTTTTAAAAAAATACAAATTTTTACAGAAAAAGTGTAAATCACAACAATGCCAACGAAATAGAATTAAGGTTTTAGTTCAGAAAAAAATTGTTGGAGAAATAAGTCTCGTTGAAAAAATAAATTCATGTAAAAATGTTAGTGATGAAAGCAAAACTTTTTGTAAAATGATTTTAAAAGGTACAAAGAGGTCTTACACAGAAGATGAAAAAAAAAATAATGCAAAATATATTTTACATGGCGTCCTTAAAATCCTACAAGTTCATGAGAATGAGTTTGAATATTCATCTTCCACATGAAACAAGTTTGTTCAGATGGGCTCCTGTAAAACAGTTGCAGCCTGGTTTTGAAAATAATGCGTCTAATTCTTTGAGAGAAAAGTGTGCAGATTTGTGTGAAATCGACAAGAATGTCGTACTTTTAATAGACGAAATATATATAAAAAAAAGAATGGAGATACAATTCGAGTTTCGATGTTATTGATGGCGTGGAAGATTTAGGATTTAAAAGAAATAACAGTTTTGGTAATCAAGTCTGTGTTTTCATGCTAAAAGGCTTGACAAAGAATTGGAAATCTGTTTTCAATTATTTTGTTACACAAAATGGAATAAGTGGAAATGATTTGCGTTTAATTTTAGAAACAAATTTAAAAATAATATCAGACTGGGGACTTAATGTAAGAGCAATAGTTTGTGACCAAGGAACAACAGAAAATGTGTTCTAGAGTGTTCTATTATAATGTAAGGAACCAAAAAATGTAACATTTTGATACTAAAAATTGATGCGTGGGTGTATAATTTAAAATATAACGAAGGGTTAAAGCTTGTTGAATAGACTCAAAGAAGTTGAAAAACATAAAGAAGGTCCAACAAAGTACTGACTTTGACAAAAAGCACCTTATTTTTTAAAAATGTTCTAACTGCCAGAATATTTTATTGGAATAAAAATTGAAGCTGAAATTTTTAACTGTTTATTTTGTAATTTTTTGATATTAATGTTGACTTTTTGTTTTGTAAATATGTTGTTATAAGAATAAAGAATTATGTTTAGTATTTTGTTTCATACTTTTATTGTAAAAAAATTTTTTTTTTAGGATAAATTAAAAATATTTGTACTGCCAAATACTTTGTTCAGCTACTGTATATATAATATATAACTACACATATGTATATTTAATTTCTTAAATTTCCTCAATTACCCTGCAGCACACCCAAGGGAATAAATCACAAGACGCCACTGCTATGTACATATGTATGTATATGTATCTAAATTTGACTTTGAAGATCTATAATATTTTTACATTGGCGAATTTTGAAAAGAAAACACATTTATAATAATATTTAAGCATAAAAATATCAATTTTTGGTTTACATAATGCTGAGATACTATATTTTTAACTAATGTTTGCTCTTATAAGTGTGTGAAAATACATTTGTTTTGCCTTGTTTTGAAATTTATCTTGAAAACAAACAAAAAATACAAGAAAAGCGTAAAAGATAATTTCAAAGAGACCCTTTCAACAATATGCTAAATTAGAGCTTTTCATAACAAAAATTTTAAAATTTCCATACAAAATGATCTTCTTGTCCTAAGATTAAATTATCAAATTTTACCGACCTACTTAAAATATTAGAATTAAAATCATAAATAATTCCATAAAACCAAGATTTGAAGAGGTAGGTCAGGATCGAAAAAAGCAAACAAAAATAAAATATGTTTGAGAAAAGAAAAATAACATAAAAGCAAAGAAAAAATCAAGCCAAAAAATCACCAAAAACAACAAATACCATTAAAATTCAGCTGTAAAAAAATGACACAGAACTAAAGAAAAAAAACTAAAATCATTTATTCAAGTAGCTCGTTTTTGTATCAATTCTCGATTGGTTTTCTCGACTATTTAACTCGATTTGATGTCAGTGTGACGTCATTCTCGATTTTAGTGTTTCTGTAACTGTGGTGAATCGAGAACCGAATATCTGTCAATCGAGTTTGTTCTCGTTTGGTGTTTTGCTAGTAAAAGTTTTTCAGAAACTATTTGATATTGTGTTGATTAAATTTAAAAGAATAATAATAATAATAAAATTTGTTTGAAAGATAATTTACAATGAGTAAGGTAAGTACGAACTAAAGTTGTTATTATAGAATGTTAAAGAAATTTTTTGAATTTTTTCTTTAAAAAAATGTTGACTGGGCGCATTAGTAAACCGCAAAAAAATATGGTCGATTTATATATGTAATTTCATAGAGAATTCGGCATATCATTGTTTTGCTCATGGGGCAAAAAAAATCTTGTCCAATATCTCTTTGGAACGATCTTGTGGCATAGAAATATAATGCAGCGGCCAACCTAATGCTTTTCGAAATAAATGTTTTCCTGATACCACTCTTCATATGAGGACTTATTTCTCTTAAAAGGTCTAGAGCAGATTCTTGATTAAATCGAAGTAATTCAATAAAACGCGATTCTGGTATATGAAATCGATGAGTTATATTTCTTAGATTTCTCCTGTGAACTCGTAGCATATTTCTACGATCTCTGTAATTGTAAGCATCACAAGACCTCTCATTTTAAAAGCTTCCAAATAAAATTAAAATTTATACATATTTTTCTATTATATTATATTATTACCTTACTTTCCAATAGAAAGACAATTTAATACAATCAAAATTTCAATTATTTATAATTAAACTCTGTAATAAGTGAACAAAAGCACCATAACCGCAATTATTAACATCAACAAAGCAACTGTGGTAATTTGAATTTGAATTTCATTATTCCGTTTCGATTCATAATATAAACCACGAATTTCTCGAATTGTGAATTTTTTGAGTTATACATATTATATTATTCTCAATCAATCGAGAAATATCAATCGAAAATATGTGACGTACACAACATATTATATTGTACATCCATATATAGCAATTTACAAATACAATCATATCATTGCCACCGTTATGTATATTCACTTATTAATTTCATCATCATCATTTCATTCATCATATCCCAATTCATTCTATTGAATTCTACAGAGCTTCAGAATAGAGCTTTCTCAAGTAAATTTTTATAAACAAGTAAAAAATGTGAATTTTTCCGTTCTTCATGAAGGAATCTCTTAATATTTAATACTTTTTGCAGTAGCGGTCATGAAAATCGCCTCACTTATAATTTCTCGAAATTTTTCTCGATTCTATCCTAAAACTTTGATGGTGAACTATGTGTGTTTTTGCAAGGTATCTAAGAAAAGAAAAACGTTACATGTTTCTGTAATACAGCTTATTAATTTTTAGAAAAATGGAAATTTTTTGGGTGATGCGATTTTCATGAACGCTACTGTATGTATGAATTAGAATCTGCATATACTTGTGCTTATGGAAAAAAGACAAGTTTGAAAAAGAAAACAGTGGCTTCAAGTTTACAAAAAATTTAATATTTACAAAGCAGCAAAAATACTTCAAATATGCTATATAAAAATATGTAAATTTGGCTACTTGAAAAATGAAAAATAAAAACAATTATATTTTTATATTGTGTATTGTTAATACTCCCATATCCATCCATCCATGGCGCAACAGCCCAATTCGTGCCTTGGCTACCTCAAGTTGAGAATTCGTAAGAGTATTTCTGTCATACAAGCACTTAGAATTTTAAAGTGGAATGCGAACCACTAAATTCGTTGTTAGGGAACGAGTTTAATCGTATGACAGGGCTGATACTGATATTTTTCGTAGTTGGTAAACGGAGCCACCAAACTACTTCAGTACCGAGCACTTATACCCAAATCAAATACCGAAAATCATCTAATCACTACTTTGTTATTGTGTGTGTGTTAAATATTCCTTTTTTGATGTGAAAACGGTTATTACTTCAACGTATTTTTAAATCTAATGTTCTAAGCGATTCCTTCTTTTTCGTACGCTCTATGAACATTTTCAGAACTAAAAATTTATTTTTCAAGAGCTTTTCTGTTTTGGAATATCTATTATTATTCTATGATCTTTGGTACCAGGGAGTCAATTCTCGAGATCACTCGTAACATTACGTATTCGTATCTTTACGAGTACTTTGTTTCGAATGGTTTATGTCAGACGTATTCTTGAAATCATTCGAATATTTTTTCACCATTCGAATAGAATTACGAGTGTGGTGAAAGTTTTAAAGTTCAAAACTGGTTTTATTATCAGATAATTAAGATGAGTAAGATGAGAAATAATGAATTATGAGAAAAATATGTCATTTAATAATTATTTTGAAATTTCTGAAGAGGAGTTTGTAAAATTATTCAGATTAAAAACATGTATGGTGGATGAAATTAAGCAAAGGTAATTTTACAAAAGATACAACTGAAAATTATTTACATAATTATTTTTTTCAAGACTTATTTATTTTCTAAATCAAAAAAATAATAATCATAGTAAAATATAATTAAGAAAATATTTCTTCATAAAATATTTTAATAATTATATCTATACAGTATATTGTAAAAAATATGGTTGATTGAGCTACATACATATTGATACAGCCAACTTTAATTATTTATTTTGAAATTATATTTAATTAGGCTTCTTCTAACAATTGTTTTTATCATTAATAAGAATTTTAAATTAATAATTTTAATTTTATAGTTTTTTGTTATAATACATATACACTGCGTGCCAATGAAATCGCCGATGTATGTTAATTGTGGAAATTCCCAATTCTTAAGTAAATAGTTTATGATCCTTTGAACATATGTTGGATATTTCAGTTTTAATAACTAGTTTATAACAAATTTATGTTATAAGGTAATTTATTTTGTTAAGTGAAAGTAAAAATTGAATTTATTCTTTAGTGTCTAGTGAGTGAGTTATAGAAAAAGTCTGAAAAAAATGAAAAAGTTAACAAGTGAAGAAAAAGTTAAAATTGTTGCTTTAAAAGGACAAAATATGACAAACAGTGAAATTGCAAGAATTCTAGGACGAAATGAGTCCACAGTAAGACGATTTTTTAAAACTTTTAAAATAACAAAAAGTATTGAGAGAAAAAGTGGTTCCGGACGAAAAAAATTACAAGTGAAAGAGAAGATCAACTTCTGAAAAAAATTTCGATCGAAAATAGGTTTATGACGGCATTTAAAATTAATGAGGAATTTAGAAAAAAAAACAAAAACCGAAATCAGCTTGAGAACAGTTCAGAGAAGGTTCAATGAATTGGGTTTGAAGGTCTGTAAGCCGACTAAAAAGCCTCTTTTGACTTTAAAAATGAAGAAAGCCAGATTAGAATGGGCAAAATTAAGAAAGAATTGGACTGTCTCTGATTGGGAAAAAGTAATTTTCAGCGACGAATCAAAATTCAATTTGATAGGGCCGGATGGTAACGTCTCAGTGCGGCGGCGTAAAGGTGAGCGATATTCAAGTGAGTGCATCGTTCCTACCGTTAAGCATTCGCCGTATTTAATAGTTTGAGGATGCATAACTTCCAAAGATACTGGTAGGATTTTGTTCTTAGAGACGTATGTGAATGCAGAAAAATATAAAACAATTATTGACGAAGGTGTTATACCCTCACTGGAAGCACAAACCGAGTTTATTGCAGATCCAGTTTTTCAAGATGATTCGGCTCTGTCACAGAGCAAGAACAGTAAGTATTAATGAATTTTATGTTTTGTAAATTGTTAGCCACTCGTATCTTTTCGAATGGTTTTCATTCGAATATTTACGTATGCGAATCTCGAGAATAAACTATACATCAAAACCACTCGTAAATGGTGAGTTTACGTATACGTAAGATGAAAATGGTGTGAAAAATGTAAAAAAAAAATTGGTGTCAACTCTCAGTCAGCCACAGCCCACAACCTCTAGGTTGCCAGGTGTAAAGTAACGAGTGGTTTCGAGAATAGGGTCCCAGCTACTCTTGTTAATTTTTCATGGTTAGATAAAAGAAGTTACGAAAACTTTTAACACCAGGTGGATTTTAATATATAAAAATTAATTCTAGCTATTAGACTCCAGCGACTTTAGTGATTTAGAAGAAATAGTACAGTGTTAGAGTAAAAGTAAAGGATTTTTTTATTAATCATAAAGAATTTTGTGTCGATCCATTTAACCATTTATTCAAGACATATTTAAGTTCTCGCAAGCGATTGAAAATGTTAAAACTAAAACAGCTATTGTTGAAGTAAAGCGTCTGAAAAATCCTACTTCAACATTTTTGATAAATTGTATTTTAAAAGCCAAAGACGAGAAAATTTGAAAGTGATTTGTATTTTTTAAAGCTTTATAATTGTTTTTCTATAAATTTTGAATGAAACCTGCAACTTCAGTGTTTCTATTTACAACAGCTAAAAATTTCTCTGGAAATTGTTGTTCCATTTCTTTTAGAAAATGTATTATAATATTGTACGTGTCTTCATCTTTGTATTGTTTTTTATAAAGTACATCAAAAGCAATTCCCAAATATTGTTCAATGTACGACAAAACTACAGTTTTTCCTTGAGCATACAGAACTTGAAATGATTTGAAAATTGACATATTTTCGTCAAAATCTTCTTTTAATGGTAACTGTTGAACCAATACCGGAAGAACTTGATCCAATGGTATTAAATCACTATTATTAATTATTAATCTTGAAATCGCTCCACAAATATTGTCTAAAGTTCCATGATGTTTCTCGATTAATACAGAATTCGAAAAAGCTGATAATATTTGAGGGTATGCACTGAAAATAATAAAAAATAAAATCAGAAAAATTATGTATTTTTGAAAACCTAAAAAAAAAAAGTACTTTTTCAACTAAATCAAAACTACTATTTAGTTTCAAAATTAAATTTTCTCAGGATCGACGAATATATTCGTATTGAAAGTGACAATTATTTTGCTAGGTTGATACTCGTTTGACGCGACATTCTCTCGAATTAGGTGACAAATTAAGTCAGCATGCTGTGCAAAAACTAAAGTATGTAAATGGATTTTATGGTTTTCAAGACATTCAAAGTCAAAGAAAGAATCTTTACACTAACCGGTGGATTGAAATGATATAAAATTTAACATAACGTCATCAACTGAGAATCGACTTTTTGTCAACGACGTTACGACAATCACAATAAGGATATTAAATTGCTTGAAAAATTTCAATTGACACTTTCAATTCGATCGATACTCATCATGATCTCATATCAATTTTCATGTGACAAATTGATTTTAAAATTACATGCAATCAATAGTATACAACCGACTGTCTTGATTTATATAAACTAACTGAAATTAAAAATTATTAAAAATATTTTTTTTTTATTTCACGTACTTATATGAATTTTCTCCGGCAAAAAGTGATAATTCTCCAATACCAAAAGCTGAATTCTGTCTTACTTGATCGCTGCTATCTTTTAAACCAATTAAAAAATGTGGTAACAAAATATCCATATACGTTCCACAAAAACTTTTCAAAGGATTAAAACATTCTGCAAGTGCTCCATAAGCAAATGATCTTTGGGATTCTAGATTTTCGTTGTTCATAGCTTTTTCCTACAAATTTAAATTTTAAATTTAAAAAAAAAAAAAACTTAAATTATTCAACAATATTAATTTACAATTTTTCGAATTAAAATTGGATATATTTTTTCAAAATACACAGCGAATAGGTCTGGTGATAAAGCTTTGCCAAATACAGGCAATAAATTTCCAGCTGATTCAATTAAAGCTTCATCGTATTCACTTTCGCTTTCTTGATCTTCATCATCAATCGAATCATCAGATTGACAAGCAAGTTTGCCGCATAAAACATCATAAATACACGAAAATACAATATCTTGTATTTCTTTATTTGGAACTGCGATTTGTTTAAGTTTTGTCAATAACTCAGATAGAGATTCGATTGCTGAAATAACAACTGTGCATTCTTCATCTTCTTTAATTATGTGTTGAAGTTTTGGAATCAACATTGTTACTGCTTCTATTGCGTCTTGACTTTTGTTTTGTTTGTGGAACGCAATTGTGAAACTTGTAAGCGCCTCAATTGATATTTTACGAATATCTTCTTGAGGATGATCAATCACTTTAAATACATGCTGAAAGGATAAATGAAGATATGGTACGAACAGAGCACCAGTATAATCAGACAAATCTTTTAGAGTTGATATAGCTTGCTCTTTTTCATCTAAATATGAGTTTTCAACACTAAATGCAGTTAATTTTACACTATCCTCATCCTCATCCGAGTATTCAATATCAATTTCTCCAGAATAGGTTTTATTGTTTACACCATTTTCTAGTGAGTCTATAGAACTATTTTGTTTAAATTGTGGTATAACTTCTTCAGTATTCAAAATTGACTCAATTATTTTTTCAATCACTTTTTCTGTAATTATTACAACGTCTTCATTCAATGTCTCAGCAAGGGCTGACACCAAATTATACAGTGATCTTTGCAAATCTGGATCATTTTCTTCTTGCAAAAATGTTAAACAAAAATTCGTTGTATCATTTGCCAATGGCATGAAATTTTCTTTTCCAACTGTTCTTGTCAAGGCTGCCAAAGTATCAACTGCATTAGGCCTTAATGTACAAATTTCTTGATTGTCAGTTTTTGTCAAATACGGTTTCAATAATTCAATCAAAGTTGAAAAGTAAGGAAGCATGTTTAATTTGGCAGCACATGCAGTAGCTGAAACTGCACTCAATGACAATTCCCGAAGGTGAATTGAGTTTTCAAAATGCAATGTTAAAAATAATCTGAAATAAATTAAGGTTACTTAGAAAAATAAATAAGTTTTAGCTATAATATTGTAAAATTCCAGTTTAAAATTTAAAACTCGCCAAAAACCCGAATGTAGCTAGCTAAACAGTTTAAAATTTTGTTTGAAAGAAAAACAATTTTTTTACTTATCGAGAAGAAACTATTCTTCAAGAAGACACATCCATATTTGTATGTGATTTGTGACCGGAACCAGACTGGTTGTGTGTCAATAGATACATTCAAGTCACATACAAACATGTAAAAATTCCTGAACCTGATGTAGGGGAACCGTATCGGATGTGTGTGGATCGAACTACGATTTTATAGTTCAAATTTTTTAGAAGAATTTTCGAAGTACAGCCCAACAATATATTAAACTTATCTAAACTCTGATAAATTTGGGCTGCGATAGACAAAACAGAAAAACACCAACATATTTTATTAAAAATGTTATAAAATGAAAAAATAATTCTACTACTTTTGAGAAGCTCATACATTAACACTCATTTTATCAATTACACACTAAAAAATCTTTTTATGATTTCTGAAATAAGTTAGATGATACTCACTTTTCCATTAAGGATGATAGATAAGGAATTATGTCATCCTGTAAATTTTCACAATACGTTTCTAAAGCGTAAAACATCCGATCAACATATTTGGGTTCCATATCACCATTCTATGAATAATTGTAAATAAACTAATTAAATTTGTATGAAATTAGTATTAAATTAATTGACATTGTTTTTTATCACAGTAGAATTTAACAATATTTAGGATCCACACACATCCCGATGTAATTCCCTCCACTCATTTTTGTATATGATTTGTGACCGGAATCGGGTAGGATGTATGTGAATCTAAGCACGCGCATCGTGTATTATTTACACGACTGTTTCGAGCCAATTTCGATTCCCTCAAAGCTCAGTGTCTATTAATTTTAAATATATAAAATTTTATCCACATAACATGCGCAACACGCCAAATTTCATGTCTGTAGCTTTAATAGGTCGTAAAATATCGACCTTAGAAAATAGGTAATTTTGGCACTCATTCAACAGGTAATCAAAGCCTTTAAAGTACTTCTAATAACCCTAGAACCATGAAACTCAGCAAGAAAAAGCAAGGAATAAATAACAAACTTATTGATGTATTCACTTTCATATAAGTAATTTGTTTGATGATTTGAATCGAATGATTTATTATAACAAAAATAGTTGAAATCTCACCAAATAAATGTAAAAATGAAATCGGAATCTGAATAAATGCCGTTCAAATAACTTTTCCACATTCCAAATTTAAATACAGAACGTATTAATAATTATGAACATCGCAGGTTTTCGTGCTGTGACGTTTATTAAAAAGAAAACAAATACTGATGAAATACTTTTTCAAAATTCAAAGTACAAGTAGTTGAAAATGCTTGCAGGGCTGATGTAAGATTGATTTTATGAAGCCTTTGTAGTCAATCTTGCTGAAAGCTTGAATTTTTAAAAACGGCCAACGTTTTCTATGAACTATACTACTCAATTCTACTCAACCATGTACTATCATGTACATATATCATTAGCGAAAATAATTGTCAGTGGCTAGGTAAGTATTTCATTGGGAAAGCGTAAGAAACTTCTAAGAGAAAGTTTAAAGTCATCCTGAATTTTGTTAGACAGTAAAAAGCCTTCGTTCAAAATGTGCGTAATGCTAGCTAGTCACAGGCTCTCACTAGCATTCTTACGTGGCTTGCTATGGGCCTGTTGTGGCCTATGTTGGACAGAAATTTTTCATGCCGCCACGCTAGCCTAACGTAATTCTACCATCGTATCTAACGTCACCTCTGTTAGCCGCTCAGTCTCGTCTATTCCGTTTGGGCTATTAGAAAAAATACAATATGATGGTTCTTAGGAAAAATGCTGAAACGCTACACAATATTTGGTTAGTTCCTATAAAATCTATTTTCATTTTTTTAAACATAGACAGATTACTAAAGACGATGTCTATGAGGTGCTGCAGTCGAGTAAAACAAATGACTTTCTATTACCTTCAAATTACTACACAACTGCTGCAGATATTCAAAAAGAATTGGTAAAATATGTGATGCATATTTTGAAATTTCTGGTTGAAGATGTTCAGAAAATTGTCCTAAAGCAAAGAATGCTGCATTCCGTACTCTTGAATCTTGATCTGTAATACCAATTTTGACAGCACTAAGAAATTCTGTAAGATATTTTGCACAAATTGCTTCTGAACAACCCTCTGCTATGACAGCCATACATATAAAAGCAGCTCTTTTATGTGATGGATTATTCCCTTTTAATGCTGGATCTAGTAATTGAAGCAGTGGAGGCATTAACTTTTCAGGTGGAATATGAAGTGCCAGTAAATCCAATGTTTGAGATGATGTACTTAGAAGCGTTGATGTATCATTATCAGTAAAATAATCTTCGTCTTCTGTTATATAAAAAATAAATGAAACAGAAAAAAAAAATGAAAAACTGGAAAATTGAAACTGACAAAAAACAAAATCAAACACATACCATCTTCATTTTCAGGCATAATTGTCATTAAAGTGAATACAACATGAGTTATCGGTTCAATAAGCTTTTGTTTAATGATAATTCTTTTTTTCAATTTAATTAAAAATCCAACATAACTTACAACTTTAACGCGTACAGAATTATCTAAATTTGAATTCATTGAAGTTGCTAAGCAAAATTCTACAAGAGATTTTACATAAGATGTAAGAAGTTTAGGAGTGTAATCAGCTAAATTATCCAAAAAGTCGAAAGACTCAATGAACTACAGTTAAAAAAGAAAAAAAAAATATCAGTAATTATTACATAAAATAAATCTAATGATGAAAGCTTACCGATTCCGGATCTTGCACGAAGAGATCTTGTAGTGATTTAATTATAAACGGTATAGCTTTTTGATATGTACGCTCAGCTCCATTATTACCCAATATAAAAGGTACTAAAGATGTCATAGCTTTTATAATATTAAATATAATTGGTTTTGCAATATTTCCTTTAGTTTCTATTGTCGCTAATGCAGAAATAAACATTTCACATATCGAATCAATATGCTTCATAAATTGATCTGGTGCTGTGTCTACTAGTGCCACAAATAATGATGAACCAAGTTCATTTTGTTTAAGATCTATTGAATTGCAATAATTATACACAAGTTTTAAGACTTCGTTTTCCCAAGAATCATTCTTATTTGATTCATGTTTAATTAAAACACCAACTAAACGGGCAATTGAATTTCGTACTAGTTTTTCTTGTTCATTTACCAAAGCATTTAACATTTCATGTTTCACACTACAAAATAATAATAAATTTTACATAGTAATAATGAAATCGTTTAATTAACTTACATTTCTTTATGTTCTAAAGGAACCTTCTGCCAATTCCGAAGTTTTTTAAAGCGTTTGCCGAGCAACATTGCAGCATACTGTCTAATTTGTATTTCTTTAGACGAAACGACTATATTACATAATTCTAGTATACAATCATGATTCTCAAGAGCTTCACGCAAATCCTGTGTGGCCTATGATATACATATTAGAAAAAATAAAAAATCAAAGTGGCGATCACAAACATCCAACCATTTTAAAAATTTCATAATTCTTGACATAGGAGACCCAGAATTCAAACAAATGCGAATATAATAATTTAAAAACTTGTCAAACTGGTTTTCTATTTGTTTGTGGAGGGGGAACACGAATTATTGGTAATGAAATTCACAGAGCAGTAGTGTTATCATTCAAGTAGTTTTGTTCATTGTTCAAGTCTAAACAGTGTAAGTAAAATAAACAAAAAGCCCAAATTATTATTTTACAGATAGGGAAATAACTAGCTTAATAATGAATGTAGCCATTCCACTTCGTCATTTTGGATTAAAACACAAAAACAACCAAAGCTGAAGACTGTTCAATTGTACGAGAATGTGTAACACAGCGCTTTAAACCAGCTACGGAAATTAGAGATGAACCTAAAGAATCACATAATATAAATATCAGCGCTATCGCAGTACGTCGTAGGTTTCGCTAAGATGGTTTTTAATGAAGACGGCCTGCGAAGAAACCACTTTTGACATCAAAGATGAACAAATCTCGATTAGAATGACGGTAGAAAAATGGAAAAATATTATCTGGTCAGATGAGAGCAAATGTAATATAGGAGGGTCTTGGGGTCAATTCAGATTCGGTGCAGTGAAAATGTGTTAACATCTTGCACGTTTGCACCGCTGTTTTCGATTATAATATCGTGCAAACGTGCTAAAAAATTTTCATATGAAAATATTTTTTGTATCGTGTAAATATACAATGATGATGTCATAAATTATGTGAGAAGAAAATCGAAGAAACGATATGATAAAAATTGCTTTCGAACGACAGTTACTACGTTTATATTTATATTTACTTTTTAAAGTGGTATAAATTAAAGCGATATAGAAAACCGGTTTATCTTATACCGATTACGTTGGTGTTTATACTTACAAGATAAAGCGATATAAACAAAATTCCATATAAAGCGATTTAAAGTACAGTAATACCTACCAGCAAAAGAAAAATAATTATTTTGAACTCTTAAGTCAAATATTCACTATATTTTTTAACTTTTAAAATAATATCTGTTTTGAAGTATTAAACTAACTAAATTTCTATTTAATAAATTTTAAAATCACACGAACCGTCATAAAGTGTGTATACCTATTTTCATATCGATATAAGTTGTTTAAACTTATACCAGTTTAAGGAAACGTTTATGCTACAAATATAAACCGTCATAACACGTATATATCGATGTGAGTTATATCGGTTTAAGCGAAAGTATAAACGTAGTAAGTGAGAGCTACAGTTTCCCAAATGTTTTGGGGATGCTTCTATTATGTCGTATAGAAAGAAATATTGATACCAAGAAATAAAAAACTATCTTACAAGCTTCTAGAAACATTAATAAAGTTAGTAATGATAAAACTAAGAAATACGACAGCACAGGCATTAGTGGAAGGTAAAGTTTTAGAATCCTTCAACATTGTTACAGAAGTTAAACACAAATCTTAGGGCTAATCCTGACATTATGTATTATAATAATGGACAATGATCTTGATGATGAAACGATCTTTGTTAAAAGTTTTGTGCTTATGCTGATGACGTGTTATTTTAGTAAAATATTCTAAACTAAAAGAAAACATTCTAGAGTTTTGAAAAAAAATAAATTTGAAAAAAATATAATAAAAATAACACATATGTTTTAAAAGTTCATAGTCTGGCTGAAACTGAAAAAATAAATTAAACTGCACTCTTTTCAGTACATTATTGGCCAGGGACCCTATTCTTGAAACCACTCGTAACTTTACGTATACGTAAAGCCACCATTTTCGAGTGGTTTTGATGTATGGTTTATTCTCGAGATTCGCATACATACATAAATATTCGAATAAAAACCATTCGAAAAGATACGAGTGGCTATTTTCACTCGTAACTATTATACGCAGTACTAAGTTGATATATTGTTGAAAATAAACAGATACATATTTAATATAATGTACGTATGAATTTACTCATACTATATATACCTATATATTATAATAAAAACTATAAAATTAAAATTATTAATTTAAAATACTTATTAATAATAAAAATTACAATTGTTAGAAGAATCTTAACTAAATATAATTTTAAAATAAGTAATTAAAGTTGGCTGACCAATATGTAGCTCAATTAATCACACTTGTTACAATATATAGAGAATTATTAGAATACTTTGAGTTAAAAAATATAAAAGTCTTGAAAAAAAATGTATGTAAATAATTTTCATAAAATTTCATTTGCATAATTTTTCTCTTCAGAAATCTCAAAATAATTATTAAATGACATATTTTTCTCATAATTCATTATTTCTCATTTTACTCATCTTAATTATCTGATAATAAAACCAGTTTTGAACTTTAAAACTTTCACCACACTCATAATTCTATTCGAATGATTTCAAGAATACGTCTGACATAAACCATTTGAAACAAAGTACTCGTAAAGATACGTATGCGTAAAGTTACGAGTGGTTTCAGGAATAGCACCCCAGATCTTCAATCGTCTGGCAATTAAACAAATTGCGACTAGCAAATATGGAGGATTTGCGATTACAAAAAACCGCATCCTCGACTGCAATCACAAGTTAGTCATTTTTACTTTGTAAGCACTTCTGTTGAATGTTTTTATATACATAACGTATAATTTTCTAAATTTTTCTAAAAATTCGCTTTTTTTTTAAATCATAACCCAAATTATTTTGTCTATCATGAAAAATTTTTTTTTCAATTTGAATCTTTTCCTGGAGCCTCACTAACCAATTCTATCCATTTTAAGAAAAAATATTCAAGTTACAATGATAACATATGTAAGTATTTAGGTCTGAATTTTTACTTTTTTAGAAGAAATTTGAGGTTATGTGCTCTGTTAACTCAGGTTTCGGTCGCAATTTTTGACGGTCAATTTGCTTACATGTAGAGCAAAAACAACCGATGATACCATTTCTATGATTTCAGCTAGCATGTCTTGCTTGTTTACTAGACGATTGCAGATCTGGCCCTATATATTATGCTTCTTAGATAAAAAAGTTATTGATTGATTACACCAGTACCTGAAAAGTTAAAATCAATTGCTCTCTAAAATAAATTATGTACAGTCAGTATCAGTCAGTCGTAATATTATTTTAACAAATAAAATGATTAGTAAAATGTGTTTTAATTAAAATTTGCCTACAAAGGGTCTGTTTCGTCGGAAAAATGAGAATGAGAAAAACTTCCCATTTTATATTTCATTTTTCTCATTGAAACGATTCTATTTCACATAATGAAACATTGGGCCCTATTATGTACATAATTCGATCAATTAGAATGAAATATTCAAAATATTTTGTGTCTTTATCAAATAAATGCTAATAAATGGTATTAAACTTTAATTTAAAATATCTAGTAATCTATGATTTTAAATATTTGTTTAACAATTTGAATTCACGAAAATTTAGTGAAAGTGGAATCTAGAACACCTAATTTTCACTCTGCTGTTTGCTCTGATTTTACGCAGCGGATACTGTTCCAATACATTTTGGAAATAATAACTGCCACGAATTCAGAGTTTTATGTTTTAGAACTCAATACAGTATTACTGCGTTTTGAAATGAGGGCCATTATTATAAACATGAGTATTAGAAACAAATGTGTAAGCAACATGTTGTAGTGTTATATCACACCTCAAATCACAAGTTTTGTATGCCATCCGGATAAATAGGGTGTCCGGTTTAAGTTGTTACAAAATAAAACCACAGCTAGGTCTCGCAGAGACAAGAACAAAATCGAATGAAAGGGTGAACTCTCAACGGTTTCCGGGTACGAGGGGTTAAAGATGTTTGCGGCTTTTTTGGTGGAACACCCTATATTTTCGTTTTCGCCTATTGTATAGCAATGAGATTCATATCTAACAAAAGGGAACCGTTTGCCCTTTCAATTAACATAAGCATTTGGTGCAAAATTCATCACGGGTCAAATGAGAACATGGTTTTCAATGACAAAAAGTGGAGACTACATTCTACAGGCAGAGCTGTTCAAAGTACTAAACCAATGTACTTGAAGTATCAAGCTCTAAGTACTGTGAAATGTACTTCAAGTAAAAAGTACAATAACTTTGAGCATTTCTAATTTACTTCAAGTTTCAAATACTCCTTTAATGTACTTATATTTTTGTACTTCAAGTAAATTAATGTACTTCGTTTAAAAAGTTATTGGAAGTACTGAAAATTACTTCAAGTACTGAAGTTATCTTCAGTTAACTTCAGTAGTAAATGTAATTTGAAGTAGAAATAACCCGATGAACTGTAAAAGGAAGCACAATTTTTAAAAACGTTGTCTAATGAATGAAAACACAATGCCAACTAATAAACAAACAAGTTGATTCATGTTGAAATCCAGTATGTGTAATATTCTATTAAACCCTAAAATCGAAATAATATCATTCGTGAGTGATAAAAATGGTGAAAAATTGAATATTTTTGACTTATGAATGATATTTTCCGAACTGTGGTCCTTACACGTTTTGCTTTGATTCAGCATAATGCAAAGAACTATTTGATGTATGTGGAATACTTTGTAGTTTACTTCAATTTTTTTTAATACTTCAAGTAATTTAGAAACCGAGTAAATTCTGTGAGTATTTGAAGTATCAAGTAGTTTTGCAGAATTTTTTTAATTAATTTAAGTAAAGTATTGCAAGTACTAAGATGTACTTGAAGTACATTTTTAAGTACTTTACTTGAAGTACTGAACAGCTCTGTCTACAGGCTGTAACTTCTTACCCAGTCATACCGTAGGAAGCTAATTTGTAGAGAAATAATTTTGTTTTTATTGTAAAAATAAAGTATGTTAATAATCGGTTTCTTTGAGAAATCACTGGGTTTTGACCTTTCATCGCTAATAACTTCTATAATGAGGAAGATGAAGACAATTCTTTCTCTATAAATTAGCTCCCTACGGTATGACTGGGTAAGAAGTTACAGCCCGTAGAATGTAATCTTTTTTTTTCCTGGATATAAGGCAAATTAGTTAGAATGTAAATAATAATGTAGGTCATTTTCGTCATTTAAAAAAGTATATGTAATTTAAAATAGTTTAGAACAAAAACTGTAATGTGTACCGGGATTTAGTTTTTGACGTTGGGGCTTGTGTAAAGTAGTTGATACTTCATCTGTTAAATTATCTATTAAAAGCTTAAAATTAAGCAAAGAGAAAACAACATAATGACGAAAATAATCATTAAAACCTGAAAAAAACGTAATTTTAAATTCAATAATTTCATTATTTTCCAACACGTTGAAAATTCTATGGAAAAGCAACAACAAAACAATACATGTACATGCCCCAAAGCGGCTACAGCTAACCTATAAAATTCTATTAACCATGTAATAAAACCACAAAATGTCAAATAAACATTCAATATTCAGTTCCTTCTCACGGAACTTCTATTGTAATATTTACACTTGAGATACATAATAGAAATACTTTTTTTACCTTCCTTATCACATTGCTATCACAACTAAGTAAATTCACTATTATTTGCTCCATTGCACGATCTGTACGTTATACTATGGTTAAATTAGAATTTGTCATTAAAAAAAAGTCAAATAATCAAGTCCACATTGAAAACAGGGATGAGCTAAAGTACTGGAAAGTACTCTGTTGTCATCTTGTACTGTTAATCGATACTTCAGTAATAGAATTCCCACAGTAATAAAATCTTACAAAAAAAATGACATTTCATAATTTTTTAAACTGCCATAAAATATGTTTTTATAACATATCGTAACTTTGAAAATTTTTTAATTTTTATTCACATGTCACTACACATTTAAAATTATTAGAATATTTTAATAATAAATATTTTATAACTTATGTTTTAGAATTTTTGATGAAAATTTATCATGAGAACTTTTATTTCTTTAAATAAAAAGTTTTAAGAGTCTTGAAAATAATAATTATGTGGATAGTTTTTTTTTTTAGTTCTAATATTATAAATTTTCTTTCGCTGATGTTAATAATGCTCAGGTAATAGTTTTCCGATATATCCCTACAAAACTGCTTTCTAATTTGCCAAAGACATTCTGTAGAGCATAAAATAATAGTCTAAGATCTGGGGCATGTTATAAAGACTATAAGAAGGTAAGCCACACAAAAGCTTTTCTATCCTTAGTGACGTCAGAAGTTGTGCCAATCAGTAGGCTTAGTATAGAAGAAACTCAAACTACATATAATGAAATATTTGTGGTTTCTTGTGATGATTTTGTTTATTTTTATGTTTTTTACATTACTTCTTTGTTTGGTTTTACACATCTCTTTTTTGCTTTAACAGCCAAATTTAGTAAAAAATTTTTTCGAAAACAACAATAACATCGTCTGAAATGTATTTGTGTCTGCACCAACACAAGCAAATAAATTTCTTCTAAGTGTTGGTGTATATGATTTGAAAAGTTTTCATAGCTATAGCTATAGCTATATATATAGCGATCATACTGCATGGATGTACGTTTGTAAAATGTGTATGTACACCTGTTTTCTTTTTGTTCTATAGGCTACAGCTAGCATACAGCTGTTATAGCTGAAATTATTTCAGTTGATGGTTCATTGCGCGATTTACAAATTTTTCATATGTACAACAAATTTTTTATGTAGCTAAAAATTCAAAAATACTGAATTATTTTATTTTTTAAATTTTTATATGGAAGGATACATGGCTTTTCAACTTTGAACTCTTATATCTCGGGCTTTGTTCTACCGATTTGATTCGAATAAAATGCACTAGGTCAGAAAATAGTTCTTAAATTGAAATGCATTCTTTTTTCAAGGATCGGGGTATGAACTAAGGAGAGCCTTATAGAAAGAAAAAAAAAGTTGTATGTTGAAAAAATGACTTATTTTGTATTTTACCCTATACGTTTTGCCCTAGTTAACGGATATTCACAGTTCAAATTTCATATAATATTAGACCCTTCAAAAAATATCCTGACCAAATTTCAGCTCCTTAGTCTCACGGCAACATACTTTTATAAGGAGTCAAAGAATATAACATTTTGATACTTAAAATTGATTCGTGTGAGTTTTATGTTTAGCGCCCTATAACTCGCGTCCTAATTCAGGAATCTTTTTGGTGCTAGAAAGAGTTTTATAGAGAATGACAAGCCTAATACTGTACAGAAATTTCAATTCAATCGGTTTTTAGAGTCCTGAGATATTCAACTTTAAAAATAAAAGCGGTCAAAAATTGAATGGAGTGTTAAAATAATAAATAATACAATATAATATATAGGTATAAGCTTTTCAAAATATCAAGAATTTGTAGAAATTTTAAATATTGTACATTTTATTTTTCAATTCAATTCATTCTTTCGGCGTCACCTTGGAGGTAGAATGATTGACGAGTTTAACCTAGGATTGCCTGATCAAGATTGTCAAAGTTTTAGCCGTGCGTATACAAATGTATACCATACATTTTATATGGAAATTGTGAAATTTTATTTTCAAAAAGATGTATCTCAGCATCCGGTGAACCAAAAACTAACATTTTTATATTAAAATCTTTATTGAAGTGTTCTTCTTAGTGTTTTTTCTATTAATGTCCTATATTTTTTCTATTTTCGAAATAAAATGGAAAATAAGGTTAAAAATGTTAAAAATCTTCATGATTTTTCGCGTATTTTGTCCTTTTGGTTGAAAATAATAGTACTTACAGAATTACTCTATAAGATAGCTCAATAGAAACACTTTAACAAATATTTTAATCCAAAAATATTAGTTTTTGGTTCAGAGGATGCTGAGATATGGATCTTCAAAGTCAAAAGTAGATGTTTGCCTTTATGAATGTAGAAAAATGTATGAACATTCATGTTTTTGATGTTGTTCTGTATTTTATCTTGAAAACAAAAAAAAAGTACAACAACACTGTAAAAACAAAACTAAAGAGAACACTTTGATAAATATTTTAGTATAAACATTTTAGTTTTTGGTCTATGGGATGCTGAGATATCGTTTTTTGAAAATAAAATTTCACAATTTCCTAATAAAATGTATGGTATACATTTGTATACGCACCGTCAAATTTGTGTTTTTGCATAAAAAACAATATTTTCTTTTACCTATTTTGAGCTAGGACTTTGAAAATTGGGGTGTATAGTGAAGATCCTCCAATGGAGGAATTGGTGAAGTTTCAAGGTCCTAGCTCGAAGGGATCATATTTAAATTAAGACTCAAAGTCCGAATGTATACATTTATATACGATCAGGCAATCCTAGGGTTAAAAAAAAGTAGTATTCAAAAATACTGAAATTTTAGTAAAATATTAGATTTATCACCAAATAATCACTGAAATCTAAATTCTGTGTAACACTATAATTTTTCTAATATTCAGAATATAAAAAATTAGCACCCAAAACCCAAAATACACTTGCTTCAATCCAACAACAATTAGTAAAATATGCTTTTATGCGTATTATATATGTACATATGAATGTACATATCATGCTAATTCTATTATTTCATATTCATCATCACCGATCACCATTCCCATACAAAATGTGTTGCTAATATATCTATATACCTAGCTATGTGCAGCTTAACTATACATAACTTTTATATGCTGTTTACGTTACTTAATCATCACACATACTACAAAAATTGCAATTTTATTTGCACCGAGTTTATAGAGTTTATACTATCTGTGTGATTCTTATTTAAACCCATAAATATGCAAAAAAATTTATGTGAAATGAAAAATTAGTAATAAAATTTTATGAAAAATTAACAATTTGTTTTATTTATAATAATTAAACTACGTAACCAATTTTCCTGAATTTTTTTTTAAACTTTTTGGAAAAGGTTATATTTCAATCCTATAAGAAGAAATCACAGTATCTAAACGTTTTAATACATGAAAAAAGTGTGAAAAGTTTAGTGAATTTTTTTTTCTGTACCTTCGAAAATCGAATATAAAAAAATTTAAGGACCAAAATTTAAAAATGTGTTCTACTTAAGGACCACAATTCCCTTCCACCTATCTATATTTAAAATTTCATGAAAATCGGTTAAAAATTGTAAGCTGTAGGTGGTAACTTTGCAGGCCCAAAATCGCTAAACAGCCACACTTTGAATCCTTGTATTTTTGAAATAAAGTACATTTTCAAAAATGTGTTCCACTTAAGGACCACAATTCCCTTCCACCTATCTATATTCGAAATTTCATGAAAATCGGTTGAAAAATGTAGGCTGTAGGCGGTCCTTTTGCAAGCCATTTTACTAAATTGGGCTCTTAAACAAAATTACTAATTGGAATTTAATCATAAAAAGAAAAGAGTTATTCATATTATAATTACAATGTATACTACACATACATAACACCTTCCCCCATAAAATAAACAATATTTTATGTGAAACAATTTCATAAAATAATTGTTTTATACATTTTATCAAAATAAAGTATCAGAATATATATATATTTTTTTTTACATATCATCAAGTCTTAACACACGGGGATTACGATTAACAATATCTATTGCTCGTTCATCATTTCTGTTTGCATCATAATGCACTAGTCTTTGTTCTCTGACATTTTGATTATTTCTTCCAAAACACTTTAATATTTTATGTTTTCTTAAATATTTTATGGTTACAAAAATAATAAAGACAATTAATAAAAGACTGAATAATATTCCACCATCTTTAATTCTTTCTGGTAATGGTTGCAAAGCATTACTTATAAAACTATCTTCATTCTGAATTTCTATACTTAAATCATCGATTTCTTTTAAACTAGTTTTTAATTCTAATATTGAATTGTCTTCATTTTTAACATTTTTCAACTTTATATTAATCAAATTGTGTAATCCAAAGTCATATCTATCTTTATTTAAGTAATTATAAGTTATGTTGCTTGTTACGATTTTTGTTTCTTTTGTTGCAAAATTACAATTACTGTCAAGGAATAAGATTCCTGTACCATTGATTTTATCTACATTAATTTCATCAATACATCTTATTTTATATTTGGTTAGTTTATTTAATGCAAAAATATATTTATTTTCTGTAATTTTGTGGAATACCTCAAAATTACTTAATATTTTCTTTAATTTACATTTTTCAATTGATCTCTTCATGAATACATTTAAAATACAATCGTTTTGATTCATAGTATTATACAATATTTCTTGCTTACAAATATAATGATTATTATAATTCTATAATTCTTACAATTATTTAGATCATGTTTAGTGATAAATTCTTCGCTGCCTAATTTTATAATAAGGTAAGTATTAATTATATCAAAGATGTATCCTACTTCATCTTTTATTATTAGTAAAAGCAAAATTTCATATATTTCATAACCTGTCTTATCAATTATTGGAATTTCAGTTACGACTTTTAATTTATCAATATCTAAAAATGCTTTAAGTTTACAATCTTGTATAATAAAGTGATAATTTTGGAGATTTGGTTCAAAAATAAGTTCATCTCTATTAGAATGATTTTTTAAAATGTTTATAAATGTATCTGGTTTTAAAAATATTGGATGCAGGATATTAGCGCTTAACAGTAAAATAGCCTGTTCGATTACATCTGTTTCAATATCTAACATTAAAATTTTATCTAAAACTTGTATGTGTATATTTTCAAAATATTTGACTATTTCCAATTTTTGGTTTATATCATTCTTATTAATAGACAATGTATTAATTTCTTTTACCATATCATTAATTTTATTTTCGTGTGAATAATAACTACTATGCAATGCCTTATTTTGTTCATTTAGAGATTTCATTATTACTATTTGTGATTTTAAAGCGGCTTGTAAATGCTCATTATTATTTTCTATTGTTTTTAATGCTTTTTCGTAATATTCGCTATCTTCATAATCCATTGTACCGAATAATCCTTTTAAACCTTTACCTACAATATTTAATAATCCACGTTTATTTCTTAAATTATTTATATTTTTACGTCTTATTCCTAATAAATTATAAATGTCATCTATTCTTTTATTAATTCTATCAATGCGATACGAAACTTCAGTAGTTAAATTTTGACATTCTATTTTAAATGAATTACAGATTCCCCCTAAACTTTGGGATTGTTTCACTACTGTATCTGCTGCATTTTCTAATTCAATCAAATCGATACTGTTGACTATAGATATTTTTCCCTTGGTGTAATTTAATTTGGCTGCTTCTTTAAAGTATATTCCATTTGATTTTATTTCTTGAATTTTGGTACCCATTACATATGATTGTTGCCTACAAAATGTTTAATTTTACTTTTATTATATTTAATATATTTATTATTTCTTCTAATAACTACAAAATCATTATATACTCTAGCTATTTTATACGGACCTACATATTTAGAACTTAATTTATCGCGTTCATCATTTTGTATTAGAACTTTATCATTTACCTACTTTAGACAGGGTTTATACGCTAACTTTTTTACCCTATGTAGAACGTAAAAACCGGTTTTATATAGAAAAGAAGTAGGAAGTATGCGGTGGGAAGTCACTCACAGGTTAATCAATCTTTTTCTTCGATCACGGCTGTTCCTTTTTGTGCTATATTCGTTACTTTGATATTTTTTCTCATATTATCGCAATTTCTTCAGTTAACCATATGAGTAGGGTAGAATACCCAGTAACGAGCACTCCGCCAGTAACGAGCACTTGGCTTTATTTTATTCTATAACTAAGATATTTTTATAAAAATACAGGTGAATATTTGCTATATACTTAGAAAAATATGTTATCCTTGCAATGCGTGGATGGTTTATCATTACAAACTCTTATTTTAAATATAATTCTAATAAATATAAAGTGCTACTCAAAATGGCATTTTTCTCAACGTTTTCGTTAAAGAGATGAATATTACGTTATCGTTAAGGAGATGAATATTTATTTCCTTTATATTTTACTAAAAAAAAGCGATAAATAGCTAATTTTTTTGAAATTACATTTTAAATTAGTTAAAACTTAATTTCTAGCACTTTTTAACACTTTTATTATTAAAATATTTTATTTTTGGCAGTGCTCGTTACTGGCTCTTTTCATGTGCTCGTTACTGGCGAAAAGGGTGCTCGTTACTGGTCTTCACGATTTTGAGTTTTGTTCATAATTTTAATAATTTTACTGAAATAAAAACATATTTTTTGCGTTAAATTGCAAATCTAGACCCTTCAGAAAATTGATTTTACTCTTGGTTGGAATTATTTATCAAATACTTTAACCGTGGTATAAGGAAAAAGTCAAAAATTTTCTTAAGGGTGCTCGTTACTGGGTATTTTCCCCTATATGACTTTATTACCATACAAATTACCAAGCAAGAAATAAGTATAAAAGAGAATGAAGAGAATTTTAGATAGGGTAAAAAAGTGACCATGTAAACGTACGTACGTCATTTTCGTAATTTATCAAAGCGTAATGGATGATAAGGTCGTGCAAAAAACCGTACGTATAAACCCGGTCTTAAATTCTTTTATTTTAGTACCCAACTTTTTATCGTATTTTACTTTTGATTTCAATTTTGATTTTTCCAAATTTCTCTTAATTTCAAGCTCCGTTCTTATTAATTTCAGTTGCAATTCTTGAGTGTAATCAAAGTTAGTTTTAAATTTCATACTTCCTACTTCGCTTGGTATGCTTGCTTTTCTTCCAAAAATCATTTCATGTGGTGTGAGACCTGTACTTGTATGTTTTGTTGTATTATGACAAAATGCTGCGTATTTGAATAATTTTGAATAGTCTGGTTTATTTTTATCTTTTACCATTAACCTTAGGTATTCACCTAATCTTGCATGCGCTCTTTCTGCAGAACCGTTAGATTGTGGATATGCACTACTGGTTCTTATGTGTTTAATTCTGAAAAGTTTGCATATTTCGCTCATTAATTCATTAACGAATTCTCCACCATTATCAGTAAGGATGTATTTAGGAATGCCAAAATGTAGAATCCACTCGTTTGTGAAAGCTGTTGCTACAGTTTCACTTTTCTTATCGTCAATAAGTATGAAACGTATATATTTGCTTAAATCATCTTGTATGGTTAAACTATAATATGTTTTCTTTCCTTCTCTATAAGGACCTATTAAATCCATAGAAACTATCTCAAGACAATGGTCTGCATTTGATGTAATACGCATTGGATTCCTACCAGGGTGTCTGTTAATTTTCTCTTTTTGACAGATCGTACACCCTCTTATACATATAGTCTATGACATTTTGATTCATGCCTTTCCAATAGAATCGATCGCGTATTCTTGTTATTGTGGCTTTTTGGCCTCCATGTCCTCCAATTAATCCTTCATGACATTCTTTTATTATTCTTTTCTTTTCCTCTGGTTCAGAAATAATTTCCTTATCACTTTTAAATTCCTTATTCTCGTAATCTGAACATTCACTTATATTTTCATTACTACTATAAATTTCAATATTATCCTCGTTTTTTTTAAATTATTTGTTTCATGATTTTTTTCTTGCTTTAATTGTGCTTCACTTTTCAAAGTATTTTCTAAGGTCTTTTGATTTTTTTTTGTATATTCTTCTGAGATAATGTCGTCTCCAAAAATTTCTTTTAGTTTTTCACCTATCCCGTCATAGTTTTCTTCATTATTATCTTCAATGTTTTTGTATGATATTCTTATTGGATATACAACATTTCTGCTTAATTCATCAGCGATTACATTATTTACACCTTTCTTATATGTAATTGTATAATCATATTCTTCTAATTTCAATCGCCATCTAATTAATCTTGACCCAGGGTTTTTAACATTAAACAACCAAGTAAGTGGTCTATGGTCTGTTCTGACCATGAATTTTCGACCGTAGAGGTATGGTCTAAACTGTTTGATAGCCCATACTACTGCGAGACATTCTTTTTCTGTAGTACTATAATTCTTTTCAGCATTATTTAAACTTCTGCTTATGAAATGAATAGGTAAATCTTTATTATCATTTAATTGAGAAAGAACAGCACCCAGACCTGAGTTACTAGCATCTGTCGTTACGATAAATTCTTTAGTATAGTCTGGATATTGTAGTAATGTTAGACGTGTTAACCGTTTTTTTAATTCATTAAAACTATTCTTTTCATTTTCTGTCCATTTAAAAACAACATTTTTTTTAGAAGTTTATGTAAAGGATTTGCTACTACACTGAAGTCTTTTATAAATTTACGGTAATAACCTATCATTCCTAAAAAACTTTTTATTTCTTTTACATTTATCGGTTCTTTGATTGAATCTATAGCTTCGACCTTTTTTAAATTTGGTAAAACACCTTTGTTTGTTATCAAGTAACCTAGATATTGAACTCGATTCTTCAAAAATTCTGATTTATCCATTTGTACTTTTAAATTTGCAGATTTTAAACGATCGAATACATTACTTAAAATTTGATTATGTTCTTCCAAATTTTTACCATAAATAATTATATCATCAAGATACACAAAAACTCCTTTTCCTATTAGTCCACTAAGTACAGAATTCATCATTCTTTGAAAACATGCTGGAGCATTTTTAAGTCCAAATTCCAAAAGGCATTCTTACAAATTCGAAGTGCCCATAAGGTGTTGAAAAAGCAGTTTTTTCAATACTCTTTTCACTTAAAGGAATTTGATGAAATCCAGACTTTAAATCGAGAGTTGTAAAATATTTTGCCTGACCTAATTGATCTAAAATTTCTTGAATATTTGGTAAAGGGTAGTTATCACTTATGGTGATTTCATTCAACTTACGGAAATCTATAACCATTCTCCACTTTTTCTTACCGCTTGCGTCTTCCTTTTTAGGTATGTACAATCCAAATTGGACTTGACCAAGGAGAAATACTATGTCGAATAATTCTCTCATCTAATAACTTTTGGATCTGAGTATTAACTTCTTCTTCGTGAATTTTTGGATACCTATAAGTTTTCGTCGTAATTGGTATATCACTGATTGTTCTTATATCATGTTCAATGATAGAAGTTTCGCTCAATATATCATCTTCTAAACTAAAAATTTCACTAAACTCCGTTATTATTTTCCTTAAAGAGTTTATTTATTTTCACCGGAGAAATGATCTTTTCTAATATTTTGTATAAAACCATGCACCTTAGTTGAATTACTATCAAAATGTGTAATAATCTTAATTAGATTATCTAAGCTCATTCTTTCTTTTTCTTTTCTTTTAGTTTTATTTTCTTCTACTGTTATTTTCATTTCTTTTAATTTATCTATATTTTCTTCGAACTCTTTATCTTTTGTATCCGCATTTAAGTTCAATTCGGGTTTTTCACCTAACTTTTTATCTAATATCGCGTTTTCAATAGAGTCATCATTAATTAAAATTACAAATGTCTTACGATGGTACAATCTAGAACCGTATTCAACTTTGTAAGATTCCTCAACCGTTTTAAAAGAGATCTTTGTGTTTTTAACGATATCCCGTAATGATATTTCGAATTCATAACCGCTTAAATCACCTATACAATGAAATTTCAAATTTAAAATTTCCTCTTCAAAATCAAATTCAGATTTTGCATCCATCTTAAAATTTTTGAATTTCAAAAGGAAAGAGAGGAACAAAATTCATCAAATATCTTGAACTTATCACAACATTTTGTTTTTTTTTTTTATTATTTCTTTTTTTTTTTTTTTTTTTTTTTTTAAAAATAAAATTTCAAATAAAAATTTTTTTGAATAAAACAAGCTATTTTCATTATATGTATAAAGATATTGTATAAAATTATATATTTTTGCTCTTGTTTTTTTTTTTCACTTTTAATAATTTAATTAAATACAATACAACATTTATTATAAAAATTTATTTGTAATATTCTATTAAAATTTTATTGGAATTATTGTTCCATATTTACTTACAATATTAATGCAATTAAAAATAATTTTTTAATCGCTGTAAGTCTGCTGAGTCCGTCCATCATGGCTTGCTGGAATCCTGTAGAATTTCGTCCTTCCTTCACCGTAGAGTTTTTATTTACTTTCAACTGTTTTCTTGCACTTTTGATTTTAATTTCACTTTAGTTTTTATTTAATTTAATTCTTATAAATTCTTATGTTATATTAGTTTTTATTTATTTTATTATTTTACCGCTGCCACCAAATGTTATTTTCAAAAAAAGGACTTAAGGAGTAGCAAAGAGGATTTTTTGCTACACCCCTTTTTATGATAATTTTAAGAGATAAAAACAACTATTTTATTTCTTTTATATTTTAATAATTTTATTTAAATGTTAATAATAAAAAACAACATAAGAATTGTTTTTGAATTTTATAAAAACTTTAATTATTATTGTTTGATTTTATTAATTCACAATAACACTTAATTATTTTAAAATCTTAATCAAGAAACTTCTAAACGATTTGAAAGCTAAGACTGAACTAACTTTTATATTATGTATTATACATAATTAGTGAACAAAATTCATATTTTGTTTAGGTCGGCAATAATCAAAATGAATGAACAATGCTATTAGCTGTTTCTAAGGTATGTATCGAAACCCAGCAACAATGATCATTATTGTAAGACGATATAATGTCGCGTAATCATATGTATGATGAAATAGCAAAGGAATTTTAACATAAACAAAAGAATTTTAATTTAAACAAAATTACTAATTGGAATTTAATCATAAAAAGAAAACAGTTATTCATATTATAATTACAATGTATACTACACATGCATAACAAGCTAATTACTTAAACCTAACTTCTTATTTTTAGTTTTTGGGAAAAACATCACGTTTCAAAGACAGAGGTTCTTACAAAAATTGTTAGAAATATTTCTCACGAAAATTGCTGACGTTGTGTCTGCAATTTTTGTGTGAGAATTTGAATTTTATGAAGTATGTAAAATAAAATGATGGGTAGGTGAATTTTATATAACTATATACTTTTTTTTTCCTATAAACACATTGACATTTGCAAAGTGATAAGAAAGAAAAACCAGCTAGTACAATCATTGACGTCTATAAAGCTTTCATGGCGATTCAAGAAGAAGAAAGTAGCTTACCTTCTTATAGTCTTTATTCCATGGTCCATGATCCGGGGGTTGATTTCTGCATATATCTGTTTTTTAAATGAAACTTAAATGACAACGTAATACAAAGACAATATACAGCTAGCGACATAGAAAAGTGCGCTCTGATAATTTTTATACATTTCCCTTTATACAATGTCCTTTGTATTTATTTTATGACTCCTAATGTTGGGTTTTTCTGTATTTATAATAGGATCTGTCCCTCTGCACCCTATATAAAGTCCCGCAAGATTTATTTTTTATTATTTAGCTAGTGAAATTTGAAGAGTAAATTTTAATATAAAAAAAAGTGAAATAAAATGAGTGGAAAAAAACAAATGTCAGTGGCGGTAAAAAGTTCGGTTCTCACTTTGTATAAGGAAAATATTTCTATAAAAGAAATATCAGGACGGGTAGGGTACGCAGAATCTTCCGTAATGAAATTTTTGAAAAATTTTTAAAATTTAGGGAATTTGGAGAGGAAAAAAGGTACTGGTGCTAAAAGAAAAACCACAGAAAAAGAGGACCGGGAATTAAAATTTAAGGTATTATAAACCCTTTCTTTTTTGCTACAAAATTGAAAAGGGAGTAAAAAACTACAAACTATACTAACTTAAGTGTTCGTACAGTTGAAAAAAAATAAAATAAACATGGTTTCAAGTGTAAGAGGCCCGAAGAAATCCACTCTGAAGTGAGAAAATGAAGGCTAATCGGCTTCAATACGCTGAAAATCATTAGAAATGGACATTTGATGATTGGCCGCGAGTGACTCTCTCCGACAAACACAACTTCAATTTATTTGGACAAGAAGTAAAGCAGAGCGCTCGTCGAAAACATTCTATATTAAATATTTAATATACTGCATATTCTTATTAAATTATATCATCATTATAAAAATCAATACCGCAGAGAGTCGATGCGGTGATTAAGACAATAGGAGGAGCTATAAAATATTACCTTTAATTAAAAACTTCAAAATAAATGTAAATAATTATAAATATAAAGTTAAAGTTAACTAAAGTAGTATACGATTTATAACGATGTTTAGAATAACAATTCCAAACAGTAAATTTCATTTGAAAATCAAAAAAATTTTTTTTTAATTTTTTTATGTTATTACACTATTATATTGATAGAGTTCAGAAAGCAAAAAAAAAAAATATATTTGCAGGTAGACTTACCTTCTCTTTATTATAAGTTTCACCTCTTACTGGATCAGTCTTATCATATCATAGAAATAAAAATCCCAACATTAGGAGTCATAAAATGAACACAAAAAATATTTGTTTTTGAAAATGTATGAAAATTTACAGAGCGTACTTTTATATGTCGCTAGCTGTAGTTCTATAAGAGACTAATTATTTCCATATGTTGGAATAGTAACAGCCTGTTGGCCTCCAATCTCAAAGTTTGGCCTCCAATCTAAAAGTAGTTTCAAGTTCTTTCTTATTAACAGTTTTTTTTTTTAATTTCTCACTTTTTAAAATATATTCTCTTTTCTGTTGTAAACGAAAAATCATGTAAACGCAGTAATTTTTATGGTAAATGATTTCATAGAATGTAATTAACGTCTATGTAATATAATTTTATAAAATTGTTCTTTCTTCTCTTCTGGACCACGGAACGAATAAGCTCTATAAATTGTATTATTATAAAATAATAAAAATAAATTAGTTATAAGTGATTATAAACAATAAGTTGTCATATTAATTTGGTACGCCCAACACATATACATAAACAGTAAAATAAAATTGAGCAATCAAGCTTTGTACTTAAGTAGTCGTTAAGGTCAAATTATTAATGCAATTAATAATAATTATACATTATATTACATATTTCAATTCTCATTGTGTATAATATACATGCTTTTCTTATTAGGAAGAAGAAGAAGACCTTGACTGATTCACTCTACAATTCGCACCATAAAAATTAGAATCCGCCATATTGCATTTTACGTTGCACATGCATATACAAAAATTTGGATTAAAGCCAAAATCTTTATTTTAATTTAAAATCCGAAATATCGCACTATCTTTCTATTTCATATCTATGAGAAAAGTTTTGGCACTCATTTTCTCTATTCGATAATAGAGGTCGTACAATAAATCTTACTTCCTCAGTAAGGAAGTCTGAAGTGATCACATATCTCTTCCCCAGTTCCAATAAAACATAACTAATGAGTAATGACTAATATTTTATAACTTATGTTTTAGAATCTTTGGTGAAAATTTACAATAAAAATTATTATTTCTTTGAGTAAAAAGTTTTAAAAGTCTAGAAAATAATAATTATGTGGATAGTTTTTACTTTTTAGTTCTTATATTATAAATTTTCCTTTATTGATATCCAAAAGAAAATAATGGTTAGGTAATACTTTCATCATATATCCTTACAAATATCCCTGCAAAACTACTTTCTCATTTGCCAAAGACATTAGGTGTGTGTGTCCGTATTATACTTTCCCTATCCCACCAAAAAGCTGATAAACTGATTGTTTATTCTTAGCAAATGAGCTTATAACGGCTCTTTCATTAATACGCAAGTTGCGCAAATGACGCAAACAACATGTTCATTTATTTTTTCCAGTGCAAGTTGCAAAAGCATTAAGTTCAAAAATGATTTTCCAGTGCAAGTTGCAAAAGCATTAAGTTCATAAATTAAAACTTGCAGAGCAAATGATTGCAAATAAGCAAATACTTTTCAGAAGTTGCTTTGTGATTTTAAAAAGGAAAAACAGAAAGTGTTACCAACACATAGAATTGTTTTTTTTTTTGACATTTCGATATTTCTTTGTTCAGTTTTTAAAGTTTTATATTGTTATTTGTTTGGTTTGTGTTTTTGTTTTTATTTTATTATTTACATATAATTTTTATTAAAAATGGAGAATTTAAGGTATGTATAAACTTTTTAATTAGCTATATTATTAAATAATAATAAAAAATATTAATAAAATCCCTATAAATTTCATTTCATAAAATGAAGTGATGATCAATACGAGATGTTATTAAACTTCGAAGATGGAATGGAGTAAGTTTATTTATACAATTTATTTGTTTTTAATTATCCAAAAAAAAATGTTTAAGTGAAGTATATGTTAGAATGGAATTTTTTGTAGTTGTTGTTCATTAAATTGAATATTACAAATTATGTCTCTTTTGATTTCAGCATTTCTCATTTCTTGGCTTACAGATTCATGTTCATTATATTCTTCATTTTCATATTCATTCTAAATTTGAACCGGTGGAAATTTCAGACAGTCGATTTTTCTAATTTGTTTCTTAGAAGAAATCAATCTGTAGATTTTTTTAATAATAAATCATAATTTAAAGAAACACATTCATATAGTAGGTAGTCAACTTATTATTTTCAAATGAATAGTACTGGCAACTCTATTTTCCTGTATTATGTTCATTTTTTCTTTTAAAAACCTATATGCGCAACCTGACGACAAGAAAATCATGTGACTGAGTCAGATTGCAGTCAGACAACGATTTCCAATTTCCAGAGCAAATACGTCATTTGCGCATGCAACTGACGTATTTATGAAAAAGGCCAACATTTTGGATTATTTGCATACTGGGGAAGTGAGGTTTTTTGTAGCGACCTCTATTGTCGACTCAAGAAAATCTGTGCGAAAAAACACTTTTACCGTGTGAGGAAGTGAGAAATTTTATTACTCCTTTATTTCTATGCTCTCCATACAACATAAGTGATTTAAATTTTAAACGTGAAGCCACCAACAGCCTCTCTTAATAGAGTCCTTGACAACGACAACTAAAAACAATTTTTTTAGGGATATTTGCTGTGAAATATCGCAGAAGTGTTACCTCAGAATAATTATTTCGCAACATCAGCAGAAGGAAAAATTTATAAAAATTACAACTGATAATATAATATTGCCTTAGATTCTTATCATATACATATATGAATGTATATTACCAATAGAAATAAAATGGTCCATCTTGATGAAAGACACAATACACACAATACACATGCCTGCATATATACACATTCATGTGAATGCGCATGGTGACTGACAGTGAATTTTGGTACTTCTTTTTTACAATTTGTGGAGTCACTTTATCCAATAATTCTACAAAAATAACTGTATTCATTCTCAAAAAATTAGCTAAATGAGTTATTGAAGTAGTTTCTAACTCTTTTAATAATTTTAAATGTCAAAAATAACTTCGTTTTTTAAACCATTTTTTCATCAAAACTGTTTTATTTCTTTTTTTCTTTCATTTTTTTTTTTTTTTTTGGTTGCCATTCTATTTCATTATTTCTGTCATTTCCCTGATTTCTCCTTTTTTGTACAGCGTTGAACCAAAGATCGTAATAACTAAAGGAAGATATTGCACTTCAGTGTATTTCACTGTCATGAGTAAAATGTTTAGGTGAATTTACGCTAAATCCATTTTAAAAAGCTTTGACTTTTGCTACTCAAAATAAAATACTTGCGAGAGAGAAAGGTAAACTTTTCTCACTATTTATACTGAATGCAGTGCTGTTAGATCGTGAGATTTTTCCCTGTTTTTGGGAATTTCGGTTACCGACAATTTAAAAAAGGGGAAAGGGAAACATTTTGAATTCTTGAACAAAATCGTGGGAAAAAGCACGAGGGGAAAATTTTTAAAAATTATATGAAATACCTTCTTGAACATATTTTATACCACATAGGAAAAACGAACGTGAAAAAATCCACGATATAGATTAGATTAGATTATAAGGGGCTATTATTGCACTTCGACCAATAGAGATCTTTTGTACCGCCCGTGCTTCTTATAGATCTAGGCTTTTGATAAATCCTAGGATTCTATTAGAAGGTGCGCACCAGATTTCCTCAGGTTTGAGAAAAGGCTGATGCATGTAGCACATTCTTTTGGAGGCCAATGCTTCGCATTCACACAGAATGTGTTTTGAGGTTTCCTTGTCCTCCTTGCAGAATCTGCATTTGTCATCCTCTTGTAGACCTATCCTGCTTAGATGGTAATTTAGTGGACAGTGTCCAGTAAGGAGACCTGTGATGGTCCTTAGCTCCTTTCTATTGAGGTTGAGTAGTTTCCTGGAAATATTAGCTGAAGGCGAAATGAATTCCTTTGCTTGTATATTTCCAGGAGTTTCTTTCCATCGGGAGATGCATTTTGCCATTTCCCATTTTTTTATATTGTTTTTTGTGTGACTCCTAGGCAGACCGCAGAAGGGTTCTGGTCCAAGGAAATTAGAGTCGGCACCTTTTTTCGCTAGGGAGTCCGCCAACTCATTTCCTTTGAAGCCTTCGTGTCCTGGGATCCACATTAGGTATACTTTATTTGTCCTAGCTAGTGTTTTAACAGTTTTTAGGCATTCTAAAACCAGTCCAGACACAATTTTGTGTAAGTTTATGGCTTTAAGAGCTGCCTGGCTGTCTGAAATTATGTAGACTGTGGCTTTATTGAAGCCCTTCTTTAGGCACTCAGTAGCACACATGTCAATAGCAAAAATTTCAGCTTGAAAAACTGATGGATATTTTCCTAGGGATTTGTATAGGCTTCTTTTTGGACCTACTACCCCTGCTCCAACCCCCAGTTCAGTTTTTGAACCATCTGTGTACCACACAGAGGCACCTCTATCGAAGGTTATTTTGTTATTGCGCCAAGATTGTCGATCTGGAAACAGCACTTTGAACGGCTTTTCAAAGTTATAAACTGTTTCTATTTCGTCAGTCACTTGACTGATTTGATGATTCTTAAATTCTTCAAGAATTTTAAGATTATGGGTGAGATTACCCGCTTTCAGTCCTCTATTTCTTTGAAATTTTAAAGCCCAATTTAGTGCCTCCTTCTCAATTTGTATATTAAGAGGTGGCAAGTTGAGCATGGCTTCCAATGCTGCCGTTGAGGTGGTTTTAAGAGCTCCTGTAATACTAAGACAGGCTAGTCTTTGTATTTTGTTGAGTCTATTCTGTACTGTTTTTTGCTTTGTCTTTGGCCACCATATGCCTGATGCATATGTTACCATGGGTCTTATGATGGCTGTATAAGACCAATATACCATTTTTGGTCTTAGTCCCCAGGTTTTGCCAAAGAGTCTGTTACAATTCCATAAAGCTAAGGTGGCTTTTTGTATGGAACTATTAATATGTTTGTTCCAAGTAAGTTTGCTATCCAGGATTACTCCTAGATATTTGGTTTCACTTGAAAAATGAATTTGTGTTCCTTTAAGAGAAGGATTCTTCAAGTTGAGTTTCCTTCTTCTTGTGAAAGGAACTATAACTGTTTTTTGAGGATTAATGGATAATCCTTCCTTACAGCACCAGTTGTTAATATGAATTAATGCTTGTTGTAGTTGCATGGAGATTGTTTCATCGTCCATGCCTCTAGCCATCACCACCAGGTCATCTGCATATCCCTGTGCTTCAAATCCTAGAGAGTTGAGCTCGTATAGTAGATCGTCAATGACTATAGACCATAGCAAAGGTGATAGTACCCCTCCTTGAGGGCATCCTTTGATGGCTTTAACAGTCACTGATATATCTCCCAACGTAGCCTCAATTTCTCTTTGATTTAGTGTAGCTTTTATCCATTTTGTTGTTAAAGGTTCGCAAACTTTATTTTTTGTTGCTCTTTCAATTGATGTGAACGAGGTATTATCAAATGCTCCCTCGATATCTATGAATGCACTTAGCGCAATCTGTTTTGTATCCATAGTCTTGTTCAGCTTATGAATTAAACTATGGAGAGCAGTAAGTGTTGATTTTCCTGCTTGATAAGCATGTTGATTGGCATTCAGAGGCTTTTTAATTAATACGCTATCTCTAATATGCTGATCAACTATTTTCTCCATTGTTTTGAGGAGAAAAGAGCTTAGACTAATTGGTCTGTAAGACTTTGGTTGGGCATCTGGTCTTCTGCCCGCCTTAGGTATAAAAATGACTTTCGTCTTCCTCCATGGTTTGGGAATGTGTCCCAATCTGAAGCTTGCTTTGAATAGTTTTTCCAGGTTTGAGATGATCTGCTTAGCCCCTTTTTGCAGGAGCACTGGGTATATACCATCACCTCCTAGTGCTTTGTATGGTTTAAAATAATTTAGAGCCCATAATATTTTTTCCTTCGTAAATATTTTGCTAGCAAGACTATATTCTCTGCCCGAGACTATGGTGTGAGTCTCTTGCAAAGTAAGATCGCTTTCTAGTTTTGTTGAACCAGGAAAGTGTGTTCTTAGTAATAGTTCTAAGGTTTCCTCCTGATCCAGAGTGTATTCCCCATTAGGTTTTTCTAATAAGCCTATTCCATTGGAGTGTACTTTTGAAAGAATCCTGTGAAGTCTTGCTGTTTGAGGTAGTTCTGTTACACTCTCACAGAAGCTTCTCCAGGTGTTTCTTTTTGATTTCCTCAGTGTTTTATTGTATTCTGTTAAGGCCTTTTTGTACTCAGCCCAATCACCGGTACGTTTTGCCTTATTAAATAACCTTCTTGTCGAAGATCTTAATTTACTTAGCTCCTGATTCCACCAAGGAACGTCTCTATTGATCCGTTTTGGTTTCATCGGGCAGCTTTCGTTAAAAGAGCTTACCAGAGATTGTTGTAATTTAGCTGCTGCTATATCCAGTTCATCTCTGGTGTCTATTGAGTTATCTTGATCTATACGACAGCTCAAGAGTTCTACATAGAGTGCCCAATTGGCACATCTGGGGTTTTGATTGTATTGGATGCGCGAGATATCGGCTTTTATGTCAAATCTTATATGCATATGATCTGACATAGAAGTTTCGCTCGATACATGCCAATCAATAATTTTTTCACTAACAATTGGTGTAGACAGGGTAAGGTCAATTACTTCCTGCCTATTAATATTTCTGAATGTGGGTTTATTGCCTATACTATTTACTATAATACTATTACTATTAATAAACTCTAAAAGGCACTCACCTCTCTTGTTAATGTCCGAGCTTCCCCATATTACGTGGTGCGCATTAGCATCGCAGCCCAGAACCAGTTGTTTGTTTGTCTCCTTGCAGTACTGTACCAGTTTTTGTGTTGAGCAGGGTGGAGGTTCAGCTATTGTGATGTCGAAGTAAGCTGAGGCTATTACAACCTTTTGCTTCCCCGACTGTGTTGGCACCTCCGCCAGTACTGCAACCAGATCTTGTGTTATAAATTCTGGAATTGGAGAAAAGTTAAGTGTGTTTTTCACTAACAAGGCTGTTCTAGGCCTGTTACATTTGTTATCATAGATAAGCTTACAATTCTGTTTGTAAAGTCCTTTTATCTGTCCTTTTAATGTCCATGGTTCTTGTATTAGCCCCACGTCCATGTTGTCTTTAATAAACCTTCGGCAAAGCACATCTGTGGCTGCTTTGCAGTGATGAAGGTTTATTTGTATAAATTTAATTTTTTTAAACATCTAAGTAGACTTTTGGTTGGTGCTAGGACCTTCGCCCTTTGTCCCTACCTTGGGTTTACCTAGATGTTTTGGGTGAGGCTTAGCTTTTTTCTTTTTTGCTATTGGAGCGCTCGACGTTGAAGCAATCGGTACAGAGAGTACTTTATTGTCCTCTCCTTCTACCGATTTCTTCTTTTCGCTTTCGCCCCTTCGTCTAAGCTTCACCTCACCAAATTTGAAGCTTACCTTGAAATGATTTTCTTTCAAGGAAGCTAAGGATCTGTGATCTATGGACAGAGTGAGTAATGCGGACGTTTTATCATTGGATCTTCTAATGATTCTCCAATCATCCACGTTATACTCATTCTGCCCTTTGATGAGTCCCATGATGTCCTCATTCTTATCCTTAGCACTGTTGGGGAAGTGTCCAACTAGTATTTGTGATCGAGGAATGTCCTTTTCCTCCACCACAACCAGCTCTGCTCCTTCCCATGGCTTCAAGTCATTAATTGATTCTTGGAGCCATTTTTTTGTGCTGTCGTTGGCACATCTGATTACCAGCCATCCTGGTTTAAAAGTTGCTCCAAGGAACTTAGGCTTTGTAGCACTGTCCTTGTGCACTATTATCCTTTTCAGAATCTGCTCTTGAATGGAGCTCATTTGCTCCGTAGTCAAGAGTGAGTCTGGAAAGGACTTAGCCAGAATGCCCACTTGTATGCTTTCAACGACTTGTTTGAAACTTGTCGTTGAAGGCATAGTTTGTGTTGTTGAAGGAGAGGAGATTGTCTTCTCCTTCTGAGGTTGCTTGGCTTTTTTAGCGCTGGAATCCTCAGAAGGCGAGTCGTTTGAACGTCCTCTCTTGAGATTTTCTCCTCTTTTTTGTGTTAAAGGTTGAAGAGCCTGCAACCGTGCTTCATCAATACCCAGTCCCTGTTGCAGGAGTTTCTTCAACCTTTTCCTTCCAGCTCCACTGAGTTTGATCCTCTTGTCGGAGTCTTTAAGTTTTAGCTTCTCTAAAGAAGTTTTAACTTCAGCCTCCAAACTTCGGCTCGACTCAGCTTCGCTGTCTAGTAATGATGACGCATTTGTGATTGTGTCATCACTACTGTCATGAGAATCACTTAAGCTTTCATAGCTTTCGTTTTCTCTCATGACATTGTCAACAAGAGGAACATTTCCCTCTGTTGAAGGTGTTGTGGTTGATGCTTTTGGAGGCGCATCTTCCTCTTTTTTTTTATTTTTGTTTTTTGTGTCGATAAATGGTCCCACGAGTAGTAGGGAAATAAACAGTCACCCAAGGCAGAGCCCTTGTACCTTGAGAAGGCTTTTGCTAAAACTGGAGGTCGCCTGGTATCCAGAGTTCGCATATTAGCGACTAGGCTCTCCCCTAGCCACGCATCCCTGGGCATATGCTGTTCCACCCTTGGATTGGATGCCCAGGCTACTGTTGGCCAGATCTTCAGCAGAGACATGACCGTACTGAAGATCTGTTACCAGTGGCACCACGAGGAGGTCGTAGCCGGACTTCCGACAATTCAATAGTTACGGCATGCTCCATCGGTCTTGTACGATTTCGCATGTTTATCCCCCTATTGAAAGGTCAGCAGCCACCATCCACGATCTAACAACACTGGTATATCTCTTTGAAAATAATTACAAAGAGAAAAAAAGCTTTGTTAAAAAGAAGCTTAATTTTGTTTGTATACATTCTTCTCAATTCCCATTTGAGTGCAATATCTTCCAGTAGTTATTACAATCTTTGATTGAACATTAAAATTTGCTACACATTTTATTGGTGTGTTCAAAATTGAGAGGACACTTCAAAAAAAAAAAATTATGGTAGGACTAGAACCTCGTAGCAACAGCAACAGCATTACAAATTCTGCTTTAACAAATTAAACCTCGGAGTAACTGCATTTTTTAAATTTTAACAAGTGCTGGTTATTTTTAAGTTTCGTTTGTTTTTATAATTCGATTTTATTAAAATGATTGTGAAATATAATTTTTTTTTCAAAAATTTTATTGATTTAACTATGGTCCATCTAGCATTCATCAATTTTATAGATTAGCAACGAGAACCAGAAAAAGATGTTACTGGATGAAAGAAATTTAGTTCCTTTTTAGGTTTATTTAAAAAAAAAAAAAAAAGTAGCAATGACCCTGAACAATTTCAAATCAAGCTTCTTTTTGCTCATAGCATTTTTGTATGCAAAAAAGGTTTTGTTATATAAAAATTGTTAATTTTGAATCTCGTTTATTATTTTCTCTTCGATTTTATTGTAAAATGTTTCACTTGAATTTTTTAAGTTTAAAGTTAAAACAATATTTAAGTTTATAGACAATGTTACCAAATTGTGGAATTTGGAATGAATTTGATTAAAAATATGCTGTTGCTGCGAAGTTTAAGCGCAATGTGCTGATTAGCGCGTTTGCTAACCACTTTCGCTGTTGCTGTCGCTGCGAGGTTGTATTTCTCGGGTATTTCGTACTCTGTACACATCTAAGGAATATGTGCATGGGTTGGTACGTACGTACAAAAAGCATCAACTACAATAGAGGTTTATTGGAGTCGTTAAATTCAAATTTTTGAATTTTCATGTCTGTATGTTTGCAAAAATAATATAAAAAGGGAAATAATTTTGCTTCGAATTAGCTCATGATATGATTGGCTGTATAAGATTTCGAGAGGAGAAATGTGAAAAGAAGAAGCATGTAAAGTAAATTGAAGAAATAAAGAATAATGAAAAACACGCCCATAATTCTAATATTCATTATAAATGTTTTATTTGTTTTTGTATACCATATGATATTTTCAAATTTTGTTTTGGAGCTGATTGTATACATTTTTGGATATTTATATTTTGTTTCGAAAAACAAAAATATAATAATACAATTATGTACAATTATTGTTGATGATATTAATTATCACGTTTTTTTGTGATATGTGAGAAATTAAAAAATATTTTTAATTTTCATATTTTTTAAAATATACTGCTTCTTATTCATTTTGATATTCCATTTAATAGTTCTTATTAAATAATTATAACTCATTCATTCGGATTATGATTTTTTTTCTTTTTTGTCAAATTTCAAGTTTATTAGTTATTTGGTAACAATAGAATCTTTTTTATTTCACTTTAAATTTAGATTGTACCCATATTGAAATATTAAAACCACATTTACATGGTGATGAGTACCTTAATCGTAAGGGATATTTTTCACTGAACGTCCAGATGATAGGAAATGCAAAGGAACATATTACAAACGTTGATGTTCAGTGGCCAGGATCTGTCCATGATTCGAGAATTTAGCGAAATTCTGCTATTTTTAATTTTCTTAATGAAAATCGGGTAGGAGCTATTTTGCTTGGCGATGAGGGTTATGGGTTAACACCATGGCTTATGACACCATATAAAAATCCAACAACGGATGCAGAGAAAAAGTACAACAAATTACAAACACGCGAAAGAGTTATTATTGAACGTATTTTTGGACAACTGAAGCGAAGATTTCCCATACTAAGTTCTAGAGTTAGGCTAGCTACTGAAAGAGTACCTAAAATGATTATAGCCTGCTGTGTTTTACATAATGTGGCAAAATATCTTCAAACGAAGATTTTCTTAGAAATGCTGATATGGAAATTATTGAAGAAGCGCCTTTTCCTGAATATTCACACGATAACAGTAGCATTTATAAACGTGGTAACACTTCTCGTTGTAATTTTAATATATTTAATTGCTCACTTTGAAATGAAATATTTTTTACAGGAGCTCGAGGAGTCTGTACCGAATGTGAGATGTCCGATTTGGCACGCACCTGTAATTGAATTGTAAAATATTTTTTAATTGTATTAAATAATGCTTACTTAGAAAAGTAAATGTGAATTGTTAATTTTTAACAATAAATTGTGAATAATTACCTGGTATTTTACTCACAACTGGATTATTTTTATAATCCATCAAATCCAGCAATGTTTTTTCAAATTGTTTCAGCTTAATTTTTTAATTTCCAGTTTTTGTCGTATCTGATTTTTGTTAGATACGACTTTTCATGTTTTCTATTTTTTTTTATTTGTTGTTCGCTCATATGTACACCATAATTTTCACTTATTTCTTTTGTAATTGCCAGCAGAGCGTCATTTTTCTTTTTCTTCATGGCTGGTGTTTGACTTTTATCTAGAAGACATGGATGTAATTTTAATAAATCCACAAAATCACGTTCTTCTAAATTAAATTTTTTTTTCTTTTTTTCCACTTCTTCTATTATTTCTTCATCAATTTCTTCATCGATTTCTTGAATTATTAAATTTTTACATTCCATATTTTTTAACTAAAAAAACGTAAAAATTACACAATTTAAATTTTTAAGACAACTAAATAGGACACTCTAATGTCAATGAGTGTTCACTCACAAAGAAATAACTATTTGTCATTTTATTCACATCAAACGGGAGTGTTCACTCAGCTGTCAAAAACTTTGAGTGAAGTGTTTCGTTGAACTTATCGAAACTAATTTTTTATTCACGCCAAACTGAGTGTTCCCTCAAAAAAGTTGAGTGAACACTCGCACTTAGTTTTTATTCACTCTACTCATTATGTAAAACAAGAAGTGTTTTATCGATTGTGTAACTGTAACCAGTGTTGTGAGTTGTGACCACATCAGGTTCAAATAGTAATATATCTAAGTAGTGAATAGTAGTAGATTTTTGACAAAAGTAGTAGAATGAAAAACGTTTATTATTGTAATAATTGTACATGTATGTACATACGAGTATATGTATTAATTTTTGTAATAAAAGTTGAAAATAACGATAACAAAAAAGTGTTTAAAACAAAATACAACTTTTTGCATAATAATCAATGTATTTGTAACTTAGAAAAATAAACAAAAACGAAAACAAAAAAAAAACTTAGCTCTTCAATATGTAATTTCCATTACTGAAAGTGTAGCGATTAATGTATTTTAAAAGCTCCGTGAACGGCTCAAAAACATCTTCATAATTTTGTATTAATTCGTTACTAAATAGAATGTTTTGAATAGTATCAGTTTTCAATTGGTTTCTTTTACAGCCTTTTATAATTTTTAAGTGAGAAAATTTTCTGCAGCAGCACTACTATGTGGGAAACAGCACAAATGAAGCATATATATTCCTTGAAGCTATATTCTCCTAAACCGTTTCGAAGATTTTTTATATTGATCCAGTATTGAATAATGTCATCATTCTTACAGGATTTTAATATGGATTCATTTCCTACTAAGTCTCTTCATTGTGAATTTAGAACTTGTATAGCCGCAATGTTATATGGAAACTGTGTTACAAATTTCAGTATTGATTGCATTGAGCCTTGAATTATATTAGAATCATCCAAAAACTGTAATAATTTTAATTTTGAATTACCACTATTTTCTATAAGAAATCGTTTTTTCAACTGACTGTACAGCTCTATATAATAATTATGCATCATTTTCCGCATTTCAGTAATGTCATTGTCTTTTACATTTTTTTTTCCAATATAAACTTTTCAAACTCTAATCCAAATTACATAGAAGAATAATCAAGATGATATTCAAAATTCGAAAGTGAAATAGTAGTAGATTTCAATGCCAGCGAAGTAGGTACTTATTTTTGTCAAATCAAAGTACATCTACTACTTTCGAAGTAGAAGTCACAACACTGACTGTATCCTTTTATTAATTTGAGACGTTCCATTTGTCATATTTTTTTCTTACTTAAAGAAGAAAAAGACAATCTGAGACCAAATATGGCTGAACTGAGAATTATCAGATACTTAAGATAAATGGAACACAGATATTATTATTCTTAGGGTAAAGACAAATTGTTCTTTATGGAAAATATGTACAACCATTTTTTTTACTTTTAATTTATAGGTGCATAATTTGATTAATAAATTTAAATATTATTATTGTTTTTCTCCTTAGATTAGATTAGATATGTAGGGGTTATTGTCGCACTTCGACATTTATAGATCTTTTGTACAGCCCGTGCTTCTTTTAGATTTAGGGTTTTAAAGAATCCTTAAATTCTATTAGAAGATGCGCACCATCTTTCCTCTGGTTTAAGAAATAGTTGATGCATATGACGCACTCTTTTAAAAGCCAATGCCTCACATTCGAATAGGATGTATTTCGAGGTTTCTTTGGCTTCTTTGCAAAATCTGCATTTGTCATCCTCTTTGAGCCCCATCTTACTCAAATGGTAGTTGAGCGAACAGTGCCCAGTGATAAGTCCCGTAATTGTCCTTGACTCATTCCTGTTGATGTTGACTAGTTTCCTAGAGATATTAGTCGAAGGTTTGATGAATTCCTTCCCCTGTAGGTTTCCAGGAGATTTTTCCCAGTATTTCTCTTCATTTCCCATTTTTTATATAATTTTTTGTGTGGCTTTTAGGCAGGTCACAGAAGGGTTCTAGTCCAATCAGTTTAGAGTTGGCGCTTTTTTAGCAAGGGAATCCGCCAGCTTGTTGCCCTTGATTTCTTCGTGTCCCGGAACTCACCTAAGGTAAACTTTGTTGTTTTTCTCCTTATAACTAACTGTAAATGTATTATATATTGAGGTAACTACATGTATTTAAAAAATTCATAATTTTATTTTTTTCAATTTAATTTATTTTTTAAAATTACTTCTTTTTTTAAATTATTTTATTTAATTTTAAAGTGTTAGTACTTTAATATTAGTATTATTATTAGCAACAATTGTCATATTCTTAAAATTAAAACCTTTTTGCATCGATGTAATAAATAAATTATCATATATATAATATGTACTTATGTATGTATTTAATTATTTTAAACGTACAACAGTTTTTAAATTTCAAAATTTTCCGCAGCTACGGTTTTTGTACCTGGCATTTTGTATTTTAGGTTGTGCAGGCTGCAGCCCTTTTCAACATACATAAGATTTCCTTGCAAGCTCAATTTTATAAAGCCTTTGACAAATCAATTTTGAAGCAACTTTGGATTTTTGAAAGCGTCCTACCTCTACACACTTTTTCGTACTCATTCTACTCTTAAAAATTCTGCAATACTTTCTGGCAACTCTGTTGGTGTGAATGAGCATGAACACATTAGGTTGTTGTTACAACGACGCAAACCGGTTATAAAACCTGTTTTTACAACTGCTCAAACTACATCTGAAGGTGGCACGACCAGTTGTAACGAGAGTATGAGTGTATTATAACCGTGAAGCTGAAATTATTTTGGATGATTTCTTACTATACCAAGTTGGAAAAAATTATACCCTTATGTTACAACCAGCGCAACAATAACCGGTTTAACCACCAAGTGTGCAAAGGGTGAATGAAATGAAATAGGCGTAGCGTAAAGACTGAAGTAAAGAGAGAGTATGAATTGTTACTGATTAAAATACGTACATTACATTTGTTAGTATGTCATACTCATAAATTTCTCAAGGTGTTTTTTTAATCAAGCTTTGTAAATTGTAACTAATTATTTAGCTATCTTCACTTATTCTGATCGAGTTGTTCGTATGTGTAGTTCACAAAATAAATTCAATTAATTTTTTTAGTTTGGTCTTAAAGAAATATTCCAATCTGATTGAATGATAATTGTCTAGTATTGGATTTTTTTTATAAAAAAAAAGCTAATATTTTTAAAAAGTTTACTAAAAGTACAAATATTGAATACGAATATTATTTTCCGTGGTTATGGAGTTCGATGATCTAGGAAATATCAGTAAAAATGACTTTCTTCCTTTATTGCCTACAATAAAACAGGAATATCTTGACAACAGTGAATTTACATCATCGGGAAATCCTTGTGATAGTGTCGAGAAACAAGTAAGTAAAATTACAAATACATCCAATTAGATAACTATACATGTTTACAACTCTAACACTCACTTCTCTTCACATATAAAATTTGTGGACAATAATAGTTTAAAAAAAAGTTCTGGTTTACTGATAAATTATGTGAAATCTGTTTGTGGTAAGTCACAGAACAGAATCATTAGAAAAACCTACGAAGACTACATATGTACCTTCATTTGTAAACACTTATCTTTAAAGAAATAATTTGAGCAGAATACTGCTACGAACTATATTCTTCATACGTTATTTGTTATTTTTATTATTTATTAAAAATGAAAATTCTTGATTTAACAGTTCTATGCATCAGAAATCTATCCAACAATATTGTACCTTATGTGGAGTAATTGCACGCAGCGTGCAATTTTTGTTGTTTTGTAATGTTGGATTTTTTCAGTGAAATTTGTTCAAGTATGTAATTTTATTTTTTAACATGTTTTTTGGACACTTAAAGTGAGAATATTTCCAAGAAGAAGATAAGTTGATTTTGCTCACACATTCCGCTTAAGATGACTACAGATTTCGACTCTGCCTTCAAAAAGTCAAAATCTCATTAAACTGTCAGATTTGAAAAATTTGTCTGCCGACTTTTCTACACACATTGGATGAAAAATCGTAAATTGGCATAATATTTTAAAACTATTTTTGAACTTTTTATTCGCTTCTAATTTCCATTATGGGCAATTATTCACATTGTTGTGTACCTTGGTCCGAATTTCTAGGTGTAGAGCGCATCTAAACTAAATTCATTCTAGAAAACGACTGTGAAATTAAAGGTGTTCTCCTGAACTCTTTTTTTCATTATAGGTTTATAGAATGATTATTTTTTTAAAATATTTCATGTCTCCTCTTGTTCCTTTGTGAAATTTTAGATCTTTTCAAGTACGTCAAGAGTGCTAAATTAGTATGCTTTAAACCAATTCTGCTGCTAGAAATTACTTTATTTCTGGAAAATAATATTTTATCATTATGTCCAGATGCCCATAATTATGCCGTAACCACAATTAAGGTGATTTCCGCTGTCAAAATTTATATCCAACGGGCAACGGGTAATTTAATCTATCTGAACACATCTATGGCGATTTGTGGAAAGCGATTTCTAAAAAAAACTAAACTAAATCTTAACAAAATAAATTAAATTTACAAAAATACATACATACGTAAAATTGAAAAAACTGACATTTATCAAGATTCGCTTGTTTCTTTAATTGTGTTCAATATGGAAAACGCCATCGCACCGGCTTAATGACTGCTGTTATTTGGAGACAATATTACAATTATTATAACAAATTTCAAAATGATGGAAATACTTCAGAAATTGGAAAAACCAAAATAAAATTTTTCATCTTAGAGCGTGTGCTAAACTGAACAGGATTATATGTCTCGATGAGAAATGAGAAAATTATATGGCAGGGGGGATCCGTTCTCAATGTTAAATTTTTTGCAACACATTCCTGATTCCAGGACTTACGCAACGTAGAGAGAATCTTGATTAATTAATTGTTAATTGTTCCAGAAGTTATTGCAACTTTCGCTTTTAGAGTTTCGCTTTGATACCTTTTGGCTTAAAGTTTTGAGGTGAAAAAGTAGATTAATTTCAAAAAACGTGTATCGTATTTTATTTTCAATTTCGATCCAAATTGCATCTCTGGTTTCCAACTATTCGTTTACTTGCTTTATTTTAGGCTATTGTAAGTTATTTTCTCCATAAATTTCTTCATACCACATAAAAGTGGTGAATAGATTTATCGCTTTTGTGTACCAGGGCCCTATTACACCAACCACTTATCACTTATTACTTATCAAATTTTCAAAAATTTCAATAAGTTTGTGTAGCACCAAAACAAAAATTGATAAGCAAATTGAAAAGTCTTCAGTACAACTTTGAAAGGTGATAAGTGGGAAATTTTTCAGATTACTGTTGCACCAAACATAATTTGAGTAAGTGATAAGTATTCTTTTGCAAAGTGATAAGTTTAGCAATTTTAAGCATTTTTTTACTGTCTTGTTGAACCAACGGTATTTTCACATTGCTTATCAATAATTAAATTGATAAATTAAGCACAATATTGATAAGAAAAAATTCACTTTGCAAATACATATGGAGTGTTATCGGTAGCGTGTTTAATTTTTTTTTTTAACTTTAAGTGTATATTTTTAAACACTTGTATTGAAAAAACAAATATTTCGTTTTGAAAGGTTATACGAAGAATCTGAAGAGTTTAAAAAGCGTGAAGTTAAAATAAGAATAAATTACTCATTGGAGTTGGAAACAGGAGAAGCAAGCGCTAAAATTAGTCCAATGGATCACACTAAATAATTGTATTGTAATAATAGGATAAGATAGGTTACTATAATTCAAACCAAATCTACACTAGTAATTTTAATTCGAACGAAAGAATTAAGAATGTTATCAACTATTCGAACGGCATTGTCAATGCGGTAACGTATTCGTTCGAACATTTTCATATTTAATCGGAATCTACAATAAAGATATATATACAGAGCTTTCTGCATAAGGTGTCCAACTCATAACAAATAAAAATTATATAGCGAAGGAAAGAGTAAATCTCAACCGTGTGGTTTGTAGAAGCCACTGACATTTCGGAGTTTTTCTTTTATACAATAAATAAACCTGTAACTCTACACAGTCCACTTTAGAGTCACATCATGGCTAACACAAGTCACAAATACAGAAAACTTTCTAGCTTTTCCAACAAGTATCTATTTGTCCTTCTACCCCTGTTCTTTTAGAAGTTATATGACTTCAAATTCAAAATTTTTCCAATTATTATCTAAACTTTTTAGAAAACAATATTTTTCCAAAAATTCGCCGTTTACATCGAGTTTCTATCTTCTCTAGTTTAAATGTTTTCAATAACTCAATTATCAGTCCTTGATTTATTTTTAAAGCAATAATTCTAAAACTAATTTTGAGAATTTTTTTTTAGATAAATGCGTTTTTTTTTCTTCTTTTGTGTAAAAAAGGTAGTTAAGAATGACAAAATTTTGAGTTTGGCGAATCGTCAAAGGATGCTTTACATTTCTTTTAAAGAAACTAACAGGGTGAATAGTTTAGGAGATCCAGGGTGATGCGATTAAACTGCCTGAAATCTTTCTCCGCGCAGTACCTCCGAACTCTTTGAGTTTTTTTCGCCCCCTCTCTTTCAGTTATGCGAAAGACCGTATAATCACTACAAAGAAAACTGTAGTAACAGAAATTTAAAGTTTTGTTTTATAATCTTATGATTTCAAAACCGAAAAAAAAAACTTATAAGTATTGAAGCTTAAAAGTTATGGAATGCTAAATTATTGAACCAATTCCGCTAAAAATTATTTCTCCTAATAAGCGAAGCTGTTAGAGTTTCTATTTAGTTGAGGGGAGCTGTATATTCTCTCTATAATTTTGTATTTAATTTTCAAGATTACTACAGCTATGTATATTTCGATAAATACAACAATTTTACTATTTTAGTTTCGCGGCATTACCATTGCTTTGATAAAAAAAGTTTCTATATTGTATTCACTTATACTTTATTCCTATTTTGTTTTCTTGCAGATGGGTGAAGCAATAACTGTGGGTGAAAATACTTCAACAAAGTGCGTATGGTGCTCACAAGTTCTTACATCAAATGAAAATCCAAAATTACTAGAATGCCTTCATGTTGCTTGTGCACAATGTGTAACAACAAAATTCGCAGAACTAGATAAAACAACACCACTGCTTATACATTGTCCCGTTTGCAAAATGGCTAGCCAAAATGAATTTATTATAGATAATCAGTTTCTTATTGAACAAAATAATTTTACTGAAGATGTTCAGGGATCATTAGATTTTGATAATAAATCAAAATCCGTATCTATTAAATGCAGTAATTGCAGTGATGATGCAAATGCAACTTCATGGTGTACCGATTGTTCTGAATATATATGCGATAACTGTGTACGAGCACATCAACGTTTAAAAATTACAAAAGATCATACTATAAAACCTAAAGAAGAAGCAATAACAGATACACAAGGTGGTTCAAATTCTCATAAAAGTTTAATGTGTTCAACACATTTGCAAGAAAAACTTTCACTATTTTGTGAAACATGCGATAAGCTAACATGTAGAGATTGTCAACTAACTGATCATCGTGATCATAAATATAAATTTGCGCATGAAATTGCTACAGAAACAAAGAATTCATTAAGTTCACTTCTAAGTGAGATAAATTATAAAAGATTTCTGTTAACGAGTGCAAGAAAGGTTAGTATTATCCAAATTAAAATTTTGGCCCTTATTGTGATTGTCGTAACTTCGTCAACAAAAAGTCAATGACGTTGCCGATAAAGATTTGATTTTGCTGTATTGTGTAACACCATCGATAACATATTGTGTGTGTACTGCCATACACATATCGATTGAATCGATCCATATCGACACTCATAATAGCTGTGTTCCTTTTAAAAAGTGCATGTGACCTGACGTAGTTTGGCGTAGTTTCAACTACTCTCACTTATAGTATGGTGAGTTTATGTCGTTGCATTTACAAACTAGGCCTAAAGGAACACACTTGCACTTGCCTAAAAGGAACACAGCTAATGTAGTAGCAAATTCGAGAATCGATTCCCGGTCGATGATGCTACGACGATCTTGATAAGGCTCTTCGATTTCATTTTAAGGTATAATTTGTGTTATTTTTATTTATTTCGTCTTTTCTACAAAGAAATGTTTTGCTAGAGCATAGTTTACATTCGCAGTTATACATACTATACACTGTTATACAATTATTTATTTTTTTATTACTATTATTTTCAATCCAATTATTCTTGACATCATATTTGTTGGCATCGACAGATTTTTTTAAAGAAAAAACTGACATATCATTTATGTATACATACAGGGTGTTTAAAATCTAATGGACTTAAATGAGCAGGATGGTAGGTCTTGTCAAGACAAACAAAAAATCGTATTAGAGGGGGGGGGGGGGGGGGGGGGGGGTATAGTCAATCTGAAGAGATGTTGCTTATGTCAATTGAAAGGGCAAAGGGTTCCATTTTGTTACATATGCGTACCATTGATATACAATAAGCCAAAACGAAAATACAGGGTGTTTGACAAAAAAAAGTCTCAAAAATCCTTAACCCCCCGTACCCCGGAAACCCTTGAGATTGACAACCCCCCCCCCCCCCCCCATACGATTTTTTGTTTGTCTCGACAAGACCTACCACCCTGCTCATTTAAGTCCATCATATCTGAAACACCCTATATATCCAAGTGTAGATACTTCGAAGGACACTTATGCTTTTATTAAATTGAAAATTTAGTTTTACAAACTACTTTTTTTGTTTTTTAAAACAAACTTTTTTTGAAAGCTTCTCAATCGTATGTGCAGTCGTGATATTTATTAATTCAAAAAAAAAAAATTTTTTTTTTCTGTATATTTCTTGGTATAGGGATTAGGAAATTTGTTTTTTTATGTGAATTTGGTTGATGCTAAAATACTAATAACTTGAAAAATTAGTAACTAATTATTAGTTTAATATTCGAAAGGTATTCTCTTTTAATTGTTTTATTAGGTTATTGATGACAGACAAAATTTGATTACCGAAAAAAAGAAAGAATTGATAAAAGAAATTACAGCCATGGTTGTTAAAATTACAAACACAGTAAATTTGAGAGGTAAACAATTAGCAATGCGTTTAAATGAGGTGTGTGATACTAAATTAAAAGTTTTGAATGAAAAAAAGGAAGCATTACAGTTATTATCAGAAAATACAGATCATTGTATTGAATTTGTTCAAGCAGCATTAGATAAAGGTAGTGATTGTGCTATACTTTATAGTAAAAGATCATTGGCAAGGCATTTACAAAAGCTTAAATGTCAGCGTGCTGATATTCCAAATCCAGAAATACCTGTACGAATACAAATACAATTGAGTCAAGTTCCAGAACTGCAAAAAGGTAATTAAAACATTAAACCGATATAAAAACGCTTTTTAAATAGAAACTTCGGATATCTGTTTATTAATTGTTTTTATCTATTCTCTTAAATATAAAACAGTAATTTCACAACTGGGAAATATTATTGTTGATGGTAAGTCATATCCTCCACCACCAAATCCGAATGGGCCACCAAGACAGCAACCAAGTCCAAATATGGCACCACCTTTACGTCCTGGCTTACCACCACCTGCAATGACACAAATATCACCTGGAGGGCCAAGTGGTTTTCAGAATGGTCCATCTATGTATAACAGTGCATCACCACAGCAGCAGTTTAGTAATATGCAAATGAATAGGCCTTTTGGACCTGAGACATCTGGTAAACATTTTTTTCTCATAATATTTTCTGCTCCATATGGATTTTACTAATATAACAGAATATTATAAATAATAAAAATTAACGTTTTTGATAAATAATACTCCTAAAAATTAACGTTTTTGATATTTAATTAAAGGTGTACGTTTTACAAACATGGGGCATGTTGGAATGCAAAGGCAAGGTCAAACACACGTAAGTTCTTCAACACATCCACAAAATATTGGTAAGTTATTAGAACAATAAAATTAATATTTTTTAATCTTTTACTTATTTATTATTATTTCTTTTTTTTTGTGTGTATTTTACGTGGTTTGGGAGATCTTTTAATAAGCAAAAAACAAAAACACATTTACTTTTTATAGATATAAGTTTACGAGGTTTGCTTAATAATCAAACAGGCCAACCATCACAAAATCATATGGGTTATGCCGGCGGTCCACCGGGATATCCTGGTAATACACCACCATCAAGTGCACCACCACCACCTCATCAAATGCGTCAGCATTATATGGGCGGACCTACTCAACAACATCAAAATTTTTCTCAGACTCAGTCTGGTCCACCACCTCAGTCACAAAATTTTATTAACAATGGACCAAGATTTCAAAATTTTCAACGTTTAAGTAGTCATCCACAAAGTTTATCTGGTCAAACACAACAACAGGCTATGAGATCAATGGTGCAAAATGTAAATTATCGATTTTCAACTTTCAAATAATACGTACGTTTTTATTGTATTCGAAATTTTTGTTTTCATTGATTAGTTAAAATTATGTAATTTCATCTTTGACACAATTTTCCAAGAAAATCTATGAATTCTACCTGGAGCCACCTTTTGAGAGTACATTTGGAATATGGACTCTTTCATTACAGAATTCTTAAGTGGAGTATCCATTGACACTTCCTGTCCTCAGCCCCCGTAGTATCCTCCAACCTCTTTTTCCTAAAAACTTGAAATTTTTTTGAGAATACATACGTAACAAAACTTCTAAACTTTTTTCTTGAATGTATAAAGTTTCGAAAGTGATGAAAACGTACTAATGACTGTAAAAGTTGGATTTTAATCATTCTTATTCTTCAGAATTTGGGGTTTTCCGGCCCTCAGGGATTTAGCCAGAATTCTACTCAGTCAACAAATCAACAAATAGGACTGAATATACATTCTGTTGCTAAGTGGCATATTCCACAATCAGCACAACAACCAAATGGTGAGTTTTAAATATGTAATTCATAAAAAAATCTAGTGTGAATGTTTTCCTGTTTGTTGATAATTCAGTCATTAATCGTTTCAATATTCAATATTCAATACTTCTACATAGCCCTACAACCAAGATATCACTGTTTTATCACTGTTTCTATCCAGTTGGATGTAGTTGGATATTTCACTAGTTGCATTAGTTTTACTTTCGGTTTTCCAACCTTCAGAGTTTGGTATGAAATATTTTTGTTATTGTCTTCAAATACTCCTATTTTTAGGAGCAAATATCCAAGAATACCACCAAACATTCATTCTTCATTCGTGCAGGTGATAGAAACGGCCTGACAGGAACTTTTCAACGAAATTTCGGTTATTTTCGCCTGTATTAATTAAGAGTGTTCCACGTTTTATTTGAAAATTTACACAAATACATCACAATGCTAATATACCTAAAAGTCAAACCGTCCCTAAGGAAAGAGCTTTGTTTATTGACATTTCGGATACCTTCCCTTAAGGATAGGAGGTGAATATTGCACAGAGACAATAACGAAGTAATCCTCGATGCCAAATTTAAAAAAAGAAATGCTCTGAAGATTGGAAAACTGAAAAGAAAAAAATTGTAGTTATCCAAATATTCCTAATGTGAATGCTTTAGTTGTACCAGAGCAATATTTCTGTGCTTTCAACTCATTTTAAGGTGTCAGTTTGAAACCAATACAAGCTTTAATTTTCACATACATAATTTTATTTTTTACTTTATTCAGAACAATCTTATTTCTACGTCTTATTCTGCAACACAATTACACAAAGTGAGAATAAATTTATTGCTATATATGCAACAATAAGAAAAAATACAAATTGTTGGATTCACTAATTACAAGCTTATTATTAAAATCAACAGCACCTTCTTCTTCATTTGTGGCACTAAAATCCTGCGTGGATTTTTGGGCTCCTTGGTTTTCTAACTTTTCTAACTTGGACCAGTTTGTTCCTTCCTCGTTTATCTCCTCGTGAATCTTCTTCAAAACAAACAAAAAATTTTCTGTATGTGTACATCTTTCTCGTTTTAACTAATTGAAATTTTCCATTTCATTTTCACTAATTGGAATTACAAAAAATAAAAAAATAGAAGTATTTTATCACGTGTTCCATGTACAAGCATTTAGGGTTTCTTGAACCTTTTAAAAGTATTGAATTAAATTTTTAGTAGTTGTTTAAAATAACTAATATTACCATTTATTGAAAATTAATTTATTATTGAAATTATTATTAAACATTTTATTATCGAAAAGTTATTATGAACATATTGGAGTACTTTAGAATGACGAAGTTGATGCGAAGCTAGCAATTACGTTGGTGGCATGTTGCTTCATAACAGTTTCTATATACCTCCTTTTTATAAAGTCGAATATTAATATTCTATGTACATGCTAGATTATGCTATGACCTAGGTCTGTGATTTTGTTTTCTTTTTTATTTTTGGCTAGGAAATGCATTACGCTATTATACAGTGTGTGTAATCAATCTCAAATGAATAATTAAGAGTAGAAATGAATTTATTGCATAAATCATATGCTACTTACAGAAAATGATTGCGAATGTATTTTAACAGACGTGGAGCATCAGAAAAAACGAATAGCTTTTCATTTTCATCATTAGAATGGTTGAACCATGTTTTCATTAATTAAATTATTTCTTTCGAAACAGATTAATTTGAAAAACTTATATCGAATACCACAGTATTACTTTGTAGCATATAGCATAGATAGTGTACTATAATTAGGTAATTAGGTAGCTCAGTAAGTGTTAGATTATATAATAAGTAGCAGAATAATGAAATGAATACTTCAAGGTCACAGAGATTATGACGATGAGATTTAATGAGCACAAATTATATAAATTACAGTGGATTAATGTTGATTTTAATTTTTAGTTCTGTTATGATGATTAAATTGAATTAAAACAGTGATTCTTTATTAATGCCTGAATACTGCAGTGTTGATTGCATAAATTTTGCACATGTACCACCAATGACACTATGATAAGTAAACTGCAAACTGCTCTTGTATAGAAACTGCAAACTGTATAGAAAACGAAAATACCGGAAAAAGACTCGTTTTCCGACCACGGGTATATACTCTTCAGTATGAATTTGAAAACAGAAATTCCTCAACCCTTCAGAAATCCAAGAAGAATCGACTGGAAGGTTTTTAGCCGAGTCTTCAGAAGCAAACTCAATCTGACCGAAAGTAAGGACAGATTGGAAACAGGATGAACTAGACACAAGAGTAGATTCCTTTGAAAGAGCCATGAGTGTGTCATTCAAGGTCTCGTGTCCGGTCAAACGCAGTAAAAAAAAACTCTATCACTCTGGTGAAGTAAAGAACTTACAGTCCTAAGAGAAAGAACCAGAAGACTCTTCAACACCAACTATAAAAATAACAACTGGCAACCTTATAAGGATTCCTTGAAAATATACAAGAAATCCCTTAAGAAAGCCAAGAAAAAAGGTTGGAGGGAATACTGCCAATCTAATGAAAATTTAGGGGATTCAGTCAAGCTATGCAAGATCCTGTCCAAAGAAAGAACTTGTCTTACTTTCATCAGAAAGGAGGATAGGTCGTGGAAGAATCCCTTGAAACCTTAATAAAAATTCATTTCCTCGGATGCGAGAGCATTCAAACAGAGATGAATTCGTCAGAAAACCAAAGTATGACATGGGCAAGTATAGAAAGGTTAATTACGAAGGAAAGGATTTCCTGGGCGATTAGCACTTTCGAGCCTTATAAATCACCAGGACCAAAGGAAACTGCAAGATACAGTGGTTCCGTGGTTACTGATGAAACACTTGCTATCCTTGAGGCCTGCAGATCATGTAGAGAAACTGCTACAGCAGGTTGAAACATAGGCATGGTAGCACAGTGCAGAGAAGAGTTAACTTTAATTTCGGAGAAGGCCACTCCTCTGCGTCCCATGTCATAGGAACATTGAGGAGAATGAGATAGCCGACCTTTTGGCGAAACAGGGGTCGGATTTGCATGAAGCTATGACAAAGGAGGTATATCTTCCTTTTGTGTGAAGAGAGTTCTCTTCCAGCTATAGCAAACACCCACTGGAAAGGTCTTCCGGGGTGTGCAATTTCAAGAAGGACCTGGACATCTGATGACAAACAGCGAACTGACAGCCTTATCAAGAGAAGCCGAACAGATATTTTCAGGGTCACGGCATGTATCACGAGGGCACTGGCCGATAGCGGATCATGCAAAGAAACTGGATATCAACTGCCGCAGTTGCAGGGAAGCCAATGAGAGAGAAACTCTCACCCACTATCTCTGTATCTATCCGGCACTTGTAAGAGCAGGGTTCCAGACAATAGGAAACTTCTTCTTCAGGGACCTTGATGAAATAGGAAAAATCACATTTAAAAACATTATACGATTCCTGAACGAAACAGGATGGCTATAATGAATCGGTCAAACGTTATTACGTAAGGTTACGCGAAGTGTGGTATCAAAACGGCACTCTCAGTGCTAATTGGGACTTCGAAAGATTTCGAAACCACCACGTCAACCAACCAACCACCAATGACACTATGATGAGAAAACTGCAAACTGCTCTAAGATTAAATTTTATTGTAACTAGTAAAAGTTAAATGAAAGCAGATAAATACAAATTGTGCGTTTAGATTTAAAAAAAAATTAGTTTATTAAAAAATATAAGCAGGAGATTTTCTAGATATAAGGTTGGATAGAAAGGCAACACAACTGTATTTCAGGTAAACGTCCAAAGTACAACCAAAAACGGATTTGCTATGTGCAAACGCATGACACACAATCAAAACGTTTTAGTCCTTATACGTAATGAATTAACCTCTTCCAAAATACGTAACCTCTTAATCCTCTTCATTTTACATTTATATCATTGCTTGAAAAATATATCAGAATTTACTTTTATTTTGTTTTCAATAAATACTTTGTTAGAATTCTTAGAGGTTATTTCTCTCCGTTTTCTTTAATAATATTTTTATTTTCGCTAGCACTGGAATATGGTCTGAACCTATGTCAGCAACAGGGTAAGTTTTCACAGGTTTTACTATATTTCTGAACCTTTTTTTATTATAACATAATCAGTTTGATTTCTAATTATAATTTATGCTGTTGAATGTTCATGTGTAAAAGCGTCTCTTTCAGAACTCAAACCATGTATTCGTTATAATGAAGCTTTAATATGTACACAAGTCGTTGAACATTTATCTTCTTTCATTTGTCAATTGTCATTTCTAGATCATAGTCATCTACTGCATATCGACACTAACAATTCTTCTTTTATCTCTTTTACATATTAATAAAACTAATCTTTTTTTTATGTTGGAACATACACTTGTGAGATGTTTATGTTTTTGGATATACAGCGATCTTAAACATCATGAGACGTTTAGATATTCTTGTGTCTCTCCGCTTATTATACCTTCACTCCTCGAAAAAATTATAACCACACCCTTACTTTGTTTTTGTTTTTTTTTTTTATAATTCACATTATAGTGGATATACCGCCGCAATCCTTGAATATAATTATTACACGAAGCTAATTATTAACTAAGCACAAAATTTTTCCAAGAAAGGACTCAGATCATAAAATATTTGTAAAGACTTATAAAACTGAGGGTTTTTACCATGATAAAATTATAGCCGCAGCAATAGCAATGCCACTTTTCAGTTCTTCTATTAGGTTGTATGTTATGTCACCACAAAATATTTGTGCTGTTTTGGACATACGCACAGCTACATTGTCGTGCTGAAAAATGAAATTTTCGACTCTACCGGATTCGGCTATATCTTCTTCTAGAAGATCCTCATTCGTATTAGCATTTTTTTGTGTTGGAAAAAAAAAACAGTTTGAGCTCTCCTACTGTATATTCTCCCAGCGTCTTTTCTTAAATCATGATAATAATAGTAAATACTGTCAGCATCATTAATTTTTTAATCATTCTGCCACTCATGTGTCCAAGACATGTGACTTTGCAAATTTCAATCTCTAAAATATGACGTTCTAGAAGTACTACTTTTGTTTTTATTTTCCTCTTTTAATGTTCGTGGCTACACTTGCTTGTAGCTTCAGTTTCCTGTGCTTTTATCATGGAATTCAATGCAACTCGTTGAAAAGACTGTGGACGCCCAGTAGATTTACCTTCACTTCGATTTTTTGTAGGCACCAATTTTTTCTTTTTTCTTCTTCATTCAATAGTTTTTCGCGATCCGAAATGTTAACGAAAAAGAATTGAAAATTCAATGATAAAATCTCCCCCAAATCTCATAATAATCGACGAATAATCGACACATAAGAAATTATTACTATTTTGTTGAACCTTAATTTTTCCTGTATAATAAAAGTTATTGTTATGTGTGTTCTACTCCCCGTTTACTGGCCACTACACCTAGATTGTCATTTTCACTTCACTTTCAGTGATTATTTTCTTCTGTTTTTTTTTCCTGATTTATGTACTATTCAAATTTTACGTAATAGTGTCATTTTCAAGGATTTTCAATAAAAATCAAATCAATCAATCAATTTGAATCAAATACTTTTAATATAGAGTACCGTCTGTACAAATTCAAACTTTACAGTGCTGTGGAAAATTATAAAACCCACCCGAAATTTTCAAAATTTATAATTTCAGCAAACTAAGAGAAGAAATAGTATTGGTTTATAAGTCATACCAAATGTAAATATTCACTGGCATTCTTCTTCTTCTTTTAGCGATATAGTCCTGTATAGACTGCCCTCCACAACAATTTGCCTCCATTTGTTTCTATCGATAGCTTTCTTCCAGTTTTTTATCTCCATTTTCCGTATATCATCTAGGACATCTCATCTAACTATCTCACTCTGAATCTTCCTTTGGGTCTTGTTCCACTGATTTGGCTCATATAGTACATATAACCTTCCTCATTCTATTTTCAGGCATTCTTTAAACATGGCCTATCTATCTCAATCTCTCCACTTTAAAAAGCTTCACCACATTCTCATCACCAGCTAATTTGCATATCTCTTCGTCTCTTCTTCTTTTATAAGTCCCATCGTGTACATTTTTGGTCCGTGTATTTTACTCTAAAAGATACACAATTTTTTTTCTTCGCTCTTGGTTATCCTCCAAGATTTTGTTCCACATAATAGGACTGATTTTATTATAGTTTTATGTTTAAACATTTTCAGCGATTTCGAGATAAATACATTCATATGTTCATGATAATACTTACTATATATATAGTATATAATACTTTCCTCCGTCCACTTTTGTGTCATATTTATTATAAAGGTCGATCCGGTTTCCTTCAGTCCATTTTTTGTCCAGAATCGACCTTGAATTTGTGTATTATGTTTTCTTTTCTTTTATTCAAAAATACAAATTCAATAAAAAATATTTTGTAAAATTAAAGTTTTCTTTAAATTTCCATTCATTTTTATAAAGAATTATTTTTAAAATTTTGAAGCAGGATCAGCAAATACAACTCAAGGTCCCTTGATGCAATTCACAAGCAACAAACAAAGTGAAAATTTTAAAATAAATTTAAAATCTCCAGTAACATTGAAATCAGGTACGGTAAATGGTCAAAATGGTATTGGAGTTGGATCTGGTGGTCTTGGAAATATATTGTCTAATGTAACATCTACAAATCCGAAAACTCCAAGTCCTATTTCAAACGATGTATGTAATCTTAAGAAATTTTTTGCCGAAATTTTATAAATATTTATTGAATATGTATTCTATATCCTTTAACTTAGGTTGCAAAAGACTTCACAGAACCAATTGACAAAGTTCGTGATGATTCTATAAATGATTTAATGGCAACAATTGCAAAATTGGATTCAAATGGTGTTCAAGTGCTACCTGAAGGTCGAAATAAAACGACTTCACCTCAAGTTCACAGTTCAACTGATATAAATACACAAGAAACAGAAAAACAAGATAAAGATGATCCAAATGAAGATTGGTGCGCAGTATGTTTAGATGGCGGTGAACTAATGTGCTGCGATAAATGTCCAAAAGTATTTCATCAAAATTGTCATATACCAGCAATCAGTTCGTTGCCAGATGAAAGTGAAACATGGCAATGTTTACTGTGTGTTAATTTAACAGATTTAATAAAAAATTTAAATTTTGAAAAAGTACCAGGTAAATTAAGCTCAAATGAATTAAAAATTATTCAAAGGATATGTTTGGAACTTTATTGCCAGTATGAACAAAGTTTATCATTTAGAGAGCCAGAACCGACAACAAATACGGCATATTATGAAATTATTTGCAAGTAAGTTTAATATTAAGTATATTCCATTCATGAAAATAAACTACTATTATTGGAAATGGTATTGAACTTAGCTTATTCCAACTATGAACTATTAAGTACTATTAAGTATTAACTACTCTTGTAATTTTTCAATAGTAGTTCACATGGGTATAGAGGGGAATAGGGCAGCGAACGCCCTAGCCAAGGAAGGAGCCACGTCAGGGTTCCATCTGTTCACTACCCCTTCAATAAGTAAATAGTAGACTCTACACGAAGATGATGAATCTCGCGAAAAGGAGAATAGCCCTATTGATTAAATTTTCATTTACATATGTATGTATAGCTGTCTATACGTTGTTTATTGTAGGATAACCATGTTTTTTTTTTTTGAGATTGCACAACCCATCAGTCCTTTTCAGCGAGCATTAGCTATGAGTTGAAAGAGGTCTCCTTTCACACTATTTAAATATGAAATGATCCCCTTGTATGGTGCCTTCACTCACATATTTAGTTACCTAATACTCACCCATATCCGCCCGGATTTCTTTCGATCTTAACATTGAGGACAACTATCGGGTAAGACCCTTTTCTACCTCCAACTTGGTTAGAGTCTAAAATAGCTTCCGTGCGAACATTATTGAATGTGCCTTCGATATCTAGGAAGGCTGCTGAAGTATACTGTTTGTAGTGTATTGTTTTGATTCTTTTTTCTCCATATTCTATTTGTGATAGGTGTCAAGAAGTATCTTCAGAGTCTTCAGAACTAAGGAAGCGAAGCTGATTAGTCATTCAGAATGTTGATTGATACTCAGAACTGAAATTCACTTTTAATTTTCAGAAATATTACACAGCTACACAACAAAATAAGAAAGTTAAAAATAAAAAAAAAACAGAATAAACAAAATTTTTCCAACAATAATGTATAGTTGAATAAATAGTAGAATAATATTTGCTTTCCAAAATATTTACTTGACATTATATTTTTTATATTTAAACGAATATTTATATCCTTAAAAAACGATTTTATTTCTAGCCCCATGTCATTGGATATTATTCGTGCACGCCTGGACCCAATGAATTCAAATCATTATAAAGATATATCAAATTTTGTATCTGATGTGCGATTAATTTTTAAGAATGTGTATCTTTTTTATCAGGTGAGTAAATTTTATTATTTAAATTAAAGTTAAAACATAGACAATACACATAGGTAGTGTCTATGGTTAAAAATTATTTATAAAAGTTTTTTTTGGAAATTATGTTAATGTTAAAGCATATTCAATATTTTGATTGAATTGACTTTCGTAATGGATTTTTATGGCAATTATGTTAGAAAAACGAAAAACAAATTTTCTTCATAATAGCCTTCTTCTTTAACGTCAAAAGTTGTTATTGGAGAAAAATTTAACAACCGTTTTTTTTTTTAATATTTTTTCAAATAGAAATTTCGATAAGAAGTATTAAAAGACTGTTATTGCTATTGCAAAAATAGCAATTAAATTCTTATTTACTGCAAATTTAACAAAAATATAAATTATTTTTATTTATTGAAAATGTTCACAGTGAGGTTTTGTTGTTGAATATTTCAAATAAAGAATGTAAAAATACATCAGGTTGAATATAAATTTTTAAATGCGCTTCATATACATGTAATTATTCGAAATTTGAATTTACTAAACACTGTACGTTGATTTCTTTTTCTTTAAAGGAATAACATTTGAAAATCAAGCCTAAATTATCATAACTCGAGATTTTCTTCAATTTTCCGAAATATTTTTTGTTGCACGTGAAAATTGGCATAATTTCCATTAAGCTTTGCATATTGTAATAAATTTAAATTGATTATGATCTGAAAAAAAAATCATTTAGCACAATTTTTAAATTTGTTACTTAATATTAAAGTAGAAAAAAAACGAGAATTATTTTATTAATAAAATTTTAAATAAGTGATGGAATGGTTCAAACTACAGAAAAGTTTTGACAATATTGTCTACAAAGATTTAGATTTAAACTCCGTTTCAAAATATAACCTCAACCTTACCATGTGTGTATATCTCATACAACGAGTGGAATTTTTACAAACCTTTGTTCTAGGATTCTGAAGGACTTGTAGTAAAAAAAATTTTGGGATTTAATTTTGAAAAATCCTACCGTATTGTAGAAAATAAAAGAGAAGGTAAAGAATGTCTTTGAAAACCGTTGCAAAATATAACCTCACTATCAATTTTTATTTTAAATTTTGGTATTGAAAACACAAATAACTTTTGTTTTTTTAGATTTCATTAATAACGAGTTGGTTTAACATTTTTAATTAAAATCTAACAAAGACGGTTATTTATACTTTTATACAATTTTCGGATATATTTTCTTGGAACTCCATTTCACTCCTTCTATATTACTTTTGTTAGATCTTAGATTACTTAGAATCTTAGATTTTCTTTTCTTTTTTTTAAATAAATATTTCCAAATGTTTCCTGTTATGTTTAAGTCCGGCATTTTTTTCAGAAAATGAGCGTTTAACTATACCTGCAGTATGGACCACTGCATTATTTTGTTGAAAAATGAAGTCGTTCTGCTCTAAATTCTCTGAGATTTTTATTTTTGGTTTCTCTAACAATTCTCAGTACTTTCTGGAACTTATTCTTGTACTCATAAATTTAATGTGCATTACTCTTATTGAAAAAATCACATAAATAGTGAAAGTAAATTTGAGTTTTTTTTTAAGTATAACTTACCATTATATCCTACAACACCCCATACCATAACATAACATTTTTTTATTTTTCTATAAGAAATGTTCACATTTGCTCATAATACTCTATAAATGTGGATTTGTGAACCAATCCAATCCTGATTTCTCTTTGATTTGATTCAAAGTTAGTGTTGAACAAGAAGAAGCATTCGAAATGACTTTTTTTTCGAAGTTTTTCAGCCATCAGATTTTCTTCTTCATTTCTAAAAAAAATTATTGATGGCCCTTGGACTTTGGCCTAGTATTTTTGTAATTTTTCGATTCAACTTGTTTTCGTCTTTTAGTTTTCTAATAATTTCAATCTTGGTTTTATTTAACAGCTTATCCCGCGCCATTTTTGTTTTAAAAATTTTGAAAACTTGTCACAAAATATGAAAATTAAAAAGAAAAGAATAAATTAAAAATTAAATCTCAAAAATTTTTTTACTACAACAGGTTCTTCAAAATCCTAGAACAAAGGTTTGTAAAAATTCCACTCGTTATATGAGATATACACACATGGTAAGGTTGAGGTTATATTTTGAAACGGATTGTATATTCGAAATTGGTGTATCACAGTAAGAAAAAAAAATATATATAAATAAATAACATTTTATTAGTTTACAGTGTAAAAAATGATTCGAATTAAATCCGAATTTTGGATTAAATTGGGAGTAACTTAAAAACGGGTAAAATTTGGAATTGGGATTAAAATAATACATGCAAACGTTGATACACGTATAGTATACATGTTTTTCTTCTTTCTTCTTCACTCTACAATTCGCACCATAAAAATTAGAATCAGCCATATTGCATTTTACGCTACATATACAAAAATTTATATATACATACAATTCTCGAATTATCGAGTTTATACGACATGAAATTGAAAGTAAATCAAAATCTGTATTCAAAGTAGATTACGTATAAACCTGTACAAAGTAATAAAAATTCGCATTAAAACTCAAACTGTAGCGCAAAAAAACATTCGAAAACTCTGACGTTTCTGTTGGAAAACCTTGTTGAAATGTTGAAAAAAACCTTTTAAATCGTATTGATCAGACAGATACCTCGGTAGTTAGTACAGTTAAGTTGGTAACCTCTTTTGTAAAGTGGATAATAAAACTCTTTCAAATCACTTATTTTAATTATCTAAGTAGTTGAAATTTAAAACAAAAATGTTTAAACGTGGAAAAATTTAGATACAAATTTTTAAAAAAGAACCATATAACTTTTATTAATTGAAAAAATGAATGACGATTGTGCTTAATGTACCATAATTTTTTTTATAAAATGTAGTTTATAGTTTATTTAGTTTACATTTAACATTTAAATGGTAGACAGACATGAGGTATTGATACTACGAAATTTCCATACCACGCAAATACATACCTTGTCTGTAGTAATGTTTTGCATAAACCACAGAAAACAGAAAAATTTAGTTGTTATTTTTATTCAAAAGTTAAATATTGACTTACATTTTACCGAACGCAGTCCTAATTTGTGACTAAATTCAACGGGCCTTACTAATAGACCTTTACTAAGTCGTTAATAACAACTTAGCCCTTTGCTAATGAAATTCAGGTACTAATAGACAATTTAGCCTTGACTTGTGCTTAATTTTGATATTAAAATTAAATTACAGTGTAATCAATACTAAACTCTGATTAAAGTATACCTAACCTACTTTTTATGACAATTTAGTGTTTATGTTATATATTTTGACAATAATGTACAGGTGAGATTTGAAATATAATATTGTTTTAATTTCGAAAATTTATTTGTAATTTTTCAAGATGATTTGTGATTTCAATTTTAAAATATTGAACATTGTTGAACACCGGCGAGGATCCGCACATGATAAATCGATGATAAATCGAAGTCAGTACAGGCAAAGTATAGGTATACTTTTCTATACTCTTTTACATTGCGTTTAAATAAATCTGTCTCTTGTGTGGGGTGATCGGATCTCAATTTCAATTTATAATTTATCAAAAACATTCACATATATGTAAAGTTATCAGAAACTATTGTGCCTCCATAAGCACAATACTGACTTCGTTTTATAAACCGAGTATAGTCGTTACTAAAATAAAATCAACGTTAACAAATTTCTATTAGTAAGGCCCAACATGTTGATTTGTGGTGAATTAAACATTTCCTTCAACAATGTTATGTATGTGCATTTGGTGGGTTAAAATGAAAATTTTTAGAATGGATGTATTAAACATCAAAATAAATATGTTTTTATTTAATAATTTTCCTATTATCATATTTTTGTATTAAATTCACATACAATAAACTGTTTTGGTTTAATTTTATTAGTACTTGTTATTTTATTTACCATTCAATAAAACTGGATCAAACCACTTATTAGGTTATGTTGACACCGAGTTGATTAGTGGTATTCAACATGTTGAAAAAAGTCACAGGTCACGAACCCTCTACGAATCATATCATACTACGATTTTATGTCTGTCAAGCATCAGTTAATCAGTATTTCCGTGGTATTGTTGAAACTACGGTATTGATACCATGGCATTAATATTACATGTCTGTATTTCATATAAAATACAAAAAATGAAGAAAAAGAATAAATTTTAATTCCAAGGTAAAAAAAAAAGTAGGTGACTGAAAGTACTATCAACTACTTTTGTCTTCATTTTTAAAAAATTACAAAAAAAATAATAAAAATAAGGAAAAAAAATTTATAACTTGTAAATTAATTCTATTTCTATACAGGAGGACTCCAAACCATATAATCATGCAAGATATTTAGAGAACTTCTTTGAAAATCAATTATATAAGTGGCTACCAAAATACAGTGTTTGTGAAGAAAATGATGAATGTAATCCTCCGAAGAGAATTCGTCAGGCTACTGAATAAACTTGGATAGACTTTTAATACATAAAATATAATAAATTATAGTGCAAAGTATATTTTCATTTTAAATATAAAAATTTTGATATATATGTATATATAATGTATGTATATGCTATATATATACATATACTATATAAACATATATTATACGTATAAACAATAATTAATTGCTTAGATAGTTTTAGTGATAAATCAAGAAATATCATACATATAACAAATAGGTAATTTAACCAGTCTCACATGCCTACTACAAAACTGTAGTTTAGTTTCAAAAGAAAAAAAAATACTGCCTAAATACTTGTTCGTAAATGGACAATTTTTAAATTCTTTTAATTAGTTGACTTTTCGTTTTTTTTTTTAAATAAAGGAATACTGAATAACAACAAATGTTGTAAATTCAGTTGATAATAAAATTTTAAATTAAGTTCTACGAGTGCTTTTGTTTAAAAAAAAAGGAATCATTTCTTTGTTGAATCCAAATGAATATTTACAGTTACAACATCGGGAATACTACGTATAATCACAGAGAAATTACAGATGTACAATATAGAAAAAAATTTTGTGCTTACAAAAAACAAGCAAAACGACATTTTTGAAACATATAATCACTTACAATACTTTAGCTCGATTCTGAACCATTTAAGAAAAAATCTCACATTTTCTATGCTTTTCATATATCACTTGAATATTTTTGTTTGCAGCAAAGTGAATATCAGTTCCCACATTTATCAGTTTCAGCGTCAGTAAATTCTATCTTCAAACATGTTTTTCTGCCTTAAAGATGATACTACAGTACCACACGTAATCGTCATCACTACTCGTGAATCGTGTACGCACATGTAAGAAACATAAGCTATTGCAATAGTAAAATTTATATGTATTAGTATTAGTTTAATGATCGATTGGATGACGGAAATTTCTTGCCAATAAAAGTTCTATCTACTTCCCTCCACTTGTGAATAAAATGTACTTCACCTCGCCTTCTTCCTACTAAAAAACCGGTTTACTGAAACTGAAACTGACACGTCTAGTTTACCAGCTGTTTTGGTGGTAAAGTATCATATGAAATTGAAGTTAGAGCTAATGACGTGATTTTTCAATTTGTATTTTATATTTTTTATTGATTAGTTTCGTAATGTATTTTTTCAGTGAAATTTGTTTCAGTATGTAATTTAATTGTTTAATATGTTGTGAGCCTATTTTGAAGAAGAAAATAGGAGCAGATATCAGTTCCTGAGTTCCAATAAAACACAGCTACTGCTATTAATAAAAGGTTTTGTGAAACAATAAAAAAAAAGAATACAAAAGTTTAACGTGGTCACGAGCTTTTATTATAAAAACAAAATAGTAAAAATACTGATAAGTCCATAAAACACGTAAGCTGTGTTGTTTTCATATACGAAGTTGGACTTCTGTATCCTTTTCTGTGGTATGACATGTTAGAATTTCAGCTGTGAAATTTCGTCTCCAGATACATAATTAAATTTCATTTCAGGACTTCTTTAGCACGTTTCAATAACTTTGAAATAGAGAAATACTCTACTAAAATTCTCAATTTCACGTCATTTTGACATCATTTCAATCGTTGTGTTTCTATAACTGTTGCACTGGAAATTTCCAAACGAGTTGAGTTTGCGTCGTGGAAAAGTGTTTCTGTATGCACATTTTAGTTGAGAATTTTCTCAATTGATTGAAAATCTATTCAATTGAAAACGTGCTATTGAGAAGAAGTCAACTGATAATTAAAAGTGTTAAAGCATAGAGTAACATTTTTTTTTAATTTAGAAAAATTTTATTTATAGTAATTTATTATGTTATTTTTTAAAATTATTAAAATTAAATTTTTAATTTTTCATTTTCACAAATTTTCTTCAACAAACACTACAGCTCGAAATAAATTTAAATAGTTTAATAAAATATTGTTTTCAGATATTAAAATAATTATTTATTGAAATGAATTTGAACAAATTCACAAGCCAAAAATCAAAAAATTTGAATTTGACATTTGTAATCTCAATTATTTGCAGTTTTTCCATTAACCAAATGAAACTCAACTCACCATTCACAATTATTAAACTGGAAACAGTAAAACTCAACTAGTTGAGTATGATGGTTGTGAATATTGTGACGTCACATAATTAAGAAATTTCTCAACAAATAATACAGAAACGAACTACTGGAGATTATAAGAGAAGGGAAACATAATAATAACAAAAGATTGACCATATTTCAGACTTCAGAGTACGTTCAGAGGGTACCTCGTATTTTTCGTTTTTAGTGGTAATGTATGAAACAGAATTGCACTGAATGTCACTGATAATTTCATCATCGATTAGTTTCATGGCTCTGCTTTGAATGTGATCTAATATGGTAAATGTCGGCATAAAACCCCAAGATATGTACAGCTAGCGACATAGAAAAGTGCGGTCTGATAATTTTTATACATTTTCAAAAACAAATGTCCTTTGCGTTTATTTTATGATTCATAATGTTGGGTTTTTTTGCATCTATAATAGGATCTGTCCCTCTGCACCCTATATAAAGTCCCGAAAGATTTATTCTTCATTATTTAGCTAGTGAAATTTGAAGAGTAATTTTTAATATAAAAAAAAGTGAAGTAAAATGAGTGGAAAAAAACAAATGTCAGTTGAGGAAAAAAGTGCGGTTCATACTTTGTATAAGGAAAATATTTCTATAAAAGAAATATCAGGATAGGTAGAGTACGCAGAATCTTCCGTAATGAAATTTTTGAAAAATTTTTAAAATTTAGGGAATTTGGAGAGGAAAAAAGGTACTGGTGCTAAAAGAAAAACCACAGAAAAAGAGGACCGGGAATTAAAATTGAACGTATTATAAACCCCTTTTTTCAGTGCTTCAAAATTGAAGAGGGAGTAAAAAACTACAAACTATACTAACTTAAGTGTTCGTACAGTTGAAAAAATTAAAATAAACATGGTTGCAGGTGTAAGAGGCCCGAAGAAAAACCACTCTGAAGTGAGAAAATGAAGGCTAATCGGCTTCAATAGGCTGAAAACCATTAGAAATGGACATTTGATGATTGACCGAGAGTGACTCTCTCCGACAAACACAACTTCAATTTATTTGGACAAGAAGTAAATCAGAGGGCTCGTCGAAAACAAAAAGAAAAATTGGGCCTCATTGCATATTGACAACTGTACAACATTGACCGTGTGTTATGGTTTGTGGGTGTATCACAGACTATGGAGTTTGCCCATTAAAAATAATAGATGGAATAATGAATTAAGAAAAATATGAGAAAATCATCTCAAATTATGTTTTTCCAACATTTGAGGACATGGCTCAATATATAGAGGATTCGATATTTCAGGATGATTCGGCTCCATGTTACAGAACAAAGTTCGTAGGTATTCCTTTGAACTAGAATTCTGAATTATTTTTAAAATTGTTATTTCTACTGCAGATAACAAATTAAAAAGAAAATTTCTGGTTATATTCATTGTCCTGGCCAGAAAATATTCCTGACATGAACATAATGCAGAATTTTTAGGGTTCCACTGACATGAGACTCAATGAAAATAACCCGAAAACAGTGGAAGAATTGAAAAATTCTATATTAAATATTTGATATACTGCTTGTCCTTATTAAATTATATCATTATTATAAAAATCAATTCCGCAGAGAGTCGATGTGGTCATTAAAGCAATAGGAGGAGCTATAAAATGTTAACTTTAATTAAAAACTTCAAAAAAAATGTAAATAATTATAAATAGAAAATTTAGGTTAAGCAAAATAGTTATACGGTTTATGACGATGTTCGAAAAAACAAATCCAGGCAATAAATTTCATTTAAAAATTTAAAAAACAATTAATTCTTCTTTATGTTCTTACAAATTATTACACATTTTTACACATTTATAGGGAAAGGGTTTAGAAAGTAAAAAAAACAAAATATTTGCAGGTAGACTATCCTTCTCTTTATTATAGGTTTTACCTCTTACTAGATCAGTCTTATCATAGAAATAAAATACCCAACATTAGGAGTCATAAAATAAACACAAAGGACATTTGTTTTTGAAAATGTATAAAAATTATCAGAGCGCACTTTTCTATGTCGCTAGCTGTATGTGTGGATTATGAGTATTCCAACAGAGTTTGTTGGGAATTGTGATACGATACCTAGAATATATAATGAGCAGGAGATATTAATAAGTTAACTACTTACTGTCACTAAGAGATTATTGATATTTTTTTTTGTGATACCTGATTGGGTATTGAACTCTCTTGTTACCTCACTGGAGAATTTAAATGATGCCTGCGTTCAATGAGAATGAACTAATAATTTTGGATCTTGATTACTAGTACCGATTATGTGTTATTTTTCATAATGTAATTGAATAGTTGTTCAAATTAACAATACCCTTAAAAAAGTACAAATTGCTACCAATTAAACAGTCAAGTGAAATATTTGAATAATTTTATTTAATATTCTTAAACTTAAAGAAAACAAAATTTTAATTTGAAGCTGTCTTCTAATAGAATATGTATTATTGTAAACTTTAATTCAAATATCATAATTTACTCTTCAGTAGAACCATGTTGAATATCTGAAAATTAAAAACAGTTGTAAGAATAATATTTTATGATCATAGTGGTAAATGATAATTACAGTGTGATATTTTTGAATCGGAGACGTCATTGCGAATATCTGGTACTAAAACACTGCGTCCATATGTGCTGTATCCAATTTTTAGGGCATCTTGTGTTAACGGATTATCATTTTCTTGTAATCTTGGAGGTTCCTGCCATTGTTTGAGTAATTGTGGCTGAATAACCTTCTTTCTACTTAAAACATCTGATAAACTAAAAGATGCTATTTCAACCGGTCTATGTTGCATGGTTTCAAATTTTTTATACATGAAAGGAGCATTTTGTAGAGATACATCTGATGGAATATCCTCAACTTCAACTTTAGACACTTTATTATTGGTTTGAGCTTGAAGTGATAATAAATGAGGTACGTCTTTATGGCTATGAATTGCAACGACTGGCATTTTTTGTATTTCAATACGAAATTGGGCTTTGGACTGTGGTACTTGTAAATTTTGTGTTAAGCGTGGAAAACGCATCGAATGATTCAATATTTGTAAAGGTATATTTTGTGGCGTAAAAGTGGGTGAAATCTGTCGCAATTGTGGACTTGGTAGTACTGCATGTCTCCAAAATGGAACGGACACTGGATGAACCACGAAGGTAGATTCTTTTTCTTTACTGTGGAAATTTAAAAAAAAATATTCATATAAAAATTTTTTTTATTACAGTGCTTTTCAGTTCTTCATAAATATACAGGGTATTTGGGACCAAGCAAAAAAAAGTACATATGTAAAACCAAAAGTAGGTCTCGGGAAGACAAGTAATAAATCGTATGGATGGGGTGTTCGGTGTTTGGTGTTCGTTTTGTTTTCAAATCATTTTTTTACTTCTACACACTCTATTTTACAGTCACTTCTGTAGGAGGTTTGAGTTTATTCTTTATCAATGATTAAGTGGTAAATGAGAACAGCAAGCGACATGGCATTCGATAGCTAATGGTTTGAGCATTACCCCGGAAAGGTAAAGGTCCGTGGTTCGATTCCCGGTCGAGTCGAATGTCGTTTTCATGTTTTTCAGTTACTACACTTCATAGTCCATACTAAGGAAAAAGAATTCAATCCCATTCGCTTGGAAGTTATAAGGCTTTTTCTCGTAGTCCAGTAAATTTAACCACCTCAAATGAAATATCTATTATGCTTTTGAAGCTATGGAGAAAAAATTCAACCAAAAATTCATAGATAGTCTTGTAAACATAGTGGTAGACTAATGTTGCAAAAATTATGGGAGCTCAAGTTCGATTGGGATGCTGTTACACCAATGGAATTGCATTCAAAATGAACTAAATTTTGCACCGAATTAATCTGTTTAAAAGTAATTAAAATACCAAGCATGTTGCTAACACATACTTTCTCTTAAACCGATATAACTCATATCGATATAAGTTATGACGGCTTATATTTGTGATATAAACGTTTCTTCAAACCGGTATAAGTCTTTAAATCGCTTTAAAATAAAACGATTATTAAACCAGTTTAAACAACCTTTTATCGATATGAAAATAGGTATAAACACTCTATGACGGTTCGTGTGATTTTAAAATTTATTAAATAGAAATTTAGTTAGTTTAATACTTCAAAACAGATATTATTTTAAAAATTAAAAAATATAGTGAATGTGAATGTTTGACTTAAATGTTCAAAATAATTATTTTTATTTTGTTGGTAATACTGTACTTTAAATCGCTTTATATGGAATTTTGTTTATATCGCTTTATCTTGTAAGTATAAACACCAACGTAATCGGTATAAAATAAACCGGTTTTCTATATCGCTCTAACTTATAACGCTTTAAAAAGTAAGTATAAACGTAGTAACAGACAGCTATTAATCGACACTTAATCATAGACAGGAACAAAAAAAAACAGTTTTCTTTAAACTAAGTTTTTTGTGGTTTTTCACATAGTTAATAGTAGTAAATAGTGATACGTATTTTACTTCTTTACTTAATAGGTGTTTCATTTCATACATCACATGAGCTCACAAGACTTGTTGATATGTATCTCTTTATTTATGGTATCAGTGTCGCACACATTTTTTAACGCATCAGTCAGAACGATCATATTCGGTCTGTACTAATATAAAAGATTATTTTGCGATTACTGCGTGAAAAGTTATGGTTCGCACGATTAAAGAGGGTAACACTGCCTAGTTTCGAGCTGTGTTCGGCCAAGCTAGGCGTGGTAATCAGAAAAATATAGTTTTTTTTTTTTTTTTTTTTTAGAATAAAAATTGATTTGCAATACATCAAAAACATATTTTTACCTCTCACTATTCTCCATAAAGGCTGTTAGCATTCCAATTATGTCCTGTTGTGTAGGAAATTCATTTTCAATGCCTTTTTTAGTTTCCATGCGTGTCGGTGAAGATTTATTAAATGTGGCATTGTTTTTTTCCTTTAAAATCTCAAATTTTTCTGAAGATATTTGATCATTTTCATCATCTTTATTCAACAGCAGTTTGTTTTTATTGGGCTCACCACTAAATATATCTTCCTCTTTTTTGGCTTGCAGTGCGTCAGCATGAGGAATTTTCTGTGGAATACATGTCAAGTAAAATTATCTTAAAATGAGAACATACATGCGCACATACATTATTAAATAAATAGTTTGAACTAATCATAGAAAAACAAAAAATTTTCGGAACGTTATTGGCATTGTTTCAGCTAGCGACATAGAAAAGTGCGCACTGCTAATTTTCATAAATTTTCAAAAACAAATGTCCTTTGCGTTCATTTTATGATTCATAATGTTGGGTTTTTCTGCATCTATAATAGGATCTGTCCCTCTGCACCCTATATAAAGTCCCGCAAGATTTATTTTTTATTATTTAGTTAGTGAAATTTGAAGAGTAAATTTAAATATTAAAAAAAGTGAAGTAAAATGAGTGGAAAAAAACAAATGTCAGTTGAGGAAAAAAGTGCGGTTCATACTTTGTATAAGGAAAATATTTCTATAAAAGAAATATCAGGATAGGTAGAGTACGCAGAATCTTCCGTAATGAAATTTTTGAAAAATTTTTAAAATTTAGGGAATTTGGAGAGGAAAAAAGGTACTGGTGCTAAAAGAAAAACCACAGAAAAAGAGAACCGGGAATTAAAATTGAACGTATTATAAACCCCTTTTTTCAGTGCTTCAAAATTGAAGAGGGAGTAAAAAACTACAAACTATACGTACAGTACAGTAAAAAAAAATAATCATGGTTTCATGTCTAAGAGGCCCGCAGAAAAACCACTCTTAAGTGAGAAAATGAAGGATTCAAAAGGCTGAAAACAATTAGGAATGGACATTTGATGATTGGCCGCGAGTGATTTTCTCCGACAAACACAACTTCAATTTATTTGGACAAGAAGGAAAGCAGAGTGCTCGTCGAAAACAAAAAAAATAATTGGGCCTCATTGCATATTGACAACTGTACAACATTCACCGTATGTTATGGTTTGTGGATGCATCACAAACTATGGAGTTGGCCCATTAAAAATAATAGATGGAATAATGAATGAAGGAAAAATATGAGAAAATCATCTCAAATTATGTTTTTCCAACATTTGAGGACATGGCTCAATATATAGAGGATTCGATATTTCAGGATGATTCGGCTCCATGTTACAGAACAAAGTTCCTTTGAACTAGAATTCTGAATTATTTTTAAAATTGTTATTTCTACTACAGATAACAAATTTAAAGGAAAATTCGTGGTTATATTCATTGTCCTGGCCAGAAAATAGTCCTGACATGAACATAATGGAAAATTTTTAGGGTTCCATTGACATGAGACTCAGTAAAAATAAACCGAAAACAGTGGAAGAATTGAAAAATTCTATATTAAATATTTAATATACTGCATATTCTTATTAAATAATATCATCATTATAAAAATCAATACCGCAGAGAGTCGATGCGGTGATTAAGACAATAGGAGGAGCTATAAAATATTACCTTTAATTAAAAACTTCAAAATAAATGTAAATAATTATAAATATAAAGTTAAAGTTAACTAAAGTAGTATACGATTTATAACGATGTTTAGAATAACAATTCCAAACAGTAAATTTCATTTGAAAATCAAAAAAATTTTTTTAAATTTTTTTATGTTATTACACTATTATATTGATAGAGTTCAGAAAGCAAAAAAAAAAATATATTTGCAGGCTGACTTACCTGCTCTTTATTATAAGTTTCACCTCTTACTGGATCAGTCTTATCATAGAAATAAAAATCCCAACATTAGGAGTCATAAAATGAACACAAAAAATTTTTGTTTTTGATAATGTATGAAAATTAGCAGTGCGCACTTTAAAATAAATTTAAATTTATTCAATAGTTATTAAATTTATTTAATAAATTTAAAAAAAAAAACTTCACTAATAAAATTCCGACCGACAAATACAAAAGCCACAGTTGAATTTGACAACTAATATTGCAATTCCACGTACAAAAACTTTGCGGATTTGAATTCACGAAAACTTAGTGAAAGTGGAAACTTCAATTTCGAAAAAATGGAATTCCGAACATGGATGAATATATGATATATAGTACATAGTAGCTTTTATTATTTGTTTTTCAATAATTTTTGTTACTGTTTTAGTTTTTTCGTTTGTTATATTTGCAGTGGATTTTTATTTGTTTGTTTTATTTATTTAGTAGGCCTTTATAGATATTTTCAAAATACTGAATTACTTACTTCAGGTACATTATCTACCTAAGAAAAAGACGAATACAAGACGTTCAACAAATAAAAGAAAGCTGTTATGGATGTTGTAAAGGGTTATTTACAATCGCGGAAAGAGTTGGATACAAAGGAAGCCATTTAGTCTTGCGCTGATCATGCTGGAAATTTGTTGTTTCCTTGATAAAACGTCCTCACAATGCGACAGAAAATTTTGCACAACGTTATCACGAAGACGTGGCTTCGGATTGCTAGAAAACGCAAATGGTTGCTCCGTAATCTGTAGTAGCCGGAGATTAACGTTAAAAAGACCGTAACTCTACTATCGTCTCAAAGAAAATAAGTTCTAATAATCATCGGGGTTATTACTGGAAGTTGTTTGGTTGAGACTACGGCCATTAAACTAAAATAACAAATTTTGTTTGCAATGAAAACAATAGCTTCCTATTGAAAAGTTTTTAAAAAATATTCCGAAAAAGTCTATTATATATTTCAATGTTAAAAAAAATAAATTAAGTAAAACAGAAATTTAGAATACTTCTGACCGCCTGAATATTTCAATTAAATTTATGGAAATGGAATGGACTATATTTCACTTTCTATTATATTAAACTTACATTACTAGAATGTTGAAGAGTCTCTAGTATAAGTGTTTTCTCAAGTACAGAATCGAGAGCTTGTAGCTGATCATACGCTGAACGTGCTTGAAGGTAACGTGTAGCAAGAATGAAAAGTCCAATGATGAATAATGATGTAACTGTTGTAAACGCAATAATTCTGACAATTTTAACGGTTATTGATTGATTCTTATATGCCTGAAAATATTAAAAAAACATAAATCAAAATTATCAGCTTCACTAAAAAATATAATAATTAAATTTAATCAAACTGAGTTTCTAAAATATTTTCGAGAATAATTAAACAAAAAAGTACATACGAATAAATAACTATCATTATAAAAAAGTATACATGTTTAGAATCTGGCAACCTATACGTATATGTGATCTTATGTTAATTTTGAGATAAATAGGTTGATTAGTTTATGATTGAAAGTCATTTGAAGTGGACAAGTTGTGTGATTCAATAAAAATGGACCAAAAAAAATTCCGTGTAGTATTAAGATTACTGCTACAGAAAGCATTGAAAAAAATTCATGATATGGTGATAAAAAACAGGATATTGAAAGTGCGTAACATTTCTGAGGCTGTGGGCATCTCAAATGACCGCGTACATATTTTGAATATGAAAAAATTATCCGCAAGATGGGTGCCGCGACTTCTCACAATGGACCAAAAACGTGAACGAGTGAACACTTTAAAACAATTTGAAGTTGTTTCAACGAAATCCAGAAGAATTTTTGCGCCGTTATATAACAGTTGATGAAACATTGATTCATCACTACCAACCTGAAACGAAAGAACAGTCGAAGCAATGAGTTGACACCGGTGAACGTGCACCAAAGAAGACAAAAACAGTTCCATCAAAGAGAAAAGTTATGACTACTGTCTTCTGGAATGCTCATGGCATAATTTTTATTGACTACTTTGACTGGATTGTTTAAACAATGAAATGAAATGAAAAAAGAAAAGAGGCCACATTTGGCTAAAAAAAGGTTCTCTTTCATCACCGGCCCATACCGCTGCAATTGTGACACCAAAATTAGTAGAATTACGCTATAAAGTCATTCAACATCCTCCGTACTAACCAGATTTGACACCGTGCGATTATTATCTATTTCCAAATTTGAAGAAATTTCTTGCAGGGAAACGATTTGAGTCCAACTCTGCAGTACTAGGTGCAACAAACACGTATTTTGAAGGGTTGAACCGATCGTATTATCAAGATAGGATCAAGAAACTTGAAAGTCGTTGGATTAAGTGTATTGAGCTGAAAGGGGATTATGTTGGAAAATAAAAATTAATTCTTCCAAAAAAATTGTATTTTCTTTATTTTTGCACGGACTTAGCCAACAACTCTCGTACATATAAGTTATAATCAATGAATTAAAAACACCCAAAGAATAAAATTCCATTTCGTCTTTTCAAGTCTTTTTTATTTCGATCTTTCTAGTGTTTTGAAAAAAAAGGTACTTGTGAGGTAGGCAATTTTTAAAATTATATGTATTTAATTTTTGTTTCACTCATAATTGATTGGCAGTGAAAGTGAAAGTTGTAGACTTTCTACATTCAAAAATAAGAAATATTGATTTGTTTTAGTCATTTTTGTAGCGTTTAATGAAGTTTTGTGTTGGATTTCGCTTACATTGTAACTACGACGTTACTTTTAAACTTTATCTCATTCTGTGTATACAAATGAAAACAACATATTTTGTATGGAAATGTTTATTTTTTTTTCTAAGAGTGGACAAAAAACCGTAATTTTTTCATTAAAATATTTGTTAATCCTATATTTTTTAACGATGAAGTTGTTTTGTAAGGTTTTTTTTTTTCTACTTTCGAGATGAAATGCAAAACAAGATAAAGAGCAAAATTTCTATAATTTCACCAATAATTTCTTCAGATTAAAATATTTTTTTCAATTTGAATTTCAACTTCACATATAAAAATTCAACTTATAAGAATATAAGCTTTATAAAAAAAAATAATCAAAAAAAGTAATTGTTAAAAAAAATAGTGCGAAATTGTCATAGTTCTACAGATACAATTTTACTATATGTACATATACACATATATTACGTAAATATTATATTTTTACGAGTACTTAGTAAGAAATATTTCCTCCTTTATACTGCTTTGCATTTTCAAAAAATTTTCACAAAAGGATTCTTCACAGATTTTTAATTGGAAGTATACTCGGTTTATAAATCAAAGTCAGTATTGTGCTTATGGAGGCACAATAGTTTCTGATAACTTTACATATATGTGAATGTTTTTGATAAATTATAAATTGAAATTGAAATCTGATGATCACCCCACACAAGAGACAGATTTATACAAACGCAATGTAAAAGAATATAGAAAAGTATACCTATATTTTGCCTGTACTGACTTCGATTTATAAACCGAGTATAAGTCTGGTGAACAGGTTGGCTAGTCCGTACAAACAATAATATTTATCTCTTCAAACCATGGACTTGTGGCGTGTGATAGATACATGAATTTGAGCATAATCTTGTTGAAAGATCCAGATGTCCGTTACTATTTGTTCACTAAAGTCGATAAGCACGTCACCTAATTACTATACGTATCTTTCAGAGTCCGTCTTCCTAGATACGTAGCAAATTGGACTTTTACCGGTATAACACCATAACAGAGCAACCTCCAAAATTGTGACTCATAGCCACGTCAAGTAACTTTCTTAAGTCGTGTCAATAGTATTTAAAACCATCGGGCCCATCCAAATTAAATTTTTCCATTCTTCGAATCAAATCATGTGACTTTTGGCAAATTCTTCTCTAATATTTTTGTGTTCTACAGTTAATCGAGGTTTGGTGGCTACTTAAACCGAACACTTTCATTTAGAATTTGTTGCACACGTCTTGTTGTGAAGGGCAGATCTAAAGCAGCGCTGGTCTGCAGTCATATTCTCCTTTGAAGCTAAGGTCAATATTGATGAGTGTTGTCCTTTCGTCACCTTTTAATTGTCACATGTAGGATAATTTTTTCCATAGTTTTCTTTTTATTTACTGTACTGTATGATAAAATTTTAGTTGTTTCTTCCTCAGACAACACATTTCTTCAAAGCATTATAACGAATTTTTTTGAGGAAATTTTTTTCGATGTAAAAATAAATCATTTACAATGCAGTTACTCAATCAATCTTTTTCAAATAATTACACGATTACTGAAACTGGTAATTTCGTATCTGCATGTGGTATTTTTAATAATTTTTGTTTTCTCAACAGAAGGGTTTTTTCAGATTTAATTTTAATGAGTAATCTACTTATTCTATTACCATGGTAGGTAAATTTACGTGGGCCATAAAAATCAATTAATTTTGAGTGGAACTACGGAATTTTCGCTCACTGTACAATTCACAAGCGCAAACATTGATAAGACTTCAATTTAGCTTTGAAAATGAATGAATTGTTTGAATAAATATCATTTATCATATGAGTAAGATTCATTTTAATTTCTAAACTTGTTTCCACTTTAAAAAAAAAAAACACATTTGAAATACAATAGTTGAGGTAACACGAATATAAATAAAAAATATTATAAAAATGGAGGTACCTGTTAAAGAAACATTTCAAGAGAGGCCAAGGCTCTTAAAGGGCTGTATCGCCAAGGAGGAGAAAGAGGGCAACTTCTAAATGGCAAAGACCAACAACTGTCTTAGACCCAGGGTGGCTTCGAATAGAATAAAACAAAAATCTTTTCCTTAATCTGAATGTTACAAAAATGAATTCGATTTATTCGGAAAAATAGTTGGGTGGGAAATAAGTTGTGGGCTTTGGATTAAGTCATATTTGAAATTTGTATAAGGTTTCAAAATTTGATTTCATTTCACACTGAATTGTAAATACAACCAACAAGTTACAATTAATTATGCAATATTTGTACAGAAAAGCAATAAAACATATACAAATATATTTTTGGATTTATTATAAACTTAAGACATAACTAAAATTATTATGTAAACAATTAAATGCAATATATTTAATAAAAAATGTATGAAACTTACTGGTGGAGGTTCACTAGTTGTGCTGTAAACTTCACTAACTGCATAGTCTGGTTTTATTTGAACAGTGGCGATTGAATCAAGTTCCTTCTCAGGCATATTGCTTCCAAATTTTTTTAAAAATTAATTATTAAATATATTTTTTTGCCAGAAAACTTATTAACAGCTTTAAAAAAACACAAGGTTATAAATTTTTTATTACCTCAATTTAAAAAAAAAGAAAAGAATGAATAAAATATGTACGAATAGTTTGATTGCTGTACAACATCTGAAGTATCTAAACTAAACTTTCACTACTCTGTTATTTAGAGCTTCTATTAGCCATTTTATCTTGTAATGTTATATAAAACTGTTTAACACATCAGCACAATGGAAAAAAAACTATGTATATATTTTTCAAAAATCGAAAGTAGTACAGCGCTTATGTATGGTTGTTTAGTCTTGGATTCAGTTTATATAATTTAACTGTATACATTTCGATATAATGTTGTATACAGGGTATTCTGCACCCTTTATTCCTTAAATTATTCACCCTGCATCACTTTACTATTCGGGGGGAGTTTAGAAAATTCTTAACCCCTTTCCTAATCCTCTCCGTAAATTACCCACATGTTTTTAATTTTGGAAAATAAAAGGTTATTCGGTTCTGTATCGGCTTTCTTGAATTAGTTTTTCTGAAAAACGTACAATTTTTGAGTTGTCGCTTCAAAAAGAAACCAAAAAGTGATCTTTTTATTAAAAATTTGGGTATAAACTTCAGAATTTAAGCCATAAATGGTCATTTTTACAGATTTAAACCTTTGATTGCTTCTAAACTAGAGGCTTCATATGCAGTGCGAATGTTCGTTTTTTTTTTTTAAAATTTAGTTTTTTCTCAAAAATTTACATAATTGTGACTGTGAAGTTTCAAGCTTCTGATCGGGTGAGTGTAGAGGGGATGAGAAGCCCAGATGGTTCTCTGTACTTAAATTGTACATAGAGTCACCGTGAAGTGAGCTTTGTAGAAGTTACAGGGTTATTTATAAAAAAGAATTCCAGAACTTCGGTGCTCCCTAGCGTTCAAATAGTTGAGATTGCTAACCTCTTCCCCCCTATTCTATATAATTTTTTCACTCATAAGAGCAACATAGATTTATATAATTACCGTGTGAAAGAATATAAAAAATGCACGTTTATTTTTCTTGTACTGCCTTCGATTCTTGAAAATATTATAATTAATCTTTATTCATACTACATACATATCTATATACCATAGTATATAAAGATAGCATTCACCTGAGTTGCTTATGAAGAAATAAAAAACTGTTGATACATGAGTTTTAAGTGAAGGTTGAATATAAAATAAAGAAGTATATGTTGATGTGAATCGCTAAACAAATGCTGAAATGAAGAACTATGTTTAAATATAAAATTAATTAATGTATACATACTTCAGACTTCAGTGCACAGTCACATATAAAAACAAAAAATAGAAGAAAAAAAGTCGTTTTATTTATACATATACATACACCACTAACATCTTCAGAATATTAAAATTAAATTATACATACATATGTAATTTGTATTGAAAATATTGTTTTTAAATATTTATTTTTTTCAATTTGTATGTGTTTAATTTATTGTTTTCCAATCTGTTAAGATTTTATTCAATTTTAACTCTGATATTTTACTTTTAAATTTATATTAAGTCGTTCACAGCCCAAATTTATTATGATGATATAATTTCAACGGTATACTTCAATTTTGGTAAAAACTGCCGATTAGGGGGGCGTAAGCTATTGAAAGATTTTTTTTCTAATGGTATTTTGGAATGTCCTGTTCAACATGTCATACTTATGATGTCCTTATTGTGGCAAATTCTATTTTATAGCCGAAAATTAATGTGTGATATTAAAGCTCTTGCTGAGTGCTATTAAATGGCATATTTAATATTTCGTGCATTTTAAAATTCATCAATTTAAAAATTTGTAAATTATTTATAGTTATGTCTAAAAAGTAGAAAATAAAATACATATATTAAAAAACCTTTTAAAATAAATAACTTTTATAAATAAAATGCACTAAAAATTAAAAAATAATTTTTCCTTCTCAGTGATATAATAAAAGTTTGGGCATCCATAATTATAATCACAATTTTCTAACTGCAATTCATGCTCACTCGTGTGAGCGATTCAAAAATTTTTAAATTCGTGAGCGATTCGTTTAAAAAGGAATTTTTTAGTTTCCAACTTTTTATTTCGAGTTTCATTCGTTCACGATCGAATGCAATAATTTTATTTTTAAAAAATTCCGTTCGTGAATGAAAAAGAATCAAAAACGAATCATTCGTTTTTTGATTCGCGTCTTATACTAGACAAAGTACAAGTACAGTGTTCATTAGGTGAAAAAGAGTGGAAAATTTTCGTAATTTTTTTTGTGATTTTTTATTCATACCTATAGTAAATTAAAAAAATAATTTTGAAAATATGGGTAGAACAAAAACATTTGATTCTTCAAAATATGTGTCGTATGACAAAGAATTAAATATTTAATTAATTAAAAAAAAAAAAAAAAAAAATTTAATTTTATTATTTAGTCGAAATTTGCTCACGAATGATATTTTTTGATTCCTTTTTAATTCGATTCGCTCACGGATGAATCACATTTTGAAAGAGAACTAAATTTTTAAATTCGCTAACGAATCAAAAATAAAATTTTTCTGTAATCCATTCACTTGTGAGCGAATCATATTTTATCGAACTTCCAACCTTGATATGTCCTTCTAAGCACCTTTCTTTCGAATATTTTCAATGAATTTTTAACAACATTACACACAAAAATTCATTTTAGACCAATGTCACTTTATGTGATAACATTGTTAAGTTAAGTTTTTGTCCGTTTTATAACGTTTTAAATTAAAAAAAAAAATCTAAAAATATCTTAACAAGACATTTTGTTGTTCTGGAATGGAACATCTTTTTGGTAAAATTCTGCTAAGCTTTTGACATTAAATGAATTTGGTATTAGCAAACTTTACTTTTAGCGTACTGCTTTCAAGAAAAAATGTTTACCGGTTGAAAATGATCCATTTTTAATAATCACGTTCAATTACCACAATATAAATTACTAAATCAGACAAAAAAAGACTTTTTATTGAAAAAATATGAAATTTTTAAAGTGCGGCAGTTTTTTTTGCATGTCAGTGTATGTACGTATGTGCTATTATTTTCGATCTAGCTTCTTGATTCAACCTTTTTGAATATGTAATAACACAAATGATTAAATTATAAAATTCTAAAACTAATTACACTAATCTTTAAAACATTTTCACTACATAACTCCATATTAAATGTTTTGCTGAAATATCGGTTATTTGAAATGCAGGTATAAATATAGCGACTTGGGCGGTTTTCACAAACAAAGTTTGAAGAGTAGAATTGAAGACACCATTGCAAAAACAAGATAACTCCATTTTTTTCAAAATAAGTTTTTTTACATGAAAATTAACTTAAAAATATTTCCATTTTTTTCAAAATAAGTTTTTTTACATGAAAATTAACTTAAAAATATTTTCCATCGTTCGGTGCAATAAGCAGGTATGTGCGTTTATTATTCGATGAGTTATAGTATTGGAGTTATCATCTTCTTTTATGCGGAGCAAAAACAAGACAATTGCTGGAATTTTTTTCATTTTTCCAACAACATATAAAAGTGGAATTATCTTGTTTTTGCACTGGTGTCTTCAATTATGTGCCAATAAGGACACATGGTTCGTTGAAGAGGATATTTCAAAGTATAGTTTTAAAAAAGTCCCGTTTTAATAGCTTACGCTCCCGAATCGGAACTTCGGAAGTTCATCCCACTCAAAATATGATCAATTGTATGAATTTTTGTAATCCGTTTTTTATATGTCACGTGTACATATCTCACACAAATCCATATACACATACATAAATCCACACGTAGCTGTAAGCTGTATTTTAACATAACAATAAACAATTTGCAACTTAACAAAAGAAGAATCAGTACTGAAAATTATGAATTTTATTTGTCTTTTTATATGTTCTCTTAAAATAGTTTTCTTATGTTTATAAAAATCATATAACAATTCAGATTGTTAATTACTTCCTATGTATGCATCATTACTAATGCAATATTCTATTAATTTTTTCCAGTTAGCATCAAGTGATAACAGATGAGGATTTCCAAAAATAACGAGAAGTGACCGTGAACGTGAAATTGCAACATTCATCCGCTTAGAGCTTTGCACAAAGCCTAATGTATGTTTTAAATCAGCTTCTAGAAAAGATTTTGAAGAACGTACAGTAGATATTAAAATTATATCTCGTTCCTAAATGGTGAAATAAAAAAAAATTAATATTGTTAAATTGTTTCTCGAACTATAAGATAGACTTTTTACTTACTTTTCCTTGAAACTCTTCTACGGAACCAATTTTTGGTAAAGCAGAATCAGTTGCAATTAAAATATTACGAATAGTTCGCACTTGTTTTTGATATGGTGTTATTATGCCAATTTGATCTGGACTAATTTGTTTTTTATATAACTGTTGTAAAAATTGAAACACCTAATTTTGAAGTGAAAAAAAAAAACCATTATTACTTTAATAAAATAAATTTAGCCTCCACAGAGTATAGAGGTGTAGATGGTTAAAAAAAATAAATAAAATGTAATTTTAATTATTTAAAAATTAATGAAAGTTTATTTGTAAGACTACGCCTACAGCATTAAAAAAAGATACAACATTTTTCACAAGTTTTATTAAAAATAATGGAATTGTTCACTAATACCGACTATTGAAATCAACATATTGGTTCTAACTCTAGTTTAAGGAATAAAGAAACGTTTAACGAAAAGAAAGATTTCTGATTACAAGAATAGAAAAAAAATCTAAAGATTGAAAGTCAAACATAAAAAGAATATAAGTAGTATACTGTGAACATCGTAATTTCTGTTATACATAAGTATTTTAATTGACAATATTGTGCTGTTTTTCACAGGTACTGACTGTTGTAGAATTTTAAATTTAGATGGTCTAAATTTCAATACGCTTACAATTTTCCTTCTATATAAAAAAGTTATGATACATACATAAAGTCATCGAATTTTAATTCGATCAAATCGAAACGAATCGAACTTCATAACCTTACATAATACCATTTACGAAAATCGAAGTTCGATCGATCGAATTACGATACTCATAATAGCACCCAATCTGAAAATTGGTCTTATTCCGAGCGATAAAAATGGGAAATGAAGGTTTAGGTAAATGAGACTCAAAATGAGGAAAAAATGACACTCTAGTAATATTTTAAAATTTGACTTCTATTACTGAAAAAATTTTCGAGAATTCTGGAAGAAAAAAAAGAATCAAAACCGTCAGCGGCAGTAAGAAGCTAAAAATAGCAACAAAAGCCGTTACCATCTGAAAATTATCATCGAGAAAAGAAAGTTGATCGGAAAAAGTCAACACTATTTAGTTTTTATTTGACAACATCACAAGTAACTAAGTAACGAAGTTACATTGTCTCTACAATTGTAGAATAAAAGAATTAAAATACGTAGAACAACACATGTCGAGTTCGGTTAAACTCTGTTACCTTCGCTACCTATAATTAAGTAGCAGAAGCTTAACCGTGATAATTTACTTTTTAGTTTTCATACTAAAGTTTATGCATAACCAGGACCAGCAAACACAGAATTTTCCCCCTTCTACAGAATCAATATCTCTTCCCTTTCCCATTTTTGAAAAATTCTAGATCAAAAACCAATTACCTTTAATGTCATATGTAGTTCAACTGATTATTGCTTTCGATCAATTTTTAGAGCAATAAATTTTTACAGAACGAATAAAAAAAATGGTTACTTCAGAAATAAATTAATAATTAATAAAACATTGAAAAGCTAAAGAATGTAATTTATAATGCAATTGTCTCAGATATTAGATTATACATATATCTTACCTTTTTTGCTTCTACTGCATTGTACCATGATGGTGAATCTGAATCTTGGCAATTTTCTCCATTAACACCAACAAAAAATACTCCATGATTCAATGAACGTAATTTCGAACTTGGAAAAATATCTTGTAAAGACTTCAACAATGTTATTTCTTTGCTATCAAATTCATTTATTCTAGATCTTAGTTCTGAATCATAAAATAAATCACTAAAAATTCTTAAAATACTTGGAACTGATCGGTAATTATAAATTAATTTTGTAACTAAACAAGGATTGTAGCCACCATTTTCTGGAAATTCCTCCATATTTTTTTTATATGGTGTACATGTTAATATTCTAGTTAATAGTGAAATTTCTAAGCCAGCTTCAGATGCATATTTATTTAAAATTACTGGGCCTAACTGCAAAGGATCTCCAGTTAGAATTATTTGTGATGAACTTTTATCAAGTAATGACACACAAATCATTGCTTCTGGCTCTGTACACTGACCAGCTTCATCAACAAGTAAATGCGTAAAATGTCCTTTTGGAAAGTTAAGTTGTAATAAACTGCCTAAAGTGATACATGTTCCAATTGTAATACGATGATTTCCTAAGTGCTTTGTTTGACATTTTAATCTTAAGCCTGAATCTGTTTTAATCATCTATATGCAAAAGAAAATTTATATACATATTTGTGACAAATTATTTTTTACCAAATAAACTTACAGAATTTGAGGAAGTTCCATCACTCGAAATATCTATTGTTGCACAATAAGATTTTAAATGATCGGGAATCATTTCTTTTTCAACTAAATTATGAGATACTAATCTGATAAAATCTCCTGGTTGAAGTTCTTTAGAATCAATTAATCGTGTTGCGATTAAATTTGCTGAGCTATTTGACGGAGCTCCTATAAGTAAACGACTGTCTGGTAATAACTTAGTTAATTGCAATACTATTTCAATTAATGTTAGGGTTTTTCCTGTTCCAGGTGGTCCAAAAATTATGTAAGGCATCGGACGTTTTTCACCTCGTAAAACATTCATAACTGTAAGCTTTTGAATTGAATTTAAATTTGAATTGAACCATTTGTTTTCTTCGGTACCATTATTTATAACTAAATTAGAGTTCTCATTCAAGTTGACGTCCAACTGAAGACCTTTTTGAAATTTAAATTCATTTGGAAATAAAATTTCCTTTTGTGTGTGATAAAATACTTTTCTGATTGCATAATGTTGTTTTCTGAAACTAGAGCGTGAATAAAAGAATTCCAGCTTATAGTCTTCACCGTTATATTTAGAATGAAAATCAGAGTTAAATTTCAATAAAATTCGGTTGCACAAAACTTTATGAATTACACCTTCATAATAACGATTTAAAACTCGTTTATCCCATGGATTTGTTACTCGTATGCTATCACCAATCACTAATGAAGGACGTTTCTCAGCTAAATTTTCAATTTCAAGTACTAAAAAATCATTTTCACGTGTAAAATGAGCACGTTCAAGATCATATTTTCTAATCGATTGAAAATATTCAATTTCTTCTAAATATAATAAAATTTCAAATTTTAAAGCATAATTATTAGGTGAAAGCTCATCTTTATAATACGGATACATTTCTTCTAAATCTTCTAGCATTGAAATTCTATTCTTTGATCCTAGAACAATTTTTTTCAATCGATCTGGAACTGTATAATTTCCTATTGGTTTCGCAATAAATCTTGGTTTTTGTGTAACGCTTTCACCAGGTATTAAAGTATATGTTTTGGTCCATACCTAATTTCAAAAATTTAATCACATTAAAACAAAATATAAAGATATATACAGGGTGTTTTGCATAAGACAATATTCCTAATACAACTAAGAATAGGTTCACTGAGACCTGCTGCTTTGAGTATGGCTGAAAGAGCATCATGCTATAAAGGATTTGATGATTTCAAAGGATTTTGATAACTAGAGCCTCAACCTCAATCTGGCCAGAAAGGAGTAGTCTTTTCCATTTTACGACTAAATAAGTTAAAAAGACAATATTGGCGATCATGAATTAGGTTATGAGTCTTGAAGTGATTCATTAGATTCTTATTATTTTTTATCATTTCCATGACCGTGGACAGCATAGAAATAACGACAATGGGTCTATGGTTAGAAGAGCTATTAAGTTCTTCTTACTTGGGGACGGGCCGAACATGAGCAAGCTTTCAGAAGCAGCACTGAGATGTTGCAGTCTTGTTAAACTAGATGTTACATGTGATACATTATTAATCAGCTTCATAGCTCAAATGTTGACTAAAAGGCGTCCACCCACATAATAGAGTTATATAAGGGGATTGATCGATTGATGAGGGCTTTTGTAGATGCTGATAAGGTCAGATGATGAAAATCATTTTTCACACCTTTTAAGAAATCCCAGACATCTAGCAGCATTCTTAACCGCACTGGACTGATAATAAAGAAGTTTTCGAAATAATCTCGCCATCGATCGTCACGGAAGAATTTTAACATCTATTTTTAGGGAGATCAGACAACTCTGAGTTTTAATAGAATTTAAATCGACACGATTCTTTTTGCTCCATTGGAAAATTTTACTAATATCGAATTATCTCTTTTACGATACTGAGGAGTGAGGACGTTCTTGCCTAATTGATCGACCAGAAGAGTAATAAAGAATTAAATATGCTGTCTTTTTATATATTTCACTGTTAGTAAGCTTAGAAATCATATCATATCCGCTGACGTTCGGTACTTTATGTGAAAACTCTTTTTTCAAATTTATACAACTTGGAACATCTTATAAATTGTTCTACGATCTTTGGTTAAGTCGTTTATGAAAATAACGAACTTTTCATAGAAAAACACAACAGTAGCAGTCCAGAAGTTTCCATTGAACACGTTTGAGTATCGAATATGTACATACAGCCTAGCGGCATAGAAAAGTACACACTGCTAATTTTCATACATTATCAAAAACAAATATTTTTTGTGTTCATTTTATGACTCCTAATGTTGGGATTTTTATTTCTATGATATGATAAGACTGATCCAGTAAGAGGTGAAACTTATAATAAAGAGAAGGTAAGTCTACCTGCAAATATATTTTTTTTTTTGCTTTCTGAACTCTATCAATATAATAGTGTAATAACATAAAAAAATTTAAAAAAAATTTTTTTGATTTTCAAATGAAATTTACTGTTTGGAATTGTTATTCTAAACATCGTTATAAATCGTATACTACTTTAGTTAACTTTAACTTTATATTTATAATTATTTACATTTATTTTGAAGTTTTTAATTAAAGGTAATATTTTATAGCTCCTCCTATTGTCTTAATCACCGCATCGACTCTCTGCGGTATTGATTTTTATAATGATGATATAATTTAATAAGGATATGCAGTATAATAAATATTTAATATAGAATTTTTCAATTCTTCCACTGTTTTCGGTTTATTTTTACTGAGTCTCATATCAATGGAACCCTAAAAATTTTCCATTATGTTCATGTCAGGACTATTTTCTGGCCAGGACAATGAATATAACCACGAATTTTCCTTTAAATTTGTTATCTGTAGTAGAAATAACAATTTTAAAAATAATTCAGAATTCTAGTTCAAAGGAACTTTGTTCTGTAACATGGAGCCGAATCAATCTGAAATATCGGATCCTCTGTATATTGAGCCATGTCCTCAAATGTTGGAAAAACATAATTTGAGATGATTTTCTCATATTTTTTCTTCATTCATTATTCCATCTATAATTTTTAATGGGCCAACTCCATAGTTTGTGATGCATCCACAAACCATAACATACGGTGAATGTTGTACAGTTGTCAATATGCAATGAGGCCCAATTATTTTTTTTGTTTTCGACGAGCACTCTGCTTTCCTTCTTGTCCAAATAAATTGAAGTTGTGTTTGTCGGAGAAAATCACTCGCGGCCAATCATCAAATGTCCATTCCTAATATTAGAAATATTTTCTTCATACAAAGTAAGAACCGAACTTTTTTCCTCAACTGACATTTGTTTTTTTCCACTCATTTTACTTTACTTTTTTTTATATTGAAAATTACTCTTCAAATTTCACGAGCTAAATAAAGAAGAATAAATCTTTTGGGATTTTATATAGGGTGCAGAGGGACAGATCCTATTATAGATGCAGAAAAAACATTATGAATCATAAAATGAAGGCAAAGGACATTTGTTTTTGAAAATGTATGAAAATTAGTAGAGCGCACTTTTCTATGTCGCTAGCTGTATATTCTACCGTACAATGGACAAAAGGCCTAAGTATCATATACATTATACATTAAAAGTGAGAAAAAGAACAAGTTGAAAATTATCCCCAAAATATTACCAATTTAATCTTTAATTATTCAAAAATATAAAGATGATCAAGAATATATACCTACATGATTTTAACAATAAAAAAAAATAAAAAAAAAACACTTGCTCCACTCACCTAACACTTACTTTAATTTCTCTGTATTTTTCTATGAAATCAAATTGACTAAATTATTAAACTTAATTGAACATGAACATAAAACAGATCTTTGGATGAAAAGGATCTTTAAATCTTTAAAATATCATTAGTAGTTAGAAAACTTACCTCAAGAGAATATAATCCACTTCTTTTTAAATTTTGACATATGTTTTTAACATCTGTTGAACTTTTATCATTATCACATGTTCCAACATCAATTATTATTTTGCGACCTATTTTAAATCCGCCAAAACTTATTACAAATATTTCCGTACTCAATCCATAAAACTTTGCTTTTCCTCGCAAAATAATTGAATATGATTCTTTTGCATTTATGGAAGCTGAGATGTGGGCTTTCGGCTCTATCAATTCAAGTTGAGATTCTGATTTTTTTCCCAAAAAAAATATTTTTACAATTTTTTGTGACGATTCACCATTATTTTTAATAATAATTTCAATATATTTTTCTTCTCTCAAATTGGTAAAGGAAAAATGAATATCATCGGAAATGATAATTCCGTTCTTGTTTAAGAACAAACCCGATTCAATATTAGATGATGACTGTAATTCACTCGACTTTACTAATGGAATAATTCTTGTACATCGCCAGATGAATTTACCCTACATAATTTAATTACATAAATAAATATAATACTCGTGATGAAAAGATACTAAAAATGTGCTTATAAAATGAAAGCCTAGAACTTCTTTCGTTTGTATTGCGCCACCAGTTAATGTATGATTGGGAAGAAGCTTTAGTTTTTTATTTGTATGAGCATATCTTATATGTTTTCTTTCTACCACTGTTTAATTTATGAATATTAGCTGTGCTTTATTGGAAATGAGGAAGTTAGATGTGCTCACATCAGTTTTTCTCAGCTCATTCACTTACACTTCTTCTTGAAAGTAGACTCACTTTAAGTGTCCAAGAAAACATGTTAAAAAAATTAAATTACATACTTGAACAAATTTGACTGCAAAAAAACCAACACTACAAAACAATTCAGGAAGAAATATAAAATACAAATCACATATTCACGTCATCATAATCCCAAACTTCAATTCCATATGATACTTTACCATCAAAAAAGCTGGTAAACTAATCTGAGCAAATGAGCTTATAAAATTTTGGCTAATTCACTCACTGAGGAAGTGCGATTTTTCGTAGAGACCTCTATTATCGACTCGAGAATATCAGTGCAAAAAAAGGCACTTATCAAATGAGGAAGTGAGAATTCTGAGAAATTGAGAACTTAGTTCCAATAAAACACAGCTATTGTATTCATAATTTGAGCAAATTCGAAAATTAATCATAGCAGTCACCGTTAAAACCATAATAAAAACAAGAACTTTAAAATATGTATGAACATGATTTTTATGGAAAAGAACCAGCGTAGCTAATCTAGCTACTTCTTTCATCCACAGTAACAATACAATTTTTACTTACTATGGTTAATTTTTGAATATTTATTTTTACTTACATTTTCGCACTCTATTACATCCGAAGAAACTTTATCGCCTTCATTTGGTTTGTAATCAAATGGCAAAATATCAAATGTAAAAAAATAATCATTTCCAATAACACCCCACGATTCATGTACTCTAGTAATAAATGCAGTTATTGTTTTTGAACGGGCTGGATATATATTCAAAACTTCTAAGATTTCACCGACTGAGTCAACAAAAGAAGTATCTGTTTGAATTTTGCAATTCAAAAGAACTTTATCTCCTTGTTCTGGTAAAAATTTCATTGGAACTGTTTTTAAATCTAAAACTACTCTATCATAGTCCGTATCAATTTCAATAACATTATCAGTTTTGAGATGAATCGTTCCTAAAACACTTCTTTGATGTGTGTCAAAATTTTCCTGTGTTTTATTTTCTGGAATGCAAATTTCATTATTAATCTGAAATGAAAATTAATAAGTTAATTTTAATATCACATCAAATTGAAATTAATCATTGAACTACTTAGTCTAGTATAGTTATTATGCAAAATATTTTTATAAAATTTATTTAAATATTTGGTAAGTAAATTCACGGTATACATAAAATACAACATAAATCGATTAAAATTATTTTCATACTGAAATCAGTAGAGAATATTTTTAACGTTTATATTTTCCCTATATCTTTTAGGGATATTGAGATTTTTAAAAAAACAATTTTTTTTGTTTTTATTTGTTGTATATTTTTTTCATAATTCGTTATAAAACGTATAGTTTATTTTTAAACAATAATTTAAAAAAACATTTAAAACTAATTTATTGCTCTATTTATTTTTTATTCTAATTCTAATTTCTTATTTCTGTTTAAATTTTTACTATATAATCTAATTATAAAAGATAGTTTCTATACTTGTAAAGGTACATCTACACTATGTTACTGGTCAAACAGAAACTTTTATTAGTATTGAATTGAGTTTTTAGAACTTTATTTTACTGTTTCACAAAATTTTTCACAAAATTAAAACTGAAACTGCTACATTCTGCGATGCTCTATTTATATTCGTTCATTGCGAAATTCAAATTTTAGAGTTATAATTTAATCTTATGAAATTAGGATTTTTGCAAGATTAGCATAACTTTTAATTTTGAAAATTTCTTACAGCAGCTAATGTCTTGTAAAATATTAAAGAAAATGAATGAACGTCACTAAACTTTTAATATGATTAGTACCACTATAGTCAAAATTTTAAAAGTTGAGGTTTCGTATTATACTAGAAAAACATGCGCAGAAAAAAAGATACTTACACACATGCGTTTTTGTTGTTGTAACACGTTTCTTATTTCGTATATCTACACAAAAAAGATCACTACGACATGTAAAACATGCGCGAAAAAACCTCAACTTTAAAAATGTTGACTATAGTTCATGTACAACGTAGCTAACGTCACGTTAAGCTATCGTTTCGTTACATCCCAGTTTGGTTAAACTGTAAGAGAGAGCTGTTAAATCTATGAAAGGTTTACTGCAAAAAAGCATGACACTTACAGCATTGACTTACAAATAACTCTGAAAAGTGATCGTAGAAATTAATTTTTTTTCTAAATTCTAAACCAATAATCGCAGTATCGTCCGACCCGAATGACTGAGATAATTACACTCACATTATTAAAGACACCCGGTTTGACACCACATCAACATTGTAAAAATGTCGCCTTTATACTTTTTAGCTCGTTTTCAGATAATAAATATCACACTTTGTTTCATAATTATGAGCCATAATGTAGCTTAGCGATTGTGCTGACATGAAAAAAAATGGAATAGGAAGATTACAGTCCTTTCAACCATTTTTTCATCTGAATTTTTTACGCTATAAACCTGTACAATGATAAGTGCAAAAAAGAGATATTCCTATGCTGTGATTCATAATTGAAAAGAATTTGTACACAATTATACTGTTTCAACAACGCGTAAGGAAAATTTACCACATCATTTTATAGTCATAAAATTTGATTAAATACTTACACAGTTTTCAGATGATTCTTCTTCATTCCAATTACTACTCAATATACTTTCTATTTTAATAGCATGCGTTTTGAATGCTAAATATTTAACACGAAAACCTGCCTGTGGTTAAAAAATAATAATAATAATAATAAAATAGAAGTGAGAAAAATTGTGTTATAAAAATTTTAAAATAAAAAAGAAAGAAAAATCATAAACTTGCAACTTCTAAGGAATAACATTTATCATTATTCAATAAACAAAGAATAATATTTAACTTATCAAATACAAAAATGGAGTAAAATGTAAGTATAAAGAAAACTATCACAGAATTCTAAAGGTCGATCAACATACATCCGATCCGGAAAAGATCCGGTTCTTCTCCTTTCGATCAGGTTCAGGAAGTTTTTTAATTTTTGTAAGTGACTCGAATGGATCTATTCACATGGACGAATGGAAACCGAAAGGATGTCGAATCGGATATGTGTGGATCGACCTTAAAACATAGCGAGTTTATTGTCGTGTTGAAGGTAATATTGATCGTATATTCTTCAATTATTAAACAAAATTACCTGTAAATCCTCCAAGGTTTTATTTGCCCTATTAATGTCAAAAACATAGATATTATCAATTACACCATAATTATCTTCCATTGATGTAATAATACCTTAAAATTAAAAATAGACTAATTATAAGGCTTGTTATATTTATATTAATATTAAAAATAGGAAAAGCAATAAAGTGAAAAAAAAACGTATTACATACTAATTGCAACTGATTACAATAAATCAATACAAATACCCTATATTACATTCAGTTTCCGAAAAAAAATCAAAAATAAGATGAGAATACAAAAAAAAAAACATCTAAATTTTAAACTCTCACTGAAATAGTCCAACACATAAGCTAGTGACTAGTGTCAACATTTAGGCCGGGTACATTGTGAGAGGCATATACTCAAATATAGAAGAAATACAATGGGTTCGAGATAGACACACATTTTGTATTTATACATAGATTACAAACAAGCATTTTACTCGATAAATAAAACAGCAATACAGAAATGGAGGAATTTGGTTTCCCAGTCAAAGTGGGAAATATTGTTGTTATACGGATATACATGTAAATTTGTATCATATTATAATCTAGATATCATAATATAGCGTGTGTATCATGGGTAATGGATGTAGGTTTTAAAGAAAAAAAGATGAAGATAGACGACTCCTTGTGAAAGAAGCTAATATTTACAGAGTATGAACAAACGGTGATATAGAAAGATCAAAGTATTGTCGCCTTTATAGAAAGCAAACAATGAAATGGATGGATCAATGAATGAAAAAATATCAGAGATTTAAAGCTTTATCTTTTCATAAAAAAGAAAAATATGATACGTCTCTCCCACCAGCACGAGTCTTCTGATAATTTTATTTTCAAGTTGAAACCTCTAATGGTTTAATTTTCTTTGAATGTGCTTATGATCAAATTTTCTGAGAAAAGTAGTTTTGAAGTTACTGTTTCAAAGAAAAACGAGAAAATTGGTAATAACGTCCCAAATTAAACCATAAAAAGTCATTCTTACAGAATTGAAATTTTAATAACTTCTAAACTAGAGAAAATAAAGACTTGATGTAAAAAGTGAATTTTATTCAAACCAAATTCTCTTTCTAGAAATAACACAAAAACTGCAATTTAATACAGGTAATAATTTGGATTTTTCTTAAAAATTTAGATAAAAATTCACAAAACTTCGAATTTGAAATTTTTCTTCTGAAAGAACAGGGATGTAGGAACAAGTAGACACTTTATATCCAGAAGGTTCTGTGTATTTGTTTTAAACATAAGGTGATTGTAAAGTGCTCTCTGTAGAAATCACAGGATGGTTTTAAAAAAAGGAACCACAAAACCTCGATACTCTCTAGGAACCAAACAGTTGAGATTACCCTCATCCAGCCATACGATTTTTTACTTGTCTGAACAAAACCTACTTGTGTTTTCATTTGGTCCCAACAACCCTGTATGTTGTACTTATTTTTATTACATAAATCCGAATGACACTTAATGCCGTTTTAATAGATGTACTTGCATTATTTACTATTAAATTCTTCAAACATTCAACTTACCAATTCTGCTGAAACATTCTTCTTCAACAAATTTTTTATTTTGAACTTCGCAATTTGTAACGGAGCATTCTTCTTTAACTTCTTCATCTAAAATTTTTAGCTGTTCCATAAGTTCTTTCTCATATTCAATTTTATTTTTGGGAATCAAATATTTCACAATATTCCTTAAAATCGAGTACATGTCGTTGATGCATTCACGTCAATCAAAAACTCGAAAACTGTCCTATATGATTCCCAATTGGTTCATATAACCACTCTGTTGCCTTAATGTGGTTTAACTCTTTTCGTAAATTTTTTAATCTCCTCAAATGACTTTCTTGTTCACAACTCTTTGCACCAACTTCAGAATACACATGAAATTTAAAACGTGAAAAATTTTCAGCTGACTGATTTAAATTTACATCTACGTTACCCTAAAATCAGATAAATATAAACAATATTTCTATTTCTTCTGAACTCAAAACAACCTCTTCAAGATTTCCGTGGGTGAACAACGTCTCGGACATTTTTTTCAATCCAACTGCTAAAAGCTTAACCTAACAAAGTAACAAGTGCTTCCTTAATCGAACCTAACACAGCATTCTTAAAGCTATTATAAGTAGCGCCGGGTCCAAACTGTCATCATGGTAAATAGAATATTCAATTTACTGTCACGTCAAATCACGCAATTTACACGACAAAGCAATTGCTGTATGCATCACACACAAATAAGACTTATTGGGAGGTTGGTGTGGCGGATCGAGAACAATCGAGAGGCGATTTTAGTTGTCTTTATGTGTTCAGTGCATTATGTCTTCAGTGCATCACTTATGTATGTATCAAAAATTCCGTCATCAATTTCACATAAATTGTTTAATTAAATTTTATAATTGAATAACTTTTTTATATTTTTATTTTTCAAATGAGATAAAAACAATATTAGAATTTTTATTAAACAAGTGATGGGCTGCCCCTCGAATCGCCACACCCCGAATGCACATAAATCGTTGCTTGATGTTGATGTGTGATGTATATAGTAATTGCTTCGTCGAGTAAATTGTTTGATTACCCTACTCTAAGGCTAAAATAGATGGCGCTGAGCCTAAACTGTCGTCATAGTTAATAGAATATTTATTTACTGTCATCTCATACCGTACTTTTACACGTTTCTTTCCCACGACCGTATTCTTCAAATTTCATGGCGAGGGGAGTAGTACGGTTTCCTCATCTTTCTTCACGTTTTCAATCAAACTGATTTCTGTTTAACGAGGTGAAGATACTAACCAAATAAATTAAAAAATTTGTGTATGAACAATGGATTGAAAAGCGACAGCACGGTAGCCCTACATATATGAAATCTTCAAGATAGATGGCATTTAATAATAGCTGTGTTTTTTTTTTTTGGAATTGAAGAAATGAGCTCGTCTCTGTGTCAATTCTCGATTGATTTTCTCGACTATTTAACTCGATTTGATGTCAGTGTGACGTCATTGTCGATTTTAGTGTTTCTGTAAGTGGTGAACCGAGAACCGAATATCTGTCAATTGAGTTTGTTCTCGTTTGGTGTTTTGCTAGTAAAAGTTTTTCAGAAACTATTTGTTATTGTGTTGATTGAATTTAAAAGAATAATAATAATAATAAAAAAATTTTGAAAGATAATTTAGAATGAGTGAGGTAAGTACGAACTAAAGTTGTTATTAGAGAATGTTAAAGAAATTTTTTGAATTTGACAATTCGGCATATCATTGTTTTGCTCATGGGGCAAACAAAACCTTGTCCAACATCTCTTTGGAACTATCCTGTAGCATAGAAATGTAATGCAGCGGCAACCTAATGCTCTTCGAAATAAATGTTTCCCTGATACCACTCTTCATATGAGGACTTATTTTTCTTAAAAGGTCTAGAGCAGATTCTTTATTAAATCGAAGTAATTCAATAAAACGCGATTCTGGTATATGAAATGGATCAGTTATATTTCTTAGATTTCTCCTGTGAACTCGTAGCATATTTTTACGATCTCTGTAATTGTAAGCATCACAAGACCTCTCATTTTGAAGCTTCCAAATAAAATTAAAACATACATATTTCTCTATTATATTATATTGTTACCTTACTTTCCAATAGAAAGACAATTCAATACATAAAATCAAAATTTCAATTATTTGCAATTAAACTCTGTAATAAGTGAATAAAAGCACCATAACCGCAATTATTAACATCAACAAAGCAACTGTGGTAATTTGAATTTGAATTTCATTATTCCGTTTCGGTTCATAATATAAACCATGAATTTCTCGAGTAGTGAATTTTTTGAGTTATAGAAATACTAATACTCTATCAATCGAGAATTATCAATCGAAAATATGTAACGCCAGTTTTAATCGAGTATTTATCGATTAAGTTACAGAAAAGAGCTACTGAGTAATAATTGCACAAGTCGATCGATCAAGAAAAATCGTTTTTAGAATCGTTTTTGGTTCGCGCAACTCGGGATTTTTTCTTTTGTCGTCAGCTGTAAACGATTTGTATAACGACAGCAGAATTGTGATTAAAAATGTTTACATGATTGTGTATATTCAAGTTTTTGATAATGTAAGTATAAGTACTGTTAGCTATTTTTTAAATATTTTATTCAGGAAGGAAGAAAGGAAAAAAAATGAACTATAGGAAAAACTAAAAGACTCTTTCAATGCAAATGAATCACCAACAAAAAATTTATCAGAACGGAAAATTGTAAAAATTAATAATTATAATTTTAAACTAAAAATTAACAAATTTTGCTTTTCACTACTTTCACTTTCTAATTAAAAATGTCTTGAATATGCCATTATTTCTTACTAGTTCACAGAATAAATTTCTAGGCTAGATAAACGTAAAATATATATGCGGTTAAATCGGTTAAATCGGTTGAACGATATTCAAAACGAGATTTTACTTATCAACTTATACCAAGCAACAACGATGATCGAACGTTTTTAATCGTTTTGAAAACCATTCGACTACAATTCGATCAATCGACTTGTGTAGTTAATACCCTGCTCACATTACTTTTTCTCAGCTCGCTTATCTTCACTTCGAAAATATATTCATTTTAAGTGCCCAAGAAAACATGTTAAAAAAATTAAATTACATACTTGAACAAATTTGACTGCAAAAAAACCAACACTACAAAACAATTCAGGAAGAAATATAAAATACAAATCACATATTCACGTCATCATAATCTCAAACTTCAATTCCATATGATACTTTACCACCAAAAAAGCTGGTAAACTGATCTGAGCAAATGAGCTTATAAAATTTTGGCTAATTCACTCACTGAGGAAGTGCGGGGATTGATCGATTGATGAGGGCTTTTGTAGATGCTGATAAGGTCAGATGATGAAAATCATTTTTCACACCTTTTAAGAAATCCCAGACATCTAGCAGCATTCTTAACCGCACTGGACTGATAATAAAGAAGTTTTCGAAATAATCTCGCCATCGATCGTCACGGAAGAATTTTAACATCTATTTTTAGGGAGATCAGACAACTCTGAGTTTTAATAGAATTTAAATCGACACGATTCTTTTTGCTCCATTGGAAAATTTTACTAATATCGAATTATCTCTTTTACGATACTGAGGAGTGAGGACGTTCTTGCCTAATTGATCGACCAGAAGAGTAATAAAGAATTAAATATGCTGTCTTTTTATATATTTCACTGTTAGTAAGCTTAGAAATCATATCATATCCGCTGACGTTCGGTACTTTATGTGAAAACTCTTTTTTCAAATTTATACAACTTGGAACATCTTATAAATTGTTCTACGATCTTTGGTTAAGTCGTTTATGAAAATAACGAACTTTTCATAGAAAAACACAACAGTAGCAGTCCAGAAGTTTCCATTGAACACGTTTGAGTATCGAATATGTACATACAGCCTAGCGGCATAGAAAAGTACACACTGCTAATTTTCATACATTATCAAAAACAAATATTTTTTGTGTTCATTTTATGACTCCTAATGTTGGGATTTTTATTTCTATGATATGATAAGACTGATCCAGTAAGAGGTGAAACTTATAATAAAGAGAAGGTAAGTCTACCTGCAAATATATTTTTTTTTTTGCTTTCTGAACTCTATCAATATAATAGTGTAATAACATAAAAAAATTTAAAAAAAATTTTTTTGATTTTCAAATGAAATTTACTGTTTGGAATTGTTATTCTAAACATCGTTATAAATCGTATACTACTTTAGTTAACTTTAACTTTATATTTATAATTATTTACATTTATTTTGAAGTTTTTAATTAAAGGTAATATTTTATAGCTCCTCCTATTGTCTTAATCACCGCATCGACTCTCTGCGGTATTGATTTTTATAATGATGATATAATTTAATAAGGATATGCAGTATAATAAATATTTAATATAGAATTTTTCAATTCTTCCACTGTTTTCGGTTTATTTTTACTGAGTCTCATATCAATGGAACCCTAAAAATTTTCCATTATGTTCATGTCAGGACTATTTTCTGGCCAGGACAATGAATATAACCACGAATTTTCCTTTAAATTTGTTATCTGTAGTAGAAATAACAATTTTAAAAATAATTCAGAATTCTAGTTCAAAGGAACTTTGTTCTGTAACATGGAGCCGAATCAATCTGAAATATCGGATCCTCTGTATATTGAGCCATGTCCTCAAATGTTGGAAAAACATAATTTGAGATGATTTTCTCATATTTTTTCTTCATTCATTATTCCATCTATAATTTTTAATGGGCCAACTCCATAGTTTGTGATGCATCCACAAACCATAACATACGGTGAATGTTGTACAGTTGTCAATATGCAATGAGGCCCAATTATTTTTTTTGTTTTCGACGAGCACTCTGCTTTCCTTCTTGTCCAAATAAATTGAAGTTGTGTTTGTCGGAGAAAATCACTCGCGGCCAATCATCAAATGTCCATTCCTAATATTAGAAATATTTTCTTCATACAAAGTAAGAACCGAACTTTTTTCCTCAACTGACATTTGTTTTTTTCCACTCATTTTACTTTACTTTTTTTTATATTGAAAATTACTCTTCAAATTTCACGAGCTAAATAAAGAAGAATAAATCTTTTGGGATTTTATATAGGGTGCAGAGGGACAGATCCTATTATAGATGCAGAAAAAACATTATGAATCATAAAATGAAGGCAAAGGACATTTGTTTTTGAAAATGTATGAAAATTAGTAGAGCGCACTTTTCTATGTCGCTAGCTGTATATTCTACCGTACAATGGACAAAAGGCCTAAGTATCATATACATTATACATTAAAAGTGAGAAAAAGAACAAGTTGAAAATTATCCCCAAAATATTACCAATTTAATCTTTAATTATTCAAAAATATAAAGATGATCAAGAATATATACCTACATGATTTTAACAATAAAAAAAAATAAAAAAAAAACACTTGCTCCACTCACCTAACACTTACTTTAATTTCTCTGTATTTTTCTATGAAATCAAATTGACTAAATTATTAAACTTAATTGAACATGAACATAAAACAGATCTTTGGATGAAAAGGATCTTTAAATCTTTAAAATATCATTAGTAGTTAGAAAACTTACCTCAAGAGAATATAATCCACTTCTTTTTAAATTTTGACATATGTTTTTAACATCTGTTGAACTTTTATCATTATCACATGTTCCAACATCAATTATTATTTTGCGACCTATTTTAAATCCGCCAAAACTTATTACAAATATTTCCGTACTCAATCCATAAAACTTTGCTTTTCCTCGCAAAATAATTGAATATGATTCTTTTGCATTTATGGAAGCTGAGATGTGGGCTTTCGGCTCTATCAATTCAAGTTGAGATTCTGATTTTTTTCCCAAAAAAAATATTTTTACAATTTTTTGTGACGATTCACCATTATTTTTAATAATAATTTCAATATATTTTTCTTCTCTCAAATTGGTAAAGGAAAAATGAATATCATCGGAAATGATAATTCCGTTCTTGTTTAAGAACAAACCCGATTCAATATTAGATGATGACTGTAATTCACTCGACTTTACTAATGGAATAATTCTTGTACATCGCCAGATGAATTTACCCTACATAATTTAATTACATAAATAAATATAATACTCGTGATGAAAAGATACTAAAAATGTGCTTATAAAATGAAAGCCTAGAACTTCTTTCGTTTGTATTGCGCCACCAGTTAATGTATGATTGGGAAGAAGCTTTAGTTTTTTATTTGTATGAGCATATCTTATATGTTTTCTTTCTACCACTGTTTAATTTATGAATATTAGCTGTGCTTTATTGGAAATGAGGAAGTTAGATGTGCTCACATCAGTTTTTCTCAGCTCATTCACTTACACTTCTTCTTGAAAGTAGACTCACTTTAAGTGTCCAAGAAAACATGTTAAAAAAATTAAATTACATACTTGAACAAATTTGACTGCAAAAAAACCAACACTACAAAACAATTCAGGAAGAAATATAAAATACAAATCACATATTCACGTCATCATAATCCCAAACTTCAATTCCATATGATACTTTACCATCAAAAAAGCTGGTAAACTAATCTGAGCAAATGAGCTTATAAAATTTTGGCTAATTCACTCACTGAGGAAGTGCGATTTTTCGTAGAGACCTCTATTATCGACTCGAGAATATCAGTGCAAAAAAAGGCACTTATCAAATGAGGAAGTGAGAATTCTGAGAAATTGAGAACTTAGTTCCAATAAAACACAGCTATTGTATTCATAATTTGAGCAAATTCGAAAATTAATCATAGCAGTCACCGTTAAAACCATAATAAAAACAAGAACTTTAAAATATGTATGAACATGATTTTTATGGAAAAGAACCAGCGTAGCTAATCTAGCTACTTCTTTCATCCACAGTAACAATACAATTTTTACTTACTATGGTTAATTTTTGAATATTTATTTTTACTTACATTTTCGCACTCTATTACATCCGAAGAAACTTTATCGCCTTCATTTGGTTTGTAATCAAATGGCAAAATATCAAATGTAAAAAAATAATCATTTCCAATAACACCCCACGATTCATGTACTCTAGTAATAAATGCAGTTATTGTTTTTGAACGGGCTGGATATATATTCAAAACTTCTAAGATTTCACCGACTGAGTCAACAAAAGAAGTATCTGTTTGAATTTTGCAATTCAAAAGAACTTTATCTCCTTGTTCTGGTAAAAATTTCATTGGAACTGTTTTTAAATCTAAAACTACTCTATCATAGTCCGTATCAATTTCAATAACATTATCAGTTTTGAGATGAATCGTTCCTAAAACACTTCTTTGATGTGTGTCAAAATTTTCCTGTGTTTTATTTTCTGGAATGCAAATTTCATTATTAATCTGAAATGAAAATTAATAAGTTAATTTTAATATCACATCAAATTGAAATTAATCATTGAACTACTTAGTCTAGTATAGTTATTATGCAAAATATTTTTATAAAATTTATTTAAATATTTGGTAAGTAAATTCACGGTATACATAAAATACAACATAAATCGATTAAAATTATTTTCATACTGAAATCAGTAGAGAATATTTTTAACGTTTATATTTTCCCTATATCTTTTAGGGATATTGAGATTTTTAAAAAAACAATTTTTTTTGTTTTTATTTGTTGTATATTTTTTTCATAATTCGTTATAAAACGTATAGTTTATTTTTAAACAATAATTTAAAAAAACATTTAAAACTAATTTATTGCTCTATTTATTTTTTATTCTAATTCTAATTTCTTATTTCTGTTTAAATTTTTACTATATAATCTAATTATAAAAGATAGTTTCTATACTTGTAAAGGTACATCTACACTATGTTACTGGTCAAACAGAAACTTTTATTAGTATTGAATTGAGTTTTTAGAACTTTATTTTACTGTTTCACAAAATTTTTCACAAAATTAAAACTGAAACTGCTACATTCTGCGATGCTCTATTTATATTCGTTCATTGCGAAATTCAAATTTTAGAGTTATAATTTAATCTTATGAAATTAGGATTTTTGCAAGATTAGCATAACTTTTAATTTTGAAAATTTCTTACAGCAGCTAATGTCTTGTAAAATATTAAAGAAAATGAATGAACGTCACTAAACTTTTAATATGATTAGTACCACTATAGTCAAAATTTTAAAAGTTGAGGTTTCGTATTATACTAGAAAAACATGCGCAGAAAAAAAGATACTTACACACATGCGTTTTTGTTGTTGTAACACGTTTCTTATTTCGTATATCTACACAAAAAAGATCACTACGACATGTAAAACATGCGCGAAAAAACCTCAACTTTAAAAATGTTGACTATAGTTCATGTACAACGTAGCTAACGTCACGTTAAGCTATCGTTTCGTTACATCCCAGTTTGGTTAAACTGTAAGAGAGAGCTGTTAAATCTATGAAAGGTTTACTGCAAAAAAGCATGACACTTACAGCATTGACTTACAAATAACTCTGAAAAGTGATCGTAGAAATTAATTTTTTTTCTAAATTCTAAACCAATAATCGCAGTATCGTCCGACCCGAATGACTGAGATAATTACACTCACATTATTAAAGACACCCGGTTTGACACCACATCAACATTGTAAAAATGTCGCCTTTATACTTTTTAGCTCGTTTTCAGATAATAAATATCACACTTTGTTTCATAATTATGAGCCATAATGTAGCTTAGCGATTGTGCTGACATGAAAAAAAATGGAATAGGAAGATTACAGTCCTTTCAACCATTTTTTCATCTGAATTTTTTACGCTATAAACCTGTACAATGATAAGTGCAAAAAAGAGATATTCCTATGCTGTGATTCATAATTGAAAAGAATTTGTACACAATTATACTGTTTCAACAACGCGTAAGGAAAATTTACCACATCATTTTATAGTCATAAAATTTGATTAAATACTTACACAGTTTTCAGATGATTCTTCTTCATTCCAATTACTACTCAATATACTTTCTATTTTAATAGCATGCGTTTTGAATGCTAAATATTTAACACGAAAACCTGCCTGTGGTTAAAAAATAATAATAATAATAATAAAATAGAAGTGAGAAAAATTGTGTTATAAAAATTTTAAAATAAAAAAGAAAGAAAAATCATAAACTTGCAACTTCTAAGGAATAACATTTATCATTATTCAATAAACAAAGAATAATATTTAACTTATCAAATACAAAAATGGAGTAAAATGTAAGTATAAAGAAAACTATCACAGAATTCTAAAGGTCGATCAACATACATCCGATCCGGAAAAGATCCGGTTCTTCTCCTTTCGATCAGGTTCAGGAAGTTTTTTAATTTTTGTAAGTGACTCGAATGGATCTATTCACATGGACGAATGGAAACCGAAAGGATGTCGAATCGGATATGTGTGGATCGACCTTAAAACATAGCGAGTTTATTGTCGTGTTGAAGGTAATATTGATCGTATATTCTTCAATTATTAAACAAAATTACCTGTAAATCCTCCAAGGTTTTATTTGCCCTATTAATGTCAAAAACATAGATATTATCAATTACACCATAATTATCTTCCATTGATGTAATAATACCTTAAAATTAAAAATAGACTAATTATAAGGCTTGTTATATTTATATTAATATTAAAAATAGGAAAAGCAATAAAGTGAAAAAAAAACGTATTACATACTAATTGCAACTGATTACAATAAATCAATACAAATACCCTATATTACATTCAGTTTCCGAAAAAAAATCAAAAATAAGATGAGAATACAAAAAAAAAAACATCTAAATTTTAAACTCTCACTGAAATAGTCCAACACATAAGCTAGTGACTAGTGTCAACATTTAGGCCGGGTACATTGTGAGAGGCATATACTCAAATATAGAAGAAATACAATGGGTTCGAGATAGACACACATTTTGTATTTATACATAGATTACAAACAAGCATTTTACTCGATAAATAAAACAGCAATACAGAAATGGAGGAATTTGGTTTCCCAGTCAAAGTGGGAAATATTGTTGTTATACGGATATACATGTAAATTTGTATCATATTATAATCTAGATATCATAATATAGCGTGTGTATCATGGGTAATGGATGTAGGTTTTAAAGAAAAAAAGATGAAGATAGACGACTCCTTGTGAAAGAAGCTAATATTTACAGAGTATGAACAAACGGTGATATAGAAAGATCAAAGTATTGTCGCCTTTATAGAAAGCAAACAATGAAATGGATGGATCAATGAATGAAAAAATATCAGAGATTTAAAGCTTTATCTTTTCATAAAAAAGAAAAATATGATACGTCTCTCCCACCAGCACGAGTCTTCTGATAATTTTATTTTCAAGTTGAAACCTCTAATGGTTTAATTTTCTTTGAATGTGCTTATGATCAAATTTTCTGAGAAAAGTAGTTTTGAAGTTACTGTTTCAAAGAAAAACGAGAAAATTGGTAATAACGTCCCAAATTAAACCATAAAAAGTCATTCTTACAGAATTGAAATTTTAATAACTTCTAAACTAGAGAAAATAAAGACTTGATGTAAAAAGTGAATTTTATTCAAACCAAATTCTCTTTCTAGAAATAACACAAAAACTGCAATTTAATACAGGTAATAATTTGGATTTTTCTTAAAAATTTAGATAAAAATTCACAAAACTTCGAATTTGAAATTTTTCTTCTGAAAGAACAGGGATGTAGGAACAAGTAGACACTTTATATCCAGAAGGTTCTGTGTATTTGTTTTAAACATAAGGTGATTGTAAAGTGCTCTCTGTAGAAATCACAGGATGGTTTTAAAAAAAGGAACCACAAAACCTCGATACTCTCTAGGAACCAAACAGTTGAGATTACCCTCATCCAGCCATACGATTTTTTACTTGTCTGAACAAAACCTACTTGTGTTTTCATTTGGTCCCAACAACCCTGTATGTTGTACTTATTTTTATTACATAAATCCGAATGACACTTAATGCCGTTTTAATAGATGTACTTGCATTATTTACTATTAAATTCTTCAAACATTCAACTTACCAATTCTGCTGAAACATTCTTCTTCAACAAATTTTTTATTTTGAACTTCGCAATTTGTAACGGAGCATTCTTCTTTAACTTCTTCATCTAAAATTTTTAGCTGTTCCATAAGTTCTTTCTCATATTCAATTTTATTTTTGGGAATCAAATATTTCACAATATTCCTTAAAATCGAGTACATGTCGTTGATGCATTCACGTCAATCAAAAACTCGAAAACTGTCCTATATGATTCCCAATTGGTTCATATAACCACTCTGTTGCCTTAATGTGGTTTAACTCTTTTCGTAAATTTTTTAATCTCCTCAAATGACTTTCTTGTTCACAACTCTTTGCACCAACTTCAGAATACACATGAAATTTAAAACGTGAAAAATTTTCAGCTGACTGATTTAAATTTACATCTACGTTACCCTAAAATCAGATAAATATAAACAATATTTCTATTTCTTCTGAACTCAAAACAACCTCTTCAAGATTTCCGTGGGTGAACAACGTCTCGGACATTTTTTTCAATCCAACTGCTAAAAGCTTAACCTAACAAAGTAACAAGTGCTTCCTTAATCGAACCTAACACAGCATTCTTAAAGCTATTATAAGTAGCGCCGGGTCCAAACTGTCATCATGGTAAATAGAATATTCAATTTACTGTCACGTCAAATCACGCAATTTACACGACAAAGCAATTGCTGTATGCATCACACACAAATAAGACTTATTGGGAGGTTGGTGTGGCGGATCGAGAACAATCGAGAGGCGATTTTAGTTGTCTTTATGTGTTCAGTGCATTATGTCTTCAGTGCATCACTTATGTATGTATCAAAAATTCCGTCATCAATTTCACATAAATTGTTTAATTAAATTTTATAATTGAATAACTTTTTTATATTTTTATTTTTCAAATGAGATAAAAACAATATTAGAATTTTTATTAAACAAGTGATGGGCTGCCCCTCGAATCGCCACACCCCGAATGCACATAAATCGTTGCTTGATGTTGATGTGTGATGTATATAGTAATTGCTTCGTCGAGTAAATTGTTTGATTACCCTACTCTAAGGCTAAAATAGATGGCGCTGAGCCTAAACTGTCGTCATAGTTAATAGAATATTTATTTACTGTCATCTCATACCGTACTTTTACACGTTTCTTTCCCACGACCGTATTCTTCAAATTTCATGGCGAGGGGAGTAGTACGGTTTCCTCATCTTTCTTCACGTTTTCAATCAAACTGATTTCTGTTTAACGAGGTGAAGATACTAACCAAATAAATTAAAAAATTTGTGTATGAACAATGGATTGAAAAGCGACAGCACGGTAGCCCTACATATATGAAATCTTCAAGATAGATGGCATTTAATAATAGCTGTGTTTTTTTTTTTTGGAATTGAAGAAATGAGCTCGTCTCTGTGTCAATTCTCGATTGATTTTCTCGACTATTTAACTCGATTTGATGTCAGTGTGACGTCATTGTCGATTTTAGTGTTTCTGTAAGTGGTGAACCGAGAACCGAATATCTGTCAATTGAGTTTGTTCTCGTTTGGTGTTTTGCTAGTAAAAGTTTTTCAGAAACTATTTGTTATTGTGTTGATTGAATTTAAAAGAATAATAATAATAATAAAAAAATTTTGAAAGATAATTTAGAATGAGTGAGGTAAGTACGAACTAAAGTTGTTATTAGAGAATGTTAAAGAAATTTTTTGAATTTGACAATTCGGCATATCATTGTTTTGCTCATGGGGCAAACAAAACCTTGTCCAACATCTCTTTGGAACTATCCTGTAGCATAGAAATGTAATGCAGCGGCAACCTAATGCTCTTCGAAATAAATGTTTCCCTGATACCACTCTTCATATGAGGACTTATTTTTCTTAAAAGGTCTAGAGCAGATTCTTTATTAAATCGAAGTAATTCAATAAAACGCGATTCTGGTATATGAAATGGATCAGTTATATTTCTTAGATTTCTCCTGTGAACTCGTAGCATATTTTTACGATCTCTGTAATTGTAAGCATCACAAGACCTCTCATTTTGAAGCTTCCAAATAAAATTAAAACATACATATTTCTCTATTATATTATATTGTTACCTTACTTTCCAATAGAAAGACAATTCAATACATAAAATCAAAATTTCAATTATTTGCAATTAAACTCTGTAATAAGTGAATAAAAGCACCATAACCGCAATTATTAACATCAACAAAGCAACTGTGGTAATTTGAATTTGAATTTCATTATTCCGTTTCGGTTCATAATATAAACCATGAATTTCTCGAGTAGTGAATTTTTTGAGTTATAGAAATACTAATACTCTATCAATCGAGAATTATCAATCGAAAATATGTAACGCCAGTTTTAATCGAGTATTTATCGATTAAGTTACAGAAAAGAGCTACTGAGTAATAATTGCACAAGTCGATCGATCAAGAAAAATCGTTTTTAGAATCGTTTTTGGTTCGCGCAACTCGGGATTTTTTCTTTTGTCGTCAGCTGTAAACGATTTGTATAACGACAGCAGAATTGTGATTAAAAATGTTTACATGATTGTGTATATTCAAGTTTTTGATAATGTAAGTATAAGTACTGTTAGCTATTTTTTAAATATTTTATTCAGGAAGGAAGAAAGGAAAAAAAATGAACTATAGGAAAAACTAAAAGACTCTTTCAATGCAAATGAATCACCAACAAAAAATTTATCAGAACGGAAAATTGTAAAAATTAATAATTATAATTTTAAACTAAAAATTAACAAATTTTGCTTTTCACTACTTTCACTTTCTAATTAAAAATGTCTTGAATATGCCATTATTTCTTACTAGTTCACAGAATAAATTTCTAGGCTAGATAAACGTAAAATATATATGCGGTTAAATCGGTTAAATCGGTTGAACGATATTCAAAACGAGATTTTACTTATCAACTTATACCAAGCAACAACGATGATCGAACGTTTTTAATCGTTTTGAAAACCATTCGACTACAATTCGATCAATCGACTTGTGTAGTTAATACCCTGCTCACATTACTTTTTCTCAGCTCGCTTATCTTCACTTCGAAAATATATTCATTTTAAGTGCCCAAGAAAACATGTTAAAAAAATTAAATTACATACTTGAACAAATTTGACTGCAAAAAAACCAACACTACAAAACAATTCAGGAAGAAATATAAAATACAAATCACATATTCACGTCATCATAATCTCAAACTTCAATTCCATATGATACTTTACCACCAAAAAAGCTGGTAAACTGATCTGAGCAAATGAGCTTATAAAATTTTGGCTAATTCACTCACTGAGGAAGTGCGATTTTTCGTAGAGACCTCTATTATCGACTCGAGAATATCAGTGCAAAAAAAAGGCACTTATCAAATGAGGAAGTGAAAATTTTGAGAAATTGAGAACTTAGTTCCAATAAAACACAGCAAATTTCGTAAGCCCGTATTTCACATAAAATATGTTTTTATCTTGCCACTATTTTAATAGTAGAAAGCTTTTTCTAAATAAAAGGGAATTGTCAGAAACTTTTTTTAAAAGTCGTTATTTTTTGTTCAAAATAAATTGATAAATAAAACAATTTACTATTAACACATTTTAATTCACATGGAGCATTTTTATTCAAATGTATTCTACTATATTTGATGTAAATTTGCATCTCTTTGCGAGAAAAGCCCTAAGAAGAGCCTTGAAAATAATAATAATGGACGTCATCGCGAATGGCGATAATATGGCTTAAATTTCCGATCATGTTTGTCGATTTGAGTCGATTCTTGGTGATTCTATCGAGTTTTCTAGCGACCAGTTGATTGATAGGTATCGCTGAGCTGCAATTTTATATTAATCATTTAACGACTGCTGGTATTTATTGATGTTTAGATTTTTATTTTTTAATTGAATTTAATTTATTCAAAATGTCAGTAAGAAGATATTAAAAATTCATGCTATTTCATTCCTTAAGCGTAGTACTCCGATGAAAATAAATTTCATGTTGGAAAAAGACTATTTATTTCGGAACGAAATAAAAAATCTACAAAATGAAGAAAAAACCTACATAGATGAAAAAAACTTTAATATACATATTTTTATCTTAATTTTACTATAACTTATCAGAACGACTTAACTTTACAAATGTCAAACAATCAATTTATTTTCATTTTCCGTACGAAATAAATGGAACTTCATTTATTTTGCTTGGATATGAAAATAAATGTCTCCAACACAGACAGCCAACACCATATGTGAAAGAATTTTTCAACTCTTTTTTATTTTCAGCTGAGTACCACTTACGAAATCAAAACAGAAAATTTTTTCGATTCCATTTATTTTATGTTTTTTTACATAGGTTTTGTATAGACAAAATCTTATTTTTATCTGAGTATTACGCTTTATTAATAAAGTTTTTCTCTGTCGGAAAATTTTAAAACAGCGGCAGCGCCTAGTTTTATTATATTTAGTGTTGCATGCGCAAATGACGTATTTGCTCTGGAAATTGGAAATCGTTGTCTGAAATTCACTGTCAGTCACCATGCGCATTCACATGAATGTGTATATATGCAGGCATGTGTATTGTGTGTATTGTGTCTTTCATCAAGATGGACCATTTTATTTCTATTGGTAATATACATTCATATATGTATATGATAAGAATCTAAGGCAATATTATATTATCAGTTGTAATTTTTATAAATTTTTCCTTCTGCTGATGTTGCGAAATAATTATTCTGAGGTAACACTTCTGCGATATTTCACAGCAAATATCCCTAAAAAAATTGTTTTTAGTTGTCGTTGTCAAGGACTCTATTAAGAGAGGCTGTTGGTGGCTTCACGTTTAAATCACTTATGTTGTATGGAGAGCATAGAAATAAAGGAGTAATAAAATTTCTCACTTCCTCACACGGTAAAAGTGTTTTTTCGCACAGATTTTCTTGAGTCGACAATAGAGGTCGCTACAAAAAACCTCACTTCCCCAGTATGCAAATAATCCAAAATGTTGGCCTTTTTCATAAATACGTCAGTTGCATGCGCAAATGACGTATTTGCTCTGGAAATTGGAAATCGTTGTCTGACTGCAATCTGACTCAGTCACATGATTTTCTTGTCGTCAGGTTGCGCATATAGGTTTTTAAAAGAAAAAATGAACATAATACAGGAAAATAGAGTTGCCAGTACTATTCATTTGAAAATAATAAGTTGACTACCTACTATATGAATGTGTTTCTTTAAATTATGATTTATTATTAAAAAAATCTACAGATTGATTTCTTCTAAGAAACAAATTAGAAAAATCGACTGTCTGAAATTTCCACCGGTTCAAATTTAGAATGAATATGAAAATGAAGAATATAATGAACATGAATCTGTAAGCCAAGAAATGAGAAATGCTGAAATCAAAAGAGACATAATTTGTAATATTCAATTTAATAAACAACAACTACAAAAAATTCCATTCTAACATATACTTCACTTAAACATTTTTTTTTTTGATAATTAAAAACAAATAAATTGTATAAATAAACTTACTCCATTCCATCTTCGAAGTTTAATAACATCTCGTATTGATCATCACTTCATTTTATGAAATGAAATTTATAGGGATTTTATTAATATTTTTTATTATTATTTAATAATATAGCTATTTAAAAAGTTTATACATACCTTAAATTTTTTCATTTTTAATAAAAATTATATGTAAATAATAAAATAAAAATAAAAACACAAACCAAACAAATAACAATATAAAACTTTAAAAACTGAACAAAGAAATATCGAAATGTCAAAAAAAAAAAAACAATTCTATGTGTTGGTAACACTTTCTATTTTTCCTTTTTAAAATCACAAAGCAACTTCTGAAAAGTATTTGCTTATTTGCAATCATTTGCTCTGCAAGTTTTAATTTATGAACTTAATGCTTTTGCAACTTGCACTGGAAAAAATAAATGAACATGGTGTTTGCGTCATTTGCGCAACTTGCTTATTAATGAAAGGGGCCATACGCATCGAATAGATTACAACACTAATATGTACACATTTCGGTGACTGTAAATAGCACATGGTAAAAATATTTGGGCGATTCGATTAAATTACATGATAGAAATGCCAACCTAAAAGACAAATTTGACAGCAAAAATGACGTCACTGTCGACAATTTAGCGGCTATGAACTTTTAACTTTCAAATTCTAAAATATTTTAACTGTTACAATAATGACCGTTGCAAAATTATATCAAAAATTTATTGTAAAAATTGTCATATAACTATTATATTATCATATTTATTTATTTGTACATAAAATGAATAAATAAATAAATCAGTTATCAGTTAATCACCAAACAAAAATATAATCAGAACACACGAGTCAGCCTTTTATCATCAATACCGAAGATTGTTGAAGAGAATTAGATTTTCTACAAGAAAATAAAAATAATACCAATTTATAGAAGCAGAGTGTGTATGCATTAAACGTGTGCTACGACTTACGAGTCCTACTTTGTCGACGGTGACGGCAAACACACATGAAAACAAATTTTCCGTCGTTATAGCTTTTCAGCATACCTTCCTATTCTATTTATTTAATAATCGCCTGGTGGCATGGCATTATTTGTAGCGGCTATAAGCTATTGTTCAAATTGAGAGATAAGAGAAAATTAATTTATTTTTACTGGATCCATTCTATAATCCAACATGTTTGGGGAAAATGTTTATTAGTTAAAGATTTACAAGTTTGTAGAATATTAGATGTATTATTTTTATTAGTTTAAGAGATAGGGAAAAACTGATTTTCAAATATGTACTGAAGAAAAATATATTTCATAGAAATAAAGATTTGATTTTGATCTACATTTCATTAGAACAAAGTTTTCGCGTAGTTTTTACCAGAACTTAATTATGAGTGATTATAAGCAACAAAGTACAAATCCCCCAGGTCATACAAAGAATAAGCGCGTCATCTTGGTTATATGTATAATAACTAATGGCCCAATGTGGACAATTTTCAATTTTAATTTTTATAGAATTTCTTTCTACCATGCAGATATTTTCTCGCGAGAAACGCTTTGCTGAATTATGGGTTTTCTGTAATGAAAATTATTAATAAATAATGAAGTAGGACGGGCAGTTAATATAAGTATTATTAGTTGATTTGTTATAAATGACTTGTATAAAATAGAGAAATATTCAGTTGCGAAGGCTTGTCCAAAAAAAAAAAAAAAAACGCCAGATTTTAAGTCGAAGTGTAACTATTGTCGGTTATTGAGGTTCAGTTAGATAAATTCTCAAAAATTTCCAAGATCTTTCATCCTCTTGGTTGGCTTGCAACTGTGATAATTCAAAAAAGAATATACATATCTTAAAATTGTGGACTTATATGTATTTGTGCAATTGCTGTTTGTTTTAGAGAGGTTCAAAGGAATGGACAAATTTTTAGCAGATTAATAACTTACATAGATTGGAACTTAGTCTTGCAGTTCTTTTGGTTCGTCTCCTCAAGCAACTGAATAGAATTTGTTATACTCCAAATCGCTAAAATACTTTTATAGCTAGTCGTTTCGGAACTACCGATTTTGCCGATTTGAGACGAATTAACGGCAGCAGTTTTGTTCTGTAAAACCCACCATTTATGGCACAATCTGTGTGAACAATTATCTAATGCTAAAACCAAGGTAGCAAGATCGATAAAATATGATTCGCTCACAAGTGAATGGATTGCAGAAGATTTTTATTTTTGATTCGTTAGCGAATTTAAAAATTTAAACTCTTTTAAAATATGATTTATTCGTGAACGAATCGAATTAAAAAGGAATCAAAAAATATCATTCGTGAGCAAATTTCAACTAAATAATAAAACTTTTTTTTTAAATTAACTAAATATTTAATTCTTTGTCATACGACACATATTTTGAAGAATCAAATGTTTTTGTTTTATCTACATATATTTTCAAAATTATTTTTTTAATTTACTATAGGTATGTATAAAAAATCACAAAAAAATTACAAAAATTTTCCACTCTTTTTCACGTAATGAACACTGTACTTGTACTTTGTCTAGTTAGTATAAGACGCGAATCAAAAAACGAATGATTTGTTTTTGATTCTTTTTCATTCACGAACGGAATTTTTTTAAAATAAAATTATTGCATTCGATCGTGAACGATATGTCATTTCTCAGACAAAAAACATTTTGTACCTACATTTTTTGTCCAAGTATACCACAACCGATTCTGTATCTGTACAACTTTCGAATATTCGTATTTTGTTGTGAATATAAAGTAAAAAACAAAAAAAACAAATTGTAAATATTACGTATTTTTATTATAATAATCTTATTACATATTTTAAAAGGAATTTATTGTTTATGAATGGAATATACAAATTATTATATCAAATCTTTTACATTAAAATTTTATTTTTAACACATATTTTGTTGTATAAAAAGTTGCTTTTGTTACAATAAAAAATATTTTCTTATTAAGTAAACAATTATTATCTTGGAAAATATTTCAATGGAATTCTTTATAAATTAAAAATATATAATCATAGATATAGAATAATTCAATTAAGATGATCATCTTTCTAATTATTAAAAAAAAAATTGTATATTCAAAAATACATTTTTATACATTAAAGGTCATACATATATACATTCACACTATCTGAAATGGTTCCGATCCGTGGGCTTACGATATCAGAGCTAGAAATATGCTCTGAAATAAGACATATACTTAGTATATTTTCGATGTAGGGAAGAAAGTATGTTCCAATATTAAAGCCCTTAAATATTGTCTTTTGTTCTTTAGCACTCTTATATCCTAATTTTTCATCGTATCACATAAATCTCCATCTAAGAGGAGCGCAATCATATTTAATTCGTCAGAAGTAAATTTGACTCATTTTGAAAGACCGATGCAGTACTTTCACAAGATCCTTTCCCACGACCGTATTCTTTCTTGATATTTTTACTTTTACATCATTCTTCCTTCTTTCTTTCCAATTCATTGTTCATACACAAATTTTTCAATGTATTTGAATTTTAAATGCGGTAAAAAAATGCTGTTGACAGTCTTTTGTATATATTATATATTAGTATCTTCAACTCATTAAATAGAAATCAGTTTGATTGAAAAAGTGAAGAAAGTGAATACGGTCGTGGGGAAGAATCGTGTAAAAGTACTGATGTGAATTGATTGAACGGTACCTGATGCTGAGGTGAATGCAAGTGCCTGAAACTGATCGGACAAATCGACCTTAATTCTAATCTACACTTTTTAAAGGGTTGACTAAACTTCTGAATAGTTAATAAAGTGATCACCATAACGAAATTCTTCTTTATGAGTATATATGTATGTATATTTTGTACCTTACAAAGTGTGCGATAATTTTTAGTTATTTGTATATTTTTTTTATTATTAAAATATTACAAAATAATATATCAAAAGTATAAACAAAAGATATTTCTTTTAAAAAACTACGAAATACAAAATAGTGATATAATTATTTAAAAATATTTTCAAGGAATAAATAATTTTTGTTTTGCATTTTCTTTTGCTAATTTTAATCTAGTTATTCAATAATGATGGATTTTGAACAATATTTTTTTTCAGTCACAAATTCAAGAAAAAATTATCCTTGATTCAAAAAAAAATGTACATACATGTCATACATTGTCTAAGTTTTAAAATTTAAGTGAATCTTCGAAGACGTCAAATGATCTTCAATTTAGTAACTCAAAATTTCAAGCTGAATTTCATCAACTGGCGATCATTTGACGTTTTCGACGATTCACTAATTCACAAACTCCATGGAAAATAAAATACAATTTTTTTTATATTTAAAATTATGATTTTTTAATAAATATTTCAAAACAAAATAAATACAAAAGCAATGATTTCTGGCAAAATAAAAATTCTAAAATTTTTAAGCAATATTGTAGTTTTTTATAAATATTGCTATGAAAACTGATGCAAGTAAATACACAAAACAATATTAATAAATAATAATTACTGTCAGTACTCAATAACTGAAGAAGGCCCACAATTTTCAAATTTCAATATGCAATATTCATTCATGCAAGTACCGTCGCGATAGTGTATAATTTGCTAGTATTGGGTCTTATTCTGGTCAAATTTTTTAGTTAGCTAATTTTTCTGCTAAAAACGTTAGCAGGTTGAGATGGTAGCAGATTCTTAAAAATTCGTATTCTGGTCACAAGTATTTTTCGAAATCTTTATGAAGCTGTCAACAGAAATTCGAAATCTGCTAACAAATGTCACTTTAAAGAAATTTTTGCCTTTCTACACTAGGTAGTTAACCAGTTTTTTCCGATCATTTTTAGAATATTGGAATATGTATTTTTTTCCCAGCTCGGTATAATAAGAATCATCTAAAATAATTTTACCAAGAGGATAATACACTCACACTTTAGTTACAAATTGGTCGTGTCAACCTTATATGTAATTTAAACCATTGTAAAAATGTAAGTAAACATCTTTACAGAAGTTGTTATAACCACCAATGTTTATACACCATATTCTGTTGTTTACATTTTGTAAATGAAAATGAAAAAAAAAAAAAAATGAAAATAAAGTTAATTATTTCATATTTATTCTATTTTATTTGTATATTTGTATAATTAACATTCAATCTAATCATACATTTTATTAAATTCACTATCTGTGTACCAAAACTAAAAATGACAGAAGTTATCAGAAAACCTCAACGATACCGAATTCGAAAATAGAACCTGCTACGGTAACGAAAAATTAGCAGATTTTTCTGTTAAGTTTTGGGACCAGAATACCAATTTTTGTCTTAGCAGGTTTTTAAACGAGCTGTCGAAATTTCGTATGAAAGTTAGCAGAATGTCAAATTAACAGAAACTACTAATTGCGATCAGAATAGCTCTGATTAGTATAATGTCAACTGCTACTATCGGATCGGATTCTGCGGATGTATCAACAAATTCAAAATGACGTCAAATGATAAAAAGACTGAAGTTGAAGAAAACGTATCATACGTTTTCAAATTTATTATATTTAAATGAAAAGCAATTATTTTTTTATTTAATAATAAAAATTAGGAAACCAGAAAATTTGAATCATCTGATAGTAAAAAGCAATAATGTCAAAGCATCAGCCGATAATATACTAGCAGATGATATACTAGCGCGATAGTACTAGCAAAAATGTCAATGAGTCCTTTGCGATAATAGTCAGAATATACACTCATTTCCACGATTTAAGAAAAAGTCGACAAATGGGCGAATGAAGCGTGATGATTTGGGCAGAAATGGCAGAAATTGACGGAAGAAAAATAACAATAAAAACTATTTTAAGCTGTTAAGAGTCAAAATCCTGCGAGATATGATGAAATTTATGAAAAATAAATTTAAAATCCGTCAATAACATGTAGGTCTTAAACGCCTACATCACAGGTTATATTTCAGTGTAACTCAAACCTTTATAATATAAGCACACTAGTGGAAATACTGGTAGCTTCATAATGCATAAAAGTTGTGTTGTTTTTCATATACGAAGTGGGACTTCTGAATCTTTTCTGATACTATTCGTAAATACTCATATACAAATGTGTATATATATGTATATACATACATTACTTTATTAACTGAAAAACCTAAATATTTTTCTGTTTATTTCGCCAGAAAAAATTGCAGCTTGGACACATTACAATTCAATTACATTTGAACACGTATTACAAATGCAACACAATTTATATTATTTAAAAAACATAGGAGTAATATAATAATGTGTCTCTTTAAGGAGGTGGTGGGAGCAAAATTAACGTTGCTCGGTTTTATTTATTTAAGGTTTATTCTCTCTAATCTATGCGGATTTGCATATTGAACACAATTAACGTGACAAGCAAATCGCGATAAAATTAATTTTATTCAATTCAATGTAATTTGTTTGTTTTGTTTATATTTTGTGCAAAAATGTAATAATAAATTGTGAAGCATTTAAAAAAACAGAGTTAACTTTACCATGATTCAAACGAAATCTACAATAGTAATTTTAATTCGAACGAAAGAGTTTCGAAAGGTATCAGCTATTCGAACGGAATCTGCAATAGAAGGATCAACCTTTTGCAAGTCTATTTCACTTGGATTTTAAAATCTTTCATATTTACTGTAAAACTAAGCACTAGTTCCATTAGGAATGGATTGAAGCAGTTACTGATCACAATAAAAAATGCGTCAATATAAGTTGATGATAATGCCAATCCTGTTTTTTCAAGAAAAAGCACAACAAAGTAGCTAATAATTCGGAATTTCAAAAAATAAAAATTTAAAGATACAAATTTCTGATGACCCTTATAAAAAATAATAAAAAATGATAAATATAATTTCAAAAAAGCGCTAAAGTTCAATCTTTTTTGTTTATCATATTTTAAAAATACTATTGTTAGCATCCCAAGACGACCTTATCACAATTGTCAAAACTTTAAAAAGACTGTGTGCGTGTGTCAAAAAATTATGTGCATCTCAGAAAACGTCAAATGATCATCAATTGAAGATATGCAGCAACCCGAAGTATCAAGCTGAATTTCATCAATTTGACGAATATTTGAAATTTTCGAAGATGCAACTTTTTTGTCCAATGAAATTGCATTATTAATTAAAAGTTTGAATTTTGATATATTAATAAATATCATAAAAGATTAGTCTGTTGGAGAAATTTTGGAATTTTTTCGAAACTGTTGAAATTTAGAATATACCACCCAACCCATCTGTAAACTTTACGTTAATGACATCAATGAATTATTTTTAAAAAAAATATCGAAATTATAATGTGCCAAGCCCGATTTTAGAAATATAGTATTTTTTGTGTATGAAACAATATCTGATTTCTAGAAATATTGTTATATACACAAAATGTTGCATTTTATTCTCGTTTCTTTACTTATATAAAATGTCCTATTTTTGATCTAAATAAAATATTAGTTTTTGTTAACTTGTGCTGCTTTGTAAGAATACATAAAATGTAATTGTAATTATACTTTTAAATTACATTTTTTTTTCTTCAATTCTTTATACTTGTAAATTCATAGTAAATATTAATAGTTTAAAATAGGCCACAGTCTCTCAGATTATTCTTAATGATAACATCTGTAACAGCATCGAATACGAACTGAATATTATTTGTGTCTGTAGCACAAGTTAAATGTGTATATATCTCTTTTTGATCTTTTCGTTTATTTAAATTCTCAAATTTCATTCTAATGTAACTGGAAGCCTCTTCGTAAGTGTTAGATCCTTAAATAATTTAAAACTTATTTAATATTTTTATTGATGAAACGAATAAAGGTCGATCCAAACACATCCGATCCGGTTCTTTTCTGTTTAGGAATTTTTACATGTTTGTATGTGACTGAATTCACATTTATGCTGTTCGGTTCCGATCACAAATCACATACAAACATGGACGGAGAAGAACCGGATGTGTGTGGACCGACCCTTAATATTACAAACAAAATTGGTCAGTATTTTTATTATGTACTGTTTTTTAAAATGTAAATTAAAAAAAAAAACAAATCACATGGATGGGAATAGGTCATCATCAGCGACGAAATAGCTCGATGTTAAAATAAGCAAACATATTGAATCCATCTCAAAAAATTTCTAGGGGAAAATTTAAAAATAAGTCTATGTGCAACTTTTTACAAAGGACCTACATGGTTTGATTCAATTGACGGAAAGGAGTGGGGAGGCGGATAGATAGGCATTCACGAGTACTCAGACAAAAGAGTTCATTGTAAAGAGTCTCCATTAAAATCTCGTTTTTCTAATAAACGACAGGATCTAGTATAGGGGTTGGAAACAGATGTGTTCCATTCTCAAATAAAGAAAATATGCCAGAGGAAAAAACAAGAATATGTGAACGACAAGATCATATGTATGCATGCAGTAAAAGTTCCAAGAAAATTATCGAGGAAATACATAGAAAGAGATAAACTTTTCCATAAAAGCAAATAAACCGTCGATCAAAATTTGTAAAGATACCTCCGACAAAAAAGTGGTTGGTAATGAAGATGTAAAGAGAAGACGGAGTTTTTCGATCAGCTGTTGAATGTGGAGAATGGAAAACATCGTGAACCTCATCCATTACCTCTATCCAAAGAGGATGAACCACCGACGATAGAAAAAATTGCACATTTTATACGAAAAATAAAAAACAATAAAGCACCTGTTAAGAATAATTTACCAGTGGAGCTATTCCAGTACGGAGACGAGACATTGGAAAGATCCATTCATCATTTGATGTGAATTATATGGTCCAACGAAGTAATTCCGAAAGGATGGAAAGAAAGAGTAATATGCCCCATATATAAAAAAAGTAGATAAATTTGATTGAAACATTATAAGATGCTCTGTAAAAAGACATGGGGAACTAGGTGAAGAATTAATCGTGAGTCAAGAGCTCAAGCAAGGAGATGGCCTGGCGCCGTCTAAAGATGTAACATGCGGTCACCTAGGTTACAAGTCAATTCAATTAGCTGGATATGCTGACGACATAAACTGTCTAGCAAGATCGCTAGAGAAACTGAAAGAAATACTGATACAGCAGGAGAAAGCAGATATGGGGGTCGGCTTGAAAATCAACGAAGATAAGTGGAAAATATTAATTATAAACAAACGAAGTACAACCACGAAAATAATGCGTTTACGCTGGGCTGGAAATGTAAATCGAATGGAGGAAAACAAAATCAAAAAAAAGATTTAGGAATATTAGTTTCAATACGTACCGACCGACAGGACGACCAAGAAGTAGGTGGGAAGATAATGTCCAAGTTGACGCGAAGAAACTTCTAAAGGTACAAAATTGGAAAAAGGTAGCCGAGGACCGAACAACTTGGAGAACGGAGTTAAAGGAGGTATTGTCTCGATTTGAGTTGTAAGCTGTCGAGGAAAAAAAATTTTTTTTTCAATTTTTTAAGTCGTAATTCTTTCAAAATTTCCCTAACTCGAAGAAAATTTGAAATTGATTTGATCTGAACTAAAAATTACCATTTCTAGCACCTATTTTCAATTTACACTGTAATGAAAGCACATTGAAACCATGAATTTCAAATATTTGGCTTTTTTAATTTTTTCAAGTGCAAATATCTCGAAAACTCTGCAATTTTCAAAGAAAAATGATTTAAACAAATCGATGCAAAATCAATTGGACTTTCATTTTCTGCAATAAAAAATGAGGGTTAATATCGAGCACCACTCGACAAAAATAGGGTTAAAGTAAAAAAAATGGGTAAAAAAATGATTAAATTTTGGATTTGACGCCTTATAACTTTTGAACAGTAAGAGGTTCAGAGGCATGCAAGGTGTTGTTGGAAAGAAACAGGGGTCCTCTAAAACTTTGCAATAAAAAGATGACCCTAGCGTGCCCATGTAAAAAGTTATAGCGTAAAACAAACAAAAAGTACCAAAAATCTTTGCCCCCCCCCCCCCTTTTTGTTCGTTTCGCCGAGATCTATCCGTAGTTTCCGGGTCGGACACCTTACCTGAATCACCCTGTATAATATTTAAATAGTATTTAAATATAAAAATTATTTCTAATTTTAAATGGTGCAAAAAAATTGCAATTGTTTAGGCAAATTCAACAGTTTTAATAAATTTAACATTCAGTGCAAATTTACTGACCAATTTTCTTATAAGTAATCAATTCTACTTAATTATGTATAAATATACATAGGTATATTGAGCTGCATAATTAAAATTATTATTTTTACAGTTATATTTAATACTGTAGAAACTCTTTCTTAGATAGTTTTTTTTTATATTGAATTTCATATTTTAAAAAAACTTTCAAACAAATCAAGTAATAATTTTAAATAACAGTGGTGTCTTTAGTTTTCAATACAAAAAATGATACTGCTTTTACTACTATTAGATGCTAAAATTTGTAATAATGGATTATATTTACCTGTATATTCAGGAAAACATATTGTCAAGGGTGATCGTGTGATTTTGTCCTCGAACAAATCTTTTTTGTTTAAAAACAAAATTATGGACGTTTCAACAAACCATTTCGAATTACATATCGAGTCAAATAATTTCATAGATTCAATCATTCGATTCATTTCCTCATCTTCAGCTAACACAAGATCATATCCTAGAAAAAAAGTAATAAAAATTAAAATGAAAATAATCATTGCAAGAAGAAGTATAGAACGACACAATAAAAAGCTGACAACAGTGAAGATAACTAGACAGCAGTGGTATGTTGAATTTAGAGGTGGTTTAAAAGAAACAGAATATTAACTTGAAAGAAAAATGTCTAGCCTTTAGAGATTTTTACCAGAAACATCAGGAAATGTTGTACATTAATCCACAAGCTGCGTGATATTATTCAGTTTGCTAAAGAACTCAATATGTAAACCGATTTGACTCGACAGCGGAAAATGTCAAAGCCAGATAACATTATGTACACTGAAATCGTATACAGTCGTGTCGTATATGGATTTATATAACGGTACTTTGTTATGACGTTATATGATTAAGAATACATATATGTATTAGCGATAAACCAATTTCTATCACAACAGCCCCTTGAGCCTTGGCCGCCTCAAGTTAACTTGAAGTCTCGTGACCATTTTAACTTTCATACGTCCACGTACAATTTAAAATGGAATATGAACCATTAAATTCATTGATAGAGAACGAATTTATTCATATGACAAAGTTTAAAACTATATTTTTATAGTTGGTTTTGTGGACTTGCTTATTAGTAAGCAGTCACTAAAATTCTTCAGTACCGTGCACTTATCCCCAACTCAAATGAATTGGTACTCATTCAAAGCTGAGTTAACTTAGGCGGATTCAAAATCGAAACCTTCAGTATCAGAAGGCAACACTCTACCACTTCGGCCACTGCCCGCTTGATAGAGCCATTTAGTGGCCAGAAATATCGTTTAAACATTTCATAAAACTAATATTTTATTTTTAATTTTTTTCTTAACCGAAACAGATGGTTTTAATTACATAATTTAGTTTCTAATGTATTCGACAAATTTCAAGTTTTGTAGAATGTAGAACGATTACACTGGCAAAAATTGTATATCAGATTTTTTTACAGAACAGGTTTTTCTTTCCGATCTCAACAAAACAGCTTACCAAAAATAATTCTATATTCTGCCCTTTAACTTTTAAGATTTTACAGTTAAAATCAATAAAAATTGTATTTTTCAATACAGTTTTACGTACCAGAAAGGGCAACACAAAATATTATTGCAGTTACACCTTCGAAGCAATGAATCCATTTTTTCCTCTCAGATCGTTGACCACCAACATCAAACATTCTATAGTAGAAATAGAATAAAAATTTTCAAGTAAAAATACTCATCAAAATAATTTTATTTACTTAAAATGCAATCCTTTAAAATTAAAATGTGTTTCAACTATTCCAGTTGTTTTAACTCTTGTTCGTAAGACATCCTGTTGAGTGGGCACATAATTTGGTTGTGAAATTCTATCTAAAGAATTTAAATAATAAGCTGCAGAGTCATTCAATTGATATTCTCGTGATCTGAAAAACAAAAACATTCTATTTATTTTTCCAATGAAAAAAAAATAGGAAAAAAAATCAGCAAATTTGAGTGATTATTCACAAAATCAAATTGAAATATAATGGTCGTTTCGTTTTTAAATGTGCGCAAATTTAAACTCTTCAGTTTCAGTATTAGGGAATAAATCCCGTATTATTCGTACTACGTGTTCGAAACGATAGAGATAAATAATAGGAAACTTGAAGTATTTCGTTTCTTCTCGTTGTTTTATTTTCGATTCGTTTTCGGCTACTGGCTTGACTACAGTTTTGACTCAGATGTGTAGTCAGTCCAGGTTTCAATAATGATCACAAATTGTCTTTTGAAATTCAATAAGAATTCAACAAGTACGTTACTCATTTTGCACAAAATATTGTGCAATATATAAATACATATTCAGTGATCTGCTAGAGCCATGTTTGTGGATAAAAACTTCCAGGTGAAAAATGAAGGTGATGAGTTCCTAAGAGCAGCATCTAATCTGAATTTAGTTCGTAATGTGGACTTTTTAATCAGTCTATGCAGTTCAATGTTTCAAGCATTTAAGGATGAAGACTGAGCGAGGATCCTTCGTGAAAGTGTTTTTTTTATAAACACTTTTTACCTTATAACTCAGGTTCTAGTGAATGTATTTTAATCAAATATGACTTATTTTATACATTTATAGAATAAATAATCCTAATCCTACGAGTACATCCTTTTAACGAAATGAATTTGAAGGTATTATTAAATATGAAATTATTTCGATTTTATGTTTTGTGAAAGTACGAGAGCAGATTTGTAAGTTCCGGACCTAACTAAGAAAACATTTTTCTGAATTTCTTGTTTTTTTATTCAACATATTATACTCTCTGATTTTTCGAGATCCTCAAAATATCCACTAACAGCGTGGATAACTTCATTTTCGCTTACGATTTTCTTTCTTCGATTTTAGTAGCCATCATATCAACTGCCCTTCCGTTACTGTCTTTTGGTTAAACGCGACACCAATCTTGCGCACGGAAAAATGATCAATTGATTTGAAACTTGGTACGTATATGTACATATAAAAAGCATAAATTACACAATAGAGGTTTATTCTCAAGCTTTTTAAAAAATCTATAACATACAAACATACATAAATATTTTGCTTCGAAAAATTTATAAATATAGCTTTTGAAACATTCGAACTAAATTTAAATATTTCCCGTTTTTATTTGAATTTTCTACTATAAATCAGCTGTTTTGTGTATTTTCGAAGTAGACTGTAAGAATAAAGGAAATGTTCAAAAAGAATAATACAAATTATAAACACATATCGATTATTTGAAGATAGACAAAGACAGAAGATCAATATGAATTATAATTGTATGAATGTTTTTTGAAACAATAATTTGTTTTTTTTAAAAATTTTTTTTTACTTTAATTTTTCTTAAATATTTTATCAATTTTATATAATTTATATGAAAATTCGTTTTTAAAGGGCTGTTTGAGGATCGCCTAGAATAGAATTTTTCAGAAAAAAATTATATTACATTAAAATATATAATAAAATATTTTCCAATCATTTTTTAATAATTAATACATTGGTCATTTCAATTGTTTTTTTTTTAAATCCTATTGCACATCAAAATGCACTTCTGTAGCTTGGGTATGTATAAACGTAAAAAACATCTTACATCTTACATTTATATTGTTGCAAGTTTTATGACATGGCATCAAACTGTTATTTGGTAACAATAATAGCTTTTTTATTTCACTTTAAATTTTTTTTTAATATATTACAAATTTTATGTATGTAAAATAAATTAAGAGCCAAATTTAGTAAAAAAATTTTTCGAAAACAACAATAACATCGACTGAAATGTATTTGTGGCTGCACCAACACAAGCAAATAAATTTCGTCTAAGTGTTGGTGTATATGATTTGAAAAATTTTCATAGTTATAGCTATAGTTATAGCTATAGCTATATATGGCGATCATACTGCATGGATGTACGTTTGTAAAATGTGTATGTAGGTACAGGCTACAGGCTCGTTTTGGTGCTAAAGAGAGTTTTATAGAGAATGACAAGATTAATATTGTGCAGAAATTTCAATTCAATCGGTTTTTAGAGTCCTGAGATATTCAACTTTAAAAACGAAAACGGTCAAAAATTGAATGGAGTGTTAAAATAATAAATAATACGGTATAATATAGGTATAAGGTTTTCAAAATATGAAGAATTTTTAGAAATTTTAAATATTGTACATTTTATTTTTCAATTCAATTCATTCTTCCGGCGTTACCTTGGAGGTAGAATGATTGACGAGTTTAACCTAGGATTGCCTGATCAAAATTGTCAAAGTTTTAGCCGTACGTATGCAAATGTATACCATACATTTTATATGGAAATTTTGAAATTTTATTTTCAAAAAGATGTATCTCAGCATCCGGTGAACCAAAAACTAATATTTTTATATTAAAATCTTTATTGAAGTGTTCTTCTTAGTGTTCTTTCTATTAATGTCCTATATTTTTTCTATTTTTCGAAATAAAATGGAAAATAAGGTTAAAAATGTTAAAAATCTTCATGATTTTTCGCGTATTTTGTCCTTTTGGTTGAAAATAATAGTACTTACAGAATTACTGTATAAGATAGCTCAATAGAAACACTTCAACAAATATTGTAATCCAAAAATATTAGTTTTTGGTTCAGAGGATGCTGAGATATGGATCTTCAAAGTCAAAAGTAGATGTTTGCATTTATGAATGTAGAAAAATGTATGAAACATTCATGTTTTTGATGTTGTTTTGTATTTTATCTTGAAAACAAAAAAAAAGTACAACAACACTGTAAAAACAAAACTAAAGAGAACACTTGGATAAATCTTTTAGTATAAACATATTAGTTTTTGGTCTACGGGATGCTGAGATATCGTTTTTTGAAAAAAAATTTTCAAAATTTCCATATAAAATGTATAGTATACATTTGTATACGTACCGTCAAATTTGTGTTTTTGCATAAAAAAGAATATTTTGTTTTACCGATTTTGAGCTAGGACTTTGAAAATTGGGGTGTATAGTGAGGATCCTCCAATGGAGGAATTGGTGAAGTTTCAAGGTCCTAGCTCGAAGGGATCATATTTAAATTAAGACTCAAATTCCGAATGTATACATTTATATACGATCAGGCAATCCTAGGGTTAAAAAAAGTAGTATTCAAAAATACTGAAATTTTAGTAAAATATTAGATTTATCACCAAATAATCACTGAAATCTAAATTCTATGAACCACTATAATTTTTCTAATATTCAGAATATAAAAAATTATCTCTAAAACTCAAAATACACTTGCTTCAATCCAACAACAGTTAGTAAAATATGCTTTTATGCGTATTATATATGTACATATGAATGTACATATCATGCTAATTCTATTATTTCATATTCATCATCACCGATCACCATTCCCATACAAAATGTGTTGCTAATATATCTATATACCTAGCTATGTGCAGCTTAACTATACATAACATTTATATGCTGTTTACGTTACTTAATCATCACACATACTACAAAAATTGCAATTTTATTTGCATCGAGTTTATAGAGTTTATACTATCTGTGTGATTCTTATTTAAACCCATAAATATGCAAAAAAATGTATGTGAAATGAAAAATTAGTAATGAAATTTTATGAAAAATTAACAATTTGTTTTATTTATAATAATTAAACTACGTAACCAATTTTCCTGAATTTTTTTTTAAACTTTTTGGAAAAAGTTATATTTCAATCCTATAAGAAGAAATCACAGTATCTAAACGTTTTAATACATGAAAAAAGTGTGAAAAGTTTAGTGAATTTTTTTTTATCTGTACCTTCGAAAATCGAATATAAAAAAATTTAAGGACCAAAATTTAAAAATGTGTTCCACTTAAGGACCACAATTCCCTTCCACCTATCTATATTTAAAATTTCATGAAAATCGGTTAAAAATTGTAAGCTGTAGGTGGTCACTTTGCAGGCCCAAAATCGCTAAACAGCCACACTTTGAATCCTTGTATTTTTGAAATAAAGGACTTTTTCAAAAATGTGTTCCACTTAAGGACCACAATTCCCTTACACCTATCTATATTCGAAATTTCATGAAAATCGGTTGAAAAATGTAGGCTGTAGGCGGTCCTTTTGCAAGCCATTTTACTAAATTGGGCTCTTAAATGGAAAATTTGTCATTTAAGTTTAAAAAAAACTAAAAAACTTGAAATTTGACAAAAAAGAAAAAAAAAGTCATAAAAAGGAGAAAAATTTATACTCGATTAAATGAATTATCATTATTTTATAAGAATTATAAAATGCAATATGAAAATGAATAAGAAGCAGTATATTTTAAAAAAACATGAAAATTAAAAATTGTTTTTTCACTTCATACATATCACAAAAAAACGTGATAATTAATATCATCAACAATAATTGTACACAATTGTATTATTTTTGTTTTTCGATATAAAATATAAATATCCAAAAATGTATACAATAAGAATCAAAACAAAATTAAAAAATATCATATGGTATACAAAAACAATTAAAGCAGAGTGTGTTTTTCATTATTCTTTATTTCTTCAATTTACTTTACATGCTTCTTCTTTTCACATTTCTTCTCTTGAAATCTTATACAGCCAATCATATCATGAGCTTATTCCCTTTATATTATTTTTGCAAACATATAGACATGAAAATTCAAAAATTTGAATTTAACGGCTACATTAAACCTCTGTTGTGTAATCAAAAAATATATAGACAGAAAGAAGTCTTATGTAGTATCGACTAAAAATTGTAATTATTAAATTAGACTATAGAACAGTACGGTAAGAGAAGAAAGGAAGTGAAAGCTTTTCTAACTATGCATTGAAACTTTATTTCGTTTTGGGTGAATACACTATAAAATCCGAATTTAAAATTTTAATGCGTTTTTAAAATGTGCATATACACTTTCTTCGTTTTAAGTGAATTGTCATATTTGACCTTTCAAAATGGTGTTGGTAACATACTAAACATCAATATGAACTTTTAGAGTAGTATTAGTTTATTACTCAAAACGTTTTAAGTGAGAATGAAATGTTGTACTACGCATAAACAACAATTAAAATGTATTATCTCAAAACGATGTTCAAAACGTTTTATCGTTAATACGTTTTAATTTTTGTGCATAAACAAGGTAATTGTCGTATTCGCATGTACATATGTATTTCTATGCAGAAGTAAAAGCTTTTTTAACAAAACTGAAACATGCTGATGTACATTCAAAGCTATTTCACTAATGGGGTTCCAATGTTGGAACCCCAGAACAAAAATTTTTGTATGAGACATTTTTATACTACATAAGAATTCTTTCTGTCTATATATTTTTTGGTGTAATTGATGCTTTTTGGTACATATAAAGAATGAAAGAATGCAACGCCACTAAAAAATTGAATATAGTGTCGCCATCTCTACGTTAGGTGCGTAACTTCTAACACTGCCCTCGTAGTTCGTACCAAATGTACAATTCATATTTTTACTTGTACCCTATTAATGTTTTTGAAATTAATAATATATTTAAATATTGTTAGGATTAGGAAATGATAAAAGATATGAATGATGTATCGTAGTAGAGGAGAAATTAGATTTAGTAAAAATATGTGCACGATTAATCCTTTTAGCACAATAGCATGAACTATAATATATGTATACTACAAAAAAAAACTAACCTTACCTTTGAAAACAACGCTGCACTCCTGCGTCAATCCATAATTTCTTCATTAAAATAACTAATTCAGGCATAAGAACACCTTCTTCTGCTGCTGATGCATATGTAAAAAATTGTCTTGCTACATCCTGGAAAATAAAGATATATTTTAAAATAAAATAGGGTAAAAAACAATAGTGCCGATGCAGACTAACGACAATAGTCACAAAAATACTTTGCAACATTTTTTTATCTGATCCAGAAAAGTATTATTTTATCAAATACCGTTAAGTAATATCCACAAGTGAGATTTAAAGATAATCATATTTCACTAAATGCGACATTCGGTTTTGAAAAAATTACATTGTGTTTTGATAAATATTTATTTTCTATGTTGGTACCGTTGCTCATTAAAACTAACGGAAAAGTGATACATATAGAGGAACAAAATGAAGACAAAATGTCATTATCATCATTTACCTCAACAGCTCGGGATGAGCCCTCTAACAAAAACTTTTTACGATTCTAATTCAAGATTCGCAATCAGTACGTTAAAATCCTTAGTTCTTAAAAATAAGCAAGTAGTATTGAACAGTGAATAGTTAAAAATCAAAATAAATGATGTAAGTTGATATTGAGTTGTTTATAAACGAAATAAGGACATAAAAAGCAATAATGGATAAAACTTTAACAAAAACAATATTCCAAATTCATTTTTCTAACTTGTATAGCAGTGTCGTCGCGATGCCGCAATAACATTCAATTGTTTGTATTTATTGCTTTTCATAAATATTATTCGGATGTTTTGAAAGTATCTTCGTCATCAATTGTCGTTAATATGCATTGGCACTTGTACATACAGTTTTGGAAGGGTCTGCAAAATCTATTCTTAAAGTTCCCATAGCACGAATTATAGTCATTAAACTTTGAATAGTATTACTAAATACAACAGGTCTGTACTGCTCACATTCTTCTTGTGAATAACCACTTTCATGAATAATTTTCATTTGTTTTACGATTGTTGATTTACCTGATTCGCCAGCACCTAGAAAAAATATTCTTCATTTCATTCCACAATTCCTAAACATTTTTCAATTTTGTTGTAGTCAATCAAACAAATGTCTTCAAAATTATCTTTCTGATAAGAAGACTAAAGGTCGATTCACACACATTCGATCCAACACTGATCTGGTTGTCCTTCGTCCAATCGGAACCAGATCGCATGTATGTAAATCGCCTTAATCATAATTTCATTTAATATTATTAAACAGGAACTTGCAACTATAATTCCATTATTAGCCATGTCTTTAGAAAATTTATTTTATGTGATTCAGAAATTGTGCTTAAAAATTGAAAAATAAAATAAAACTAAAAGAGATATTATTGTTTTAACAATGTCAATACGTTTTCATCTAAAAACCAATTTTCAAATTTCAATACCTCCGGATCCTGTAATCCGATTGATTTGAAATTTCTGCACAGAATGCTCGTCGTCATTCTTTGAAAACCTTTCATTAACTTGAAAAGGATCGCTACATTGTAAACATGGTGAAGCAAAACCCATTTACAACATCTAGAGAAATTATAAATATTTCAGATTTGCCTATTTCACCTGCAAGTGTAAGAATAAAAGCGAATCTATCAGGCAGAAGATATTCCAAAATTCCATTGCTGAACGAAAGACACATTAAAAATCAATGGGACTTCGTAAATGACAAATTGGCACATTTTATGGTTCGACGAGACAAAAATAAATCTTTCTAAAAATGAGCAAGAAAAGAGAGGAAAATAAAAGGTTTGATCCAAAACTGTTAAACATAGAGGAGGAAGTCTTATGGTTCGAGGTTGTTTTTCATGGAAAGGATCCATTGTTAAATTGACAATATTATTAAGTGTGATGATTTTATGAAACTTTTAGAAACAAATGCCCTAAAGATGAACCTTTTAACAAGACAATAATTTAAAGTATACATCGAAAAAAGTTAAAAGATAGCGATATTAATGTCCTCAGCTGGCCAGCTCAGTCCTACAGAACACTTACGGAAGGTCGTACTCGTATTAAACTTAAAAGTATAGAGAAGTTATGGAACGTCGTCAAATCTTTTGCCAGACAGTCTTATACAGTAAGAATATTGACACGAAATATTAATATATTTCCTTATTTATAGAAAAAAAAAATCTTTTTAATTGATACAGATACTATTACTATCATTAGAATAAATTAAAACTGTCTAAAGAATAGAATGAGAGGTAATTAAAAAAAGACATCTGTGACATGCAATGTTCTACAAATCATGTGAATTTCCATACATAGTGGCATTAAATTGTATGACGTTTTCTGAGGTAAATATTTTTCACTAAGCACTGCTATTTTTTTTTCGAACGGTACGGTGTAGTTTTTTAATTATTATTACTTCAAAGAGAAACCAAGAATTGATCATTTTCACGAGAAAATTGATAATGACGTCATAATTTAAGCCTTAGTCAGTACTCACTTTTACAAAATCGAGCTTTTAATAACTTCTAAACAAGAGAAGATAGAGACTTGATGTAAAAGGCGAATTTTCTTGAAATCAATCGCTTTTCTTATTAAAAAAAATATAAAATAAAGTATCTTTGCAATAAATTGAAGAATCAGCTCTTGAATTATGGCTCATAACTTTTAAACGGATGAAGATAATACAATTAAATCTCTAAATTTCAATCAAGTGTCGCGCCCTATTTATAGCGCTTACTAGGTAAAGAGTGCTAAAATTTAAAAAAAAAACGACAGAATATTCCACCGGTCCTTTGTATAGTAATTTGGAAATCTATATATGCTAAAACTAAGGAATCCCCTTTTATTAAGCTCTTTCGAGGAAAAAACATAGGTGAGGTCAATCCTGTGTCACGCAGTGTATGTATGTACATATTTGAAAGATGCTAAAGAATCTTCTGTTTTGTTGCATGATTGGTTTTTGTTCAATCGCTTTATCAGAAAACGAGTTTTCGAATATTCTAATTTTCATAGCCCTTCACGAGTCTCATTGTTTTGTTCACAAAAATCTACAGATTCTTTACAAACCAATCTCCTGTTAACCCGTATTGATAGCCTTAGTGATTTATACCTTGACTTCCCTTCAGAAAAATGTATGTTTAAAAAGAGTAAATGTTGCGAATTGCGACTAAGCAAGAAACATGTAAAACATCAAAATACATGAATACAGAAAATTTTTAAAAATTTAACAAAAAGTTGTGAGTTGAAGTCTCACAAGGAAAATATAACTCACATACCCAACAATAAAAGTTTCACTTCTGATGCAGCTTTTTCTCCATCTGCACGCAAAACTCTGTCAATGTTTTTAGATCTTTCACTAGCTTCTTTATCTCTAGATGTACTTACGGCACAACCCATTTTTTCAATCTTTTTTTTTTGTCAATTATAAACCGGTAATTAGGTGACAGCTGTTTTAAAGATTTAATAAACTTTTGATACGAAATTGAGACGTTCAAAATACACGAAAAAAAATTATACTATGTCAACCAGCCCGACCAAAACAACATACCAACATTAGTAACAACACAGAGCAACAAATGACAAACGCTTAAAGCATGTTTTACAACAAAGTGTGGCCCTAAATACAACCGTACGGAACGTCACCTAATTAAAAGTAAAGAAACGGCAAATCATCAAAAATCTACCAATTAGACCATAGATATAAAATAGAAGTTTTGATACTTCTGTGTTTTATTAGAACTGAGGAAGTGATTTGTGATCACTTAAGTTTTGCTCAGAAATGGCAGCACGTAACTTGTAACAGAGGGTTTGAAACGAGTTTTTTAAATTTGACAGTAAGTTGTTTCGACCAAATTAAAATTTTGTTTCGACCAAGTTGGTAGCACGTAAATGTTGTTTCGAGTGTTTTTAGCAGTCGTAACAAAAAACTTTAGCCGACAGTAGAGGTGTTATCGAAGATTATTTAAGATTAAAAATTAGATGGTTAATTAAGTAAATTATCACATAAAATGTACGTATTTAAAAGAAATTGTAATATATTTTCATGTTTTGAATTGATTTTTTTTTAATGGAAAAGTAAAAACAAAGTTTTTTCAGTACAGGTCTTATGGACATATTTTGTCTTGTTTCTTCTTTGAGTAATTACATAAATGTGTTTCTTATTTTCATCACCGAGAGTGTTACCCTTTAGTTTATATTTTGTATTTAAAATCAGATGAACTTTTTGATAAGTGTTGCCGAATATACATTTGTTTTCAAATTTTATAAAATTTTATACTTTGTAAAAATTGTTTCCCAATAAAGAAAAATTATAATACATATTTATTTTTTTTTTAATTTAATTATTATTAAAAATTAACAATTTTAATTATTTGAAAATAAAAATAAAAGGGTTTTGTGAAACGGAAAGACTTTAAAATTGCTGCACGTATGAAAAATTTAAAATTTAAAGTAACAAAATATTACATTTTTTAACTCATATCGAATTTTTTTATTTTTTTAATTTTATTAAGGAATAAAATAAATAAAATATTACAAAATTATCACTTTTTTCGTTGAAACGCTACTTCTACCTAGTATATTTCAAAACATTAAATGACATACGGTCATACAATTTTTGTTATTTATTAAATAGAAAATGTTATGAATGTGTAATATTAAATTTAAATTATTCCTATGAAAAAACAATATATGCACATATGTATATCCTGCAAAAAGATAACTGAAAGTGAAAGGGATTACGGGTTTTATTTTTTTGTTCTATTGCAAAGGAATATGTGTATACAATTAATTGTATAAATAATATGTAAAAAACATTTTTTCAAATAAAACATAATTTATTGTTTTTACAAGTTACATCATATCATATGCATACTTGTAAATGCATAAATTATAATAATAAAATTTAATTTTACGGTACTACTTTTAAGTAATATAATTATTACACAGCAACACTAACTTGCGATTATTTATTATTCATTCTACTTTTTATACACACATCTCGATTCTCGATTATCAATCAACCAACTTTTAGCTCATCAGCGTGTGTGCGCATGAATTTTTTCATCATTTTTATCTTTCTTCATAATTCATTTTGTTAATTTTTGTTCATCCAGAGAATTGAAATACAAGAAAAATAATCAGTCGCACTCGCAGTGCAACTATGTTACTGGCGACAATAAAGGGATGGGTGTTATTGTTTTTTTCTGTTTTCTAGCGTCTCGTTGCACATATAATAGATTGGGATATGGGTAGCTTAGTATACTCCTATTAAATGTAACGACACTGGATAAAAATGAACTCTTCCATAAGACCTGTACTGAAAAAACTTTGTCAACAGATTATAGACAGGGTTTATACGGTCACTTTTTTACCCTATGTAGTACGTAAAAACCGGTTTTATATAGAAAAGAAGTAGGAAGTATGCGGTGGGAAGTCACTCACAGGTTAATCAATCTTTTTCTTCGATCACGGCTGTTCCTTTTTGTGCTATATTCGTTACTTTGATATTTTTTTTCATATTATCGCAATTTATTCAGTTAACCATATGAGTATATGACCTTATTACCATACAAATTACCAAGCAAGAAATAAGTATAAAAGAAAATGAAAAGAATTTTAGATAGGGTAAAAAAGTGACCATGTAAACGTACGTACGTCATTTTCGTAATTTATCAAAGCGTAATGGATGATAAGGTCGTGCAAAAAACCGTACGTATAAACCCGGTCATAGGTTTAAGCATCAATAAGGAACAGATGAAATGCATGAAGGTTATTATGAGTGAAGACGATGAATTTATTGATGAGTTTGAAATTAATAAGAGAAATGCAGGAGAAAATGAGACTGGTGTTCAAACAAATACTACACCTGCACCAGTAGCTTTCGATAAAAGAAAGGCAAAAAAAACAACAAAAAAAACAAAGCAAGACCTCATATGCAACAATATCTTCATTCAATGAGGTACCTAATTTATACGATCAAGCAATTACTGTGCGTGTTTTTGTCGTTTTGCTTTGAACTTGCTACGTGATTCACTCTTGCATTTACACAGTCGAGCAATCATCTATGCAGCAAAATGTCAGAAAATGCTTCTTCTTTGAAATTTTCATCCATTTTCTTTTGTTCGAATATTCTTATATTTACTTTTAAATAAATGTTAAATAACTTAAAAAAAGGTAACTTAAAATATTTTTTTTTCATTTGAAAAATAAAAAAATATAAAAAGATTATTTAATTTTAAAATTAAAAAAAGAATTTTATTCACCTGTTTTAATCTTTCAAGACTTTCGAAAAATACAAATTTTTTTCAATTTTTGTATTTACATTTTCTCTTTATAAAGTAACAATTTTTAATACTTCTTTCACAAAATCGAAAAAGAAATAAAACAGAACTGAAAAAATTACGAAAAAGGAATAGAGGAAATATCAAATTGCTTGGTAAAATTTTTGGTACACAAGTGATGTGCTACCCCTCAATTTGCCTCACCCCGATCACCAAGAAATCATTGCTTGGTGGTTGATGCATATTGCATACTTCAATTGTTTGTCGTATAAATTCTGTCGTTGCTTGGTGGTTGATGCATACAGCAATTGTTAATTACGTGAATTATGACAGAATAGAGCAGTTAAATAAAAACGTAAAAGCACTCACTACGAGAGGGAGAGTGGACAACATTGAAAAATTTTTCAAACAAAAGTATGAAGTTGATGAGAAAATTTACAACTTAAAAAAAAAGAAAATTAGAAATATATATGTACATACTCGTATATGGAAAAAGCGATTAAGAATCACTGGTTACGTGCTGCCCCTCCAGATCACTTACCTACTTCATCAGAATAGGCTCACTGAATTGAATTACATATGTACTTGGGTTGTGTGCGAATACTTCCTAGATTGAACCTCAACTAAATTTATTGGAATATCGATATTGCAGTTCGATTCAGTGTTTTTTCGAGGTTCTTAAATTATTTAAGAATAATCTAGCCTGCTAGATTAAAATTCTCTTTTTTCTTATCATTGCGCAAATATTATCCACTACCAGCTACTCTAATGAATTTTTCATGCTTAGATAAAAGTAGTTCGAAAACTTCATTTAATTTATTCTAGTTATTACACTCCAGCGATTTTAGTGATTTAGAAGAAATGGTAGTGTTAGATAAAAGTAAAAGATTTCTTATTAATTATAAAAAAATTTTATGTCGATCCATTAAACCATTTTTCTAAGACACATTTTAGCTCTCGCAAGCGCTTGAAAATTTTAAATCGTAAACAGCTAATATATTTTTCTAAAAGACGCCAACATTTTTAAAAAAACTTTTTTAATGCCTGCCATGGGACATTTTTAGAGTATTGGTTAATTACACAGACCAGACCATTAAAAACTGGCTACTTTTTTTGATTCTAATGTCCATTCCTTTCAGTTATTTATTCATTAAATAAAACGTGGATTGTGAATTCCGACGGATACGAAAATGTTTGAACGAATACGTTATACTTATTAAATTGGCAATTACATTCGAACAGCTTATGACATTTGAAAATGTTTCGTTCGAAGAAAAATTGCTATTATCAACTTCGTACGAATGATATATTTTGACATTAACCTATCCGCCATATTTTTACCGCGGATTGCCTATGTTGTTTATATAGTTTATTGTCTTACAATATAACAATGTAAACAGGTGTTCAAATACATTGAAAATTTCGGAATGCATTTTACACTTTTATAATTATATTATACAATATTTTATTACAAAAATTCAAAAATTTTACTTTAAAGGGACAAAAAGTTGACAAAAAAATTTCTAAAATATATACAAATGTTTTTATTTAATCTAAAATTTTTCCGAAAGCTGCAAAAATTATGAACTTATATAGGTATACATACATATGTAGAACATGGTTTTTACTTATTCATTGTCAGACAAACTCATTGGATCGATTTTTAATCGGAGATTTCTTATCTCAATCCTGAAATTGGAATACTGCTGGAGATCTTTGACAGTTTGATTTGTTTTTAATGAAAATTAATTTTCAAATAAATACACAGAAAAATAACTAAACAAAATTGTGTATAAAAATCTTATGACAGTTATCAGCTGTTGTCGAAATTATCCGAACTAAAATATTTTTCCGAACAGAATTAGCAATACCCCTTCAAAATTCGTTCGAAAGACTTGATTCGAACGGAATCAACTATCGATCGTAATCTTCTACAGAGATGATTGTGTATAAAATAAAATTTGTATTTACACAATCTATAATTTTTTTTATTGTGAACGTTTAAAATTCGTTTTTTTTTCAATTTTCCAAATTACAGTGTGAAATTTTCAAATTTTAATCAATCAAATGAGAAAGAAAGACCTTATGTTTATTTTACTTTAAAGAAATTAAATTTTCAATCTTACTGCGAAAACTAGAACCTCGTAGCAACAGCAACAGAATTTTTTGAATTTATTCGAATATTTTTTTTTATTTAGCTGTCACTTTTAATTGTCATTTAAGAAGTGCTGGTTATTTTAAAGTTTCGTTTGTTTCTATTAAAATGATTGGGTAATATAATTTTTTCAAAATTTTTATTGATTTAATTATTGGACGAGAGAAATATACACATAGTTGAAAAAATAGATCATGGTTTCTTTCTAGGTTTATTTAAAAAAATAAATAGCAATAATCCTGATTCCTGAACAATTTCAACCCGTGTTTTCTCTTTTTTCATATCATTTTTGTATGCAAAAAATGTTTTGTTATACAAAAATGGGTAATTTTGAATCTCATTTATGATTTTCTCTTTGATTTTATTTGATTTTTTATTGTAAAATGTTTGACTCGAATTTTTTCAGTTTAACGACAAAACAGTTTTTAGGTTTATAGACAATGTTACCGAATTGAGGAATCAAAAAACAAAATTAATTTTATAATATAGCCATCTTAACAGCAGCGACATCATTTTTAGAATTTGATTCAAAAAATGCTGTAGATGCGAGGTTTAAGCGAAAAGTGCTGATTATCGTGTTTGCTAACCACTTTCGTTGTTGCTATTTCTGTCGCTACTCTGTACACAATCATTTAATAAGTGCATGGTCTTGATAACGTACATATCAATGGTATCACTGAGATGTAATGTAATGCGTATCAATATTAACGTGATTTCAACGCCCTGCACAGTAGAGCTATTGAGTAGAGTATATATGTCCGTTTGAAATTTTTTTTATTTTTATATTATTTCTTGTTGAATTTAATTTTAATAGTAACTTATGATTACCAAAGTTATGAAATTTTTTTTGAATGGATTTGGTGAAATAAAATGAAGTATAGATTATTTTCATCAATTTTATGAAATATACAATGTAGAAATCAATGTTCTTTTTAAAAAATTTATTCAGTTTTTTCTACTATGATAACGCTCTATTCATAAACTGTCTTTGGTTGTAAAGTAACCAACATATAAGTTGGTCATCGCAATTCTGGTTGTTACTTTAATATTTTATTGAAAGTTGGTAGTAGCTGATGTGTTTAGCCTATAAATTTTGTTATTATATTCTATGTCTACCTATTAATTAACAATAAAGTGCCGGGAGTTCGGACTGTGCGCTTTTATTGTAAAGTAGTGAGAAAAATATTAATTTTATGTTTGAAGTTTCAGTTAAATAGTTAAGGTATAGAATAGGTTCTTCAATACTTTATAATTGTAGTTTATTTGTAGTATTTTTAATTTTTAGTGAAAAGTTTAAGCATTTTGTTTAAAGTCAACGTGAATAATTTATTAAGAAAAAATGGCTGATAGCGTGGATATTGATTTGTATGCCGAAGATCTAGAGCAAGATTTTTCACAGACAAAAGTAAGATTAAAATTTATAGAATTTTTTTTTACTTACTAAACAAAAAATATTCAAGGATGGATTTAGTGCAGACTCAGTTGACGTGGATTTATACGATGATGTTATATCTACGGCACCTTCAGATCCCAATCGTAATACTGATAATTCAAATTCAGCATCTTCACAACCTGATAGAGTTGAAGGTGGTGAAGCCAATGGAAGTTATCATCATGGAAATAATTCTGTTCATGGACATGTTGGCAGAAGACATCAACTTTATGTTGGTAATTTAACATGGGTGAGTAGTGTAAATATTTTCTATTTTCGTTTTAAAGCAGTATCAATTAAGTACTAATTTGTTTCTGTGACAATTCGTTTACACTCACTGGTGTAAGACACGGTTTCTGTGGGGAAACAAAAAAGGAACAATATTTTTCGAAAAAAAAAATAACTAAATAAAAAAAATAGGTGCAAAATCACGTATCGCACTTATTTTCGATTGAGCTCATTCTAAAATAAACACATAATAAACTGATGCTGATTTGAACCAGAATCAGAATAAATGTTGTTCATTTTTGTATTACGCTGCCGTTTTAAAACAATTTACTAACAATCTGTGTTTTCAATTACTTTTGTATAATTTGCCTTACTTTAAGAAAATTTTTCTACTTTTTTTGGTTCGTTTTTTTCATTTTACATATATGGTCTTTTTTCGCAAGTGTTTTTTTCTTTAGACGGTCTTTTTTTTGTACTGTTTCCATTTTATGCATCGACCGCTTTAATCGAAACAAAAGTGTAGTCAAGCATTTTGGTATATCGTTTTTTTTTTTCATTTTTGCTATAAAAATTGAAATAGAATTTATTTTTAAGAAAAACATCAGTTGTGTGAAGTTGTATCACGAATTCTTAATCTAAACTTAAGCCTTTCAAATTTCAATATGTAGAACATACTCTTTTATTTTCGATGTATTTTTTCAACTTTAACTGCTATATTAAACATGTTTTCGTTAACTTCAAATTCTTCTTAAAATTTCGCTCCTTTTTGAAAGTCGGATATCATCGTTTTTATAAATTGTTTATTATCAGTATCTGTAAAAAGTTGCTTTGTGGATCTATTTAAGTAGTCAGAGTAGTATTATAGTACTGAAAATGAACAAAAATTAATCACAGTTCATTTTCATTATTTATGTAAAATTTTGTTACAGCTCAAACACAGAACGAAAAGCAGCGACGCAAATGCTAAAAAGAAGCATGAGATATTTATATTCAGTATTAATGCAGAAATGAAAATAAATATATTTTTGTATAATAAGTATGTAATGCTTCATTAAAATACAAATAATTACTAGGCCAAATTATAATTATTATTTATATGTTTTAACATACATTTTTGTTGCCAAACTTTACGAAGCGAAATATTACAGCTAATTTTTGTTAAATGTAAAAAATATTTTGACAGAACAACTACATAGACAGTATATGTACATATTATTGTTCTAAATGGTTTTTGGTTGGTTCTTCGGTTCATTGTGCCGGCGTCATTATTGTCCTCCTAGTCGTGTCTATTCAGATGTGACAAGATTTCTATTTATAATTTTCTTTTTATTTTAATCAGAAAGAGCAGTTGATCTCAAGAAAATACGCTTCACATATCAAGGCTTTAACTTATCTGGTTTAGAAGTTATTGAAGATTCATAATCGATCGAATGAGCCCTTATTTTCAGAAATAAAAAGAGAATGTGTAATATCTAGCACTTTTCGAGAGAAAAGCTTTGATTTTGAAAAAAAGGGATACAAATTTAGAAACTTTTCAGTATAGTTAATCGTACTTTCTACAGAAGAGGAATAGAAAAGTGGTTAATCATTAATGGCTTGTAAGAAATGTTAAAGGGTTGTCTACACTGTCTGCATAGTTTAGGAACTACAGGGTGATATACGAATGAAGTGCCTGAAATTCTTCCCCCGTTAGAAGGTTATGTCATACTCCCAACATTTACGAAGTATTTACATTACTTTGAATAGGTTGTCCATTATTGATCTGTTCCTACTTTGTCTTTTTACCAAACATCTTACAATGTTACAATCAAATTTATCTACTTTTTTTATATATGGGGCATATTACTCTTTCTTTCCATCCTTTCGGAATTACTTCGTTGGACATCAAATGATGAATGGATCTTTCCAATGTCTCGTCTCCGTACTGGAATAGCTCCACTGGTAAATTATTCTTAACAGGTGCTTTATTGTTTTTTATTTTTCGTATAAAATGTGCAATTTTTTCTATCGTCGGTGGTTCATCCTCTTTGGATAGAGGTAATGGATGAGGTTCACGATGTTTTCCATTCTCCACATTCAACAGCTGATCGAAAAACTCCGTCTTCTCTTTACATCTTCATTACCAACCACTTTTTTATCGGAGGTGTGTTTGCAAATTTTGATCGACGGTTTATTTGCTTTTGTGGAAAAGTTTATCTCTATACGCATTTCTTCGATAATTCGTTCATATATTTCTTTATTTTGGTACTAGTAATCTTGTATTGTTGGAATTTAGCTCTTTGGCATCGTCTGTCCTATTTTCCTTATAACTTTCTTGTATTTTTCATCGAACTAGTCATTTTTCATTTTTAGTCATTTTTGTTTTTGCATATATTCTAAGTTACTTTCAGCTACTTATGCCATTGTGTTCTTCTATATTGTACATTGTCTCCAAATTTTTTTAGTGCATCTAATTTATCTTATATTAATCTGGTTTCTTTCTCGTCTCTTTTCTTCTTTAAGCACTTCTGTGTCGAACTTTTTACATTTCACATATTTACTTTACGGCTGACTAAAGATTCAATAACACTGCTTCCGTTATCATTAGACTGCATGTACTTTTTTTTGCTTAAGACAGATCGATGAATTTTTTCCCTTCTTATTTTGGCATTGAGATCTCTCATTATAACTGATGTCATTAGACGAAGATCTATATAATCCCTTTCGAGCTGCTGGTAAAATACATCCTTTGTTTTCGTATCTATGTATGTTATCATATTCAGCGTGCACGTTAATAATTTTTATATTAAAGAATTTTGTTTTCAGTCGTATTGAACACATTTTCTCGTTTATTGATCGGATCTCAATTACGCTTGGTAGTATTGATTTATGTACTGCAATTGCTACGCCAAACATGTTTGTCTGCCCTCGTTTTCCACCTAGTTTCTTGAATTGCTAAAATGTGAAGATTACATTTATTCATTTTCTTGTACTAGGCTTTTCAGATCTCCAGTATTTTTTAGGCTTCAGGTGTTCCATGTTTCAAATCAGTATTCCATTTTCCTTGTGCGCGGTCATTGCCAATTGATCCGTTCGTCTTGGTTTCAGGTTTCGTTATCAATATTGTTACAGGTATGGGATGATCCCTTCGACTCAGGTCACCCCCTTTAGTTTAGCTTAATTGCCAATAGCACAATCCCTCCAAAGCTACCGTACCGTATTTTCAATTTAAATTTTAAATATTTTAATTTTTTTTTCTTTTTACAGTGGACAACTGATCAAGACATAACAAACGCTGTTCGAGAAATTGGAGTGTCTGATTTTCAAGAAGTGAAATTTTTTGAAAATCGGTCAAATGGACAGTCGAAAGGATTTTGTGTTATTTCTTTAGCATCAGAATCAAGTATGAGATTATGTATGGATCGTTTACCTAAAAAAGAATTGCATGGTCAAAATCCTATTGTGACTTTACCGACTAAACAAGCATTGAACCAGTTTGAAAGTCAGCAAAAGACAAGACCAATTCCTCCTCAACAAAATGGTCCACGAGGACCCATACCAAATATGAGTAATATGCAACAACATCCCGGAGGTCCACCACCACCACATCAGCCTCGAATGATGAATCCCAGTGTTCCTCCAGGTCAATATCGTCCACAACATATGCCTCAGAATCTTCAGTGTCCTCCAGGTCATAATCAAGGTCCTCCTCGAATGCAGGTATTTATACTTTTAAATTTTTTATTTTAAAACGTGTTTTTTACATGATCTTAAAAATCTTTATTTTTATGTTATAAATACAAGGTAATAACTGGCGACTAGAAAATCAATCAAATCATATCAGTGTATTGTCAAAAATTTAAATATTCTTTTCGTCTTTATTTTAAGTTAAATACGAGGGCAGATTGAGAATTCATTTTTCTGAAATTTTGTTTTTTACTTTTCAACATGCATATTCTATTAGGTAAAAATGAAAACAGTGATAATTTTGGTTCAAAATTCTATACACCAGATAAATATTTAATTGCTTTTCATTTTATAATAGCTTCAAAAGCATATTTGAAAAACAAGTCTTTTTAGAAATCTCAGTGCACATCTCTTTTTGGGCAAGACTATTTTTTGAATTTGGCTTTAAAGCTTACGAGAATTTTAAAATTAAATTTTATAAGAAAGAACAATAGCATTTTTGTACTTATTGATTTTTTATGATTATAGGAAGTTGATATTTGCAATATTCTTCAGCTTTTTTAAATCGACTGTGTTGTTTCGTTTTTAAACTTCACTTTTGATTGTAGCGTATACATTTTATCAATATAAAGTAAATATTTTACTTAATTACACATTTTTAAATTTTACTTGATTTCTTCAGCCACCAATAATGCATCAAGGAGGTGGAGGACCAATTGGACCTCAGCAGCATCAGCCACAGGGAGTACCACGTTATCAAAACCAAGGTCAGTGGAATGGTCCATTACGACCGAATGTTCCTCCTCGACCAGGTCCTCCAAATGGTCCACCTGGTTCAATGCAACACAGACCGCAAATGGTAAAGTATTTTATGTATGTATGTCGTTGGTTGGTTTTCAAAACTGACAAAGTGAAAAACATGATTTTTTCTTTTACTTTACTGATTGAAAAAAGGACAGGGTGGGTAAATGGGAAATTTTTATTACTATGTATTATTAAATTGTAATTAGAGATGGAAAAAAGCAAAAAGCCGCTTTTTTAAAAATTGTTTTTTTCGATTTTTTCCAATTTTTCCGAATTTTTTCATTGAAAAAAAAAAAAAAAAAACGTTCAAATGAATGTACATAGGTGTATAAATTTCCTATGATTATGAAAAAAACAAATGTTTTTTTCCGCTTTTTTGGAAAAAAACCGATAAAAAGCAACGGGTGAATGTTTAAATCATTTGTGAAAAAAACATGAAAAAAGCAGGACTTTTATGAAAAAATCCGGAAAAATTGGAAAAAATCGAACGAAAATGTTTTTTTCATGCTTTTTTCCATCTCTAATTGTAATACAAACAAAAATGACGTCATTTTTACAATTTCACTTGGTCAATTTTGATACGTAGCCAACGATACAGAAATTAATAAATTATAATATTTTACAAAACTAAATTTTAAGCGTTTAACGATATTTTAACAGAGTTTAAAAATCAATCAGAATTAAAAAGTACTGATTTAAAGTAGGTTTTAGCGAATATATTTATTTAGGGAAAACAATGAATACTTCACTTTATTTATAATTAAAACATACTTTTTCAAGGGCAACAAGGATGGTTTATATTTGTAACGTTAACATTAATGCGTGTAACTTTTTTTTTTTTGAAGGTCTGTTACTCGCGCCCTGTTGCATGTATGTTTTTTTGTGTTAATTCGAGTTATGTAGAGAATGATGAGAATTCTGTGCAACAATCAATCAAATCAATCGGGTCACAGGATCCGGAGATATTCAAATTTGAAAAGTAATTTTAGACTCAGTGCTAAAACAAAAATGTATCACGTCTCAGGATATGCCCCTTTGTTATAAATTGTCTTGAGACTTATTTGCCAATTTTTATACCGCTTTTCATTAATTTATAAATAAAAATTTTTTAAATTTTCATGCAAACAATGGTATATCATCTTAATACGGATATTAGAGTTTTAAACCGTTGATACAATAAATGTAATATATTCTTGTTATACTAGTTTCAGGGAACACCAGGATCTGGAGGAATGATTCCGAGAGGACCAAGACCTGATTGGAATAGGCCACCAATGCACACAGGTGGCTTTCCTCAAGGCCCACAAGGTCCTCCACACATGCAAGTACCATTGAGAGGTCCACCTCCACCACAAATGGGACCAGGAGGTCCACCGCATGGTGTTCAAGGACCTGCACCACACGTTAATCCAGCATTTTTCAATCAAAGTAGTGGATCATCAGGACATCCCAGCGGTCCACCAGTTGGCCCACCTCATGGTCCTGCTGGCCCACAGCAAAATGCTGGAATGCCCCAACATGGCCCTCAATCACATTTTAATCAACAAAGTGCAACTCGTGGCTCATGGCCAGGGCCATCAAATAAGAATCCAGGACCTTTTCCAGATCAACCCGTAGCACCTCAACTCACTGAAGTTGAATTTGAAGAGATTATGGGCCGCAATAGAACTGTGAGCAGTTCGGCAATTTCTAGGTAAATGTGACGTATAAAAGATGTGTCACAAAAGTTATTCAATTCAAAAAGAAATGTGTTTCTCTGGAAAGAATATCTGTACCTTACTATAAATTATATTTCCCCGGTAACCCTACAAAGGGTATTTTTCAAGTCATGTTAGGAGATGTAAAAATATTGCAGTAAATATGAAATAAGTTTCTCAGGACAGTTCTTTTTCAAATTTTTATAGTTGACTTGTCAACTTTGGATTACAATATAAAAAGCACTTCAAGAGTTGAGATGGGCATTATTTTCAGGATAGGTGGTAGTGGAAGGGCAAAAGTTGTTTAAAAAAATCAACTCTTCGTGTATTTTACCCTATATTGCTTTGTCCTACAGAACGAATTTCTACCATTCAAAGTTTGTTTAGTAGATAACCTTTAGGGAATACTTATTGCCGAATTTCAACTCTCTAGAGACTGGTTTAAAGATACTGGTTTAAAGATACTGGTGTCTGGAGATCAGAAGATCTCGTGTAAACACTCAAAAGACATAAAAATATGTAGGAAGCGAAAGATCACTACGGTCTCAAGGTTCCATTTTTTGGTGTCTGAAAACGAAAGTCTCCTGTTGTGTAAACTTATCACCATAATAGAGCATTGAAAATTCAAAATAAAAAAACATGTACATATATATATTTTGATTTACAGGGCTGTTTCCGATGCTGCTGCTGGTGAATATTCAAGTGCTATTGAAACTCTTGTGACCGCGATATCTTTAATAAAACAATCTAAAGTTGCACACGATGAACGTTGCAAAATCTTAATAAGTTCATTACAAGATACATTACATGGTATTGAAGCAAAAAGTTATAGCAGAAGAGAAAGATCTCGATCCAGGGAACGTTCACATCGTTCAAGACCACGAAGAGAAAGATCATCATCTCGGTATAGGGAAAGATCCAGAGAACGTGAAAGAGATCGTGAGGGGTAAGTTATAATACTTGTTCTTTAAAGGTGCGTATACATTTAGCAAACAAGCACAAGCAAACATTTGAACTATGTCATGATTGTGAGTACTATTGACTTTATTGTCTGAGTGCATACATCCCCCTCCACTCTCAAACATAACCTAAACTTAATGTCATGACGAATGAATGTGAAAAGCATTTCCTATGAATTGCTATTCATTTCTTCATCGTAGCTTTTAATTGATTTCCGTTTATGCTTTTCAACTAAGTGCGTACGTACCGTTTCAAAGTTGAAAATAAACTAGAATATTATAAATATTTTTATTATCGTTCAACAACAAAAATTATATAAAGATATCGTGATGGTGGACGAGACAGATCCAGAAGCAGAGAACGTGATCGAGGGAACACAAATGATCATTATAGGGATGATAGGTATGTTCATATAAAAAATAATTGTATTGATCCAATTACAGTGCTGTGTCAAAATCTGCTTTCTTAAGACTTTGTTTATGATATCAACTTTTTAAACATACATAATACATATCTCAAGGTGATCAATTTTGAATCATTATGATTTTCATAAACCTTAAATTTGAATACTTGAGAGTTCATGAGATTGTATACATGTATGCATATACAGTAGTCGCGGTCAGTATTCATTCATGTTCCGGGACCCACATTAGGCATACTTTGTTGGTCTTGGCGAGTTTTGTAACAGTCTTAAAGCAATCCTACACTAGCCTCAAAATAATTTTGTTTGCATTGAGGACTTTAAGTGATGCCTGATTGTCTGAGATTATGTAGACCACAGTCTTATTAAAGCCTTTTTCAAGCATTCGGTAGCGAAAATGTCTATAGCATAGTTGTCAGTTTGAAAAACCGATGGGTGTTTTCCCAAGGGTTTAAAAAAGCTCCTTTTTGGGCTTACTAACCCTGCTCTCTATTCGGTTTATGAGCCATCTTATAGAGACACCCTTTTCAAGGGTTACTTTATTTATAAAAAACAGTAAAGGTCGATTCAAACATATCCGGCCTCGTTCCTGTCACATGTCACCTACAAACATGTGCGGAGAGGAACCGGATCGATGCTGAATCAGATTTTTGTGAATCGACCTTAATTATGCAACAAAAAGGTAAAAAGAAGTAGATTTGGATTAAGTAATAGATAATTTATTCAATTCGATAAAAAAAATGTTTATACAGGGTGATTCAGTTTATAATATAAATTAAACCTTGCGCTCGTTTCAAAATTCAATATGGTGAATCATGGTTATGTTTATTGGTGTTGTTTTAGTCGAGTTCACCATTAGCTGCGTTTCATTTAGAGATAATTTAAACTACTCCGGAGTAGTTGATACTACTCTCAAGTACTCCAACTACAGCAACTCATACATTGGTGTAGTTGGTTATTACTCGTTGTAGTGGTTATGCCAATTCAGAAAACTAGAGGTCTCTTAGTCCTTAATATTAGGAGTGTTCTAAACTAGTACTTCGGAGTAGTTTAAGTTGTCTAAATGGAACGCAGCTGTTTTGTTTTGTTTGGATGCTAACTGTCAGATTCTACTTCTTTCTACATCTCTTTCGTCATAGTGCTGCTTTTTAAAATATTCGCTCCGTCCTGTGTTTATTAGATCGTTGTTCAAACTGAGAGGACACTTCAAAAATTTAGACTTTTTCATTGGTTACCTAATTTTATCTCAGAAAAGGGAACAAAAGAAAATTTTTTTAGATAAAATAGACCGAGTATGAGAAAATTTTCTAAGATATAAATAAATTAAAAAAATAGTTCAAAGTAGAAATTTTCAAATTTTAATAATGTAAAAACAATTTTTAAATAAATGTTTTATTTTCTGAGATAACATCAGATAGCCATTGAAAAATTCAAAATTTTTGAAGTAATCTCCAAATTTTGAACCCGACTGTAAAATGTGTAACGAATTTTAACGTCGAGGGTACAGAAATGAATAAATGAAAAAAAAAGAATGAATAAGAAAAATTGGCCATTTTATTCCTATTGGTAATACACGGAATGCTCGTTCTTTTAGATTCTTAAGTCGATGATTAAAAACATGGTGGAAAAGTTGTGCAATCTGTTGAATTTTGAAACAAGCGTCTTATTTTCTTGTGTAATAATACAAATTTATATTTTTGCAGTGGTGGGCGTTCAGGTCGCCCAAGAAAATCACCAGAAGTGGTCTCAGAACCAACAAGTGAGCAATCTAAGCGTGGATATTATGATGAAAGATATCGTTCCTCAGATCGTGATCGTGATCGAGATAGAGAACGTGAGCGTGATCGTCGTGAAGAACATCGTTCTCGTCATTAAAAAACAAGAAAAAACAAACAAAAAATTATATTAGATGAAATGAATATGTGAAATAAAAAAAAATGTATTCGAAGTAATATTTGATTCATTTATATAATTTTTTTAATAGTTATAATTCACAATATTCAAAAAAATATTTTTTCAGTATTTTAAGCTTTTATATTATCTGTTTTCTGTAAAACATCTACTTTTGTATTCCATTATTTTAATAGAAGATAGAGTGATGAAAAAACGATTCAGTTTTATAACTGTTCTAATTTTCTTAAACATAAACAGTAGACAAACCACTTCTAAGTTTTCTGATTCGGTTGTATATTTTTCAATATATTTTTATAAATTATTAAATCAATTCGATTTTATTTAAATTAAAATGTGTAACTGTATTACAGCTTTCATAAAAAAAATAGATGTGATATTTTTGTATGCACTAGCATGCATGAAAAAAGCCGCACCTGTATTTTTTTCTTTCAAAGACTGGGTTTTATGACGAGATTTTCTGTATTATTTGTAATCTGTAAAGGATAATGTATACATAAATTGTAATGATGGTTGTTTGTTTTCATTAAATATTTTTTAATACGAAAATAACATTTAAAGTTACCATATTTGTATTTGTAAGTAAAAATAAACATAATTTTTTTTCGAATATTTATTTTTTAATTACATGCTTTTTCAATCTTAATTTACCCTGAAGCTATTTTTAATATCAAATATTAAAAAAAGTACATTATTAAAATATAAAAAAAATTTTCTTATCATTATTATTTGGTGTGATCACCCTTTGCCTTTATGACACAATATAAATTGATATACATAAATTTTGAATAAAGTCGTCAATGTCTTCGTATTAATTGAAAAGTTAATGCCAAACCTTGAAAATAAAAAGTAAAACTTTTATACTTAAAATGATGTTGGGCTAGTATTCACTAAGTTCATCGGTTGTTGGTAACAATCCTTGCAATAAAATTTCGCTACTTTTTACTACACCATTCACCATATTTATCTGTCCTAGACGACACACAATCGTCATCCTTTCATCGTCTTCGCTCCTTTAATCTTTGTCGAACTTTTGCTTTTCCACTTGTTCCTGATAAATCAAATTTGGACTTATCAGAGAAGATCACTATTCTATTCGTCAGATTTTCAATTTTTCCCATTTAAGATGATTTTTTTTTTCATATTAGTTGTCAAAATTTTGTGCGAGGTATATTCTTTTATTTCTCTTTTAAGTTGTGAAGCAGATATGAAACGATTTCTTGGCAAAAGCTGTTTTAAAACTGTCTGTCCATTCGGAAGTACATTTTCTTGTTTGGGCTCAATTTGTCCAGTTTCTTTTTATTTTTTTAGAAATCTTGGCAAGGACGACTCGTCGAAATTATACATAGAGGTCTTTTCCCTGTTAGATTTACCTTGACTTTTAATAAAACTATTTGTGATTTTTGTATCACACTCATTTGTGTCTGTTTCGGCATTTTGAATAACTAAAGCTCACTCTCTATGTAACTTATAAAAACACTAACCTAACGTTCTAGACACTTTATCTACTGACGTTTTAACCTTCCATTTGGGTATACATTATCCTTCACAGATTATAAGTAATTGGGAAAATCTCATCATAAAAACCAGCCTTTGAAAAAACTGCAAGTTCAGCTTTTTTTGCATGTTGATTGTTGGTCTATCTAAATGTAAAAAAAAATCTTTTCAATAAACACGTTTGCTTACTTGACTTAACACTACCGTGACTCATTTTGATTCTATATATGTATTGGATTAAACGCAAACATACATAGTTCGATGAACACTTATAAATTCTATGTTCGAGCTGCATATCTGTGATTTTCAGGTGTAAGCTGACTTTATTAATAATAATTTTTAATTGACACGGGTTAAAAGATTCAAATTAAGTATTTATTCACTTATTCATTTTCATGCCATCTTGTAGTAGCACAAAAGGTTCCTTCAAGGTTTTGCCTTTAGGGTTAATCCTGCTCGTTTTCGTCTTTTCTTTTCAAAGTCCTCTTGAGTAACATATCCCTTGGGCTACCATCTTCTTTATTTAAGGGATTTTATTTGTTTTTGTTTTGCAACACTGTCCATTGTTCACATTTTCTATAACATTTTTGGAATATCATGTCAAACGTCTTTGGATCAACAATACTTGTCAATTCTTAAGAAAATTCTTTCTTTTCTTGTTTACTTGAAGGTTTTGTTTTTCGCAACAATAAATCCTTCAATGGTATAATTTAAATTTTTTTCAATGTGGCCTTTTTCGATAATGCAGTCGGACGCGACAATTGGCAAGCGATCATCGTATGCCTGTATGCCATTTGCTGGAAAATTATAAATTAGTACAATAAATTGTAGAAATATTAATAAAACTCAAATGTAATCTATAGCTATTTTTAATACAGTTGCACCACACATAATACATATTCATATTTTGAAACAATTTTACAATACATGCATTTCATATCTATTATACAAATTTTTTTTTAACATCTTTAAAATATGTTAAAAAACATTAACTGAGATACTACTACAATAATTCTACATTATGAAAATTAAATAATATACATAAATTCAATTCCACTGTACTAATAGTATTTTATTATTGTACATTATATTATCACTGTTATTCCTATTCTTAAATACTAGTTTTTATTTTTTCAATTGAAGAGTAATTTTGTTTTAAAATGGTGCATAATTATTTCCAAAACTGCTCTTGAAGAAAATGTTTTTTCAAATTTTCTTTTAATTTAATTTCCCCAAACCTGAAACTTGAAAAAAAAAAAACATTTTTATTAAATTATTCCAATTGAACGATTTCACTTTCTATCGCTAAATAAAATTTATGTAATGGGTTTTTATTTTTTAATAGCATTTTGTACTACTTTGCAACTTCAATGCATTAAAAATTTCCGGAAAGAACTTCTAATTAGTAGGTGTGAGCTATTGAAATGGGACAGTCTTCTAGCGGTACTTTCGAATGTCCTCTTAAAAGTGTCATATATCCTTATCGGCACAAATCCCATTTTACAGCCGTAAAGTTTCGTTAAAAATTTTGTAACAAAACTAACTAGGGCTATTCTTGAAAACGGCGTAAATGAAATTCGATTCGAATTCGAAGTTTCGTATTCTGGAAAGTTTCGAACCGAAACAAGTTCACTTTCGGGTTATTTCTAAAAACGAACGAAATGAAACACAACTGTCATTTTAATACTTTTTTTATTCACTTGAAATTAGTTGCGTTTTCGTTAGTTTGAAGAAAGTTTGTAAATAAAAGATAAATAAAGACGAATAAATAAGTTTCTTGTTATTTTGCTTTATTTATTTTCATTTTACTCTATAAATATATAATTTTTTCTACCGTTAGTCCAAATTAAATGTTTTTATGATGAATACTTACGCAGAATCCGATAAACTGGACGGTTCATAATATCTTTCTTAAAGTCCGCCTGCGATTATTTAAATTAGCATTTTATTACTCTACAACAAACATTTCTATACTATACATTATAGTTTAAATTAGGTTAAGATTATTAAATTGAATTAGAGCAAAAACTTAATACAAATTACATTAATACACTTATAATTTAATTTTGTAAACGTTTAAAAAAAGGAAAAAACGACAAAACAGCTGATTTCGAAAACGTTGTATTAACGATAATAATGCAGTTCTTCGATCGTTTTCCAGCATACTAATATTCACTAAGGTGAAACGCGTAGGTGAATCGAACCTCATTTACGCCGTTTTCAAGAATAGCGCTGAACATATTTTACAAAAACTGTAATTTACTAAAAATAATGTATCAGTATGATTCAAATCTATATTAAATACAATACTGCCAACATAAGAATGATCAGACATTTAGAAGAAATAACAAATGAAGATACATTTTCTTCTATACTTATCTCACATGAAATAATTTTTCCCGTGAAGTTGTTAACTTAATTTAATTGATCCATGAAATCGTTTCGAATTGTTTATATCTATTTTTAAATCGACATGAGATTATTTAAACCGGTTACTTTATCGGTTTTAATCAGAACGATTCTACAGATTCATATCTATTTGAGTTGTGTTTACACTACATTTACAAACCGATATGACTCACAACAGTGTGAAGTGTAAGTAAACATGATTCATTGGCTAAAACTCTTCTTAAATTCTGATATGCCTTTGTTTTTTATGAAACTTTGATTTAATGAATATAATACATAATAAACAATAATTTAAATAAAGTAGAATGAGTGCATACCTGTGAGATTTACCTTATAAAGCTTTTATTATTTCACACTGATAAAAATGAAAGCGCACTGTGGAGCGTCAAGCAGAGGAACAATACTGTTAATGCAAAAGTAGTTGCTTTTAGGGCAGAACTCGTTTCAAATGCTTTTGCTTCTGCCGCTATTGTTACCAAAACACTCGGTTTGTAATTCCAGTCAATCATTTTCGTTTTCACGATATGAGCAAAAGTTTTAGCTGAAACTTTGGGTGTACGCGTTTTATTTGGATGCCTGAAATCCACATGATACAATCCAAACTTTTCTCTAAAAAAAAAAAAATTGTTCATATATAACTGTTTAATATTATAATACAATTCATTAATGTTGGTTGTTTTTTAAAGTTATACACATAGGGCCTTAGACATTTTTTAATTTTTAAACTAAAATAGTAATTACAAACGGTAGCACGCGGTATATTTTTATCTTAATTTTACTATAACTATATCAAAACAACCTAACTTTACAAATGTCAAACAATCAATTTATTTTCATTTTCCGGATATGAAAATAAATGGTCTCCAACACAGACAGCCAACACCATATGTGAAAGAATTTTTCAACTCTTTTTTATTTTCAGCTGAGTACCACTTACGAAATCAAAACAGAAAATTTTTTAGGTTCCATTTATTTTGGTTTTCTTTACATAGGTTTTGTATAGGCAAAATATCTTATTTTCATCTGAATACTACGCTTTAGGCTCCTTGATATGGAGGAAGTTTTAAACAATTTAAAAACAGAAATCATAATTCATAGTCACCTCTCTAGAACAAACTAGCTGAGGCAAAATAATAACACACTGATGCTAGAACACGGCAAAACATTTTATAGAAAGTTATTTCGAAGATATGACTGCGGAATGGTGGAAAAACTTTAATGGCTGCTCCATAACACTGCACATTAGATGGTTAAACCGGTTATTTTGAGCTGGAAGTAACAATAATGGTATAACTTTTTCCACGGTTGTAATACACTTATACTCTCGTTACAACTGATCGTGCCACCTTCAGATGTAGTTTGAGCAGTTGTAAAAACAGGTTTTACAACCGGTTTGCGTCGTTGTTACAACAACCTAATGTGTATGATACATGCTCTAAAACATGAACGTTAATATAAAAAACGCAACTCTAATATCGTTTCAAAGAAAACAAATTCGAAAACTTGTCAAGGTTATTATTAGACATTTTATGATTGAATGTCCAGCTCTAAAATAACGAAGGCTCGCTTGTAGCGAGCAAAGTTCTTTGGTGGTCTGGACGACATAGCTGAGATAGCACTAAAGGACCTGGACAGATTTATTTATAAATTGGAATGGTTTTCAGGATAGGATAGGACGTTCATCCCACGAACATATCGAAGAGCACTGACAAATGGTCTTTAGTCCTCCAATTGGACTTGCTTATTACAAGCAAACAGCCCGAACTACCATACCACTTCAACAGCTGAGGCACGTTTATGTAAATTGTAAAAAATTAGTGATTATACATACATTATCCAATATTTCACAGTACACATTCTACAGTATTGTGGAAATATTGATGTCTGTAATCTAATGGTAATAGGTTGGTTGTTTTCTATTTTGTACAGTGGCGGCTCGTGGGGAAATCAAATGGTGGGGCTGCTTAAGGTTTCAAGGATGTTAGCACTCGAATCAATGTTAACACGTTTTTCTGAAAAATCCGTTTTTCAATTTGAAATAACCGGACTGTCCTATCCGATTGTTTTGAAATTTTTGCAAGGTATTTTTCTTATTACTATCTACGAAACTACCTCTGACATGCAAAAGATTCTTTCAATAAGACGCGAGTTATAGAGCACCGAAAAAACTACGCGCATCAATGCTTAGGCTCCGAAAGTTGTAGAAAAAAATGCTCAAAACATCGTTTTTTGTAAAGACAGTTTATTTGGATTTCTGCTCGGTTTTCAACACTTTCAAATAATCCGGTATGTCCTTTTATTTAGAATTCTTATATTTTTAAAAAAATATAAAAATTAAACAGTTTGTTAGACAAAAATCGCTTTTTTAAATTTTGTTTTTCAACTTTACGGTTGAAAATTTTTGTTATGTATTTTTGAAATAAATATTTTCGACTAAAAATATATTCTTTTTTGCCTAATTTAAACAAACAAATCTAAATACTAGATAATATCATTACAAGACACATAAAATTATGTTTTTCAAAAATATATATGTACATAAGTACATACCTATGTACATACGTATAGGTATGTACATATGTACAGAGCTTAAAAAATTTGAATCCTTTTATACAATTTTGTTGGTAAATTTTATTCTACTAAATTAAAAAATTTATCCCAATTCCTCCTACTGACAACCCATTTATTTACATAGGTGAAATGTTTCCTTAAATAGTGCTTCTTATTTGATTCAAATTAATACAACATAGCTCAAGATATAACATCTTTTAGTTGGCAAGTCATAATCCTTCCATATAAAAATTTAAAACAAAAAGAATGAGTGAATTTTGTGTGCAATGAATAAAATTTATACAAAAAAAAAAAAACAACAACAAAATTTAAACATTATGTTGGGTTGGATTAGAAAAAAAATGAGATAATGAGAACGAACATTATTTTGTATGAATAGAAAAGAAGAAATGTACTTTATTTCTATGTTTACAACATTGGGCAATCAACCAGCAGCCCCGTGGTTTTAACGAATCATACACTTTGTATAGATGGAACGGAAGAAAAACGAACATGTATCATTAACACATTTATGTACATAGTAAAAAATTTTATATAAATATTAATTCATCAGAAAATTGTAACAAAATTTATTGAAAATTGACTCAAAAAGTTTATAAAATTTAACTAATTGTTCCAAATTAATAGAAATTATAAAATGTATTTCATAAATGGTGAAAAACTGGTAATTTATAATGGAAAAAAAGTATTAATTATAAAAAATAATATAATTATAATGAAATAAATATCACGAATGAATAAAAATAATATGAATATCTATTGTTTTTAAAATTCATAACAATTTTTACAAATATAGTTTTAAGATGAAAAATTTATAATGAGATTGAAATTTTTTACTATGTAAATCCTATGAGAAAGAAAATTATGAGACAAATTTGTGTTGTATTGTTACTTAGTAAGACGCAACATTTTCTTAATTTAAGGGCAGAACTGAAATTGCCCCATCAACACAAATTTCTTCTGAACAAAAATGAATAAAGAGAGAGAATGATTCATACACGAATATATGAAATAATACTCATTTACAGGGCCATTGTTAAACTGCCCCATAGAGTATTATCACTATGATATCATTGTATTGTATTTGTATGTATACATATATGTACATATATTGTATTTCAATTCTCTTTGCAAATACTTGCATCAGTATACATGTATTTTTGATTTTTCTCGTTTTTTAAAAAAAAATTTCAAATTTATTTTGATGAAATTCTGCAATTTTATGCAATTTAAGATGAAATTCTTTGTGGGGCACTGCCCTATTTGCCCTTAAGGTAGAGCCGCGTCTGATTTTGTAATAAAATAGTCTCATGAAAAAAATTAAATAACAAACGACCGTTAGTGATTTAGTTTCATGCTCTTACACTTACGTAAAACCAGCTTTCCATTCATAGCTGTCCATTAGACTCCATGCTATATAACCTTTTACATTACAGCCATCTTCAATAGCATCTAAAACAGCTGTTAAATAACCGTTGAAATAATCAACTCTGTTGTAGTCATTCAAGCCGCCTTTATCACTCACTCCGTTTTCTGTTATCAGAACCGGAGGATTGTTATATTCCTTATTAATCCACTTTAGTAGCTTATACATTCCAAGAGGTACCACCTGAAATAAATCGCAGTGAAAATTATCAAGCATTTAAAAAAGAGCCACTGTTTTTTCGTCTGTCTGTAAATTCTCTCTCACTGCATTTTAACTAAAAACTATGTACATATCTACATACATATATGAAGTATTTCCAAAGTACCATTTTTAGTGAAGCATTTGGGTCTGGGGACCACTTGATAAATGCTTTTCTATGTTACTTGTATAATTACATGAGCTTAAGATTTCTAAACACAAATTGCATTTTACTGTGCTTTTATCTACAATACTTTCGTAAAATAATTCTACACGTTGTTTCCGCAAATCGCTTTTATTAAATATTTTAGAATTTATAAAACGGAAACGAAAGATGAACAGAATGAACACTATCTTCGTGGACAGTTTAAAACCGAAAAAAATGCGCTAAAAATGGCTTCTAAAGGTGACAAATACTTGCAAAATACAGCTAATTTAGAAATCATAAAAAAAATTTTTATAAGAAAGGTAGTTCTTATCTCTAAAGCTAGGAACGAATCATTCATTCATTCGCTAAATTAATATAGCGACAAAAGAAAAGATTTTGTTTTTCAATGCTGTATTAGTTAGCGCCTGAGAAGTACTTTAGACGAGAAATAGAACACGGAAATTCATTCAAAAAATTTCAAATGATAATGGCATATTGTATTTTGCAGCATTAAACTATTTAAAGAAACTGCTTTATTAACGTCATTTTTGTACCAATTGGCTTTACTAGGACGCTCAAAAGACTGCAATATTAATTGAAATATTCACCTTCTTTTACATTTCAGTGATTTTTTAAAATTTTATGCTTTTATTCGGCATGAAGAATGTATATTATATTTTAAGAATTTTAAGATACTTACATGTAACCAAGGTGAACCTGAACCTTGCCAACTAGGATCCGCTGACTCAATAACTCCCATGTCATGATTGAATGATGGTACTTTAAAGTTCGCACTATTGTTGTGATCATTTTTAGTAACCAAATTGGTTGTATAGGAATTAATTCCAAAAAAGTCTGATGTTCCACGTATATTACGAACTTCTTCAGGAGTAAATTTCGGTAAACGTGATTTTTTGAATCCTTGTTCTTTACTAAGAGCATTTATTTTGTCAATCATTATTTGTGGATAATTTCCTCTTTTGGAGAAAATGGGATGACCAAACCAACCTACCTACAAAACAAAAGCGTTAGATAATATTGGAGTGGATGGTCAAACAAATACAGTTGTATTCTTACATAGAACTGCATTGCAATTTCAGAAGCTTCTTTATCATCATCTGAATCAGTTTTTGGTTCCGGCCAAGATACATCTAATGTTATTCCAATTTTACCTGAAATATGCAGCAAAATAATTATATACAGGGTGTTTCACAGTTCGTGTGCCAAACTTAACAGAGTGGTAGATCTTATCAATAAGAAATTTAAAAAATCATTTGGGAGGCGGGTATATTTTCGATGGTTACCGAGATATTCAAGGTCAAAGAAATTTTTTTTCAAAGGGTAACCAGTTCCATTTTTTTATATTGTTAGCTTAAATGAAAGCAGACAAAATAAGCTTTCATTTAAGCTAACAAAATAAAAAACACAATAGGGGAAATTTCCGAAATATTCGACCTTGAACATAAAAATAACGAATTTTTTGACGCACACGGCACAACTTGATAAGAGACATTTTTTCATAGGTCTGAAGGTTCTCTTTTAACCGTATTATCAATTGGCCTTATACATTGCGTAAACTTTGAACTAGATTGCAAAAAGCGGAATTGATTACCCTTTGAAAAAAATGTTCTTTGACCTTGAATATAGGTAACTATCGGAAATAGACTCGCTCTCTCAAAAGGTTTTTCTTTATTTCTCATCCACCCTGTTCAGTTTGGCACACGAAGTATGAAACAGGCTGTACAACAAAAAATTTAAAAAAAAAAACGTAAAAAGAGTAATTTAAACCGGTGCGGTTTTTAAAAACACTTAACACCAGGCATAAAGTACTTAAGAGCCCAATTTAGTAAAATGGCCTGCAAAATGACCACCTACAGCCTACATTTTTCAACCGATTTTCATGAAATTTCGAATATAGATAGGTAGAAGGGAATTGTGGTCCTTAAGTGGAACACATTTTTAAATTTTGGTCCTTAATTTTTTTTATATTCGATTTTCGAAGGTACAGATAAAAAAAAAAATCACTAAACTTTTCACACTTTTTTCATGTATTAAAACGTTTATATACTATAATTTCTTTTTATAGGATTTAAATATAACCTTTTCCAAAAAGTTTTAAAAAAAATTCAAGGAAATTGGTTACGTAGTTTAATTATTATCAATAAAACAATTTGTTAATTTTTCATAAAATTTCATTACTAATTTTTCATTTCACATACATTTTTTTGCATACTTATGGGTTTAAATAAGAATTACACAGATAGTATAAACCAAAAAGCATCAAGTATATAGAGGTTTATTGTAGCCGTTAAATTCAAATTTTTGAATTTTCATGTCTGTATGTTTGCAAAAATAATATAAAAAGGGGAATAATTTTGCTTCGAATAAGCTCATGATATGATTGGCTGTATAAGATTTCAAGAGGAGAAATGTGAAAAGAAGAAGCATGTAAAGTAAATTTAAGAAATAAAAAATAATGAAAAACACGCCCATAATTATAATATTCATTATAAATGCTATATTTGTTTTTGTATAGCATATGATATTTTTTAATTTTGTTTTGATTCTGATTGTATGCATTTTTGGATATTTATACATATTTTGTTTCGAAAAACAAAAATATAATAATACAATTGTGTACAATTATTGTTGATGATATTAATTATCACGTTTTTTTGTGATATGTGAGAAATGAAAAAATATTTTTAATTTTCATGTTTTTTAAAATATACTGCTTCTTGTTCATTTTCATATTGCATTTTATAGTTCTTATTAAATAATGATAATTCATTCATTCGGATGATGATTTTTTTTTTCTTTTTTGTCAAATTTCAAGATTTTTAGTTATTTGGTAACAATAAAATCTTTTTTATTTCACTTAAAAATTTTTTTAAAAATATTTTACAAATTTTATTTACGTAAAATAATTTGTATGGAAAATTTGTCATGTAACCCTGGGATTGGCTGATCGTATACAAATGTATACATTCGGACTTTGAGTCTTAATTTAAATATGATCCCTACGAGCTAGGAAAACTTGAAACTTCATCAATTCCTTCATTGGAAGGTCCTCACTATACACCCCAATTTTCAACGTCCTAGCTCAAAATTGGTAGAACAAAATATTTCTTTTTACCTATGCAAAAACACGAATTTGGTCGTGCGTATACAAATGTATACCATACATTTTATATGGAGATTTTGAAATTTTTTTTTCAAAAAACGATATCTCAGCATCCCGTGGACCAAAAACCGTAATTTTTTTACCCTAATATTTGTTGAAGAGTCCTCTTTAATCAACCCATGCGATTTTGTACTATTTTTACTTTTCGAAATTTTCATACATTTACAAATTCAAACATAATTAAGACTTCAATTTGACTTTGAAGGTCTGTATCTCAGCATCCTCTGAATCAAAAACTATTATTTTTAGATTAAAATATTCAATATGAAAATATTAGTTTTTTGTCCACAGGATGCTGAGATATCGTTTTTTGAAAAAAAAATTGTCAAAATCTCCATATAAAATGTATGGTATACATTTGTATACGCACGACCAAATTCGTGTTTCTGCATTTAAGACTCAAAGTCCGAATGTATACATTTGTATACGATCAGCCAATTCCAGGGTTACATGACAAATTTTCCATACAAATTATTTTACGTACATAAAATTTGTAAAATATTTTAAAAAAATTTAAAGTGAAACAAAAAAGATTTTATTGTTACCAAATAACATTTTTATGTCATGTATTTTGAAGCACAACCACAATAACATTTCATAAAACTTGCAACAATGATTTTCAATATTCATTCAATAGAAAATAAGTAGAAATTATACCTAACAGTGTAAACTCGATAATTTGAACTAATTTAAACTGACCTTGTTAAAATTTTAGAAAAGTTGAAAAAATTGCACACAAAAACAAATTTACACTTTCAACACTATTTTAAACAAAAATACCAAATAGTGTTGTAATAAATTCATTTGTATTTTTAAAAAAATAATTACAAAATTGAATATGACGATTATAAAGTGAATTTTAAATCAGGTAATATGTACATATTTAACTTGTTTTTATTTCATCTTATTTCGAAAAGTATAAATCAGAAAAACCCCTTTACAAAATTACATAACATTATTAGCTAATTTTAGAAATTTAGGCGTTGAAAATAAAGAGGTTCAAATTACTGAGCTTATACTGTATCTATATTTAAGTAAAATTAAAGTAAAAAAAAAAAATTAAAAAAAAAGAAAAAACATTATTTCAAAAAACATTTATACAATTATAATTCATATTGATCTTCTGTCTTTGTCTATCTTCAAATGATCGATATGCGTTTATAATTTGTATTATTCTTTTTGCGTATTTTCTTAATCCTTCCTACTTTTGTTATCTACTTCGAAAATAAACCAAAGTCAGCTGATGTGCATTAGTGTATTCAAAAAAAAAAAAAAACAATAGAAATGAAATTTTTAAGAAAAATACAATTTAAAAAGAACTAGGGTAGAATACCCAGTAACGAGCACTCCGGCAGTAACGAGCCCTTGGCTTTATTTTATTCTATAACTAAGATATTTTTATAAAAATACAGGTGAATATTTGCTATATATTATGTACTTAGAAAAATATATTATCCTTGCAATGCGTGGATGGTTTATCATAACAAACTCTTATTTTAAATATAATTCTAATAAATATAAAGTGCTACTCAAAATGGCATTTTTCTTAACATTTTCGTTAAGGAGATGAGTATTACGTTTTCGTTAAGGAGATGAATATTTATTTCCTTTATATTTTACTAAAAAAAAGCGATAAATAGCTAATTTTTTTGAAATTACATTTTAAATTAGTTAAAACTTAATTTCTAGCACTTTATAACACTCTTATTATTAAAATATTTTATTTTTGGCACTGCTCGTTACTAGCTCTTTTCATGGGCTCGTTACTGGCGAAAAGGGGGCTCGTTACTGGTCTTCACGAATTTTGAGTTTTTTTCATAATTTTAATAATTTTACTGAAATAAAAACATATTTTTTGCGTTAAATTGCAAATCTAGACCCTTCAGAAAATTTATTTTACTCTTGATTGGAATTATTTATCAAATACTTTAACCGTGGTATAAGGAAAAAGTCCAAAATTTTCCTTAAGGGTGCTCGTTACTGGGTATTTTCCCCTATTCATAATTAGTAAACAAAAACTATGGGGAAAATTAATTGTTGTATGAAAAAAACGCTTATAATATTAAATATTTTAGTTTTCTAAAAAAAATTTTCTAGACGATCCTCAAATAATTTTTATTTTTCATATAGGTAATTATTTTAAATAAATTAATAAAATATTTGAAAAAAAAGTAAACAAAAATAATTCATCATTACAAAAAAAAACATTCATACAATTATAATTCATATTGATCTTCTGTCTTTGTCTTTCTTCAAATAATCGCTATGTATTTATAATTTTTATTATTCTTTTTGAGGATTTATTCTTATAGTCTACTTCGAAAATAAACAAAACAGCTGATTTATAGTACAAAATTCAAATAAAAACGGAAAATATTTAAATTGAGTTCGAATGTTTCAAAAGCTATATTTAAAAATTTTTCGAAGCAAAATATTTATGTATGTTTGCATGTTCTTGATTTTTGAAAGAGCTTGAGATTAATCCTCTATTGTATAAATTGATGCTTTTTGTATAAACTCTATAAACTCGATGCAAATAAAATTGCAATTTTTGTAGTATGTGTGATGATTAAGTAACGTAAGCAGCATATAAAAGTTATGTATGTTAAGCTGCACATAGCTAGGTATATAGATATATTAGCAACACATTTTGTATGGGAATGGTGATCGGTGATGATGAATATGAAATAATAGAATTAGCATGATATGTACATTCATATGTACATATATAATACGCATAAAAGCATATTTTACTAACTGTTGTTGGATTGAAGCAAGTGTATTTTGAGTTTTAGAGATAATTTTTTATATTCTGAATATTAGAAAAATTATAGTGGTTCATAGAATTTAGATTTCAGTGATTATTTGGTGATAAATCTAATATTTTACTAAAATTTCAGTATTTTTGAATACTACTTTTTTTAACCCTAGGATTGCCTGATCGTATATAAATGTATACATTCGGAATTTGAGTCTTAATTTAAATATGATCCCTTCGAGCTAGGACCTTGAAACTTCACCAATTCCTCCATTGGAGGATCCTCACTATACACCCCAATTTTCAAAGTCCTAGCTCAAAATCGGTAAAACAAAATATTCTTTTTTATGCAAAAACACAAAATTTGACGGTACGTATACAAATGTATACTATACATTTTATATGGAAATTTTGAAAATTTTTTTTCAAAAAACGATATCTCAGCATCCCGTAGACCAAAAACTAATATGTTTATACTAAAAGATTTATCCAAGTGTTCTCTTTAGTTTTGTTTTTACAGTGTTGTTGTACTTTTTTTTTGTTTTCAAGATAAAATACAAAACAACATCAAAAACATGAATGTTTCATACATTTTTCTACATTCATAAATGCAAACATCTACTTTTGACTTTGAAGATCCATATCTCAGCATCCTCTGAACCAAAAACTAATATTTTTGGATTACAATATTTGTTGAAGTGTTTCTATTGAGCTATCTTATACAGTAATTCTGTAAGTACTATTATTTTCAACCAAAAGGACAAAATACGCGAAAAATCATGAAGATTTTTAACATTTTTAACCTTATTTTCCATTTTATTTCGAAAAATAGAAAAAATATAGGACATTAATAGAAAGAACACTAAGAAGAACACTTCAATAAAGATTTTAATATAAAAATATTAGTTTTTGGTTCACCGGATGCTGAGATACATCTTTTTGAAAATAAAATTTCAAAATTTCCATATAAAATGTATGGTATACATTTGCATACGTACGGCTAAAACTTTGACAATCTTGATCAGGCAATCCTAGGTTAAACTCGTCAATCATTCTACCTCCAAGGTAACGCCGGAAGAATGAATTGAATTGAAAAATAAAATGTACAATATTTAAAATTTCTAAAAATTCTTCATATTTTGAAAACCTTATACCTATATTATACCGTATTATTTATTATTTTAACACTCCATTCAATTTTTGACCGTTTTCGTTTTTAAAGTTGAATATCTCAGGACTCTAAAAACCGATTGAATTGAAATTTCTGCACAATATTAATCTTGTCATTCTCTATAAAACTCTCTTTAGCACCAAAACGATCCCTGAACTGAAACGCGAGTTACAGGGCGCTAAACATAAAACTCACACGAATCAATTTTAAGTATCAAAATTTTACATTTTTTGACTCCTTATAAAAGTATGTTGCCGTGAGACTAAGGAGCTGAAATTTGGTCAGGATATTTCTTGAAGGGTCTAATATTATATGAAATATAAAATATAAAATAACGGTGAATATCCGTTAACTAGGGCAAAAGGTATAGGGTAAAATGCAAAAAAAGTCATTTTTTTAAGATACAACTTTTTTTTTCTTTCTATAAGGCCCTCCTTAGTTCATACCGTGATTCTTCAAAAAAGGATGCATTTCAATTTAGAACTATTTTTTGACCTAGTGCATTTTATTTGACTCAAATCGGTGCAACAAAGCCCGAGATATAAGAGTTCAAAGTTGAAAAGCCACATATCCTTCCATATAAAAATTTAAAAAATAAAATAATTCAGTATTTTTGAATTTTTACATAAAAAATTTGTTGTATGAAAAATTTGTGACCTTCAACTGAAATAATTTCAGATGTAACAGCTGCATGCTAGCTGTAGCCTGTACCTACATACACATTTTACAAACGTACATCCATGCAGTATGATCGCCATATATAGCTATAGCTATAACTATGAAAATTTTTTAAATCATATACACCAACACTTAGACGAAATTTATTTGCTTGTGTTGGTGCAGACACAAATACATTTCAGACGATGTTATTGTTGTTTTCGAAAATTTTTTTTACTAAATTTGGCTCTTAATAGAACGGAGTTGAAGGTTCTCTTGCAGATTATAAAAGTTGCTCAAACCCTTCTAAATACGAGTAGAATACTACCACATGACAAAATAATGTTCAGATAAATAGCTTCATAGAAATCAAACTGAAAACAAAATAAAAACTTTTCTGATCTTTTTCCTGCCGTTGTGGTATGGTAAAATCAGCCAAAAGTTTGCAAATGAAATTTTCGTATAGATTTTATCTCATATATGTATTTTTATTGCAAAGAATTAGTAAATATCAAAGAGGACTTATACAGGGAGATTCTTCATAAAAGCAAAATTGATAAGAATTTTAATAAGTATGCATGCCATATTCTGTACATTACATATATTAACATTTTAAAAATAACTGCTAGAAATTGTGCAAAAATTGTCCATCTCTATTGACTCAACAACATTATTTGACAACCACCAAGGAAACCTTGTCTACAGTGCAATGGTGCAATTACATGTATAATTACACTTGCTATTGCTATACGAGTACATATATGTATGATTAATTCTAATCAGTCATTCGAGTCATACTTTGCGTTGTTTTCAAATTATGAATAACATTTTTTAAATCCATATATTGTACTTGAAAAAGTTTGACATTCTTTTGGTTTTTCTAATTTTTGCTGTTGTTGTTTAAATCCAGTTTAAAGCAAAGTTAAAGAATAAGGTGTATAAGAAAATGCAAAAAATGTTTTCAATGAAGATAGAGAAGTATAAAATTGATTTATACCTGAAAAAAGAAAGACAAATTGTGGTTGAACAAATTCAAAAAAAGCGTTTAGAAATACTATAACTATTAACGAAACGTGAATACAATATTCTGTAGGAACATTTGAGTATGAGAAATCTGAAGTGTTTTTCACAGATTTGATCGAAAACTAAATTAAAAATCATCGGTTCTCTCAGTTAACAAAATTCATAAGAATTTTTGCGTCGACTTATGATTTTATGAAACAATTCCAAAAAAAACAATGTCATAGTGACTTGTTTGTTTTTTCCAAGCAAATTTGAGCCGTGCACTTTGAAGGGCTATAAATCAATAACTGATCGAATTAAATTTTCATGCAGAAAAACATAAATAATGAACTTACTACCACTAAAACAAAATATTGTCTATGTGAACTAGGGTGATTTTCAGTTTTTCTTAATATACTTAAAATATTTACCTTTTTGTGTAGCTTGAAATTGGCTTCTATACATGTGTACAACTTCTGCATGAGCTTTTAGTAAGTTATGACCACACATGTAATTTGCTATACCAGGATAATCAAGGGCTGGTGCCATGTAGTCAACACCGTAACCATGTTCACAAACATGCCAAGGTTCATTGATTGTAGTCCAGAGCTAGAAAAATTAGTACTAAGTGAAACAAAAAATGTCTGAATAAAATAAAGTTACAAAGATACAAACATTCTTTACAAAATATTAAATATATTTTTTTTTAAACTGACGAAAATTTGTATTGCACCTACTTTTATTACCTAGCAATTAGCAAAAAAAAAAAAAGTTATGAAACGTAGGGTGTACAAGAAGTTACATACAATTTTGTGTTGGAAGGTCTTGCACAAAACTTAAAGCTTTAAACGCCCTCTAGCGGGGAAAGTAGGTGCAATAAAAATTTTCGCAAGAACAATTTTTTTTCATGAAATATTTCAAACAATATCGTGGTGCCAATATCACCCTGTGTACATTAGAGTGTTAATAAAATAAAGTGAGAAAATGAAAATTTCATAGGTACTTCTAGAAAGTTATCCGATGTTCTTAACTTGGATTAAGAATTTATGTACGCATTAGAAATCAATATTCACCTATGTTCTAGATTCTGCAAAAAGTGGAAGTGGAATACGAAATCAAATCCATGCGAAATCGAAAATGGTGTTCTAGATTTTACGCGGAAATATATAATTCGGACATTAATTTGGAATCAGCTGTTACTTGTCATTTGTAGATGGGGAGGGGTTATGAAAATATTTTTGTTTTTTTTTTTTGCATTAAAATAATTAAGTTCTTGAAATTGTAGTGAAATTTGAAAAAACATATTACTTTTTAAAGATAAATTTCTTATATCATGAATATTTTTTACTTGTAATATTGTTTCTTTACAGTACATTGAATTAACTGAAGAAATTGATTTAAAATACTAATAATATGTATAAATACATATTTCAACTTTAAAATAAATTTAAATTTATTCAATATTTATTAAATTTATTTAATAAATTTTAAAAAAAAACTTCACTAATAAAATTCCGACCCACAAGTACAAAAGCCAAAGTTGAATTTGACAACTAATATTGCAATTCCACGTACAAAAACTTTGCGGATTTGAATTCACGAAAATTTAGTGAAAGTGGAATCTAGAATACCTTTCAAAAAAATGGAATTCAATACATGGGTGATTATCACAGAATATTCAAATTTCTTTAATTTACATATTATTTTTTTTTTCAACACCGTTACTTATATATATACACAAAAAATGCATTTCAATAAAATTTTAAAAACCCTTTTCAAAAGTTTTACATATTTTCGTATCTACAATCGTCTGTTCTTTTGTAAATATCTTGAAATGAGGTGTTTTTGTTTTTCGTCTTTCGTGGATACTTATGTCATAAATATACATATGTATGTAAGTTCTTACACTAAATAATTTTATTTGCATATCGACAACTTTAGTTTTTTCAAAAGGACAGAAATTACTAACACCATAGCTAAAAAAAATATTCAAATGTAATATTACTCTGGGATGCATTTCAAATGTTTGGAAGAAAACGAAACAAAAACAGAAGCCTCTAAACACTAATTAGCATGCCTATCAAGTATCAACCAGCAAATTCATGAGCATGGAGTGAAATCAAAACTACAGGTGTATAATAAGGACTTCCATAGCCTGCTTATGTGGAGAACAACTGATGATGTCCTTGAAAAAACAGTGTCCAGTGAAGTTGAAATATTTCTTAATAAGCTGCTGGCTTCTACGATAGATTATAATTTATTGATTAGAAGAACTTTTGAATGAAAAAATGCATTAGAGATATTAAAATAATTCATAACATATTATATAAAGTAGGGGTACACTTATATACTTGTCTTGTATTATTTTGAACAATAAATTTGCCTTTCCCTTGAATCAAAAATAAACATGTGTTGCAATGATGTCTAGTTTTCAAGAATCTTCTTCATAACTGGTTGTATATCAAGCCATATATTCTTGAAGTTCAGTGAACATGGCCAGAGTTTTTGGGCTGCTAGAAATAAAACTGACAGATGGCACATTAAATAATTGGAGACAGTTTTCCGTTAACTTGAAAACAAAATAAATGTCGGACAATTTATTTCGTCTAGGTATTTGGTAAATTTGATAATTGTTTTCGTTATTTGAAATTAACACCTTGCTCTATTATTTTTGAACCATGCTTTTGTATTTAAAATTGTTATCCAGTATATATAAATCATTTTAATATTCTTTGTTTCTTAAATGCTTATTCTGTAGAAATAAATAAAAAAAAATAAAAAAAAATGGACCTGAATAGACAAAGAATTTGTTAACAAATATGTAATATAGTCTCCTATCATATTTTTTTTATTAAGGTTTTATGATTTTTCGAAACATGTCTGCCTTTAGAATGAAAAAAATAAAATATTATGTAGTATAATTCTACAAAAAGGATAATTCAAGCTTGAAATTTGTTGAACTAGTTCTTCGCAATGTATTAAAAATATAATATAATTACATAATTTTTTTTAAAGATCAAAGTAGTTGAAAATTCTGTGGAAGGTAATGGACCTTAATAACACTCGTACAATTATTTTTAATAGGACTAAACATTTGTTCATAAAGTATATTAAAATATGTTTGTAGTTTGTATACCTACCACAGCATTCAAGTTTATAGCGTATTATATGTATTCTCAAATTTAATTGAAAAATAAATAATTAATTAATTTTTATTTCATGCTTCTAATATATTGCAATTGAAATTTACCTGTACTCTGTCGCCGTATATTTCAAAAAGAATTTTTGCATATTCACGGAAAAGGTCAATTATTTCTGGATTTGTCCAACCACCTAATTCTTGGAGTCTTTGTGGTAAATCCCAATGATAAATTGTCACCATGGGCGTTATGTTATATTTCAGCAATTCGTCAATTAGATTATTGTAGTATTGTACACCTTTCCTATTAATAACATTTACATATCCAGTTGGCAAAATTCGCACCCAAGATATTGAGAAACGATATAGGTTAACATTCAGCTCTCGTACCATTTGGACATCTTGTCTCCACTGTAATCAAGAAGAACAATATCTACATAAATACGAGTATATAATAATAATAATAATAATAATAATAATAATATAATTAGCCTTAGCGCCGTATTACAATTCATACATTGTATATCTTGAACATTTTTTACTTAATTCTGTAAGAGTGGGGATTGCGGTTGCATCAAATATATATTTTTTGTTATTAATTGAGAGATCTGTATCTAATTAATAAGCTCAACTCTCCATTCAGAACTTTTTTCAGAATTTTGATTACTTTTTCATTGAATTCTTGTCTTTTCGTACTATTCCATACTGCTTTATGTTCAACGGAATCGAATAAAAAACATAAATACATATACGAGTATATGTATACTGTAGAAGATTTGGGTATTCTTCATCAATGAAAAGTCTTGGGTTCGAATACCGTCGAATCGAATGTCGTTTTCTTGTTTTTAGTCTACTATACAATACATTTTTAAATAATAATGGCAGTAGCATAAAAGTGTAGGTGGAAAACCAGTCTGTAGAAGCCATCAGAGTTGTGCAATGATGTCACCAGTAACCATCTAAACGTATGTATGTAATTGAAATAATTCTAAAGACGTACGAAATTTATTTAAAATCTAAAACAAAAGTATGTAAATTATTGTGAGAAATTTATTTTTTTTTAAATTCTGTTTTATATATTCTGCAAATTTTCACCGGTACTTTTTGGTCATAAAAAACAGTCTAGAGTTCCGTTAGGACAATATCCCTTTTTGGAACTTAGTAGTTGATAACTATCTTCCACAATATGAAAGTTTGGCCTGCCAATATTACACTTTTGTATGACACAAAAATGTTTTCGAACTATGACAGATTAATTTCCCCTTTTGAAAAAAAATTTTATGCTAAACTTTATAGTATCTTACCTGATGATAACTATCGCATGAAACATCGCCGTTACTTTTATCAGCAATCTTTTCTGGGTAATTATGTGTCATATAATCCCAAATTGATTCTCCTTTGTCGTCCTCGTCCCATGCACCTTCTATTTGGTATGATGAAGAGGCTACACCCCAATGAAATGAACTTGGAAATCTTCTGACTACTTTCTCATTTCTGTAAAAGTTAAAGATTTCAATATTCCAGATAAAAGGCGTTAAATATTAATAAACATGCACATTAGTCTAAATTAAAATAATATTTATATTCACAAGGAACTATTTCTTAATTATATTTAAAACGTTACATCGCTAATGTACTATATCACATATTCGATGAATATTGGAATCGTGCCAAAATTATTATTTAAAAAATAAAAACTAAATTAAAAAAAATGTTAGAAAATGATGAAGTACTTGGTACGGTTTTGCCAATTTGTCTGCCATTTAGATCTCACGATAATAGCATCTTATAGAATCTTGATTCTAATGTCATGGAACATTTTCATTCGATAGATGTAAAAACTTTTGGTGAGAACCGTACAAATATAACTGGTTCGAAGTGATCCCGGGGTACGGGGAATTAAAGATTTTTGTGACTTTTTTTGTAAAACACTTTATATCTCCGTTGTCGTTTATTGTATGTATATCAATGATACACATACACATATGTGGTACTTTTTACAAATAGTTTTTCAAATTTTCAGTTATACATTTTCCATCAGCGTGTGTAAATCGTGTCTTTTTAGATAAAAATAAAATACATAGCTATGGCTATATTAAACGAATCACGCTAAATATCTGAAGACTATAATGATGTTTGAAAGTCTGGTATTGGTAGAAAATACAATATCTCAAAAACTGGAGTAGACAAAATTTGTGAAAAAATTCGAAAAATATGGTATATTGGAAATTTTACCCCGACGTGGCAGGAAAAGAAGAAAAAAAACATTTGTGTTTTTGCAAAAAATTACAAAAATCAGTCATAAGCTTTTTAGGAAAAAGTAGTTTGAAGTGACAAAAGTATAAATATTTAAATTGTTTGATAATCGAAAATGACAAAAAGTATTACGAGAGGCTAACAAAATCTATTTGAGAAAATCTTCTGTCTCTCAGTAAAATATCATATACATATATAGGCGATTCATCAATGGTAAGGGGATGTTTCACGTTATGGGAGTAGGAAACTTAGTTTCAATAAAAAGAAAAATGATAACCGAGTCCTAATAAAAGTATGATAAAAGGTTGTAAAGAAATAATAAAGTGTAAAAGCGAACATATAAAATATTCATTGTCAAATTTTATGCATATTGCGGTTAATATTTCATTTTTAAAATCTATGGCATCTCAATTATGATTTTGTTAAATTTGATCATTTCAACAATAGTGCAGTTTTTTAAAAATACAATGGGAACAGATAAAACATTCGCAATCTAAGGTGGAAAGTATTCGTTGGGGGAAGGGACACGCATCGCAATATACCCTGTCGATTCGAAAGTAGAGATTTGCTATTATATGTAGTACATATTTTAATTCTCTTTGAGTGTGCTTTAAGAATATGCCATCAGCAAAACTTTTTAATTTTAAACGGAAGATGCTGCAAATGATTTCAAATTGAAAAATTTGAATGAAATGCCTACATCAGTATTCAGGAAACAATATTCTGATATATCGAATCAGAATGAAGGTGCTATTGATAAAATAATGTTCTTAAATTCAACATTCAAGAAATTAAGTGATTCTTTTGTGTTAAAATACTCTCGTTAAAAATAAGAATTATTCTTTACAAGAATTGCATTATTGAATTAAAAAATTGGTCCTTTCTGGTATATTCAAATAGCTCAAGCAGTTTTTATTCTGTATATTTTTTTAACTGACGTCAATTAATTTAATTTAATAAATATTATTAATAATAATATATGTTTTTAAATTCTCAAGTTAATAATATTAAAATAAACCCATAATTTAATGTGGAATGTCAACCACTAAATTCGTTGGCAGAGAATAATTTATTCGTATGACAGAGTTTGAGCTGATATTTGTGTAGTTGGTTTTGTGTATCTACTAGTTTATGTCCAAGGTTAATACAACACACATAGTTTGTTTCATCTCATTTTCAAATCTATGTGACGTCACCGGTAGAACTTTTTTCCATAGAAATATAAAATAAATATATGTATGTATATGTACAATATATATAATAGATTTACAACAACAAAAGTTAAAAGAAGTTCTACTGATTACGTCAGGAAAAAGAAAAAAAATCTTGTTTTTATAAAGTTGGAACAAAACATGTGTTGTATTAACTTTGGTTTATGTCCAGTAAGCAGAGACACCAACTACTTCAGTACCGAACATTTATACGCAATTCAACTGAATTGGTACTCGTTCAAAACTGACTGAACAAGCACTCTACCACCTCGGCCACTGATTATCCTTATGCCATAAATATACATACATACATATAATAGATTAGATAGAATAGATTTTTAAACTAATATCATTTAAGACTTCCGAATAAACACAAACGAAAGTTGATTACGTTCGAATGAATATTCACATTTTGTGTCTTTATCAAATAAATGCTAATGAATGTTATGTGACTTTCATTTAAAATATCTAATGATCTTCATATGATTTTAAACTTGTATTTAACAATTTCATTTGATCAGAAAAAAGATATCGTACGTTAAAAATCATTAAAATTTTTGTCAAAAAGTGCTTAATATTAACTGTACTTTTTTTTTTTGGCAAATAAAGCTTATTTGATGCTGAATCGATTTGCTTATTATCAGTTTTTCTGAGAAATGGATAGTTTTCGAGTTCTTTTAGTACTAGATAGACTTGTAGTATTTTTGAGTAGTACTAAAATTGAAATAACTTGAAAAATTACTCAACTCAAATCGATGCAAAATCGAATAAGGTTTCGTTTTTCAAAATAAAAAATTGCTTTGCTTTCAAACCTGATTATATTCTGGAATATTTTTTAAAATTTAAATATTATAATAGATTAATTTGCATAAAAATAGTAAAAATTATTAGGTACATCATATAATCAATGAGAATTACACCTACATGTCATAGCTTTACCTCACTGGCACTGGTGACGTGGAAAGAGCTAAGTTAAATATTTGAAAAGGGCTCTGCATGCCCTGTCATAGAACAAATTTCGAATTGAAGATTTTTTGAAAATAAAATAATGTTTAAAGTCTGTTTGTTTCTTCTAAATTTATACTCTTGTAAATTAGTAAATTTTTATAGAATATTATCTAAAATTTAAAACATAAAGTGTTTTACATTTTACTTTATGTGAAATTCAATTGTAATTATAATTAATGCAAATTTATTAAAATTAGTTTCAATTAAATATGTACTTACACAGCATCTGTATAGCATTTAAAAATTAAGAGATCCAGAAGTACAAAAAATAAATATAAGTTAAAACAATTCAAATTTAGAGTAGTCATCACGATTAATAAACTGGTATATAGTACTTGTAAAAATTTACTACTTAACGTAATTTAAAATAATATTAATTTAGATCTATAATTAAAACACTTTTTAGTAATTATTTTTTGCTCATTAAATTTAAATAAATTTGTTACAGGTATTGTTCTTCAACAAAACTTTTATTATTATATTTTATCATTTCTAGTTTTTTTTCACTTTCAACTGTTTTACTTTTGAAAAATTATACTATTATATCTTTTGAACTGTTTTATTAAAATATTTGTTCTACGTCGATTAATTATTTTTTAAAAAAAAAAAACAATTTAGTATCTATTTTCAACAAAGCAGTAAGAAAATGACTGATCAACATCAGATGTAAGTTAAGAATGATAAATTTAAAAAGAACCTGTTTAAAGTTGAATAACAAAAATCACTATTAAAATGTATGCAATAAGGTGACTCAAATTAAATTTCTAGTTATTAACAGCTAAATAAATTTTCTGAGGTTTTAATTGGAACTAAAACATACAAATTGAATTCTTAATTACTTAAAACTCGTAAATTTTTAGTGTTTTTATTTTTTTATATTTTCCACCTTCGTGATCCGCTCCACAGCATCATATTCAATAACTATTCCGTTTTCAAAGGCTAAAGGTAATACGATTATTCATTTTTAAATCCCAAAAAAAATAGTTTTTTTTTTCAAAAAAATAGCCAAGTAAGGCTTGTAGATGATAAAAGATGTATAACAGGGATCAGTCCTAGACCCTCTCTTCTTTTTTATTCATGAAATCTAATCTCCTTACGTAAGTTACAACTTTATGGAAAAAAATTTTGCATTTGGTGATAATATGTCAATTGTTTACAGTTATTGCTCGAATGAAAGATTTAAAAAAGAAAAAAGGAATTAATAGTAATAAATACTTGGCTCGATTCACACAGAATAATTTTAAACTTTAAAACCAAATTGATATTTTTCAAATTGTTCGGTTGTTCTAAAAATAATGACATTTTTTACTCGTCACTGTTTTCAAATCCAACATACTAATGAATTTGAGTATTATTAATATTACAGTAGACTACAGACTTAATTGGGAATCACACATTGTGAATCACTCAAAAATGCCTCATTTGTAATTCTGAAAATCTTTTAGTATATAAGACCCTCTCATGTTCAATTAGTATTTTAAAAAATAATACATATGTTTTTCAACTTAAACCCACAATTGGTATTTTAATTTCTTCAAACTAGTTCGACTCTATTTTTGTTTAGACTGTTTATTAAACACTTATTATTATAGCAGGAGAAACGATAAACTGGAATTTGTATTCGTGCATATGCATGACAATGTGTGTATGACCGTTTTTTGCAAAAACCATAATTCTATATATATTTGTCAAATGAATTAAGATCTGAAAAGATACATCTTCAACATTATTTACAGGCATATATTATGAGAACTAAACAATTATTAAAAGAAATTAAAATATGTAGGTACAAAATTCCATATAACTTTACATTATATGAAAACGTTGGTAGAATTTATTCGTATGAGTGGAGCTGATCAGTAGGAAGAACCAACAAACTACATACTTCAGTACCGAATACTTATACCCAAATGAAAGCAGATTCGAACCCGAGACCTTCATCTTCAGAAGCCAGTACTTTACCACTTCGGCCACTTACCGTACTGACAATTGAAATTTGAAACTAAAGCTAAAATTGTATACATATTTAGGTAATTAAATTGCTCTAATATTAAATCAAAAGGTAAAAGGTATTTAATAAAAGGTAAACATGTACCTTTCTCATCAAAAAGGTAAAAATGTTTCTATTATGAAACATAAATGCATGAAGCTGGTTGATAATGAAATATGTAAAAAAATAATAAATTAAAAATAAAATAACCTCTAAAGGATATCATGTTAATATTTTTTTTTTCAAAAATGTATAAAAGCCTTAATAATTTGATTAGTATACCCTGTTTATATATTACAGAAATTAAATTTAAGCTAAATAATTATTGAAATTAGTGTGATTATTATGAATTATTTCTTTCAATTTCGTAATCCTAGAACCAATTCGTCCTTAGAAAAAATGTAATAAAATGTAAATTTAAAAAAGTAGCTAAGCCATAGTTTTCTTAACTTTGAATATTTTTCTCCTTGTATCACTTTTTCTCTTAATGTACGAGTATGTTTCTTGCGAGGCACTTTATTCACAGCTAAGTAAATTACACAGGTGTCCATTATTACATGAGTTACATATATTGATCTTGAAAATAAATTAAGATATGGAAATTCCGACTTGCCGTATTATTATAAAATAAAAACGTGTCGTGGTAATTTTCTCAAGCTTTGAAAATCGTTAAATATTATCATAAGTATTATTTTAAATTATGTTAACATACAATATCAATTGAAAATCGTTTAATCACCAAAACTTTCTAATGCTACTTTTTTTGCTTCCATCAATTATGCAGAAAATACGTACATATATTACGTAGAATGTAAACTTTAGAAATAATAGGTGATAAGTATTCGGTCATAAGTTTGGTTAACTGATTGTTATTTAAGTATTATGAAGCAATGAAGTATAGAGTTTATTTTTTGAATAAAGTTGTTTTTACTTATGTATATTTTTAATTAAAAAAGTCACGTGTACTTCGTGAAGGTAAAATTTTTCCGATTGTACTAGACAATCTTATTTTATAATATGATATTCTGAAATAATGCTAGCGAAGTAGAGGAAAAATCGAGGAAATATGACACTTAGAAATTAGGAATTATTTTTCGTTTTCTTTAAAATATAATTTTTTGTTAGTTATTCTTAGATACATATATTATTCCGTACGCAAAATTTTATAAAATTTTGATCTTTTTTTCGAAAACTTACTGTATAACATAGCGCTTTTTACATTTCCTTTCTTCCACGTAAGAACGCTTTTTAACAGCATTAATAATATATCTCATACACACACACACATACATACATATGTATATATGTATGTACATACACATATTTTCAATAAAACAACTTACCGGGTACTTAATTACCATCTAGCCACAAAATATTCTTTATAAATAAAGATTTATAGTCATCAGGTAATTTATTAAATGGAGAGTAAGGGGTAATACGAACTCTAGACTAGGCTCTGCATGAGATCTCACGAGACTTGGATTAATTTTTTTACATTGAATGTTTTTGAAAAGATATTAGACAGGTAGAACAGTCCAAATTCAGTACCTCGTCTCTAGTAAAATCTTCTTTTTTCTTATAACCCAAAGGGGTTGAGAATAGATGTCGTCTATTCTCATTTCGTCGGAACTCTATGTACGTAACCTTATCTTAGAAAAGGTCAGGTAACCACAGAGGTGGTGCTCTACTGTTTCCGCTTCCTCAAGGCAAGCCGCACACGTAAGATCTCTGACTACCTTTATGCCCGCTATGGTTGCATGCGTTATGCCCTTTGATTAGCCCAAAGAGAGCCCGACAGTCCCTTCTGTTAAGGCTTAGGAGAAATCTAGTCGTTCTGTCCCCAGGTTTTTTCAAAAAGCGTATTGTATCGCTATACATTAAGATAGGACAGATCATCTTTCCGCATGGAGTTTCTCCATGTTACTGGTAATCCACTCGATGGACGAGGTTACATCAGGTCAAATTCAAATAGCAAAAGCAATACATCTTACCAAGTTACCTATGTACATTTATAAAATGGAATGCGGAAGTATGTTTCACCCCAAAAATTGAATGAAGAATTCAAAAATTTGAATTTATATGTAACACTTGAAAAAGTTTTGGATTTTTCTCATATTATTTTCTTTTATTTTCATTTCTCTTTGCTGGCATGTGACACACAAATGCAAACATAAACTCGTAAAAATACCATGCATCATAATTTTCACGAAATTTTGCTCAAGGAAATAAAATATTTTAATATCTTTGTAACCTCAAAACTAATGCGTGTGCATATGGCAAATGTAAACGAGTTGGAAGTGTTAAACTTGAACATTGATTTCATGAAATAATTTTATAAATGAATAAATTCCACTTTTTACTCATTTGTTAAAGAGTGAGTGGCTTAATTTGTATTATTAGTTGCCAATAACTATACCTTGTTAATCACACAAGTGTTTAATAACATTTTTAATCATTACTATACCATACATCATTTCACAAATACAGGGTAATTCGATATGTATGTATATGTATTTATATGGAATAGAAAACAAATAAACATAAGTACTTAATTGTAGAGTAAGTGGAGTTGTGTTTTCTTCAATTGTGACGAGGGCATCATTTTTTTTAATAATTTTTTTTTTATAAATTTCAAATAGTTACAGCCGTTCTAGTAATTTTTACAATGTTTTTGAATTAATTATTTTCCAAACTGTTTACAAAAATTTTTATAGAACAGTTTATTTATGCATATACATATAGCATTATGAACTAAATCACAATGTTTAGTTTTTAAATTATTGTAATTTCCCAATAATATAGATACATAAGTATGTATGTACATATATACACTCCGCGACAAAAAATTTCTCTGAAATGATGAATTACCCACACAGGCATGTTCAGTGTAATTAAAGGACATATTCTTTCCCAAATCATCACACTTCATTCGCCCATTAGTCGACTGAAGCTGGAAAAGCTGACGTCTCCTTAAATCATAGAAATAATAGCTCTAGTAGTATGGACCATCCTGATTAAATCTTTTTTTATTAGTTACTTTTTAGCGCCTTTTTCAGATTCAAATTAAGTATGATGATTTGGTAAAAATGGAAATTCTATTTTTCCTATGATTTTTTAGATTCTTTAGTAAGTATGTATCACAGCATTTTAGCCTTTCTGTCCGATTTTCGACGTTTCAACTATTTCTTTATTCTCTTTTCTTAGACTCAAAATTACTTTAACTTTATCTGTACTTAGACGTTTTAAGTGCACCCTGTTTTTATTTAAACTTTTTTAAATTTAAAAATATGCAATGTATTTGTCTTGTAAAGTACTTAAACTGTTAGATATACTAGTTTTTCTTCAAAAGAAATTTTTTTCAAAAAAGTTATACCTACTTTTTTATATAGCCTGTGCTATTTATTCCTTATCTTTTTCTCACTCAAAAATTTTATCTTCTCGCAATACCTCGATAAAAGGATAACAGATCCTGACATAATTCCTCACTTCAAAGAAAACCACAATTTGACGGCATTCCTTATCTTTTTGTCGCGTAGTGTATATCTATTTTTTAATTATTGAACCTGTTTTAACAGGAATTGAATATTATTACAATTATTTTGAACATAAAATTTTCCTTACTATGAGCTTACGAGTTTGCTTATGTGTTTACGTTCCCTTATTATCGTGTGAATCATAAGGTTTTTTTGTACTTTATTTTGATTAAAAAAAAAAACCAACAAACTTGATTTTTAACGTGCTTATGACAATTATATAATTATTAAAGAAAAAGCGATTGATAAACCAGCAATGAAATAAAAATAATTATTCGAGTATACTGGTTTTTTTCAAAGTCGTTTGATAATCATAACTAGGAACATTTGCTCATTCTTAGTTATTTTTTTCTAGTTTCTTACGTTTATAACTTAATTTATTCTATGTAATAACCCTTACATCACTATACAATTGTGTTGTCAGTACAATTTGAAATTAAAAATTTACATTTTGTTATAATGGAAATTAACTTTGCTGAACAATGTTAACGTGAATATTATTTATTTATTTTTCATAAAATTAAAACAAAAAAATTGTAAACGTAATCAAAAGATCTTATAATGTTTTATAGAATAATTCAAAAGACAATAATTTAGAAGAGCTTTTATTTAGAAATTTAAGAAAAATATGTTTTCTGAATTGTTCAATGTGACCGATTTCTTTACATTCGGCTACGTTGTGGCTAAAGTTCTCTTGAACAAAACAAACACACTTTGTTTTCTTACCTTTCGCTAAAACTTATCTTCAGATGTAATACTGGTTATATATGAACCGTTTTTTTAGGGGGTATAAGTTGTATAAGTCCACTTCTGATGTAAAATAAGTTTAAATAAATTTCAGTTAAAATTGGCATGTCCTTTTAATTGTTCACAATTTTAAAATTATTATAAATTATTATACCCTAGAACTTTTAAACAGAATTAAGCTGTTACATGGAAATAGTATGGAAGCTGGAATAAAAAACCTGAAATTTCTTAAAATAAACTTATGCTTATGCAACAGAGCACCATCTCTGCTGTTGCCTAGCCTTCTCTGAGATAAGGCTTTGTACATAGTACTCTGATCCAATGAGAATGGAAGACATCTGTTCTCAACCCCTAGACGAAATCCTCTCGTTTATTAAGAAAACGAAAAGATTTTACTAGAGACGGGGTGCTGAGTACAACGAACTCTCCTGAGTGCACGTAGATGCCTGCATCCCCCTACCCACAACAACAACATATCGCTTTTACATTTGAGCCTCGGAGTGAGATTACAAGGTCAGCGTAAGATTAGGGTCTGTTTGTTTTCTATAAAAGTCTATGGAAAAAAATTTACGACAAGTTTCAAAACAGCTGGAAATTTCTAATATACATAGATATAAAACTTCGAAGAATTTAAAAACGGTTATTGTTACTGACCAAAAGACTGATTAAATTTATATTCAGTGAAAATTTAACAGAAATGAAATTACAAACTTTGAAATATTGAAAAAGGACTTTTTATTTTGTATATGAACTCATATACAAAGCTATCTAAGTACTTTTTATTATTTGGTCAAAAAAAAACGATATTGAGAAAAAATATGAATAATTATATCTATTCTCGATTTACGTATACGTAAACTCACCATTTACTTAAATAGTTATTTAATATAATGTACGTATGTATTTACTCATATGCTATATATAATAGTAAATTAAATTTAAAATTATGAATTTTAAATATTATTAATAAAAATAACAATTATTAATTAAAAACAAGAAGCGGCCTAACTAAAGATAATTTTAAAATAATTAAAGTTGGCTTTACAAGTATATGTACATATGTACATATAGCTCAATCAATCATACTTTTTACAATATGTAAGTATTATACATATATAGAGAATTATTCGAATATTTAATGAAGAAGTATTTTCAAATTATGTTTTACTATGATTTTTATTTTTATTTTTTGAGTTAGAAAATATAAAAGTCTTGAAAAAAATAATTGTGTAAATAATTTTTAGTTGTAATTTTCATAAAATTTCCTTTGCTCAATAATTTTTTCCACCACACATTTTTTAATCTGAATAATTTTACAAACTTCTCTTCGGAAATCTAAAAATAATTATTAAATGACATATTTCTCTCATTATTAATTAATTCTCATCTTACTCATCTAAATCATTTGATAAAAAACCTGTTTAGAATTTTAAAACTTCCACCACACTCGTAGTTCTATTCGAATGGTGAAAAAATATTCGAATGATTTCAAGAATATATACGTCTCACATAAACCATTCGAAACAAAGTACTTGTAAAGATACGTATATGTAAACTAACCATTTACGAGTGGTTTTAAAGTATGATTTATTCTCGAGATTCGCATGTGTAAATATTCGAACGAAAACCATTCAAAAAGATACGAGTGCCTATTTGTACTCGGAAAGATAAGGACGAGTGCCTACTCGAAAGTCTAAACCATAGTAATTGAATTTGTTTTTTTTTTCCCACAGGAAATTTTGAAACATAATTATTACTTATCTTTGTTTTCATAAAAAAATTTAGCGTCATATTCTTCGCAACATCAAAAACTATGATGCACATGTTAATTAGTGCCAAGTTAGTGTTGGACTTAAGCTTCGTTTATAACCTAACGTGGAAAATTTTACCTGTTTAAAATTCAGCGTAGAGTGAAGTTTATTAAGTCCGAATTACAGATGTTTTCGAATTTATCAAGCACATTTGAAAAATCAAATTCAAACTGACATACATATCTTTATATTCTTTGTTTGAAATATTTCGTAAGAAATCTTCACTATGAACATTTTCAATGAATAAAAATAATTTATCTTTTTCTGTTTTGTTAATTTTTCACGGAATAAAAATTTAATTATCCTTTTTTGTAATAAAAATAACCGTTTTGGAATACTTCGAAATTTTAAATTTAAATTCAAATAAATTTCGAAAAAACAGTTGTTTTTAAATTTGTCGTTACATTTTTTCCATAGAAATTTTTTAAAAAACTTACGAACGTGGAACGAAAGTTTTTTCTAACTAGTGGGAATTAATTTTTCGAACATCCGGGTTGAAAAGTGGAAATAGATCCTAATCTGACGCTGACTCTACAATCTCACTCTGAGGTATCAATGCGAAAGCGATATATACTCTGAAGAATAGAAGAAAGAAATGCAGCAAAATCTACGTTTCAATTTTTTATGTAAACGAACCTAGTTCAGTTTCAGTTGTAACACTGTCGCCGTGTTGAATTCTTGAACCCACTTGTTCTTTTGATTAAAGTAAGTATTATAAAAATATCATATTATGAGGTGACTGCTGACCTTTCACTAGTGGGATAAACATGCGAAATCGTACAATACCGACGGAGCATGCCGTAACTATTGAATTGTCAGAAGTCCGGCTATGACCTCCTCGCGGTAACACTGGTAACAGATCTTCAGTACGGTCATGTCTCTGCTGGATCTGGCCAACAATAGCCTGGGTGTCCAATCTGAGGGTGGAACAGCACATGTTCAGGGATGCGTGGCTAGGGGAGTGCGAACTCTGGATACCAAGCGACCTCCAGTTGCAACCAAAGCCTTCCTATGGTAGAGCAGGGCTCTGTTATGGGTGACCGTCCTTTACCGAGCTAATCTTGGGACCATCCTGAAACTAAACAAACAAAATCAAAACAATTAAAGATTATCTAGTGCATCACTTGAGACTGAGAGTCTCACAAACACAGAGGAAGAAATTCCTCACAATGTTATCCTGCGGGACCAAGAGAGTTCTAATATCTTAAGACATTCGAGTGGAAATAAAACAGACAGCACAATCGTCTGTTTGGAACGAACCTTGACTGCATAAAACCAGTCGACTTTCTCCGACTTAAGAGGAGATCTAGAAAGCAGGTTTAAATGGTTGATGCTGAAGGGGCACAGCTGAAGAGGCTAGACAACTAGCTCTAAAGCATATAGTCAAGTCAAGAGAGCCAGATCAGATTCAAATCCCAAATCTGGAACTGGTAGTTGCAAAAGGTTCAAGGACCCCACTAGGAGAATCATTTATGCGAAAGCAATGACTTCTGACTTTTAAGGTAGTTGTCGGAAGCACTAATGTCGGGATTATCTCCTCCCAATATCCAGAGGTTGGAGAGCAAATTAAAGTCCCGGGATGAACGAGAAAATGGCGCATTTTAAAGAGGACGAATGAAAGGACCGCTGCATGCCTAGTTTTCTTAACTGACCACGGATCTGTGGAGGAAATTAAAAAGTGTGGCTATAACATAAGCTACAAATTTGGTTCAGTCCAACTGCGGCACAAAAACGCAACGACGGGCGGTACCAAGGACGAAGAGGAGAAAAGCAAAGCGGATTTGCAAAGGACATCAGGTGAGTCTTCGACTCCCGTAGCAAAGGCCAGCACCTCAACTGTAGCAACCTCAACCTCCAAGGTACCCACTGTAAGAGCGAAGTGCACAGAAGGACCTGTCAATGTGGTAAAGAGCGGAACACAAACACCCACTTTACCGTGGAAATTACCACTGAAGGGTAGGGCCAAGTAAGGGGCAAAACTGGACCTTCTGAACCTAAAGAACAAGAAGGTTTAGCAGAACCCCCGCCAAAAGTATAATGGCGAACATGAGGTGTGTCCAAATAAACCTCCATCACGCAAAAGCTGCTTCAGATAGACTTAGCAGAAGGTTTATTAAAGACATTCTAGATATGGCATTACTTCAAGAGCCATGGTTCTGCAGAGGAAGTATCAAAGGCCTCAACATAAATAATTGTAAGTTAATTTACAACACCACAAGCAAGTATCCAAGAGCAGCTAACAATCTAATTGCGACTTTGTTCCTATTACAGAATTTATCAATCAAGACTTAGTGGCCGTACTATGCAGAGTAGTAAACAGGAGATAGTTATTACCTCGGCTTACTTCCCCTGTTTTGAGGAAAAACCACCCCCTGTCGGAGTCACAAAAGGTGAGCACTTAGTACAATTTCTTGATACTAACAATTTAGAAATAACTAAAGTCCCAAAACTAACTGACTGCAACGTTTATAGGGAATACCTAAAAGCAGAACAACCAGTTAGAGAAGGGATTATCGAGAATACTGAACTCCAAAATCTCATTACACATGTCTAAAGCACTAACTGAGTACAACAAATTGTCAAGAAGATCCAAAAGGAGAACGTGGAAAAACTAGTGCAATGGAATAAATGATCTTCCAACCACCGCACGACTCTACAAAATCTTGTCTAGGGATTACTCAAACGGAATAGGTATATTAGAAAAACCAAAAAGGGAATATACGAAGGGACCAAAAGAGATAGTCTCACTACTCATGGACACACTTCTCTGGTTGTCAAAAACTCAAAGAGGAAACCTCTGAGCCAGAGCTATTTGTGGGACAATGAACGACCAATAGAGGAAAAAGCCTCTTGGGAAAAATAATTACTTCCGATGAAGTAAAATTGTCAGTGAAAACTTTGAAACCGTTCAAGTACGCGGGTACGGATGGTGTATTTCTTGCCCTACTATATAAAAGGTATCGATATACCTAAGTTAGTTAGGGTGTTTTGAGCCGGTCTCTACCTAGGCCATATTTCAAAGCCGTGGAGGGAAACAAAGGTTATTTTTTATCTAAAGCTGGCAAAAGACCGAGTGAAAAATCCAAAACATTTTAGCCAATAAGCCGAACCTCTTTTCTTTTGAAAACAATGGAAAAATTAATTGACAGATACATCAGGGAATGTGTCATAATACTTAAGCCACTGCAAAAAAATCAGCATTCTTACCAACCAGGAAAGTCTACTATCACAGCGCTTTACAGCCTGATCAGAAAGATTGAGAAAACACTAGAAGCCAAAGAAGTAGAAGCGGCACCGAATTTTTAGCGTCCATTTTGTACGTACATACAATGCTTGACAAATCAAATATGTAGGTAGTGTGAAAACATACAAACAGATGAATTCAACATTTGTTATAGCAAATCAAAAGATACGTCATTGTCATATCAAATCATAAATCATATTTGATAAATCAAGTAGTCTAAAGTAATCTTAAGTATGATAATTACGTTTTTATTTGCGTTTGTTGTATATTTATATGTTTAGTTATGTTTTCCATAGCTTCATTAAAGTGCCTATTAATTTGTATCTGCTCATTCAAACCTTCTATTGCTTTATGATTATTTTTATCAACTATTTTTAATTTTTGCTTAATTTTTACTTCGTCGTCTGAATCCATAACACCTGTTAAACCTTTTCATTTTCATATATTTCTAGTGTGTGGAGATCAATGACTTATTTCTTCAACTAACGATTTAAAATTATGCATTACAACTTGTTTATGACTTAATGTACTTATTCAAATTTTTCAATTATTTTTAAATTTTCTATCCACGAATTTAGATTAATACAATGTAGTATTTTTCTATAGTCTATTATAACAGGAACTTCTTGATCTTGTATCATTAAATATTCTTGTCCTTCATTGAGGTTTGTTACTTCCATTTTTTAAGCTTGAACTACTATCCCGATTATTATCAGTATTATTGTCGTGATTTGTATCGTCACCTGAAATCAATTTGATATTGTGATTTTTTCATCTTATCATCTTTTTGAAAGTCAATATTACATATTATTTCTTCATCTAATGAAATAGTTAAGAGTTTATATTCTTCTTCGGTTTTGTCAAAATAAATATTTATTTTTGCATTTTCTGTTGTTAATGTTCTATTCTTGTAACTTAGGTCGATGTTTAAAAATGTCATAATATTATTTCCTATCAATCCATCAAATTCATTATGAAATTTATATTCGTAAAATTCTGCGATTTCATTTTTTCTGTTAAATTCTTTAAATAATGGTATTTCGACTTTATTAAAAAATTTTACAGTTTGATTGATAGTTTTTATTTCAATTGGTTTATTCAAGGGAAATTTTCATTTAGGAATACAAAGACCATTTACAATACTTGACGTAGCACCTGTGTCCATTAAAAATCTTAATTTTCTTATTGGTGTGTCAAATTATTATATAGGGTAAGACCGAATGTTTCACGCTATTAACTGAAAATTTTCGTTTCTTCGATTAATTGTCGAGTTGTCTACGTTCATTGGTTTGACGATGTTGTATCTAGTATTTCTTTGTCTGTTATGATTTGAATTCGGGTTATAATAATTATGATATTGGTTATAATTTCGTCTTTGTTCGTCTTTGATTTTGATATCTAAAATTATCGTTCTTATTGAAATTCTCAGATTTTCAATATTATTATTTTTATTTTTAAAATTATTGTTTCGTTGATTAGTTCTTTGATTCATTGCATTCGTATGGGTGTTATTGCGAGTAAATGTGTAATCAGTTTCGTGTAAAATTTGCATTGCATATTCTAACGTTTCCGGATTTCTGAATACAAAATTCTTCTAATGGGTTCTGGGATTTTATTTAGGAAAACTCTAAGTGCAGTTCTACAATTACTTTTTATTTTCGCGTCAGTACTATCTTTTATTCTTGTTTTGTTACTTAGCCTACAATTTGTTTTATGTGTTCTACACATAATCTATCGCGAAGTTAAGAAAAAACAATTATTTTATTTCATCCCAAGAACAGAATTCTTCTACAGAATTTCTCTACAAATTAGCTCACTACGATATGACTCTATCTGCCTTGGTTTAGAAGCCCGTAGAATGTAGTAATCTTTTCACTTTTTGGTGCAAAATGCTTTAAGAGTCAAACGAAAACATAGTTTTCAATGACAAAAACCTAATTTGTAGAGAAAGAATTGTGCATTTTATTTATTGTAAAAAAAAGTGTATGTTAATAATGGCTTTTTCGAGAAACCACTGGGTTTTTCTAAAAATTTAGGTAAAAAATTGCAAATTTTTGATTTTGATTGCTAATAACTTCTGTAGTAAGTAAGATGAGGAGGTGGTGCATATGTTATTACACCCATACAGTTTTTTGTTTGTCTCGACAAGACCCACCACCCTGTTTATTATCGACCTTCAGATCTGAAACACCATGTGTATTTCTTTTTCACTTTATGTTTGTTCTTTTGTGTTGATGTATTCAAATTTCTTTTTATATATTTTCCTTTTCTCGGAAGTTTCGAAATTTTATCAATGCAAAAACAGATTATTTTCTTTCGCATATGTTCACGAAGTCAACCTACCGACTGCGCCACTTTCAGATTATCATAAGGATAGTCATAAAAAAATATTAAAATCACCAAGATTCACTTTAGATTAGAAAACTTTATTGAAATTAAATTTGTTACAGAATTAAAATCTTAATTTTAACTTGAAAAAATGCGTTTTTAACAAGACATCGGAATACAAAAGTATTCTAGACAATTCGTTGTGAAAAAGACCGTTGTATGGCCGTGGGAAAATGTAATAGAATTATGGAATAGAATTATGCTGATTTTGCATTTTGATTTCTGAGAATTTTAGTTTTCTCATGAGAAAAATTCTTAGATACTATCGGATATCGATACTTTTGTCCCGATACTATCGAGGTATCGATACTTTTTAAAATTTTGACGTCTCTACCTAAGCATACTCTGGAAACAGTAGCTATAAACGACTACTTCAAAATCTTTGACGTTATGGCATCAAACATGAAAAACTGGCTTACCGGTTTTCGAGAAAGGCTCGGTTATTTGGTATACTGACGGAACCAAAACTGAGCAAGGAACGGGGGTTTAATAGATCCTTCCGTTCGATGTTACCTATCACACAGCATGAATTATGAAGACAACACGAATGATTTATTAAGTTGTCGGCGTTGTCGCTATTTGTTTATATGAAAAATAAAAAAGCCGAAGGAAACTGCACTACTCCCTGTCTCATGGCCGAAAAATACGGTAAATGTTGTAAAAATATGCATTCGTGTCAGCGGGAAGATATGAGTATAAAAGAAAATGATGAAAATTCAGGACTGCCGTAGCTATTGAAAGTATTGCCTTCATTTATAAAAAATGAATTTATAAAAATATGATATTCAGTATTTTTAATTTTATTTTAAAATTTAAATTATTATTTTTTATATTTATACGTAATTGTTAATTTTATATTTTGTTTAATAAAATTTGTAGTAACTGAAAAACAGAAAAACAACATTCGACTCGGCCAGGAATCGAACCACGGAACCTTTACCTTTGGGGTAATGCTCAAACCATCGAGCTACCGAATGCCATGTCGCTTGCTGTTCTCAATTACTGCCTAATCATTGATGAAGAGTAACTCAAACCTCACAACTCGGCCAACCTGATAACAACATCTGCCCCAGATGTGTATCACAACAACAAAGCTTCATCTTCACCAATTTAAACTTAAACTTCTGAGTTCTTTATCCCACTTCTGAGTTGTAGTAACTTAAAAACATGAAAAAACGACATTTGATTCGGCCGGGAATCGAACCACGGAACCTTTACCTTGCCGTGGTAATGCTCTTAAACCATTGAGCTACCGAATGCCATGTGGCTTGCTGTTCTCGGTTACCAGTTACCACCTAATCATTGATGAAGAATACTCAAATCTCCTACAAATTTTTATTTGACGTTTGATATATAAAATTTTGTTTTCAATAAGAAATTAATTTTGAATTTTGATATGGAATTAATGTATGTATGAACATATATACTATATATGTATATTCATATTTGTTAACTTATCCTTTTTTATCTATTTTGTTTTATTTATGTACTTGTTTAAGTTGTTTATAATAATTATCGTTAAGTTACTTTAATTTAATTTAATTCTTAAAAATCAAATAATCAAACCTGAATACTTTATATTATAATTTAAATTTGAATATTTTTGAAATTCTTAATCAAACAAAATTTTAATCTATAAAAATAAAAAACGTAACGTTTTTGGATCTTTACATAAAATTGTGTAAATAGTGAAAAAAAAAAAAAATCAATTCTATTTTATTAGATAATACAATTGAAATATTGATTATCAAAATAATATCAAAAGAAAAAACACAAGTATTCTAAAAGCATCATGTTTCACAACTCTTGAAATGTTTTCTAAAGTAGTGCTCCTTATTTGATTCAAATCGGTACAACAAAGTTGGCATGTCGAAATACTTTAATATAAAACATTTAAAAAAAGAATGGGATCCTGTAAGGCCTGTAAAACCATTAGAAATTATCACAGGATACTGAGATCATGCAGAGAAAGTGGGTGTGACTTTAACACCAAATGACGCAGCTATAGAGAGGTCAATGAAAGAGAAACCCCCAGGCCTCACTCTCATAATCTATACAGCTGTCCGGCACTTGTCAGAGTAATTTTCCAGACAATGGGCTGATTATATAAATCTTCTATTGGCCACGTCAACCAACCAACTAGCCTTATCATAATTAACACATGTTTTTCAATTGAACCGGTCATAAAATTTACATAAAATTAAACAAGTTTTTAAATGCTGCAAAACTTTACATTTTATTTTTGAAAATTTTAGAACAAATAGGAATGTGTATAGCCAGTATACCCTATCTGCACAATACATAATTCAATTCTACTTATTTATAATTTTAAAAAATTCTACATAGACATGCCATTTACAACAATTTTTACATAAAATTTAATTTTTTTCAGCAGTTATGACATCATAAATAGCCTTTGCAACGTATTCAACATTTTTACTGTTGAGACCACACATATTAATTCTTCCAGAGGAAAGTAGATATATATGATGTTTTTCAATTAATTGTTTTACTTGCCTTGCTAAAAGGAGATCAAAGTTAAATGAGATCATTTTTAAACTCAAATTTACCATTTAGCCCGGTATAAGAAAACATTCCAATTTGTTGAACTATATGGTCCCATTTTCCTGGTGTCTTCAATTCTGTTAAGTGTTTGTATAAATCTTCTCGCATTTTTATAATTCTTGATGACATTATTTTAATACATTCCATCCTATTTAAAAAATTAAATAGAAGAGAAACAAACAGTGAATCGATGAAATATAATTGAAAGTTCTAAAAAATATTAACAAAAATATTGTACATTGTAGGCACATGATGTTGTATGAATTTAAAGAAGGCAACAATGCGACAACTGCAGCTCGAAATATTTAGGAAGTTTACGATGAAGAATGAATAAGTGAAAGGACTTGTCAGCGGTGGTACCAAAGGTTTCGTTCGAGAAATTTCAATCTGATGAATGAGCCTTCTGGACATTTTCCGGGATTCGACGACGATCAGCTTTTAGCCTGCTTGAAATCAAACCCATGTCAAACGGCAGGGGAAATCGCAGAGAAATTCAGCAGGCCAATGCAAGACCTTATATTGCGACAGTACCACAAAAAAACCCAGTAACTTTAGCTGGGAAATTTTGACACATTCACCCTATTCACTAGTCCTTGATCGTCAGATTTTCACCTTTTCAGGAGTCAGCAAAACTTCTTGAACGGCAAAAAATACTTATCCTATGAAGACATACAAACTTCTAGAAACAACAACAACAACATTTTACGCCGATAGTATCCAAAGCTTTCAGAAAGATGGAACACTGTTATAGAGTAACGGTAACTTGATTAGTGTAAAAAAAATCTTTGAAATAAAAGTATTTAAAGTTTCATTAAACCAAAAACACTTAGAAAGAAGATGGAAAAGATAGGTAGGGGGTTAGAGGGAAGAGAAATAAGAAAATATTTGATGGATCATGGATGTCCTATTTATACTTCTGAATTTTGATAAGAGCGAGGGATACATAGGATAGAAGAGCGTTCCACAATTTGAGAGTTTTTGATTTTTGTAGAACACCTATGTACCACGGTAGTTTCTATAAAACAAAGCTACAATGTTATAGTGATGTTAACTTTGATACTGTATAATATACATATAATGCAGTTTTTTTATTAGTTTTAGAAAGAGCAATAGTTTTACAGTCTCTATCTTTTCTAGTTTGGACTCATTAAAGGTTCAGTTCTAGAAAAATGACCTTCTATAGTTATAGTTGTACGCTATTACCTATTTTCTCGTAAAAATGATCATTTATTGGTTATTTTATTTATCTTACCATTCTTCTCGTAGGTTTTGATTATTTAAAATTGTTGATACAATACGACTGCCAAATGCTGGTGGATTTGAATACATTCCTCTCACAAGTAAAGTAAACTGAGAATGAATAGCTTCTGTTGTTGAACTATTTGCTTGTACAACTGTTAAATTCCCAACGCGCTCACCTATAATTTTAAATTTATTAAAAATGTCATTTATTTCATATTAGTGGTGTTATAATTAAATTAAATACAATTCATGATATTTCATGATCGATTTCTCCGAAACACTGATAATTTTAAAGAATTTTTATAATAAACCTAGGGGTGTTTACATGTAAATCGTTAAATTGAGTAGATAAGAAACGCAAACAAAAAGTTAGATGACTTGCAAATAAAAAACATTAGTTTATACTGGTGTTTGTAAAGTTGTTGGCGTCATCCATGATAAAAAGAAAATATCAAAGCTATGATAAGTAGAAAATAGATTCACATTCAATAATATGTATGGCATCAAGTGCATTTGAACTGCTTGCTTTGACTAAATATATAGAAAATAGACTATTTCTATTCTTAATTTTTTGTAATAAATTAATCTTATAAATTATTTTTAAAATTTTAAAATATTTAGCTTTTTTCTAAATATTTTTTTGCTTTGGTTAAATATTGTGGTTTGTGGAAGAAAGAAGTAGCGTAACTTTTTAATTTTTATCTGATCGTGGAAAACTCTGTTGTTTTAAAATGGTAATATGCAGATTCTATTTGAACATGCTGAAAAGGGAATAAAGATGAGAGCATGGATCCATGAGGAATGGTAAATGGTTCGACTTTGGGATGATTTGATTGAAAAATATCCCACCGATGAATTGTATATGTATACATATGTATATAATGATAAAAGATGATCGTAATAGACATGTGGGTTTCTACTGTTACTCATAAAGACCAACTTAACAATAATTAAGAGGAGTACGTTTTTGGGGAAGCATTTAAAAGGGGAGGAACGTATTCACAGATGGATTATAGTATATACATATTATTACACATGTTAGTCACAAAGTTATACCTAGAAAATACTTGACAACAGCATCGATAACTTGTAACATTGTGTAGGATACAGTCCAGTATTGAAAATAAGCCGAAAGTTTCTGAATTTATAGAAACGCAAAGTATAATAAATTGAAAGAACTTTAAAATTTTGTTTTAAAAACTTGTTCAATCTTAAAGAAATCTTTTCAATTTTAAAATCATTTGTCTATGAAATCTTTTTAACTTCATGGAGTGTTATCATTCTATCCTAATTATGGTAGAACTGACAAAATTAACATGAGTTCGGTAATTATAGTAGCGGCATAAACGAGAAATTTGAAGCCCTTAGGTCAATTTTGTTTCGTCAACAACATAAAAATTCTCATGATATTCTTTTTCTATATACGCGTTAGGAAATTTTTTATTTTTTTATCTTTTAAAAAATCAAAAATTGTCTTGAAAACAAATATGAAGAGAAACTTAAGCAATAAAATAGTTATATGTGCTTACAGTATAGTCCAAAATTTTTTGCAAATGATTGAGCACAAAATAATTCCATTCCTCTTGATGCGAAATATCTAACTGCCCAAGCATCTTTATCTGGATCACCACTAGCAAATCCTTGATAAGCTGCATCGAAAAATGGAAATAATTTCTTATGCTAAAAAATAAAAATTATTCAACATATTTCAATAATAAAAAACAATTCAATGATAAGTCAAATTGTTGATAGAGCTAAAACTAAAAATAGTTTAACAAAGATCTTCAGGAAATGTTTATTATATTCCTACAAAAAAGTTCATAAGTCAGAAAACTGTCTAGTCGCATACAATAAACGCCGGTCTACAGACTACACACATTCGATTCGATTACCCTTCATCCGATCAAATTTAGACATTTTCACATTGATTGTATGTGATTTTATTGTATCTACATATTCTATCCGGATCGGATGTGTGTGAAGCGACCTAAAAACGTGCAAATTGGCACATAAACAATGTAGTATTTTACAACTGTAATGTTGTCGTAGCTTCCAATGATTATTATTACTAGTATTTAGGAGTATTATTTATTTTTAAAAAGAAAATCTTGAAAAATGACTCATTTTATATATGAATGATAAAATAATTAATAAATTAAGAAAAAGTTTTCAATATTTTGAAACCAAAATTAAAAGGTTAGTCTTTTTTGTTATAACTTAAAAACAAAAATTTAAATGCTAGTCTTCATAGCAAAATTATACTGGATTGTCTTGTGTAGCAGCTGTCTTCGAAAGACACCCGTAATCAACCATAAAACATCTTTCTTAAAATTTAAAAAGTATAAGTTATTAAATGAAAAAAAATGTAAAAACAAATAATTTAGGATTATACTTTATGAGGAAAAATAATACAAATAGTAAACAAAAAAATACTAAATAAATATTTTTTCTGAAGGCATTTTCTAAATGAATTGTTTTATTTTTTGAGTATTCAATATGAAGTCAATATTTGATAAATCTTAATTGTATGCCTATAATCAGTTGTTTTTAGACTATTAACAGTATTAACTACCTCTATCAACAAAGACCATTCACCATTTGGTATCCTCCATAAATACCTCTATAACGTCAGCAATTTTTTGCCATTGTTCGTGTGTTGGATCACATCCTGTAGGATTATGTGCACAAGCATGTAAAATGATAACAGCATTTTCAGGGGCATTAGATATGTCTTCAATAAATCCTTTAATAAATGAACAGTTTAAGTATAACAAAATGTGTTCGTTTAATATCAAAAGTACCTTCAAAATCAAGTCCTTTTTTTTGTATATCCCAATATCTATAAGTCTTAGCTGTCGTGAATCCAGCACTCATGAATACTTTATGATGATTTTCTAGTTATAAAATACATTTGAATTGAAAATTAAAATTATTTCAGTCTTCCAACTTAAATACATAAATTCAATCACCAGAGTTTTTAACATTGATATTGAATAACTATCCTCAAAAAGGATGCCGAGAATAAGAACGCAAAGAAGAGGAAAGCCGGAACTCCTCAAGCACATACAGGGCCTGCGCCTTTTGATTTGTCAAAAAATCAACCGAAAGAACTGTTAAGTGAAGTGGTGAGACCACCTGCAGGTCGCTGTAATGGATAAGCTCTCCACCGCTTGGGGGTACTTTGAAGTGAAAATTCCACAGATGGTAATGGACTACATCATTACAAGAGGTCAGAGGCTGATGTTCGAGCTTATTCCCGCTAAGGAAATACTAAGAAATGCAACAGCTCACATTTGGCTACCTAAAATGAAGATAGGCGCAGAAAAGCTCCTTGAAGGGCTTTAAACACCATGGGTTCCCACGGATGGCTGGATGGTAATCAAGGCGGAGGAAATACGAGCTAACAACCATTTATACCTCCTTCTCATCAGCAACGAAAGTCCAGAGGAACTAGGCAAACTAGATCATAAGCTGAGGTTTAATATAGGACATGCCAAACTGAAGATCTTCTGACAGACCAGCGTAGAAGAGCAGGGAGGAATAAATCTCTTCTAGAAGTCGATGCATGAAGTTGGTCAAACATAGAAAATATAACCATCCATATGTATGGTTTAAAATTATGAGTTTTGTACAAGACCTCCCAACAAAAAAATCGCCTGTAACTTTTTCTACACTCTATTTATAGAAATTTTTCTTTTTATTATCGATGGGTATTAAAATTATGTTTCATTTTGTGTATTACTTATTGTATGTAATAATTTCATTTTGAAGAAAAAGGGCCATAAATTTGAAATTTATGATTTTTTTCCCAAAATTTTGTCAATTAATTAGGTTCCTGAAAAAAAAATTCACTATCGAAAAATTTTTTAAAATTTATTTTGAAAGCTAATAATTTATACAATAAAACAAAAAAAAAATCCGAGTTCAATAACGCCATCCGTTATCATGTAATTAAGGATCACAAATGTACTGAAAATGTCAATAATGTACCTGCATTAAAATGCAAACGATCTATTATGGGCAAAACTTTGTTTGAATAACAATACATACTTTTATGTTTTATTTTTATTTCTTGACTTTCCATTATTATTTAGATAGTGTAACACCTGAGTTTTCTTAATAGTACATATTTTCAATAATTCATAAAGTATTTACCTTCAATTCCTACCTCCCATCATTTGTTCGAATTTTGCTATAAAAAAGTGGTTAATTTCTTTTTTCCAATTTATTCGACTAAAAGAGTTAGATTAGAGAGTTTTTCCTAATTTCCTTGCCTGATCTAACCTTTGTGAAACGAAGCTAATTCTGCTGTAGTATTACTCATTTTTCAAAAAATAGTTACTTATACAAGAAACTCTTAAAATAAAAGTTAAAAAAACTAAAACCCGACTATGGAAAAAAACGAACTTAAAAATATAAAACAATAAAATATTCTTGTCTGAAGTCAAAGCCTAAAATTATTCTGCAGACTTAGGGAATTTAGTGTTCTGAAAAACTATTTAATAATTCTCCGACTAAATAGAAAATTTACGGAATTCAAACAAAACAATAGGAACTGCGATGTTTAGAGTGTAGCCGTAGTGATGGTCTGATCCATTTCCAAAAACTCATACGCCACAACGTCCTTGAATAATTAAAAATGTTATTTTAAAAAAGACAAATCATTAAAAAATGCAACAGAATTGTGTAATAACAATCAAGAGTTATTTACATAGTTATTGCACTTAGATTGTTATCAGCGAGAAAATTCAGGACAACGCAAAAAGATGTATACAACGATTGAAACACAATTTAACATGGGTAGACGGGTAAATGAAATTGGAACTGAAAAAGAGAAACCCCATCAATAAGTGTCGGAGCACTTTAGGAAAATTATTTAATCAAGTAATAGATGATAAAGAACCAAATAACTAATAGAAACGCCAAACACAGTACAATTGTTGTATAACCGTGATTATATTACACAAACAATGTTATCGTATATAAAATTTTTAAAATTAATATGTATAAACCTCTACAAATATGTTTCTGAGGTTTTTTATGGTGTAATATCAATACGAAGTCTTTTAAAGGATTGCTCATAAGATGCGGTCAAATCTAAATCACCACGAAAAGTTTGAAACTGTAAGAAATAATTTCTTTATTCAAATAAACTGAGTTCATTTACCCCAAGTAGGATCCGAGTAATAAAAAACTTTCGCATCACATAATTTTGCTAGAAATTCAGCTCCTAAGCGTAAAGCACCTGTTCCGGATAAAGTTTGTATACCAAAGGTCTGTATAAATTCAATAAACAAATATTTATTTTATTTTATCAAGAAAAATTAATAATATAATTACCCTTTTGTCAGCTGCAACAGGTGAAGAATCGCCCAATAATAAACGAGTAGCAGCAGTTGTGAATGCATCAGGTCCTAGTAAAAAATGATACTTTTGTATATTGTTTGCTTTGAATTTTGTTCAATATTACATATTATGGATATTGTTTTTTTATGAGTTGTTAAATATTGTACAAAAGGAACTGATAATTTCAATAATACGAATGTTATAGTGCAAACCATAGTAAATTCAAAATGGCTTAACAAGATTTGTAAAAAATTAAAGAAGATATTGTTCAGATTCAATATAGTCAGAATTTTAAAAGTTGAGGTTTCGTATTGTACTAGAAAAACATGCGCAGAAAAAAAGATACTTACATACATGCGTTTTTGTTGTTGTAACACGTTTCTTCTTTCGTATGTCTACACAAATAAGATCACAAAGACATGTAAAACATGCGCTAAAAAACCTCAACTTTTAAAATTCAGACTATAAGTTTTTTTTTTGTTTCAATAATTGCTTATACTTTACTCTTAAAACCCTGAACGTAAAAAAATACTAAATTTTTCAAAAAATCTTTACAAAAAAAAACTACAACATATTTGGATTTAAATTATGAAAATTTATTCATTTATAATTTTTCTAAACCATTTTAAAAAATCGAAGTCAGTATTGTGCTTATGGAGGCAGTACCCGATGTGTTTCTGATAACTTGACAAGTAATTGTTTGTAGGAAATTCTAAAAAATATATCTGTCAACCCTAAAAAAGGTACTTTTTAATTTAACATATGTTAACAGTATGTTTTAAATTGTGCAGAAATCATTTTCATTTTTTCATTTTGGTTCATAAAGGGTCAAGCGAACATGTGGTTTTCAATGACAAAATGTGAAGAGATGACTACATTCTACGGGCTGTAGCTTCTGAACCAAGGAAGATAGAGTCATACCGTAGAATGTTAATTTGTAGAAAAAGAATTGTGCCTTTTTTTATTGTAAGAAAAGTGTATGTTAATAACGGTTTTTTCGAGAAATCACTGGGTGTTTTCAAAAATTTAGGTAAAAAATTCCAAATTTTTGATTTTGATCGCTAATAACTTCTGTGATAAGGAAGATGAAGAGATTGTGCTTATATGAATTGAAAGGTCAAAGGGTTCCATTCCGCTACATATGCGCATCATTGATATACAATAAGCCAAAACGAAAATACAGTGTTTCACAAAAAAAGTCTCAAAAATCTTTAAGCCCCGGTACCCCGGAAACCGTAAAAAACATATAAACAATAAAATAAAATTGAGCATTATGCATTTTGTACTTAAGTAGTCGTTGCTTATACCAATGATACACACACGCTATATTATAATATTTAGATTATAATATGATACAAATTACATGTACATATTTCCATAAATACCACGTTCTATACTACATTTGAACGCATTATAAACGTAAAATATTAGATATTATAATATAGCGTGTGTGTATCGTGGGTATTATGTGCATATTGTAAGTATGATTTACTAATTTTTGTATTATTTTTTTATGTCAATAAAATACGTTTATCACCTTATCATTCATGTAAGAGGATATGTGAAAAAAGGAATATTATTTTGTACATCACTTTTTCTTTCATCTTTTATCCACTTTACACCTTTTTTTCCTTTCGCAGTTATTTTTCATTTAAAAAAAAAAAATGTTTTACAAATAAATAAACACATTCCAATGTCAATTTTTCTTTCTTCTTTGTTTTTGAATAATTTTTAGTAAAAAAAAAAAAATTTTTTTTTCTTCTATAATCTTTAATTAAATTTTTTCCTGTAACAGGACGCGTGTTATATGGCGCCAAACATAAAACTGAAGAGAATCAATTTTACGAAACAAAATGTTACATTTTTTGACTCCTTAGAGAGTTTAAAAGTTTAAAGTTGGAAAGTCACATATCCTTCCATATAATAATTTAAAAAAAGAATAATTCAAAATTTTTGAATTTTTACATAAAAAATGTTTGGTGTGAAAATTTTTTTTATATCTCGGGCTGTGTTGCACCAATTTGAGTAGAAGAATATGCACTATGTCAGAAAATAGTTCAAAATTGAAATGTATACGTTTTTTAAGTTCACCAAAAATTTTACACGGGACTTACACCTACTTTTTTGAAGGAGTAAAGTTAGCTGTCATTTCATTGTTTTTTTTTATTGCTTAGACTTTTTACAAGAAGGTGGCTGCTGACCTTTCAATAGGGGGATAAACATGCGAAATCGCACAAGACCGATGGAGCATGCCGTAACTATTGAATTGTCGGAAGTCCGGCTACGACCTCCTCGTGGTGCCACTAGTAAGAGATCTTCAGTACGGTCATGTCTCTGCTGAAGATCTGGCCAACAGTAGCCTGGGCATCCAATCCAAGGGTGGAACAGCATATGTCCAGGGGTGCGTGGCAAGGGGAGAGCCTAGTTGTTAATATGCGAACTCTGGATACCAAGCGACCTCCAGTTTTAACAGCCTTCTCAAGGTACAAGGGCTCCGCCTTGGGTGACCGTTTATTTCCCTACTATTTGTGGGACCACTTATGAAAACTAACGAAAAAAACAAAAATAACGAGGGTGATACACCTCTGAAAGCATCAACATTACAAACGTCAACCAAGGAAACAGTTCCTATGGCTGACAAGGTCACAAGCGAAGCTTAAAGCTTAGATAGCTTAACCGAATCCTATGACAGCGACTGTGACACAATTACAAATATGTTATCCTTGCTAGACAGCGAAGCTGAAACCATCCAAAATCAAGAGGATGAAGTTGAAAATTCATTACAGAAGTTGAAGCTGAAAGACTCTGATAAAAGGTAGGAAGAGAATGAAGAAGCTACTGCAACAAGGCCTAGGCGTTGACGAGGCACGTTTGCGGGCTCTTCAACCTCTTTCGAAAAAAATGGGAGATAATCTCAAGAGAGGCCGCTCTGACGACTCAACTAAAAAGCCAAACAACCTCAGAAGGTCGAGACTATTTCTCAGCATAAAGAAAAATATATGCCTTCTACAGTAAGCTTTAAGCAAGCTGTAGAAAGCATTCAAATTGGTATTTTGTCGAAATCCTTTCCAGAAGCTCTCTTGACAACTGAGCAAATGAGTACCATTCAAGAGCAGATTCTGAAAAGGATAATCGAACAAAAAAATAACCAAACAAAACCAAAATTCCTTGGTGCCACCTATAAACCCGGGTGGTTAGTGTTAAAGTGCGCCAACGAGAGCACGAAAAAATGGCTTCAAGAGCTGATCGAAGACAATGGGAAGGGGCAATCCTGGTGATGGTAGAGGAAAAAGATATTTCTCACACTCAGATTGGTTGGTCACTTCCCTAATAGTGCCAAAGATAAAAATAAGGACGTTTTAGGACTCATCAAAGGGCAGAATGATTACAACGTGGATGATTGGCGTATCATCAGAAGGGCCAATGAGAAAACGTCCGCGTTGGTCACTTATCTGTGGACCATGTCTATGGAAGCCTTGAAGAGAATGACTTCAAAGTTAGCTTCAAATTCGGAGAAGTCGAACTTCGTCGTAGAGGTGAAGGAGGAAAGAGAAAGCTGAAAGAAAGTAAGGGCACGAAAGTATTCATAGAACCAGCAGCCTCAACCTCCAAAGCTTCTACGGGAAAGGCCAAAATAGCAGCCAAAAAAAATGGTAAACACCAAGATAAACCCAAGAAAGGGGCAAAGGACGAAAGTCCCAACTCCAATCAGGGCAAACCTTAAATGTCTACCAACATAAAATGCCTACAGATAAACCTTCACCATTCCAAAGCTGCATCAGATGTGCTTTGCCGAAGGTTTACCAAAGACAACATGGACATGGTACTAGTACAAGAACCATGGACATTGAGAGGACAAATGAAAGGACTCAACACACCAAATTGTAAGCTAATTTACGATAATAAATCCAACAGGCCCAGAACAGCCCTGTTGATAAAAAACACAATAAACTTTTCTCCAATTCCAGGATTTATCTCACAAGACCTGGTTGCAGTACTGTTGGAGGTGCCCACACAGTCGGGTTAGCAAAAGACCATAATAGCCTCCGCTTACTTCGACAGCACAGAAGCAGAACCTCTACCTAGCTTAACACACAAACTAGTACAGTACTGTAAGGAGAACAACACCCAGCTGATTCTGAGCTGTGATGCCAATGCTCATCATGTTTTATGGGGAAGCTCAGGCACCAACAAAAGAGGTGAGTGCCTTTTAGAATACATTAATTGTAATAATATTATTGTTAATAACTTAGGCAATAAACCCACCTTTAGACATATCATTAGGCAGGAAGTCCTTGACCTAACCCTGTCTACACCAAGTATTTGTGATAAAATTATTCATTGGCATGTGTCAAATGAAACTTCTATGTCAGATCATATGCACATTAGATTTGACATAAAAGCCAACGTTTCACACATCCAATTCAAGCAAAACCCTAAATGTACTAACTGGACTTTATATGATGAACTCCTGAGATATTGCATAGATCAGGAGCATATAATAGATACCAGGGACGAACTAGATCTAGCAGCGGCTAGACTACAACAATCTCTGCAAAGTTCATTTAATGACAGCTGCCCGGTAAAGCCAAAGCATATCGCTAGAGATGTTCCCTGGTGGAACCGGGAGCTAAGCAGATTAAGGTTTTCAGTCAGAAGACTATTCAATAAAGCTAAACGTACTGGAGAGTGGTCCGAGTACAAAAAAGCTTTAACGGCATACAATAAAGAATTAAGAAAATCCAAAAGAAAAACTTGGAGAAGCTTCTGTGAGAGTGTTACAGAGTTACCTCAAACAGCAAGACTTCACAAAGTTCTCTCAAAAGTACACTCCAATGGAATAGGTTTACTAGAAAAACCTAACGAGAAATATACTCTGAACCACGAAGAAACCTTAGAACTATTACTAAATACACACTTCCCAGACTCAACAAACCTAAAGAGCGAGACTGTTCTACAAGAAACTCATACAAGGGTTTCAAATAGAACTCATAGTCTAGGCAACAAAATTTTTACATAAGAAAAAATTGTATGGGCGATAAATAGCTTTAAACCATACAAAGCACCAAGGAGAGATAGAATCTACTTAGCACTCTTACAAAAGGGAGCTGAACGGATCTCTTCGAATCTAAAAAACCTGTTTTAAGCGAGCTTAAGGCTAGATTATATTACTAAACTGTGGAGAAAGACAAAAGTAATCTTTATACCCAAAGCGGGCAAAAGACTTAATGCCCAGCCAAAGTCTTATAGACCAATCAGCCTGACCTCCTTTCTCCTAAAGACAATCGAGAAAATAATTGATCAGCATATTAGAGACAATGTTCTTGTGAAAAAGCCTTTAAATGCCAATCAACATGCCTACCAAGCAGGTAAATCCACCATAACTGCTCTCCACAGCTTAGTTTACAAGTTAAACAGAGCTTTGGACACAAAAGGAATTGCGCTAAGCGCATTTATTGATATTGAGGGAGCATTTGACAACACCTCATTTGAATCAATTGCGAGGGCTGCCCTAAACAAGGGATGTGAACTCCCAACAATCAACTGGATCAAAGCAATGCTGAGTCAAAGAGAAATCGAAGCTACATTAGGAGACAAATCAGTGACGATTAAAGCCGTCAAAGGTTGCCCTCAAGGAGGGGTTCTATCACCTTTGTTATGGTCTATAGTAATTGATGACCTTCTATACAAGCTTGATTCTCTAGGATTTGAAGCACAACGACGCAGACGACCTAGTAATAACAGTTAGAGGCATGGATGATGATACAATATCTATGCAAATACAAAAGGCTCTAAACTTAATTAACAAATGGTGCCATGAGGAAAATCTATCCATAAATCCTCACAAAACTACTATTGTACCCTTCACTAGAAGAAGGAAAACACAATTAAAGAAACCTCTAAAAGGAACACAAATAGAATTTTCAAGCGAAGTCGAATATCTAGGAATCATTCTAGACAGCAAACTCACCTGGAACAAACAAATCAATAAGTCTATTGAAAAAGCCACCCTTGCCCTGTGGAACTGCAACAGACTCTTTGGCAAAACATGGGGACTAAAACCAAAAATGGTTTATTGGTCATACACAGCCATTATAAGACCCATACTCACATATGCTTCAGCCATATGGTGGTCAAAGACAAATCAAAAAACGGTTCAAAATAGACTCAACAAAGTACAAAGACTAGAGTGTCTAAGTATCACAGGAGCTCTAAGAACTACTTCAACGGCAGCACTAGAAGCCATGCTCAATCTGCCTTCTCTTAATATACAAATTAAGAGGCACTTAATTGGGCCTTAAAATTTCAGAGAAAGAGAGAACTCAAATCGGGTAATGTCACACACAATCTTAAAATTCTGGAGGAATTTAAGAACTACCAAATCAGTCAAGTGACTGACGAGATGGAAACAACATTACACTTTGAGAAGCCGTTCAAAGTACTATTCCCAGATCGTATATCATGGCGCGAGAACAAAATAACCACTGAAAAAGGTGCCTCAATATGGTAGATAGATGGCTCAAAAACCGAACAAGGAGTGGAAGCAGGGGTAACAGGCCCAAAAAGAAGCCTGTTTAAATCCCTAGGTAAACACGCATCGGTTTTCCAAGCTGAAATACATGCAATAGACATGTGCGCCACTGAGTGCCTAAAAAAAGGATTCAATAAGGCCACAGTCTACATAATCTCGGACAGTCAGGCAGCACTTAAAGCTCTCAATTCACATCAAGTTGTATCGAGGCTAATATGGAACTGCCTAACGACTGTCAAAAGACTTGCCAAAACGAACAAAGTCTACCTTATGTGGGTTTTGGGACATGAAGGTATCGGAGATAATGAGCTGGCAGACTCCTTTGCTAAGAAAAGTGCCAACTCAAATTTCCTCGGACCAGACCCTTCTGTGGACTACCAAGAAGCCACACAAAACACGAAGGCAAGCGAGGGAATTTATTAAACCTTCAGCTAACATCTCAAAAAAACTACTCAACCTCAATAGGAATGAGCTAAGAACCATCACAGGTCTTCTCACCAGGCACTGTCCACTTAATTATCATTTAAGTAGGATTGGGTTACAAGAGGATGACAAATGCAGATTCTGCAAGGAGCCAAGGAAACTTCAAAACACATTCTATGTTTTACAAGAAGTTTATTTTGTGACTGTCAAAAATTTCATTTCAAGTTCACGACTTACACTAGTTTGTTCGATGAGGACTAAAACTATGTCTAATCATATGATTTTTCAGGATTAGTCCCGTGTAAGTCCTGGACTTTCATCGAACAGACCTAGTATTAAGTATAGTTACTATAGTTACTATACTGTACTCAAACAAAAAGAGGAAAGCTTTTGAAAGTTTTCTAGAAACAAATCAAAAAACTTAATGTTTTAGTAGACATATGCCTCCATTTGCAACATCTGTATAGATAATAGACTAATTATTCCCATATGTTGAAATAGTAACAGCAAGTTGGCCACCAATCTAAAAGCTATTTTAAGGTCTTTCTTATTCTGAGGATTTTTTCTCAATTTCTCACTTTTTAAAAATATATTCTCTTTTCTATCTACATATTTTAAATTACCATACAATACATAAAAAATTTTAACAGAAATTTGAGAAATTTTAATATTTTTAACTCACTAGTCACTCTACAAGTAGAATAATAGAATAGTAGAATCATTCTCATGGTTCTCATTAACCCCAATTCCAAATTGGGGACTCAGGACGCAAACCTCAAAAGCTCAAATTTCAAAATTATTCTAGTATATGAGAATACACTGAAGTCAACCAAATGGTTACCTCATACCTCAAGACGCAAATGACTCTGAGTCCGAAGTTTTAAAAGTTCTAAATGTTTTGATTTTTGAGTCTGAAGCCTTACGGTTAAATTTCAAATTTTTTAAAGACTTAAAATATAAATAAAAATCCAAAAAATTTTGAAGACTAATAAAAAATTCAGCAAATCGATGCAAAATCAATTGATCTTTTATTTCTTCTAACAAAAAGTGTGGGTTAATTAAAGCTTTTTTGAACAAAACAGGGTTAAACACAAAAATTTAGGAAAAATTCGCAAAATTTTGAATTTGGACGCGTCTAACTTTTGTATGGTTCAGGGTAGAGTGACAAGCAAAGTTTTGTTTGAAAGGGTAGAGTACTCCCTATTTTTCCTAAATACAAAGTGACCCTGGAGTGCCCCTGTAAAAAGTTATGGTGTATTTTGTTAGAAAAGTGCAAAAAAACTTTAACGCCCTCTAGCTAGCAGCCAAATCGTTGAGATTTCCCCCCTCCACCAATACGATTTTTTGTTTCTCACCCTGTATACTTCCTAGCTATACACAACATGGTTTTTACTTATTCATTGTAGACAAACTCATTGAATCGAATTTTAATCGGAGATTTTTTCTCTCAATCCTTAAATTGGAATACTGCTGGTGCTTTTTAATAGCTTGATTTGTTTTTATTTAAATTAATTTTTAAATAAATACACAGAAAAATAATCAAAAAAATGTTATCCAAAAATCTTATAACATTTATCAGCTGTTCTCGAAATTATCCGATCGAACACATTTTTCCTAACGGAATCAATTTTCGATCGTAATCTACAATAGAGGTGATATACTGATTGTCACTATAGAGGAAAGAAACAATAGTAATGAGATTTCTTATCGAATAAAACCACGTATTACAAAAAATACTCGAGTATATTAATTCAGAAATCGAAGAGATTACAACGCTTATAAAAACTACATTGCCTTGCTCAGATTTGTTTTTGATAATTTCGTGTTCAATTTTTTTATCATTATCATCATTATCAACACTTTCTTTTATTGGTTTTGGTTTCCTATAGTACACTACTGTACCTATAAATTTTGCTTGGTCTGTAGTTTTAAGACTCATTTCAAGGTTATTGGAGTCCATAGTACTACCTGTTTGCTATATCTTTTTTTTCTCGCTAGACTCGCTATATTGAAACATTTTCAAAGTTCTCTCTTTACCCTGACTTTGCATAGTAATTTAGAAGCACATCCTCGATCGCCTGGTAAGAATTAAGCAACTAGAAAATATGATGGATTTGCGATTGCTAATTGCGATTACAAAATACCACATCACCGATTGCAATCACAAGTCAGCCATTATTATTTTGTCAGCACTTTGCGCTGAGTGAAATTTATATTTACATAACCTATAATTTTTTATAAAGACTTTAAAAATTCGTTTATATTTTCAAATTTAAATTTGTGAAGCTTTCAAATTTCAATCAAGCAAATGAGAACGAAAAGTATTACTGCCTTTTGTTTTTCTTTTAAAAATGCTTTTTAATCTTTCTTAATAAACATTACTGTCTTTTTTGCGAAACGATATTGTACGAAAAATATTTCCTCTACACAACTGAAAGGATGTTTCCTATCACGAAATATTTTTCTTTGAATCCGAATTTCTCTCTGATGTCTTTTTAGCCACGCAGTCATTTATAAGAAAATATTAACACACGTTTCAAAAAAAATTATTTAAATAAATTTTAATGATTTAATTTATATTCATGTTATGCATAACATTTAAAAATATTATATTTTAACAGTTTTACATGTCTGTTAGTCACAATGCAATATCAGAACGTGTACCTTATTCTACCAATATTAGAGTTTGATGTTCCTAAATCTTCAAGGGTTTGCTTAATGGCGTATATAAAGGACTTATGCGAAATTATCTATTCGTTGCAAACTAAGGTTGCATATTCAAGAAGCTTACTAGTAGCAATATTCTTTTCTTAGAAAGCATTTGTCTTAAAAAGCAACCGGCAACCATAACACAGATCTTCTTTGAACTTCTGATTCATGCTTCATTTATGTTGAGTTAAATAATGTATCTTAATGAGTCATTTTCGAAATTTCCCTACGGAATATATAGAGTTATGACTTAATGTATTTTTCCGAAAAATTTGGGGAACTATTTATCAATTTACCATTTTTTATTTAAAATGTATTTTTATACTTTTTAGTTGGCACCACAACTCAAGTGGGTCTTCTCCTTCTCAAAATAATTTGAGGTTTCATGACCATTCTCCATTATTATTTTTATTGTTATTAAAAGTTAAAAGCACAAGGTCTAAATGCAATTGAAGGACAATGAAGCTTAAATATCAAAAATTAAAAAAAAGATTTTTTTTTTCACAACTCACCGCAAACCGGTAAATATTCATGATTTAATGTTTCATCTTGTGCAATCTTAGTTTCAGTTTTCCTGACAACTGGAAGAACCCATGGTTTACCTTCTTCAGTACGATAAGCTGAAATGAAAAAAATTTACATATGTATTTGATTATTAAAATCTTTAAAATGTCAAATTCAAACATAAAATTTGAAACCTATAATAAAAAGTTAATTGTCAAAAAGAGCCACAACGTAGGGATTTCCTTATTGTACTCGATTAGTTGTTAAAAATCATTATTTTGGAAGCCTTCAATGGGATTTTGTCGACCTTTTCTAAATTTGCATACATAGGTATACTCACCATCTTCCAATTCCGATTCATTTATTTTAAATTTTCATGTATCATATACAGGGTATCCAGTTTAAGGTGTTACAAAATTAAACCACAGATAGGTCTCGTCCTCTCGTATGCAACGGGAGGTGGTAATCTCAACGGTTGCCGGGGCACGAGGGGTTGAAGATTTTTGCGACTTTTTTGTGAAATACGTATTTTCGTTCTCGCTTATAATAAAGCAATGATCAAAAAGCGAACCATTTACCCTTTTAATTAACAAAGGTACTATCTTTTAACCCCCCCCCCCCCCCCCCCCCTCTTACCAAGGAAGTTATTAGCGATCAATTTGCAATTTTTCACCTAAATTTTTGGAAAAACCAGTGATTCCTCGAAAAAAACCCATTATTACATTACATTTTTTCGTACATACTTTTTCTATTCGACAATAGATGTCGCTACGAAAAATTTCGTTCTTCAGTGAAGAACTGAAGAACAATTTTCTTTCTTCAGTTGTGTTCATCAGTTTCAGTTTACCAGCTTTTTTTTTGGCTGTCAAATTACTGGTTTATAGCGTAAAAAATAATTCGAATTAAATTGGGAGTACAGTATAAACGAGTAAAATTTGAAATAAAAATAATAAACATGTTTTACTGGGCACTGAAATTTCTCGAAAATTTGCACCACCTTTGTTCGATTTAATCAAGAAATTAAATTCGTGAAAAAGTCTAAAATCGACTGATATGAATAACATTAAATCACTTTCGATAATATTAAAGACCATTTAAAAAACTGTACACAGTTGGCTTATCTCAACTCCACTGTACAAAAGCAACTGGGAAGAAGAGTAAAGTGATGCTACAGAAGCGATAGTTCAACAAATAAAAATCAACTCTTGGGAACCTTTAAGCAGATTTTCCATAAGATTACAAACTTCAGAAAAAAGTATTTCACTTGTGACTGCGAATTTTTTGCCCTATATTCTGCCATAAAGCATTTTAGGTACTTTTCAGAAGTGAACACTCTACTGCGTATACTGATCATAAACCTCTCACAAAGATGTTTAAGTTCCAAATCTAAGAAATCGTCAAGACAAACAAACCATTTTTCGTATTCAATTCACCAATGACATAATGTATGTTTCAGTGTACAGCAGCAGCTGTTTTTAAATGGTTCAGTCAATTTGTTTTATTTTGAATTCTGTTTTAAAGTAAATAAAGTAAATAAATTAGTACATTTAGTAAGAAATATATATTCTAAAATTTGATACCGCTATTATAGTCAGCGAAATTCACATAAAAACACTTTTTACTTTTAATTTTAATTTATTTTTATATTTAACTGCTGAATGACTCAAACTATTCAAGAATGTCATAAATGTGCTTTGTTTATTCTTTTTCAAAAATTTAAGACTAAACAAGTGCGATATATAATAGCAGAGTGAGAATATTTATAATAAATTTTTAAGGTTTATAGCAAGTATGTAGGAAAATACTAAATAAATAATAAAAATAAAACTCAAAAGTAATAATTAGATAATGTGTTCTATAATAATGTTCTCTAGAGAAAATAATGCAACCACATTTACTTGTGTTTAATAAGAGATGATTACGACAACGCCAAGAAGATAGACATAACGTACATACACAATAGACTAAACAAGGCAAAGTAACTTATTGTCTTTTGTTTACAATACAATTTTGGTATTGGAATCAAAAGTTGGAAAATTATCAGCAAAGGAGGAAAAAATAAAGTTATAAATATCATCATCGAACTCGGAATATATTGTATATACAGCAAGTATAAAATTTACAACAATTTAACAAACTAACTTAGACCAAAATTTCTTTATTATTACTTTTAAGATTATTAACTCTCTATGAATAGCAGTTATTATCAACAACTACAGACAACCACTGCCATCTTTCGTTCCACTAGTTCCAAATTCTCAAATATGGTTGATTGGCATTAATTAAATCTTCGACAATACTACCAAGAACCTCACAACTATTAATCCTCAGTAACCATCATTAAGTTGTATTCTCAAGTAGTGGTGAATTTTGTTGATAATATCATTAAGATTTTCTTTCTCAAACACAGAAAGATTTGTAATTTCTAGAAAAAGCAGCTCAAAGATTTGTTTACAACACGTTCTAAACGATTGTTTAAATTCTATATTGTATGTTTAAGTTCTGAGTTTTCTCTTTCTAATGTTAAAATCTTTTGTTTGTTTTCAGACAACATATCAATTACTTTTTTAAACTCTGTGAAATTCCACATGAACTTCTTCAGGTTAAAAGAGTGAGGTAGTACGTAAGATGGAAAAGCATTCCATAATTTGAGAGTTCTGTTAATGAAAGATTGACCATAAGTCAATGTACGCTCGAAAGGTGGCTTCAGGTATAATTCATGAGTTTACTTGAAAATATATTATCTCTGAGGAAAACGTATTTCAGAAGCATGATAGCTATTTTGGATTTCCATAGAACACTATATGCGTGTAGTACATACATATATGTAAAACAAAGCCAGAGACGCAGCATTTCTTTGATGTTGCAGTGATGTCAAGCTAGATGTTACTGAAACATCATTAATCAGTTTCAAAGCTACATTTTGATATAAAAGCACTCATCCAGATATGGAAGTTATATTCTAGACGGGAACTGATATGGGCCATGTAGATGGTGACCAGTTCAAATGACGACAAACATTTTTTACACTTTTGAAACAATTCCAGGCATCTAGTGACATTTTTTGCTAGGCCGAACACCGAAGAATTTACTTACTTTTTCTCTTTGAGAAATCGAAAACCATTGGGTTTTGGTAGCATTGCAATCGACTTGATTCAATAAATTTTGCATGTGTAAGAATTCAGTGAACCAAAGATTTTAGATCTTAAAATTTCTTAAAATACAATGTATGAAATTAACTTACTTTTATTTAAATTTAAATACAATAATTAACAAAAAAAACTCATAACATAAGAAATAAAAATAGTATGTAGTTTCATTGTATTCTTTTTCAGAAAATTTCAACACCGTAGATTTCTTCCGTATGAAATGAAAATATTTATAACGACATAATCTAATCAATAACAACCTACTTTTAAAATTGTTCTAATCTCAAACGCTTTTGGACGTTTTTTTGGATTCGTAGATAACATAGAAGATAATAGTTTGTGTTCATTGGGAAATCGCTTGTCAAAACTCTCTGGAAATTTACCGTTTCGTACATTTTGTAAAGTTATAATCCGTTCCATCTCAGTTGAAAAATATACTAGCAATTCAAAGAACATTAAGCCTAATGAATATACATCAATACTACTGTCATATGAACTACCACTTAATTGTTCAGGTGACATATATAAATGCGTTCCAACTTGCTTTGTATAACTATTACAATAGTTCTCAGCATCTATATTAATATTAATCAGTTTATGATTTCTATGAAATAAAATTTACAACAATTTAACAAATTAACTAGACCAAAATTTTTCATTATTACTTTTAAGATTATTAACTCTGTATGTGTTCAAAGTACTGAACATAATTATGCTGTGGTTGCAAGTCAGCTACAAGTCAACAAGTTAAAATTAATATTATAATTTTTTTGATATAAAAATTAAACTTTTCTGATTGTCACTTTGTCTGTGCATTAAAATAATCTCCCTGCACATGTCAAATAGATGCGCGAAGTTGCTCGTGCAAGGTTGATTTGGATTCAAAAAGTGATTTTGTAGTTCTTGAAATTTTCTTTTACCAACTACTTCTTTAAAATTTTCCAAAAGAATTGGTTGGCTTTTCGTTTCTCTCTCTTTAATTAACGAATTTTCAATATTTAAAACAGAGCGAGATTTTCCAAGACATTTGGAATAATCAATATTATTTGGAGCGAATGGAAATATCCCACATGATTTGAATCCTGCACAAATAATGTCTAGTCGAACATATTTGTCCACTACTTTATCAAGTAATGGAGCGAATTCTGCTCATCTAAATTTCTCGTCCAAGTTTTTAATGTGCCACTGTCGAATTTCCTTTTGCCAACCAACCTTCAGTGGTCTGAAGATTGCAGTATCCTTGTTGAATTAGGATATAAGCAGATCGCCTCAATTTGAAGTCGTTCACATAACAGATGTAAATTATATGTCATGTGGGTCTTGTGTCCGTCCATGAAATATAATATTGGTAAACGGGTATTTTCTTTTAGTATTTTCTTTAGTGTTCGAAAATTTCCGCTGTCATCCAGCTAGAATCTGGCTTTTGCGACTTTATCCCTTCTGTCATATTGTTGATTATATCAATTGGCATCCTTTTATAAGGATAAAACACGATTACTTTTTGGACAGAATAGAAAACAAGTTTCATCGCCGTTATAAATGTTCTTTGGATTGTTTAGCAAATACAAAAGTCCTTTATTTTCCAAATAAAATTTAATACCGGAAAACCAGTAACGTATATCATCTTCAGACTTTAGCACTACTATCATTCACTGCTTCAGGTGTACGAATGTTTATATTTGTGTGCCTTTTAAGAAATCCTTCATACCAAGATTTTCCTGGTATGTTGTTTGTAAAAGGATTTTTCCTTGAATTATCCGCTAGAAATTTTCGAACAACTTGTTGTATATCCTCCTTTGTTCGAGAGAACCCTTTTTTTCGATTATTTATTAACCACTGCACTATATTTTGCTCTTCATCAGCGGTTAAGACTGTCATTGTTCCAAAGGATGGCTTTAGAGTTATTTTGTAGAACCGATTCTGTAACGTCGCTATGAAAATTCTATATTTCTTTGATATTGTTCTTATTTTTTTTCCACGTTTATTCTCTTCAAGTGCTTTCTGCATTTCACTTTCGGTGTAGTTCTTTTCACTTTTGTTTAGGCAAAGGCTTTTAATTGCCGTATACAACACAAAGAAGTTCTACACCACCTTGCAAATTAAAGCACAAATACAAAATTTGTACTTCCTAAATAGTCCCTAACTTTCCCTGGTACAAATACAATACCTGTACCAAAATTCTGTTTTATACAAGTTAAATAAAAGTTGTCTAGTACAAATACAATATCTGTACTAACACCCTGTTTTGTCCCAAGCGAAAGTAATTTGTATTGAAGTACTAAACTTGAACACTCACCAAAGAAAAAAAATCACGAAAGAATAAAAGAACAAGTGTATTATATTCAAGTTCAATACTTGAACATAAAATTCCAAAATTTACAGTGCCTTTGGCAGCATTACCAGAGGAAAATTGAAGAAAAGGCTTAAAATCACTGTAAAACAGCTACTGATTCTTTATTGAATAACTACATTCTTTTATACAAAAAAATTGCTTACATATCAATATTGACCACCAATTTTCAATACAATATTTAATATTAATTAATAATAACGAAAAGAATAGTGACATATTATTTGCAACAACAATTGTATACACATAAAATATCTGTGAAAATTATTTTCAAAGTGCATTTACCTTTAATGTAAAATTATTCAATTATTAATATTACCCAATACATATATGAAAAATGTAAATTTAAAATGCGTCATCAAAATTGTACAACTTTTTAGTTCATTGTATAGTCAGAATTTTAAAAGTTGAAGTTTCGTATTATACTAGAAAAACATGCGCAGAAAAAAAGATACTTACATACATGCGTTTTTGTTGTTGTAACACGTTTCTTCTTTCGTATATCTACACAAAAAAGATCACAAAGCCATGTAAAACATGCGCAAAAAAACCTCAACTTTTAATATTCAGAAGACTATACTGTAATTTAATGCTGAATTAGCACATTCTTGTTATAAACAAATTAAGAGTTACAATTTTAACTAATTTATGATATATTTAAAAGTACTTAACTAGCTTATGATACAGGGTGTTATTATAATTATGGTATTTTAAAAAATAGTACTTAATTAGTTTATGATAGTTAATGATGTATTAACAACTTTTTTTAGGCATTACAATAATTTAGAATTTTAAAATCGAACTTTATATAAAAATTGTTTTCATTAACGGATATAAGAAATTAAATTTTTATTTATCACTTTTAAAAATTTTTACAAATATGTACTTAAAAAAAATATCTTTATTTTTAATATTTTTACTGTTCACTGTGAAAACTACGATTTTAATACTTTCAGTATCTACGATCAAATGTGTTAATTGTAAAATTTTTCCTTTCTTTAAATTTATTATAAAAACAATATCAATTACATTTAAAAAATAAAAAAAAGATACTCCAAAAATATACCAAGCTACGCAAAAATACACGTATATCCGTCTTACCTATAAATATGTCACATTATAATATAATTAGTAGGTAATATTTTAAGTGGAAAACAAAAAAACATTTTAAACTATAAATTAAAATTAAATTGAAAATATTTTGTTTAGTAGGTATGTATTATTTTTATAAAATTTAAAAATGCTACATTTATATTAAAATATAGGTAGGTAGGTGAGTACTTAAATAAGAACAAATTGAATTATTGTTCCAATGTTTATTTTTTTCTTCAAGTGCTCGTTACTGGTACTTTGGTTTTTTTGAATTTTAGCCAGTAACTAGCCCTAGGCTTGTTACTGAATTTCAAATACAATATTTGAGCCAGTAACCAACCGTGCCAAAAATAAAATATTTTAAAAATAAATGTGTTATAAAGTGCTAGAAATTAAATTTTAACTAGTTTAAAATGTAACTTCAAAAAAAATTATCTATTTTTTTTTTTTTTTTTAGTAAAATGTAAAGGAAATAAATATTCATCTTCTTAACGAAAACGTTAAGAAAAATGCCATTTTTGGTAGCACTTTACATTTATTAGAATTATATTTAAAATAAGAATTTGTAATGATAAACCATCCACGCATTGCAAGGATAACATATTTGTCTAATTATATAGCAAATATTCACCTGTATTTTTATAAAAATATCTTAGTTATAGAATAAAATAAAGCCTACGGCTCGTTACTGGCGGAAGGCTCGTTACTGGGTATTCTACCCTATCACTCATGTTAACCTCCAATCTTAAAGTTATTCTACAAGAAAAAGCTTTGTTGGGAAGTCTTAGTATTGGTTAATTGTTTTTGCTACGACTTAGAAGAAAAGCTCGCCATGAAACCCTGCAACAGTATGTTCTTGCAATACAAGAAATCGAGTCATTTTCTAGTTTAGATGAAATAGATTTAATCCATTACATTATAACGGAATACCTGATTCTGAAGTTAACAAATTAATACGTACCTAAACATTAATGCTTATGTACTGGCTATAAATGTTAGTAGTACTATTGTTTCTTATGTATTGGCTCAACTATGAACGGCTGCTTTTATATACATAATTATAACTAATGATAATTGATAATTGAACTGAGTTAGTTAATCGTACTTTAGCAGTGTAAGAGAATGTAATTTTCAATATATGTAGCTATACCTAATAGTTAAAGCCGTTTTAGTGAATTTAAATAAAGTTCATACATATGTATATTTTAAAGTGAGTTTTAATTAAATAAATTTAAATATATTATTAAGAAAATTTTAAAATTCTAAAAAACAATTTTTTAATAGAGCCCAGTTTAAATTTAGAAATGGTAATTGCACAGAATTGCATTGGTTGAATTTTTGAAGAATATTTATTGTAATGTATGTATGACTGGTTTAAGTTTTATTTTAGTGACAGAAAGCAATGTGTTAGTGCTTAGTTCATTGGTCACTTCACACAATGTTGTGGTTCCGTACTAGATCCTATTTTATTTCTAATTTGTATCAACTTTGTTTTTGATCTGCCCGTAAAGGGTAGAATAATAATATAATAGGTTATGCCGATGACCTGGCTTTAGTTTATGATGACAAAAATCCTACTATAACAGTAGAATATATTCGAAATTGTAGTTTTTTTTGCTATTTTCTCACAAAATTTTTTCAAATAAAACAGAATTTCCATATTATTTACGCAAAGTAATAACAGTTTATTTACTTAGAATAATTTATTTTGCATTAGTTAATTCCAGACTAGAGTATGGACTCATTTGCTGAGGTAATGCTACTTTAAACAATTCAAACCCTGTAAGTAATTACCTGACAGAAAAAAATCATAAGAGCGAAGGATTTAAAAAAAAAAAATATGCTTCTTGCATACCCTTATTTCAGAAGCTACATATTTAACCGGTCAGAAACCTATTTGTTTTTAAGGTTTTGAGGATGTTTCTTTGTTAGAAGTATAGACACCAGCTTTAATTCCATTAAGTCTCACAATTATAATATGAGAGAAAAATGGCTAATAGATATGTATACTAAAAGCTAATTGTAGCGGAAACACTTAATATTTATTTTGCATACCTACTTTGTAATAAATAGTTTTAATATATAATTACCGTTTGTCATCTCATAATTCTCACCAATACACAAAGAATTGTGCATCATAATAGTTTCATCATCTTTATCATTAACTGATAAAGAGATGAAGAGAGAAAACCAATAAAGTAATTATCGGTACCTGCATTGTATCATTATATTCATTCTTTCTGTTTCGTTGCAACCTCCACCCAGTTAACACTTACTTTAATTTTAGTGATTTTGATTAAAATAAAATAAATGTTTAGTAAAAAGTTAAAAATGTTTTTTTTTTCTTTAATTACACCACGGCACAAATGGTGACCCCGACATTCAAACGTAAAATTTTTTTTTTTTTTAAATATTCCAAATTAAAGAAAAATTAAAAAAATTAACTTTGAAATTAAAACATTGAAATAAAAATTAATAGGTGAAAAATTTAATATGTATATAATTTTAACATATCACATGTGCCTCATTTACATGGTGTTTCAATTAATTTATAACCAAATTTAGAGAAAAACATGAAAAATAAATTTATTACAATTTTTATTTTTTTAAAAACAAATATACACATTTTAAAATAAATTAAATGGTACATAAAATTTTAAACAAATGTGTAAAATTTTCAACTTAACAATTGTAAAAAGTGCACGTGAGGCAACGAAACCAGCAAAACTACAAAACATTAAAAAGCATATATTTATCAAATGATAACATTAAAATAACAGGTGGAGTAAAAAGATCGACAAGGATACTGAAAATAATGATCACGAAAAAAAAAGGATTTATCCTGCAGACAAGGATACTGACGGATTTTTTTCAACGCCACGTGTAGCCAGTATTACACAGATTAGTTTTAATTAAATAATCAGGAATAAAATATTTAAGAAATTTTTGTAAAAATTAAAATACAAAATTTTTGAATTTGGAAATACGAATTGGCACAAAAACAACAAATAATATCATATTTACAAGTAAGGAAAATATAAAATAAACACAAATTGGCACAAATTCCTTTACAAACACAGTGAGTACATTTAATTTTTTAATTAATAAATAAATACATACACACACATAGTTAAAGCATATATGTATGTACATCAGTACACATAAAAAACAAAAAATACAAATTTTAAAATTTCCGTTTAAAGCCTTGTTGCTTACGATTTTTACCTTTAAACCCACATACATTGTTTATCTTCATTTATTTATATTGACAATTTTGCAACTCAAAATGACTGACGACGACAAAAATCTTCAACCTGGAGGAAAAACCACTCCAGGAGTCTCAGCCCAACAAACTGAAAACGACAGATTTGAATCTCAAGTTTCTGCAGTTGAAAAAGTCTGCACTAAGCCCCTTGAAGAAAATCTTAATGAAATAACAAAGACGGTAGAAACGTTGAGTAGTCCTATCAAATCTCTAGAGCTCAGACAAAGTAGGCCAAGACAACAAAATTTCAATAGAAACAGTAAGCCTTTCAGATCTTCACCCAGACATCGACCAAACCGAAAACCTAACTTATGCTGGTACCACAGACGCTATAAAGATGAAGCCAACAAGTGTATCGATCCTTGTGATAAATCCAATAAAACCAAGCAATCAAAAAACTAGAAGTCGCTACCTCGAAAGCGGCATCGAGGATAGGCAAACTTTCTCGCCGCCTATTTATTTCAGACAAAATAAATAATCTGAATTTTCTAATTGACACAGGCGCAGAAATCTCAATTCTGCCCAGACACAAATTTCAAAAATATAATTCTAAATCAGACATAAATCTGATTTCAGCTAATGGTACCCAAATATCTACCTACGGCGTTAAAAAATTATCTTTAAATTTAGATTTAAATCGTAATTTCGAACACACTTTCATTGTAGCCGCTGTTGACTATGCTATATTAGGAGCTGATTTCTTATATAAATATAATCTCTCAGTCAACCTCCGAGATAGGAAACTCATAGATAGAAACTCAGCTAGCTCTGTCCTTTGTATTTCTCGCAATTATATTATATTCAGCGTTTAATTCACCACAGTTCCAGAAAAGTCGAGTGTTCAACAATTTTAGTTTTAGTACATACAGTGCATTTCATATTTATAACGCCACCTGAAATTTTAAAAGTTCTAGGAAAATGATAATAGTGAAAAGTAGAAACCAGTTATCATTATATGGAAAATCAATTTATTCCCTGGTTACGTGAAGGGGCATAAAGGTGATTTTTCGCTGTTTCATATTTATAACGCCACTCTATACAAATGCTCCAAATAAAAATTTTATTTCAAAACCAGTATTTGTAGTGAATGGGCGTTTAAGTAGAGATGATTTTTATTACAATGCAATGCCGCGTGATAAAAGTTTTACCAATATAGAAAAAGGCAAAATTCACAGTCACAGAGCAGTTCGAAATTTTCTAAAAAAATCCAGAGGACTATGGAGAAATGAAGCGTAATATTGGTTGGACCATATGGTTTCCAAGGGTACTGGACAGATTTACGGAAAGGGGCCTTATATTTTTCGAAAAAAAATGTTGACGGTGGTAGTTTTATGGTTTGGGGAGTATTTGGTTCATCTGGAACTCTGGAACTTAAAAGCGGAGCACTTTTAATTTTTGAGTACTGGATATTTTCACTTCGGTTTAGTTTTTGAAACAGACGTTCCTGCCAAACTGTAGTAGAATTCCTAACAATTTTGGTTTATATAAATAATACTTAGTTAGAAGAAAATTTGTTTTTTTAATAAGATTCATAGGTTACACAGAAATCGACCGTATACCTGATGAAGATGCTTAAAGGGTCTTCCATTGTTACTCATTGATGAGGCCAATATTTGGTGGCAAGGAGTAAAAGACAACGTCACAAATTGAGAATCTGCTATGAAATTGATTAAGAATGCATTCGCCCCCGCGAAACAACCTTATCAACTTTATATAGATATAATGCAAGATTCACATACTGCTGTTGATTCCTTTATCTGTAAGAAGCGAGCACTTTTTTCACAATTTCCGAATGGTGATTATGACGAAAATACGCAACTTGACATCGTCTACGAGTTATTTAATTTAAAACTTTAAGAAATAAAACAGGACTAGCGTCACAACATTCTCGGAGCTCTTGGAAAAAACCAGAGCCATTGAGATTTTTGAAAAAGAAGAAAAAGGAGACGATTCTCAACCTCCAGAAACAAAACGTTTTTCAAAACGTAAACGATGCACATATTTCCGATTTATAGGTCAGACCAGCGATGAGTGCCGCAAACAGGTTGCTGCACAAGCCGCCCAAAAGGGATGAATTCGCCTAAACTAGACCTCCAGTCGATAGAATCGTGGATTAAAATTGGTTCTAACCCTCAAGCAGTATCAATCAAAATATATGACTTTGATACCGCTGATGATATATATACCGCTGCAAGAACAAGTGTAGCCGGTTCAAAATTATATTATATCTACATCTGCAACAGATGAATTGCGAATTCAGGGAATTTAAAGCTGACGTTACTTTGGCGGACGGTAATTCAAAACAACAGAAAGTATTATCAATTTGTGTACCTGTTCTAATAGGTTCTAAAACCATCAACATAAGCTTTTTAGTACTTCCGAATTCTAAGGATTTTTCAGCCAACAAAGTAAATCAGTAATGAGAGCAAACCAAGTCAGAAAATATTATAACATCTGCTTTAAAACAAACTCAAGTTCGTGAATTCCCAGAATGGATTGTCGATCCCGACACATCATCAATCGGATCATATGATGAAGAGCCAACTATAAACCATCAAAATCTACGGAAATTCATTAGATTGGATACATCTCCGAAAAGAGTACCATACAAGTACAGGATACTCATTATGATCCAAGCGAAATCAATGCAATATTTGAGGACACACTTCCACATAGAACGCGAACACCGAAAAAAGATCCTCGAACTGGACAATTGTATTACAGTACGGATAATGTAAACAGGCACGTTCGGTTGGAGGCAGTTGACTTCCCAATTTCAAGCGACGAAGATCAGCACTTAACCGAAGATCAAAAGATTCAACTGAATGATTTACTCCGGTTGAATGAAAATTTATTTACAGGTGAACTCTCCTCAACACCTTTTATTGAACATCACATTGATACCATGGATCATAAGCCAGTTGCAGTACTACATGTAGGAGATTTGGGTATTTTTCTTCAATGAATAAGTTGTAATTGAGAACAGCAAGCGACATGGCATTCGGTAGCTCAATGGTTTAAGAGCATTACTCCGGCAAAGTAAAGGTTCCGTGGTTCGATTCCCGGCCGAGTCGAATGTCGTTTTTTCATGTTTTTCAGTTACTACATACATATAGACTTTCCCTAATTAAACGCAAACAATTAGAAGAAGAAATTTCAAAATGTTAAAAGAAGATATCATCGAAGAAAGTGAATCACCGTGGGCTTCACCAGTGGTCCTAATACCGAAGAAAGATGGAAACATACGTTTTTGTGTGGATTATCGCCAGCTTACCAGATAGGTACCCGTTGCCGAGACTGGATGATCTCTTACACACAGCAAAAAGTTTACACAACTTCTAAAGATCATGTAGGAGGCCAAAAAAGTTAACTTGAGGCTTCAAGATAAAAGTCATAGGTATACTGATCGACATTGTACACCCGATCCCGGATACGCCATAGGAGACAAAGTATTGGTACGATCGCATGCTTAAAGTAGTACTTCACAAGGATTCACGTCTCCTCCTTGTTTTTTTATTACCGTCAACATATACTATCAAATAATCCTAATATGGATGGATACAATATCCTATACGATAGTAAAGTACAAAATTATTTGATACTATTGAAGATAATTTTGTTGAAATTTTTGTTTGCTATGAATTATGCTTTCTTATTACAAAAATGATTTTTAGTACTGTAAAATTTAAGATTTTTGATCGAATTTATTAACAATTTTTTTTTTTTAAAGTATCATTTTGATATCAACATTATATTCGACCTGATAAACGATATGTAAATTATTAAATTTTATATACAAATCATTATCAGAAATTATAAATATGCAAATTACCAGTTTATATTATGTACATATATATTATTATATATATTATATTATATTTATTATTATTAAAAAATAAAAATAAAAACTGCTTTTACAAATACCATAAAACATTCCCATTTAAAATATATTCAATGTATAGTATGTATACTGAAATAGAAATCCTACAAATCTGTATAGAAAATTACAACAAACCTTTATATCTTATATTGTACATCACATTGTATATAACTCGAGTTTCTATGAATTGTGACTGCCTGCTGCAAAAAAGATTTTTAGTGCTAGAAAATTAAGAATTTTTGATCGAATTTATCAATAAATAAATGATAAACGATCAACTTGGATATGCAAATTAATAAATTTAATATGTAAATTATCATCATTAGGTAGGTACTTGTATACTTCTTATTCCTGAAATATACCCTGGAATCCTGTATCTTCAATTTCTCATACAAATTGGTTAAATTTTTATACTGAACCAAAGCTGTTTCCATATGATTCTGTATATTGTAATGAGAACCTTGAGAATGATTGTTATTCTACTTGTATAGTCATTAGTGAGTTAAAAATATTAAAATTTTTTAAATTTCTGTTAAAATTTTCTATGTATTGCATGGAAAATAGATAGAAAAAAGAATATATTTTTAAAAAGTGAAAAATTAAGAAAAAATCCTGAGAATAAGAATTAGCTTAAAACAACTTTTAGATTGGAGGCCAAACATTGAGATTGGAGGAAAACCTGCTATTACTAAATACTATTTCAATATATGGGAATAATTAGTCTGTTATTAGAACTATATTGTCATTGCTACAAGGAACAACATAACAACTCAATCAAAAACTTTCGAATTCGATTTCGATTCGAATAAAGTCGACTTGTCTTTTTTCAAGTCTATTGAAGAAAGTCATAATACTCATAATATTGTGTATAGGAGTAGACTTTTTTCTAGTTTCGAATTAGATCTGCAGTTTGGATTAAATTGGGAGTAAAGTGAAAACGGGTAAAATTTGGAATTGGGATTAAAATAACATGTATGTATATGCAAACGTTGATACACATATACATAGTATACATGTTTTTCTTCTTTTTTCTTCACTCTACAATTCGCAACATAAAAATTAGAATCCGCCATATTATATAAATTGAGTTTAATCCAAAATCCGAATAAAAAGTAAATTACATGAATCTGAACTGAGTTCTTGTATGGTAATTGGTCACTATCACCATTATTATTTGTTCCTGTATGATGACAATCACCTTCAAAAATTACCAAATCTCGTCACTTTTCATGTATTTTTAAATTGCAAAAGAGATGTTTTTTATGTGAACATTTTATTTCATTTTAGAAAAAATTAAAAAATTAAAAGAACGTAAATAAACTATCATAATAAATATAAAAAATTGAATTATATATACCTAATTATAATATTAATGTATTGAATTATAATGATGTTATAGCTTATAATAAAATTATTTTAGAAAACAACAAGAAAAACAAAATGCGTTACAAATTCGCTATTAAGTTTGCTACACTTCAAAGTATTATCACTTTTTGGTGATCACTTTTTAACTATCACCATAGTGATAGTCACCAATCATACTATAAAGTGGTACTACATTTTTAGAGGTGACTGTAAAAAATTACACAAACTGAGACATGAGACAGATAATTGTGGTATTAATTAAAAATTATCATTTTTCATTAATAACTAAATTTCCATTAATTTTATGATATAATAATGTTTGGGGAAAATTTGTAGAACATTATAATTTGATATTTTTGATACTTTGGGAGATATCAGGAAAAATTGATTCTCAGTTTTATGTTACTTAATATTTATCACGTTTTTTCCTTGATTTACGTTGCTCATAGGTATTTAATATATTCGGTGAAAATAAAGTTTAGGATCTTCTCTACATTTCAGTAGAACATAATTTTCATGTAACTTTAATCACAAATTAGTTTTAAGTGATTAAAAACAATAAGTTGTCATATTAATTTGAAAATTTGTTCCCATATGATTCCGTAGATTGCAATATTTGAACTCTTTATATTGAATTAAAAATATTAAAATTTTTAAATTTTTGTTGAAATTTTCGTTTTAATTTATGAAAATGAATAGGAATCAGTAGTTAGGGAAAAATCAAGAGAGAAAAAGACTGAGACAATTTTTAGATTTAAGGCCAACTGAATGTTTTCATTTCAAAGTAGGTACTGGAGTTTTTTGTCTGTTAGAACTTAGAGTACTTTGTCGTGTTTTATGGAAAGCATAGAATTCCTATTATCTTTCTTTTATATTTGATGGTCACTTTATGCTAGGAAAATTTTAAGAAGAAGAACAAAAAAAATGTATATTTGTACATATTGTGAAAATATCAAAATTTTTAATAATTTTTATGAGATTTTTTATTGTGTTTGTATGTATCTACATATGTATACATAATGTACGTAGTTATGTAACATATTATTTCACATACATAATTCCTAATTCATAATTAATTTTTGATATTTTGATAATTATTGTGTTGTGAATTATGGTTTACTGATAATAAAATGGAAAAATATACATATATCAATCATACCGCAATAACTGAAATATCTACTACAAAAAAAATACATTTCAACAGAGAAATACGGCAGATTAATTAAAACATTTTGGTTTTGTTAAAATAATAAATTGATTGTAAAAATTGTACAAATGTATGTGTGTGTATACATACCTCCAACTCCTAAATTGACCTTGTTGACATCTCTATCGTCCAAAAAAGCTCTATTTAGTGCAAATACCTCAATTGAAGGACCTTTTTGAACATGAGAAAATATGCTTGACATTATGTATGTAGAATTCAACTAATATTTTTCACACAATTATTCCCGTATTACTTATTGTAATCGAACGAATTGTTCAAAAAACACAGGCACCAAGGTTAATAAAATATTAAATACTAATTAGTTAATTACTAGCTGTATCATGTATGTAGCGGTAGCCAACTAGCCAGCATGTAGCCGCATATGACAGATAATATTTTTTTCGTTTTTTAATCAAATAAGACGACTGATTGATGGGCAAGGGCATTGAGGCATCAGGCAACTGCATAGTTGATAATAACTATATGAAATTGTCCCATTTAAAATATACTTTTTAGAATTTTTGATGAGTATTTAAGTCATTAGCTGTGTTTTATTCGAACTGAAGAAGTTGATTCTTCTGATATTTTCACTTCCTCACTGATAAAGCACGTTTTATTGGCACTCAGTTTATGTATCCGACAATACAGTTCGGTACGAAAAATATCACTTTCTCAGTAAGTAAATGAGTCAATATATTATTTGCTCCCTTGCTCAGATCAATTTACCAGCTGTTTAGATAGGAAAGTATCATATGGAATTAAAGTGAATTGATTAAAGTGATTTTTTAAGTGAAATTTGTTCAAGTATATAATTGAAAGAAGTCTCTACTTATGAAAAATTAAATTATAATTTCTTCTGAGTACTAATTTAAAAAAAAAACTTCTTTTCGTTCTTTATGAAAAGTCTCATGACAGAACAGATTCGAACTATATAGAGGTGTTTCACATCTGATGAACTTAAATGAGCAGGGTGGTAGGTCTTGTCGAGACAAAAAAAAATCGTACAGGAAGTGATGGGGTCAATCTAAACTATTTCCGGGGTACGGGGGGTTAAGGATTTTTGAGACTTTTTTTTGTCAAACACCCTGTATTTTTGTTTTGGCTTATTGTATATCAATGATACGCATATCTAACGAAATGGAACCCTTTGCCCTTTCAATTGACATAAGCACAATATGCCGATTTTGGGAAATACACTGGTCTAGTCTTAAATGCTCCGTTATTGGTTAAAACGACAATGCTGGAATAGGCTAAAAAAAAGTTGCAGCCGCCGTCCAAGCAGCGAGCATAAAGTCAACCCCACAATATTTTATCGTCATCCAGATCCAGATGATTAGCCAGTTAATTTTTGGAGCAATAAATTTGACGGCACGAGAAAATAATAAAGGGCGAGCTGTGGATCTGCAGGTTATAGATACTTGGAAATTAAAATGTTTCAAATTTACATATGCATATGAATAAATCCAAAATAAAATAATAATATAAAAGCTTTTTGACTATGGTAAATAATAATAAATAATGAGAGTGGAATAATACTAAAATTTATTTTTATACTCAACAAAATTTCGAAAAATGATATTGCTTTTCATAATTGGCCTACACAACAAAATTATGACTTTTCAAACAATTATAATATTGCATTGCAATTGCTTCCTTAGACCTAAGGTAACCTATAGTATTTTAATAACTTTGACAGCCTCAGTACAATTCTGACTTCTTCAAACTACATAGTTCAATTAATTTTTTTTAGGTTAGACCATGGAAAATAAACCTATAGGCCACAAAAAGTATTAAGTATTAAGAGATACCTTCTTGAGGAACGAAAAAATTCACATTTTTTACTTGTTTATAAACATTTATTTGAGAAAGATCTATTCTGAAGCTCTTTCGAATTCAATAGAATGAATTGGGATATGAAAAACATATGTTGATGATGAAATAAGTGAATATATAACGATGGCAATAATATTGTTACAAAATTGGCCTTTTGAACAAAAAAGGAAAAAAAAGAATTCCCCAAGAGAGAGGAGAAAAAAAAAACTTTACAAAAAAAAAAGGTAAGAAGAAAGAAAAAAATAAGGCGTCCGAGAGGAATTTTTGAAAAGACAAACAGCAAAGGAGAATGTAAGTGAAGGGGCAGAGCTGTAATAAAATGAAATAAAACACACTGTTTATAATTTAACAAAATTTTCTATTGTTTATTAAAAAAAAAGAAAGAATTTACAATCTTACAATTCCTATATAGCAAATTAAAAAAGTAATCGAATAAACAAAAAAAAATTACGTAACTATTAAAAAAAATATGGCGGCAAAAAGGAAAAACTTAATGTAGAAAAAAATAAAATAAAGGAAGAAGAAAATGGAACTAAGTACAAAAATTAATAATTATAATAGTAAAAAAAGAAGAAGAAGAAAATGGAACTGAGTACAAAATTAATAATTTTAAAATGAAATTGTGAAAGAGTGAATGAAGTGAGCTGAGTAAGAAAAGTAGACGACGAAAAAAACGTGTGTAGAGGTGAAGTGAGAAATCTGGTTGTTTAGCCTATGGGTAACTCAAAAAGAAATTATGAGAAGGCAACCCTGATAAATTTTAAATCAAGTTAATCACAAATTTAGACACTGTGACAACCCTGGGATTTTGACGGCTAATTTTGTTTTAATATATGGCCGGGGAAAATGTAAACAACAAATTTACTTGGCGAATTTAACCTGTAATTTAGTTTTCGAATACAATCACGTCGCGGATGAAATTAAATTGTTAACAAACTGGAGTGTTAAAAACAATAACAATAATAATAAAATAATAAAAAAAAAAATAGAAGAGAAAAATAAGGACGATAGTGAGTGGTGTGAAAGTAAAAATGGGTGAAATAATGTGTAAAAAAAAAGAAAGTAAAGTGAGATTTAAATATAAAAAAGGGAAAATGAAAAAATTAAAATAAAAAAAATGAATAGAACGCGCAAAGGTGAAGAGAAGTTGTGTAGTGGAAAATGTCTATAAAAGGAAAAGGGGTAAGTAAGAGTGTAAGTAGAGTGTAGAATTTAAAAGGTAGTAAAGAAAAAAAAATAAAAACAAAATTACGTGATGTGAAAAAATAAAAAAAAAGGACAAAAAAAAATTGATTATGAAAAATAAAGTTAACTAAAAAAACTATAGGATTTGAAAAGAAAACTGTTTGAAAATAAAACTGTTTGAAAATAAAACTATTATGTGGATAAAATTTTTAAAAAGAAATTGCAAAAAGAACTCGCTAAAACTTCCGCAAAAATTAAGACTGACGTGGCTTTTTTCTGTGATTTCTTTCGCACCGTAAATTTATTGATTTTTCTTCTGCTGACTTTTTCTTGTTGTGTTCATGTAGTGATTTTTCTGTTGTTCTTGTTTTGTTGTTGTGCCAAAGAATTTACGTGTGTCCTTTGTTGTTGTTGTTTTGTGTTTGTTTCCCCTTATGGTCTTTTTTCCTCCTTTTTGTTTAATCCTATTAATTTAATCATTCTATTTATTTATTTCTTTTTTAGGGTTGGGCTGTACTTAATAGGGGTTTCTGGTTTGGGCACCGATTTATTAAAATTCGGTGTTCAATTGGAAGTTCCTTTTATTTATAGTCTGTTCTCATCACATTTAAATTTATTTATCTAGTTATTTGAATATTTGTGTACTAATTATCCTTTCTTTTCAGAAAAGGATGACAGGATGCTGTGTTGAACCTGATCAAAAGGTAATTTCTTTTCAATATGACTGATGAAATTACTGATTTGTCTTTTTTTATTTTTTAGTTTAGGTTCTCTAACAGCAAAATATTGCAACAATATGATTATATTTGTAAATTGCTTGTATGAATCAATTATGGATATGTGTATGTATGTTGTGTACTTATACTTATATTGCTTAGAACTGGAATAAATGATTTTAGTTGTTTTTTCTACTTTAGTTTTATGTGTCATTTTTTTACAACTGACATTTTATGGTATTTGTTGTTTTTTTTGGCTTGATTTTTTCTTTGCTTTTATATATTTTTTTTTTTTCAAGCATTTTTTATTTTTGTTTGTTTTTTTCGACCCTGACCTACGTCTACAAATCTTTCTTTTTAACAGTATTAATTCATGTTGTCCATTTACATAGATATTAAATTTTATGAAATTATTCATGAATTTAATTCTAATATTTTACGTAGGCCTGTAAAATTTGATAATTTAACCTTGGGACAAGAATAAAATTTTCAAATTTATTATACCTATATAATAGGTATCTTGAATAATTTTTTATCATATTTATTCAAAAACTAAATATAATTACATATATTTATATGTACATAAGGTCAAATTAACCCTGAAATACTAACGTGAGGTGTACGTACACCCCAGCACAAAAAAAACTGTTTATTCTGATCGTTACGTAAATAATAGCTGCGATCATTTCGTTCGTAAATTTAGTTTGATTCATGTGCTTCTACTGTGATATAACAAAAAATTGAAAATGTTAAAATAAGGTAAGGAAGAAAATTCATATTCTACCTGGGGTGTATGTACACCCTACGTTGGTAAAATCGCTACAAAATTTCACCTTAGTATTTCAGGGTTAATGCAATTATACTTTTAAAATCTTCAAAAGGGAAGAAAGAAATATTTTAATATTTTTTGTTATGTGCATGATTAGAAATAAACTCAATGTAAAACCTGTTTTCGCTTGCATGTGTGCATTCAAGCTTCAGAACATATACTATAGTTCAAAACAAAATTTAAGTTATAGAACAAAAAATCAACGATTGAAAGCTTTTTATTTTTCCTTCTCTGCCCGCACAGGGTCTGTGTCAATTTTGTTTCCTTTTCCTTTTTGCATCTCTATATTATTTCAATTATCTTTGTGGCCATTTCTGTATTTGTGATAATGTAAAAACGTAAAGTAAACTTAAACTCAAATGTCAAAAAATATGTATAGTGTAAAAACATTTATCACAGAAATATTTTTTGTGTAAAGTGAATATAACCCCCCTATCCTAGGTAATAGAATTTCAATAGATCTCTTATTCTCTTAATTAAGAACTTAGTAGAAATTAGAAAGTCGTATTCTACTTAATAGAGTTTGTAGACTGTAAAAAGTTAACAGCTTAAGAGATTTGTAGACTTTTAAAAAACAGCTCATCTGTCACATCTGTAGCATTCTTTGCAGCTACCTAAAATAACATTTTGATATTTAAACTTTTGTACGTGAAATTAGTTCTATTATCAATTCTCTGATTTTCGATCCTATGCAGTAGAATTTAAAAAGCCAATAGTTCCTCCGGCAATATTTATTTTATCTTAAACACTTTTATATTTAAAATCACTCTTTTGCACTTATTCATTTTGATATTTACAAATTATCCGTCGCTACAAACAAACACTTCATACAAACACATATCTAAGTAACATAATAGACTAGTAGCTCATCTCAATGGTTTGGCCACTACAGGGCGTTGAAGTTTTTTGCTCTTTTTTAATGGTATAACCTATAACTTTTTACTGGGCACTCTAGCGTCACTTGTTTTGACCAAAAATATAGAGCACCATTTGCCCTTTCAAACAGTACCCTACTTGTCCCTCTGCCCTTAACCCTACAAAGGTTAGACGTGTTCAAGATTTTGTGAATTTTTACTCAAATTTTTATGTTGAACCCTGTTTTGCTCAAAAAAGGCTTAAATTAACTCCCACTTTTTATTACAGAATCAAAATACCCAATCGATTTCCAATGAAATTGCCAAAAAAAAAATTATATGAATAAAATATGTACTGAATGATCCTCTTTGTTTCATACCTACATAAGTACCTATATTGTAAAGTATTGGTTACCATTTTTATTTTTAAAAAGCAATAAAGGTGTCTAAAAGTACTATCCACAAGAAAGAAAGATAAATTAAGAAAAACACCTGGAATTACTTTAATTTAATTTGTATTTTTATTTTTTATGATTATTTCATATCATTCATTTCAAAAGGGCACTACTTTTAGTACTTTTAAGTGAAAGTTACTATCACTGATTTTGTACTATCAGGCATATACAGAATTTGGCTTTCAGGAGTTTGAAGTTTGTTCGACAATGTTTGAGGGACAATTTAAATTTTAAGGGGACATTTGTAGTGACAATGAGACAAGCCTACCGTTGAGCGACATTTTTGGGACATTAGTAACTAGAGTGTAGGAATAAGTTTTTTTTCAACACATGCAATAAAAACAACCATCATACAATACCTATTTATTCGAGTATTTTACTTATTTATCCATAATTCAACGAAATATTTTAATTACAGTAAACAATACATTATCTCTCAATCAGTCATCACATCAGTCTAGTCTAGACAACTGTCAAACATAATTTATATTTAAATGACATTACAAGATAATACGACTTATACGAGTAATACACACAAAGTTGGCTGTACTACTTTATTAAACATAAAAGTGTTACCCTTACAACAAAAATGTGAATATTTTTAATTATCAAAAATTTGGTTTAGCTGTATTAACTAGACTGGGATGGGACACTCCAAAGGGACATTCATTTCAGACGGGGGACACGGGGACAATTTTTGCCGAGAGAGACACTTTGACCCGATCGGGACACTCTGTCACACTGCTGCATACATTTATTTTGTAAATATAATTTAATTTACTAGATATCAGAACAGAGTACAAAAAACTCACCTTGAGCTGCTCATGTGCGTTTTATAGAACACAGTATTATGAGCCAATCGAATAAGCACATCTTATAATGACACAGCGCACGAGTGTTTGAAAAGAACATGAGTTTTACTCACTCGTGTGCTTTATTATAATAAAAATTTGCACATGTTTTATGCATAGCACGAAAAACACACTCGTGTGTTGCTCACTTTCGATACATGAGCAATTCATCAACTCATGTGTCGTAATTTGTAAATCCCAGCCGTTTGGCCGCTAGAGGGCGTTGAAGTTTTTTTGCACTTTTTTCACAAAACACCCCATAAATTTCTACAGAGGCACTCCAGGGTCACTTTGTATTCAGAAAAAATATGTAGTACCCTTTCGCCTTTCAAACAAAACCCTACTTGTAACTCTACCCTAAACCATACAAAAGTTAGACGCGTTCAAATTTAAAATTTTGCTAATTTTTCCCAAATTTTTTTGTTTCACCCTGTTTTTCTCAAAAAAAGCTTAAATTAACCCCCACTTTTTATTGCAGAAAATGAAAGTTCAATTGATTTTGCATCGATTTGTTCAAATCATTTCTTTTCGAAAAATGCATTATTTTCGAGATATTTCCACTTGAAAAACTGCAACGGTTGAGATTGATTGACACACAATAACTCGATATGAGTCGAAAAATGTAATATTTTGTTACTTTAAAACTGATGCAATGCAAGTATGTAAAATTAAAAATTTAAACGAAAACTATTACAAATTAGTTTTAAGTGATTAAAAACAATAAGTTGTCATATTAATTTGGTACGTCCAAATAATAAAATAAAATTGAGCATTATGTTTTTGTACTTATAGGTAAAATAATAAAAGTTGAGGCATCGTATATATTCTTCTTTCGTGTATGTTATGTACACAAAGAAGATCACTACGCCATGTAAACGAGTCTGTGTGTATATGTAAATGCAGAGCGCAAGCGCATGTAAACCCATAGTATAGGTACACACATATGACTGCTTTAAGAAAAAGTACAACGAGCAGATTTCTCGCTGTGGCATGGTCCTTCATCTAAAAGCTTTATTTTGTACTTCTTGTATTGTTGGTATATCTTAACAAAAAGCATCAATTTATACAATAGAGGATTAATCTCAAGCTCTTTCAAAAATCAAGAACATGCAAACATACATAAATATTTTGCTTCGAAAAATTTTTAAATATAGCTTTTGAAACATTCGAACTCAATTTAAATTTTTTCCGTTTTTATTTGAATTTTTTACTATAAATCAGCTGTTTTGTTTATTTTCGAAGTATAATGTAAGAATAAAGGAAATGTTCAAAAAGAATAATCAAATTACAAACGCATATCGATTATATGAAGATAGAGAAAGACAGAAGATCAATGTGAATTATAATTGTATGAATGTTTTTTGAAACAATAATTTTTTTTTTACTTTAATTTTTCTTAAATATTTTATTAATTTTATATAATTTATATGTAAAATAATTTATATGAAAAATTCGTTTTTAAAGAGCTGTTTGAGGATCGCCTAGAATAGAATTTTTCAGAAGAAAATTAAATTAGGTACATTAAAATATATAATAAAATATTTTCCAATCATTTTTTTAATATTTAAAACATACATAGATCATTTCAATTGTTTTTAAAAAAATCCTATTGCACATCAGAATACACTTCTGTATCTGGGAATGTACATTTACATTGTTGCAAGTTTTATGAAATGTTATTCTGGTTGTGCTTCAAAATACATGGCATAAAAATGTTATTTGGTAACAATAATATCTTTTTTATTTCACTTTAAATTTTTTTTAAATATTTTACAAATTTTATGTACGTAAAATAATTTGTATGGAAAATTTGTCATGTAACCCTGGGATTGGCTGATCGTGTACAAATGTATACATTCGGACTTTGAGCCTTAATTTTAATATGATCCCTTCGAGCTAGGACCTTGAAACTTCACCAATTACTTCATTGGAAGGTCCTCACTATACACCCCAATTTTCAAAGTCCTAGCTCAAAATTGGTAGAACAAAATATTTCTTTTTATGCAAAAACACGAATTTGGTCGTGCGTATATAAATGTATACCATACATTTTATATAGAGATTTTGAAATTTTTTTTTTCAAAAAACGATATCTCAGCATCCCGTGGACCAAAAACCGTAATTTTTCTACCCTAATATTTGTTGAAGAGTCCTCTTTAATCAACCCATGCGATTTTGTACTATTTTTAATTTATATGTAAAATAATTTATATGAAAAATTCGTTTTTAAAGAGCTGTTTGAGGATCGCCTAGAATAGAATTTTTCAGAAGAAAATTAAATTAGGTACATTAAAATATATAATAAAATATTTTCCAATCATTTTTTTAATATTTAAAACATACATAGATCATTTCAATTGTTTTTAAAAAAATCCTATTGCACATCAGAATACACTTCTGTATCTGGGAATGTACATTTACATTGTTGCAAGTTTTATGAAATGTTATTCTGGTTGTGCTTCAAAATACATGGCATAAAAATGTTATTTGGTAACAATAATATCTTTTTTATTTCACTTTAAATTTTTTTTAAATATTTTACAAATTTTATGTACGTAAAATAATTTGTATGGAAAATTTGTCATGTAACCCTGGGATTGGCTGATCGTGTACAAATGTATACATTCGGACTTTGAGCCTTAATTTTAATATGATCCCTTCGAGCTAGGACCTTGAAACTTCACCAATTACTTCATTGGAAGGTCCTCACTATACACCCCAATTTTCAAAGTCCTAGCTCAAAATTGGTAGAACAAAATATTTCTTTTTATGCAAAAACACGAATTTGGTCGTGCGTATATAAATGTATACCATACATTTTATATAGAGATTTTGAAATTTTTTTTTTCAAAAAACGATATCTCAGCATCCCGTGGACCAAAAACCGTAATTTTTCTACCCTAATATTTGTTGAAGAGTCCTCTTTAATCAACCCATGCGATTTTGTACTATTTTTAATTTATATGTAAAATAATTTATATGAAAAATTCGTTTTTAAAGAGCTGTTTGAGGATCGCCTAGAATAGAATTTTTCAGAAGAAAATTAAATTAGGTACATTAAAATATATAATAAAATATTTTCCAATCATTTTTTTAATATTTAAAACATACATAGATCATTTCAATTGTTTTTAAAAAAATCCTATTGCACATCAGAATACACTTCTGTATCTGGGAATGTACATTTACATTGTTGCAAGTTTTATGAAATGTTATTCTGGTTGTGCTTCAAAATACATGGCATAAAAATGTTATTTGGTAACAATAATATCTTTTTTATTTCACTTTAAATTTTTTTTAAATATTTTACAAATTTTATGTACGTAAAATAATTTGTATGGAAAATTTGTCATGTAACCCTGGGATTGGCTGATCGTGTACAAATGTATACATTCGGACTTTGAGCCTTAATTTTAATATGATCCCTTCGAGCTAGGACCTTGAAACTTCACCAATTACTTCATTGGAAGGTCCTCACTATACACCCCAATTTTCAAAGTCCTAGCTCAAAATTGGTAGAACAAAATATTTCTTTTTATGCAAAAACACGAATTTGGTCGTGCGTATATAAATGTATACCATACATTTTATATAGAGATTTTGAAATTTTTTTTTTCAAAAAACGATATCTCAGCATCCCGTGGACAAAAAACTAATATTTTCATATTGAATATTTTAATCCAAAAATAATAGTTTTTGATTCAGAGGATGCTGAGATACAGACCTTCAAAGTCAAATTGAAGTCTTAATTATGTTTGAATTTGTAAATGTATGAAAATTTCGAAAAGTAAAAATAGTACAAAATCGCATGGGTTGATTAAAGAGGACTCTTCAACAAATATTAGGGTAGAAAAATTACGGTTTTTGGTCCACGGGATGCTGAGATATCGTTTTTTGAAGAAAAAAATTTCAAAATCTCCATATAAAATGTATGGTATACATTTGTATACGCACGACCAAATTCGTGTTTTTGCATAGGTAAAAAGAAATATTTTGTTCTACCAATTTTGAGCTAGGACGTTGAAAATTGGGGTGTATAGTGAGGACCTTCCAATGAAGGAATTGATGAAGTTTCAAGTTTTCCTAGCTCGAAGGGATCATATTTAAATTAAGACTCAAAGTCCGAATGTATACATTTGTATACGATCAGCCAATCCCAGGGTTACATGACAAATTTTCCATACAAATTATTTTACGTAAATAAAATTTGTAAAATATTTTAAAAAAAATTTTTAAGTGAAATAAAAAAGATTTTATTGTTACCAAATAACTAAAAATCTTGAAATTTGACAAAAAAGAAAAAAAAAATCATCATCCGAATGAATGAATTATCATTATTTAATAAGAACTATAAAATGCAATATGAAAATGAACAAGAAGCAGTATATTTTAAAAAACATGAAAATTAAAAATATTTTTTCATTTCTCACATATCACAAAAAAACGTGATAATTAATATCATCAACAATAATTGTACACAGTTGTATTATTATATTTTTGTTTTTCGAAACAAAATATAAATATCCAAAAATGTATACAATAAGAATCAAAACAAAATTTAAAAATATCATATGGTATACAAAAACAAATAAAGCATTTATAATGAATATTATAATTATGGGCGTGTTTTTCATTATTTTTTATTTCTTAAATTTACTTCACATGCTTCTTCTTTCACATTTCTCCTCATGAAATCTTATACCGCCAATCATATCATGAGCTTATTCGAAGCAAAATTATTCCCCTTTTTATATTATTTTTGCAAACATACAGACATGAAAATTCAAAAATTTGAATTTAACGGCTACAATAAACCTCTATATACTTGATGCTTTTTGATCTTAATGTTCTTTCACTATCTTTGCTTCATATCATTTGAGATCATAGTGTGTTAACAGATGCCAGTCACTAGATGAAACACTTGCTTTTGATACATTTTCAATATAAATTCCTGGTGTGTGATTGAACTGTTGTTTAATGGTGCTGCATATGTTATTAGAGGCAATAATAATATTGAGAGTAAGAGAACTTTTAATGAATTTGGTGATGTGGATGCACCCTTTCTTATTTACAGTATTGTCTTCGGTCTTTTTATTACTCGCTGGTTTTATATCAGTCATAAACTGTTCATTGTTCTCTGGTATTTCTACTGATAATCGAGCTAGCTGGTGGATAGCTCGACTTAGTGTTCCTGTTGGTGTTATCAAAACAGCTAATCGTATTTTGCCGTCAGTTACTCAAATGGTTTCAAATACTCGTCCCATTTCCCATTTACCTGCTGTCCATTTTGCTCTTTGTTGAAGGTTAATCAAATATTCCTCAGACCATTGCTGCCAGAAGAATTATTCCAAAGCACTTATCACATAAATCACGTCCTTCAACAAATCTTTTTAAGGCACCTAAGAAATCTTCAGTTTGAGATCTGACACGACTTCTAGGTGAATAGCCTTTGTTGTCAAGCAACAAAATACTGCAATGTAAGTTTTTTGTGGTCTTTTACCACGTATTTTAAAGAGTGTATACTGTATACACAGGTCCAGTAGTCTACTTCACAGTTTATGAGCGGACGTGCCTTTTGTAGTCTGAAACTTGGAAGATTTCCCATTTGTTGTACACATAATTTAGGACGGAGTTTTGTGCATTTTACACAATTTGATACTACTAAGAAGTAGATGCTTCATGTCATAATTCAACTCAAAATCTCCTAACCCACCACCAACTATTAGTAATCCCTTTTTATCAAGAAATTGAGTTAAAGTAGCTAATTTGCTAGAATTCGCAAATGTATGTCATCTTTAAAAGTTTCAACTCGTATTGCTTTAACGATAACTTTCAATGTTTCTTCTATCTCCACAACGATTAAGAAAGGACTTAATCATTTTGCATATGTTTTATCTTTGAAACTTTTGATACTTCTCAGGATTCCTGTCATCATGCGTTGTAATGTTATGTAACGAAATAAAAGGATGCATAATTAAGTTAGGATGTTCAACTACCTCCTAGGTGAACCCCTGCCGGTCAGATCCAGCCGCTTCAGTCCTGGGTGGGTTCTTTGGGGTCACCCTGTCGGAGGTTTCCTCATCGTTACATAAATTCGACCGGCAAAATTTCAATCACACAAACAAAAAAATATCATATTCTATTAGAGTGAAAGGATCAATGGGTGTTGAGATCGAATCCGGGGCCAAGAGATTTGCAGTGAAAGCAGAATATAGGAAGGATTCTCGACCTCCATCCGCTCCTCGCCGATATCCACCACACACAAGCGATTAATATAGGCTCATTTGTGTGTTTTTTTTTTCTTTTTTTTTTCTTTTTATTTAAAATTAAAAAAAAAATAATTGTATTTTGCTTTTTTCTTTCTGTTTATTTCTATAAATATTTAATTGATTGTCTTCATTTAAATTTGTATTTGATAATAATGACTATGATGATTTAGTTATAAATTATTTATATTAAAGTTATAAAAATAAATTTTATTATGTTCATCCTTAAAATAGCTAAATGGAATTATTATTATTTTTTTTTTTGATTTTCAAAACAAAAAAATTACTATTTTTAAATTTATCAATCTTATATAATTGCATAAATATATTATAATTATTATTTTTAGAATCTACTAAAATCAATGTAAGATATTCATTTAAATTATTATTATAAAAAAAATCCAAAAATTATTTATAACATATGGCATTAAAAAAAAATTTTTGTTTTCTTGTATGATTATTAATTAAATGTGATAAATGTTTTTGTAATGCTTTGATTGCTATGTACTAAAACTGGTTGTCTGATTTGTATTACAATTATTATTAATACTTAAATTAAAATTTTCATATGATTTTTTTTCTATTCTACTTGAGTCTATTTGAAAATTAATATAAATTTTTTCATGAATTTTTTTTTTCTTTAATATATATATATAGGTATAAATTATTCAATATTGAATCTCAAATATAATGTCTATTTTTGTTTCATTTAAAATTCATATATATTTTTTTTCTTTTTCCCTTTTATCTTATTTTTTTTCTTTTCATATACATTACATACAATTCTATCATTTCTTCAAAGTATCTTTTTTTTTTTTTTTTTTTTTTTTTTGTAAGCTATTTTTTTATCTGTAACAAAAAAAAATTATTACTTATCTTTATACAAGATGTGTAGATAAAAGATTGGTCCACTGATGATCGGCGGAGATTCCCACGTGGCGGTACCGTGACTGGGCTGGAACCGGGTCTTCATGTGGATCTCCAACGGTCGCTTAACAGCTCACTTTCCTTTGTTGTAAATTTATATTGATTTTTTTTTTTTTTTTTTTTTTTTTTTTTTTTTTTTTTTTTTTTTTTTTTTTTTTATAACCGATTCAATATATTTCTTTTTGTTCAGAAATCTTGATTTGTTTAACATGAATTAATTGTTAATTTAAATTTAACAGATAGATTCAAAAAAGAAAAAAAAAAAAAAAAACACACAAAATTTATAATGCAAAACTCTCTTCCACATAACTGTGGTAAACTACCATGGCTGGTAAAACAGGTTGCAAATATTTTATAATTAGAGGTCTTATGAAATATTCCATTCACACATGTATATATAAATTCCTTTTTTTTTTTTTTTTTTTTTTTTTTTTTTTTTTTTTTTTTTTTTTTTTTTTTTACATTTTTACGTTATTCACCTTCTTTTTTTCTCTTCTTTCTTTTTCTTCCTTCTCCTTTTCATTATTATTACACCCTTTTTTTTTCTATTAAATGTTGCACTTCACAAATATCTTCACTAGTTCTAAACTAAAAGAATTCATTTTTTTTTTTTCATTTTTAAATTAAAATACCCATTACATTTATGATGGTTTTGACGGGATTGTCAATAAGATATATCTGAAATATTCAATTTCGGAAAAGTACAACTTAAAATTTTATTCTTCTTGATTTTTTTTTTTTTTGTAACAGAAAATATCGTATTACATTTTCTAAATTTTGCCCGCTTTGACCTTGAGCAAATTATAGAAAAATAATCTTTAAAAAAAGAAACTAGATAATCTATGTAACCACAAAAATTTGATTTTAATCAGATTCACACAATTTGCAACAATATCAAATTTTTCTTTTAATTTTTTTTTTCTTTTTTTTTTCTTTTTAAAGAAATAAAAAAAACTATTTTAGTGTAATTTTACTAATTTCACTTTTTTGTGAATCATTTTACTTATTTAAAACGAACATACTTTCACCATTATTCCACTACACAATGAAAGCACATATCTTTTTGTGCATATATTAAAACTTTGGAATTAAATGTAAAAAAAAATTATACACATATATATTTTTTGCAAATAGTTAAGTATGAAAATTTCCTGATTAATCTAAGAAAACCGAAAATGGATTTTTTGTTCTGTAATTTGAATTATTAAACTCTTTCGTTTTAAAATTACAACATTTTTTTGGTAGCAAGTAATAGAAAAAATTGAAAAAAAAAATCAAAAAAAATCAAGACCGCACACAATTTCAAAAAAAATGACCGATATCAACCAGGCAACCTTCCAGACTGTTTTTTTTTAACGTACTTCCCTTACATACCCTATTTCAAAATAATTACATTGCTCATCTCTTAATTAGGAATTAAGCGATATTTAAGAGATAATTGCGCATTAAATAACACCCAGGTATATAAACCATTACCAAACCTTCTAGAATATTCGATATATTACTTGATGAGTAATATATAATGAGTAGGTAATATGGGTATATTGGGAACTTGATGGTGTGTGTGAACTTGAAATTATTGTATCATTATGCTATTTACATGAGTAAATAAGCTATAATGACATTATGTGGGTCAAGTAACATAATATGTATATGTACTAAATTAATATTGGGTAATTATTATGGGTATTAAGTGGTGAATGCAATATGATGTATTTGCCGTCGGCAAATACCATTACATGTATTTTAGGTTTTTAAGAGATTTTAAGAAATTGAAAATTAAAAAAAAAAAAGGTGAGTAGAAATTAAGAGAATTTTAATATGAATTTAATATGCGTAATTCTCATACATTTTCTAGAAATCGCGTGATTTCTTAAATATAATAGAAAAAATCACACCATCTCCAAAACAATGAAATGGATTACGAATTTTGTTGCTTGTGTGCAACGGATTTTAGTTTACAGTTCACTTTTTGGAATTTTAAGTTGCAATTCCAATGAACTTCAGACTATATTTTAAAATATGAACTGAATTATATTTTTTTAATGTACAGCCAACTGAATTTGTACAGTGGCGTACAAAAAAATTCGACCCATAAAAAAAAATTATGTAGCTGTCGCAACAGTTATAAATGAATTTTTGTGATTCATGCTGTATAGAGGATGATTATCATATTATGTATGTGTAGATAATACGGTTTATTTTATTGTTTTTTCGTCTTTTTCAAGCGTAACTATGGTAAATGTATTTTTTGGCCAGTAGGTTTTAGACATCTTTAAGAATGCAGGACGTTCGAACCATAATTTTGAACGTAACAATTGTTATGAAAAAGCACTTGTTGATAGAAGATCTGCTGGATTTTTCTGTGTTGATGTACTCGTAATTCCAGTTTTCTGGATCATTGAGCTCTTGAATTCGTGCCACTCTGCTAGCAACAAATGTTTTAAGTATTGATGGATCTCCCTTTATCCATAACATTACAATTTATGGGTCTGTCCAATAATAGATTCCATCTATTTTCAGATTTATGTTAGTTTTGATATAATGAACGACATTTGACATGAGTTTGCCGGTACACAGATCTAATATTGGTAGTGTAGTTGGCTTGACCGGTGCTACACGTGACTTTGAACATAAAAGCCTCACTGTTATTTGATTATTTGAATCTTTTGATCTTATACAGGGTTTTTCAGATCTGATGGTCGATAATAAGCAGGGTGGTAAGTCTTGTCAAGACAAACAAAAAAATGAATGGAAGGTGGGGTGCAATCTCAACGGTTTCAGAGGTACGGGGGGTTAAAGATTTTTGCGACTTTTTTTATAAAACACCCTGTATTTTCGTTCTCACTTATTGTATAGAAATAATACGTATATCCAACAAGAGGGAACAAAACCGTTCCATATGCCTTTCCACTGGCATCTGAAGCATGTAATTCAATTAAGACAGGATGTTTCTGATCAAAAGTATATCGTGGAAATTTGATTTCAGTGAGTTTTTCCAATTCTTTCCTGCATTGTAACCAAGATCTGCATGATTCAATAGGTAATTCATCGTCCCAAACGAGTTTTCTCTTCTATAGTTCATGAATGAAGATTCTACTCGTTAATACCACAGGATTCACTAACCCTAATGGATCGAATATTTGTAACATATGTAGTAGAATAAAAACAAGCAAACGACATTCGATTCGACTGGGAATCGAACCTAAAACCTTTGCCTTGCCGAGGCACTGTTCTACCAATTAAACTATCGGATGCCATGACGCTCGCTGTTCTTAGCTACTACGTAATCATTGATGAAGAATACTCAAATCTTCTATAAATATATGCTAAAATAGTTCTTTTCGTAATATTTTTGTGAGCCTTTAGAGAAGAAATGATTGAAAAATAGTCAGTGACTGGGTGCCGTAGAAGACCCAGTGTTTTTTACATATTCACCATCCAAATACGAGAAGTCTAATTTAATTTCTAATTTATTATTTGAGATATTCTCACTTATGGAGTTGAAAACATACACTAGCCAATAATAAACATAATTGTTTCTGAATTTCTAGTGCCTCATTGAGATTATCACTACCAACATTATCAACATAGTAGTCTTTGATTGCTGCTGATACCAAAGGATAATGTTCTTCCTCATCTTTGCTAACTGTTGTAAACACTTGACTGCCAAATATGATAATATTTTAGCAGATCATTTGTATTTTCTCTCCACATTATTAATTGTAAATTTCTATTTTCTTCTGCCAGTTTAATTTGCCTATACATCCTTGCAATATCTGCTGTAAAAACATATCGTTTGGTTCTAAAACAAAGAATGATACTTCCTAAAATCGATGTAACTATTCCTCCAATTCTTGATTCGTCACACCACAAAATGGTTTATTGTATTTCATGTTGGACACTTTTCCTAAAACGAACCATCAAAAATATTGTGTTTTGCAGTATTAGAAGTTTTTCACCTAATATATTTCTATTTCGCACAATTTCGCCATAAACCTCCCCCCCAAAAGAATATCAATTCGTTGTGGATTGTAGAACTCAGGATCTGCAAACATGATATTAGGAATTTGCTACGCATCCGTATTTATGAACTTTTGAGGTTGTTTTGACGATATTTTTTTCACATTAAAAAAATGTTTATTTCATTAATATTTTTAATAACAAAAAATCCTAGTTTCTATAATAAAAACAAAAACTACTTTCATGGTAACTCATAATTTAAAAAAAAATACCGTCATGGTAACTTGTAATTCACATAAATGACTGAACACATAAAAAAATATTTATTCTAAAAAAAATTTTAATAAAATCTGGAACTCTCTCATCTCTTCAATTTGTTTTTTCTCCCCCATTAAATTTTCCTTTTTCAAGTTCAATAAGTTCTCTCATGAGTTTTTTTATCTTTTTGTGATTCTTCTTTTAGAAACTCTAAAACTTCATTAGATTTTTTTTTTTTGTAGGAGGTTCTTCAACAGGTACGAGTACTTCTGAAGTTATGATAATCTCAATATTTTCCAATGTATCGGTGGCTATATCTAGTGATAAGAAAGATTCTAAATTTTTTTTTGGAGTAACAATTTAACTCCTTGTTCCGTATATATAATCAAGTATATAAAACTATTCCCATGATGTACCTGCTTCTCCAGATGAGAGTTACGTTTCTTAATTTTTCTATGGGTCTCCATGAGATTTAAAAATTTTCTATAAATTTCTTCACGGTTAAATGGGAACTCATGTTCAATTTCTTTTATTTCTTTTAAAATTTTCTCCCACAATACTGTTCTTTTTTTACGATTTGAATTTGAATTTGTAGTTAAACTGTATGTCAGATTAGGAACCTCTAACCTGAATTATATTTACAACTAAGAATCGCTAGTTCTCAATACTTGAAGAAAAATACTAAAATTAGGAATCTCTAATTCTAGTAGACGATGCCAGTAATTAAAACACAAAAGGTACGAAATTACTAACTAACTTTATTAATTAAAATCTTACTGTTTATATACAAAAATTATAGTATGTAATTAATGATATTTTGGTGGGAATGGTCAAATCAAAGTTCACTTAAATGTTATTCTTATTAAATTTAAGAATTTATTATTATTATTAAAAATTTCATTATAATTTATATAGGTCAGTATTAAATGCGAGTAATCAGTTTTCCTTAGGTGTGAGCAGCATGAGTAGCAGCTAGACGTGTTTTTATTAGCTCCCGTCTATTAAATTTAGTTTATTTAGTTTGAGTGCTGCATTGTTCAATTAAATAAATAACTGTTGGTTTGTTTTGTCATTATAATTGTGGAGTATTTGATTATTGAGCAGTTGTTATCAGCATCAGTCAGAGTTGCTTTTGAATATCATTCTTGGTTGGTTTTTTGATCAACATTTTCGGTATAATTTTTGATAAACATTTTTATTTACTTTCACTACAGTGTTAATGTATTTTGTGAATATAACTATAAAATATATAATTATAAAACAATTGTTAACAACGTCAATAATAGTAATTTTTAATCAGCATTTTTGTATGTACCCCAGTAGCGGCTTCAATGGTGTGTAAATATATAATCTAACTAATAAATTGACATTACAGTCTACTGGAATCTTGCATCACAGTGTTAATTTATTTTGTCATTATTACTATAAATTATCTAATTGTTAAACAATTGTTGCCAACATTTAATCAAAGAAAATTTTTGGTCAACATCTGTGGTTCAAATTTTAATCAACATTCTCGGCATAATTTTTGATAAACATTTTTATTTACTGACATCTTTCATCACAGTGTTAATGTATTTTGTCATTATTATTATAAGCTATCTAATTATTATTATATTCATAATAGCACCCAATTATTACCAACGTTTAATCAAAGCAATTTTTGATCAATATCTGCGGTCTAATTTTCTGTATAATTATTAACAAACATTCTTGTGAACTTGATTCTCGCTATACTTAATACCATAGAATTTTATTTATTTAAGTCATGGGAAATACCAATGAGTGCATTGACCTAGATCAAGATTGTGCTGCATCTGGGGTTATAAGGCGAAAAAGAAATAAACATATTCCTCTTACATCTGCTGCTAGTTTGACTGGAGGTGTTGATGCTGAAGGGAATATATTGAAGAAAATTGAGGACAGAATTCTATCTACCATGTCCTTCCTCCTCGATAAGAAACTAGTGAATCTTAAAGAAGAGTTTATGAATCAGGTATGTGACAAATTCAATGCTTTCAGTGCTACAGTCCAATCACATAACACTAAACTTAATGACTTGGAAGTTAAGATAAAAACCTTTGAAAACAGTGTGCTGATACCTATAATGGTCTTCAACGTAATAAACGCTCAAATGATGTTATCATCATTGGGATCCCATACGTCCTTAAAGAAGATCTAATGGATATTTATAGGCATATATCTGAGATCGTAGGAGTCATAGTATCTCTCTATGCCCAGGCTTTTAGAATACGACCTAAAAATCAGCCGAATACTGCTAATCTGTCATTGGGTGGTACTAGTCAGCCGTCTAAAAGTGGGCCTATCGTTATTAAACTTTCATGTAGTATGGAACGACAGGCGCTGTTTACTGCCCTGAAGCATCGCAGGAAGCTACTGACGCTATCTGACATTAATTATGGTTTGCTTCCACTATCAAAATTGGAATCTATTAAAGCCTGCTGCCACAGAATAGGTTGATACGTAATGAAGCTCTGCGACTACGTAAGGAGCAAGGTATTTTTAAAGCTGTGAAAACTGTTAATGGTGCAGTATATGTAACAAAATGCACGAACTCAATGAAATGCTCAATAATTCCAAAGTCCACGTAATTTTAATAACCGAAACTTGGCTCACATATCAATCCAACTAGTATCAATTCCTGATTGTAAGCTTTTCCGTTGCGACAGGGTTAGTAGAACTGGTGGTGGCGTATCAATATATCTTAGAAACTATATAAAGGCCAGATCTATTTATACATCTTCTACTGACACTCTCGAGTCTCTAGCTATTGAAATATCTTCTATTAATAAAGTGTCTTCTATGCGCTGCGCTCTCCTCCTAATCTACATGTGAATTTATGGATTTCATTCTCGAATCATCCAAAAAATACAAGGACATCATTGTTGCCGGTGACTGGAATGTAAATCTATTGAGTCAATCACGGACCAGGGATGATTTCTTGCATTTTCTACAACGACTCAGTCTTTCTGTTGTCAATAACCAACCCACTTATTTTAACACCACACAATCATCATTACTAGATCTTTTCCTGCTCACTTGTCCATTTGCACTACATCGCCTTAGTCAAATTAGTTCTCCTTGTAACTTCGATCATGATTTCCTCTTAATTAAGTATAACTTTCCTATAAATCACTGTACCGAACGTAAGTGGATTTTATACCGTAATTACCGCACTTTCAATACTTCAGAACTCGCTGTAGAATGCAGTAAATTTCCTTGGAATGAAAAATATTCTCTGTCTTCACTGGATGACAAGGTGAATTTTATTAACTGCTCAATTCACTATTTATTTGAGAAATTTTTACCCCTTCGCCGTAAAATTGTCTCCGACAAATCCTATCCTTGGTTCTCTAAAGATGTCCAAATTCTTATTGCTGAGCGTGAGTTTCTTTTCCGAAGATATAAAAAATTGAAGACTGTTGATTCACGCAACGAATACAAGCATATCAGGATCAGAATTAATGTGTTAGTACGTGAATTAAAACGAAACTACTATTCCTCCAAGTTTGATCCCAAGCTTCCAACTAGAATTTTGAGGGCTAATCTTCGTTATTTTGGTATTTGCGGCAAAAAATATTCAACCTAAACGAATTAAACAAATTTTTCACAACTGCACCCTCTACTTCTGCGACTCCACTTCTTCCCCTCTCCCTCTTTCAAACTGTGCCAGTGACGGTTTCAGTTTTCGTGGAGTCGATTCCTCTGAAGTTGCCAAGGCAATAATTGCAATTAAATCAAATGCCACTGGTCCTGATGATATCTCGCCTCGCTTTGTTAAACTAATTTTGCCATATATCCTGCCTGCTATTACCCATGTTTTCAATTTCTGTTTCACTACTTTCAAATTCCCATCCGGCTGGAAAATTATCGTTCCTGTTCCCAAAAAATCATTACATAATGAACGTGCAGATTACCGCCCTATCAGTATCCTTTCATTCTTATCTAAAGTTTTAGAAAGATTAATCAGTGACCAGATAACTCAATACATTGACGGACACAATTTATTAGCTTCTTGGCAGTCAGGCGCTTTCATAGCTGTGAAAGTGCCCTTCTGAAAGTCACTACGGATGTTAGATTGAGTTTAGATCGTGGTCTTGCTGTTGCTCTATGTCTACTTGATTTTTCTAAAGCTTTTGATAGTGTACCTCATAGTTATATGCTTAACAAGCTAATCACACAGTTTAGATTTTCTAAACATGCAATATCGTTAATTCAGGACTTCCTATCTGATAGAACCCAACGTGTTAATGCTAATAATACACTGTCCGACTGCATTCCGGTCATTTGTGGAGTTCCCCAAGGCTCCGTCCTTGGCCCGTTGCTGTTCAGCCTATTCATCAACGACCTGTCAAGCGTTATTCTTGGTTCTCACAAGCATTTATATGCTGATGACGTGCAGATCTATAAAGTGGGTGAACCTGATAATCTTTCTCCTTGCATTACATCTATTAACCACGACGTCAATAAGATCTGGGCATGGTCCATTGCTAATGGTTTATCCTTGAACCCTTTGAAATCTCAGTGTATTATCCTGTCGAGGAAAAAGATTGATTCAACCAACTTATCCCCTGTACTACTTGGCTCGCAACCTCTGACATACGTTTCTAAAGTGAAAAACCTTGGAGTCTCGTTGAACTGCCGGATGTTGTGTTGCAGTTTTGTCAGTGATACTCTCAAAAATTCATAGTACACTACGTAGACTTCGACTGTCTGGCTTTTTACTTCTTTCTGATACAAAATTTAAACTGGTCCAGTCCCTGATTATACCTCATTTTATATATGACTTTTCTATTTTTCCATGTCTCGACTCCATCTGTGCTTGTAAAGTTAGTGTCGCCTATAATGACTGTCTACGTTTTGTTTACTCTCTACCTAGATTTGCACATATTTCTGACGCACGTAATATATTGTTTGGCTGTCCGCTCCAAAGATACTATGAATACCGTCTGCTTATTTTATTACATAAAGTACTTTTTGTTTCCAAGCCTGAATACCTGCGTTCCTTTATCTGCCCACTCAAGTCCAGTAGTGTTGGTGAAAGCTCCTTTTTTGTTCAGGCTATACGTCTTTGGAACACCCTGCTCTGTAATCTACAAAAGACCTCCTCACTTAGCGATTTTAAAGCAAAATTATTAAAATACTTTTGCAGTCCATCTGAAAGTTGAACGTCTGTTTCCTATCATGATACTTCCATTTCTTTACTATTATATTAATTGTACATATATACCTTTAATTCTTTTAATTTTGTCTGATATTACTGTATTGTTATAACTTGTTTTGCTATTATTATTATTTGCATTATTATTATTATTATTATTATTATTATTATTATTATAATTATTATTATTATAATTATTATTATTGTCTTTATTGTTATTGTTACTATTGTTATTATTATTGTTATTATTATTATTATTATTATAATTATTATTATTGTTGGGTATACCAAATAAAACACTGATTTGTGTTATCTGAACTGAACTTCATTCAATTCTAAAAATTTCAATAATAATTTTCCTTCTTTTATAGGTATGATTACCAATACAAATAAATTGAATAATATGGATAAAAAAATAACTTATTATAATGCATGTAATATGTATTATAATTGCAAAGTAATTAAAAAATGTATTGTTGTAATGTGAATATAATTTGAAGTAGTATAAATTTAAAGAAACTTAAATTGCTAAAGTCATCAAATTTTAAATAATATAAATATTAATAAACTGCCTCAATATTGCATTTAATAAAGTAATTGTTCATTATGCTGAATATGCAAAGTAAAGGTAAAATTAAATTAAATATAAAAATTCTTTCGACATCTGTACAAACTGTACATACTCCGCCACCGGTTAGTGCAGTAACATAATCTAATATCCAAATAGGTGCTGACGTGGCTTTGGCTGTGGAGGGCTTGCTGTTTCGATATTTTCTGAAGATGCTCGTGTAGTTACATCTGATCTGTTTGAACGTAGAGTTATTGTCTGACGATTTTTACAAGTGTACCAAATGATGACTATTATTATAATGCCGATTATAACGTAGGTGCTTGTGTAGTGGTGTATATCATGAACATTTATTGTTCTAAGATTTTTGAGTTCAGTTTGCTGATTATCTATTATTGACTGTAAGTTTTCTAAATCCTTTAGTGAAATATCGTTGTTAATTTTTATAGGTAAGGTTTCATTGTCATTATTTGGTTTGAGTTTGTTCGTGCGTTGAAGAATATCATTGGGTATATTTGTTTTTATTAGAAATGAAGAATTAATGTTTCCAGTTAATTTGTTATTTGTTGTTATGTACATTGTAGCGTGTTTTACTATGCAACCTTCTTGAAGCTGAAATATACCACTCCCATTCAGTGTAATTTGTTCGATCTGTGAATTGCAAATGATATCGAAAGAAGTTTCCTGTTCTAAAATATAAATCCAGCTATTGGCGGTGTGCATTTTGATCCAGGTAGTTTTTTCTGTTGAAGTCTTTATTGTGCAGAATGGAGATAATTTTGTTGTAAGGGTAAGTAATTCCATCTCACATCTACTTATATTGGCTCTTAAATTATACAATGGTGAATTTATTTTGCAGATGAGATGTTCATGATTCAACTGTCGACATAGCGACATATCGTTGTCCATCAATGGACTGTATCTATCACGACGTGTATTAACTAACAGATATTTACTGGTTGGTTGAATATATACCAGGTTTTTTGATTGAATCATAGGGATTGGTATTAAATGATACATTTTGTAGTATTCTGCATCAATCAACGGTAATTTGATTTCAAATATTACATTGTTATTTGTAACCCGTGCCTTCACCTGCATTAGATTGTATAGAGTTAGTAGTAAATTTCGGTTTTCGGCTTCTGGAACCTTCAAGTCATGTGGTAAATTCTGACGTATGAGTTGAAGTTGTGAGGTTAGCTGGGCTGGTGTAAGCAGTAAGGTGTTTATTTTCCCCGATCGGGCATCTGTTAGAACTGATAATATGGCCTGTTGTACGTGACGTACACTTCCCAGATCTAAAGCTACTAACAGTGTTGCGGCGTTGAATCCTTGTTGTAGTTGCTGTCCTTGCTTGGTGCGATTAAGTTCTTCTTGTAAGAAGGTGACGTGTTTTTTGATTGCTAAGAATTGTTGCCGAACGTCTTGTTGCCCTCTCTTTATGATGTTTAGCGTGGAATCAGTTATTGTTATTTGCTGCTGTAGTAGTTCCTTTAGATGACCTTCATTTTCATTTGTTTTAATTATTTGTTGTTCATATTTTTCAGCAAAGTCATGGTCTAGAATTCCGAACAAAGCGTTGGCAGTGCTACCTACGAATTCAAACGTTGCACGTTTCGCCCTGATAGTTTCATGTCCATTTTGTTGGTATAATAATTTGTTGGCGTCTTCAACTTCACGTAGTTGATGTGTTAACTGTCCAATTGATGAAGTACATTGATGCCTGAATTGTTCCTCCCTTGTGATAGTTTCGCAAGCTGAGTCGAGTTGGAATATTGCGTGTTTCAGCATATTCAATTGATTCTTGTAGTTTGTGAGATTGAAGTGTACTATAAGGACCCATTCATTACTGTAGATATTAGTATTTGCGATATTTTCAAAATACATTCCTTGATTATTATTGAAAGAAGTTACAGTGAATCTTTTGGCTGTATCCTTTGCACATGCTAATGCAAGAAGCAGACTGAAAACGAGTGTGTATATTAGTATATTATGACTATATGGTTTTGAATGCTGAGAGGATGGTTCCTTCTTAGTTCGTTTTGTTCCCTTATTATCAGTTAGGTTCACATTTCTTCTTTTCGAACTAATTGTTGTATCCTCACGCCCTTGATGTGTAGAATATGTACCTATATCCTGCTCCAAGGTCTCTTGGGTTTTGGTTGTAATATGATCTTCATTATCAATGATCGGCAATAGGGCGATCTTTGTCACTGGCCGTTTAATTACCGACGTACCTGTTTTAAGTGTTACAACTCGCACTAAACCATCTTTCCCTGGATGAACTGCTATTACTCGTGCTAATGACCATCTTGTTGGAGGCAAATTATCTTCCTTTATAAGCACAATATTTCCAATTTCGACATTAGATTGTTTTTGTGCCCATTTTGGTCTCTGCTGTAGGCGTGCTAGATACTCTGATGACCACCTTTTCCAGAAGTCATGATGCATGCGGTCCAGTAATTGCCACCTAGTTAGCAAATTTGGGTTTTTATCTAAGTGGTCCCTTTGTGGTAATGTTAAAATTGGTGATCCAATCAGAAAGTGTCCGGGAGTAAGTACTTCCAGACTTTCCGGATCGTTAGTGAGTGGACACAATGGTCTCGAGTTTAGACAGGCCTCTATCATAGTCATCAGTGTGCTCATTTCTTCAAATGTTAAAATTGTTTCACCTAAAATTCTTTTCATGTGGTACTTGGTTGCTTTAATACCAGCCTCCCAGAGACCCCCAAAATGTGGTGATGCTGGGGGTATAAAATGCCACTCAACACCTTCTGACGTCAATGCACTTAGGACTTCTTGTTTATAGGGTTGTGAGTTGAACACCTCCGCTAGAATTTTACTAGCACCCACGAAATTAGTGGCATTGTCGCTGTATAAATGTGCTACAGGTCCTCTTCTGTTAACGAATCTCTTGAACGCTGCCAAGAATGCGTTCGAAGTTAAGTCACTCACGACCTCTATATGTATCGCCTTTGTACTTAAGCATATAAAGAGAGAGATGTAACCCTTAAATGTTTTATTTCCTCTGCCTTTCGAGAATTTTAGCGAAAATGGTCCTGCAAAATCAACTCCGGTGTGTGTAAATGGACGTGTGACAGCTAATCTTGGCTTTGGCAAATTACCCATTAATTGCTCAGTTTTGGTGGCATTAAAGCGGTGACATGTAACGCATCTGTGTATGTGGACCTTAACCGATTTTAAGCCGTTAAGTATCCAATATTCTTGTCGTACATACTCGAGAGTTTTGCTGGGTCCGCCGTGCAGTGTAGTGCGATGAGCTTCATTAATTATTAGAGCTGTTAATTCACTCTTATATGGTAGTATAATAGGATGTTTTTGTTCAAATGAAAGTGACGATTCTTCTAGTCGACCTCCAACCCGTAATATCGTTTGTTCATCAATAAACGGGTTTAATGATATAAGACGACTGTTTTTATTCAGAGGTTTTTTATAAGATAGTCTTTGAATTTCTTCTTGAAAGAATTTATGCTGGGTAAATTTTATTAACAGTATAGTTGCGGTATTTGTCTCAGCAGCTGTCAAGCACCCCGTAGTTCTTTCACTAGACGGCCTTGAGTTGTTTATAAATCGCATACAGTAAGCCAGTATTCTTTGTAGTTTTTTGATAGAAGAGTAATTTTGCAATAGGTTTCCTATGAGTTCATCTGGTTCGTTTATAGCAGTATGTAACTTGACCTTTGTATTTAATTCAAGATTTGTTTCATCTATTTTTGTTGTTGGAAATTTGAGATGAACATTTTTTAGCCAATAGGGTCCTTCCCACCATAAGCTATGAGTTGGTAATTCCTTTGGAAAAATGCCTCTGGAAGCGACATCAGCAGGATTATCTTCAGACTTCACATGGAACCAGCGATCAGGCTTGATAACTGTTTGAATTTCAGCAACTCGATTTCCTACAAACGTTTTCCATTTGTGAGGGCTTGACTTTAACCAGGATAATACAATCGTTGAGTCAGTCCAGGCGAAGCATTGTAGTTGTTCTATCTCTAAACCTTTTCTTATTTCTCTCAAAAGTTGTGCTGAAAGTACGGCCCCATTAAGTTCTAGACGTGGTAAGGTCAATTTTGATCGTAGTGGTGCTACCTTTGTTTTTGCTGCTAACAGTCTTATAAAAACCTTCCCCCTTGTTATAATTCGAATATACACTGATGCACTGTAGGCTTTCTCAGATGCGTCACAAAATGTATGAAGTTCACATATACAATTTTCTCCTGAATAATTAACCCATCTTCTAATTTCAATTTGTTCTAAAATTGGCAGTTCGGTCTTTATTTGTGTCCATTGTTCAAGTATCGAATCAGATACAGCATCATCCCATTCGTGACCTGTTAACCAGATCTCTTGAAAAAGCAATTTTATTTTCACGATCACAGGTGATAGATAGCCAACGGGATCAAATATACGAGCAGCTTCAGAAAGGATGGTTCTTTTTGTCACAATGATTGGATCTAGTCCAACATTGACTTTGAACTTGAATGTATCGGTGTGTGGATCCCAGTGTAACCCTAAAGTTTTTTTTGTTTCTCTTTCATCAAATTTTAGACTGTTTGAGACGTCTCTTAATTCCGACGGTATTTGTTTAAGTAGGTTTTTATCATTACTGTTCCATTTTCTTAAGTTAAAACCGCCGCCCTTCAGTAATTTGATTAGCTGCTTACAGGCTTTGGAGGCTTCTTCAAAACTGTTCGCTCCTGAAACTACATCGTCAACATATGTGTCCTTGAGAATTATTTTGGATGCTATAGGATATCGTGAACTATCGTCAGATGCTAGCTGTCGTAATGTACGTATAGCTATGAAAGGTGCGGCTGCTGTTCCATAAGTAACTGTGGTAAGCTTATATTCCTTGATAGGTTCCTGGGGTGAGTTTCTCCATAAGATTCTTTGCAAATCTTGATCTCTTGAATCAACCTTAATTTGCCTGTACATTTTTTCAATGTCGGCAGTGAAGACTATTTTGTATTTTTGCCATCGTAATAAAATAGTTAGTAGATTTTGTTGTAAATTCGGTCCTACCATCATGAGATCGTTCAAGCTTTTGGATGAAGTTCGTTTTGCAGAGGCATCAAATACCACTCGTAGCTTCGTGGTAGTACTATCATGTTTAAAAACTGCATGATGTGGTAAATAGTAGCTCAACTCTGCATTTGCGGTAGCTGGTACCATATGACCCAATGCTAAGTATTCCTTCATAAAGTCCTTATACATAACCTCTAATAATTTATTAGTTTTGAACCGACGTTCCATTTGGAATAGTCTTGCAAGAGCTAATTCTCTTGACCCTTGTAGTTCAGCAGAAGGAATTGTTTTAAATGGTAGTCTGACTATGTATCGACCTTCTTGATCTCTTTTGTAATTGTTCTTATAGTGCATTTCGCATTCAATTTCTTCGGCAGTGTTTATTCGTTCTGGCTCCAATTCTTCACTTTCCCAGAATTTTGAAAGTTCATTACAGATGTCAATTTCACCAAGAAAGCATTGAATGGTGTCCTGGATTATGTTATTAGACGTTGTCCTTTTTAATTTACCCGATAATATATATCCAAATTCAGTTTGTTGCGCTATTGGTGTATTAGGATGTCCCTTGATGAGTTTCCCTTTCAAAATTTGACTGAATACGTCAACACCAAGGATTATATCAATTTTACCTGGTTTATAATATGCTGGATCAGCTAGGGTTATATTCTTAATGTGTCTCCAATTTTTTGATATTAGTTTAGTGTTTGGCAAAAGGCCAGTTAGTTTTGAAAGAACCAATGCTTTGGTGTGTAGTAAGAATGAGGATGCAAATCTTGGTTTTAATGTTAATTCTACAGCACTTCGAGCGATGCTGTTTTTGCTTTCTCCTACTCCATAAATTATAGCATGTACCTGTGATTTTGATAATTGCAAACGTTGAGCGGCGTCTTCTGATATGAAGGTAGCTTGTGATCCTTGATCTATAAGCGCTCGTAATTCCATAAATGTTCCGTCCTTTCGCTGTGCACACACAATTGCTGTAGCCAATAAGAACTGTTGTTCTATGTTTGACACAAAGTGCGTTGCTATCTCGGTAATGCCTTTGCTTCCATTAGCGTTTTGATTGGCTTGAACAGTATCTGTACGGTTTTTAAAGGATGCTTGTTTGTTTTGTTCAGCTTGATTTTTATGTAGTAATGTGTGGTGTTTCTTATGACAGACCTTGCATTTTGACCAGCTTTTGCATTTGCTTGCAAAGTGCCCTGCCACTAGGCAGTTTTCACACAGTTTATTGTTTCTTACAGCTTCTGATTTCTGTTGGGAGTTCATTTTTGAAAATTTCTCGCAGCTGTATATTCTGTGTGCTTGCTTACATACAGGACAAGATGAAGTTATTGTACCGTAATGAGCTCTTACGTTTTTATCACCTTGTTTGTTTCCTATGATGACCTTATTTTTATTTTCAAGAGATTCTAATGATTGGAAGCGATTTTCTAAGAATTCAAAAAAATGTTTCAATGTTTGAGTTTCACGTGGCGACGTCAATGACTGCTCATATAAACGATGACTCTCTTTATCTAGTTTTTGTGTAAGTAAATAGATTAAAATTGGATCCCAATTATCAGTTTGTATATCTAGATTTTTTATAGATAGTAAACATTCATTAGAAATGTCGTGTAATTTTTTGAGAGCATTTGCTGATTCTTTTAAGATGACTGGTTGATTAAATAAGGTTTTAATCTGTGTTTCAACTAATGTTCTTTTGTTATTGTATCTTTTATCTAGAACTTCCCATGCTGTATCATAATTGGCTGCTGTTACTTGTAAGTGTTTTATTAGCTCATGTGGTTCACCACTTAGGTTAGCTTTTAGATAAAACAGTTTTTGTGTTTTTCCAATGGATTGATTGTTATGAATTAGTTCAATGAATAAATCTCTAAATGCTTTCCATTGCAAGTAATCACCTGAAAATTGTGGTATGACTGTGTTCGGTAGTTTTATATTACCTTTTTCTCCATAATTGAAGGGTATCATAGAAGTTGATGAAGATGTTTGTGGTTGTAGCGATATAATTTTATCTTGAATTTTAATAACGGTTGCTTGATATTTTTCTTCTGTTTTGATGAATACATTTTGGCTAAAATAATTGTCTGTGACTTTCCCCAAGGCAATAATTTCACCATGATTTTGAAGTATACGCTGCCAATATTCGTCGATTATTTTCAAATTTTGTGAGCAGAATGCAATCGAACCTTCAAGATCAAGTTTTTCATCTACCTTCTGAATAATTCTCATTAGTGATTCTACTATATCAGTTTGCTTATTTATCAACTTGTATTGCTCTTGTAGTATTTCTGTATTTTTGTTTTTTTGTAATGCTTCTTTTAATGTAGCTTCAAGAATCTTTCTGATTTCTTCAACTTCATTTTCTAATTTTTCAAAGGATTTTGTTGTAAAATATTGGTGACTTTGAAACAAATCTCTATATTCTTCGATTTTTTCGTTGACCTCGATAGCATTTGACCATAGATTATTCAATAGTAGCAAACGAGCTTCAGCATATTCCTTTGTTTTTCTTTCGATAGAATCTTTTTTGAAGTTTATCATGATTTTCTGGATTTTCGTACAGATAGTTTTCTGTTCTTTGACTAAATCCTCCATGGTGGTTTATTTACTTGCTGTTCGTTAATTTTACCTGAAAATTTAATTTACCCTTTTTGTTTCTTTCTTTTTTTTGATCTGTAGACAAATATTCTACAGTTGAGAAAAAAAATATTTATGTTAGCTTTTTTACTCGTAGACAAAAATTCTACAAGAAATCAATTTTAAGATATTTTATATCTATTTTTTTTGTTTTTGTAGACACTGATTCTACAAGCTCGAAGGACCAATGTTGGGTATACCAAATAAAACACTGATTTGTGTTATCTGAACTGAACTTTATTCAATTCTAAAAATTTCAATAATAATTTTCCTTCTTTTATAGGCATGATTATCAATACAAATAAATTGAATAATATGGATAAAAAAATAACTTATTATAATGCATGTAATATGTATTATAATTGCAAAGTAATTAAAAAATGTATTGTTGTAATGTGAATATAATTTGAAGTAGTATAAATTTAAAGAAACTTAAATTGCTAAAGTCATCAAATTTTAAATAATATAAATATTAATAAACTGCCTCAATATTGCATTTAATAAAGTAATTGTTCATTATGCTGAATATGCAAAGTAAAGGTAAAATTAAATTAAATATAAAAATTCTTTCGACATCTGTACAAACTGTACAATTATTATTATAATTATTATTATTATTATTACTATTATTATTACTATTATTATTATTATTATTATTATTATTATTATTATTATTATCATTATTATTATTATTATTATTATTATTATTATTATTATTATTATTATTATTATCTTAGTTGTTACTGTTATTGCTATAATGTTATCTTTTTATCATTACAGTTGCTATTGTTGTCATTACTATCATTACTGTTTTTGTTATTATAATTATTATCATAAATCTTATTTTGTCAGATTGCCACATGATTATTACACTTATTATTTTAACTACATTAGGTACTAGTTAATAAGACTTCATCACTTGTTGTACCATATTATTAAATAAATAAATAAACAAAATAAATAAATAAACTAACTCATAGTATATGAATATGTGACAATTAGCTAACAATTTAGTTATGTATGTATTATGAAATGCGTCGTAAACAATATAATATGTTGGTTTGCATACAATTGAGTTTACGTGAACAAATTGCAAGTTAATCATATTTAATTTTAAATGAACTTAAGTGAACTTCGATTTTTTACATTTTTCAAATTAATTTAATTATAATAATATTTTATTTTAATTTTTATTAATATTATGTGTTAACCATATTATGTGTTAACATGCTGCCCCTTTTGAAGTCCTTGACTTCAAAGTTGTAGTCCTTGGATGTTTGTTCCGTTGTAGTTATCACCTTTAATGTTTTAGATCGGTACTTCCAATAAGTGACAAACAGTAAATAACGATAACAATGATGATGGCCATCGTTGTGTATCCAACTACGAATTGATGTATTTCGTGGGGCTGTAGTTCCTTTAGGGAGTTTTGTTGCTCAATTTGGATTAGATTCACACGTTCATCGAGTTCCTTTATGAGATTGGTATTATCTGAGTAATTCATGCCTGGCAGCAAGATGGCTTTTTCATTTGATTTGCTGTCAATTAATGTTAGTGATGAAAGATTTATTGCAGGTTGGAAATATTTGATTAGTTTGGTTGTTCTGACATGCGAACTGCTGATACTTATTTCATCATCCTTAAATACACAATCGTCGATCATAATTAATAGTCCTGTTCCTTGTAATCGCCTTTGCATAATTCCATGTTGACATATAAATGTTAATGGATATTCCTTGTACATGCTATATAACCAGTGATTGGGGGTTGTCAAGGCTATCCAGGTGTTTGCTAGTGGTGCTATTTTCAATTTACAGGATGACGCTAAACTTATTTGTGTGAAGAGTTGGAGCTCACAATTTTCTGATGCGCTTTTGGTTTTCATGGATCCATTTTGTTGAACAATATATAACTCCTCATGTACTCGAATGCTCTTCATGATTTCGAATTTAGATAGTTGATAACTTTGATCTCGACGTGGGCTAACGATAGTGTATGTTGTTGTTGTATTTATTGATACAAATGTGTTCACGTATACTGGAAGTGGATAAATCTTGTATAGTTCGAAGATGGTGGTTCGTACTAAAGGTATAGTGATTAGAAATATCATGTTCTCTTGGTTCAAATGATAATGTACATTTAATAGTTGTAAACGGATAGTAAGTTGAACTGATCTTCAATGATCGGAAGTCTTAACGTTGATGGTATGTGGTTGCGAACAAATGTTAATTGTTCTCTTAATTGATTCGGACTGAGAATTAATGGACTAATTCCCCCATGCTATACGGTGGTTATAATATCTAATATTGATCGTTGTATATTGGTAAAGTCTTGCATCAGTGAGTTGCAGAGAATTGCTAAGGTGTTGAATCCTGAGTTATAGTTTTCTATGTAATATCAATGTTCATGTTTCTTAATTTTTAATGCATGACTTCTGTTGTGTTATAAATAAGCTTTATTTGGTTGATTTTTTCTTCTTCTGACTTTTTCATAATGTTTACCGTCGTTTCAATTACTGATGTTTGGTCTTTTATTAGGTATAGCAAATGATCTTTATTCTGTTTTACATTATTAATTGTTTGGGACATCTGTTATGCGTAATCGTCATCTAAAAGACCGATTAATGAGTGCAAGGTACGGCCAATGAAATTGAGTGGTGAATTTGATCTTTTAAATCGATTTTTTCTTACTGCTGTATTAGTGATTATTAGGGGCTGATCGACTAATTTTAATTCATTTAGCTGATGTTGATATTCTTGAGCAATTTCCATTTGGTATTTGTTATTTTTAATGTTTCTTGTTAATTGGTTCAGTGATTGGATCCGTTGCTCTATAGTCTTAATCGCTGCCCAATGTTTTTAAATTATAGTAAACAACCATTTTCCACTCACTACCTATTATCATCGCATTTCCTAGGTTTTCAAAGTAAACTCCAGCATTGTTGGTGAATTGTTGTATTTGAATTGGCTGGTGTAGACTGGTGCTTAATATAGGTGACATCATTGATGTTAACAGCAAGACCTTCAAGGTGGTTGCTGCATTTCCTTCCGTATTGTGTCGTTTTTACGATATCTTCCTTGGTTATGCTTACCAGGTTCATTTGAAGTGGTTGTTTGATCTACATGTATTGCTGGTTCTGTTTCCATTTGATTACCTGATCCATCATCGTCAGATAGATCTGTCATTAAAGGGGCAAGTTATGTATTGCTCTACGATGAACTCCAGTGGACGTCTTTATTTCTGCTACTCGAACCTTGCCGTCAGGTCTAGAGGAGGCTGGTTATCTTCTTTTACTAGAACTAAAGTGCCAAGTAACAAATTTGGGTATTCCTTTGCACATTTAGCTCTTTTCTGTAAAAGATGTAAACATTCCATGTACCAGTTTCCAGAATTCTTCTCGAATTTGACTCACTAATGCCCATCTTGATGCCAATGCCATTTTCGATTGTGTGCTGAACGGATCAGGAGCAGCCGTTAATGGTTCACCTATGATGAAATGTGCTGGTGTTAGTGGTGATAGGTCATTAGGGTCCGAGGATGCTGCAGTTAGTGGTCTTGGGTTTAGTATGGACTCGACTTCTGCTGTCACTGTGCACAATTCCTCATAGTAGCAAATATTTTGTGGATTTAACAGTTGCCTCCCATAATCCTCCGAAATGTGGAGATCGTGGAGGTATAAAGTTAAATTTTATACTGTGCGTTCCAGCAATATTTGCAATTTCTCCATTGATTTGTTAATATCTCTTGCAATTCTTGTAATTGGTTTTTAGCTCCAACGAAATTTTTTCCATTATCACAGAATATCTTCTGGCATTTGCCTCTTCTAGCTATAAACCTCTTCAGTCTTTCGATAAAACATTCCCTTGTCAAATCAGATACAACCTCTAAATGTGTTGCTTTTGTTGTGAAGCAACAAAACACTGCTATTTATGTTTTCAAAGGTTTTTTGCCCCTTATTCTAAAATGTGTGTAAAATGGTCCACAAAAGTCAACTCCACAGTTATAAAATTGTCGTGCTTGTTGTACCCGAGAAGCAGGCAAATTACCCATTATTTGGTTCATTAAACGAGGTCGTATTCTTGTACATCTAACGCAGGTACAATTTAAAAACATCAAAAATTTGACGATCACATGATTGTATTGGCATCATTGACATGCCGTTAACAAGTCAAATGCACCACAAATGCTTTTGCATTACTTGACGTTTTTGAAGGCTAAGAAGAATTTCTAAAAGTATTTTTATATTTTTAAAAATAATAATGGACAAAAAAATTATAAAAGAAGTTCTATTCACTCAAATATTCACCTATTCATTTTTTCCTCCATTAAAATTCGTTTCACTCAGACCACATCTAATAATCTAATAATTTTGACAACAGCAAATTTGCAGTAACTTTAAAATGAATGCTTTGCTGCTCAAAAATTTGCAGTCAATTGCAAATGCATCGAGTTTTTGAATTTTTGACGCATTCGTCAAAAAGTTTATGAATTGTTGATTTTCGTCAAAAGACGATCATTTGACGTTTTTAAATTGTACCGCAGTTGGCAACAGTTGATCTTACAAGGTCTCTCTCTACCTCTTAATATCCAGTACTTTTGCCATACAATAGAGTTCAGTGCTTGAGGACCAGCATGCAAACTCTCGTTATAAGCGTGGTTGTACATTAATTTTGATACAAAATGGTCTCCTGGGAGAAGAATTGGGTGCTTTGCGTCGTATGGTATATTGGCTTCCTAAATCCTTCCGCCCACACGCAGAAGTCCGTGATTATCTATGAATGGTGTCAAATCCAATAACTTACTAGTTGAAGCAACTTGGTTGGTTTTATTGATGGTTTTGATGTCATCCTTGAATGTCGTACGCTGAACCTCTCGCACTATCTCTCTTGTAGCCTCTTCTAATTCTATTGTTGTTAGAAATTTTGGACGCTGATAATCCTTGTTTTTTATTATGTGAACAGCTCTAAGTATATATGCCATGACGCGTTGTAATTTTCCAAACGAGTTGTTGTGATTGATGTTGTAGACGGGATGTTGATTGGATGTATCTGTTGTAACATTGAGTATAAATTTTAACGATTTTTTTTCTTCCTTGTACTGTGTTGTATCAGTATTATTAGATGGCCACATCTTTCTTCCGTTATAAAGGAATTCAGGTCCATTTAACCAAATTTCAGACTTTAGTAATTGCTCTGGTAGAGCGCCACGGGATATGAGATCTGCTGGGTTGGCCGTAGTTGGTACATATCGCCACTGTGCTGCTTCTGTTAATTCTTGAGTTCTTGTTACTCGATTGGAAACAAACGTTTTCAGCCTTGCTGGGTTTCCCTTGATCCACGATAGCACGATTTGCGAACCCGTCCAAAATATTGTTTCGTCGAAACTGTGATTGCTGCTTTTTGTAATTTTGTCTACAAGATTCGCTGCCAATTTTGCTCCACACAACTCCAACCTGGGTAGCGTTGTTGGTTTGACTGGTGCTACTATTGACTTCGCACATAATAGTCGGACAGTTATTTGTCCTTGCTTATCCTTTGACCGAACGTAAACTGCTGCGCCATATGCTTTTTCACTTACGTCAGAGAAGATGTGAAGTTGTGTAGATTTTGCTTGTATTGTACTCAAAACATGTCTGGGTATTTGCATTGCCGTTAGTTGAGGTAGTTGCTGGATAAATTTTGTCCATTTTTGCTGTAATTCTGGAGTTAGCTCATTATCCCAATCACTTTTTGATTTCCACAAATCTTGCAAAAATATTTTGCAGGTTACGACTACCGGGTTTATTAGTAATGCTGAAATAATCAGTTACAGGATGCCATAACAGTCCCTGTGTCTTAATATGACTTTCCTCCTTGTCTTGAAATTCTAATTGCAGCTCAAGCTTGTCATTTAGAATGTTTTTAATTAATTCTGGGTGATTGGCACACCATTTATGTAATTCAAATCCCCCGGCCTTCAATAAAAGTTGAATTTCAGTTTGAATTTTGACCGCTTCGTCCAAATCGTCGCAACCAGTAATAACATCGTCCACGTAAAAATCTCGAATTGCTTTTAATCCAAAGTGAAACCCTGTGCCTTCATCCTCTGTTAATTGTTGTAAACATCTTGTTGCTAAATATGGTGCCGATTTTGTACCATATGTAACAGTGCATAATCTATATTTTATTGGGTCCGATGGTTTCTTTCTCCACATTATCAGGTGTAAGTTTCTATCCTCGTCAGCTAATTTGATTTGCCTGTACATTTGTTTGATGTCTGCAGTAAATACGTAGCGTTTCATTCTAAATCTCAATATAATTGAAATTAAGTCTGAATTTTGCAGTAAATTTGTGTCGCTGAGAATTGGTAAACTGACAATGAATCGGCCAGTTTCATCGTGTGTAACTGTATTTTTGAAATACTCTTCACACTTTTGTTCTGTCAGTGTTAATGTTTGTTTGTCGTTATATTCTTCTATATTCCAAAATTTCTGAAGTTGGTTATTGAGCTCAAGGTTCGTCATTCCACAAAATAAGTTTTCATTGTTGTCTAATACTGCTTTTTTCTAAAACTATCCACCCCAATGTGGTGTTTTGTAAAATTGGTAATTGTTTGTCAGTTTTTACTTAACCCATTCTCATTAATTCACCGTATAATTCAGCTCCTAATAATAATTGATGAAGGAATATTCCAATTATCTATTCGGATGAGACGATGTGGTTGACGTGCTGTGATTTCCTTTATGACGTATGCCTCTAACTGGCTACTGTAATTGCTGTGATTTGAACTGACAGTTATATTAATACGGCTATTGACCTTTAATTTTGATTTTCCGATACCTGAAATGGCGGTGGGTAATTCAATGTTTGCTAATTTTAATCTTCGTCTTAACTTTTCCGTAATAAAATTGAGTTGAGATCCAGAATCCAATAAGACTCGACATTTTATGTTTTCTCCATCTCTATCCTTAACAGCTGTTAGTGCTGTTCCAAGAAAAACATAAATTTTAGATGTTATATCTTGTTTATTTGATGTCAATGTTGTTTGAGTTGGTATTATGTTGTTCTCGTCAGATTTTTGTTGGTTCATTTTTTCAACGGGTATGTTAAAATGTAATAGCGTATTGTGTTTCTTGTTGCATTTTAAGCAACTTCGTGACATGCATTTTGATGCATTGTTTCCATGTTTTAAACAATTTAAGCAGATTTGTAATTGAGATGCTCTTTTTTGTCGATCTTGTGGTATCAATTTCAAGAACTCAGTACAATTGTAAATATGTATTATGAATTGCCTTGCAATTGATACAATTAACTGGATTGATTGAGTTCGAATTTAAAACTGTACCCTTTTGTTTATTGTCATTGCCTTTAATTGTAATTTTATTTCCTAGTGCTTCAAATGATTGGAAGCATGTTTCTCGAAACGTGAGAAGTTCGTTGATGGATTGCAATTCTCTTGGTGCCTTTAAGGACTTTTCGTATAAATTATGTGTTGTTCTATCCAATTTTTTGCATATAAGGTGTACAATAAAAGGATCCCAATAAGTAATAATCTTCAGCCCTAAATTCTCTAAGCTGAGCAAACATTCCTTCGTTGTATCGTGAAGGTTTTTTATTGATACTGATGACTCAGTTGCAATTGTTGGTTGCGATAGTAATTTGTCAATTAACGTTGTTACTATTAATCTTTTATTGTTATACCGTTTATTGAGAATTTCCCATGCGGTGGTATAATTCTCATCAGATATACTTAAATGTTTAATTAATTTTTCGGCCTCACCTGTAAGATTTGATGTTAGGTACCACATTTTTTGGGTATTACTTAATGTCTGGTTGTGGACAATTTGTGTGTATAAATCATGAAATTGTCGCCAATTTAAATAATTACCATTAAACTTTGGAATGGTAATTTTAGGTAATTTCAACAGTCATTGTCCAAGTTGCGAAGTTTCTTGATTTCTAATTATTTGTTCATTTACTGATGAATGTGTTTGACTTAATGATTGCGATTATTGGAATGTTTCCAACCCTTGCAATAGATATAATATTATTTCTTGAATTTTGTTTTCTAATTCAAAATAACCTTGTTCAGTGTAGCCATAGTTTGATGGATTTGATAATTGTTCAAAGATGGAATTGTGTTGATCTTCAGATTTGATTAATGTTTATACCATCAATAATGTTTTGTATCGATTTTATTAATGTCAATTGCCTTCGAATTAATTTTGGTGATTCATTATTGTCACCTTTCGAAGTTGATGCCATATCAGTGTTGTTGGATTTATTAGGTTGTTGTCTTAAATTTTGAGACTGCTTCTGACAATCTAAAAGATCCTTCAACTCCTCTAAAAAACATTCGTAACCAGTTTTTACTGATTCATAATAATTTTTTTGAAAATACAAGTGAGTTGTAGGTTGAATCAGATTAATTTGTTGATTGTTTGCTTCGAATTGATTCCACAATTCGTTCAAATGTTGAATATAATTTTCTAAATAAAATTTTCTAGGTTCTTGAAAAATTTTAGACTTTCTAGAGAAGTTTTCAAAATTGTGCTTGAAAGTTTGCGTGTTTATTAAGATTTTTGTCGCAGGGTAGTTATCAGCTCAGTGTGGGGAATGATTACAATCTCGGTCTTAGTCAACCAACTGTATGTGTCATACTAAAAGAACTACTTAGTATTTTTCACGAACATACATATGTGTCCGAAATGGAGAAAATTTGGTGCTAGTAGAGAAAAAGAAGCTCAATATAAACTCGCATTTTACGAAAAAAGTAGTTTTCCAGGGGTTATAGGTTGCATCGATGGAACTCATATTAAACTAAGAGCGCCTGAAGGACAATCTCAACATCTATATTACAATATAAAGGGTTTTTTTTACTTTAAATGCTATGATAGTGAGAATGATGTACATACATCGAACAATTAAATCTATAAAAAATAACTACTGTATATTGAATTAAATGTTTGCAACTACAAGATGGAAATTACATACTACATCAATGCAAGGTTTCCTGGATCTACACACGATTCCTTTATTTGGAATTTATCGCCATTGAAAAGAAAGTTAGAAGAGAATTTTAGAAATGGAGAAACACAGAAATGGCTATTGGGTATGTTCAACACAAAATACTAAAATAAACGATTCTTTTTAAAAATATCTAATATCTAATTATGTCTCCTTCATTTTATGTGACGCCGGTTATCCATTGGCACCATTTTTAATTACCCCTTTTCGTACCACAGTTGAAAATTCTGCTGAGGCCCGCATCAACGAGATACACTCGAAAATAAGAAATGTGATAGAAAGAACAATTGGTGTTTTTAAAAACAGATTTAGATGTCTTCTTGGAGCAAGAGAATTGTATTATAAGCCAGAAAAAGCCACTCAAATTGTTAATACATGCGCAGCACTGCATAACATTTGCATAAGACATGGGATTCCGTTTACAGATAACATAATGTTAATGGTGCAAATGAAGATGATAACGCTGTTAAACGAGAAGAAACACCAAATGTATCAAACAGAGAAGGAGAAATAGTTCGAAATATACTACTTTCCTCTTTAGTTTCGTAAGAAATTTAATAAAAATGCCTTTAATTTTAAGTACGTCTATTTCAATAAAAAATAACTTAACAAAACAATTTCAGTTTTACTTTTTCATAAGTATAAAAAAAAAGTACAATTCATCACGTATAATAGAAAAAAAATTTAATAACAAAAATAATAAAAAGAAAACAAATTCAGGAACAATTCATCACGTATAATAGAAAAAAAAGGAGTTCAATAGTTTATATCAAATTTGTTGTGGTTTTTTCCAATTCTAAAATTTGCGTTTTTAATTTTAGTTTTGCAATTCGATCCCTTTTTTTGTCTTCTAAATTCGCCTTATATACTTTTAATTTTTCTTTTTTCAAATAGTATAAATCTCTTTCTACATAATATTTATTCTTTGTGTAATCACGAATTTCTTTTAAATATTCTTTAATGTCTTCAATATCTTTTTTTCATTTCTTCATGATGATTATATCTAATTTATGAATGTGCTTGTCGGGAAGAGGGATTCTTTCTAGATTTGAGTATCTCCTGCCTTTTAGTGGTCTTTTTTTGCTGTCAGCAACAATTTCATTTTCATCCTGAAATTGGTTTTCGTCATTTTGTACATACTCGACAGCCAATAACATGTTTTCTTCGTTTTGTAAACATGTTACTTCAAGACCATGTTCGCGGAGGTGGAAGAGTACAGGTCTCCAAGTTTAAGATACCTGTTGCAGGAATTTCTTTTCTATTTTCAACTAACTTCTTTTTTGTCTTTGATTTCAAATCAGTCCACACCTATGAAATAAGCAAGTATGAGTACTACAGTTAATATATCGTGGAAGAATATAACATACTTTTAACCACTTTTCTGCTGTTTTAAAAGGAGGTCCCAAACTGTTTAATTCATTGCCAAATTTGGTCCAATAAGACGTCACCTCAGTTTTCTTTATTATGTTCCTCGCAATATTTGGGTGGCTTTCCATCAACGAAACCATTTTTTCAATTTGTTTTTTATTGCTGAAACTTTTTGCACTGTAAAAAATAAGTATGTCATTTTAAATCAATTACTTTTACAAATTCATATATATAATTCTTCCAATAGATATTCATAATATCAAAAGTCGATTTTTAAGTCGAGTATATCAATTATAGAAAATCATAACTGACACCTGAATGATTAAATTCAATACTGTTTCATAATTATCATCTGATAGTTGCAGATGTCTAATTAGTGTTTTTGTTTCACCAGACTGCTTCATTAAATACCACATTTTTGAGATTTTATCATTATTTGATTATGCACCATCTGCGTAAATAAATCATAAAATTGTTGCCACTTCAAATAATCTCTGTCAAATTTAGGTAGAATTGTACAAGAATATCTTGTACTTTGTTCTCCAAATTGAAATATTGCTGTGGATTGTATCCATACTTAATGTCATTTTCTGAATATTACCAAAATGCTACATTCAAATCTTCTATTTGTTTCTACTTTCTAGTAATGGTAATTGTAGATATTTTTATTTGAGCGTATGACCTGGATTGATCTTCAGTAATGGATATTTCTGCTAGAATGTTTTCTACTGCTGCTATTGCATTTTTTTTGTTTGCGTATTGAAAGAATGACTGTTTCATCAATTGGTTCATTTGGATGATTTTCATTGCTAGATGTTGATGCTTGTTTTACCGTTTTCTTTTTAAATTGTTCTTTGGAAAATTATAATCATTCGCAAAATATGGATGTCGTCACTTCGTCACAAAAGTTTCTTATTTCATCATCATTTTCTTCAAATTTGATCAAGTTTGCATCCAACGAACGTACTTTTTCTCCTAAATAAACTAAATTGTACTCTGGGTACGTCGGCATCACCAAAAAAATGTTGAGGAAATTTCACCGGATTATAATTATTCAGAATCAGGTTTATAGGGGAAAGTACATAAAAGTTCTACAATAATTGATTACTAAGAAAACTATGTACAAAGCATAGTTCACTGATACAGTACTTTATTTTCATATTGCAACGTAAACTAATTTATAAGCGAAATTAATGTTACAAAACTGAGTCACGGCTGGTTAGTGTACTACTTATGTTAATTTTGCTTATACAACTTAAACATTAACATTTGGAGAATTCCACGCAAATCGACCACTTTTTTCCTTAAAATTAATATTAATAAAGCTGGTAGAGATAGGTATATATCAATTTTTGGTGTATCTAGTATTAAATTATTTACGATATCACGATGAAGAACAGTATTAAAAACAAAATGTTTCCTACTTATCAGTAGAAATTCGTTTCGCTGTCACACCCGTTACAAAATATGTCACACCCGTTACATTTCTTTTTTTTAATTATGAAAAAAGTATTGCATTATTCCTCGTCAAATTTTTCCAAAAGATTCTTTCAAGTTTCTACAGTATAATTAAAAATAATTTTTAGAATTGTTTATATGAAAATTTTATGATATTCAGTGAAATAGACGAAAATCCGTGAAATTCAAAATCTTCAGCGTCACACCCGTTACGCTACTAAAATGACGATTCTGATTAAGAATATTTGAATTTTTCTGTTTTATCGTAGCCGTCGCTTGCTTTCACTAGAGGGCATATTAGGAACATTCAAGTTTAATCAGAGTGCAATTGCTTTACGAGTTTTCAATATTTAAGCGTCAGCATGTCACACCCGTTACAAAATGGAATTCCCCATTTAATTTTAAACTACAAAAAATATTAACTTAAACATCTTCAACATCATATTTAAAATAATTGGGCTCTACAATAGCTACAATGAAACTGATTACATTATTTATAATTTGTGGTTCTGTTTTCAACTCCAGATAAAAGAATATAAAGAACTTCTCGGCATTCAGTTTTTACAGTCTTAAACTCAATATAATTGAAAAATTTGGACAAAAATGGACAAGAAAGTTAGGCAAACAAAAGCCAAAAAGCTAGAAGAGTTAAAAGATTTTGAAAATATCTGGTACTATAAAATTATTCCACAGTACGGTTGAAATTTATATAAATCGATGCTTAAAAGAGTCAAGGCTGTCATAAAGGCTCAAAGCGGAGCAATTCATTACTAATTATTATAAAATAAATCACACACCAATATTTTCTTCTATATCTCATTAATTTTTAATTCAATTAATAAATAAAGTGTAAATAAAACATTTTTTATGTATCTATGGACTTATTTTTTACAATAAAATTAGATAACTGAATTTTATAATATGATCAGTGTTTTATTTAAATATAACAATAAATAGGTCACAAGTTGTCCAATAGCTCAAATTAATTTTATTTTGCATTATTATGCCTGAACACAATTTTTTTAATTGAAGATTTTAACAAATTAATAATTACACTATTTTCCATTAAAAATATGATATAGTGCGAAATACATATCAATTCTTTATATTATTACTAACTCGAACATTTTTTGGCGCAGGCTGTATGTAATGCAATGAGTAATGGCAGAAAGTATTTTGGTTTATTTTTTATTGAGAGACGAAAGCTTCTTAGTCTTACTCGTATTTTCTACCTCAGAAGTCAACTAGTCTTTTCATTTTTCAAGATTTTTGATTCCATATCCATATACATACAAAGGTAACAATATAATGACTCGTTTCAAAATTCAACACTGTTGAGCACCACACCCTGGAGTAAGTCCACCTTAGTTACATGGTTGTGTCTACTGTCTATTAATGTTCTGTTTCGATGAATAAGAAAGCGCGACACTTGATTGAGCTCATCTTTTTAAAAGAAATTTAGAAAGTGTAAATATTAGTGAATTTTGGAACATTTAGTTGTTTTTAGTACTTTTGAAACATTTTCAATAAATTTCTTTAAAAAACGAGTTTGTTTGTTATTTGTCTGGGTGGGGGGATGCGGATATCCACGAGAACTCAAAAAGGAAAGTCCATTGTACTCAACACCCCGTCTCTAGTAAAATTTTTTCGTTTTCCTAATAAACGAGAGGACTTTGTCTAGAGGTTGAGAACAATGTCTTCCATTCTCATTGCATCGGAGTTCCATGTACGAATCTTTAACCTAGAGAAGGCTGGGCAACAGCAGAGATGGTGCTCTGTTGTCTTCGTCTCCTCCAGACAGGCCTCGCACGTCGAATCCCTGACCACTTTCATGATCGCCAGGTGGTGGTTACATGTGTTATGCCTTGTGATGAGCCCAACGAGAGTCCGACAGTCGCTCCTGCTAAGGTTTAGAAGAAAACTAGCCGTCCTTTCCCCAGGCCTTTTCACGAATTGTTTCGTACCACTGCAATCAGATAGGGCAGACCACCTTTCCGCATGGAGTTTTTCCATGTGTTTGGTGATGCAACCAATAATCGAGGTGCAGTTGATAGTTGTCGTTGGTTCCGGTCCCCATACAGAGTTGAATGAACCTTTCTTCGCAATCGGAATATTTATTACTCTCTATAATATTGTGACTTGGAACTCATAAAAGCTTAAGTCCATTGTGTTTACTAATGGCTTCAAGTCTCTTTGTACATTCCTGGAGTGGCAGCACGTAGCTCGTAACAGAAGGTTTGAAACGAGTTTTTTTTTTAATTTGACCAAGTTATTTCGACCAAATTAAAATTTTGTTTCGACCAAGTTGGTAGCACGTAAATGTTATTTCGAGTGTTTTTAGTAGTCGTAACAACAAAATTTAGTCGACAGTAGAGGTGTTATCGAAGATTATTTTAGATTAAAAATTAGTGAGTTAATTAAGTAAATTATCACATAAAATGTAAGTATTTAAAAGAAATTGTAATATATTACATGTTTTGAATTAATTTCCCAGGGCTAGGCAAGCTCTAAATATTACACTTAGAGTAGCAGCTAGGATATCGTTACATTTCTTTAGCATTGCTGGATAAATGCCATCCATACCCAGTGTCTTGTAACTTTTGAAAGAGGACAAAGCGAACTTTATTCTTTCTGTAGTTACCACTTTCGATGCGATAAACCAGTCAAGTCTAGAAGGCTTAGTAGCGTGAGTTGTGAAGCTTTCCATTGAGCCTCCAACTTGGCAGCCCGAGCGTTTCCTGTTTGGAGCAAGTAAACGTTCCATCAGTTTTGCGTAAACAAAACTGTTTTGCTTAGTCTTGTCAGCTCTTCACAGTAGGTTCTAAAAGAAAAGAGTTTAGCCATCCTCACCCTCCTCTTGTATTCCCTCTGCGAAGATCTGTATGCATCCCAGTCCACTTCCACTTTAGATTTTAAAGCTCTTTTTAGAAGTTTTCTGGTCGATTTACTGAGTGTCTGTAGTTCAGGGTTCCACCAAGGAACGTTTTTACCACTTCTACTCTTCCGGATAGGACAGGCGCTCTCAAAGGCACGTGTTAAAGAGGAATTCAACTTGTGAGCAGCCTCTTTAATCGCAGCAGTCGATCGCACTTCAGGTATCGTAGTTACTTCATTACAAAGTAACTGACGGTACTTTGTCCAGTCAGTTTTTCTTGGATTTCGACCCGCGGGGATATTGTGAGTAATCAGATAGAGTTTCCTCATCTAAGGCCTTCCAGTTTGTGATTAGACCTTTAGCTATTTTGTTAGAGAAGGTAAGATCAATCACCTATTGTCTCCTGTTGGTCACAAAGGTTGGTTTATTGCCAACATTGTTGACTATTAGGTTCGAGGATAAGAGAAATCCCAACAACTTTTCCCCTCTGGTGTTGCTACTATGTCTTGACTGCAGAACTGCCTCAACATAGTTGCCTCGATTGTTTTTGAGACAATCATACAGGCACGCGATCGTTCAGATCTTTTAAAATGAAAGAGCTGACTTCAGGAGACCCCACCTAAACCACAGATTCGTTTTCTGCAAATCCATGGTTATTGGCTTAAGGTTATCTGGGGCAATGTCTGCAATCTTGATAGTCTGTCACTTAGTAGAAAAGTGGCAGACTTACAATGCTGCAGGTTAATTTGGGTAACTAACAGTCCATTTAGGGATTGCTCCATGAAATAACATGTCCTTTTCTCCCATACGCTTTTTCTTTCTGAACTTGACTCTACCAAGAAGCAGATGAGGTCTTAGCCCGTACACAGTTTCCAAGACTGTACTCGACTCAAGGTCAATGCCTAACACCAGGTTAAAGCCATCGATCTTGTCGTCAGCTTTACCGGCGTTAAGTGCATAGGGACGCCAAGACTTGGTTTTGAGTTCCGGATTATGTGCACTGAACCGGGTGAGAATCTTTTTGGGATTCCTTGGTTTACCTGAAATCCAGACTGTCACCCGTATCAGTTTGGGAAGGTCGTTAGCTTTTTTGATCAAAAACTTTACGCTTCCACAAACCGTCAGTGAACCAACTGTATCAGTTAGACACTTCAAATCTAGGAGAAACTTTAGTATCGAGTAGTAGCTAACGAATAATAAGTGAAAAAATAGAAGTTCTTAAATAAGAAAGATACTCCAATAAACAAATTGGAAAAAAAATTAAAAGAAGTGCTGGAGTTATCCTTTGAAAGGTCTTCAAACTCCCTGAAATCACTGCAATTTTTCCAGTCTGGAAAATTTCTCCCTGTGAAATAAAAATTTTATAATTTTTTCAGTTCCCGCTCTGTGGTAGTTCTCTGCGTCCTTAAAAAATTATAAAGAAAAAATATTTGTGACAGAAACAACATTTGTGCAAACGCAAGGTATATTCCATATTATGTTATTAAATCAAAATTTTTTTTTCTAAGAGTTCAACACTTAGAGTACAACAATGAATTGTACATTCAAATGGTTTCAAGGCAAAAAAAGGCAAAATAGAAGTACTGCAAGGTCCAAAATAATAAAAATTATTAGACACAGACATTTGTAACTTTTGTTGAAATAAAAACAAAATATTTCTTTTTATATTAAAATTTGTTTACAGTGAATTTTTTTTTTCGTAAAATGACAAGAAATACTTTTTAATACATTTCCTTAATTATTTGCCTGAGTAACAAAGCAACTAATGATCAAAATTAAGAGAAGAGTACATCAACACACTACTTACTTTTCTAACTTTATGTGTCCCATTATCTCACCGGTGGTAAGAAATTGAGTTGAACTAATTGGTACCAGGTTTGAAATAGTTGATGGTAGATTTAAAACTGCAGAATCATGTGCACCAAACGTTTTAAAAACTGTTGCTGTTGTTCCCGGTTGTCCACTTGTTGTTGATGATGCTGAAGTAACTGCCATTGAAGTAATTACATCAGATGATGAAACAATTGGTGATCCAATTTGAAACTGAATTATCTGAGATTGACCAGATGGCGTATAATGACTTATATTCTGTTGTTGTAGCTGTTGTTGATTCGAAATTTGAACTTGAATTTGTGGTTGTGTTTGAAGTTTTTGTTGTTGTTGAGATTCAACCGTTATTAGATCAGCAGCAGAGCCAGATTCACTCAAAGTAATGGACTGACAATTATAAGAATATTTGGGACGGTGAGTGTAAATAATACTAAACTTACAAACAATATTATTTTTAAAATTTCAGATATATTGCAAATAATAATACAGAAACATAAGATATAAAAAAAATTATTATACAATGCGATTGGTTTTTATCTTTTTATTCTCCAAAGATAAAAACCTCACTTTCATTTTGTTCAACCGATATTATCTAGGAAATTAAATCAGGAAGAAAATTCTTTTCAAGTTATTGTATTTCTTATTTATTTAAAAAATATATGTTATTCAAAAAAAAAAAAAAATAATAAAAAAAAAAGAATTGAATAATTAAATTAATAAATTTGCATTTTTTCGATAAACTTTTTTTTCAAATTCCGACTCAAATTCACTCCAGCTTCATTCAGTTACCTCTTTTTCACAACTTCCACTATTTAACATATTAATAAAAAAATTTTTTCAAACAGTTTACGAATAACGTTTAGACATGAAACTCCTTACTCAAGCATATAAGGGATAAACTACAAAATATTATTAGAACTTTGATGGCAATGTCTATCCTCGTAGAAAGAATATCCTATTTAACAAACTCATTTGTACATATATTTTTGGGGACAAAAAAAAACACACACACACATACACTCATGTGCAAAAAATAGCAGTCTTATAGTTTTTTTTTGAGTATTTTGTGAAATTTTATTAGATTATTTATTCAAAAATAGCAAGAATAAAAACCATCTATGTATACAAGCCATAAACATGGTTTTCTGCACCAACACAGTTAAACAAATAGAAGTGTGGTATCATTTTGATTTCACTTGACTTTGAAAGGTAACACCAACTTATGTTTTAAAATTTTTAATAAGTTAATAATAGTTCTTTTTGTTTTACTTAGATATAATAAATTATAATAATAAAAATAATAATAATAGTAAAGATAAATAAAATAAATATAAAAATAATCTTGTGATATATTTAAAAGGTAAAAGGCGCATTAATTATTAATTTTTTCTCAGAAACTATTGAAGATAGGATTAAAAAGACATTCGTAATCAGGACATCAATATTTACTTACAAACCAAATTTGATGACGCGTATACTGCAATCACTAAAAAGTGTGTAGCAGAGCCAAAAATAATAATCGTAATAAATTGTAACATCAGCGGTCAGGACCTGATATAAAATAGAAGATAGTAAGAAAAAGCGTAGAAATTTTTCAGCACCATCAATTGCATTGGAAATATTATATTATAGAATAAAACTAGACGGTTTTTGGTTTATTACTTTTCTTTATATAGTAGCTAGGCGCAAAAATGTTTCTGCACTTGCAAGCAACAAAACATTGTAAAATGTTGTGGTACATTTTTTTTGAAAATTTTTTTATTGATACGTTTTGATTTCTTGTATACAAAGAATATATGTATGTATTAAATTTAAAAAATTTAATTTATGAATTTTGGAAATAAGTTCTGAAAATCTTTCAGGGTGTGCTCTGCACATTCTGTGCTTTAGACGGCACGTAGCTAGTAATAATAATGGGCCCTTATAAACATTTTTCAGTTTTAAAACTAAAATAATTTTGACTTCAAAATCAGAGTGTGCTTTGAAACTCTTTACGGAGTATTTAAAACGGAGTGTTTCCAAAAATCGGCATATATGTATGTACATGCTTTGTGTGAAAAAATATATAGGTACATATAGTTCGAATCAGTGCTGTCGTTAGACTTTTCATAAAGAACGAAAAGAGATTTTTTTTCGGATTAGTACTCAGAAGAAATTATAATTTAATTTTTCCGAAGTAAAAAACTATTTTAAATTACATACTTAAACAAATTTCACTTGAAAAATCTAACATTACAAATTCAAGAAGAAATATAAAATACGAATTACAAAATCACGTTATAGAACCAAACTTTAATTCCATATGATATTTTCCCACCTAAACAGCTGGTCTGATCTGAGCAAATAATTTGTTGGCTCATTTGTCACTGAGGAAATGAGATTTTTCGTAGCGAACTCTATTGAAAAATAGATATAATGAATACTAAACAAACGCGCTTATCAAGTGAGGAAGTGAGAATTCATAGAATTCTTACTTCCTCATTCCAATAAAACAAAGCTATTGTAACTAGAATATTTTTTTCTTAAGGTAGGTATACACGATTGAGACTTTGGTCTCTAGAGACCGAAAAGTGGTGTCTAGAGACAGGAGACTTCGTGTATACATTCATGAGACCTGAAAATTTCCAGAAATGGTCTCTATAGGTCTCCGGAAACTTTTGGTATCTTGTCATGTAAACGGCTAAACGACGGTCTCCATTAACTGGTCTCTGGTTATTAAAACGTTCAGATATTTGTCTTTCTATCTCCGGAGACCATTTTTGACAATTTTGTCTGAATATTGTTTAATTTTGTCTGATTATTGTATAGTAAAGTGATTTGGTTTACTGTATTTTTATTTTATAATTGACCTGTAATTGTTTTTGAAGGTAAGTTTTAAATATATTTTTAAAATGCGAAAATATCTGAAATAATTTATTTTTAAACTTTATGCTTTGTTATACAAATTTAAAAAAACAAGCACAATTTTTAAAAAAAGATATCACGCACACGCCACACCTATCTTATTTTCATAATCAATGGAAACGTCAAATCTCGAGAGACCTAAACCAGAGATCTAAATCTAAATCGTGTATACACCTAAGAGACCGGACTCCAGGAGACTTCTTATATTAAGTATCCGGAGATCCAGTTTTTAGGTCTCTTGCAACAAAAGTTTCTTATCGTGTATACACTTTGGAGATTTTGGTCTCTGGAAAGTGGATTCTGGAGACCAAAGTCTCCTGTCGTGTACCTACCTTTATATTGGATAGAATTGGTTTTAATAGAAAATTATACGTTATGCATATGAAAACTTATTCAGCAAGAGCTTACAAAGTAAAATTGCCTAACTTGCGATTGCAATCGAGGATGCTGCTTTTTGTAATCGCAACTAGCAATCGCAAATCCACAATATTTGCTAGTCACAATTTGCTTAATTGCTAGACGATTGAAGATCTGGCCTTTAATCTTATTTTTAACAACTTTCCAACTTCAAAAAAAGTACGATTTTTTATTATAAAGTTGGTTCTGTAAAAAGTTCGAACAAACTTCAGACTCCTCAACGATCGAGGATCTATGCCATATTATGGTTCAAGAACGTTAAAGTGCTTACAAATGTTACAATTTTTTCTTCCGCTTATTTCCAGCGATCAATTGCAACTGTACTTCCAATTCTTGTCTTTTATTATTATTAGATTATCCAAATAAAGCGCGTGACTTTGCTTTTGACGTCTTTCAATCAGTTATATAACTGTCGTTGCTGCAACACCAAACTTTTTTATGTAACCATTTGGAATAGTTGTAGTTATTGTACATAAGTATTATTTGAACAGATTGGCCGCTTTTCGATGCAGCGATCAAGTTTATTGTTTGAATAATTCTACTATTTTGAATAGGAACAGGACAAAATATGACGAAATACCCGACACGTGTACAGTATAATACTTAGCGGATTAGTAAAAACACAAACAACAGATCTACGACAGATATACCTGGTCCGTAGTCATATCACGACATTGTCAAGATATCCATCGTTCTTGGTATTTGGTCCGTGGCTAATCTACGACATCCGTAGTCCGTAGTCAAATCACGACATTACTAAGATATCCACCGTTCTTGATGTTTTGATCCATCTACGACAAATTAATCCGTAATCAGGTCCATATACGTTATCGAGATAGCCCTGATTCAGACTCTATTTAGATCCTGCAAACATAATATGCACATGTCGTTCACCTGATCCTATTTCTTTAGCAAAGACTCTGAGTTCACCTGCAAACTCACCACGTCATCCTGATAGGTCACGTCAATATCAGCTAAAACATAACGTCCGTCGTTTTAATTTAGTTGAGCTCCACTTAAAGCTTAGTATCGGTTCCAGCAGTCCGCCGTTATCATTTAATTGAGGCCTGCTTACCGTTAAATCAGTTACCACACTCCGTCGTTTTCATTTAGTTAAGCTCCGCTTTAAGTTTATAGTGTCAACTACAGCAGTCCGCCATGATCTTTTAGTTGAGGTCCGTTTAAGGTTATATCCACACATCCGTTTAAAGGATTCGATCATAACGTATCCGTATATCAGTCCGTATAAATAATCACATTTTTCATGCGATCCGCCGAAGGTTCTTTACGGCCATCCAAGCAGATTGTAAAAGGGATCTTATTAAATTATCGGAACGTTTTAATGTTTACCAACATACATATGTATGTACACATAAACATATATTATAACCTCGATTACATCCCTCTACCGAACAATAAAGTTTAATAATTACGCTGTCATATAATATAGTATAAACATAGCATAGGGTTTATTAGTGTTCAGAATCACCCTTTGCACACTTGGTGGTTAAACCGGTTATTGTTGCGCTGGGAGTAACAAAAGGGTATAATTTTTTCCAACTTGGTATAGTAAGAAATCATCCAAAATAATTTCAGCTTCACGGTTGTAATACACTCATACTCTCGTTACAACTGGTCGTGCCACCTTCAGATGTAGTTTGAGCAGTTGTAAAAACAGGGTTTATAACCGGTTTGCGTCGTTGTAACAACAACCTAATGTGTTCATGCTCAATAGAAATTGGATTAATAAATAAGATATTTTATTGTAATAAGAAATATAATTCTTTTATTTAGAATTTAAATAAAAATCACAGGACAACGAAAAACCGAACCCTGGAGCTGCGAGCTTTCCTGTGCCTTAGAACTACGTTGCTCCTAAACTCATAACGAACTTTGTAAAAGCCTAGTAAAAGGAAAACCCAGATGAGGAACATTATTTTTGTGTCCGAGTTGCGTCGCATATTCCATACAAAAAGAACGTTATTACACATTTTTTTTTTTTTAAAAGGCAGACTACTTAGTTTGTGCATTAATTATTTTGAAAAAATTATTTTTCAAATATACATATGAGATTTGTATCTAAATAAAATGGGTCCTAATTATTTTCCAGGCTATACAGCACGTGTTTTCATCAACTCATCGTATTATTCACTGGTATATAGTAGTACTCTAGAACCTAAATAGATACGTTATAGAATGTACAAAATTAACGAACACAGGTAAAGCCGTCTATGTTTTTAACAGATTAGTCAAATCAGGAAGTATATTTACGTAAACTAGACGAAAATTTTCATAAATTACTTATTTCGATTTTATAGAGTTACGAGTAAAATACTTATTTTTTATTAAAAATAAATAAAAAATAAATATGTATGACTGCGGAACCTTGAACTTTAATGTCAAAAGTGACTAGCCTGTACAACCGGAAATTATAGCAACTGACATGATGAATTACTCGATTGTTATCGTATTTTAATGTATGTAGATTTAACACTTCAAGCCTAACCAAAATGAAACAAATGTTTAAAAGGTTTTTTTTTGACTGAAAACCACAAATATCTTTCATCAAGACAAACAAAAATTTAAATGGCAAAGGGTGGAGGGTTGTAAATGACGAAGGTTCGTAGCATCTGCTTAAACTACTATAAACCCTCTACAGTAACGTCAATAGAAATGATATTTATTTGCTTTGAATAATTGATAACACTATCCGACAAATTTCGACTTTTTTTTCTGTAAATCACATAAAAATAGCCGTTTTTCATGTAAATTGCTACGCTAAACAATTCAATTTACAAAAGTCATGTTGGACAGTGTAATCATTCGTTTTCAAGTGAATTGTTTTGTGAATGTTTTTTAACAAAAAGGTGGTAGAAGTCTGTCTAATTTTTGTGAGTACTTCCTCGAAATCCCTCTTTAAAAATGACAAAATTTTTAATTTGGTAAGCCGTAACTCCTATAGGGAGAGGGATGAAAGAGTGTTTAAGAGCTTGTAAGAAAGGACAAAGAATTATTCACATTCATTCCGTACTACGAAACTTTTTGATATCTACTCCCACCTCTGCCATATAATTTTTTTATCTCGATGAGAGCTTTAAGGTTTTATAGTTGTACATCTTAGGCAGAGTACTCTGTGTATGGAGGACAGTTGAATCACCCGAAATAAGACATACAATACAATATTAGGCGTGTTCACGTTTATTTTAGTACTTGTGACAATGCTATCGTGCTCTAAGACACCACGTCCGAATGCATATCTTTCGAAGTAATTAAAATGTATAGAATTTTGCGTTTGAGGTAACTGTTATGCTAACTTTATGAAAAATGTGCTGGCTAAAACGTGTCATATCTTTTATTCTTATTTATAGCTGTCAAATTTTTATTTTTTTATTTTTTCAAATCCAAACAAAAAATATAAAAAAAATAAATTTGTGTTGCAGCGTGCGTGGCTAAGTTTTGTTTTTCTTGTTTTGGTTTTAAAATAAAATAAATAAAATATAAATATGAAAAAAAAAATAAAATGATAATTTAAATTTTAATAATCGCAGTAATTTAAAAAATTATGAAATGAAACGCTATCGTATACTACCATACAATATTATACGTGACATTAAGTACGATATTTACGACAGCTAACGTCTTGTTAAATTTTAATAAAAATGAACGAATGTCACTTAACGTTTATTGTGGTTGTTAACTTTACTCGTTCACATATTGGGTTATCCCATAAGTAATGCCGTTTTTCCTATAACGTCAAATTCCGGTACTAGAAACTAATTACATTATTTAGTGCATTCTTATTCTTTTAGTGGGTAATTAGCTGTAAATAAGAAAAATTAGATATTAAAATGGAAGTTAGTAAGGCTAATATATTTGTGACGTGTATGGTGAGTCCACAATAAGTGTAAGCCACGTAGAGATAATTTCATAAATTTAAGTCTGGAAATTACAGCCTGGTAGACGAATAGCATTATGGGAGACTTGTGGAGATCCTGCCATCTGTCGACAGTTAAAAATGTTTGAAATACAAGTTATCAAACGAATTAACGGAAGACAATCTTTAAAACCGAATACTGATGTGTATCTAGGCTGAAAAATTAGCCTTTTCTCAATAGGATTGTGACCGAAGATTAAAAATGGGTTCTATACTTGAACGGTAAACGTAATAGACAATGGGTACCGAATCCAACGATTAAACCGGTAGCCTTATCGTTGAAAACGAAAACGATTGATCGAAACGAGAGGAAGTGGTATTGTTATAAACGAAACGTTTCGAAAATAAAACATTTCGTTTCGTTTTTTCATTCGATGACATTTTACTCATCGTTTTGCTGTCATTGAAATCGTTCATTGAATTTATGTTCCATTATTTGTGGTCGAAGAAATCTTTTTAAATTAAAGTGTAAGTATTTATTTGAATTAAATTTTATTTTCAATATTGATTTTGTTTTTACATATTCTGTTCTGAAAATAAATATTTACTTAAAAGGCAAAAACAAACGAAAATAAAACAATACGAAATTATGATGAGTTTTATGGAAAAAAATTTAGATGTAGAGGGAGTACAAACTCTGCAAATGGTAAAATAAGGGCAGAAAATGTGTGGAAAAATATAATTAAAGCTTGTAATGCAGACAGACCACCAGTAAAACCTGTCGATGGATGGAAAAAAGTTAGTTATATTATATTATATTTAAGATTGTATACTTCATTATACTATTATTTTTTATTATTTCAGGTATGGTCAGAATATAAATTTTTTTTAAAGAAGTTGAGGCAAAATGTACAAGGGCAACGGGTGATTGTATCACAAAAACGTACAGCTTCGCTCCGTTGCAATACAAATACAAAATCATTTGGAACAATTTTCTTCTTCATCAGAACTACTAAAATTAAACTCTGCAGATAACATTTTGTCACAGTTTTAGAAAAACATAAATCTCTACTTTCAAATATAACTACTATTTTTAAATAAGTATTTAAATTTGACATATCCGTAACGTTTTTTCATTCGCATTATATTGGTACACATGCGTTTAATACTACTTTCATGTGGTAATGCTATCCAATCGAAACGATGGAGATAGACAACACCGAATTAGGAACGTTTCGTTTCTTCATATCGAATGGTTTTTTGTTTCGTTTTCGTTTTCAACGATAAGGCTTCGGGACTTTATCTGAGGAAGGATCTACTGAATTGGAATATTCATTTTGAGTTGTTGTCTGAAGGACAATCCATCACCAAAAAGCTCTACATCGAACAAGTAGGGTGTTTGAAGGAAGCATTGATAAATAAGCGACCTGCTCTTTTTCACCGACGTCACATACTCTTCCACCAGGATAAAGTTAGACCTCATACCGAAAGATAGACCTTCCAAAAACTAGAGGAGTTTGGCTGGAAGATAATGTCTCACCAACCATATTCGCCGAATATAGCTCCATCGGATTATCACTTATTCCGAAGCTTGCAGAATTATTTGGACAGAAAGACATTATCTTCAACAGGACGTCAGAAACGAATTAGGCGCATTTTTCGAAACTGAACTAAAAAACTTATATACTAAATATATTACAATTTTTTTGTTGTTCTCGAAAGTCCCTTGAAAAATGTCATTACTTATGGAATGACTCAATACTATCGTAGCTAACGTCACATTACCTACCGTTTCATCACGTCTCATTTTGGTTAAGCTGCTTATAAAAACTCATCAATATAAAAGCTTGCTGAGCGTTTTTGATATTATTCACAGCATGTACCTATCGTATTTTGTTCTCTTTACACATATATTTAAAAAAATTTGAATTATGTGTTTAATTTTTGCACGTACAAAAAAAAAACGCAAAAACATTTTAAACAATATAAAACAGCTGTTAATCACATTTTTTTTGCTTAAATAATTATTCACCTTAGATTTGTCGTTTTCAGTCTTAGCTCTCATTTCCCCATTATTTTCGTGCATTAATTTATGCTGGATATAATACATTTTCACAACGAAACTTTTTTTGCAAATTTCACATACAAATTGACCAACTCCAGTTCCTTGTTCAGTGTGAGTTCTACAGAAAAAAAATGTAGTTAGAAAATATAAAATTCATTTTTTTTAATTTAAAATTTACCTTTTATGTTTATTTAAATTATCTTTTCGGGAGAAAAATTTCTGACAAAGATCACAACTGAACATTTTTTTACCAGTGTGTGATACTATGTGACGCATTAAATGCTCTTTTCTACTAAAGGCTTTATTACAATTAGTCTCTGTACACTTAAACGGCCTTAGACCAGCATGTAGCTTCATATGTTGAGCTAAATGTTCTTTTTTTTTAAATGATTTTCCACAAACAGAACATTCAAGTAATGAGGAAGCTGTAGTAATATCGGTGGTAGTTGCCGTTTTATTGGCAGTAGTTGGTTTAGATATTGTTGTTGTTTGTGAATTACTCACTTTTGCAGTAGATACTGGCCCTATTGTATTTGTTGCAGTAGTTTGATTTTGTTGTTGTCGTTGCACAACATGTTTCTGTTGTATTTGTTGCTGTTGTTTTTGATGTTGTTTTGATGTATTTGTCAATACATTTTTTAATGTTTTAATTGTGTCCGGTTCAATTTTTGCACGTACGACATTCGGTCGATTTACTTTTTGAACAGTTATTCCACTTGATGACATTTGTTTTCGTGTTGAAGTTACGGTTATATTTTGATATGTTTGTTGTTGTTGCTGCTTCTGCTGCTGAGTACTTATTGACGTTGCTGTTGAAATAGACGCTGGCAATGTCGTAATTTGTAGTTTAGGTAATGTGTTTTGTACAGGGGCTTGTACAGTTTGTACACTTGCCTGCTGTTGTTGACGCGGCTGTGAAGATGTTACTTGTTGCATTTGCTGAATAGTTAAATTTTGCTGACGATGATGTGTAGTAGTGCCACTTGTTGTTGTGAATAAAACTTCTTCATTTGTTGAAGTTGAAGCGTCAATACCACATGTAGCAGTTGTTGCAAATATTTGTTGTTTTGGTTGCTGATGAAAATTTTGTGTACGTGTTGTAACGGATTGTGGAGCAAGTGATATTGTTGCGGGAATTGCCGTTGGAGTTAGCTGAACTATTGGTTGACCATCAACAGTAGCAATTTGGGGTTGAAGCTACATTTATTTAAAAGAAAGAGTATATACATATATGTATATAAAAAAGAAACAATTTTACAAAAACTACATTATTCAATGAATTCTGTGTAATTTATCTAAATATTGAATGAAAATGCATTATGTATTTTATTAAGTAAGATTGTAATTAAACTATATTGAAAACGATAACAAAATTCCGATTATCGTTTTTGCTTGGTATAGAAAGTCCATAGCTCCAGTATCGTCTTGAATACCGTCCAACTGGCATAAACACCCATAAATAAAATGTTAAAGTTTGTTTATACAGCGTGTTTCACAGTTCGTGTGTCAAACTGAACAGGGTGTTAGATCGCAATGAGAAATGAAAAAAATCGTATGGCGGGGGGGCTCTATTCTAAGTGTTACCGAGATATTAAAGAGAATTTTTTTTTTTCGAAGAGTAACCAGTTGAATTAATCCATTCATCAGTTACATAGTTGAAGAATCGTAAAGTTGGTCTGAGCATGTGAACAGTTTACGTTTTTACATATCACAGATACAGAATTGACGCCCAAATCCACTTTTCGCAACATTATTCAGCGCTCGCGCAATTCATTTCTCATCGAGATCTACCAATCTGTTCAATTTGGCACACGAACTGTGAAACACCCTGTATATGTATATTTTGTTTGTTCAATTGAAAATCGTATAAGGAAAAGAGATTTACAATTTCATATGTTCCAATGGAAGCACTTTAAACACATGATTAAAAATATTTATCAACAATTTTGGAATTATAATTATAACAACAATTGCAAACAAATAATATAATATACAGGGGTTCCCAATAAGAGAAGACAGCAAAAAAAAAAAAAAAAAAAATTATGAGTTATTTATATTCATAACACCAAAAATCTGGACAAAGTGAACTTAGTTCAGCGACAATTTCATTTTACTTTTACTTCTTCTAATTTTGCAAATTAAATATTTCATAAAAAAAATACTATTTGTTTTTTTACAGGACTGAGTAAAAAAAAGAAATGCCAACTGATATTAATTTTGGTATTTGTAAAAGATCAATTAGCCAGTATGTGTCACTCGCTATGCCTTACCTTCATTTGTATTTGATAAGTAGTCGGCAGAACAACATTTTTTGCATCAATTTGTGCCACTAATTGTTGATCGGAATTTGGATCTTTGAAAGTAATTGGTAAAAAGCATTTACTGTTAGGTGACAAAAACTTTACATCTTGCAATGGTACAGTTTTTTTTGCAGTTTGACTAATTGATACTGGTGCGACTGCTGTAGTGATTGATGTTCTTGCTGGTATAATAGCTGAAGTAACTGTTTTTTGTTGTGTTGTTGTTACTGGTGATGTTAAAACAATATTATATTTTGATTTTTTAATTTTACTTGTATCTGGTGATGTTTGAGTTGATTGTAAGGAAGTAATTTGTTGTTGCTGTTGTTTTTGTTGTTGTTGTTGATTTGAATTTGCTGAAACAAATTCTTTTTTCTTTGATATCGGTGTAACACGAATATTTGGTTTCATTTTTAAAAATTCTGCCAGAGAACTAAATATTGAGTAAAGTACAAAATAAATTTAATTTTTTTTATGTTTTTGATAAATTCTATAAATTACTTTTGTTTTGCCTGCTTATCGGAATTTGCACTTGCCGTTGTTGAAGCCGTTTCTTCAACTTTATATTCAATTTGAATAGGCTTTACAGGTGTACTTTCCAATGTCACCGTATACTGTGGAAGAACTTGAGTCTGATTTTCAGTTACTGCTGCTAGTGTCATATCATCATTGGACTTTGAAAAAAATAGGAAAAATAGAGCATGATTAGAAAATTAGTAATTTAATTTATTCTTCAGAAGTTAAGAGAGGTCAATCGATCAGGTCGCTGACATCTCTTATTTTGGTGAAAACTTTTAGTTAACAGATTTTGCAATACTAGAGCTTTACAGGAATTCCTAATCTCGAAAATCTGTTATCTTTAGAGGACCTCATGCATATATTAGTTTTTTAATGTCTTTTATGGACGAAGAACTAATTTTCCTATTTTATTCTGTTCTAAAGTTATTTTTGAAAAAAAAAAGGTTGGTAAGTTTAAAAGAAATCTATGTAATGATAATACACCAACAAAAAAATTAACTTATTAACTAGTTGATTTTCGCAAATGCTAAGTTTTTCTAGTAAAAAATTACTTGAATGGACTTATAACACAAACATTTGTTATTGTTTTAATTTAACGAGGTATGTGGGAGCATCGCAAACAAACATTCGTGATATTTGTGCTCCTTTGTTTGTGTGGGAGCTTACGCTTGGCTATGTGTGTATTCGACAAACCTTTGTTATGCTCCTATATTTGACGAGTTGTTTGGGAGATTTTTTTTACGATCTTCATGTCTTCATGCGTTAATGTCCCGTCAACAACGGGAAAATAGACAAATGATTGTCTTCTTTCCTATGTATTTGTTGTTGCTCGTTGTCTTATATTTTTACATTTTGAATCAGTGTGCTTTGATTTAAGTGTGGGAGTATTTGACAAATGCACGAATATTTTTTATTCGCCGAATACACGAGTTGTCTGGGACCGCCCTTATACATATTTGTGAATAATTATCTTAAAGTGGAAGAAATATTACAACTATTCATGAACTAATAACACAAGGGAACACATGTCATACAACAATGATAAACACTACTACATTTTGGTCACTATTCACATGCATATGTAAACATGAAGTTTTCGAAGCAGGTCAGATTTTTATTTAATTTATGAAAACATTGTTTTTCGTATTTGTTAAAGAAAACATATCGGCAATTCTCTGAAAAAAATTTCTTCGAATACCAAGTATATGTATACCTTTCAGTTGCTTTCACGAATCCTTTTCTTAATAGTTTTATTATTCAATGAACAGACAGTCACATGTAAATATACATAACATGTAAATATACGTAACATTTTTGCCTGTTTTTTTGTACAGTAAGGTTGATGTATTAAAATACACATTTTAAATAAAGTTTTGGTTTTTTTTTAAGAAATAAATACATTTGGTTTTTTAGACTCCCAAATTTTCTTTATTAAATTTACGACGCGTTTCGATTTTTTACATCATCTTCAAGTTTAATATTTCAAGAATTTTTTTCTTATTTTTATACATATTTTAAAACTATTGAGATAGAGGTAAAAGAAGTGGTGAATGGAAGGGCAGGGTAATTTAATTTAATAAATTATCATTGTTCTTTCTACACATTCTAAATAATCTAATTTTTTTTCATTTGTTTATTTTATGTAAGATTTTAAAATTATTTGTACTGAAACTATGGTATGTATTTTAAATACGTTGGGCTATTGCAGAATTTGGGTTTTTATTGCATGTTCATTGAACCTCGTTTTAAAGGATCTATCTGTTTGTCCATTGTAAATTGCATTGCAATTATCACATGATGCACGATAGACACCTGAGTAAGAAAAAGAAAATAATTTTTTTAAATTGATTCTGGTAGAATGTATGAAGTTTAAGTCGGAATGGTTTTTTAAAATATTTTGTCAACCTATTGTTTATATGACCAACATAATTTAATTTCTTGTTTTTTTTTTGCATAGGGTCTATTTCTTTTATGTTTTTTCTTGGATTAGAAATGATTTTATTGGGGTATCCATTATTTTCTGCTATAGTTTTTATAACAGATAATTCTTTTTCAAAAGTATCTTTAGAAAGTGGAACATTTAATACACAATTAATCATGGAGTGAAACTCGTTTTGTTGATTTGTTTTTACCGACCTTGGTATTAAAATCTCCAAGGATTAGTAATTTTATTACACAAATCCTCCAGCTGTTAGTAAAATCCATCCGTTTTTTTACTTCATTATCGTCTGTAGGCGCATATACTGCTATCATCGAAATATTATTGAATTTTCCCTTAAATATTATAGATATTCTTTCATTATGCGGTTTAAATCCAAGTACACTCTTCATATACTTTTTATTCACAAAGAAACCAGTACCATAGGTTGCTAGAATGTCGCTCTTTGCCAATTACACTCGCAATTTTCGCCTGACCGTTGCCAGTTAACGGGAGTTACTTGCAATACTGGAATGTGGTTCAACTGCATGAACCACAGACAGTCAGTCCTAGCTACCCTGAATGCTATTAAATAAGTACATACATTTAAAATGTAAGTAGCCTAGCTAGTAGCACAGTACATGCTCATGCTGCGTAATTACCAAGTCACAAAATATTATTTATAAATAAAGATTTATAGTCATCTAGTAATTTATTAAATTGAGAGTCAAGGGTATTAAGAACACTGCACATGAAATCTCACAACTTCTTAAAATGAAAGTCACAAAACTTGGCTTAATTTTTTTAGATTGAGTGTTTTTTGGTAGAATCTCTCTTTTTTTTTTGTCTATAGGTTTTCTTAAACGATATCTCAATTTTTCAGACGAAACTCCCAAAGTCCCAGTACAGATAATGTATTTCGTAAAAGCGTGTAAATTATATTTGGACTTCGTAAGGAATTGGTTCATTTCCAACTGTAAATAAATTTTCTTCTAAAAATTAAGCATTCGAATATTTCACGATTTCGGAATAGAAACTTTTAATTTAAGATTGCATTGTGTACACTCGATAACAGAAATTTCAAGCTTTTACTCTAATCCATGAGAATGATAGGGAGGGTTTAAAAGTGCTTAAATCTAAAACGTCAAATAAAGATCAACACAAAGATTAAGAAATAGGAGTATAATATAGAGCTACTAAAGGAAGAAAAAAATACAAGATAGGCTTACCCAAATATGTGGTATAGGCTAGAGTGAATAAAATAAAAAATTCTGGTTAGACCTGTGTAGAGAAACGGATTAAACACATGTTTTATCTTATGCTATCATTAGATATATGGTTCATGGTAATGTCCCTTGTGGGCTTGTAGCAACTTTTGAAGTTATTTTCTTAATAATTGTATTATTGATATTTAAGCTATTCTATAGGATTTTTTTTTCCTATACGGTTATGCAAAAGTGACCGCTTTTTGTAATCTATACGCTCTGGGATAAGTTATAAAGACTAAACTGATCGTGACAACTCAACATGCATGAACCAAAACGGCTTTAGCTGCTACTAGAAATGATCCTCATGGACAAATCACGGGTAATGTGTTTATATTTCAGTAAATAACACCTAAATGTCGAAAATCTTAAACAAAAACTGAATATTAATTTTATGTACTTACTTGAATACCAACAGCTTGTATAATGGAACTTAGAAAATCAGTGCTTTGTGTTGAAATGTCGGCTGAAGTAGATTCTTGCTTAATTGTTAAAGGTGTTGTTTTTATTCGATTTGCATCTTTTATGTAGACTTTACCTCCATTCTGAAGTGTAGATGAATTCAGACAACTTTCTAAAACTGCTTGTGAACTTAAACAAAGACTGCGAAATTCTGAAATAGCTTCAATCTGCTGTAAGCAATGTCCGCAGAGTATTTTTGGTAACCTGTCCTTTTCATTGACCTTTAAGTATTCAATTAATTAATTATAGCTGCATGGACTTATAAATAGTTATGTAGATACTTACAACAATAGGTAAACATTCTGAAATTTTTTGATGTAATCCTTTTTCTCTTCCTTCATGTGAAAAAATATGGATTCTCGTCCCACTACTTGCTGTACACAACCGGCATAAATCATAATAATTAACACACCGATATCCTGACATTATCAATGTTTGGCATAAATTTTATATTAGTTATTTACATATAAACTAAAAAATTTCTCACCCACCCCCACTACGAAGACTAATTGTAATCAAAAAATTTCACTTATAAAAACAAAATCTTCTAAAATCTATATAAAGCCCAATTTTAACTGTTTACATATCACGAACTTAAAAATAATCTTTATTTCTTCCAAATTAAATTAACAACACCATTTACAAATAGTTACAGTAAAATAAATTATTTAAATATTTTTTATTTAATTAATTCTGTGAACAAGAATACATAAATATTATTAAATACCAGACCATGAATAAAAACAATTGATTGATTTGATTTTTTCTGACACTGACATGTTGGAAAACATACACCCATAGATATTTATAAAATAGAAATATCGTAAACATTCTATTCTCACAAACACCATAAGCATTAATGAAGACACCATAAGACACTAGTCGTGTTATTCTGGACCTGATGAATTTATTTCTCATCATTTCAGTTTTGCTCAGATTACTTATCTACTTTTTCAAAATAGCTTCACTTTCAGTGCCCAGTAAAACATGACAAAAAATTAAATTACATAAATACTTGAACAAATTTCACTAATAAAAACCCAACATTAAAAAACAATAAAAGACAAAATATAAAATACGAATTACATTCGCGACACAACCCCAAATTTCGATTTCATATGATACTTTGACACTAGAAACAGCTGGTAAACTGAAACTAATGAATGATGAAAGAAAATTATTATCGAATAGAAAAAGTGAGTCTCAAAAAAACGTGTGTACTCAGTGAGGAAGTGTAAAATATCAGAATTATCAGTTCATTGGCACCAGAAAAACATAACTACTTTGTACACATACAGTAGCTGTGTTCTATTAGAACTGATGAAGTTATCAGATTAGAACTTCAGTTTTGATCAGATCACTTATCTTCTTCGTGATAATAAGATAACTTTAAGTGTCCAAAAAAACATGTTAAAAAATTAAATTACATACTTGAAGAAATTTCACTGAAAAAATACAACATTACGAGACATTAATTACATACATTTTTTGGACACTTAAAGTGAGGCTATTTTCGAAAAGAATATAAGTGAGCTGAGCAAAACTGAAGAGCTGACATATCACTTCATCAGTTTCAATAAAACACTACTACTATTGACACATATAGGTTGGTTAACCAATTGTTCCATTTGACCAACTTTGTAACCGAAATAAGTGACAGTCATAGTGGGTGTTTCTGATCTGATGGCCTTTAATAAGCCATATCAATTATATCAATTGAAAGGGCAAAGGGTTCCATTTTGTTACATATGCGTATCATTGATATACAATAAGCCAAAACCAAAAAATATATAGACAGAAAGAATTCTTATGTAGTATCGACTAAAAATTCTAATTATTAAATTAGACTATAGAACAGTACGGTAAGAGAAGGAAGGAAGTGAAAGCTTTTTTAACTATGCTTTAAAGCGCTTTGAAATTTAAGTTTTGTTTTTAACATGATCAAGATGAATGAAAAATAAAAAAAAATTTTACTCTTGTGTGTTAAATAGAATATAAAAAAAATTTCAAATGGTGAAACATATGTGAATGAAATGAGTCACACCTACACCATCAATTACCTTGTTTATGCGAAGCTTTAATTCGCATTAACTCATGCCGTTTTGACTAAATACGGATGCATAAACCAAATTTTAAAACGCATTGAAACTTTATTTCGTTTTGAGTGAATACACTATAAAATCCGAATTTAAAATTTCAATGCGTTTTTAAAATGTGCATGTACACTTTCTTCGTTTTAAGTGAATTGTCATATTTGACCTTTCAAAATGGTGTTGGTAACATTCTAAACATCAATATGAACTTTTAGAGTAGTATTAGTTTATTACTCAAAACGTTTTAAGTGAGAACGAAATGTTGTACTACACATAAACACCAATTAAAATATATTATCTCGAAACGATGTTCAAAACGTTTTATCGTTAATACGTTTTAATCTTTGTGCATAAACAAGGTAATTGTCGTATTCGCATGTACATATGTATTTCTATGCAGAAGTAAAAGCTTTTTTAACAAAACTAAAATATGCTGATGTACATTCAAAGCTATTTCACTAATGGGGTTCCAATGTTGGAACCCCAGAACAAAAATTTTTGTATGAGACATTTTTATACTACATAGGAATTCTTTCTGTCTATATATTTTTTGCCAAAACGAAAATACAGGGTGTTTTATAAAAAAAAAGTCGCAAAAATCTTTAACCCGCCGTACCTCTGAAACCGTTGAGATTACACCCCACCCCTCCCATACGATTTTTTGTTTGTCTCGCCATCAGGTCAGAAACACCTTGTATTCATACATGTCTGTTGGTTTAAAATTGTGAAGTAAATCATATGATCGGAAATGACAACCAATTGGAAAATTTGACGTTTGTTCTTTGTAAAGTACTTAGTTACACATAAACCTTAGTTATCAGCTGTGTTTTTTTGGAATTGAGGAAGTAAGAATTTTGATATTTCACACTTCCTCACTTGAAAACCGCGGTTTTTTCGAAATGATTTTCTTGATTCAACAATAGACGTCGGTACGAAAAATCTCACTTCCTCAGTGAGGAAATGAGCCATTTTATTAGCTCAGTGTTAAAATATACCTAGAAATATAGGGATGTTGAAATTTTAATTTTAATTTATTCTTTTAATAAAACTGCAGTAAACTATTTTTTAATAATTATTTTTCTTTTACATTGATTTAATTAATTCAAAGTGCTAAAATTTTGATATTAGTGTTATTATTAGTAACAATTGTCATATTTGTAAAATGAAAATCTTTTTGTATTAATGAAGTAATTAACTTATCATATAATTATTATAATCGTACATCAGTTTTTAAACCTCAAAATCCAAAAATTATTCGCAGTTACGTCTTTTTTTAACTGATTTGTTGTCTTTTAGGTTATGCAGCGCTTTTCAACTTACCTTCCTATTCTATTTACCATGATTTGGAATATGTCAGACTCAGATGTGGAATTTTTATTTCTATTTTTATATTTACATTTGAACAATAAATTTTAATTAGTTTCAACAGTATTAAAACAGAAATGTTCTTTCATAAAATTTTAAAGGTAGTATTGCTTACAGTTATATTTAGACTCGTTGTGACTCTTGAGAGGCAAAATTATATATCTGGAATTAAACAAGTAGAATTTTGTGATGGAGGACATCAAAATGCATTTAGTCGAAGGTAATAAATAAGTTTTTTAATTTGTACCAAATTTTACTTAAAAGTTAGTTGAATTATTTCTGCTGAAAAAATTGGCTAACTAATTTTTATATTTACATATGCAATGAAAGAGAAGCAGAAAAAAATGTTTCACATTTTATAATGTACATATGTACATATTTTGCATTTTTCGGTCATGTAGATAATAACCAGAACATACACAATCTGTTTTCTGTAAAATAGTTGTAAATCTGACCAAAGAATGAGTAAATACCATAATCAAATTAGTTTTAAAGATTTATAAAAAAACAAGTAAATTAGTAAAATATCAAATATCTCTTATTAGTCGAGCTATCAGAATAGAATATCTCCTAAAGAATAGATAAAAGATAACATAATGTCTTTTTTAAATGAGATCTAGATCGAGTTTCCTGTTAATGATAATGTCCTTTTTATTGAGAAAAAAAAAAGTCGGTCTGTCTTGTCAATCTTGTCAAGTTGTCATTTATTGTATGAAAACATGACTTAGTTTACGCGCAGACAGAAACTGAACTGAACTTGTAAGTAACAATCAGCTCAGCAAGAATATATAAAGCGGAGCTTATTCTATGAGTGAAGTTAAGTTGATTATATTACAAATAGTATTCAAACGTAAGTGGAGATATTAGTTTTTTGTTTTTTCTGCTAATTCATCCCATAATTTATTTGTCGTTATTCTATTATGTTATGATATAAGATATTTATAATTCTTCCAGTTTCACTCTCACTGTACACTTTACTTTTTACAATCAGCAACTGAATCTGCTGATCGAAACAAACAACAAGAAACTGCAGAAATCAGCAGCCTAAAGTTCAGTTACGCTGTTGTTGTGCCCACATAAGCTGTATTTTTTATCGAATTTTTTATCAGAAATTATAAATGTGGTAATATGCATGTTAGCAGTTGTATTGTATTATGTACATGATCATATACAGCTAGCGACATAGAAAAGTGCGCACTGCTAATTTTCATACATTTTCAAAAACAAATATTTTTTGTGTTCATTTTATGACTCCTAATGTTGGGATTTTTATTTCTATGATAAGACTGATCCAGGTAAGTCTACCTACCAACATGTTTTTTTTATGCTTTCAGAACTCTATCCCTATAATAGTGTAAATTTGTTTTTTGATTTTCAAATGAGATTTACTGTTTGGAATTGTTCTTTTAAACATCGTTATAAATCGTATAACTACTCTAATTAACTTTAACTTTATATTTATAATTATTTATATTTATTTTGAAGTTTTTAATTAAAGTTAATATTTTATAGCTCCTTCTATTGCCTTAATCACCACATCGACTCTCTGCAGCATTGATTTTTATAATGATGATATAATTTAATAAGGATATGCAGTATATCAAATATTTAATATAGAATATTTCAATTCTTCTACTGTTTTCGGTTTATTTTCCTCGAGTCTCATGTCAGTGGAACCCTAAAAATTCTCCATTATGTTGATGTCAAGAATATTTTCTGGCCAGGAAAATTAATATAACCACGAATTTTCTTTTTAATTTGTTATCTGCAGTAGAAATAACAATTTTAAAAATAATTCAGAATTCTAGTTCAAAGGAATACCTACGAACTTTGTTCTGTAACATGGAACCGAATCATCCTGAAATATCGGATCCTCTGTATATTGAGCCATGTCTTTAAATAATTTACTTACATTCTATATTTTATTATTACTTATGTACATAATTAGTTAGGAATATGACACTAATATCTATATTACTGAGATTAAGAAGCTATGTGAAAACTTGATTCTAATAAAATGTAAAACAGACTTCTGATATTCTACAAACATAACGTAGGTTTTTAACAAATAACGGAAAATGATGCGTTTGTTTCTCGAAATCTTAATAAAAATTTTAATTCTCTGTAGTAGACTAAGAAAAGAAAAACGACATTCCATCGGACCGGGAATCGAACCCAAGACCTTTGCCTTTTAGGGGCAATGTTCTACCGTTAAACTATCGGATGCCATGTAATCATTGATGAAGAATACTCAAATCTCCTACATCTCTCTACTCTCTCAATCTCAATTTTAATCTCATTCAATTTCCTGTTAGACGATTTTTCAGGACAGAGGGACGGTGAATCTCAACCATTTAACCGCTAGAGAACGCTGAATTTCCATGTTTTAAGTTAATACATAGTACAAATATAGAGAACCTTCTGGATTTTCCAACTGTGCCTATTTGTTTCTCTATCCCTGTTTGTTCTGAAGTTATAAAACTTCGAAGTCAGAATTTTGTTAATTTTTACCTAATTTTTAGATAAAAATTCAAAATTTAGAAAAGAAAAATGTAAGACGTAAGTTTCTTAAAAATGGCCTGAATGAATGAATGAATGTACGAATGATCCAGTAAATATGATATAGTAAATGTGAGCTTTGAAATAAAGAAAAAAAAACTTTAAATTTCGTCGTTTTTTAGAGATCAGCTTACAAGAATAATTATGTACATAAATTTCTGTCATCGCTTGTAAACTGTGATAGTTATATCCGAATATCTAATCTAAACCAAATCTTCACATTAAACGCATAGCTTATTTACTAGATTTACCACATTATCCTTTAGATTAAGCTGTGTTTATTACAAAATAATGCTAATGTAAATATATGGAACTTGTAATTTAATTCAAATTCGTTAAAATTTGACTAGCTAAATAGTTTTTCACTGTTATTTTTAAGTCTTCTTTATGTGAGTACACTTGATGGTAAACTTACTGCACTTAATATTTCGAGAAATGGTACTGAACAATGGAGTATTGAAACTGGTCCAGATCCATTAATTTCATCTAGTATTCATCGTTTAGAATTAACTAGCAACGGACAATGGGTACGAATAATACCATCTTTAAATGGAATTTTATATAAATTTGATGGACAAACTGTAGAACCAATACCAATTACTGTAAGTGATTTATTAAGTTCATCATACAAATTCGCTGATGACTTAGTAATTTCTGGAGGTATAGAAATACGTTCATATGGAATTTCAGCACTTACTGGACAAATTCTATATAAATGCTCAATGCAAGGATGCTCAAATGTAACAGAATCAATACCAGATAGTTATCTAAATAATAAAGAAACACATATTGAAGAAGAATATATTGAAACACATTATGTGACTGATAATATTGCTCACAGTAACAAGGGTCAACAACAGCAACATGAGTTATCCTTTGATGATGTTATTATTGTACGTCGTCAAACACAAACAGTTCGTGCTACAGAATCAAGATCCGGTATTGAACGTTGGAATTTTAGTATCGGAAATCATGAAGTAGATTTAATTCAAAATTCCGGATGCCAGGAAACAGTTAATGGTTTAGATATTGATATTAAAGTCATTTTAGCAAAAGGTACTTTATTAGCATTTAATCGTAATGATATAGGAACTATTTTATGGAAATACAAGGTAAAGTTTTATTTACTTAATTGAGAAGTGAAAAAGTTCTAAAATAATCATGTAATGAAATATATTTTCAGTTTAGTCATCCAATCGTAAATGTTTGGAGAATTAATAATGCCGGCCAAATTCAGAATATTGACTTATTTGATGTTTCTAATTGGATATTGAATTCTGATAAGACAAATAATGGATATTTTGAAAGATTGATAACACCAACACTTTATGTAGGAATGTTTGAAGAACAGCTTTATATTCAGGTTTGTAAGATTATGTATGAGTGTATCAGAATCCAATGTGACTAAGCCCATTTTTAAGGTTTAAAGACGTAAAATACATTAATTTTCTCCAATTTTTTATGAACTTAATCACACTGGTTTCTAAACCACTCATATACAAAGGAGAAAATTCTTATTTCGGAATTTGGGAATCAGGACTACTGTGCAGAGATTGAAAAACTGACATCTCAGAATGACTCGGAAAAGTCAATGAAAAAGTGATAATAGATTGCGAAGTCATATTAAGGATATCCTTAGTTGTATAACACAATTTCAAAAATTTCTTTGCACTTGATGCATTATATAACGTAATTAAAATAGGAATAAGCGAGAGTAATATAAAAAATCGAAATGTCCTAAAGGTTTGATGATCTTTCGAAAGGTCTAAATTATCAATTTCAATGAAAAATCAATATTGTCTGAAATGTCAAATTTCTGTTCTGTGGGAAAATTATGGAAAACAATTTCATTTTTCTCTGCAAAAAAAACTGCCTATAATAAAATAAATTTCAAAAATTTATAAAAAAACAAGTAAAATATCAAATATCTCTTATTTGTCGGGCTACCACAATATCTCCTAAAGATAAAATGTCTTTTTTAAATGAGATCTGGTTTACTCTTTTTTCTCAAAATTTCCTATTAATGTCCTCTTTATTGAGAAAAAAAAGACGTCTTGTCAATCAGCAATCTTGTCATTTATTGTATGAAAACTTATGACTTAGGCGTATGGGATTCAATTTAACGCTGTCATTTTTGTATGTATGTACTTTTACGCTGCCCTTTTAAAACAATTTAATTACATTCTATATTTTATTATTAGTTAATTAGTTAGGAATATGACACAATCGTCAATTCCACATTTATCAGTTTCACCACAGTAAACTTTGTATGTATTAGTTGAATGATCGGTGATGACGGAAATTTCTTGTCAATAAAATTTTTTATCTACTTCCCTCCACTTGTGGATAAAATGAACTTCACTCCGCCTTCTCTCTACTAAAAAACCGGTTTACTGAAACTGAAACTGACACGTCTAGTTTGGACCATTAAGATTCAATTACTAACTAACACTACTGTAGACAAGAAGCTACGTGAAAACTTTGTTCTAATAAAATGTAAAACAAAGACTTCTTATATTCTACAAACTAGGTCTTTAAGAAATAAACATTTTTCCCACATTTGTATATTTTTTTTTAATCAATGGTTTTACTAGAATTGCTATTTTAATTAAAAGGTATTTTAGGTTGCTTTGTCCTCAATGCTTCAAATAAATTTAACTTTGAATCCTATCTTTAACCCTTGTTTGTTGTCTTCAGTCATCATCTCTTATTACGTTTTTGTTTTATTTTTAAAAAGAGTTACTTTATCTTCACTGATAAGTGTACTTTTTAAAGACTTTTCACGAATTCTGGGGTGCTGATGATCTTCGTTTTTTAGCTGGGTTTCCTGGCTTGATTGCTTCTTCTGCCTTAACACGTTGACGGCTGTGTTTTCTCGAATACTTGTGATACTCTTTGCATTTCCCCTCTTTATTTTTTTGCAACTTCTTAAATTTTTTTCTTTTTATTGCACTCTCTTACTGCTATATCACTGTTACTATACCAACGCGTATTCTTCAATTTCTGTTTTTCTTTGAGTATCTTCACTTTCAATTCGTAAGAATTAAATTTCATCAGTGTCGGTCTTACTTTACCAGATGTTGCCTTTATCAATTTTAATTTCCAGCTTTTTCCTAGCTCAAACTATTATCAGGCCACTCAGCTGCTTCTGAGAAATCGAAAGAATGAGTACCATTTCATAAGAATTTGGAGTTGCCCATGCTGTTATGTGTCAAAGAGGAACTTCTGTTGGTATTAAAAACTTGAATTCGTTTTTTAAGAACTTTATTCAACCGAACTTAATAAACCTAACCTAACCTAATAAAACTGAAATTGAAATAAAACTGACTTGTTACATCCTGCGATGCTCTGTTTATACCCATTTATCGCAAAATTCAAATTTCTAGAATTTTTATTTAAAATTTCTTGTAAGCAACTCCTTCTAGATACAACAACTATTATTATCGATTATTTACATATTGGTTGTTTACCAATAAGATTTATGCTGACCCATCACTTTCAATGGAATTGTACCAAAAGATGATGCGTTTTGTTTTAGGCATTTTATTAATAACTTCGCTTGATATATTTTATAATTTATATTTCTAGTCAAAACTTTTGAATACTATTTATTTCATTATTCCTTGAAATTTTCATTAAATAATATTAGAATGCAAATCTTAACTTCATAATCCTCAATTCAGATGATTATTTTACCGCAAACTGAATTGAGCTTAATTATTATATTTTCCTGTAAACCACCATATGTTTGGTTAGACCAAACCGAAATAAATATAATTTTTTATTATTGTTTCATTATAGGAGTCACGGCAACTATTGCGAAATATAGAAACACAATTGATAAATAAAACAAGTCTTCCTAGTATTCCATGGAAGCCAGTGCTAATAACTTCTTTAGCTTCATTGTACGATGTAGCTCTAAGAAATGAGTACGATAATAAAACCGCATTAAGTACAACATCATCATTTAAACTTCATGGTCAGAATGCGAATACAACTGTTACTACAGCACTTTCTGTTGCATATGTTTCAGATATTTCAGAACATTTTGATGACTATGGTTTCTTCTTATTCACAATTTTTGACAATAAAACATCAAAAACATGTATTTCTGAGAATCTGAATATTACAAATTCAAATGTAGAAGAACATTTTACATACGATTTTATAGATAGCCAAGATACACCAGTCAAAATAATTATAGTTTCTTTGTGGTTTTGGTGGAAAGAAATTCTTGTTATATCTTTGACTTCATCAGTTTTATTGAACTTATTTTTATCACCACGAATTCGCCGTGAAAAAGAGGTTGTTATTATTGAAAAGCCTATAATTTTACGAATGGCAGCTAAAGTAGCAGAAGAATCTGTAACATCAACATTGGTAAAAAATCAATTTATCAAAGAGAAATCAGAATCAGACCACTGTGAAAATATTGGTGAATTTAAATCAAGGTTTTTAAACGATTTTGTTTTAATTCAATGTTTAGGAAGAGGTGGTTTCGGTGTTGTATTTGAAGTAAAAAATAAATTGGATGACTGTAATTATGCAATAAAAAGAATTATTCTTCCAAATGAAAGAGAATCGCGTGATCGTGTAATGCGTGAAGTAAAAACACTAGCGAATTGTGAACATAAAAATATTGTTCGTTACTTTCATTCATGGATTGAAAGTCCACCTTTAGGTTGGCAAGAAAAAGTAGATAGAAATTTTTTCCATAAAGATATAAAATCGACATCTGATGAATTAAAAATTCCTTCATTTTCTAATACTTATGAGAATGAGGATTTAAATAGAGCTGCTAAAATAATAAACGATGTCAAAGATAATACAAAAATAATCAAATCCTACTCATTAAACTCTAGTAATTCTAAAAAAGATCGTTCAATTCTAATTAGCAATGCAAATGAACAGTTGTTTAGCTGTATTGATAAAGACAATAATTATTCAAAATTCAGTTCAGGTGATGGTAATTCAGATTCGTTTCAAATTGAATTTAAAGCATCCTCATGTGAAGATGTTTCTATTTCTAAGAATAATAATTTATATATTGTTGAAAAGCTAAACTCCACATCATCTTTAAAGTTGCATTTAAGTTCGGAGTCAGAAGAAAAGAAAAAGCATGCAAGTCCAAAACCTATACAAACTAACTGTATACCACAATATCAAAAAAAAGATGAGAAGATCTATTTATACATTCAAATGCAATTATGTCGAAAAGAAAGCTTAAAAGATTGGTTACGAGAAAAAACATTTGAAAATCGCATAACTTATGTACATGAAATATTTAAACAGATTGTTGATGCTGTTTGCTATGTACATGATAAGGGCTTAATACATCGTGATTTAAAACCTAGTAATATTTTTTTCTCGTTGGATGGTCAAATAAAAATTGGTGATTTTGGTTTGGTTACTGATATGCCAACAATCACATCATCATCACCAATGACAGCGGCCGTATTTCATAAAAATCATAAACTGATTAATATTAATATAGATGCTGAGAACTATTGTAATAGTTATACAAAGCAAGTTGGAACGCATTTATATATGTCACCTGAACAATTAAGTGGTAGTTCATATGACAGTAGTATTGATGTATATTCATTAGGCTTAATATTCTTTGAATTGCTAGTATATTTTTCAACTGAGATGGAACGGATTATAACTTTACAAAATGTACGAAACGGTAAATTTCCAGAGAGTTTTGACAAGCGATTTCCCAATGAACACAAACTATTATCTTCTATGTTATCTACGAATCCAAAAGAACGTCCAAAAGCGTTTGAGATTAGAACAATTTTAAAAGTAGGTTGTTATTGATTAGATTATGTCGTTATAAATATTTTCATTTCATACGGATGAAATCTACGGTGTTGAAATTTTCTGAAAAAGAATACAATGAAACTACATACTATTTTTATTTCTTATGTTATGAGTTTTTTTTGTTAATTATTGTATTTAAATTTAAATAAAAGTAAGTTAATTTCATACATTATATTTTAAGAAATTTTAAGATCTAAAATCTTTGGTTCACTGAATTCTTACACATGCAAAATTTATTGAATCAAGTCGATTGCAATGCTACCAAAACCCAATGCTAGATGCCTGGATTGTTTCAAAAGTGTAAAAAATGTTTGTCGTCATTTGAACTGGTCACCATCTACATGGCCCATATCAGTTCCCGTCTAGAATATAACTTCCATATCTGGATGAGTGCTTTTATATCAAAATGGAGCTTTGAAACTGATTAATGATGTTTCAGTAACATCTAGCTTGACATCAATGCAACATTAAAGAAATGCTGCGTCTCTGGCTTTGTTTTACATATATGTACTACACGCATATAGTGTTCTATGGAAATCCAAAATAGCTATCATGCTTCTGAAATACGTTTTCCTCAGAGATAATATATTTTCAAGGAAACTCATGAATTATACCTGAAGCCACCTTTCGAGCGTACATTGACTTATGGTCAATCTTTCATTAACAGAACTCTCAAATTATGGAATGCTTTTCCATCTTACGTACTACCTCACTCTTTTAACCTGAAGAAGTTCATGTAGAGCATCCATCAACACTCCTTGTCTTGTCTTCACCCTCATAATATCCCTAGATATGTTGTCTGAAAACAAACAAAAGATTTTAACATTAGAAAAAGAAAACTACAATAAAGAATTTAAACAATCGTTTAGAACGTGTTGGAAATAAATCTTTGAACTGTTCTTTTAGAAATTACAAATATTCCTGTGTTTAAAAAAATAAATCTTAATGATATTATCAACAAAATTCACAACTACTTGAGAATACAACTTAATGATGGTTACTGAGGACTAATAGTCGTGAAGTTCTTGGTAGTATTGTCGAAGATTTAATTAATGCCAATCAACCATATTTGAGACTTTGGAACTATGGAAACGAAAGATGGCAGTGGTTGTCTGTAGTTGTTGATAATAACTGCTATTCATAGAGAGTTAATAATCTTGAAAGTAAAACATAGACAAATATTAGATTTAACACTTTTAATAAAATTTTTCATGCATGAACGAATTTAAAAAAAAATCAGGAAAAAAAAAGTTGTGAAGCTTCTATGAAAATTTCAGTAGAATTGTACACAATAACACCCGAGCTTTACACACCCTAAATCAGAAAATTTCCAGTTCTGTATACAATGTATATAGTATAGCTATGTATATAGTTAACTGTTATAAAGCATATTAAACTCTTTTAAGAATTTAGGGCCAGATCTTCGATCGACTAGCAAGTAAGCTAGCAGGACTTGCTAGCTGAAATGACAGAAATGGTATCCTCGATTGTTTTTGCTTTCGCAAGTAAGCAAATTAAGCGTCAAAAGTTACGATCGCAAAGTTGGTATCGCATTAACAGAGCACATAACCTCAAATTTCTTATAAAAAGGTAAAAATTCAAATCTAAATATTGGGTCGTCCCATAAGTAATGCTTGTTTTTTTACAAAATATATTTTTTTAATTTTTAATCGAGAATGTATTTTCCTTCATTTTCTACATTTTTCCACCATTCCTCCAATGTTTGTATTCCACTTGCATAAAAACTTTGGCTTTGACTGGAAAAAGCTATCAAGCTCGTCCCTGACCTCGTCTGTTGAAGATAGCACCTTCCTGTCTAGATGGTTTTGCAGACTTCGAAATAGGTGGTAATCTGATAGCGCTATATCTGGGGAATATGGAGGGTAAGGCATGATTTCCCAACCAAAGTCCTCCAGTTTTTGGAGGGTCTCTCTCGCAGTATGTGGTCTGGCGTTATCCTTATGAAAGAAGATTTCACGTCTATTAACAAGGGCGTTTTTCTTCCAGTGCTTAAATTCAAACGTTTTTTTTTAGGTGACGATGGATGGTGGAATGGGTAGATGCGAGCATCTCCGCTAATTCCTCAACTTTTTATCAAAGTAAGTCTTTATCAAACTCAACTGGTCTCCCATAACGTGGCTTATCTATGAGGCTAAAATTCCCTAAGCGAAATTTCTAGAATCATCTTTGCACTTGACTTTTACTTATGGTGGACTGACCATACACATTACAAATGTTTTTAGCCGCTCTTGTTGCGTTGTTGCCTTTTTTAAATTCGTAGAGCATAATATGCTGAATATGCTCTTTAGTCACTTCCATTTTAACACTGTAAAATTTATTCCTCTAACTCACACTAGACTTTTGAAAAGAATAAGAATGAGGATATACTAGATAATTCTTCTCTATTTATAGATATTGGTGGAAAAACCCAGTCAAACAGTTATTTGTACCTGAACATAACTTTATACAAAAACCCGCATTACTTATGGGATAACCCAATACTTATGTATATATATACTATGATAGAATTGGTTAGTGCGGTTCCAAAAAAAGATTCAAATTGAAAAAAAAAATTTGATAGACAAAATAATTTCGGTTATGATTTGAAATTTGAAAATTTCAAAAATTCTGAAAAAAGACGAATTTTTAACACAATTTAATAGAAAATTGTACGTTATGTATACATATAAAAACTTATTCATCAAAAGTGCTTACAAAGAAAAATTGCTTAACTTACGATTGCAATCAAGGATGCGGTTTTTTGTAATCTACCAAATTTGCTAGTCGCAATTTCCTTAATTGCTAGACCATTGCATTGAAGATTTGGCTCTTAGAGTGATGCTGATTGCTAATGTGTATGTGTACGGCACAAAATTCACATTGATTTCGTATACTACTTTGCAGCCGAGAGACTTTAACCACAGTCCACAAAAGAAATTCATAATTATTATTCTGTAAAATGTTCTGTAAAATTTTCTTTGAAGTTTTTTTTTTCAAATAAATAACATTCGTAAATTATTAAGTTGATTAACATTTCGAATAACTATATGTACATATATTCAGAAAATCAAAAAATTGCAAACGCTTACAAAGTGTTAACAAAATAATTTTTATAATGTACCTACATTAAAATATACAGTAGCGGTCATGAAAATCACCTCACCTACATATAATTTCTCGAAACTTTTCTCGATATTGTCTTCAAATTTTGTTTTTGAACTATGTACATATGTATATTTTTGCGTGGTCTTCTCTAAGAAAAGAAAAAAAACATTACATGTTTTTGTAATACTTTATATAGAAATTATTTTTAAAAAGTTTTGGGTGATGCGATTTTCATGACCGGTAATGTATGAACTAGAATCCGCATATACTTGTCTTGTATAGGCTTATTGAAAAAAGACAAGTTTGAGAAAGAAAACAGTTTACAAAAAATTGAAATGCAAAGCAACAACAAAATTCAAGTACGCTGTAGAGTGCTGTTCAAAATTATTTGTGTTGTATTGTTTTTATTCTGAGGACAAAATAAAATGTAATAATTTTTACGAAAAATAAATCAATTTCTATGAAATTTTTTATTATTGCTCTTTTACTTGTTTAGTTACATGATGTACAAAAAAAAATTATATAAGCGTGCCCCTGTAAAAAGTTATAGGGTAAAACAAAACAAAAGTACCACAAATCTTTGCCCCCCTCTAACTCCGTAACGGTTGAGATTGACCCCCCCCCCATACGATGTTTTGTTCGTCTCGCTGAGACCTATCCGTAGTTTCCGGGTCGGACACCTTCCTGAATCACCCTGTGGCCTGTATAATCGAATTTCTTCTGAATCTGTCCAGTCTAATAGCAAAGAAATATCTTCATCTATTTCAATATTCGATGATGATAAAATTGTTTCATTTCATGCTGCTTAAAAAATTATAAAAGCAAAAATTTATAATATAAAATTCCAGATGAAAAAAGACGCCAAAATAACGAGTAGGTAGACAACAAAAATATAGAGAGAAATTAAAACACAGCTACAGATTATCCAACAAATACGACCTCAATCTATGGGTGCTACAATATTATGAAAATCATAATTTGATCGATCAATTTTGATTAAAAATATTTTGGTATTATCTAAGGCAATCGAATCGAAATCGAAAAGTAATTGTGAACTAATTGTCATTTTGACGTTATTTTTTTTAGTTAAATTTCAAATTTTTTTAAAAATGAAAGGAAAGTTAACTAACAAAAGCTTTTTTTTTTGATTTTTTTTTCAAACAATAAAAGATATAGAAGAGTTCATAGTGTAAAGAAAATTAAAAAGTTTAAAATTAATTTCTGAAAACTACAATTTGAAGGTATGTAATTCTAGTAAAATCGGAAGTTTTGCATTCTAGTTTTATTTTTATATTGTTGGAAAATATTCCAATGTAATAGTTTGATGAAATTGGTTCGATAATTTCTGCTTTAATTTTTACTGGTACTGTATTACATATATGTACATATGTAATTGATGTGTTGTATTTTAGTTGAAGAATTTTATGGATGCACTTTTCTTGTTGTGGGTAGCTGAATGGTTTCTAATTTTCGCAGTAGTATGTTGAATAGATATTCTTGCATTCTTTCTCTCCATAATAGTAAATTTCATTTCCCATTGCCAGGAATGGTTTAAATGGAATAATTATTTCATTATGTTTGTTAGGATAGGAACAGGATACAAGTGATAGAACAGATACATATTTTTCGGAGCTCATTATGGGGAAATGGATATTAAAAACTAGTTCATAATTCGAAAAGTTTACTTCGACTTCTAAAATTTCATAGTATTTATGAATATTGAAAACTTCACCACCGGAAAATAATGCGTTTGGAGAATAATGTTGCAGAAGTTTTTGAATCATGTATTCCAAGTCTATGAACACATTAGGTTGTTGTTACAACGACGCAAACCGGTTATAAACCCTGTTTTTACAACTGCTCAAACTACATCTGAAGGTGGCACGACCAGTTGTAACGAGAGTATGAGTGTATTACAACCGTGAAGCTGAAATTATTTTGGATGATTTCTTACTATACCAAGTTGGAAAAAATTATACCCTTTTGTTACTCCCAGCGCAACAATAACCGGTTTAACCACCAAGTGTGCAAAGGGTGTTTGGTGTTATGTAAAATTTTTAACTTAGCAAATGTTACGGCGTTTTCTAAATTGTTAAGGATCTGTAAAATTGAATTTGCGACTGTTATAACTTCGTTGAGACAAGTTTTGACTTGTAGAAAATTATCGAAATTGACTGTGGTTATTTTCGTGATATCATTAATTTTTTCAGCTAGATTAATAATAGTTTTATTATAGTCATCGATTATTTTTGTGGTTAATGAAATTTGTTTGTTTAGGTTTTTTACTAAATTTTAAAGTATTTATTGCTTCGTCGAATTTCTTACCATCTGCGGCATCTAAATTTCCTGTTATGCTTTTAAATACTGTTCCTAAACCATTAAATACGCCTCTTCTTACTCTTTAGTTTAAAAAATGATTAAGGGATTTTAGTTTTTCATCAGCAAGATTGAGTTGAAATTCTACAATATTGTTTAAATTTTTTATTCGCGTTAAATATGGTTTGTCCGTTACATCAACTGTTTTTTTGTTACTATAGTGTTGTAAAATAGATTTAAGTTCGATTTCAATCGGTTACACAATAAATGTGTTATGTAATGTTAGAAGTTTAGCATGTCTCAATTTGAATGGTAAAATTTCGGGGTTGGATTCTAAATTTGTAAGTTTAACGTCAATTGCGGCTGTTGTCGCTATCAGAGCGAGTAACGTCCTGTAAAGAAACAGTGTTTTGGTAGATTAAGGGTCTTCTTAGGTTATTTTTATGGTAGGAGTTTTTTTTAGTTTTAATGGTTAGTTTTGAATCAGAATTGACAACATGTGTTTTAAATCGAGGGGTTGATTTATCTCTGTCTCTAGTTTTGTGATAAGCTAAGGTATTTGTGGCGTATGTTAGGAGCTCTTCTTGATTTTCATTTAACTTGTTAATGATATTTTCTTTTTGTTTGGCCATTTTTTGGTGTAGGTGTTTGTATATTTTGGCATTTTTTTCTTTGTGCTTATTGATATAATTTGTATATAAAAGTTTATTAATGTCTATATTTAGGGGACTTTTAGTATTTAAATGACCGTTTATAATGTCAATGAGCTTTTGATTAGTTGCAGAGTGTATTGAATTGTTGTACCCAAGAATTGCATAAGGCATTTGATCAATAATGTTAAGATCTTTCTTTGCTTGGTTCAATATTCTCGGATGTTCAGTAACTGTGGAGTGAAATCGTTCAATTATACTGTTAGAATTTTGATTTAAAAGTGTAGTGTAATGCATGTCTATTTTGTAGAGATTTGCCAGGTCTTTGATCATATTATTTTTTAGTTCAGAGCCATTATCGAGAACTAAAAGTTTTGGCATATCGCCATGGTTCATGAAATTAATAAAAGCTCTCGAAACATGTATTGCGGTTTGTCCATCTATAGGATAAGCTTGTGCATATTTCGAAAATTTGTCTATTATTGTGAGGAATTTCTGCTTTTTTATAGAAAATGTGTCTAAATGAACAATTCCAAAGAGTCTGGTAGGTGTCCGGATGATGTTAAATTTTTGTTTTGGAAAATGGCATTCGTATTTCTTTATTTGGCATAGCGTACAATTATTAATGATATTTGCTACAGTTTTTTTTTTAATATTTGGCCAGTAATAATTAAGTATTACTGCAGACTCTGTTTCTTGAATTCCACGGTGATTAGGTACACTATCATGATATTGTTTTACAAGGTTTTCTTGTTGAGGGGCTAATTTGTCATCCTCAAGTATTTGTTTACAAATAGTTTAAAAGTAGGGTTTTGAAGTAGTTAATTGGATTGTCCTCACTAGTATGTATAGTGTTATAATCTTCTTGGTCATCAAGTGCAGGGTCATTCGTGTCTGGATTTTCGTCAATGTTTCCAATAACATATATATTGTCAAGATTATTGGGTGCTATTATGAATATCGTAATTTGATGAAAAAATATTTCGGTAGTGTAAGGCAATCAAAATTCAATATGTGTACTGCCATATGAATTACTGGGTTGTAGTGTAATTGTGAATTATTTTTCATTTTGACAGCTCTTGAATAATAAAGATTTAAAAATATTAGGTTAATTTGTTTGTTTATTTTTGAAAATTTAATTTTAACAAATAAGTTAAACAAACTAAAATAAAGAAATGAGTTCAGTTGAATTGTTTTTTGATGATGAATTTATGTAGTACCGTAGAATGAGCACGTAAAAGTAAGAGAATTCTCGATGCCTCAAATCCACTAGAATTAGACGATGTTATGAAGTATATATTATAGAATTTTGAAGATTTCTTGATAATCAGTAGTTTTTTATAAAACATAATTTATCATAAATTTGTTAACAACTTACGAATATCAAAACATGCTTTTGTGGATTTGTTAAATGAAATAGAGCCAGAGTTATAAAAATTATTATCAGAGAGTCTTCTGTTCCAAATATTTTAAAGCTTTTTAAGATTTTTCGCACAAGGAAGCTATCAAACAAGTGTAGGAAACGACTTCCACATTGGAATAGCGCAGACAACCGCCAGCGTTGTATAATGAAAGAAATGCTTGATATTTTAGAACATCATATCTGTAGAAAATGGATCAAATTTTACGAAACAGAAGAAGAAAAAAACGAGGCAAAGCGTTTCTTTTATGATAAATCTAAAATTCCAGGAGTAATCGGCTGCGTCGATGGGACTTATGTTAGTATTATTGCTCCTGGAAAGAACATATAACACGTGATTCCGCCATATGGAATATGTCTTTAGTTAAACAAAAATTATTAGAAAACTATCGAAGTGGTGACAGGAATACAAGGCTTCTTGGTAAAGTTTTGAAAAAATTAAAATAAAGATTCTTTTTTAAAATTCTGTTTTAAAACTAGTTGATGCGGGCTACCCTTTGAGTCCCTATTTAATAACGCCTTTTCGTAATACGGAGGAAAGATCTCGTGAAGCTCTTTTCAACAGAAAACATTCCGCAGCTCGGGTTATAATTGAGAGAACGATAGGTCTTTTAAAAGCCAGATTTCGGTGCCTTCTTTTAGCAAGGGTGTTACAAACCTGAAAAGACAACACAAATTGTAAATGTGTGCGCAGCTCTTCTCTACATATGTTTGTCTTATAAAGTACAGCCGCCAGAGGAAACAGATACTGATTTCGAAATTCCTTCTGATTATACAAACCCAACTCCACAAGACCAAGATGATGATGAGGGAAGTGTGATAAGAAACAGAATATTACGCGATATGTAATGAAAAAAATAGCTTGAGCAAAAAAAAGTAAATAAAAATAGTAAATTTATCTATAAAAATTCAAAAATATTTATTCTCTAAAATAAAATTATAAAAAAAAAGTAATTCATAAACAATAAAAAAATCAATTCAATTCAGTAAGTTTTTTTTCTTCTTGGCAGCTTGCAGTGTTAATTTTATTCACTACTCCAACTAAATTGAAATATTTCAAAAAGATTTTCACATTTTCAATTATAGATCTAACTTATATTAATTAAATAAAAAACTATTCAAATTTTTTCATCTCTAACTCTAAAATCCTTTTTTTTTAATTTAGCTTTTCTAAGCGATCTTTTTTTTTTTCGATTTTCAACATCTTCTTTATAAATTTTTAGTTTTTTTTCTTTAACTTCATAATTTCACTTTTTTCATCTTTTTTGAGATAGTAAATTTTTTTAATATATTCTGCTGTAGTTTTAATATCTGCTTTTATTTCTTTAACGTCCCCTTTAATATCTTTAAAGTCATTTTTAATGGCTTTTATTTCATTTTCAAGTCCTTCATATAAGGATTTCTGGAGTTCAGTTTGCTTTTTTAACAATTCTATACGTTCGTCGGTAGATGTTTCTATTTTGCGAGCTCTACGTCTTTGTACTGGTGTTGTATTGCTATTTTCGGACAAAATTGTGTTACTGCGGTTTGTTCATATTGTGTTGGACGTGTATTTTCCACAGTTAAATCTTGTGTTTCTATTTGACTGTTTTCTAAAACAAATTCCTTTCCTGGAGGATTAGTTAAAATGTTGAGATTTAATAAATCTACTACAGATTGTTCCACGTCTGTGAAAGCATATAATTTATTGGGACCACCACCTGTTGCTTTCAATTCTTTCTGATTTGTACACAATTTTTTTCAAACTTTGAATTTGAAGTCTGTCAATACCTAAAATAAGCTACACTTTAATATGCTGATTATATTTATTATTAAATTTATTCATTTTAAACTAATGCAACATTTAAACTCTATAAGACACTTATCATTTTATGTGATGATGAGGTATCATATAGGATATGGATACTCATCCTTTTTTTAAATTTTATAGCTATGTAATATAAAATGACTTGTTTTTACTTACTTTAAACTATTTATCGGAAGTTTTGGTCGGTGGTCCGAGGTCCGATTGCATTTAACTCTAGTGCAATCTTCTCCCATAAAGAATTTTTGACCATATAAATAAGGACGGAAATATTTGGTAGCCCAGATAATAGCGAGTAGCTCGCGTTCGATTGTACTATACTTTTGTTCTGAATCATTTAATGAACGCGATGCGTATGCTATTGGCTTGTCTTGACCTGGTACGCTCTGTGAAAGCACTGCTCCGATAGCGAATTGACTACTGTCAGTTGATAAGTTAAAAGGTTGGGAAAAGTCTGGATATTGAAGGATTGGCTCATTTGTTAAAAGTTCTTTACATATTTCGAAACAAACTGTCATAAAATTCAAACGACGTTTCGTTATAAAATTATTTTAAATTGTTAAGGTCAAAGGAAAGACAGTTTTCATTACGTGGGTCGCTAAAATTAGTTCTTTATTTCTTCAATTATACTTGCAGCACTTATGTTTACTACTTCTCTTGCATAACTTTTAAATTTACTAATGATAGTTTTCATAGTTTGAAATGTTTGTTTTATCATAAAAATTTTCTTCTATACTGTTAATACTTTCGATAAAGAATTGTAACTCGTTAACGTTCCCGTCAAAATTGGGTATTGTTTCCGCATGTACTTTAGAAAGTGACATTCTTCCTAATTTATTATTACTTGAAATATTTTCACTATTTGAATTATTTGCAAAAGCAAAGTTATTACCGTTTTTCGTGGTAAAGTTTTCACTATTCAAATTTTCGTTTGCTAAGATATAATTAAATTTTAGAACTAAATCTTCAATATTTGCTCTAGTTTTTGATTATCGCAAAAGGAGGTGGTACTAGAGGAGTCTGACATGGAAAACTAAAATTTTAGATACTTATGGTACAATCCTTGAGCGCATGGATGGTGTTGTTTTGGTCTTCTTGATTATGATTATTAGTTCGAGCATTACCCTGGAAAGGTCCATGGTTAGATTCCTGGCCGAGTCGAATGTCGTTTTTCATGTTTTTAGTTACTACAGCTCAGAAGTTTAAGTTTAAATTGGTGAAGATCACTCAATTTCTACACAGTGCATGTTTACGTGAAAAGCTGTGTGGAAAGCTTGTTCACGATTTGAAAGCTCTCACATACGGTGAAGCTTTGTTGTTGTTCCTTTTTGGAAACTATTTATTTAATTATTTATTCACTTTTTATGTATTATATTTATATATATTTATATATATTTATATTATATTATTTATATGTATATTTTTAAAATTTTTTTTTTTACTATTATTATTATAAATTTTTGTCTTTTTGCGTGATGCACTGTTTTTATTTGTAATATTCTTTGTGTTTTTTTTTTGTATATTATTTCATTTAAAGGAATTATCTTCGATAGATTATTGTATTTGTAAGTAAAACAACGACATTTGTTTTGGTTCTTTATCTTGCTACAAACTTTTTGTATACAGGGTGTTTCTGAGATCGTGTGCCAAAGTGAACATAGTGGTAGATCTCGATGAGAAATGAAAAAAATCGTATGGCGGGTGGGCTCTATTCTAAATGTTACCGAGATATTAAAGAGAATTTTTTTTTTCGAAGAGTAACCAGTTGAATTAATCCTTCTGGACATGCGCTTTGACGTGAATGAATAAAACATGAAAAACAAGTACAAAATTAAGGAATTTTGAAGAAACTGCTTTTACATTATGGTTTATAACTTTTGAACGAATAAAGATAATACAATAAAACAAAAACCATATCAAAGTAGACAACATAAGCTTTTATTTAAGCCAAAAAAATAAAAAAAAAATAATAAGGTAAATTTTCGAAAAATTCCACCTTGAACAAAAAAATGACGAATTTTTTCCAAAATCTTTTGACTTTGAGTTACAATAACTTCTGAACCATTTGACATACAACTTCATAAAAGACATTTTTTGAAATTTCTGAAAGTTCTCTTTACAAATAACTTTTATTTAGATCTCTACATTGCGCGAGCGCTGAAATATGTTGTGAAAAGTGAACCCAGTCACTTTATGAAAAAAAATTTCTTTGACCTTGAATATCTCGGTAACCATTGAGAATTGACTAAAAACTGTTGAAATAAATATGAATATGATTGTATGATTGTATTCCTCGGATAGGATATTAAAGTGCATCGTAAGAACGATGCGTTTCTGCGATACGTTGTAATCTTTCTCTTCTTCGTTGAATAATTAGGTATATCACGACTCGAATACTCACTGTCCACAATTACAACGGCGATTTTATTGACTTGCGGTGCACTGAATCGATGTTCGTGTTCTTCAACTGCTCTTTTGTCGGTTCGAATCACAACTTTATACTCATCATATACTATTTGATCCAGTGCTGTTTTAAATACGTGAACCAATTGATTGTACTTATGTAAAATCCTCTACAGATCTTCAATGATTTCCCTTTTCAATCCACTTATATTCGCGCAACGTTAATCGACTTCCGTTTTTTTGTCACCAATGAAATATATGTACTTTCAAAAATTTGTGAGATTCGTTGGGCATTGGTAACAATGATCCCACTTTATAATAGACTTTTCCTTTAATTGAAAACATAGGATAAAATTGATTTTCTTCACTGCTCGTGAAAGTTGCACCAAATGATGTCAATTGAAAGCAAGAATTGTACGCTCTCATATTTTGTAGAAAATGTTTCGATTCCGGAGTTTTTCTACTCATGCAACACATTCCTGGCGTTTCTCTACTGAATTTCTTGGCACTGCACAACTGATATACTTGATTCATTTTGCCAATGACAACGTGTTTGTGTTTTTTGTACTCTTTAGTAGGATCATAACGGAATGCCTCGCCTGCAAAACTTTAATCTCCACTTCTTCTGCTTCGCAATTCTTGTAAACTAATATTTTGTTCATGTGCTTGCTATTGTTGTCTTTCATGAACTCCACTCATTGCAACTCTATTAAGTTTCCTATCACCTATTCATTCTCTTGCTCCTCAGTTCTCATCTGTTTCATCTTTTCGCTTTTCTTTCTGTTTCTATCTTTTCAATTCATCACTGGCGAGATCTCCTCCTCTTTTTCGTCCTGTTCAACGTTAATATTACTTAAAACACTAAAATTCCACTTAATACACTGTTCACTACCTTCACTTATTACGTTTAGAAATTTTCAATGAAATTTATTTCACTTACTAACACTTTTACTTTTTCTTGATCCGTTCGAATCGATTTCCAAAAGTATACTGACGCACGGGACCATAAGAAGTCTATTGGTGCGATGGGCTTTTTCGACACCCCCCCGAGTTCGAACCTAACCCCTGCAGCCTCAAACCGGAACCTACCAATGGGCTATCATACCATATAATATCCATTGGCCTGCGGAGTCAGGTTGCGGAGTATATATATATATACATGTGTATTGACATTGATTTATTCATTTAAAATTAAGGTAATATAAAAGATGCTTAACCTAACTTATACTAAGTCGATGCAACTTGGCCATGTCGGATGAGCTAATCTAATCTACGCTTAAACTAACTTAGCCTAATTATTTATGTATAGATTAAAATGTGCAAAATTATATTTTAAAATAATTCCAATAAACAGAAAATAAATTAATAATAAGAATAGTTATATAAAGTAAAACCAAAAAGAATTCGAAATTTAAAAAATTAATTGCAATGAAAATTGTTTTGTTTGGTGAAAGTTTATTCTATTTTGTTTAACCCTTTCAGTTATGATTTTTTTTAAGCGCGCAAAAAAATTTAATTTGTGTTATTCTGAAACAATTGCTAATATACGCTATATGAATTTAATTTAAAATATTTAGTATCAAGTTGAATTTCTTGTAGTAGTCTTTTCTCGTTACAGCGTCTGCGACTACATAATAGATCATTATTTAATGAATTCGAAGGTCTTCCACGTTTTGTTCTATCCCTTATTTTGGATTATATCAGAATATTAACAATATGCAACCGAATATAAAGAAAATCAAGAATTTTCTTTTACCACATTCTGCTGCTGAACAATCTCTATCCAACTCGAAACAATAGTAAAGCTCATTTCCGTGAATGGAACTAACGTGAACGCACGATAGTAACTTATTAGTTGGTAAAGAAAGGGAACACCTCCCATTCCGCTGTTGTAACGGGGTACGATTTCAGGTTGAGTAAGAGTTTACAGTAGCTGCATCAATTTCGTTTTTCTCTGCGATGTGTTGATGAATATTTCATATTCAGTTCTATCTCTAGCTTTAATGATTGGAGGAACATCGATTATATTTTCACTATTATCTATTTCATTGTAAAAACACTTGAATTATTGACTGCAAAACAGATGCATGACAGATAACTAGCAAAAATGTGTCTGACAACTCTATGCCGGATGAAATCTGCATGGATATCTGCCATAAGTGTAATCAGTCAGGCAGATATCTGCCAATTTGCCAGACTCGTGTAAGAGTACCTTTATTATTGGTGATATAAATATAAATCTACATTCTACATGTAGCGATTCTTATGTGTAGGTATGTTAGTTGAATATGGTTTTTTATCGCTAATAAATTAAGCTGAAGATACACTATTTTGTGCACTTGATGCGATTTTACAATAAAAAAGTATAGTACGATTAAGCAAAGATTACAATTGATTTATTTATGCAAATTAATTATCTAGCAAATATTTATGCAAACCAATTAACAATTATTTAAAGTTCCAACTATGAATTTATGTCTATACAATTAAGATTAAAGAAATAGTATACTACTTAATTACTGAAGCAAATAGCTAGCTATATGAATTACGATGTGATGTTGCCAATGAGACGATTCTCTCGAGACTGACTAAGAGCAACCAATTTACATTTACAAAGCATAGTTATAATTTACAAAGCATGAATTCCAATTCATGTATACTCGAAACCATATTGAATTTTAACTCCATATTGTTTAGCTGGCTAGCAAGTACAAAAAAACAAGACTATAAGACCTGATATACTAAATATTTCTGGAAATTTGCTATTAACAATTTTTTCCAACGAACCTCTTCAGGGCTCCGATAAATGCTTCTGATGTTAAATTTGATACCCCCTCCAGACGAACAGACGAAAACCGCTATATACCATTTGTAATAAGATTTTTTTCGAACATTATAAGTCGTTAGTACTGGTCCACAGAAATCTACGCCGCTATGAACAAATGATTTCGCTTTGACGATTCTATACTTTGGCAGATTGCCCATAATTTGATGATGTAGTTTTGGCCGGTATCTGAAGCAATGAATACATGAACCAACAATTTTCCTGGTATTGTCCCTACCACCAATTATCCAAAATTTTTGCTGGATGATAGAAAGCAATGTTTGTGCACCTGCGTGAAAATTTTTAAAATGTAAATATTTAATATATATAATATGTACGAACAAAATTATTATGCGTTGGAAGAATTATAGGATATTTACATTCGTAAGGAATTATTTCATTCGCGAATTCTGACCGTTGTATAATCGACAATAAATTCAAGAATGCATTGTCAATTTCATCCGCGTTAAGTAGTTTAGTCTTAGTATTCTGTCCATCTTTCCTAAGCTTAATGTTGTCAATAAATCTAAAAACTATTGCGATTTTTCTACAATTTTTCATAAAGTCACTCACAGAAGACATTTCATCAAGGAAACTCACACTTGTGAATACTTGTTTCTTGACTCGTCTTTCCGGAAATTTCAAATCAGCTGGATGTTGTTTGGGCCTGATGGGCCAAGCTTCTGGCAATTTGTACAAAAATTCCGGACCCCTAAACCAAATTGAGCTGGATAGCTCTGTGACACTAGGTCTTCGTGATGCCGGATTGCTTTTTGATGTCACTTAGCGCCATTCTGTTTCAGATGTTAATTCCTGTATATGTGAAACCCTATTTGCTACGAACGTTTTCCACTGCTGAATTACTGAATCCGTCCAAAGATAAATGTTACTATAATTTACTTCAACATTGATAAAATTTATTGACAATAATATTGCGAGAATTTCAGCGGCACACAGCTTGAGGCATGGCAATGACATTAAAACTTTCGTAGGAGCAACCCTAGATTTAGCTGCATAGAGATTTACAGTAACCCCTTTTGATGTACTTACACTGCGTATGTATATACAACAACCATATGCTCTCGTAGATGTGTCTGAGAATCCATGAATCTCTATCTAGGCCTAAAACGAATCGTGGTATTTTAACATACTTTAAATTATGTAATTGAAATCTAAATTTTTGCCAGAACTCATGCATTTTCATTGGAACTAATTCATCCCAGTTGAGTTTCAAAAGCTAAAGTTCTTGAAGAAAAATCTTCGCCTGCACAACCACTGGATTTATAATACTAAGACGGTCAAAAAGTCTTGATAATTCTGTTAGAACTACTCGTTTCGTAACCTTGGTTTTAGTGCTCGCAAGTCTTTATATAAAATTAAATTCATCAGCAGTCGCATTTAATGACATCAGTATCGTTAATTCTTAACATCTTTTCCCTATCAACTTCTGGTATATTTTCCAAAAAATTGAATTGTTCGAATAACACTTTCTCAACCTAATCTGTACCAATTGCAATATAGATTCAATTTGTTGCTTGATTCTAAAAACTTCAGCTTCCCTCGATCCTCCCGTAATTAAATCATCCATATAGAAGTCTCGTTGTATAATTGGCTTGCACTGGGATAAGTTTCGACATTTATATCTGCTAAATATTTCAAACGGCGAGTAGAAAGAAATGGAGCTGCGGCAGTTCCATACGTGACCGTTTTTAAGCGACATAGCTTTATTTTTTCTGATGAATTTGACGTACATAAAATACACTGAAAATTTGTGTCTTCCTTGTCGACCATTATTTGACGGTATATAGCAGATATGTCGGCAGTTAAACCAAATTTGTAACACCGGAATTTAAGTATTATTAAAAATTAATCGTTTTGGATTGTAGGACCGACCATTAAAATATCATTGAGCGATTTTTGAGATTTGGTCTTGCACGACACGTCAAACAAAACTCGTAATTTAGTTGTGGAGCTTTCGGGACGTATCACACATTGATGTGGCATGAAGTAATTGATATCAGGAATCTCCTCCATATGGTCGAGTGACTTATATTCTTCAAGAAACTCGATGTACTGATTTTTAAGCTATAGAATTTTTATTTAATTTTTGTTTTAAACTGAAGAACCTACGTTTCGCAAAGGCTTAACGATTTCCCTAGGATTTTAGGTTCTTCTTTAAAAGGTAATTTGACTAAAAATCGTCCTGTTTGTATTCGCTTCACATGCTCTAAGAGAATGGTTTTTACAGATAGTTTCTTCCTCAGACCAGCGAGAACTATTCGTTGAGATATTTTCTAACTCCCAAAAACTTTGAACTAATTCGTTTAACAAAATGATAATTGCAGTTTGCATCTATTTTTCAGCTACAACGTTGGAAATTAATTTATATTTATCTTGATCGACTTGACACTTGCTGGCTACAATCCACTCTAGACAAGTCTTTTGCAAGACGAGTAAATTTTTACCTAATTTAATTTGGCCTACTGAGAGAAGGTCGAAGAATATGCTCCAAGAAGCAAGTCTATCTTTTGAAATTGGTTAAACTGGGGATCAGCCAAAACTATGTTATTGGGAATATTCCACGACTAAACGTTTATTGATTGAAGTGGTTGCACGTCAGTAATGCTTGGTAACACCCAAAATTCTAAGTCAGCACTGAAGCTATTGACTCGAGAGATTATATCGGCATGTGTGGTGTAGCTTATTTTAGCAGATATATAGTACATATCTCCGATTCCACTAACATTTATATTAACCTTTGTTTTATCAAGCTTCAACTGATTAGCCATATTATGCGTCATGAAGTTCAGTTGAGAAGCGGAATCTAATAATGCTCGCGCATAAAATTGTTCACCGTATTTATTTCGAACTTTTACTATAGCCGTAGCTAAAAAGGTATGCTCTTTTGTAATGGATTCATCTATACTGCTACCATAACTAGTTTGGCGAGTGGTACCACTAAAAGCTTGTGATTTTTCAGGGGTTTCAGCAACGGTGTTTGTAGCCGTGAGTGATTGTGGTGATACATTTGTTCCAGTGACATACCGATGTAGCAAAGTGTGATGTGACTTAGAACACACACGGCATTTCGAAGTTGAGCTACACTTCCTTACCGAATGTCCCTTTGATAAACAGTAAGGCATAACGAAAGTTTTTTAACTCCATTATACATATCTATTCAAGACTGAGAGTTCTGTGAATTTTGGACAAGTACATATACGAGGGGCGGTCCAAAAGTTTTGAGCCTTTTCTGGAAAACAATAACTGCGAGGCAAATCAGGTGCACCAATTTGGTTATTCATTATTTAGAAATCTGTATGCGAAATTTCACTTATCTGTCATTTGTTGTTCAGTTTTTATGAAGAGTGAAACAAAGTGCGAGGTAGTAAAATATGAATTTAGAGAAAATTGAATACCGTGCTGTAATTAAGTTTTTAACAAAAAAAGGCAAAAATTCAACAGAAATTTTTTCTGTGTCCTGTCACGGTCTCCAAAAATAAAGATACACTATTTTGTGCACTTGACGCGATTTCACAATAAAAAAGTATAGTACGATTAAGCAAAGATTACAATTGATATATTTATGCAAATTATAGAATTACAAGTACATCGGTCAGGGCCGGAGCTTCTATGGGTGTAAATGGTTCAATGCAACTGGGCGCTATATTTTAGGGGCGTCATTGCTTAATTGCCTCATTTAATACATCTTTATACAATTTTTATTTTTAATTGTATTTCTTTTAATATACAATAATAAACAACAAAAACAACAAAAGCTACAATTATGTACTTACTACTTTGCTTCACTCTTAAAAGCATCAACCTTCTTTCATATTTTCTATAACTTATTTTTATAAGTTGTCACAATGTGTCATCATTTCTGTTATCTTAACTGACGCATTCAAATTTTTTGGTTTTGTATACAATAAATAAATCTCAGCCAAAACAATGCGCCCAGCGTCACACAATAAAACCAAAGTTGAAAGTCGTACTTGTTAAATTATTGCAACTGTAGCAATATACTATACATACCTATACAAGGTGATTCAGTTTAGGTGTCCGACCCGGAAACTACATATGAGTCTCGGCGAGACGAACAAAAAATCGTATGGGAGGAGGGGGGGTCAATCTCAACTGTTACGGAGTTAGAGGGGGCAAAGATTTTTGGTACCTTTTCCTTGTTTTACCCTCTAACTTTTTACAAGGGCACGCTAGGGTCAACTTTTTTTGCAAAATTGTATAGGAGCCCTGCTTCTTTCCAACAACATCTTACATGCCTCTGAACCTCTTACCGAACTGAACTTATTTCTAGTACCTATTTTCAATTTACAGTGTAATAAAAGCACATTTAATTTATGAATTTCAAATATTTGTCTTTTTTAGTTTTTTCAAGTGCTAGAAACTGTGTGTCGTCCAGAATTATAAAACAAATTAAATTTGAACTGTTATGGTGTAAATTAGAAAATGAATCTTGGTCAAATATTTATGATTTACAAGATATTTCGACTGCTTTCGATAAATTTCGTAAGACGTCTATGTAGTTTCATTGAAGAAAGTTTTTTTGAACTAAAGTTTTATTTATAATAAAATAAAATATGGAAATAAATTGTTGAACAGGTCCGTCATTCAGAAAATTTGGAACCTAAAAAATGTATAAGCATATTCAAAATGAAATTAAAGTAATGATAAATAAACGTAAATCAGAATTTTTTCATAATGAATTCAATAAAATAAAAGGTAATTCTAGAGCCCAATGGCAACTCATTAATAAGACACTTGGCCGTAAAGAATCTAATCTAACGACAAATTTTATTAAATCTAGCAATGGTGCTAATATTACTGATGTTTGATATTTCTAATGAATTTAATAAATATTTTGCCAAACTTCCTTGAAAAATTGAACTACCAGATATTTGTGATTTTAATTATAATGATATTTTTTTTTCACAGAAGAGTTCAACTTCTTTTTTTTTTCTTTTACCCTGTCGTACCAAGTGAAGTGAAGTGAAGTTATTTTAACTATTTCTTCTCTTAAAAACAGTTCTTCAGCTGGCATTGACAACCACAACTAATGTTCTAAAACATATTTCTGAGCCTAGTACTAACATTTTATGCCATTTGATAAATATAAGTTTTTAAACTGAAACTTTTCCTGACATCCTTAAAACAGCAATCATCAGTCCTGTACATGGAAAAGCTGATGTTTCTGACTAATAGCTACTCGTATTTTATCAGTCTTTTCTAAAAATTTTATAAAACAAATTTGTAGTCGAATGACATCGTATCTGAATTTAATTGGTTATTTTAGCAATGCTTAGGCATGGTAAAAACACTGAAGACGCTATATTAGATTTTTTAGGTGAAGTCACAGTTGTTTAGATAAAGGTTTTATGGTAGTAGGCCTATTTATTGAACTAACAAAAGCCTTCGATCTTGTTGATCACACATTTTTATTGAAAAAATTGTTTAAAACAGATTTTCGGAATCAAAATCTTCAATGGCTTTCATCCTACCTTAATAATCGTAAACAACTAGTTAGTTTTAATGGAAAATATAGCTAAATCTGATCCATGAAAAATAAAGAGGTACCCCAAGGCTCAGTGCTAGGTCCCCTTCTTTTTCTTGTCTACATTAATACTTTATGTTCCTTTCAATTTCATGGATCAAAATTTGTATATGCTGACGACATTTCTTTTGTTTTTACTGATACCTAATATGAGGGACTTAAAAAACAAATGGAACTTGGCTACATGCAAAGATAGTAAAAGAACTTTAAGATATACCAACAATACAACAAGTACAAAATAAAGCTTTTAGATGGAAGACCATGTCACAGCGAGAAAACTGCTCGTTATACTTTTTCTTAAAGCAGTCATATGTGTGTATACTATGGGTATATATATGCGCTTGCGCTCTGCGTTTACATATACACACAGAGTTGTTTACGTGGTTTACATGGAAACCTTACAAAAACAAAAACGCATGTGTTGAAGTATCTTTTTTTTCTATTATAATACGATGCCTTAACTTTTATTATTTTACTTATATGTAAGTACAAAAAAATGCTCAATTTTATTTTATTATTTGGACATACCAAATTAATATGAAAACTTATTGTTTTTAATCACTTATAACTACTTTGTGAATAAAGTTACATGAAAATTATGTTCTAATGAAATGTAGAGAAGATCCTAAACTTTATTTTCACCAAATATATTGAATATCTATGAGCAACGTAAATCAAAGAAAAACGTGATAAATATTAAGTAACATAAAACTGAAAATCAATTTTTCCTGATATCTCCCTAAGTACTAAAAATATCAAATTATAATGTTCTACAAATTTGTAGATTTTACTCAAATAAACATTTTCCCCAAACATTATTATATCAGAAAATTAATAGACATTTAGTTATTAAGGAGAAATGATCATTTTTAATTAATACCACAATTATCTTTCTCATGTCTCAGTTTATGTAATTTTTTACATTTACCTTTAAAAATGTAGTACCACTTTATGGTACATTATAAAATATTGCAAAAAGCTGATAATTTTTTGTGTTGTTATTTATTATTAATATATACATATATTAAAAATACCTAAAACCTATGAATAAATTTTTTAAAACTTCATAAAAAAAAATGAAAATATTTAGAATTATCATTTTTCTTGCTCTGTGCATGTTTCTCTAGTACATATAATACGATGCATATAGTACATATAATAAAATTATTCTTTGTGAATAAAATAAAAATTGTAGTTTTTTTTATAATTTTTTTTGTTCTTAAAAATTAAATATGTTGTTAACATCATTATAGTACACATATATTTTGTACAATAAAACAAATTTTTTCTTATCAGCAAATATTGTCAAAATAAGAATTTCTTTTTATGTTGATGTTTTTTTATAAACTTATTATTGCATCAGTATTTGTAATTTTCCATTTTTTGTATTTTGTATAGTTTGTGATTGAATTTCTTTTGTTTTCCACAAGCAATTTTTCCTTAAAAGTGCTAACAACATAAAATTTAGAATTTGCTTGCGATGTTCATAGCAAGGGCTATTTTCATTGAACCAATCAGGAAACACTTCTTTTGTTTTAGATATACAAACATCAGAAATAGTTTTTCTTATGTTTGGTATAGCCAAATTATCCTTAAATATTTTTTTATATATTTGAATATGTAATTCACAAATCATAAAAAAGTCGTTCGTCGGGAATTGTAAATACATGTTCTCGTTCGAGTTATAAGTAAGCTGGTATGTCATGTTTGGGTCTATAGTTTTCTCAATTTCATACAAAATTTCCAAAACATTTTTATCGTACTCAGAAACGTTTTTCTCATCTTCAATACTTTGTTCAGTGTTTGTTTTAATCTTATTTTCAGATTCAGACCAATCAAGAAGCTCATCTTTTTACTAGAGGCAGTAATTATTTTCGTACACATTATTTTCGCGATGAGATGACTGGTAAAAAGGTCGAAGACCCGACTGTAAATGACATAAAAGTAATTAAGTAAACACCAGCTGGTGAAATTCAGGTTAAATTGCAGTTTGATTCTGAATTTATTAAATTACCTGTAAGAAAAAAGAAAGGATTGTTAGCTGTCAATAAATTGAAGGACTTTAAACAAAGCCATACTGCTGCCATTAAAATAAATTATCAAAAATGGGTTCATCTTCAGAAACTCAAAAAAGTCATCCCACAGGATTATCACTCGTTTTATCATTGGCCTATACGAAGAGAAATTTCTTGCATGCAAGCTTGTATGAACAAAATTTGTTGTGTGCATTTATTGTCATGCAATATTATTTGTATGAAAAATGTTAAAGTGTATAGTTGTAAAAACAATTGTTACTTTTCGTGCAATTTATGCAATGCAATTAAGGAGTTGGAAAAACTTGAATGTAAAAGGAAAGAATATATAAGGTTTGCCCAAGGCTCATGAAAATAAATGCGCATGATTTACAAGAATGCTTGTAAAGATTTGCTGCTGGATGAGAACGATCGTGACTATAAGAACTATCTCCCCTATATTAGGTTTGTGAATTTGCTCTTAATCAATAGTTATTAAAAGAAAAACAGCAAATTATTAATTAATTTTTTTATTACATTCCTCAAACTGCTGAAAAATCGCTAAATTTTGAAAATATATGTGGTTTTCCTAATACACGTTAACAGCACATAATTTTAGCTTGTTATCAATTTATTTTCACAATTATTAAAATAAAATATTTTCAATGCTATTCGGTAAGAATTTAAAATTGCTTATCTTTCATTAATTTTCTTAATCGAAATTGTAATTAACAATTAAGTTAGATTTTAAGTTCAGTTCAATTTTTGAATTCAATAAACCAAGTTGTTAAAATCAAAAAAGAGTTTGATTTCAAATTTTCCTGAGTTCTTAACTGACGCCCGAGCAAATAGTGGTTGAATAAAGTAGTTGTGTTATAAAAATGATTTAATAAAAAAATAAAATACTAGTAATATAGTACTAGATAAATTAAAAAAACACTTGTAATAAAGTGATTAAATTAAAAAAAATTAAAAAAAAACACTTGCAATAAGGCACTTAAATTTAAAAAAATAATCACTAATAATATGGTGACAAAATAATATAAAGTACTTGCAGTAAAGTGATAAAAGCACTGAGAACAATAGCTTCCTACAAAGTCTCACTACGGTACCCATGAGAACACAGAGGTGTAACTCCAAGGAAAAAATTTTGTATACACATCTCTAATGCAGTGGCAGTGTAACGTACATCAACAACCCTCAACGTCTTTGGCTAAAAAAGAGTACTGCGGAAACCCTCGCACTAAATTCAACCACATTTTTCCATCAACTACACAAATTTAAAGCGTATAAAAAATGAAAATAAAAAAAGTACTACAAAAAAGTAGTACATATATGTACATACATACAGATGTATAATTAGGAATCTCAGTAAAACTTTCTGAAAAAATAATTTCTCTTTTCAAACCAAAGTTGCTAAATTTTGGTTCAAATTAAAAAGCAAAATTTTTATACAAAATACAGTTCAAGATAAAATTGGTCGAATTTAATAATACAAAATATTTTGAAAATTTTATAGAAACAAAACATACCAAATAAAAATTATAAATTTTTGCAAAAGGTCGAAAAAATTAACAAATAAATAAAATATACTTAATAAAGAACATATTTTTCTATATAAAATAAATTTTTTTTCATGTTTCTTCACCTTCTATGTTCAAAAATATATTCATATATACGAGTACATACAACAATTAAAGCTCCTTTCATAAAATTTTAAACATTTCTGATAAAATTATCATAAAAAAAAACTATAATTAAGACTTGAGAAATTAGAAATGTTGTACATATCTACAAAATAAACAACACAGACGATACCCAAAACTGAAAAAGACGTAGAAACTCTCTGATTGTATTAAAGAACTACAACCATTCGTCAGCAATCCAGTGCAGTACGTATCCTGGATACATAGTGTAGAAAGTATACTTAAGGATTATGAGATAGTATGCATTAAACCTATATATAGAGCGATCTTACAAAGCATAAGGCAAAAGGTCAGGGGTAAAGCAGACGCAGCACTAATATCGCGGTTTGAAGGCAGAGCTTTCCAAAATCTTAACTATCCAGAAACCTAGAACACTTCCGGAGGCTTACGCCTCATGTCTTGAAATCCAAAACTTGAATTATAGGAGCCTTACGTTACACTCAAAAAATCATAATAACTCTATAACATATCATAACAAACTAAATCTATACAAAAATGAGCGAACCGATTATACGCAAGCCACCACCCACAAATATCCCAGTGCAACAGAAAAATCTAGCCTATATCTAATGTGCAACACAATTTGAATAATAAAGAGCCTCCCCCCAGGACCAACGCACAAATTAACTATATGAATAGACCAATTCAACCCAGTTCTACCGCAATAAAAAGAGAAAACGAATTTGAAAGACATGTACGAAAGCAGCAGAGATTGTATCATATGGAAAATCAAGAAAGCAAGCCTGAATATGACGAATACATACAACACTACAACAATTTCAACGAAGAGGACGACATATGCGCTGAAGAAAATCCTGAACTAAATTTTATGACTGGAGCCTCTCTAGCGTATAATACGTAGACTACAGGACTAAGGATAAAAAATCATAAAACTCCTCGTAGATATCTGAGCCAACAAAAATTCTATTAAGTCTAAGCTGGCATTAAGTATAAAACCCATCACGACACACTACAAAATAAGATCAACAGGAGAAGATAATCACACACAAAGTCCAAGAAAAATTCTTTGCAAGTGAAGGGAATAATACAACTATAGAATTTTTCGTTTTACCCGGACTTCAGACATTCGATAGAATTAGAGGAGACGATACACTGAAAAAACTTGGAGCCAGAAAAAACAACATTTTGAAGATCTTGCCCGATATTAAAATCCCGTTAAAGAAAAACCTTCGATTCAAGTAAATTCAATAGAAATTCGAGATAGTCACTGACTTAAATCCTGTAATAAGAGAAGAAATTGGGACAATAATAAAAGAATTTGAACCGCTATTTGGACCAGTAAATGATTAGGAAATCATAGGCACTACCGTTGAAGCGGAAATAAGGATCAAATACAGCGTAGCCCATCTACTCAAAATTATACCCGTACCTCGTCAACATGCGTAAAGAGATAGAGAAACAAATAAAACAAACTCCTAGATGACGGTATTATACGCCATATCAAAAAATCCATATAACTCCCCGATATGGATTGTAGAAGAGAAAATGGACGCTTAAGGAGAAAAGAAATATAGGATAGTTGTCGACTACAAAAGGTTGAATGCGGTAAGAATAGTAGATAAGAGAACAGATACTTAAAGCTGTTGAAGCATACAACAACTCATACCATATCACAATAAAATCTACACCTTTATCCATACAGAATAGGCAATTATACTTTAATGTAATATATGATAAATTAATTAAACAAAAAGAAAATATTATAACCAAAAAAACGAGACTAGAGAAGTATACAGAACAAAGAGAAATCGTTTTCATAAAAAATTTCAAATTATTTAGACATACGGAAGAATCCAAATTTAAAAAATATAACTTAAAAAATGTGCATGAAAGTAATCTAAGACGTCCACCCAAATTTGCAGATCACCAGGACAACACTACTGATTCTCCTACTAATGATACTACCGTTGACCCAACAAACACTAATAATGGAAAAAATTATATCAGAAACGGGATATGCTGAAATAAAAACAGACGAAGTAGACATTGTTACAAAATTTGACATAATTTTACATATTATCTATTCTCATGATATGATAAATACCCTCAATAGACTTGAACCAATAATCAATTCACTTCATTCAGAATCTAAGAAAAATTTAGCAGTTCACGAAATTGAGCGTATTAAAAATCAAATAAAAACATTAATTCCGCATAAATTCAAAAGCGAGCTATTATGATTGGACAGTACTAAAATGGATATTTCTTCTACTTCAATTTAAATATGAAGCTACAAAATTGTGTATGCTTTTGTATGAAGTGAAATTAACGCTAATTAATCGAGTACTTTTAAATATGCTCAAAAAAATCAAGTGCGCCTGGCTGCCACATCTCTAAATTTCCCTATCTTTTCAGATTTGTATCGATTCAAGCATAATGAGCTATTCAACATATGGCATAGTAAAAGAGGCTCAAATGAAAAAAAATCTGTTGTATTGAAACATTTTGGAAAATATAAGGGAGAATGACTTGCCAGAATCACATATTAAAGATATTATAAACAAAGCGCGTATATTTTGTGTTACTGTTTATCAAAAATGGTGTAAAACTGAAAGGTCTTTGACAAAATTTCAAAAAAAATACACAGACTGGCTTAAACAGGATTTAGTGGTAGAAAAGTATCGAGCTTCGTCTCCATCAACCTAAGTTGGACCAGAGCGTCCTCATCTTAACTATGAAGAAAATTCGCAGCGCTCAAAAAGGAGGGACGCATCCGAATTGTCGAATAAAGCTGGCGACACATCATTATTGGTCCAAGCTGCAAGGTTCTCAACACGTAAGGAAAGAGAAAGTGATCTTGCTGCAGTGCTCGAAGAAACAATAAAAAGTCCTACACGTCCATCTAAAATAATAAGAGTCGTCTCGTCTTTAACAGAGGTCCCTATCGCATACACTCCACAAGAAGCCCTAACATTTATCTTGAAGAACAGTTTTAGTAAACAGCAATATTTAAATATCCGTAGTGGTAGCAAAAGTCGAAACTGTGATATACCTATGTATATCCTTCATATGAAAATATTTTAAAAGCCAGTAGGATAGTAATAGTATAGACCTCAAAATAAGAACTGATCGACGGCGAAGGCTACCACTACCTACAGAAGTTCTGAATTTGCTTTTACCTCCACATATTGAATTCCAGCCTTGAACTTCTGCAGCAAGATCTCTTCCTTTAGAGGAAGTGGATACGGAAGGCAGTTTCGAAGAAATCACAGAATTAAATTCAGTAATTGATGTAGACTTATTAGATAAGTAGTATGGAGTTAGAATCTGAATAGATAAAGATAGTGTTTTCAATAAGTTTTCATAAATTAAAATAATAAAATTTCACTTTTAAGTTGTAAACAATTTTTTTACATCAGATATGTTACATGAAATTTATTTAACAATTTCACAAACTCGAATATTTTTGTAAAAATTAAATTTAAGTGACATGCTTTCCTTTAAAGTGAATTTGTACGGTGCATCCATTTTTCTATCCATTTTAAAAAAATTTTAAGTGTCTATCTTGAAATAAGGATAATTTTATATTGATTTTCTAGCGATAGATACACGTGAGTTACGTTACCAACTCTCACAGACATAAAAAAAATAGAACATCCGGTAAATAGCCAATTTCACAATTACAGTATTGCTTAAATTACTAAAATTTTACTAAATTTGCAAATTTCAATAAAATATTTTTTCTTTCCCATCAAAATAAATTTTAACAAAACATTTCTTTCCCATCAGCATTTTCGCCTAATAAGCAATTAACAAAATAAATTTTATTTTAAAAAATTAACTTTTTGTCAATTAAGCTATTAACAGGAAATAAGAATTTTCCATTCAGACAACTGAATGGAAAACGTGACTCTGTGTCTGCAAATAAGCAATCCGAGGTATCATAATTAATTATTGTAGAAAGTAAAAGTTAGTTTTAAAACTCCATTCTTAAGAATCGTACAAATTGTGAAACAATTGTTATAAATATTTGTAAAAATAAAGTCTTTCATTAAAATAGAAGATTTTCTGTTTTATTTTAAAATAAAAATAGTTTTTTTTTGTGTCCGAACCTATCGGTTAACGTAATTGGCGCAGTCGGTAGGATTGTGATCTGAAGTATTACAATCAAACAAACAAAAAAAAAAAAAAAAAAAAAAAAAATAAATAAATGCATATCATACTAACTCGAGAACAATTTTTTTTGAAGTTTATCAAAGTGACTGAATAAAATTTTTTGAAAAAGTGTAGTGAATAGTATATAATAAAATTTTTTTTGTGAAATGGTTTTAACTCGTAAACAAGCAAAAGAAGTTAAAATCATTAAAGAAAAATTAGATAAATTCGATAAATTTTCAGAAGAGGACGATACTGTAAGTTTCGAAGAATACATAGCATTAAAAAGAAGACTAGCTCAATTATTAGGAAAGTAAAAATATTAATTACTTATGCCCAAATTTAAACCAGCAAGCAAAGAAAGTGAACGATTAGAAAGATTAAATTTATATAGAATACCAAATCGGAGTCGTAGTCACAGTGAATCAGAAAGTTCAAAAGATATAAATTACGAATTTCTAAGAAGTGAAAATTTAAGTAAAATTTCTAAAAACGAAATGGCAAATCCACAACAACCATCCCAAGCACAGCCAACACCAATTCCTATTAATGATCTTTTGAAAGATGCGCAAAGAATGCATGAATTTAGAGGCGACAATAGCTATGCATTAACGTCATTCATTAGAGATGTGGACACCATATTACCATTCTTCAATGAACATCCTCAAGCCCAACAGTATGCATTCCAAAGAATCATCATCAACAAAATCCAAGGACCAGCGTTGGACGTCGTCAGGACCTTAGGAATAGGAGCAACCTGGGCTGATATCAAGTCAGCATTAATACAAAATTTTGGGGTAAAGGAATCTTACCATCAACTCTACCATCAAGCCTTCGCTGCAAAGAATTATCAAGTAAGAGAATATTTTAATATTTTGAAGAAAATATTATCTAAACTAAACGAAAAATATGAGTACGATCAAAATAAACCAGTAGAATTTAAGCCAAGTGTTAATAAAGCTACTATTTTAAGAACATTTTTAAATAATATTGACCGTAATTTAGCCTCAGTAATTTTAAGTAGAAAAATCGAAAAATTACGTGAAGCCTTTACTTTATTAGAAAATTTAGGTATGATTAGAGATAAAAATAAGATAAATAATAATAATGTAAACCAAAATAAATCAAACTGTTATAATATTAATAAAAACCAACATAGTTCAAAGAATCAATACAATAGACAAAATGGTGGACGATATCAACAAGACAGAAACTACAGACAAGGACAGAATAATTCTGGATATTCTAATCACAACTACAGACAAAGAAATGACAATTTCTCCGGACAAACACGACGAAATTTTGATAATAGACAAGATAACAATGCTCAGAGACAAGAAAATAGACCAGAACCTATGGAAATAGATCATGTTCAACACGAAATAAATTTTCAATTAATGCCTCACAAGTTTACCTACCAATAGTACAATTAACCATAGGTACCGATATAATTAAATGTTTAGTAGATACTGGATCTTCAATTTCTCTTCTAAATGAACAGAAATTACCACAATATAAAAGACAACTACTTAAAAAACCCATCAAACTCAACACTTTAAATCAGGCAACCATTGTAAATAAAGAAATAAAAACCGATCTACCAATTGAATTCAAAGAAGATGCCTATATGGTGTGGAAATTAGCAAAATTCAATAATAAATGTTTTGATGCCATAATAGGTCAGAACCTCCTTAAACCTCTGAAGGCTATTTTAGATTTTAAAAATGACAATTTAATAATCAACAATAATAATATTAAGTTCTACAACGCTATCCCATACAAACCTGATAAAATTTACCAGCTAGAGTATACCAACGCAAATAATTTAGAAATTGAAAATATTTCCAAACACTTGAATCCCGAGGAAAAAGCACAGCTAAGTAAATTGCTAAAATATTACAAAGATCTCTTTTTCAAAGAAGGAGACCAGTTGACTTGCACCACAGAAATACAACATCAAATAGTTACTACAACTGATAAACCCATATACGTTAAAACCTACAGATATCCTCATGTTCACGAAAAAGAAATTTCAAGCCAAATCACTGATATGCTCAAGCAAGGAATAATTAAAGAAAGCAACTCCCCTTATAATAGTCCTCTATGGATTGTCCCAAAAAAATTGGATAACTCCGGTAAAAAGAAATGGAGGATTGTTATAGATTATCGTAAGCTTAATGAAGTCACAATAGATGACAAATTTCCAATCCCTAATATTGAAAGTATTCTTGACAAGCTGGGTAGATCTCAATATTTCACAACCCTAGACTTAGCAAAAGGCTTCCACCAAATCTTGGTAAAGGAAGAAGACCAAAAGAAAACTGCCTTTTCTACGCCTCTAGGACACTATGAATATGTGAGAATGCCTTTCGGCCTGAAAAACGCCCCAGCGACTTTTCAGCGCCTAATGAATTCAATTCTAAGGGACTACATAAATAGGATATGTGTTGTGTATCTAGACGATATTCTGATATTTAGCACAACCATTGATGAGCATATAAATAGTATTACAAAAATATTTAATAGGCTACGAGAACATAACTTAAAAATCCAAGTTGATAAATGCAAATTCTTTTCTAAAGAAACGGAATATTTAGGCCATTTACTTACTCCAGAAGGAGTAAAAAAGGTGGAAGATATCTTAAAATTAAAATTACCAACCACTCCAAAACAAATCAAGTCTTTTCTGGGTATGACGGGTTATTACAGAAAATTCATCAAAGACTATGCTAAAATAGCACAACATATGACTAAATATCTCAAAAAAAAATGCAAAAATTGATTCTAATGACTCGAATTATATTAATTCGTTTGAGAAGTTAAAAAGGATAATTACAGAAGCCCCCGTCTTGAAATATCCAGATTTTGAGAAAAAATTTAAACTCATAACAGATGCTAGTACTTTTGCAATAGGGGCTGTCCTTCAGCAAGATAATCATCCTGTATGCTATGCTAGCAGGACATTAAATGAGCATGAACAAAAATATTCTACAACAGAAAATGAGCTTTTAGCCATTGTTTGGTCCACTAATTATTTTAGACCTTACCTTTATGGTGTAAAATTCGATTTATTAACCGATCACCAACCCCTTAAGTGGTTATACACAAAAACCAGAGGAAAAGATTTAAATCCTCGTCTTTACAGATGGCTTTTAAAACTAGGTGAATATGATATGAATGTAGATTACATTGTAGGAAAAGAAAATAAAGTAGCCGACTTCCTCAGTCGAATTAATAAAGACACCAATGAAATAAATTTGTTAGAAGTGCCCAAAAGAGATGATAAGAATTCTGAAGAACTCTCGGACATCTCTATGATAAATAATGTAAACAATGACAGTATAGAGACAATACATTCCCAAGAAGAGGATTTGAATAATTACATTCCCATTTTAGACACCGTGGTAAATCGTTTTAAAACACAGATTATACTAACTGATAATAAAATAAAGGAATCTGAAGTAAACCATAAAAATAGAAAGATATATATAAACTCGAAAGATCTAAATAATAATTTATCAGATATATTAAGAAGATATATCAAACCTGGTAAGATAGGCATTTACACGGAATTAAGCGATAGTGATTTTAATAAACTTCAACAGAAAATTATAGAATTATATGATGGTGTTAGCAATATAAAATTCGTACGATGCTCTTATCATGCTAAAGACATGGATAGCGAAGACGAAACATATAAGCAAATACATAGGTATCATAAATATGAAACAGGTCATACGGGAATAAACGAAAACTACGAGGGACTAAAAAAGCTTATATTTTTTCCCAACCTTAAAGTTTTAATTCAAAAATTCATAAACAATTGTGATGTATGTAATCGTGTCAAATATGATAGAAACCCTATCAAAAATAAATTTACGTTGACGGAAACCCACACTAACATCAAACAGATTGTACATATGGACATATACACTAATTAAAAAGCGAATTTCTTAACATTTCTAGACAGATTTTCCAAATTTGCCACCGCCTAATATCTCGAGGATAGGACTAATCAAACCATAATAGAAAAGTTAAGAGAATACAAATCACAACGAGGTCACTTTCAAAAGTTGATCACCGACAATGAATTTAGAAGCGTCAATATCAAAGATTATTTGCGAAATGAAGGAATAACACTTCATTTAGTCAAATCAAATAACCATACTGGGAACGCAGATATAGAACGATTATATAGCACCCTTGCTGAAAGAATCAGAGTATTAGGAATAGAAAATAAGCATCTCAGCATAAAGGAGAAAATGAGTAAGGCAATTGAGTGGTATAATAACAGCTTTCACTCAACCACCAAAGATAAACCCATAAATATACAAGAAGGCAAAAGCAACACAAAAATTATATATAACAATTTAATTAAAGAAAAAGAAAGGTATATCAATAAACTTAATACAAATAGAGAAAATTACATAGAAAATAGAACAGAAGGATATATAAAGAACTATAAAAGTGTTAGACATAAAGAAGAGCCCAAATTTATAAAAAAGAACTTGGCAAATGTACACAACTCTAATATTAAACGAAAATATAAACTTTCAGGTAAAATGGATTTTCAAGCTGCTCATAATACTGATGATAATCACCACAACCCGGGCCCACCTAGTAATTGAGGAAATCAACACGAATTTTGGATATGCTGAAATACAATTAGGAAAAATCGATATAGTAAAAACTTATAACTCTGTACTACACATTATAAATCCAAAAGAAATTATAAATATAGCAGATACCCTTGAATATAATATAAAACAAGCAGAAGTAGGAAATAAAATAGCTTTAGAATACCAGTTAAAAAGTATTAGAAACAAAATAGAGACACTAATTCCACACAAAACACCGATGCCACATAGAAAGAAAAGAGGTCTAATCAATCTTGTAGGTACAATTCAGAAATGGCTCTTTGGTACAATGGATGATTCAGATAAGCAAGAAATTGAAGATCATTTTAAAGTAATTAATATCAACAATCATAATGCAATTGAAACTCTAAATTCCCAAGTAAAAATTAATAAAAATTTTAATGAGACTTTCATGAAATTAAAAGAAATAATTGATAAAGATAGGTCACTGGTCATGCAAAAACAGAATGAAATTGTTGACAGAGAAAAGATATTGAGTAGGCAACTACTCTATACAGATCTTGTCTTGAAATTAAAAATATTACAAGATAATGTAGAGCATATCCAGGACAACATAGCTTCCTCCAGACTAGGCCTAATCCATAGTAACATATTAACGAATGAAGAAATTACTGAATATGACATAAACATACAGAAATTACAGAACATAAAGTTATGTATTTCATCTTTTTTGTTAGTGGTTTTTTTCTCAGCGTCTCTGTGTTCCGTCCAAAATTTGATGCAGATATATCTGGATAATCTTTAATAATTATTAAAGCCACACATAATCCAAAATATTATACTACAAATAATATGTTGAATGTTGTTTGATGTCCGCTACAAGATTCTTATTTAATTTTAGAATTTTAATGGATTGTTGAATATTTTTTATATCTTGAGTTATGTCGTTTACTGTATCAAGTGGATTAATTAATGGAGTTACATTAGTGAATTCATGCAGTAATTTGGTTGGAGTAAATTCACTTTTTAGCTTACTGAAGTAAATGTTGTTACCTACAATTGTTGTCATATCTCAACTCAAATTTACTTCGATTATTCCAGAACCTTCTAAAATTTGTTATTTCAATTGATTGTCACAAACTATATTCACGATTGTTTTCCTTGGCATTATGTAAATTCAATGATTAGTCTGAAGTAGTTGGATCCATTGAGGAGGTTTAGAGATAACTTGTGATTTACTGGTGAAATTCCATGACCAATGACTGATAGCGCTGATTTCACAGGAATTAATTTCGATCCCTTGGAGAATAGTAGATGCTGTTGTACGCAAAAAAATTTATTTTCAGTAATTATACAACTCTTTAACTCTATTTTTGACAGTGGATAATACTGGTTTCTATGGAGGTTAATGATGAGAAAATTTGTCAGTGAGTACCATTGGCTGGAAAAAGGACAGGAATAACTCTCAATAGTTCAAAATGTTCTTGTGTGAATAAAGGCAATTTCAATCGAAAAATTATTTTGTTGAATATCACTCTCGCTTCAATAGTCATTAAATTTTTTTTCGCATCACTTTGAATTTTAATTGTAGCTGGCAAATTAGCTTGTATTTGTAGTAGTTGTTCAGATAATTATGCTGGTGTAATAAATTGTGGATTTATCTTTCCATGATGAGTATCGGTCAGTACGTCAAGAAGTATGGTTTGTGTTTTTGATAATTATTTAAAATCAGCAATAATTGCAAAGCAAGAGTGTTAAATGCTTGTGATGTTCTTTGTTGTCCTAGCTGTTTATCAATACGCTTAATCTCTCATATTGTTTTATTAATATAGTTGTTCATATTTTTTATTTTCAGTTCAGTGTTTTCTTCAGTCTTTTTTATAAGATTTACAGTTAAACCTATGATAAATGTGTGTTTTTTTATCAACGATAGTAAATGTTTATCATTATTATGTAAATTATTTATAATTTCTGACATATAATTAGCGTACTCTGAGTCTAACACTCCAAACAAAGACTTTGTAATTTTGCCAATAAGATTTATTGTTCTTCGCCTTTTTCTTCTATCATAGACTTGTTTTTCTCTCTATTAAGAAGCAATGCATTATTGCTTTCAATTTGTTTAAGAACATTATAAAACTGGATAATTGTTGCTTGTTGTGTTACATTGTCTTGAGCATATTCTGTTTATTTTGTTAAATTTTGAATTCCTTGTTTTATGTATGTAAGTAATTTCTACTAAATTCCGTTCATCTTTTACAAGTTGAACATTTCCCATATTTTCAAAATATATACCTGGTGGTGATGTAAATGGCGATACTTGTATTTGTGAAAAAATTGGGAGAATTGAACAAGTGATCAGAAATAAACTAAACATATTATGATTTCTTTTTGGTTGTTTAGAAGTTTTTCTGTTTTCATTCTGCAGGTCTACTTCGTTTTTTAGAATTGTTGGATGAATTCAGTTTTTTGTTTTGGATTCTCATTTTTCTCATTTGACAACAAATTTGAGTTACCACCTAAATTAATTTCACAATTTTCGCTAATATCTACTGGAAGAGGCGCCAGTTTATGAATTCGTCACCTGAATGCTGATTCGGGACAAATGCCATTTTTGCATTTTCGAAAAAACCGTGTTTAAAGTTAAGGCGTTTGTTTCTCCAAAACTACTCGATTAAATTTTCTCAAATTTTTTTTGCGTTACAGAGGAAACGTGTGACTGTTTGTGTAAGAAAATTTTAATTGCGTTGCATTTATTCTGTTTTTATTTTGTGACTCCAAAGAGTAATTCTTTTTATATAAGGATAGTCTACAGTTACCTTCTCCAAAATTCGTGCTAGAGCACTAGCCATTCGTTTCCTGATCTTCCGCTATGTATGTACCTCTCTCTATACAGCGCAATAAGTCTTTTTTTTCTCATTCGGAATAATGGCAATTCCTGTCATTGTGAAAATATTCAATTTTCTTCTGTAATAATATATAGATGAGTTGCCTTTTGGAAGACCGATTACTTTCATCAGATAATGCAATGATGTGGGTCGATATTGCTTCTATCTATATCTCGTTCACCTCTTCAAGCCATTTTTTCATTTTGATTTTGTCATCATTGGTTGGGGTTTTATTTTGCTCATATAGGTAGCATTTATCGCACAGGTCTTTTTCAGGTTTATGAAAACTAATGTTAAACTCCGTTGAAACATTTTTGAAATATTTAGACCAGCCTCAAGGTAAACTTTTTGAGTTTTCGCTCTGCAGTAATGCGACTCTACAATTTGAAAACCGCTTATATGTTCGCGAACTTGGTTGAGTTTCTCTTCCGATGTTCCTTTTTTTGCATTTTTCCCTCGTCTAGATGATCTCGGACAACCGGTTTCATTGTCTGTCATATAACTAAAGCAGTAATATATCCGTTGTTTTGTTATGTCTAGTGTATTCAGAAAAAACAATCTGCAGACCCTATAAATATTCTCCTTATTTTGAAAAATATACTGGAACGAAAAGTTTTTTTTGTCTGAGTCAGCTACTCTACGCCTTTGAATTTGCTGTCGTTTTAAAAAGTTGAAATAAAAATAGGTTTTTTCGTTGTCCGATAGTTTCCAAAAATTATTGAAAATATGCATTCGTACGTCCTGGCTAAAATTCTTTGTGCATAAAAAAAAACAACTACTTTTGCAAGGAGGTTTCAACTTCTTGGGAGGCACAGTTTTATTCTTCCAGTTGGTATGCGTTTTTCCTGATTGTCTCAGCTTCTTGTTTATGTTACGTTTCCACATACTTGGAATTTTTCGCTTTTCTCTTACAATTTTAGGCGTTGAATCTCTTGAGTCTGTATGTTAAAATAGAATTAACTCATATGTAGATCATGAAGAAAAAAATATTTATTCATCAACAATTCTTATTCAAAATAGCTCACCGAAAACACTAGAAGTACATGGTAAATCACGAAAATTTGGAGAAAATTGGTCTTCATCTTTAGTTGTGGCGCGACTGTTATCTAAAAAATAAAGAAATCAACAAAATTAGTATGCATATAAATTTGATAAAATTTTTAGTTACACCACCATGTGGTTCTAGAAAATTTGGTTCTCCATCATTTATTCTGCTTCTGTTTTTGGATATATTCGGTGCAAAGGAAGTTTCTTCATACTCGTCATCACCTTTTAAAAATAAAAAAATTAATAAGTTACAAGTTCTACGTAAAAAATGTTAAAAAATTTACTTGAAAAATCACCAGATGAAGTATCACTTTCTGATGTGTCTGAGCAAAGTATTTGTTTTGCCATTCTGAAAGTTATAATTTTAAAATTAAAATGTTTATTACGTTTACGGTACATAGTGAACAAATATGTTATCTACCTTTGTAAGTCTCTTAATATTTTAGGTGCGGAAGAAGAATCCATTGCACGAAGTACGATGTTGACACATCGACTGATTAAACTAAACTGACTGCTTCGTCGTACAGTCGGCTTTTATATCTTTTCATCTTTTTCATTGTATTTGTAATGGATGTGGAACAATTCAGAATGGTAAATGAAAAACAGCAAATTGGTCCACATCCATTGAAATAAAACTAATGGTTGCACGTAGAACAAATAAGCACTGTAAAACATCTTTATTTGTTGCACTTGTACCAAGCTAGCACAAAAAATAATTTGTACAAAATTAACATATTAAATTTATTCCATATCCAAAATTTTTGGATATAGAACAATTTGACTCATGAAACTGTTGAAAAAATGGATATGAAACAAAACTGATTATAAATATCTCCAAAAATACGACAGCTAGAGATATTCGGATACAAGATTTGGAAAGATCGTGTCAAGAACTCTAAGTCATACCTCCTAACTCAAATTATGGAAAGGTGGCGTATGTCCCGAATCAGAATTCAGGTGACGAATTGTTCTTCTGAAAATTCCACTACTTGTCTTCACATCAGCCACTTTTATTAAACCACCATCTTCCTTAAATGTTTCTACAATGCACCTAATTTCCAAGAAATTGGTGATATATAGCTGATCATCTTTTAGTACAACCATCATTCCTGGTTTGATGTCGTGACATTGTTTTTTCCATTTGTAGCGATGTTGTTATTTATTAAGGTATTACTTGGACCACCAGTTCTAAAATTGTTCTTTTAGCAGTTTCACTAATTTCCATCGTTCCAACATTTCAACCCTTAAAGATGGAACTGTTGCGTCTACAATGGTAGTAGGTGGTTCGCGTATCAGAAAATGAACTTTATTGCTTTAGTAGCAAAACAGCAAAATACTACTACATAAGCTTTAGTTGCACGTTTTCCTCTTAATTTGTAGTGTATGGCCATTGGATCAAGAAAATCGTTTCCTGTATTAATAAATGGTTGATTCGGTTCAATTTTTTTTCTGGTAAATTACCCATAAATTGGGTCAGAACTGAAGCTTTGGTTTCCATCTGGAACACTGCATACAATTTTGAACGATAGATCGAGCTATGATTTTTCCTTTAATTGGCCAAAATCGTTGTCGTGTAATAGATAACAAAGCTTATGGCGCTGCATGTAAATTTTTTACATGAATATCCGTCTTCAGTAGTTTTGTAAATGGATGATTATATAGCAATAATATTGGATGTTTTGCATCGTAGGTTAAAAAAGACCCTTCTAATCTTCCTCCAACTCTAATAATTCCATTACTATCTAAGAATGATGCTATGCTGATTATCTAGTACGATTAAGCTCTTTTATTTCTTCAGTAAAATTTTCTGATTGATCATTAAATTCATTGCTTGATGAAGTTCTTATGAAATCAAGTTCCCATATTGGCAGGGCATTTTCTGTTTTCTGTTCGAACAATTTTTGATAAATCTTAAAATATATGCTACTGTTCGCTTCCAGTGCTCGAATTAATTTTTGTTGATATGTTGTAAATTTGTAATTTCTGCAGAAAGTACTTTGACTTTTTTCTAATTTGATATTTCTTTTGAAATATATTGGAGGCCATACAAAAACATTGGACCGTAAAACCACATATAGTTGCTGAAGCTAATTTTTCAGGTGATAGTCCTCTTGATACATTATCAGCTGGATTTTGTTTTGTTCTGACGTGTCGCCAATGTTTTTGTGCAGTCAATTCTTGAATGGATGCAATACGGTTTGCAACAAATGTATGATACGAAGAGGTCTCTGAATTTATCTACATATACTAGAACTATGTATTTCTGAATCTGTCCAGTAGTAATAAGATAAATTTGGAATATTTAAATCACATAGTTCTAGTCTTGGAAGTGTAGTAGTTTTTAGTGGTGCGACTTTGGATTTGAAACAAAGTAAATTCATATTCACTGTTTCTTTATCGTCATTTGAACGTAAATATACTATAGACCCATAAGCCTTTTCTGAAGCATCAGTAAATTCGTGCAGCTGCGTTTCCTTGGAAATATTTCCATTGAACATATGTCTTGGTATTTTTACGTCGTTGAGTTTGTGTTAATTTTGCCTAAATTTTAGCCAATTATTTTGTAAATTGCTGCATCCCAATCTAATTTCAACTGCCACAGCTTTTGTAGAAATATTTTTGCTGTAATACATCATTTTCTGTAATATAAGTTGCTAGCGTGGTATTAGAAGTGGTTTTAGATGAAGAAGTGTTATGTTTCTTGTTGCACTTTGAACAACCGCGTCAAATGCAAGTTGAAGAAGTATGTCCATCTTTTAAGCAATTAACACAAACTTTGTTTTTGAAGAAAATGCAATCGATTTTTTGGTGAAAGTTCAACAAATTTGTTGCGAAAATACAATTTTGTAGCAAAGCTGCTGCTATAAATGCATTTTGTTTTCAAAACTTACTACATTGTGTTGCTGGTATCAATGTAGCACGATTCCTTTTGCCTAATGCCTCAAGTGATCTGAAACGTAGTTCTAGAAACTGCAAAAGTTCACTGTTGCTTATAACTTGACGTGCAGCCTTCGAATTCTGTTCAAAAAAAGTGTGTGTAGTTTTATCTAGTTTTTTAACAATCAAATAAGATACATTCGGATCATTAGTATTCTTTAAGTCTAAAAAAGATAAAAATTAAAATGATTTTTATCTACAGAATTGTTTTATATTTCTAACACTTTCACTTTTCTATTTAATAAAAATAAAGATACATGTTACAAAATACATAAGCTACATAAAAACAAACATTTTTGTTTTGTTGTGTTTTTTAACCTAACTCTTAACAGGCAATTTAAATATTCCATCTCCTCGAATGCTTCAATGAAGAACACAAGAATCACCATATTTTTTTATCGGAGATGATGCAAAAACCTTATGTAGACATTTAATAGGAGCATTAATCTGTCACCGCAAAAAAACAAATATGTATATAACTACAATATATATCATGCCCAGCTAGGATAAAATTCGAAATGGCTTTTGGGAGGTTGGCTAATAGATTTAGAATTCTACATAGGCCAATTTAAGTTATGTTGGAAACAACAAATTTAATTATAAGGGTTTCTTGTGTTTTGCATAATTTTTTAAAGAAGTTAAATTGGAACTAATTGATAAAGAGTCATGTATTTCCAAAATGAATATCCTCATAAATGGTACTCAAAACATGGTTGGTTATAAATTTGCATCAAAAATAAGAAATAATATTGCAGCAAACTGCATGACTAAAGGCGCAATTCCTCATCAATGAGAGAAAATTCATTATAGAAGTAAAGTAACCAAGGCAAAAGTTCGATATAAACATAATTTTAACAATATTTGATATTACATTTCAATTTCCTAGTATAAATATAACATGTATTCATAGTTCTACAAAATAAGTAATGTAAATGCAATTAGTAATTAAATAAACACATTTTTATAAAGTTTATAATGCTTATATGTATATTAGTTAACTATGATATTATTTTAAAATTACGGATAAACGTACTAATTACGCAAAATGATCAGTTAATTATTTTATAATTTCTATAATAGGTCCTTTAACTTAATACTGTAGTTCATTTACTACTTATTATTCTTCACTACACATTTCAAATGTCTCATCATCATCATCTGTGATGTTTGCTGCCATTAGTGCAGTTTGTAATATATGTACATATGTACTTCCTGGAGATGGGCTGAAAAAGGTGAAATCAGAAAGAGAATACATTCTACTACTTCTTCAACTTGTACTTAAATTTTCTTTAATCCTTTTTGAGACAAACGTTTGTATTTCACCTATCAACTCTACTTACTCTAACACAGGAAGGTGTTTCAAGTTTTTCAACTGGTAGCAGAGATTTGGCAAATGCTGAACACATTTCATTATCATCAGATTCACCTGAACTATTTGAGCTTGATACACTTCGTACAATTGCTTGCAGTGCTTCATCGTACTTATTTTTATGTTCATCTTTTTTTTTGTATTCTACTACTCGTTGAAGAAATCGGTGAAGGTGTACACACAGATTTTATGTCACAGGACATCTCAAAGTTGGTTGCTTCTATATGCCTTCTTCTATTTGAATTTGAAGGGTTTTCTTCAATGGCATTCTAAAAATTTTAAAGAATATGTTTTCTTGAATTTCGAATTGTATTTATATTTTTTATTGTAATTACAATTATAATTATACTTATGTAAAAAATATTATTATGTAATAATATAAGTACTGCATTCGATTGTTTCAATTTCACTCATGTCCTTAATTTTTTCAAATCTATGTCCTCTGAATTAATTGTTGTATTAACTGGACTTAAACTATTTTGTTGAATATCACTAGTTTTATTTTACAACAACTTTAACTTATTGCTTCTTTATTTGAATTTTACAATTGAATAATGTCATTATTTTCAAATATGTATCATAAAGAATGTAATTTGTTAAACTAGTTTTAGAAATATGTATGTTTTGTTATGACATATGTACGATGAGGCGTTTTTCTATTTCTATAATTTCTCATTTATTATTTGATTTATATGTACTTACAATTTTTATTTTATTTATATGAATTTTTTCATGTTGTTGTAAAGCTCTTATTCAGTATTTTTTAAATTCTATTTTATGAAATTCTAAACCGTGCATCCACCGTTGCACTTATTGCTCCTACGTGTTGTATTGTACTTATTTTATTTTAATTTCCTTCAATCCACAACAATGTGCTCGTTACGTTCTGCATAAGGTGTCTAACCCTCAAACCACAGATAGCTCTGGCTGCAAAGGGAGAAGGTAAATCTCAAAGGGTTCGTAAGTACGGAGAGAAAAATATGTCAAACAACAGTTATACTCGGTTTATAAATCGAAGTCAGTATTGTGCTTATGGAGGCAGTACCCGATTGGTTTCTGGTAACTTAAAATATAAATGTTTTTGATAAATTATAAACTGAAATTGAGATCTGATCACCCCACACAAGAGACAGATTTATGCAAACGTAATGTAAAATAATATTGAAAAGTATGCCTATGTACTGACTTCGATTTATAAACCAAGTATAGGTATTTAAAAAACAATATGGAGAACTCTTCGAAATTTTTTATAAATGCTAAATTTTCTATCCCCTCCCAATAGAAGCTACGATATTTTTTATCAAACTAAAGTTGTCTTCATAATCTTTTTTGTCTTGTTTTTGCATTATAAATAAGTATTATTTTAATTTTATTGATAGACTATTATTATTATTCTATATACGGTAACATGTAACTGGATTATATAGATATAAGTAGATATCTTTGCTAAATTCAAATACTTACCTACTTTAAAAGTTTTTATAAAATAGAAAACATTAGTTATATTAATGTAAAAATTAATAAGAAAATTTGAAGTTTTTTATTATCTATGTACATACCATAAAATACAAATGTTTTAACAACAAAAAATGTAATTTACTATATGTATGTAGCTATATGTAAAGTGGACTAAACTGAATATACGAACAAATACATAAATATAATACCTACAAATTCAATATTCCCTTGTTTATATACATACATATACTTACCTTATTTCTGTGTGAATTTACATATACTTATTATTTTAGTTAGATTTTTAAGAAACATTAAATAATACTTAAAAAACATATGCATGTATTTATTATACCTACTGAAGTTTGAATTCAAATATTTTATATGCAAAGTCTATTACACGTTTAACATTTCATTTAAAAATAAAAAAAAATATAATAAAGAAAGGCGGAACGAGAATATAAACTAACAAAAAAAAAAGTTAAAGAAAGACACAACATGGAAAGTATGCCAATGACCTACTTAAAAACTTGTTTGAAGTTATTGTTAACAACTATACTTTGACACATATTATTTTTTTTACTTTTTTCATTATCAACTTCTGTAACGATCTTCCGTAAAAAATTTTTCCTTTTGCTTTCACTGAATTAAAATTTTATTTTTTATTTTTACATAGCTTTAAATTTTTCACGTTTTATGAATATTCAATGTATAATAATTAATTAAGATACAGTTACAAAAAGCTCGATATTTTAGCTATAGATATTTTAACTTAAAAATTAGGTTTAAAATGAAAAAAAAAAGAATAGTAAAAATGTAATTTTGTTATTAAGATAATAAAATGCAAAATAAACTTTTTGGATTTAACTGAAAATATATAACAACAAGAATTGGCACAGCTTTGTAGAACAAGAATTTTTAAGACCATTAAAATCAGAGCGGGCAAGCAAAGGAGATTATTACTAATAGGCTAATCCAAACAAAAGGCTCAGGACACAACGCAAAAGCTCATGAAGCCGACTTCAAGACTCATACATAAATATAACCAAATTGATTTGGCATAAATTTGTAAATACATATTTGTGCTGCTTTGTAAAATATTTCTGAACCACCTTATAAAATGGTTCCCGATCAAAATAAAAGAAATAATATACGACGACATACTCAAAGAATGAGTGAACAAATAAAAAATTTTTTATACTGTTCTAATTTAATTGATAAAACTTAATACAAAAACAAACAAAAAACATAAATAAAACAAGGCGTATTTCATATTTTTTAACATGTATTCAATAAAAATTTCAAATTGTTTTTGGCTTGTTAAATTGGACCTTAAAAAATATTTTAGTAAAATACGTAAAAATATTTTATTTATCTTAAAAAATTACTAACGTAGTAGGTACATTTTTTAAATAAATTTTCATATAGTCGGAAATAATTCAATACGAAAAGTGATGTGGAGCTACTATGTTTATGTAAATATTATTGAGCATTCGATATCGAATACTCGAATTATCGAGTTTCATGATCCCAATTTGAAAGTCGAAATTAATTTTGTTCGATATCGAAGTAAATAATAATTCCGTCCCTGAAGTCATCATCTTGTCTTTGAATTTGAAACGTGGAAGAATTTTTTAGTGATCAAATTAAATAATTTAAAATATTTACTCACATAAGAATGTAATAAAAATAAATTAACTAATACATATGTTAAAGAATTCCTTATATATTCAATTTTTTTTCTTCCATTTTCTTTTTATTAATTTTTAACTACAGTCTTTATATTTTATTTTCTACAAAATTATATTTTATATCGTATATTTATTTTTTTAACATTCAAATTTCAAACACGCTATTAGGTAAAACACAAATGTAACAAATTAGGGAGATTTTGGTATTCTTTAATAATAAAAGGAATTTCAACCGGAAAAAATCTGATAATTTTAGAGGATCTTACCTATAATTTTCATATAGAGCCGTTATCAAGAATGTTTTTGGTTTAGACACGTTTTAAAGATACCAATAAATGTCATGGGACAGAAAAAACCTTTGTAGAAGAAATTTCAGCAATTCACAGTATGTTTTCAAACACCAGTAACAGAAAAATGAGTTTTTTAAGGGTTAATTTCCTAAAACGGAAGTTGTGTTTTTACTCTTTCACCAAAGCTCGTTTTATTATATCATATGTGATAGTGTAGCTGATAAATATATAAATATATAAAATTTTACAGTCAACTTGTCTGCTACTTAAAATGGGGGATAGAATTAATCCTACAGTGATAACGGAAGGTCACCTTCAGATTTGAGTACCGTAGTTACATCCCTATAAGAGCTTAGTGCTAGAAAATGTTCTTAGAAAAGCCCATAGAGTGATTGTGTGAACATGCGGTCTTAACTCCAAAAAAACGTTTGCGCCGCCACAATTAATGACATCTTATTAGAGGCATTAGAAGAGAAGAGGTTAAATACATATATGTATATGTATTTCTGCAGGCAAAAGCTATGAACAAAAATGTTGAATAAGCAACGGTTATCACTGGGTGTGCTAAGCGAGAGACTATTTTCATTAGAATATCTTTTCGACTTCAAGACAACACAGTTCCTTCTCAACCTGGTACTACAATCCATGCAGTATTTGCCAGATCAAGAGTTCATATTTGGTATTCTAATAATGCTTCTGAGAGCGTTTGTGTTATCACATTTATTTTTTTATTTTATTCAATGTTTTCTCTTTTTTGTTGTTAAAGTAGCATTAAGTAAATATTTTTTTTAGATGAAAACGTTCCTGATAAAAAACAAAAAGATAATTAAATTTTTAATTTTAGTTTTTTTAGGACTCTATTAGGATTTTCGATTGAAATTCAATCGAATCGAATGAATATTTACAATATTTTGTGTCATTTTTAAACGAATGCTAATATACGCTGTATGAATTTAATTTAAAATATCTAATACGGAAAAATTTAATGGAAAGAATTTCGATGTTTTGCTAGGCACAAAAATGAGCCGTTTTTGGACCGCTTGGTGAATGGAGATGAAAAGTTGATAGTATGTACATATAAGAATGTGCTTAGAAAAAGAGCCTATGTTTACAGTGGAGAAACTCCGCCGTCTACGTCAAAAGCTATGATGTTCATCATAAGAAAGTTATGCTATGTTGATGATGGGACTTCAAGGGTGTAGTGTTCTATGAGTTGCTGAAAGAAAATGAAACGATTGATGCTGACCGTTATTGTTGGCAACTTCATGTTTTGATTACAGAAATTCATTGTAAACGTCTATCTTTGGCCAACAGAAAATGTGTAATTCTTTATCAACGCTATACTGCATGTGGCAAGGAAAACCGCACAAAATATTGCAGAGTTGGTTTGGAAAACTTTACCTCAGCCCCCATATTCTCCTGATATTGCACCATCGCATGATGTAAATGAGTACACAAATTTTGAGAGTGTCCAAATGGCAGTAGAAGACTATTTTGCCTCCAAAAGAGAGGACTTCTTTTCCAGGGGATTGGATAAACGGCAAGAACCCTGCAAACAGTTTTAACTAACGAAGTAAATTATATTTTGGATTAAATTTTAAATAAATAGTGAAAAAAAAATAAGTTCACCTAATATGATCTGTTTAACCTTAACAAAATTTAAAAATTTATTCATAGTTATGTTTTTATGATATAATTATATGTAGATAGATAGATAATAAGGTTTCGTGCTTCCTGTAGATTTAATGTTTTGATGAATCCTAAAATGCTACTAGAAGGTGCACACCAAATTTCTTTAGGCTTGAGAATATCAGTATATATTTGTACTCTTATATTAATTGTGAATAAAATATTCAATATTAAATTTTTTTTTATTGAAAAAAAAAATTAAGACAAAGTTTTATTTAAATTAATTCCTTTTTTAATATTACTCAGATTTTTTTACAATAATACAAAGTATGTATACTAATAATTAAAAAATATGTTTGTTTAAATTCAACAAGAAATAAATAAACATGCATGCACATATTACATTTTTATAATTTATATTATTTTATTTATAAATATCAAGACTTACAAAAATCTTCTAGCTAAACAGAAAAAAATATGAGTTCTTAGTTAGAAGTTTTTATTCAAAGAATAAATAAAAAAAACAATTCGTATTGAGATCTAACTATACGCTTAAAATGCAAAAAAAATAATTACAACTTTTTAAATTAAAAAGAAATTAGTTCATAATTAAGACTTTTTCTAAAATTATTTTTATTTTTCGATGCTTTAAACTTCATAGTTTTTAATAATTTATTATTATTTTTTTGTTTTTAAATATTATTTTATTTAATTTCTATTAACATTTTTTGAAATGTTTCTTAAGGTTATAGCTATGCATAAGTAAAATATTTCATTCATCTATGAAAATTTAACAATTATTTGAAAAAATCAAATTTACTGTGAATTGTTGCACTATAACAACAACAACAACATAATTATTATTATGTAATATCATCTTACTATTAAAAAACAAAAAAACAAAAATAAAAAAAACACATGATGGAGAAAATAATTATTAAAGAATTTAGATATTGAATTTGAATAATGCATTTACGAATATGCATTTTCTAATTTTTAAGCAAATTGAAACACAGAATTGAATTTAATTTAATTATAAGTGAAAGTGTAACAATAGAAATTAAGAATGAATTAACACGAAAAGACTTGTACACTGTTTTCATTTACTATTCTTTCATAAAAAAAATATCTTAAAACTACAATTCACAAGAATATTTTAATTTCTTTTATCTACTGATGATGTGTTTTGTGTTAAATCAAACTACACATAAAGAAAAATAGTAACAAATAACCAGTAACTTCCCGATACTTAATTCGCAAATTGAAATTCTTGAGAAATTTCTACTTTTCGATTGTTTACGTACATTGTTCTGTATGTGTGGTTTCTAAAAAAAAGGTCGTAACTAGAAACGTTTCTGAAACAATATAATAGCATTGTAAAAAAAAAATGTATAAAATGAAATAAAATTACTATCCATACTCCATCAGAAGCAGAGGATACAAATATTTCCACGCACTTCTCTTCTAAACCATACTTCTTAATCGTTGAACGATTTGCATTTTTGTTAAGTACAAATCTTCAAATTGTTTGTGGTCTGTAAATTTAAAATCTTAAAAATTTAATCAAACACTTTGTTAGAACTCATAAAACAAGACATTTCCGTATTCCGTAATAAAAAAAAATTTCCCGAACATAACCTCAAAATTTACGAATATAGCACAAAAAGGAATAGCTTGCACAGCACATACACTTCCCTAATCCCTACTTCTATCCAACGAATTATACTGTTTTTAAGTTTCACGCATGGAATGTGGATATAAGCATATTTCAATTTTTTTAATATTGAAAGTGTTAATAAACTAAAAATGTTTTGAAATCAGTTTATTTGTTTTTAACTAGAAACAACAGAATTTCGATGTATTTTATCTAACTGTTAACGAAATTTAAGGCATTCAAATGTAGTTTTAATATCATGGTATCAATATCGTAGTCTTAATTCAATATCACGAAAATACAACTGATAGACATGAAATTAGTATGATATGATACGTAGTAGAGATGACATTTGCATTTTTTAAAACGGATTTTGTTTTGTATATATTTTTTAAAATAATTTGAAAACAGAAAGCCTAAGCGAGTATTTAAAAGAGAAAATTTAACATCGATTTTATTTTCTTTTATTTTACATTTACTTGAAATTTTTTAAGCTATTATATTTAACTTTTAAAAAATAAAAATTGAATTTCTATTAAAATTACTTTTTAATAATTTGTTTGTTTTCAAGTTTTTTATTGAATAGAATTATTAATTAAAATTATACGAAATTTAAACTACTATCTGATAGTCGAATCAATTATCGTAGTCGTTGTCGTTTCATCGTAAAGTGACAACAACAATCTATACTAGTTTTTGTTCGAGTATCGAAAAATTTATTAGTGTAAATATGTATGAGTTTCTAAATTTATTCAATATATGTATGTACATAATCCATATGTAACACTATGTGGTATATTTTAGAATTTTATTGAATTTTTCCGTATATTTTTCCCCTTTGGTTATGTTTGGCTATTTTCCCGACAAATTTTCCACCACTTTAAATTTTATTTTATTTCTTTTATTTGTAGTTTTCATCCTGTAAATAACCAAATTTTTCTTGTTAAGAATAGTTTGATTAAATTAATACTTTGAAAATTTGAAAGTTTGAGTAAAATTTCTTCGGTAAGCATTGTACTGTCCTTTGACGGAATTGCGTTTCCCATTTAAAGCATAGTATTATCCTTTGACGGAATTATGTTTCCGATTTAAAATACATGTGCAAAATTTTTCCGTTTATTTTTGGCTTTTTAATACTTCGTTCAACCTTGAAAACAAATAGAAACTACTAATGTTGCAATTCAATACCAGATGACATATTAAAAAATTGGAGACATTTTGCCACCTACTTGAGAACAAAATAAATGTCAGACATTTTATTCCGTCGAAAGGTATTTGGGAAACTTGACTGTTGTTTTTGTTAATTAAAATTAACAGTTATTTTATTATTTTTCGATCATGCTTTTTCATTTAAAATTGTTATCCACTTTATAAATTAGATTGTAATATTTCTTTGTTTTATAAATGCTTACTGTGTGATTTCAAATATTTCTACATGAAATTTCTCCGGGAGCAAAACAAAAAAAATTATTACGCCAAGAGGAAAACACTGATCCTTAACCACTTTCTTCAGTTTTGTATAGACAAATTCACAAAATGTAGCGTCAGATGAGTATCAGCATAATAAAATAATTGTCACTTTCAATACGAATCGATACTCGGCAACGAAAACCGACTGTCAGAGTACCTATTTTGTTAATGTCGACTCACGTGACACAGAGACCGGGTAAGTTTATTAGCATAAGGGTGTCTCGTAGTAGAATCGATATTCAATAAGTACTACATATTTTAGTTATTTATATAGAAAATTTGGTGACACACATGCGGTATTTGCATTGTATTGAGATACCTGTCTAAATGTCTCCCATTTAAGTTTAATATCGATACACCGGATCGTTACTGGTATTGTTACCTTCTATATAAACCTAAAACTTTTTTTTTAAAATTAAAAATACAAAAAAGAAAAAAATAAAACAAAACAGTAGTATTCGACAATTGACATTTTTAAAATTCTCGTAAATTTGAAATTCTGAAAAAAGTAAATTACATATGTAAAAGTTCTTTTAATATAAAATTGTAAATTGCACTTTTCATTTAAGAAGAATCTGTGAATAAGAACTCTTGTGTTAATATAATTTCTACTTTGTAATTAGAAATGACAAAATATGTACCTATCAAAATAAAACTAGATAACAATTTGACTATATATCTGTAAATTCACACAAAACTAACGGATTATGTGTTGGACGTCATATCTAAAAGTATGTTATAATCGTCGTATGAAAAAATAAATTAACTGACTTTCTTATCTTTTAATTTACAATAAATTTTATAAATGATATAAATTTCAAATAAAATTTCATATTTGTTTGGACGGATAAGAATTATTTTTTAACATAAATTCTATAGTACATTTTAATGATTTTAATATTTTTTTAAAGTAATTAGGAAGTAAATACAATATGGAAGTATCACAATAACAAACTTTTAAAATATAACTACATACCTAGTTAGAATCATGCTTATTAAAAAAATTTTTTTGTTGTATTTAAATACAGTTTAATTTCATAATGGAAATCATTCTTGAACTTTACACTAATACTAATTTATTATTTTACCATCATTTTCGATAATAATTTTTACAAAAACTGCTTATGATAATAATTAGAGGAAAAAATTTTCATATTTTTTAAATTAATTATTTTATACTTATTTTAGTGTTATATACATAAATATTTATTAAAGGATAAAATTGCTCAATTATATAAATAATTTTAATATATATATGTATATATTAATATAAATATGTATATTTTAATATATATATTAATATATACATATATATATATTAATATATACATATATACATATGTACATATGTATAAACCTCTGAATAAACTGACTATCTACAATATATTTATTTAGTTGCAATTTGTTATTATAATTTTACAAAAATATTTAGCTTCAATGAAAAAAATATTTACAAAAAAATTTAAACTCAATTTAAAAATAATTAATTTTAAATGAATTTTATATACTCAAATATGAACTATCTAGCTATTTATTTTTCTAATTTATTTTGTATTGCTCTGAGGTACCTTTTTAAATTTGCATATATAGCACATTGTATGCGACATCAAAAGACAGATGCAAAAAAGACAATTGGACGTACGTTGTTATATGGTTGCTTTTCTTTTATTTTGATGAACAAAAAATCAATTTGCAAAAATGCATGTATATTAATTAAGAGTAACAGTATTTTAGTATCATACAGTAATATAATAGTTCATTTGTTAGTAATTTATTCCAATGTTTCTATTTTTATTGCTTTTTACAGCCTCATTCATTATTTACGCGAATATACAACTCTGATATAATTTAGATTTAATTTAACTTTAGTTTATAAAATCAATTTAGTAATTAAATTTGTAGTGAAAGCTTCAATAAAGATAAATATCCACCAAAGCACACGAACTAAACTTGTTCGGAACACGGGCTTTGTAGATACTGAGAAGCAAATGAACGTGAACAGTCCGCGAACTGTACACAAGCCATGCATGCATGTGTTTTGTATCCGCTTAAAGAAAATGTGAATACATATTCTGCACCGCTTGAGTTACGTACGCGTTCTGAACTCATTCATATTACTCCTCTTGCTATAGTCATTTTAATGAAATTTAAAATCAGTCATTTAATTTTTGTACTAATGAATGAGCTGAGATTCAAATACAAGTAAACAAAATATATTAGTGAATAAAATATCCTATAAAGATGATATAAAGTGTGTTCAGTGATAATTTTATCCAGATTGCTGAAAAAGAGAAAATCACCAAAATGCTGGACGCTGGTGTCAGGCCATCTTCTCATTTTCTATTCTCTAAACTCGAATACAAGTCAAACTCGAAATTTTCTCTAGTATCACCATCACTTTCTTTCCATCATGACTTAAATAGCGATCCTACAAATTCAACCACAAGTAATTTTAGGTCAACTAAAATGGCATATTATATTAATTTCAAATAATAATAATATTTTTTATAGAAATGAGAATAAATGTGAAGGTTAAAGTTTCAGAAGTAATAATTCTTTTTCAAACAAGAATAACAACAATTTTACTTCAACCGACTTACATAGGTTCTAATCAGCAGAAGAAAAATAACTAAAATTTTCTCATTATTAGATTGGAAACGAAAGCTGTCGCTCAATGTCAAAATTGGAAAATTTATATGTGTGAAAATAATTATAACTCAGAACTGCCGGATAGGCCTATACGTATTATTTAAATGTATTGTATATTTCTTTCAATGGAATAATTTTTTCAAATTATTAAACAAGAATCTCGAACCCAGAACCACTGACAAAAAATTACCATGACCTTAAACGGACAGTTTTCGACGCGCGTACCATAGTCTTAAAATCTTCACTTTGTCCTACCTCACATCTAATTCCAGTCAATCAACCAGTACATTAAGAAATAAAAAAATTTATTTAAAATTAATGGCAAAAGTTCAACTTCCTGCATCTTACTGATTAATGGAGAAAGACAAATAGAGAATTTTATTGACTACCGAAAATTAAATAACTTTACGAATTTGAAACAACAACAACATTTAATATTTAAAGAGATAACATTATATAATTTTTAATCTCAACCAAATTTAAAAACTGTTATCTATTTTCATAAGACAATAAAAAAGACTTATTTTAAAATAGGTAGACATACGAATAGATAGATTCTTGCTCTTCGATCTAAATATGTAGATCTTTTGTGCCGCCGTTGCTTGATTTCTTCCTATAGTTTTAGGCTTCTGAAAAATTCTAAAATACTATTAGAATCAGTTCCATATTTTCTAAAGTTTGGGCGAAAGTTGGTGAATGTGACGTTTAGAACCTCACACTCATACAGTACATATGTTTTTTGAAGTTTAGTTGGCTTCTTTGCAGAATCTAATCTACATTAGTCCTATCCTACTTAGGTATATGATAATTGAGTAGACAGTACCCTGTGAAATGAGTTACTTTTTTGGTAATGTTGGCTGAAGGCTTGATAAATTATGGGGAGTTTATATCCAAAAGGAGATATATTTTTTCATTTTCCATTCATTGATACTTCGTTTTTAAAAAGATATACAAAAATATCCTTTCGGAACAATGATTACATATTAATGATAAAAATAAAATATTAAAGCGCTTTGTGTTAATCATGAAAAAAATACAGTAAAACGAAAAAATAATTAAATAAATAAATAAATAATTAAATTGAACAAGAATTCAAAGAAATAAACAATACAATAAAAAGAAAACCTAGAAAACATTTTCAAGAAAATTTTAATAAAATAAATGAACTAAGTAATAAATTTAATAAGAAAATAATATTAGAAATTACTTTAAACCAATTAATTATTATTTGAAATTTTAATAATAAAATAAGTCTATCATTTGTTTTATCACAGCAGAAATATTAGATTTATCTTTGTTAAACGAAAAATAAATATCCAAGCTTAAAGTAGAATAAATTAAACATTAAAATTAAAATTTTTGTAGACAACAACATGATTATAACAAAATTTATGCATTATAAGACTATACATATGTATATACTCTATTCCAAATTTGAACAATACAGAGATTTGTAAAAAATCTGAAGAAAAAAAAAATAAAAAAATGTACCTACAATTAAAATACTAGTTACTACTTTTAAATTGATAGAAATAGATTATACCGAAGAATTGTTCAAATTTAAAATTAAATAGTACAAATTAAAAAAAAAAACAATAATAATAATAAAAACAAAATTATTACAGAGTTACCAAGAATTATTCTAACAATTAACATCAACTCAAGTTTGTAACCAAGACAAAACCAAAATAAAAGGAAACAATCTAAAAAAATTAAATATCCCAGTTGTGCCAAAAAGAATTGATTATTTCGGAATGAATTCAGAATTCATTACGAAGTAAGTAATTGATTCCACTTCTGATTTCAAGTAATTCAGAAAGAAATGAATTGGTTCCATATATGATTTCTTGTAATGCAATAAAGAATCATTTTGTTTTGCGTACAATTTATTATTAAGAATAAAAAAAATATAAAAAACATGATTAAGCATGTTAAAATTTTCATGCATGAATTTTTTATGTTTTACGCAATTTTATTTGTTTTGCGTAGTTGAAAATGTATGAATGAAAACATGTGAATTTTTAAGGAAAGTGTTTTTAAAATTCAAAATGTAATTTTATTTCAAATAAAATATTCATTATTTTGAATGTTTTTTGAAAAAATTTGGATTTTATTCTTATTTTTCCTCTTAAAATTTCAGATTCATTAGGATTATTTGTCTAATCTCAATCATTTCTTGTTTTCAATGTCTTGTTCCTCTGACGATGAAACATTGTGCTTTTAAATGTAGTAAAACAAAATCTTTTTCTTTATATTACATATTTATTTGCAATATTCATGCTAATTCTCAAAAAGTAAAAATGTATTTACATAATTATATTTTTACATTTAAAGAAAAAGACTGTTTTACTACATTTAAAAGAACAATGTTTCATCGTCAGAGCAACGAGACATTGAAAAATGTAATCGATTCAGAATGCATTCCATGTAATCGATTCAGAATCGAAGAAAGGTTATGCAGATGGGCATCAATTTATTACTGTTTTTTTATTTTATTATATTATTTATTATTGTAAAAGTAATCAATTCTTTTCCCTTTAGTAATCCAAAGTAGAAGCAATTCGAAGTCAAAAGAATTCATTCTGAATCAATTCGGTGTACAACTGGGATATAATTGTATATACATATGCATATGTGTACATAATTATCATTGAAAAACCTCTTAAACTATTATGCATACATACAAAGTTAAAATTTTTTCAAAGTTAACATTTCAATTCATTCAATTAAAACTACTGTTTTAGAGCGTGAAATGTTCACCATAGTTGAATCATGCGACTCTTGTTGTTATTTTTGGTAAAAAATAAAAATGTATGAGTTACCTACAACTATTAGGTTTAGAAATGCACTCTTGATTATCCATAACTGTAATTATCATTGACAAAAAAAAAAAAAAAAAAAAAAAAAAAAAAAAAAAAAAAAAAAAACGGAACTCTTATAACATAAAAATAACATTACACAAATTTCAAAGTATGGGAACTTTTTTTGTCTACAAAATAAATATATTGCGCCTAAAGTGCTTTTATTTAGTAAAATATATAGAATATATGATATGAATATAATATGAACAATATTTATATGGTACATAATATAGTGTATATTTTTTTTTCTGGAAATAATCACCCAAATTACACTAGGTGTTATTACAACAGAGTGAAACAGGTCCTTTTTTCAAACTATGTATATTTTAGATTAAAAAAATAAATTTAAATTTTTACTACTTTCTGTAAATTTTTTATAAAATACATACATGTTTAAGTATTTTTGAAGACAGCAAAACATTTTATATATCGTTATTTCGAAAACATGACTGCGAAATTGTGGAAGAACATTAATAGTTGCTCCATAACCCGTAGCATGTGGCCAAAGATAAATGTTAAAAAGACTATGGGTGCTATGGCATACCATTGAATGACTTTTACAGAAGCTGAAGCTGTAAAGATGAGGAGAAAATAGAGTCAATTTACTCTTCGAATGTCCAACTTGCTGTGACAATAAACCATATTGCAAGGTTTGTAACAAATCTTTATTTAATAACAAATCCTTGCTTGAGAGGCATAATAAATCTTCATTACACAAACAAAATATAAATACAGCAAACAGTGTGCAAACTATTGTTGCATGTTACAGCTCCAGCTCCTCAGAATCTACCGAAGATTGCAAAATCAAAAAAGGCTATATTTTGCAACGGGTTTTATAGGTACTTTTTTGCTTTTTCTTTAACTGTTACAAAATGGTGGGTATTTCCCGTAATTTTATTTCAAAATATTTCCTACCACTAAAGGTCCCTCAAATTCCTAGAACAAAGGTTTGGTAAATTTCCACTCCTTATATAAGATACACACATATGGTATAGGTGAGGCTATATTTTGAAACGGAGTGTATATGCCCATTTCTCGCATAGTCCAAAATGAAAAGATTATTATAGATATTTCAAAATCGAAAAACATAAAATTTTGCGACACTGCCAAACTAGGTGGCTTTCTTATGAGTCTGTAGTTAACCGTATAATAGAACAGTGGATCCTTTACTAAATTATTTTAATTTAATTGTATTCGAAGAAGGTGATTCACCATCAACAAACGCAGCGTCATTTTTGGAGTTTTTAGAATCAGAAGGCTCTATCTACTATTTCTATCTTATGTACTAAAGTCGGTAAATGAGTTGAATCTTCTTTTCTAAAAGAAACTGATTTTTGATATATAATTATTTTTAAAACATTTAAATTTAGTTCAGATTAGGCTAACTTTAAAAAAAGCTATTTGTAAAACATAGGAGTATTTTAAAATAGGCAAAAGCGTTTGTATAGGACACCATAAATTTGACGAAGGGATTATAATTTTTTTGACAGTATCGGAGATTACTAAAACTATAGTCTCTTTTAATATTATGAAATTGAAAATATTCAAATTTTTACACAAGCATACATATTCAATTAGTACTGTAGATCGAAAATTAGTACATATTCTTTCTCTGTTAAGTACACATGCATTATGAAAAACAACCAACAACAACGTTATGCAAAAAATTCTTTTGTCGCAGTTATTTACAATTTAATTTTTTCAATTAAACTGTCAATCACGCCCAATTCTCTTATGTATCTGTTGATGTTTTAACAAATGCGCTTTTTGTCGGAACGCTTTCGAGCATACATCACAACGGAATGGTTTCTCACCTGTATGCGTCCTTAAATGTACTTTAATATTGCTTTTATTCAAAAATCCTCTATTACATATATTACATCTGTGAACTGGTTTCTCCTTCCCTAGTAGACCGCTTAAATCAGTCGGTGAATTAAAACTTACCGATGTTGATGCTACACTTAATGTTGAAGCTTGCTGCTGAGTTTGTTGATGTTGTTGCTGCTGTTGAGATTTTTTTTGTGACCGTGAACGTTTGTTCTTTGTTGCACTTGGTGTAACTGTCGTTGTGTGTGGATAATTACTTATCTGCTCGGGACTACAAAGGCCGTCAGGCTTCCCTCCTGACATTGCTATTTGATAGTGATGTGGATTTGCTAAGTATCGACCATTTATCATAATATTTTCAGTTGTAGAAACAACCGAACCTAGTGGACTTGTTGATGTTGATGTTAATTCGCTGCAAAATGAAGTTGAACTTGGTGTTTCAGTCTTATTAGGAGGCCCATTCTGAAGTCGATTTTGCAGAAGTGGCATATATCCGTGTGTTAATAAACTTTGTAGTGTTGAATTAGTATTTGAATGTCCAGGTGATGATCGTGGTAATATAAATTCATTTATAGTTTCTTGTTGTGATAGAATCAATTTACCATCTTGTTGAACACAGTTGCCATCAATCCATGCATCTAAATCCATCCATGAATCTCTCGTATCATTTCCATCTTCATTATCAACTTTATTTGGGACTGTAGTATCTGCTATTGCTGAGCCTATTATTGCTGCAATATCATCAATTGAACTCATATCTACATATTCACTGAATTCTTTTGTATCAGCATATATGCGAACACCAGAAACTGAATCTGGTCCATGATCAGACATTACACTATCTGGCACTGAATATAGTTTACTTTCTAATTGATGATCACCAAACAGTTTAACATCTTGAAGGCAAGCATTAGTATTATCAGAATTTAGAACTGAATCAGAAAGACATGTAGATGATGATACTATATTATGACCCGTTGTTCCTGGTGTATTTACTGATGTGGTTTGATTTGACTGGTAAGAGCTTTGAGTGTAGTTATTGTTACTTTCCTCCGGTAGCCTCTGTGCAATAGCGTGATAATGATGCCCAGAAATACCATTTATGGAAAGATGTCCTGTATATCCTGTAAATGGCGGAAGTGGTTTTAAATCTGACAGACTACTGTTTATTGAGTTTGTATTCATTAATAAGTTATCTAAAATATCTAATGAGTTTCTGTGTTCTGAATCACTTGGCAAAGAATCTAAATCATGTTCCAGCAATAGTTTATGTCCATCCAACAAATACTGATCTTGGCCACTACTTTGTGATTGATTCCAACATGGACTCATGAGTAAACTTTCAACTTCAGACTCGTTTTGTGGATTCATGCCGCAAAACTTCATTTTCTAATAAACTATAAATTTGGAGAATTTTATTGTTATTAGAGAAACGAAAAATAGTAAAAATGATTCTTCTCATTAAGTTGAATAAAAGTTGAATAGTTTTCATTAGTGTGCAGTCAGGAAGGAGGTATGTTGCTTGTTGACGAAAAACATATTTTCAATGGTGGCCGCATTTTGAATTCTGAAAAAAAAAAAGGAAATCTTACTAATAATATAACATAATTATATATAATACATCTAAATAGATTATAATGCGATTATACGTCAATAACACATATAATATAATAAAAAAATACAAAACTTTTCTACCCAGTTAAAAATTGTATAATCAAGTACAGAATTCAAAATACATTATATTGCTAAATTTTGTTTCTTTTCTACCCGTTATATCCCTGTCGAAAGTTTGTATACAATGTCAACTTTAAGGAATAATGCTATTTTATAATTACGCTATGTATAGTTATAGAAGAGTCGAATCGAAAGGATATCGCTTTAAAATTCGATCTAATAAAACCAGCTATCGATATGATTACTTTCACAAAGTTAAGTTTTTAAAGACATACTTATAAAGGGTGTCCCAAACTTCACGCAAGATTAGAATTTTGCGTCATTTGTGCGATAAATTATTGTGAAGTAAATATTAAAATTGAAAATTGAAACACGAAAAAGGGGTTTCATAATATTTATCAAAAAAAATATTTGTGGATAAAAAAAATCGTATCAGTCCCAAGAATTCTTTTTAACCTATATTTTTTATATCAAACACACATATTACTTCTAAGGTACTTGAGAAAAGTAAACAAGACAAAAAAGCAAGCTAGAAGGTTTAGTAGAATAGAAATATAGTACGAACAAAATAGGGTAAAAAAATTGTGTGCGCTTGGTTTTTTAAAAGTTTTTATTTCATTTTCTTCGCTCATTTTAAATGGGTGATATAGAAAAGCTTTTTGTTATTCACACTGGAATGGAATATAGAGGACACCCACCAGTGCACATGTATTGGCACAATAATTGTTGTTAAACAACCCAAAAAAAAGTAATCTTTTTTGGAAGGTTCAAACAATCATTGACATCGTCAGATTGGTATGGAAAATTTCACCAAGGTTGGATAATGGTAAATTTTCAGTGAAAGCAGAAATGATGCCATTCACTGGACGCTGCCATTCATAACATAGTTTTCTCGGTAAACCAAGAGGAGTGGGATTGAAAAATATAATTTTAACAACATCTGAAGGGTTGCTGCTTGATTCCGAGATATATCAAGGAAAAACGTCTATTTTTGAGATGTCCAGTGTTTGCTCTACGCCTTACAAAAACTTCATTACTAGGCCTGTTGATTTATTTTAACTGCCAATTCACATCACTCCCTCTTCTGGACCATTTTCCACAAAATTTATGGAACAGGGACAATCATGGAAATAATAACAGAATAATGTATCATACATTCATTCTACAGATGATACAAAAATCAAAAGAAGAGATATGGAAAAGCTTTACAGATCTGAAGACAGAATTGTTACTCAGCGAGAAGGTGCCAAATTGGTCTTGTTGACATCTTCCGCGTTTAGGTATCAATCTCTATTAGATGTTGAACGTTGGAACAAAAGCTCCAAGTAATACATTCTAGTTGCTTTATCAAAAGTCGTAAGGCAGTATAATAAGTCAATGTATGGTGAGGAGATCTGCAACCAGCTAATGGAAGTCAACAGAACTTTTACCAGAACACACAAGTGAACTTTGAAAATATTTATACATTTTCTGGACCTGGTTTTTTCAATGCTTGACTGGAATGTCGTCAAACTTGTAAAATTATTTTAAAGTATTCCATACCGAAAAGTAAATAATATATTATTGAAATTTAAAAATTATTTTTTTATGTTAAATAAGTGACCAGTGCAACAATCGTGCGTATCCTGAAAACAACATGATAACACTAGTTTGTAGGTGTTTTCGCTTCAAAATATGTTTTAATAATGAATTTTATACAAACCAACGGAAAGTTAAAAAAATCTACAGGAGCACAAACTCTCATGTTTAACAGGATTATTCTATTTGTATTATTTTCCCTTCAACTTTTTACATTTTTCAAACGCTTAACAATAAAATAAATATAAAAATTCGATTCGAAATCAGATGTCAGATGTAATTTTTTTTTTCGTGCCTACTATTCCTCAAGGGAATATAGTAATATATTAATAAACTGTTTTATTTTTAAATTAATCCTTAAGAAAAAAACAGAAAAAAAGTGTTAAGAACCATTCTCATATGTCATACAGTTTTTATTTAAAATTTGGTTAAAATCGGATAAGTCGTTTTCAAGTTATACTGCTGCAAACGAACACTCAATTTTTATATACATATATAAAGATTTATTAAGAATTTTCAACTGCCTGGGTTATTCGAGCCGATAATAATTTAAAACTGCCGTAGGCCGTAGCTATTGTATTGCCTAAATTTATGATTTATGAACAATATGAATTTTTAATATTTATTATTTTAAATTTTATTTCATGTTGAAATCTTTTTTTTAGTATTTAATTATTAATTTTATTTGCTATTTTTAATAAAATTTTTGTTTCATGTTCCTAATATAAAATTGCTAGATATAGATTGTAAGGCATACAGTATTAATAATGAATATACAAATTATTTGCAAACAGAATATTAAATTTTGTGAGCGGTAATTTTGTGATGTGCACAACTTAGTACAATTTAAAAACAATATTCAAAATATGTACAATTGAGTAGACAAAAGTATCATACATGTGATAAAATAAAAGTGGCAAATATATACATATAATGATATGTATATGTATCAGGGGGTCCCTTATTTTTCAACTTTTAGATTCTCAATGTCTCACCCCTTCATTTTTTTTCCTTTTTGCAAAAAAATAAAAACCACAAAAAAACAGGTCAAAAAAATTATGTTTACCCGTGCCGCAATCAGATGGAATTTTAAGGTACCTATAAAGGTTAACTTGTTTATATTTAACTCATTCTTATAACTAATAATTATAATTATTCTTACCTGCTTCTGTTCTTAAAACACAATATTGAATAAATTTAATTTATTTATTAAATTAGTATCCTATTTTTTCAAATATTAATATTCTAACAACTTTATACCTAGCGTACCCTCGAATTCAAAGAGGTACCATGGAGCACTAGTAAAAGATGATGCACAAAAAGAATTTTTTTTAAAGTGTGTACAAGAGCACAGAAGACTGTTTCTAGACACTAGAAAAGAAATATTAAAAATAGATTTTTAAAATTTTGTAAAAATTAGTTAAGAAATCAGAAAAATAAAATGTAAATTGAAAAAACAACAAATAAAAAATAAAACCCAATACATCTAATATCTATTAATCACGAACTTTTATTTAATACATTTCCTTAGGTAAAAAGAACTCTTTTGCGGCACGGGTAAATGATTTTCTAGAGCTTTTAAATATTGAGATTTTTTTCACATCATCAAGTACAAAAAATTTAGGGGTGAGAGGTTGGTTTAAAAAAAATTTTTTTTTGCCGTACAAAATAAGAGACACCCTAATATGTACAAGGTGTTTCGTTTGGTTTTGTATCGATTTGTTTAAATCACTTTTTTCCAAAAAATGCATAGTTTTCGTGATATTTGCACTTGAAAAAAGTGAAAAAGACAAATCTTTTAAATTCATGGTTTCAATGTGCTTTTATTACGGTATAAATTGAAAATAGGTGCTAGAAGGTGGTTTCATTTTGTAAACCCTTAAACCGGATTCCCTTTATATAAATTAAATTAAATTAAGTATATGGAAGAAACCCGAAATAACAAAATTCAAAAAAATGTATTGAAGGTGATATTTGTAAATCCAGGAAGAAAGAAAAATGAAGTAATGAAAGGATTAATTTACATACATACATACATATGTTACTCTATGTTACCATCGGGACCTACTAATTGATATTGGAAACTGAACATTATAGTTTTGAAAGTGTATCAAAAAAAACGATTTTCAAGAAGTTATTTCAGTTCTTGTGTTTTGTACTTTTCGAAGAGAACAGTAATTTAATTATTATGTTTTTGTTTTTGGAATCTGGATCTGGATGAAATTGCAATCTCAACCTACCTTCACTGTCGCCTAACAGAACGTATTAAAGTACTAAAGTTAAAAATACCGGGTTTAAACTATGTATGATACAAACATACATACCTATATGTATGTATGTATGTAGAAATAAAGATACAGAAAAATTTGTAATATTTTTAAGAGAAATTTGTGTACTTGTATTCGTACGTATTTTAGTTAATAAAATTGAAAAAGTATTAGAAAAATTAAACTTCTCTTTTCATAAACTTAAACATCGTCTTCTATCGTAAATATGATGGAACAAATTTAAAATCCGATATATCGAAAAGTTGAAAAAAATTTAGTATCAAAATTTGGACGGTATTTTTTAAATTTTGAATACATGATGTTTTAAAAAACACTACACATACTATTTTCACTTAACGATGGCGCTATTGATGGGAGATGTATAGTCTTGTCCCGGTTTGTTTTTCATAACTTCTTATACAATTTTTCGTTAAGAAATTCTTATTGATATAACTCTGTCAAACCTAGAAAAGGTACTTTTTAACATATGTACATATGTTAACAGAATGTAACAAAATATTCAAAAATCATTTAAATTGTTTTAATACTTATATATGTACATAATTCTAAAATAGGGATTTCTGTACTAGTTTCATATTTCTGTGAACAATTGTATTTTCGAGAAAAAATAATTTATTTTGAAAATATGTATTATAATTATCTTCAAATTTCCATGAAGTATTTCAATTTTTATTTGCTCATTTTCGTTTTTCTTAGAATGAATCATCCTGTTTTTTAATCCATTTTTATTTTCAAAAATAAATGCATACCCATTCATTCATGTTTTTTTAAATTTCTCATCGAGATCTACCACCCTGTTCAGTTTGGCACACGAACTGTGAAACACCCTGTATATAAAATAATATTCCAATAAAATTTAAAAAAAAAAAGTATTAATTTATAAAAATACACTTACATGTTTTCGGATTTAAATCTTTTTCTATTTCTAGCTATTTTTCTATTCTAGCTAGCCGTGAAACACCCAGTATATGAGAAATTATATGAATATAAAATCGAAGCTTGCCGATGTCCGTCCGCTTGAATTGAAGAAGTAAATATTGATTGATTCGTATCATATGAAAAATAAATATGAAAGAAAATGATGATAATTTAAAGTTGCCGTAACTGTTATATCTATTCCCTATAGTTTAATAAAAAATATGAATTTGTGGTATTCATTATTTTTAATTTTATTTTATAATTTTAATTTATTATTTTAAATATAACATTTTTATTTTATATTTTAGTATTATTAAAACTTTTATTTTATATTCGAAATATTAAATTATGCGTTTAATATACATACATACATACATACATTTCACAGCCCATATAAGTATGCTTATATGTAACTATGTAATGTAAATGTTTATATTTGCTTCATTTTTTTGTTTTTTTCTATTTCGTTTTGTCTTGTTCATAATTCTGAATACATTAATATTTTACTGCAACTGGAAAAAAAACTATTTGCAATCCGAATATACGATTTTGAATTTTTCAAACTACCTGAAGATTTTGTGAAGTACAAAAAATATGTAAAATTGAATAGAAAAAAGTGATATAAATGAAATTAACATAATATATGAATATGTGATAAAAGATATATAGGTACTCAGAAGACATGATTAAATTTCCTAAAATTCTCTGTTGTTTTTATAAAATTTAAAACAAAAACAAATTTCAGTTTGACATCCATAACCAAAAATTAATGAATAAATTTTCTCTATTTATAATTGAGATCATATCAAGCTACTCAAGCGACAGATTTATACAAAATTGTATAAAAGAATATAGGAAGGCATATGGTTATCTTTCTTATATGTACATAGTGTCATCGAAAAGTGAAAACAGTATAGATCATTGAAAAAGGTCCATATTGTTTCCTAACCCTAGAATTGCCTGAACATATACAAATGAATACATTCGAACTTTGAGCATTCAAGCATGATCTTTCTGAGCTATGACCTTGAAATCAATTTCTACACTGAAAGGTTCTACGTAACTCGAATTTTCAAAACCTTAGCTAAAAATTGGTAAAACAAAATATACTTTTTTTATAATAAAAATAAACTAAAAATAATATATAAGAGAATAATAGGAGTTTTATGTACATATGTATGTATATAAAAAGAAATAGGAATACATACAAAAATACATACAAATACTATGATATGCATCAAATGCACCAGATACATCATTGGTCAGCCGATTTTAACTACTCCCAGTGACTTTTTGAAAGCTGTGAAGGAACATGTTCTTTGCAACGATGACGGTAAACTATTCCACTCACGACATAAGCTAATAAAATAAGAGCGCTCGTCCATTAAACGTGAGAATTTAGGTATTAAGAGTTTCAAATGTTTGGCAGAACTTAAGGGTTTTATGAACGATGCCAAGTAAACTGGTTGGCCTGTAAAAACGAGCTTCTGGAGGAATAGGAGCGATCTATGTATGCTTCAAGTAAGTGGCAAGTGAAACACCAAGAATTACTGCTTTGTAATCAGATATATGAGCTGTTCTCAGCAAGCTATACACGTAACAAATACAATCACTGAAAGCAACTTCAACCTTCCTGCTACAAGCACTATCCAGGTAAAAAAAAAACTATACTACCATGCAGAAAATGGGGGACAATTAATGAGCGAATGAGTTTAAGATGCATGCTCTGAGAGCACACTAGAAGTAAACCTTAAGCTCCTCAAACCCCTATAAACTTTACGTAAGACGTCATTCACATAGTCGCAACTGGACATTCTACTACTTAATAGCACACCCAAGTTTTTTGCTTTACTAACGAAATCTAGCGGTTGGTTTTTGAGCAGTAACTTCAGTGTGTCAGACTGTAATATGCGATTGTTAGAGACCAACATACACTGTGATTTATCAAGATTGAGGCGATGAATACTATCATCTAAATTTTCTGAAAGAAATTTTAAGTAAAGTTGAACGTTTTCGGCATACAAATGAATTGAACAGAACCTGATGCAGCTAGGAAGATGATTGATAAACATGCTAAAGAAAAGAGGACCCAAATCGAGCCATGGGGAACACCGAAATATATTGTTGAAAATACCGAGAAAAAATTACATGTTACAACTCTTTGCTTACGAGACGATAGAAAGCTGCTTATTATAGATAATGCTGAATTAGAGAACATAAAATAATTCGCTAATTTGAAAAGTAAACGATTATGAGATACACAGTCGAAAGCTTTTGAGAAATCAAGAAAGCAAAGAATAGCAGCATGAGAACTGTCTAAGGACTTCCGAATATTTGACATAACTTTAACAAATGTTGTTTCATAGCTATCTAGCATACGAAATCCAGATTGCCATTGCGTAAGCAGACGTCTTTTATTTAGATGCTCAACGATTTGGGTATGCATGAGTTTTTCAAGGACTTTTGATAGAAAGCATAAAATACTGATTGGACGAAAATCAGACGGACTGTGATAGTTAGATTTTTTAGGTATAGATCGTACAGAGGCTATTTTCCACAATGAAGGGAACATCGAAAATGTGAGGCAAGAATTGAAAATATGTACGATGCTTTGTAGGATGTAAGGAACAATAATCTTTAAGAATCTGAAGAAAATATCATCTACACCTTTTGCCGGAGACCTGATCGAAGAAAACGCCTTGACTACCTCCAAGCTGTCTACAAGACGAAAACTAAAATCATCAGAAGTTGCAATTATATCTTGACTAGCTGTGAGGGTTACATGCGCAGATAGAAAATAATTATTTAATTCATCAGGGTTGAAATAACAATCTGTATTATCTTTACTACAGACCCCAAGATTACTCCAGGTGGGAGGTATGGATCCAACTTCGATGAGAAATATGAGCGCTTTAGGTTCTTTACTAGCAAATTCACTTTATTTCTGTCCACCTTGTAATTATTCCGTGCATCAATTGTTTTATGTTTTTTACATTTTCTATAAAGAAATTCGCATTCACTGATTAAAATTTTTACCTTTTTTTAAATTGGAAAATCAGGGACACTTATTATTTTTCTTTACATTTCTACTCTTTAACGGAACAAACCTACCATAAAGCAAACGGACATGATCATTTAAAAAAACTCACTTTTTCATCAACTTACTTACTTCTTACTTTGTAGCACTGAACTTAAAGTACAAATATTTTAAGTTGAGATTTCAATAAAAGGAATTTCTGTGAATTACTATTCATCTACAGAAAAAATATAGTAGATCAGAAACCTTTATTATTCGATATTTGTAAATATTTCGAACTAGGTATCTTAAAAACTAAAAATACAAAAAAAATCTTCAGCTCGAATACATTCATATTTTATTATAGAAAAATCTTAAGTAAAAATACCTGCTACAAACTTTAAATTAGCTTTTATACCGAAATTAAATATTATTTACAGCAGTAAATAATAATAATATTTTTTAACTTTGACTAAAAATAAAAGAAGGTTAAAAATCAAAGAGATACATAAACATATATGCTTGCATATGTACAATGTACATACCTACCTATACAGAATTTTAATTTAAAAAAAAATAAAAATGCATGCATCATGGCTTATGAATATTTAGAATATAAAAACCATTAAGTAAACATGAGTATACTACACTTGCACATGCGCAACAATCTAGTCAATTATTATCTAACCTAATAACATAATAGCACAAAGTTTATAAAATCTAATTAACCTAAATAACGTGGAATTTTTTTATAAGCTGGTTTTTTTCTAATACATTTTTTTTATTTTCCCTTTCAACACGACATTTGCTTGTGTTCCATTTTCATACTTTATGCCTTGTAAATTCATTCTGTTATTGTACATATTATACCGCCGCAATAAAATACAAGACATCATTACATTAATTTACCGTTACTTTAGAGACCTCTTAACACACTTCCGTGATTACTCTGCATGAATATAAACATCCGACAAATAATAATATTGTAATATAAAAAAATAAAATAGTAAAGAAAAATACTAAGTATTACCAGAAAGAGAAAAAATATGAGAAGAGGAATTGTGGAGCATTGCTATCATATACCATATACATATTCTATTATACCTATATTACATATTATGTTAAATGAAAAATGAAAAGCATAAAATATTATGTGAAATGTTAGTATGTACAATTGGAGAAAATTATAAATGCTAGTATGTATAACATAAATCTATGTATGTATTCTTCTCCTCACAGCCTCAACTTGACTCCATAATCCGCTATAATGCTCCACTTCTTAGAATATCATTTTATTTCATTCTTAATTGATTATTCTGTTTGTATTAGTAATAATCGCATATTAATGTTAGATGATGAACATTTTTTTTCACATTTTAAAGTAAAGCCAAATTGTGTATCTTATTTGTAACTTTGTAAATGTAATTCACACAAAGATAAATTGAATTTTAACTTTCTCATTGTAATTTCTATTCTGAAGAAAAAATATGTAAACAATGGAATGAGTTGTTCATTCATACATACATACATTATACATACATATATACATATGTACATTGAATTTAATACGTATAATACTAATAGTGCCACTACGGTGGGGGTATTGACCCAATGTACCAATAGGTACATTTTACTGATAATTACTTATAAGACTTTTGTTAATTTTTAACTCTTCTTTTCTAAAAAGAAAATGCTTTCAATGATGGAGAAGCGAGTTTTCTGAAATACATCCGAATTAAATCTTTTTATATGATTTTTTCAATAATTAAATTACACTATTCCCAATAACATAAGGTCTTGAATTTTTTAACAGTCGATACTATTTCAACACAATATTGTGAAAAACTGAATGATATGAAAGAGATCCTTGTAACAAGGTCTGAAGAACTAAAAATTTGGACATACACACAATTTAGTATAGAAAATGTTACTCTTCTTAAACCATGTTTGAATTACATAAAATATGTATTTGGGTTAAGTTAAAATGAAAATAAAATTGATAAAATAGCTATATTGTTGAAATTTTGTATATTCATATGACACGGACACCATGTATTAGAATACCAACGTGTAAGAAGCTTTCAAAGTTTCTAAAATGGTAACATGATTGAAGATTTGAATAAAATAAATAATTATGTAGCTATTTAGAATTATTTCATCTATTTATATTAATTAAATATGAAAGTAGTACAAAATTGAATACCTAAAGTAATGGAATATGTTTTGATATCCAGTATACAAATCTGAAATTCGTGATTTTTTAAAAATATTTTACAAAATAAAAGTTTATAAAAAAATATACATACCTATGTATACAGGGTGTTTCGTTTGGTTTCGTTTGAAATGATACCATTGATAGGTCTCATCGAGACGAACAAAAAATCGTATTGGTGGGGGGGGGGGGGGAAATCCCGATGGTTTGGCCGCTAGAGGGCGATGAAGTTTTTTGCACTTTTTTCACAAAACACCCCATAACTTTTTACAGGGGCACTCCAGGGCCACTTTGTATTCAGAAAAAATATAGAGTACCCTTTCCCTTTTAAACAAAACCCTACTTGTCCCTCTATTATGAACCCTACAAAAGTTAGACGCGTTCAAATTCAAAATTTTGCGAATTTTTTCCAAATTTTGTGTTTAACCCTGTTTTGCTCAAAAAAAGCTTAAATTAACCCCCACTTTTTATTGCAGAAAATGAAAGTTCAATTGATTTTGCATCAATTTGTTAAACAGCGCTGTAAAAACGCTAAGTAAACATATGTACATGTATAAAATCATAATGTTTATATGGGAGACAGACATAGGACATTGATCTATACTATGATCGCATGTCTGTAGGGGGTCGGTGTTCTCATTGAATTGTTGATATTATATTGATACCATGGTATTGATACTACATGCCTGTCTCACATATATAAAGTATGTACATATGTTTAATAAATGCACACAATTTTCAAGAATATTTTTTTACATATTTACATATGTACATATGTACATACATACACAGTTTATTTATTATTATACGAGATAAAAATAACATATACATATGTATAAATGTGGCCAAATTATTATAACGCTTATAAAAATTTGTATTTCATTGTTTTTGATGATGGAAAATATTGATTAGATTCTACTTATTATTGAAATTTTGTTTCCTATCATTTCTCATTTTCTTTGTTCTTATATCGTATAATGATAAATATACATTATTTATAATAGAAGAAGGGATACATATTAGGTACCTATATGCCTGTTTGTTTTCTCTAAATATTATTCAATGTTCAGAAGAATTCAATTAGTAATTTTGCAGCTTTTAAATATTGTCACAAGGTAAAGTGTTATATGCATTTTTTGTGAAATGGGAAAAAAAAAAGTGAAAATCAAAAAGGACAAATTAAAGTTTTATTAGAATCAACGAACAAAAGTTAGTAGGTCTTTTGTGTCAATTTTTGAAAAAACAAATCTTTAGATGTATGTAAAAAGGGAAAATGTGGCAGAAAAAGAAAAACAAGTGAAAAAGACAACAGAATTTTAATTCGGAAATGTAAAGCAAACCGTAGCTTAACCAGATGCGAATTAAAATTAGAAATGGAAAAGCACAATGTAAAAATTTCGGAGAGAACTGTAAGAACAAGATTAATTGAAGTTGGTCTAAGGTCAAGAAGGCCGAGAAAAAAACAGATTCTCACAAAAAAAGCTATGAAACAAAGAAATTTATGGTCTGAAAAGTTTTTTAAATGAAGCCAAATTGAATGGGAAAAGGTAAGTCGATGTATTCAATATTATTTACACACTGTCAACTTCAAATTTATAGCAAATGATTCAAGACTGTAATAATTCTAACACAGGTTGTGTTCAGTGATGAAACAATGATATGTGTGTTTAATACCACGAACATCCAGAAGTGTAAGAAGACGCAAAGGTGAGAATATCATCCAAATTGTATAGCTTAACAAGTAAAACAACCTATTAGAGTAATGATTTGGGGCGCAATTTCTACAAAAGGACTGTTCAACCTACTTCTCTTATAAAGGAAAAATTGACTCTACAAGACATCTAATCACAAAAATGAAGAGAAAATTTGGATCTAAAGGAATTTTTATGCAAGACGGAGCACCATATAATACAGCACGGTCTACCAAATAGTTTCTTAAGAAGAATAAAATTAAATTGTTAGATTCCAAATAGTCCCGATATAAACCCAATTGAAAATATCTGGAGTGTTTTGAAATAAGTAAGAAAATTAGAATCTATAAAAATATAAGAACTAGTTCAAGCAATTAGTAGAGTTTGGATCAATAATAATTGCATTGGCGACAAAACTGATTTGAATTATGCCTGCAAGGGTAAATGTCTTGAGAAAGGCGAAGTATTTACATAGTTAATTTTCAATTTAAAAATTGAAAATGCTGTTTTAATTTATATTAATGTCAAAATTTCTTCGTTTTGCTGATAATTCACAAAAATATATCAGGCGTTAAAATAATCTGGCCACATCTGTATATACGAGCACATATGTAGGTATATACTTAGTATATAAATGTTTTGTTTTTAATATCAAAAATTAAAAATTCAATCGTTTTTGCTTTAATTTTTTTTTTTTAAAGAAATAAACAGTAATTTAAAATTTATTTTTTCGAAACGGCATTCAAAAACCGAAAAGACTACAGGAATTTTCTGACTTTCAATAAGAATTTAAAGTGCAAGAAAATAAAATATTAAAACGTATGTATGTTCAACAAGATTGTTAATATTGGAGAATTGTATTAATAGAGTTCTAATACAATGGCAAGCTCTTCTTCATTATTATATTTTATTTCACTTCAAAATCTGGAAAAATAAAACAAAATTGATAACTGTTTAAAATCTACCCATATACATACATACATATTCATTCTTTTGTAAAAAGGAGAATAAATAAACTGTATACAAGGTGTTCTATGTAAGGTGTCCAACCCGAAAACCACAGATAGATCTCATAGAAACAAACAAAAATTATATATGAAAGGGTTTGGTGTAACGGTGGGCTATAGATTTCAGGAATTTTGTTCATATATAACCCTATATCTCCTACAAAATCCACCTTGCTGCAGTTTGGCCCTTGGTAAAAATTTAGAGAACTTTTGGAGCTTACTAACAAGCTCTCAACCACCATTTTTTCGAAAAAAAACTCGATTTTAACCATTAACGATTTTATTTCGAAAAATGAAAGCTTATTCGATTCTTTGTTAATACACTCATAATAATTTCTTCTGAGAAACTTATAGTTTTTAGTGATTGCTTCAGAGAGAAACCAATAAATGAATTATTTTTACTAGAAAATGGGTAATGACGTCACAACTTAAGCACGAGTGAACTTTTCATAATTTCTAAACTAGAGAAAATAGAGACTTAATTAATGTAAAAGGCAAATTTTTTGAAATTAATTTGCTCTTTCTTCTAGAAATACATAATAAAAATGCAACCTTTAAGTACAAAAGATCAGAAGATAAATGCTTTAAAACTCCTACATTCAAAAAACAATATTAATGGAGAGAGAGAAACTAATGCCACTTTTAAATCATTTCCTTTTTTTCTGATTAGTCCAAAAATAGAATAATTAATAGACAGTATCGAAAACTAATAAACAATTCAGACCTTATTAAAAAATATCGTTTAATTTCAGAAAAAGACAATTTGAAGACAAAATATCTGCCTCTTTTTGAAATTTTTGTCTTGCTAATGTTGTTTTTTATTTCATTCTGTTAAATTAACTACGACTGTGTTAAAATTGTATATTGTTTGTTTTATCTTTACATTTGGAGTTTTTGCCAATTTAGGTTATTTTGTGATACTTACATATGTATAGAAAAAAAAAAAATCTGAACTTCCGATTAGGAGGGCGAGAGGTTTTGGAATGAAACCTTTGAATATGGAAATACTTTGAATGTCCTTTTCAACATGCCATACATATGTCCTTATTATTCTAAAGTTAAAATCAAATTGTTTCAATTTTGCACAGGTGCAAAAAATTGCAGAATTAGAAATTTTTTTTATAAAAAAATGTTCAAAATTAAAAGGAAAATTACTCTAAAATATATATAAAATGCACAAATAATAAAATTGTATCGCAAAATTTAAGCGATGACGAGTAAACTCTTCGGCACGGATTATTTGCAGCTGCTATAATACTGAATTTAGTTCGAATGAAGTAACTGTTTTATTTATTTCGTCAATCACAGTTAACTGATTAAAGTCAATTTTGTTTTTATATGTACATACATATACATATATGTATATACCTATACATACATACATATATGTACATAACAAAATTTATACATTCAACGTATAAAAAAATACATATCCAGAATGTATCTTTGTTTTTGATTTCTGAAAATATAATGTAGATATGTATTTAACTTGAAAGCTCTGTAACTTGGATTTTAGACTTTTTTTGGTTTTTTTAATTTGACAATAAATCCTAATACCTATATATGTATATGTATGTACTCGTATGTATATGTAAGTCGAAATTACTTTGGGCAAATATTCCTGTAACTCAAAATTTTTCACAACAAAATAGAAAACTTTTCAATTCACATTTTTCAACGATGTCAAAATGACGTACATACATACATATTATACATCTTTCGATTTATTATAGGTATTTATGTTTGTCTTTCTACATACAATGAAGTAGTCATTACAAATGTAGATGTGTAGTCTGATATTTATTGATTTTTATAACATAAACAAATGGTGAATGATGTGATTGAATAATTAAATTTTTGAAGTTATTTTATGTTGTGATCAATTGAATAAAAAATCGGTAAGTAAGAAACTGTAAAGTGTTTATCTAATAAATTTATATGTATATGTAAGTGTGACACAACATGTAGTTTGTTTGTTTTAAATATAAGAAAAATCAAAGGGAAAAACTACATAGCTACACCAGTCTTTACATTTTGTCTAATATGTGAATTTGATAACAAATTACGTTTTGTTAGAATAAAATATGTATTAGATTGCTAATTAAAATAATATTTAAGATTTTATAAACGATGAACTATAAATTCTATATTTTAAAGCATATAGGTATTAGGCACCTATTGTATTATGTAATGTATTTTTTAATTAGTATGTGAGATCTAGAAATGATAATTCAAAAACTAATGTTTGAAAACTAAGAAATTTCCTATGAATTCTTCCAACATCGAAATTATTAAGAAATGTTTTATTTTATTAAAATTACATAAAAATATTTAGCTTATAAGTATATTGTGATATTAATTAATTTACCTATATTAATTTTATTATTATTAATTTTACTTTTTAAATTTAAATGAAATAAAAGTAGGTACATACATATGTATATGAAAATATTCATGTTAGCTTTTCATGTCCTATGATATTTGTTAAAATAAAGAATGAATTTTAATAACATATTTTTTGTGTTCTTACTAGCACCTATTTGAAAATTATTGTTTTTTATTTCAAAACTAATTTTTTGAAGTGAAATTCACATTTTTCGTATACATATGTATGTATATATAATAATAATCACATGAAAGTACCCAGGCTACTTTGGCTTTACATGTGTGAGTAAAGTTGTCTAACTTCACGGCTTTGAACAGTATTCTCTCTCGGAGGTTTTGATACAAGAAGTGGTAAGTTGGTATTTTTCAACTCATTGAAATTATTTTCACTAGCTATTTGGCTATTGAATAGGTGGAATGAGTACAGATTGAAAAAATATGTGATTTCATAGGAGTATATAGAAATTCTTTTTTATTCAAGTTATAAAATTGCAAATTCGGAAAATTAATTCGCTCTACTTTCGCTTCACTTTTTTCGATAAGTTTTAATGAAAAAATTTAAAAAGTTTTTTTTTTTTGATACTTGTTTAAATAGGAATTTTAAGTTTCAAAGTACTATATAATATCAAATGTTGAATTACAGAAGAAATATAACTAGAATCCAATAATTCGGCTAGTCAAGATGAGACGATGAAGCTGAAATACACCAAAATTAACATGGAGAAGAATGATATTAAAGGAAGCTTCAGAAACTAACAAAACATGCGCACAGATAAAACAACTAGCAATCAACAAGGTGCGATGGAAAAGTTATGTAGAAATCTAAAATCTTGAAAATGGTCACGTCACAGTGAGCTAGTATAGAAAATCAAAAATCAATCGCAAATGTAATAGGAATAAAAAGCAAGATTATTGTAAAAAAACTGAAATTATGTTGCGTTCAAGAAAAGAGCCCAAAAAATAAGGAGTGATAAAACTTTCATTTTAATTTTAAAAAAACTTCATTCATAAAAATAACGACTTACTATAATGAGATACTGTACCAATACAAAACAGGGTGATTCTTTTCAATGTGCAAATATTGGCACCACGATATTAATCGGACTGTTTCATAAAAAAAATTGTACTGGCGAGGGCATTTAAAATTTTGAGTTTTGTGTAATACCTTCAAACACAAATCGCCTGTAACTTTTTGCACACCCTACGTATCATAATTTTTCTTTTTGCTAATCGATAGGTAATCAAATTACTATTTGTTTGGTATGCCACTTATTGTATGTAATAATTTTATTAAAATAATGGGTCATAAAGTCAAAATTTATAGTTTTATTTTTCGAAAATTTTGTGAATAAATTGAGTTCCTGAAAAAAAAAAATCCATTACCGAAAAATTTTTTATATTTATTTTGAAAGCCAATTATGTCAAATATAAAACAAAAAGAAACCCGAGCTCAAAAACTGTATGCGTTATTACGTAATTATAAGGATCGAAGGTGTGCAGAAAGGGTCAAAAATGTACCTGTATGAAATTTCAAAGCTTCAATTACGATAAAAACTTCATTTAAAATAACAATACACACTTCTGTTTTATTTACATACATATTTTAATTTTATGACTTTTCAGTAATATTTAAATTTATGACCCACTTTTTTTAAATAAAATTATTACCTACATACATAATAATATAATAACCGATATATCAAACAATATAATCACCCTGTATAATTATTGCGACTGATGAGTTTCGATTTTAGTTACTGATTCTATATTTAGTGTAGAGAACAATGTCTATAACAGTGTTTAATGTCTTATTCCAGTACTAATCCAATATAAAAAAGTAATGTTGTATGCCGATATTTATCCAATATATTTTAAATAATGAAAAAAGTAACTGCCGCTCAAAAGTGAGTTACGGTTATCGTAACTTATTCCATATTCTATCGACACTCAAAACCACCGTTTTAGGATTCGAGTTTCTATTGACTATCGATTTCGGATATTTGCCAACCAGTATCAATAAATTGTTATACGGGAAGCAATAGACCTATGCATACATACATTATTTGAAAAATATATAAATTACAAATATGCCCAATAAAGGGGTACACCTTTTTAAATATTTTCCTTGCTGTTAAACAATTTTAGTGTGTCTTTTGCCCGGTTCCTCAGTTCAAGTTTAAACTTTAGTCTAGTTAAACTTGCGAGGAAGTTTAAACGAAGCGTTTAAGCTGCTGGTGTTTCACAATAAAACATATAATTTTGCATTCATTTTCTAGACTACTATAAACGTCAAATTCATAAGAATTATTAATAAACGTGAGTGTGATTTAAAAAAATGAGTGCAAAAAGAAGTGCATAATCTTGGTCGGTATGAATAAATAGTAATAGAAGCATGTTCGTTATCACTTAAATCTTCATTATCAGAATTCATTTATTATTATTTATTAAAATTTTATGAATATAATAAATTAATATTTATAAATAAATAAATATGATATAAATATCTATTAAAATTTAATATTCTTATTTGAATTCACACCACAAACATTACTAGATGTGATCACTTGAAAAACCATTGAATAACAATCTGTCAAAACAACTGTAAAAACGCTAGTTTAAACATTAAACCCTCATACTCGATGCTTTAATTTAAACTTCGTTTTCAACATTCGACTAGATTTAAACCAACACTGAGAAACACTACTTTGTTTTAAACTTCAGTTTAATTAAACCCAATCTAAAGTTAAACGAAGTTTATACTTACTTAAACTGAAAAACCAGGCATTTATATTTTTAGAGGGTGATTTATAAAAAAAGAACCCCGAAACTTAGGTGGCGTCTTCTATCTGCCAAACGATTGAGATTGAGCTTCTCTCATATACAATTTTTTTTTCTTTTCTGCTCAAGATCTATCACTTAGCACTTTATTGATCTTTAAATACGAATCGTCCTGCATTACTTTCTTTTTAATGCGTATGGTTCAATACACTCTTATGCGCAATATTCGTTTACGAAAGCAGATTTACATGTAGTCGTGATTTTATCCCTTTTCCGAAATAAAAACCTAAAAAACACTTACAACACTAACAAGCATATACATACGCATTCGCACTGCTATCCAAAAAGTCTGCGGTTTGCGCATTTATGTATATTTGAAGACTGTGAAAATCAGTAACAAAAAAATTTAATTCAGTAATAATTTAAAATTTAAAATTAGTAAAATTACCACCTAAAAGTTTGATTAGTGATTAAATACATAGTAAGAAAAAAAAAGCTACACAGAATAAAAATGAAGTTTATAATAATTCATCGCCTTTACCGTGTTGATCTGATGCAGAGATTGTCTTTTATAGTAATAAAAGAGATTTGGTATCAGTTTGCAAACGATGCAGACCATTATAAGATATCGTCAATAATTTTAGTGAAAAAAACGAGAAAATATTTGCTATTTCATAAGACCAAATGAATAAAGTTTGAAAACAAACTGATTTTAAGTTTTATATATTTCAATTTTTTTAAAATTTCTGAAGAAATTTACTAAAAATTTCTATAAACTTTTTTATGAGGTTTTAGGTTAATTTTAAGATATTGCTTTAACCGTAAGCAATTTTAGAAAATTTCGGAACTTTGTCTAGTTTTTAGAAGTAGGTTATATTGTTTTTATTATGGAATTAATCGCATAAAAATATCTTACTCTGCATTACGTCAATAAATGAATATATACCTATATATATGTATGTACATACATAGATGTACATATATAAAAGCAGTATATCAATAATAAAAATTTCCGTAATTCTACTTTAGAGGAAGATAAGAAATCTCTAAATCTGCTAACATTCTCTTAACAATAACAAATAAATTTTGGTATTGTAGTTTAAGTGTGGAGAAAAATATCAAAAATCGAGTAATATCAGAAATTTGGTATTTAAAAAAAATGTACATATGTATTTTCATAATTTTAATTTCAGAATGGAATAAAGACAAGAAAATTACCTTTTCACCCAGAAAAAACGTTTTAAAACTCATTGATTACTCGTTTGAAGTTATCAAATTTTTTTATATTAGAAATTTCTATAAAACTTTAAAGTAGAATCGCAAAATCTTTTACCTTAAGTCTCTACCAAAATTAAGAGATATCAGCAGTATAGTTCTGTATAGTGGAGTATAGTTCTTAACATTGGTTTTAAAAAACTCTCCAAGTACTTATGATTTGAAATGTCAATTTGATTTTTAGGTTGTGCTTTTGTTTTGTTTTCATGTTGTTACCGGTTGGTGTTTATTTTATACACAAATATTTCAAATGCAATTGAAAATGGATCACTTTCATCTCTTAGAATTGTTAATGTTTTTTTTCGAACCGTTCTGAAATGAGTAAGTTTTATTTAAAAATAAATGTTTTCTTAATAAAAACTTACTTTTCTTCTTCTAAAATCAAATGGTAAATTTAAAAAAAAAAAAACAAATTCATCCATCTTTTCAATTCATACTTTCACTTTTTATGTCAGTGATTACTATTGAAGCTGGTCTTAAAAATCGAGTCTTAAAAATAAGACTTTGCTGAGAATACGAAAAGTCACAAAATTTCAAAAATAAGACTATCCACTTTTAAGACCGTTAACTGCTTGTCACCAGAATAGGTCTGATAACTAAATTATTAACTGATTTCTATAAACACTCAAAGAAAAAAAAATATGAAGAATATTTTAAAAGTACAGTTACATGCGAAAAAACTGGTCGCATAGTCAGCATACCAATACTCAGTGATATAAATTTACTCCAAAATTCAGAAAACACTGCACTTGAACGCTTAATAAGCACTGAAAATAAACTATCAAGGAACAGTACTGTGACTTGTTTTTACAGAATAATTAAAATCAAATCATATGGAGGAAATAAAAAAGGAAGACATCGTCCATCCCAACGTTATTACTAGTAGCGACGACTTGGAAGAGGCAGTAAAAATGCAAACAAAAATTCAACTCTTATTATAGTGGATTTGAATTACATATGTAAATGGTGTGCTAATCACCCAGAGCCCAGAGGTAATTAAAAACATTCAAACTGCAATTAGAATTTCAAGAAATGGAGAAGAGTCATGTTAAGGCACTTGGGCTTTTATGGCAACTTGTAACTGATTATTTCAGCATTTCCACAGATTTAAATACAAATCGTCAAATCAGTAAACGTAAGATTTAAGCAGATACAGCACAAATTTATGATCCATTAGGATTAATAAAACCGGTAGTCATAAAAAATTACAACAGAAATGGACAAAATTTACTCAACAATTAGCAAAAATAACAGCAATACAAATACCCAGACATGTTTTAGGCGAATATCAGTCAAAATCTTCCCATTTTCTGTGATGCAAGTGAAAAGGAGTACGCGAAGCAGCATACGTATGCTCAAAGGACAAATAACTGTCCGATTATTATGTGCGAAGTCACGAATAGCACCAGTCAAACCACCTACTCTAAATAGGTTAGAGCTGTGTGGAGCAAAAGTTGTGGCTAATTTCGATGAAAAAATATTTCAGACGGATTCACAGATCGTACTGTCTAGCGAAACTAAAGACATTTGTTACCAATCGAGTTAGAAGATTTCAAGAATTATCAGAAGCACAAAAATGGCGATATGTACCAACTAAAACCACCTACCGGATCAATTATTAAATTCCAAGATTTGGCTAAATGAACCTGACTTTTTTTACAATATAAGAACGATGTGGCCAGCTAATAATACTGAAACAACACATTTCGAAGAAAAAAAAAAGAATCCTTAAAATTCGTACTCATTGTTGCAGCGAGCGACTTAAGAATATAAAAAGACGGAACATTCTGTATATTACCAAAAAATATATAGACAGAAAGAATTCCTATGTAGTATAAAAATGTCTCATACAAAAATTTTTGTTCTGGGGTTCCAACATTGGAACCCCATTAGTGAAATAGCTTTGAATGTACATCGGCATTTTTCAGTTTTGTTAAAAAAGCTTTTACTTCTGCATAGAAATACATATGTACATGCGAATACGACAATTACCTTGTTTATACACAAAAATTAAAACGTATTAACGATAAAACGTTTTGAACATCGTTTTAAGATAATACATTTTAATTGGTGTTTATGCGTAGTACAACATTTCATTCTCACTTAAAACGTTTTGAGTAATAAACTAATACTACTCTAAAAGTTCATATTGATGTTTAGAATGTTACCAACACCATTTTGAAAGGTCAAATATGACAATTCACTTAAAACGAACAAAGTGTACATGCACATTTCAAAAACGCATTGAAATTTTAAATTCGGATTTTATAGTGTATTCACTCAAAACGAAATAAAGTTTCAATGCGTTTTAAAATTTGGTTTATGCATCCGTATTTAATCAAAACGGCATGAGTTAATGCGAATTAAAGCTTCGCATAAACAAGGTAATTGATGGTGTTGGTGTGACTCATTTTATTCACATATGTTTCACCATTTGAAATTTTTTTTATATTCTATTTAACACACAAGAGTAAAATTTTTTTTTATTTTTCATTCATTTTGATCATGTTAAAAACAAAACTTAAATTTCAAAGCGCTTTAAAGCATAGTTAAAAAAGCTTTCACTTCCTTCCTTCTCTTACCGTACTGTTCTATAGTCCAATTTAATAATTACAATTTTTAGTCGATACTACATAAGAATTCTTTCTGTCTATATATTTTTTGATATTACCAATAGGGATAAAATGGACCATCTTTCTTCTCGCTCTTTTCCATCACCATCCCTTTTTTGTATCCTCAAGTCTCAACGTCAAGTCAACTCCAGCTGCGTTCCATTTAGATAATTTAAACTACTCCGAATTAGTTGGCTTGGTACTACTACAATGTGTGAGGTGGTGTACTTTACTTCAGAGTACTTGAGAGTAAGAAATACACAATTACATATATGTATTGTAATTAATTCAATTTATTAATTATTTAGTTATTTGATTTAATTGTATTTATGTATGCCGCGATTGAGAGTAGTGGCTCTATCATGTGTTTCTTAGATTGTTGGTTGCAGCTGATACATCAAGTCAACAGTAATCTACTGTGAGTAATTAATTAATCAAAACAAAATTGCGGCAAATTGTAGCAGAAAATTGTTGTTGTTTAATAATCGTTCACTCACAAAAGGATAAACCCAAGATAATTAGAGAATAGATATTTTAAATGAATTTTATATAGCGTATATTAGCAATTGTTTGACAATGACACAAAATGTTGTGAATATTTCATTCTATTCGATAGAATCTCTATCGAATTACACAATAGGGCCCATAATTAAGTGAAATTTATTGTAATATCAATATTTCATGTTAAAATCTTTTAACAAATTTGAAAAAAAAAAGTTATTATCGACTTTTTCAAATTAATTAATATTTACTCAACTCAAAATGTACTTCTATATAAAGAATCCTTAAAAATTATTCAAGTATTTCCAATATGAATACAGAAAGATGTTAGAAATTTTATCGAAAAGACTGTGGTATTAAAGTAAACAAATAATATAATTATACTAGACTTAAAACTTTAATTTTTGTTGTTGTCCTAAATACGAGTATAGCTGAAAATATCAAAGTAAATTTGTAAAAGGGTGAAAATTTTTAAAATTATTTTTGATTTTTTTCCAAATATCCTGGTTATTCCATCCAGGATGTCTTTGTATCTTCTATTCTTCAATAAAGTATATTCAGGGCTATTCTTGAAAACAGCATAATAGAGATTCGATTTGAATTCGAAGTTTCGTATTCTGGAAAACTTCGTAAGTTCTTAGTGAAACAAGTTCACTTTGGGTTATTCCTGAAAACGATCGAAATTAAACACAACGGTCATTTTCATACATTTGTCAACTTGCATTAACGATAATAATGCAGTTCTTCGATTGTTTTCCAGCATACCAAATTTTCACTAAGGTGAAACTCGGAAGTGAATCGAATCTCATTTACGTCATTTTCAAGAATAGCCTTGATTAACAAATTTAGTATTTTACTTCAAACGTAGTATTGTCTTATGACATTGTTTGTCATTTCAAATAATAATAACTCCAAAATTCAATTCCATATGTTACTTTTCCACAGAGTACGAAAAACTCACCTATGAGCTGCTCATGTGCGTTTTATAAAACAGTACCATGAGCAAAACAATCGAATAAACACATCTTATAATGACAAGGCACACGAGTGCTATAATAAAGCACACGCAAACAACATTTGCACACGAGTTTTATGCATAGTACGAAAAACACACTCGTGTGTTGCTCACATTCGATACATGAGCAATTCATCAACTCATGTGTCGTAATTTGTTATTGTTTTAGTTTAAATTTTAAATTTTACATACGTGCATTGCATCAATTTTAAAGTAACAAAATGTTACATTTTTTGACTCCTTATATCAAATTATTTTATTTTTCAATTTTAGGCAAGAACAAAATAATTAAAATATTACAAAATTATCACTTTTTTCGTTGAAATGATACTTCTACCTAATGCATTTCAAAACATTAAGTGACATACGGTCATAAAAATTTTTGATCAATTATTAAATAGAAAATGTTATGAGTGCGTAATAAATATTAAATTTAAATTATTCCTATGTATGAATAAGAAAATGTAAAAACCCAAAACATCATACATATGTATATTCTCCACATATATCCTACAAACAGGTTTTTCCTTTGTTTTATAATATAGGTAGGGACATATTTATAATTTTTTCTGTAACACATATTCATGAGCTGATGAATTGCTCATGTGTCGAATGTGAGCAACTCACGAGTGTGTTTTTCCGTACTCTGCTTTTTCATCAAAAACAGCTGGTAAACTGAAACTGAGGAAGTGAACAAAGAAAATTGTTGATCAGTTCCTCACTGAGGACTGAGGAATTAATAAAATATATTATATATGTTTCGTCTAAATATAAAACTTGGAATCAAAAAAAATTTCGAACATAACCTTAAAAATTACGAATATTTGTAGCATAAGAGGAACTACCGTGCCCTAAGGACGTTGATTAACTTGTAAGTAACAACTGACAACCCCACATATACTTCCTATTTCTCTTTTAAGTGAACCGTTTTTAAGTTCAAGACAGGGCAAATAAAGTGACGCATAAACCCAGTCCTTTTGCTTTTGAACGCTTACTGTTCGATTTCTAATATTATTGTCCTCCTAACGGGAGATTTTTGCTTTGTTTTAAATGGCAAACGAAATTCCGCCAAGAGAACAATTCTTTGTCTTAGGAGTTAACAGCCGTCAAATGACCAACTGATTGAGGTTGAACACATTAGGTTGTTGTTACAACGACGCAAACCGGTTATAAAACCTGTTTTTACAACTGCTCAAACTACATCTGAAGGTGGCACGACCAGTTGTAACGAGAGTATGAGTGTATTATAACCGTGAAGCTGAAATTATTTTGGATGATTTCTTACTATACCAAGTTGGAAAAAATTATACCCTTTTGTTACTCCCAGCGCAACAATAACCGGTTTAACCACCAAGTGTGCAAAGGGTGATTGCTGATATGTATCTTTTAACTCTGGTGAAGACTTTTAGTTAACAGACTTGCGAATCAAGAGCTATATTTAAAAAAAACTTTTCTTATATTTTAAATTGAAAATGTTGCATCTTTAGAACGGCTTGCGAAAAATTTTATACATTTTATAAATAACAAGAAGCTTTTAATAAAAAAAACCTTATAAACCCTTGATTTTGCGTTTAAAAATAAATTAAAACATATTTTATATTTTTTTAAAAAATACTTACAAAATGAAAATTTTATATATTAAATCAAATACCAAAAAAGTCTTGTGAGAAAAAAAATGTAACATTATGTTGTTATAAATGGATTATTATTTACAGGAAAAATATGTATATTTATTTATATGTACGTATTCATAAATATATGACATTATATACGAAATAACTGAAAATAGTACTTAAAGTTTAAGAAAAACGAAGATATCCTTGTTTTTTCTATTATCCTTCTGAAGACATATATGTATATATTCAAAAAAATCAGAAAACAAATTAAAAAGATCACTTAATTTTTAGTGTTGATATTTATATGCACAAAAAAATTCAAGTTGTTATTATTTGCCTAAAAAATTAAAGTATGTGAAGTATGTACATACATATATATACGGGTACATATGTATGTGTGTTTAATATTTTGTTTTTATGATATTGGAATCAAATTCACTTTAAAAAATCTAAAATTTTCTTAATGCAAAATACATATATTATTATTATTTTAAAAGCACGATTTATATCACTTTATTGATTTTATTATTATTTATAATATTTTACTTTCTTAAAACAAAAAAAACAATACAAAAACTTCTAATTATGTATACTTTATCTAAAAAGTTAGATATACTCGTATGTATCTATTCTTATTATCATTTTCACTACAAAAAAAAGTTTCAAACTAATTTCTTTTAATTTTGTTTAACAAATTAATAGGTATGTGAACTAAAAAAAATAATAATAAACATATACATACACAAAATTATTTTAAAATTTAATATTTTATAGTACATTTAACGATAAAATCCGGATCACAAAAAAGGATCACTTTTTGTTAATTTTTTTAAACCACAATATTTTAAGTCGGTCAATCACATCAAACCGAGTATGAATAATATTTACTGATTATTGGTTTAAAACTTCGATTTCTCATATGTGTAGTTTTTTTTCTCTCCTATTTTTCGAGAATAATTAAATATTTTAATAATAAAAATACATTATTAATTTTATTAACGAAAAAAAAAAATCAAAACATTAAATTTAAATTCATAGTTCTTTTTAAAAATTGTAAAATGTTTTGACATCCGCAAAAACCAATCAATCATGATTTGTTGATTTATTACCGTTAAAATTCAATAACCAAATTAATACATCGCGAATACATTAAGAAAGGTAAGAAAATTATAACGCACATTGGGCATCGTGAACTTAATAAAAGAAATCTAAACTGTTCAATGGTAGAAACTTAACTGTTGAATGCTAACATCGAAAAGTTATATGAATGATGATGTCCGACCTCTGGAAGATCCTCTTTAAAAAAACGGGACAGAAGATATTTTTATTTTTGTATATAAATGTATAAAATTTACACACTTAAAAATTTCAAATAGTATAGTACTATTATCTTATACCGTAGTTTTATTTCAATATTTTTTTTATAACAAAGATAATGCCCACATTTAATAGAAATTTTCGATATTCATAATGTTAAGAAAACGATAAAAATTGTCATCATCTATTCTGCAGCGATTGTCTGCTAGACTAAGAATTCCAACTTAAGGCAATTCGTCATTATGATTTGAATTTGGTAACATTGTACTTTTATGTTTTTAACTCATCCACGGATAAAAAATACATATTATTAAGCACAAGCATCAAGTTTAAATCGTCGACGAGTTACCTATGATATGATGAAAATATACCTACAATATATGTATGTACATATATATATTTACTTCACTAAACCAAATATAATAGTAATAGCAATATATGTATGTATGTATAATTAGCCGTTTTGTGAACATATATTTTATATACCTATAGCTAACATAAATATATTCATATTGTATATATATAGATTATACGAAAGTTAGACCTTATAGGAAAAATGGATATGATCGTAATATATGAGTACACTGTACACATGATCTTCGTTTGTATTTTTCATATAACTATATATATTATTCGTGTTCTATAAGACTTCAACTCTGCGCGATACACATCATCATGAATATATATTATGATTCAACTATACCTATATACCTGCTCTTACCTGTACTCAAATAATACATACATACAATTTACTGCAATTTCTAGGTTGGAGAAATGAAAAGAGACAAAAATGTTATCTAAATTTTGTTGAAGTGAAATGATACATCACTTTGACCTAGTGAAAGATAACGTGGAAGTATTTGTGGTAAATTGTTTTGCAGATGACGAAATGAAAAGAAAAAAAAACAACAATTTTTACATACAGGCGTGTAATGATCTTGTATGGTTAACAGATTTACTCGTCAATCATATAAGCAAATATGTGTGTTACAGACTGTTTTATTGTTAATATATGTAATATGATGATGGTCGTTCAACGTGGATAACATCTACAGAAATAAGAAAATTTGTTAAATTAAACCAAGTTAAATATTTAAAGGTTAATGAATTGCTTAATACATTTTTTTAAAAACTAAATTAACGTCTGAATATAGTAGGTACCTATGCTTTCATCAAAGAAAATACACATTTCTCGAAAGACAGAAAGATTTTTCAAAATTTTCTTTTCAAATTTAATATAACTTGTTGAACCAGATATTGGTACATACATATAAATATCAATTTAGTACCCACGAAGTTTGAATACCTACTACATTACGTACATACAAATATCTTGTAAATTATTATTAATCTCCATTATTTGTGATAACAGCTTTATAAGTTTTTAAAAACAAAATAAAATATAAAATAAGGCAAGATATATGTATTAGTTATTTCAAAGGCAAATTTTCTTCACTATTTTTGTTTTCGTTTAAAAAAAAAAAACAATTCAACCACTTAGTTTTCCTTTCATTATTTATATTTTTTGTTTTATCTAAAAGAAAAACTTGTAGTAAAATATAAAAGCAACGTTGTTATTGTTTACAACAGTAAATATAATATGTATGTAGCTTTTTTTTAGATTAGGTGTCATAGGTACAACTGCAAAATACATACATATGTATAGCACAAGAATCAAATTGCACCATTTTCTTCTCATCATTCGATTCTAAAGAGTATTTATCTACTTCGTAAAAAATAGGTCAGTTTTCGTGCTCTTATAAAAATTAAAGTCTTTTGTGTAATGCGTGCATTTTTGGGTGTCTCTGGCCTTCAAGTTGGGCTTGTGTGTAGATGAGTACACACTAAGTTTCGAATCGTGATTTTTTAACTTGAAGACTAAAACCAAAAAATATATAGACAGAAAGATCTTGTGTGTTAAATAGAATATAAAAAACAATTTCAAATGATGAAACATATGTGAATAGCATGAGTCACACCGAGTACCGACACCGTCATCGTCACAGTACGAGTACAGTAATACACTATGTGCACATTAGGTGGTTAAACCGGTTATTTTGCGCTGGTTGTAACAATAATGTTATAATTTTTTTCAAACTTGGTATAATTAGAATCATTTAAAATAATTTTAGCTTCAAGGTTGTAATACACTCACACTCTCGTTACAACTGGTCGTGCCACCTTCAGATGTAGTTTGAGAAGTTGTAAAAACAGGTTTTAAAATTGATACGCGTCTGTTGTTACAACCACCTAATGTGTACAGGCCCAAAAAGTATATGAGAAGAGTTTTCTAATTCTATGACTAATGTACTCGCATTTACCTTGTTTATGCGAAGCTTTAATTCGCATTAACTCATGCCGTTTTGATTAAATACGGATGCATAAACCAAATTTTAAAACGCATTGAAACTTTATTTCGTTTTGAGTGAATACACTATAAAATCCGAATTTAAAATTTCAATGCGTTTTTGAAATGTGCATGTACACTTTGTTCGTTTTAAGTGAATTGTCATATTTGACCTTTCAAAATGGTGTTGGTAACATTCTAAACATCAATATGAACTTTTAGAGTAGTATTAGTTTATTACTCAAAACGTTTTAAGTGAGAACGAAATGTTGTACTACACATAAACACCAATTAAAATATATTATCTCGAAACGATGTTCAAAACGTCTTATCGTTAATACGTTTTAATCTTTGTGCATAAACAAGGTAATTGTCGTATTCGCCTGTACATATGTATGTACTTTTACGTAGAAATAAAAGCTTTTTTACAAAACTGAAAAATGCCGATGTACATTCAAAGCTATTTCACTAATGGGGTTCCAATGTTGGAACCCCAGAACAAAAATTTTTGTATGAGACATTTTTATACTACATAGGAATTCTTTCTGTCTATATATTTTTTGCTAAAACAGACCTCTTTTTGCAGCAATAATAATGTTTCTGTCATCGATTATTGTTTTTCTTTCTCTTGCTCCCGTTTTTTTTTACATTTACCTACAATTATTTTTGCAGAGCACCATAGAGTGACTTGTATAAATTTACGTTTCGCTATTCTTGAAATAGCTTTTTTTAACAATTAGTTTTCCTATATGCAGTGTTTCCTTCTTTCAGCTTCTACTGAAATAATAATTCTGGATGTAAAGTCTTCAGTTTATATTTAAATGCAATTTTTAAAATAAATCGTTTTCTGTAAGAGTTTTTTTTTAACTCTCAACACCGAAAAAATGACACTGAAGTAAAAATATTACGGTACAAAAATGTTGCTAGGCTAGGAGTATTGTTACAACTAATTTTGTTCAGTATACCTTCTACTATAGTTAAAATTTTAAAAGTTGAGGTTTTTTCGCGCATGTTTTACATGTCGTAGTGGTCTTTTTTGTGTAGATATACGAAAGAAGAAACGTGTTACAACAACAAAAACGCATGTGTGTAAGTATCTTTTTTGCTGCGCATGTTTTTCTAGTATAATACGAAACCTCAACTTTTAAAATTTTGACTATAATACTAGCACCGAACGTTCGTAATTTTTTTTATTTTTGAAATAGCAGTCTAATAAAAATTTCACAAAATACGTATTCAAAGAACTATGGCACTGCTATTTTTTGCATATGAATGTACATATGTATGTATGTATGTTTAAAAGCTACACTGGAATATCTATAGATATACATAATATATGTACATACATACGTTGTGCATCACAAAAGAAAAATCTTATTTTTGGTAACAAATTAAAATTGAATTTTAATTTAAAGTACAAAGTTATACGAATAGCATTGCTTAATTCATTAATTAGATCATTAATTTTACAATTAAACTACTGTAATTACCTGCATACATATGTATGTATGTATATGTATACGAATATCTACATTACATACATACATATATTAAATATTATAGTCTCATAAAATATGATTTAAAATGTATTGCATTTCAGTTATTTCATGTTCAATTGCAATAATATTTCAAACTTATTCATTTCAACTTTTATTTTCATTTTGCATGATATATATGTATATATGTAGGTACCTACGTTAATATTTTATTTATGCAATAAATATCATGATAAAATTATTGGTCTTTGCATATATGTACATATGTATGTACATATGTAGTAAAAAAAAAAAGTTAACACATGACTGAAATTTAAACAATAAAAAAAATTAATTGCCTATACCTGCGATAGTTTTATGCAAGGATTAACTAATTATTTTTGTAGAGTATTTTCAAAAATTCAAATTCTCCGTAAGATTAATTTGTCAAGGACTTCATAAAATCAAGCTTGTGAGGAAATCTTGCACCAGTCCTGTAAGTATTTTGAACTACTTGTACTGTAAATTTTGAAAAAGAAGACAAGGTGTGTTACCATGTGAGTGTTCTTAGTTAATAATTTTTGACAATTAGCAAGTAATTCCTAAATAAAATTTATTTTCCTTATCCATAACTACTTTCAGTTTTGAATTTAAATCAGACCTTAGTTATTAGCACTTTGTCATTATAAATCACATACAATGAAATTATCAGATTAAAGAAATATAAAAAATGTTTTTATGTTTACAGCGGCAGCACTGATTTCCTGTCATAAATACAATGTATTTTAGTAATTCTAGTTTTATATGCATACATGCGAGGTGGCGCAAGAAAGTTTGAATTTTTGAAAACGAACCATCTTATCAGGTTTTTTGAAATGCTGTGAATGTTAAAGTTTAAAAATTTGAAAAAGGAACTTTTAATTTGAAAATATCATAAAAAATTTTCGATTCTTAATGAGATATTTCAATTTTTGTTTGCTAATCTTTTTGTTTCTAAGAATGAATAATCCTGATCTTTTAAAGATTTGTTTTTGCAAAAAGAAATACATTCTCCCGTATTTATTTATTCAGTTGTCGCCATTTGTATATATAATACATACATATATGAAAAATAAAAAAACCCGAAGTATAAAATATAAAGTTGTTTTCGTCGAATTTTTTGGATTAAATTGGCAGTAAAGTATAAACGGCTAAAATTTGGAATTGGGATTACAATAATACTCGTACATGCAAACGTTGATACACGTATGGTATACATGTTTTCCTTCTTTCTTCTTCACTCTACAACTCGCACCATAAAAAATTAGAATCCGTCATATTGCATTTTACGCTACACATACATACATATAAAAAAAATTGGATTAGACCAAAATAAATTGGATTTAATCCAAAATCAGAATTGTCGGGTTTATACGAAATGAAACTGAGAGTAAACAAAAATCCGAATTAAAAATGGATTACGTATAAACTTGTTCAATGTGGTTTGATTCCTGCCAGCGGAAGGATGAGTATAAAACAAAATGATTAACTTTCAGGATTACCGTAGCTATTGAAAGTATTGCCTTGATTTATAAAAATTGAATTTATGATACATAATATTCAATATTTTTAATTTTATTTTAAAATTTAAATTTATTATTTTAAATATTCATACGTAATTGTTAATTTTATATTTTATTTTTTAAAAAATTTTTATTTAATGTTTGATATATAAAATTATGTTTTCAATATGAATTTGATTTTGAATGATATGTACATATGTATATTCATATTTGTAAACTTATCCTTTTCTATATATTTTGTTTCATTTATGTATGTACATATGTACTCATTTATAATTTCATTACGTTACTTTAATTTAACTTAATTCTTTAAAATCAAATAATTAAATTGAATATTTTTCATTATAATTTAAATTTAAATATTTTTGAAATTCTTAATCAAACAAAATTTTAATCATTTTTTTATAAAAAAAAACATAACGCTTTTGAATTTTTACATAAAAGCAAAAAAAAAATCTAAAACTCACTTCTTAAATTAAATAGATAATTCCATTATCCTTTTAAGGTACTAAACTAAATTTTTTTTTCTTTATTTTTCAAAAACAGAGGGTGAGTTAAATTTATAAGGTGTAAAACAAAAGAAATATTAAAATTCAATAATTCAATAATTCAAGACAAAATCAATCTATCGTTAATTGGAAACATAAATATCCTTGATTAAAACTACTTTCATTAATATCGTACTCGTAGATATTTTTGTAAAATCGAAAAAGAAGAAAAATTTTAATTTGGCAGCCCTTGGTTATATTTATTTAAAAACAAATTCCCTCGATTGAAATTGAAATCTGATCACCCCACACACGAAACAAATTTATAAAAATAATTTGTGAAAGAATATAGAAAAGCATGTCTATCTTGCCTGATTTCGAATAGTGAAAATACTAAATAGTATAGTTAAAAAATAGCTAGTGTGAAATGTGTATATGTTTGAAGTGTGTATTTTAAAAGTCTGTTTTCTCTAAAACTATATAAGATAGGACTAAAAGGACTCATTATTCGTCATGAGGACATAAATGTCTACTTACGAATCAAATTTGGTGACGTTTGCGCAAGTATCTTGCAATCGCTAAAAAGTAAAGCAGATCCTTTTGCTATATACAAACAATTTTCTGCAGCACTGTACATATGTAGGTACATATTGTATAGTCAAAATTTTAAAAGTTGAGGTTTTTTCGCGCATACATGGCGTAGTGATCTTTTTTGTGTAGAAATACCAAAGAAGAAACGTGTTACAACAACAAAAACGCATGTGTGTAAGTATCTTTTTTGTTGCGCATGTTTTTCTAGTATAATACGAAACCTCAACTTTTATTATTTTGACTATACGTTTTTATCATTCAAGAATTACTTTTGTCTCCAACAGTTCATGTTCAACATTTTGGATTTATATATGTACACATTTTTGATTTTGATTCGTAATTTTGCATATAGCTACCAAACATATTTTCAGACAGCTTAATACCTACTACTGATCACTACATTAAATTAAATTACCATGTGAATGATAATTTAATTATAATTAAAAAGTAAATATATTTAGATAAAATTTAAAAAAAAACCATATTTGGATTTTTCATTGCGATAAAGTTATTAAAAAATTTTAGCTAATTATAAACGAGGTATTAAAAACCACTTATGCACCACTTTAGACATTTAAAAATAATTTAATTAGGTATATTTTTATAAAAATCCCTTTTAAATAGTACCTATATTAAATGTGTTTTCATTTTCAAATGTTACGATTATTTTTATAAAGAATGACTTACAATTCAACGCAAAGATTTTACCTGTTTATAATTTTGCGTGGAGTTAAGGTTAATCCTAGAATTAACTAATAGCTTTAGTTCGAAGACGGACGATGCGTATACAAATAGGTATACATATATACCATACATTTTACATTGGAATTTTAAGATTTTTTTTATTTTTTAAAAAGCTGTACCTCAGCATTCCGTGAACCAAAAAGTATTATTTTTACATTACAATCTTTACTGAAGTGCTATTTCTAGCACTGCTTTCACCGCAATCTTGTATTTTTATTTGATTTTCGAGATAAAATGGAAAACAAAGTTAAAATGTTGCACGTCCTCATGATCTTTTGCGTGTTTCGTCCTTATAGTTAAAAATTATGATACAAGGTAATTTTTAAACAACACTTCAATAAGTATTTTAGTACAAAAATATTCGTTTTTTGGTACACATATTATGTAAATGTAGAAAGAGTGTATAAAATATTTACTTTTTGATGTTGTTTTGTGTTATCTTGAACAATATTAAAGAGAACACTTTGGTAAATATTCTAGAATAAAAAGAGTAGCTTTTAGTTGTAATAGCTAATCTGTATGTAGTACATATTTTGGTAACCTTGGCGTGGAGTAAGGTATAATAAATTCGAATTTCGGATTTTTTCATGTTTATCAAGCACATTTGAAAAATGTGTTTTTTAAGAGTTTAGTATGCAATAGATTATTTTCTGCAGTATACCTATCAATGCTTAGAAAATGAACAACAAAAACAAACGGTTAGATCATATTTTAAATCTAACGGATAACTTAGTTAGGGACTTCGTTGAGAAATGTTCAGAAAAGACGAAGAGCTCTCTATAACTTTTTGGGGACGTGATTGCTAGAGGGTGTTTTATGTTAAAAGTTCAACAAAACTTTGGTGCCTCCTTTCCTCTCATATAATTTAATGTTTGTTCGACAAAGCCTATTTGGCATTTTCGCGTTCGACAGCCTAAATAAATCATCCTGTGTAAAGTTATGGTTAATTTTCCATTAAAACAAGTAGGAAATTGCATAGAAAATCGGAATTTGGGAAGCGTTCATGCTATTTTTTTTTACCTTAAATTATCTAAAGCTTTCAAGGAGAAAAAAACACCTAAAATGTTAGCTCAATCATATATGTACAGGATGTCCGGTTTAAGGGTTTACAAAATGAAACCAGATAGGTCTCGCCGAAACAAGATAAAACTCGTATACGAGGGGGGGGGGGGGGGGGGTGGTGGTGGTGTGGTTCTTCTAATCTCAACGGTTTCTGGACACGGCGGGTTAAAGATTTGCGCGACTTTTTTTGTGAAACACCTTGTATTTTTGTTCTCGCTTATTGTATAGCAATGATAAGCATATCTAACACTTTGACTTTGATCGCTATTAACTTCTGTAGTAACGGGGCTGAAGAGATGGTGCTTATGTTAAACTGTGGTTTAATTTTGTAAACCATTAAACCGAACACCCTGTATATATACATGTTTATGTGTATATATAATTTTTTTCTTCTTTTCACAAATTTTCAATTAAAAAAAAAGCATGTACCTAGATTTCATTTTTATATACATGTGTATATTAAATTATATTTACTCTTTTGACTAGACATATCTTCGGTATCGTCTTACATACACATAAATATTTTTTTTTTTGAGTTTGTTGTATATACATATATACACAAAACCGGAAGTAGGTCAACCAGAACCGGATCAAAGACATGAGATATATATACCATACCGAACGATGTTCATTTCAAATTCAGTCTTGTCGATTCATCTACATTACTTCACGTGTTTTATGTATGTATGTATGTATGTACCATACAAAAGTCAAGTTGCAAGTTTTTTTTTTAAATACTTGTTTAACAAATAAAGAAAAAAAGAAAAAAAAAGATGGTTTATAATTATATGTACATATGTATGTACATACATACATATGTATTAACTACAGTTGGCAATGTTTCTGCTATTGTTTTATATAAATTTTTTCTTCTTGTATTACATGCTTCTTGTTTATTTTCTTTTATTAATTTTTCTTACTTTACCTGGCTAAATTTCAACTATATTTTCAGAGTAAATTAAACAAAAGTTCAGGTAAGGGTTAAATACTGAACATGTCATATATGCAGATATTATAACCTACATACATATAAGTACATTATTTTGTCGAAAAGATGTAAAATAAACTTGTAATATTCGAAATATGTTGAATAAATAATACACACTTTTATTATATGTACATACATATGTATATATATATATGTATATTTTTTTGTACCTATTTACTTAAATTTGAAAAAAAAAAAAAAAATTGTACTGCCAAGTGCCAGGTCAAATCTGAAAACAAATTTATGGTTTTGAAACAAGTTAACACCACAATTAAAATTATATTTTAGATGTTTTAGGGATAATTTTTAGCGGAAAAAAAGTATCACTTTTGGTGTTACAATGGTGTCAAATGTATAAACGTATAAAATACGTAATTGTTCACTAGTGATTTCAGAATAGAATACATTTTATCTTTTTCAGAAATTGAGTGCAATGCAAGAACCTATGAATACCTTCTATTCTTCCACTATAATTATTTTTTGTAACTGAACAGTTATTTTTATATAATATGTAAACGATTAGAAATTTGAAAATTTTTGAAAAAATTGGTTAACAACAATCAAAATCAGTTGCTGTGTTTTATTGGAACTGTAAAAGTGATATGCACATAAGCTTAGCTCAGATCACATATCTTCTTCTTGAAAATAGGCTCACTTCAAGCCTCCAAAAAACATCACCTCTATTGTAAAAAACGATCGAAAGTTGATTCGAATCAAGTCTTTCGAACGAATTTCGAAAGGGTATTGTTAAATCCGTTCGGAAAAATGTGTTCGATCGAAAAATTTCGAAAACAGCTGCTTATAACTGTCATAAGGTTTTTGGATAAAATTTGTTTAGTTATTTTTCTGTGTATTTATTTGAAAGTTAATTTTAATTAAAAACAAATCAAGCTATCAAAGAGCACCAGCAGTATTCTAGTTATTACAGTTCAGGGCTATTTTTGAAAATGGCGTAAATGAGATTCGATTCGAATTCTGGAAAACTTTGTAGTGAAACAGGTTCACTTTCGGGTTATTCCTGAAAAATATCGAATTGAACCACAACTTTCATTTTTTCCAAAAAAAAACAAAACTGGCGGTACATATACAAATGTATACCGTACATTTTAATTATAATAATTCTTTAACCCAAATATTTGTTGAAGTGCTCTAACGGTTATCCTGTATCTACAATAGTTTTAAAGATGAAATTTAAAACAGTGTTCATACTTTTGCAACTACGATCATGAGTTTCACTTAAATTTCAATTTTAAAGATATGTACCTTAGGCCTTAGGATCCCGTCAACTAAAAACTAATTTTTTCAACATTTATCAAAGTGTTCTCTTTAGTATTGTTCTTTGTGGTATTTTTGTATTCCTTTTAGTTTTCAAGATAAAATATAAAACAACATCAAAAACGTGAATGTTTCATACACTCTTTTAATATTTAGTTTTGATTTTAAAGATCTGTACCAAAACCTAATATTTTTGGATCAAAATGTTTATTGAGATATTGCTTAGAAATTATCTTGTACAGTAATTCTGTATCATATTGCTAACCAAAAGGACGAAATACGCGATAAATCATGAAGACGTTCAACATTTTCAACAGTTTTTGAACAAAAATGGTTAGTCAATCCTATGGTTAGAATGAAATTACAAATACTCGTATAAATTATGATAATAATAACAATAACACTTCAAAACTTTAATATGAAAGCATAAAATGTACTTTTTAAAATTTTTTTATTATTCAATGAATTAATTTTTATTATTACACGACGATAATATATGTATGTATACGAGACATGTGATGGAGCAAACTTTTCATTTGCACTATTTCAACGCAAGCTTCATTATAAAAGTTACACTCAGATGAAAATACTACGTGATGTATGAAAATTTAAATAGATGAGCAGTTATTTCCAGCGCCCGAAATGAGCAGGGCCGCCCATGCACAAAGGCATGTTTAATGTAATAAAAAGACATGTGTGTCGAAAATTACTTTTGCAATTATATCAGGGGCTCTATTATTTAATTCGACTAAAATTCAATCGAATCGAATGAAATATTCACAATATTTTGTGTCTTTACCAAACAAATGCTAATATAATCTATGTACATATGTGAATTTCTACATATCTAGTAATCTACAGCATAAATTTTGCTTTTTAAAGCATATTTTGTTTTACAACTACATATTTTAGGAGAACAGTTTTGGAATTTTACAACACAAATACCTACATTGAATATTTTTAAATTTAAAAGAATTTAAGTGAAAACAGGGTGCAACAAAAACAACTAAATACAGATGAAGCTATAGTAATTGTAAATCTTAGAGAAAAGGATGAAGAAATAGTTGAAGCGGTAAAAATCGTTTATCGTGGCATACTTACTGAAGGACCCAGAAAGTCATGGGAAAATAAAAGTATAGGGTGAAATTTCAAATAAACTGTAGCATTATTTGTTGGAAAATATTATTTACCAAAGTAAGCACAACACGAGGTTGTATTTTGTCAGTCAGTGACACCTTAGATAAACTATATAGTGAAAAATTCATAATCGAAGTCAAAATAAATTATAGAAAGAAAAAATGTACATATTTAAAAGTTACAACAAATAATTTTATTTACAAAAATCGTAAGACGAATTTTGCTAAATGGTAAAATTACACAAAAAATTTTCCGAAATGTCAGTCAGTGACGCATTGCTCATAGGTATATTATAGTACGAGTATCGAAAACCGTCCCATCACCGTAATTTTTTGTCGGTGGTTCTTGTTTGCTTAAAACATTAGGATTTTTACTACTAGACAATTAAATATAAGTTAATTATAACATTACTTCCGATTAATGCTATTATTAGTTAGATACATATGAGACACACACATAAGTATATAAATTTCTCTTATTTGATTTTGAGTGGATAGATTTCGTGGTCCGTATTATAATAAAAAAATTATTATATCTATGTACAAAAAATTTATAGAAAAATTGTGTGTAGTATTGTAAAAAATTTGGAACGAACACAAAATATCGAATACATATATGAATGTATGTATTAGAAAAAAAACAGTTCGAAAAAATTTACTTATTATAGAACATGATCTTCTCAAAGTTTTATTTTGGTTTCTAACTAATTTCAATTTCCATTAAAATTTATAAAAATTAGAAAATATCAACAAATGGACTTAACCGCATTGGCTTCTGAGCGACTCATATAAACAGAAAAGGTTCTATTATTGCCTCAGTTTTAAAAACACTCATCAAAAGATTGCAAATCAATTTTGCGGTGCACAAAAGTAAAAAATTTTACAACTTCACCGTACTAAAATTTTATGTGAAGCAAATAAATAGAAAAATTTAAAAAAAAAAAAAGGTTCAACAAAGAATATTAAAGTAGTTGCCACCTGCTGACAGTTTAGTCAACAAATAACAACAGGTTACTATTATGGGCTATGAAATGTTGAAGTGATCCATACGATGAAAGGATAATTTTAAATCTAAAATTGCATTAGGTATACTGGAACTAAAAAAAACATTACCTACGGTGTGGAACCAATTCAAGTTCTATCACTTATTGTAATGCAATATTACTATCAATGACGTCTTGTCCAGATTTCAAAATTTTTCTCAGAACACTTTTATGATTGTAATTTTACCTACTACATTTATTTCTTTTTTCTTTTAAATAGGAAATTTTCGTGACAATTTGTGAAACCTTTCATTATATTGGTGTAAACAATAAATATGTACAAATATTCATATTGCAATAGATATTTTGAGTATTTAGTTAAAAAAAATTTGTTTTACGGTTTTTTTGTTTTCAAAATAAATTAGAAAACAAGGTAAAAAACGTAGTACTTTCAAACATTTACAAGTATAAACATAAATTGAACTTATAGATCTATGTATATACCATTCAGAATTCCGTAAACCAAAATATATTATTTTTAATATAAAATTATTGTTAAAGTGATCCCTTTTGTATATAATTCTGTATATATTATCGTTTCAACCAGGACGAAATACGTAAAAGATCATACAAAAATTTTTAATTTTATTTTGGATTTTTTCATCTTAAATAGAAAAAAAATCTAAGAAAGTTGTAACCGGTATTGTTGGAAAGAACCCTTCAGCAAACATTTTGGGCAAACAATAATAATATCGACTTTTTGTTTCATGGAATAGTAAAATATAGTTCTTTAAAACAAATATTTAAGAAACTGTCAGACAAAATATGTACACTCGTATGTGGTATATACAGGGTGTTTTTTTCTACGTACAATAATTGGTACCAAGATATTCGAAAATTTTTTCGGTAGTGAATTTTTTTTTCAGGAACCCAATTAATTGACAAAATTTTTGAAAAAAAAAATCATAAATTTCAAATTTATGGTCCTTTTTCTTGAAAATGGAATTATTACATACAATAAGTAATGCATAAAATGAAAGGTATTTTTAATACCCATCGATAGTAGAAAGAAAAATTTCGACGCATAGGGTGTAGAAAAAGTTACAGGCGATTTAGTGCTGGGAGGTCCCGTACAAAACTCATAATAATTTTTACTAGTATAATTTTTTTCATGAAATAGTTCAGAGAATATCGTGGTACCAATTATTGTACGTAGAAAAAAAACACCCTGTATATTTACAAATTTACTAGAATTTTGTAAAAATATAGATCTACAAATTTGCGATAAAACTAAATATCTTGCAAAGTAAAAAAGAAACTGTAGTTATTAAACATAAATCTCATTTGTAAAAATTTTTATCTAATACATATTATTAAATTTGGTGTCACGATCACATGATTTTAAGAAGGCAAAAATATTCATAAAAATATTTAAATGGGTAAAACCATGGTAAAAAAATTTCAAAAATTGTATGTGTAAACATAATATTTGAAGAATTCTTCTTAAATTCAAGAAATTTCAAAGCACAAGGTGTTAATAGAGCTTGCTAATCTTATCTCCAGATGATGGCAAGCCTATGATAAAGTCAAGCTTGATTATTCGAATACTCCTATGCTGGCAGTTGAATCACTTCTCGTAGTCGAAGTCGCGGTCGTTGTCGCTTCATCTTTTGTTTGGCATGGTATGATAATAGTTAGTTTTTGTTCGAGTATCGAAAAATTTCTTGGTGTAAATACATATGCATGAATTTCTCAATTTATTCAATTTAACACTATGTGGTATATTTCAGAACTTTATTGTATTTCTCTATGTATTTTTGCTCTTTGGCCATGTTTGGATATTTTCGCAATACTTCCACTAAAACTTTAAATTTTATTTTATCTGTAATTTCTATCCTGTAAATTTTGTTTATTATGATAACTTTAATTTAATTATTTATGTTTTTTCAGTATTTGTACAACACTAATATCCAAATAATTGTCACATTCAATACGAATCGATACTCATCGACGAAAACCGACTTTCAGTCGACCCACGTACGTGACCGTGACACCGACTACGACTATGAGCATAAGGGTGAAAGTCTATTTAAAGTCAAACCTACAATTAACTTTTAAAATCTCTGCAGAATCTAGATAATAATCAATCGAAGACATTTTATTTCATTCAATTTTAACATTTACTGCTTTATTTGTCAAGTATTTCAAAATATGTATTAAAAAACCTTTAATGGATTTATTATATTTTCTTATACTTGAAAAATTAGTACGTAGAAGATTAGTTATTCACTTCTTGATGACGATGCCAATATCAGACGTTTTTTTCTAATATAATTATCTAATCTATTCTCCAAACTTTCTGGAAAAAACAATACAATAAACAGTTAATAACGAAATATAGCTATCACGGTTAAAACTTCAACTTACCACATCGTTTCCTGCTAAGAAGTTTCTTATATTCTTTTTGTTTATTTGACAATAACACATTTACTTGACTCTTCGGTAAAATTTTATCTATAAATTCGGTGGAGTATATATTTTCAATACTAGCTATCATGTCTCTAATCATAGTTGACCTATAACGGTTAAGTTGAAAGTTAAAAGTAGTAATCTTCAGTTTTAAAAACGTATATGTATACGACAAAGAACAGTAATTCTCACTGAATGCAATAAATAGTCCATTTCGCTTGTAAATCTTCTAACAATTTATACAGATTTTTTTCATTATAACACCACTTTGTTGTTTTGTCGGCTTCATTAGTTGCTGAAAATATTACATCATCCTCTATTAGCAAATTTTCTTCTTGAAAATTACAAGAGTACAAATTTAACGGAAGTCCGTTTGCTAAATTGTATTGTGGCTTACTAAAAGTTTATATGAAATATTTTTGAGTAAGTTTTAAAAAGTTAAAGTATATTTCTGTTACCATGGATTTTTTTCTATGTCTAACAGTTCTTTTATTATCGAAGGTTCTTCATGATTTTGACCAATCAAAATCAAGATAGCCATAATACAACGAATCTGATGCCAGAGAAAAGCTCGCGAAATAATTTCCAAATATTTTATTTCGTAACCTTTATGGTTATTTTCTTTTGAAAAATCGCATGTTTTTATACTAGCCGAGAATACGTTTCTGACAAATGACGTCACTCCGTTTGAAACATCCATTTTGCAAAAATTCCGAAAGTCATTTCTTCCAATTAAATACTTACAACCTTCTTGCATGGCCTACAATCAAACAACGTAAATTAGTATTTTTAATGCAAAATTTAACACTTTGAATAAATAAAAATGCACTTACTTCAATATTTAAATTTGCAGTAGGGAAATAATACCGATATGTTCGATGGGTGCAATCAAATCTGTAAAAATATGAGTATTATGAGAGTAGTGAAAATACAGTGCAGTGAATAGAATAAAGTTTGTGAATCAAAAATATTATATAAAATGCTTCATTGCATTATCTTTATCCGTTCAAAAGTTATGTGCCATAATTCAAGAGCAGATTCATTGAAATCAGTTAAATTAATAGTTGTAAAAACATTAAACTACCCTTTGGAATGTTTTATTTTACAATAAACTAATTTATTTAAAAAATACTTTTGTTTATTTTTTTATAACAAAAGTGATTGATTTAGAAAAACTTCGCCTTTTACATCAAGTCTCTATCTTCTCTAGTTTAGAAGTTATTAAAAGTTCAATTCTGTAAAAGCATGTACATATTATGTATGTATAGTACATACTAATAAAATAATAATATAAGCAAACAAAATTGTATGCTTAATTTTTTTGAATTAACAGACAAAAGCTTTTCCATCAAAGTTGCATAGCAAAGCTTTAATAAAATTTCTCTAAACTTTGACGTCATTGATTTTGTGAGAGTATTTTATGACGTCATACAAAATTTTTTTTTTAAATTATAAAATATTATTTATTATTATTATTATTAAACATTTATACGTATAAATATGTATATATGATATATTTATCATACAGCATATGTAGCTATTTTAATTTATGAAGGAATTAACAAAATTTTTGGCTTTTATAATTTCAAAAAAAACTGTTTTTGCAGATTAAAATAATAATTAAATTTCCCTTCACACTTTATCCAGACTTAGGACTGGCAACCTGCAATGGTTGGTGTCTTTAAAAATGTAAATTTTTTTTAATAGGTGCTACTTATTAAGATTATATTTTAATTTCTTTTAAATCTAACTTAAATTTTTTTTTGTACTTTTCATTATTTTTTTGAATTTTTTGAAAATTTTCTTCTATCACTTACACTATTTTAAACTTTTAGACTATATTATAGGAAAAGTCTGACACTTTATTAAAAATTTATAATTTAGAAATTTGTTCTAAAGTTCCATAAGTTGTTTAAATATGAACGGATTTTGTAGTTATTTTTTGTTTCTGTTCACTTCTAATTTTTTATTTTATTTTTTTATTTTTCAAAAAGCAATAACCAGCAAAATATCTTACGGCTGCATCAGATAAACTAATACTTTTGCAAAATGAATAACTTTCATTTGCATCATTTTCCTGAACAATTTGACTAGCCTTTTCACCTCTTTCATTATTTGAAGATGCTGTGAACATTTCCTCCAAAAAACCGTTATCTAGTTTTTGGATATCATCATAATCGGTTCGAGGTATGTATGTGTTCTTGATTTTCCGAGTTACTGAATTGCACTACTGTATTCCTATCTATATCAATAAGTTCGTCTGAATCTTCTTCACAATTTGAAAATTTTGAAGAAAACAGAAATTGAATGGATAGAATTTTAGCAAATAGGGCTCCAAATTCATATAAAGATGGATTACGTTTATTTGGGTTGCGTGCTCTAATTCGAAAGAGAAAGTTTTCTACCGGATCTTGATTAAATTTTTTCAAATGTATAAATTTTGTCATGTCTGATTTCTCTAGTAATGATTGAGAAATTTTAATTCTAGATTTTAAAGTTAAAATAAGACCTTCAAAACAATAAAGTGTGCTTTTTTTATCTGGCAAATTTACTTTTGAAATATAAGTTTGCATTTTTTCTAAATATTATATTTCTTTGCAATTTTTTGTTAGAGGTGTTTTACCATTTAAGACATAAAATAATGTATTCATTGAATCGATAAAATTAGCTGTTGAAAGTGCTTTTTTTTTTTTGAAATCTTTAGGAAACTGTCTAATTCTAAAGCTGTACGAATTCCAACAGCTACACTTCTGCTTAATATTTGAACAGCAAGTTTCACACTCATCTTCTGGAACTCTGTCGGATAAATATGTGATGCTGAACAAGTACTCAATCACTTTTCACGAAGCAATACCGTCCGGAGTAGATAAATCATACTTCTTTAAATTATTTCTAATAAATATTTTAAATAAATGACAGTAATCATATAACGCATAAATTTTGTTTTCTTTATAAGTAAAAAAAGGACACTCAAGAGAAACCTTGTTGTTATTGTAAAATTTTCTGTTTGTAGAACCCTGATCACAGACCGTTCCAATACAATTTAATCCAAGAGTTTCGCAAATATTCAAACATTTCTTTATTTCATTTTTTAAATTTTCCGCAGGAATAGTATTTGGACAAGCTACATAATGTATAACCTGCATAAAACTACACAAACGCTTCTTGCCAAAAATACATTAACCGATTTAGTAGTTCTTGCTTCTCTTTCAGAATTTCCATAGTCAACATAGCCCACAATTTCATCCTTTTAATTATCATATGTGAAATTTTCTTGAATTGACATACCATCAAAAATTAACAAAACACTCTTCTCTCTTTCTGAAAGCAATGCTACACGTTTTTTTATTTCATCATTTGCTTCAAGCCAATCATCATATTTTTCTGTCCCGGACTTTAGAAATGCAAAAAATATTTTTTCTGGAAAATCTTGAATTGAAGCTCTACAACTTATAATACAACATTTTGTTCGTTACCAACACATTATGGAAAAAAATGTTTATGCAAATTATAAAAACACAGAAATAGGCAGAAATAACTATTGAAAAACATAACCAAATTACCTATTTTTTTTATAAAATTTTAGAAATTTTAAATTTTTTAAATGTATGAATATAATTATTTATGAGACCAACTTTTAAACACAAAAATTCAAAAGCATAAAAAAAAAAGCATGATCAAAGCAATCATAATATATGACGTAATAAAATACTTAAAAAATTAGAAGTGCAGAATTAAATATAGGACAAAAAAATAAACAAAAAATAACTACAAAATCCGTTCATATTTAAACAACTTATGGAATTTTAGAACAGTGAACAAATTTCTAAATTATAAATTTTTAATAAAGGGCTCTATTATCATTTTCTATTGAAATTCAATAGAATCGACTTTAATATTCACAATATTTTGTGTCATTTTCAAATATATGCTAGTATATGCTATATGAATTTCATTTAAAATATCTCGTGATCTATGATTTTAAATTTTTATTTAAATATTTATAAAAAATTTATCGAAATAATTTTCTAGTGCAATCGAATAAAACATTAAAAAGCAAAGGTTACTAGATCTTTTAAATGAAATTCATATAGCATATACTATCATATATTTGAAAATGACACAAAATATTGTGAATATTAAAGTCGATTCTATTGAATTTCAATAGAAAATGATAATAGAGCCAAAAGTGTCAGACTTCTCCTATAATATAGTCTAAAAGTTTAAAATAGTGTAAGTGATAGAAGAAAATTTTCAAAAAATTCAAAAAAATAATGAAAAGTACAAAAAAAAATTTAAGTTAGATTTAAAAGAAATTAAAATATAATCTTAATAAGTAGCACCTATTAAAAAAAATTTACATTTTTAAAGACACCAACCATTGCAGGTTGCCAGTCCTAAGTCTGGATAAAGTGTGAAGGGAAATTTAATTATTATTTTAATCTGCAAAAACCTGAAAATAATCGAACAGTTTTTATGATTATTTAGAGCATATTTTTTAAACTGTCAACTCAAAAACGGTTGAAAACAAGTTGCCCATGTGGTAAAAAAAAAAGTAAAACAAAAAAAATAGAGGAAAACTTTTATTAACATATTTTTATCGAAAGATATGAGGTAAAATTGTCGATTATGAAAAAAGACAATAAAAAAAATATTCGGCTATTTTCAACTAATAATTTTATCCGAAATTATAAAAGCTAAAAATTTTGTTAATTCCTTCATAAATAAAAATAGCTACATATGTATGCTGTATAATAAATATATCATATATACATATTTATACGTATAAATGTTTAATAATAATAATAATAAATAATATTTTATAATTTAAAAAAAAAAAAATTTTTTTTTCAAAGCAAATACATACATATGTAGACATATTTAACTATGTATATTTTTGTTCAAAACAAAAAGAAAATTCAAAAGTATAAATTACGGCAACAATGCATATGTATATAAAAACTGAAAATTTTTAACAAAAATCTGCCAAAACATGATCAAAGTAATCATAATGTATGACGTCATAAAATACTCTCACAAAATCAATAACGTCAAAGTTTAGAGAAATTTTATTAAAGCTTTGCTATGCAGCTTCGATGGAAAAGCTTTTGTCTGTTAATCTAAAAAAATTAAGCATACAATTTTGTTCTACGGTGCTTATATTCTTATTTTATTAGTATATGATTGAAGGTTAGAACTTAGTAAACAAATTTTTCTGTAAACATCTGTGATATATAAGTTTTTGTTGAAATTTATAATTTTTTGCTAAAATTAACTTGTTAATCAAATTTTTAGGTTACATTTTGCTATTTCTCATAAAAAGTGGTTTCCATTGACGAAATACTCACAAGTACTCGCAAGTGCTAAAATTAGTCCAATGGATCAAACTAACATCAAAAATAATAAGCAGAATGTTATCTATGATCTTTGATAACATGAGTATTTAGGTTTGAGTTTTTACTTTTCTATGAGAAATTTGAGATTATGTGCTCTGTTAACACAGTTTGCGATACCAACTTTGTGATCGCAACTTTTGACGGTTAATTTGCTTACTTGCGAAAAGCGAGAGCAGAAACAATATTCGCACACATCCGTAATACCCTAATGCTAGTTTTGATCTAAAAGTCGGATTTGACAAAACGCAAAACTTTTTCAGGTAGTAGATGCATCACTTCGTCTGGTGTTAGTACATTTAATCCATGTGCTTGAGCCTAGAGTGATATTTTATTTTGGTTTTCGATATAAAATGTAAAACAAGATTGAAAATGTTGAATGTTTTCATGATTTTTTACATCTTTGCCCTTTTGGTTGAAAATTCCGATAATTACTTACTTACAAGTTAATTTTTTTTGGTTATTTGGTATTAACAGTACCGTCAGCACAGCAATAGTAAAGGACTTTGTTCAATTTAAGGATTAATAAAAGTAATCCTTAGATAAAATAAAATAAATATAATAATCGTGTCATATATGTACATACATATTTTAGCGTAAGTGCGAAAATTATGTAAGATACACTATTCTAATCTTTCTCCTCAAAAAATATATAAGATAGAACTGAAAGGCATTCATATTCGTAATGAGGACATCAATGTTTACTTAAAAAACATTCGATGTCGTTTGTGAAAGGTGAAGAGTGAAAATATAATCATGAAAAATTTCTAAATTGTTTGTACAAATTTTTGATGATGACGGATAATCATTTTTAAGCTCAAGTCGACGGTCAGTTGTCGGCTTATAATGTAAAAGGTACATTAAGGTAAATTAAGCTTACCTTGCACTATAGTTCTTATTTTTCAAAGGCATCCATGATATACATTTGATAGATTCAGGTAAGACTCTATTTAGAATACCACAATAATCAATTTCGCCAGAGATATTTTCTAATTTCAATTGTTCATTTTCTGGGAACTTACTTCTCAAATCGATTGAAACAATTTGATTAAATGCGCTTACTTGCTTATCAGTTCTGCCACATCGATTATAGTTTGAGTTTTCTCGTTTCTGAATTAAACATGTTTTCTCCAATGCTTCGAATAAGTGGTGTTCTAAAACACATAAATTATGTATGTAATTTTCAAGTCAGAAATTATACATTTATAAACAATGTTACCTATTGTCTCCGTGGTTTCCTCTTGTGTTACATATCCCTTATAATCCCATCCTAAATACAAAAACTTCAAAAGAACATGACGTTTGTGAGACCTAAAACACTACTACATATTTATAAACTCCAAAATTAGTGCTACTATAGTACTATACATACATACTAAAATCAAATGATTTTAAATTTCTAGTTACAGAACATTTTTTAGACGTTTTCTGTAGCAAATTCATCAACTGCTTGTTATGTGCCTCAAGTTGTAGTACTTTTAAAATTAGTTGTTCCTTAGAAAGTTGTCCTAATTCATTTTTACTTAAATTCATCTTTTTATTTACATGAATTTCCATTTTTCTACTCAAATGACAATTGACAAGTCAAATTAATTGACGTGAAAAAAACTAATAGCTAATAGCTATAAAAGAATTAAGAAATACCCTTGCTACAATAAACCATAGATGTTCACATGGTAAATAGAATAGAATAGGAACTATAGGAAGATATGCTGAAAAGCAATATGGCGAAGATTTTTTTCGTTTTATACTTTTTAGTGACATTCCAATAAGTTGATGACGTAGCTGCAAAGGTGTTTAAATTGTTTTTGTTTACATTAGTGAATATATCGGAAAATCGGACAGAAAAAACAATTTATTAAATATTTGGAGCGAAGAACTTCGGTTTTTGGTTCACGGGATGCTGAAATACAGTTTTTGAAAAAAAAAAAAAATTCAAAATTTACATACAACATTGTATGGTATATATGTACATATATATATATTTTTTTTTTTTAAAAAAAAAAAGATATTTCCTTCAACGATTTTGAGCTAGAACATTATTGAAAACAGGAGTAGTTACGTAGAACCCTTCACGGTCCTAGCTCAAAAGAATCATATTTAAATTAGACCTCAAAGTCCAAATGTATACATTTAGATACGATCAGAAAAATTAGAATCTTTTTGTATTAATGAAATAAATAAATTATTCGCCCATGTTCCACATTTCGATCGGAATGGAATTGAAATCGGTGTTCCATATTTCGTTCGAATTGGAAACACTCAATTTCGTTCGAAGTAGTTTTCGAAAACAGCTGTTTAACCCTCAATTTACAATTTTACATTCATTTGTTTGTGTTTTGTAATTTGTTTTTCTAAAGTTAGATATGCGCCCATGTCACAGATTTCGATCGGAATGGAATTGAAATCGAAAGTCCATTTCGATCGGAACTGAAATCGGTGTTCCATATTTCGTTCGATTTGGAAATACTCAAAGTAGTTCGAAGTAGTTTTCGAAATAGCTGTTTAACCTTTAATTCACAATTTTACATTAATTTGTTTGTGTTTTGTAATTTGTTTTTCTAAAGTTAGATATGAATAGTGTTTTTCTAAGTTTAATGCTACCTACTGTTTATTTTAGATTTTTTATGTCAAATAAACAAGTAATATTAAAATTTAAAAAAAATTAAAACGATCAGCAAAATAAATTTTAAAATACTGACATTGCTTGTATTATAATTAAATATGAATGACTATATAAAATACAAAACGTCAAATCGAAGTGAATTCACATTAAATTACAACATCGAATTTATTTCGGATGGTAATTCGATTTTATCGAAATCTGGAACCCCAAATTCCGTTTTCAAAATTTCAATTCATATATGTAATTAATTATTGTCAACGTACAACAGTTTTTAAATCTCAAAATTCAAAAATTATTCGCTTCAGATGCCTCTACGGCATTTGCAACTGGTTACTGGTATTTTGTCTTTCAGGTTATGCATCTCCTCTCAGTATTGGTTCCTATTCTATTTACAATGGATGTACATACATACTATATATACTAAGATTATACACCGTGCTACCAAAGTATTATACCTATTTGACGAAGTATGCTAACCCAGTTATCATTTTTTGTTTAAGTTTAACGCCTAACGTCTGTTTGATAGAAAAACCTGAACTTTCATTTCACAAATTTCTTCTCAGCGAAAAGAATTAGGGAAATTTTGTCTCTATTTCTGTTTTCTGCTAACTTCTATATCATTTTAAAGTTTTGGTACATTAGTAGTGAATTGAATAGAATCAAATTAAATATAATAAATATAAGATACGTACCTTGATTATTATTATTTTTCATTTTCATTTACAAATTTATCCACCTACAAAATGTATATAACAAATAGTGTATAAACTATAAACATTGGTGGTTATAACAACTTCCGTAAACAGATTTACCTACCATATTTTTACAACGGTTCAAATTAATTCAAAAGTTGACTCGACCACTTGTAACTAAAGTGTGAATGAATTATGCTCGTGATAAAATTATCTTAGATGATTCCTATTATACCAAGCTGCGAAAAAACGGACGCAACAATACTAGTTCAAATACCTAGTGTAGAAAGGCAAAAATTTCGTTAAAGTGATATTTGTTAGGAGATTTCGATGTTTTGTTGACAGCTCCATAAAGATTTCGAAAAATACTTATGTATACTTATGACCATAATACGAATTTTTAAAAATATACTACCATCTCAACTTGCTAATTTTTTTTTTCACAAAAATTCGCTAATTTAGGATTTTGACCAGAATAGGGTCCAATATTTTTTTATAACTGTTAAAAAATAACATGTTAAAAAATTAAATTACATATCTACTTGAACAAATTTTACTAAAAAAAAACCCAACATTACGAAAAAACAAGAAGAAATATAAAATATAATATAAATTACAAAATCACGTCATAACCCCAAACTTCAATTCATATGATACTTTCCCACCTAAACAGCTGGTAATCTGAGCAAGTGAGCAAATAAAATGTTGGCTCATTTACTCAACGGGGAAGTGGTATTTTTCTTAGCGACCCCTATTGTCGAATAGAGAAAATGACTGTAAAAAACGCGGTTATCAAGTGAGGAAGCAAAAAGCATCAAGTATATAGAGGTTTATTGTAGCCGTTAAATTCAAATTTTTGAAATTTCATGTCTGTATGTTTGCAAAAATAATATAAAAAGGGGAATAATTTTGCTTCGAATAAGCTCATGATATGATTGGCTGTATAAGATTTCAAGAGGAGAAATGTGAAAAGAAGAAGCATGTAAAGTAAATTTAAGAAATAAAAAATAATGAAAAACACGCCCATAATTATAATATTCATTATAAATGCTTTATTTGTTTTTGTATACCATATGATATTTTTAAATTTTGTTTTGATTCTTATTGTATACATTTTTGGATATTTATATTTTGTTTCGAAAAACAAAAATATAATAATACAACTGTGTACAATTATTGTTGATGATATTAATTATCACGTTTTTTTGTGATATGTGAGAAATGAAAAAATATTTTTAATTTTCATGTTTTTTAAAATATACTGCTTCTTGTTCATTTTCATATTGCATTTTATAGTTCTTATTAAATAATGATAATTCATTCATTCGCATGATGATTTTTTTTTCTTTTTTGTCAAATTTCAAGATTTTTAGTTATTTGGTAACAATAAAATCTTTTTTATTTCACTTAAAATTTTTTTTTAAATATTTTACAAATTTTATTTACATACGTAAAATAATTTGTATGGAAAATTTGTCATGTAACCCTGGGATTGGCTGATCTTATACAAATGTATACATTCGGACTTTGAGTCTTAATTTAAATATGATCCCTTCGAGCTAGGAAAACATGAAACTTCACCAATTCCTTCATTGGAAGGTCCTCACTATACATCCCAATTTTCAACGTCCTAGCTCAAAATTGGTAGAACAAAATATTTCTTTTTACCTATGCAAAAACACGAATTTGGTCGTGCGTATACAAATGTATACCTTACATTTTATATGGAGATTTTGAAATTTTTTTTTCAAAAAACGATATCTCAGCATCCCGTGGACCAAAAACCGTAATTTTTTTACCCTAATATTTGTTGAAAAGTCCTTTTTAATCAACCCATGCGATTTTGTACTATTTTTACTTATCGAAATTTTCATACATATACAAATTCAAACATAATTAAGACTTCAATTTGACTTTGAAGGTCTGTATCTCAGCATCCTCTGAATCAAAAACTATTATTTTTGGATTAAAATATTCAATATGAAAATATTAGTTTTTTGTCCACGGGATGCTGAGATATCGTTTTTTGAAAAAAAAATTTCAAAATCTCCATATAAAATGTACATATGGTATACATTTGTATACGCACGACCAAATTCGTGTTTCTGCATTTAAGACTCAAAGTCCGAATGTATACATTTGTATACGATCAGCCAATCCCAGGGTTACATGACAAATTTTCCATACAAATTATTTTACGTACATAAAATTTGTAAAATATTTTAAAAAAATTTAAAGTGAAACAAAAAAGATTTTATTGTTACCAAATAACATTTTTATGTCATGTATTTTGAAGCACAACCACAATAACATTTCATAAAACTTGCAACAATGATTTTCAATATTCATTCAATAGAAAATAAGTAGAAATAATACCTAACAGTGTAAACTCGATAATTTGAACTAATTTAAACTGACCTTGTTAAAATTTTAGAACAATTGAAAAAATTGCACACAAAAACAAATTTACACTTTCAACACTATTTTAAACAAAAATACCAAATAGTGTTGTAATAAATTCATTTGTATTTTTAAAAAAATAATTACAAAATTGAATATGACGATTATAAAGTGAATTTTAAATCAGGTAATATGTACATATTTAACTTGTTTTTATTTCATCCTATTTCGAAAAGTATAAATCAGAAAAACCCCTTTACAAAATTACATAACATTATTAGCTAATTTTAGAAATTTAGGCGTTGAAAATAAAGAGGTTCAAATTACTGAGCTTATACTGTATCTATATTTAAGTAAAATTAAAGTAAAAAAAAAAAATTAAAAAAAAAAGAAAAAACATTATTTCAAAAAACATTTATACAATTATAATTCATATTGATCTTCTGTCTTTGTCTATCTTCAAATGATCGATATGCGTTTATAATTTGTATTATTCTTTTTGCGTATTTTCTTAATCCTTCCTACTTTTGTTATCTACTTCGAAAATAAAACAAAGTCAGCTGATGTGCATTAGTGTATTCAAAAAAAAAAAAAACAATAGAAATGAAATTTTTAAGAAAAATACAATTTAAAAAGAACTAGGGTAGAATACCCAGTAACGAGCACTCCGGCAGTAACGAGCCCTTGGCTTTATTTTATTCTATAACTAAGATATTTTTATAAAAATACAGGTGAATATTTGCTATATATCTACTTAGAAAAATATATTATCCTTGCAATGCGTGGATGGTTTATCATTACAAACTCTTATTTTAAATATAATTCTAATAAATATAAAGTGCTACTCAAAATGGCATTTTACTTAACATTTTCGTTAAGGAGATGAATATTACGTTTTCGTTAAGGAGATGAATATTTATTTCCTTTAAAAAAAAGCGATAAATAGCTAATTTTTTTGAAATTACATTTTAAATTAGTTAAAACTTAATTTCTAGCACTTTTTAACACTTTTATTATTAAAATATTTTATTTTTGGCAGTGCTCGTTACTGGCTCTTTTCATGTGCTCGTTACTGGCGAAAAGGGTGCTCGTTACTGGTCTTCACGATTTTGAGTTTTGTTCATAATTTTAATAATTTTACTGAAATAAAAACATATTTTTTGCGTTAAATTGCAAATCTAGACCCTTCAGAAAATTTATTTTACTCTTGGTTGGAATTATTTATCAAATACTTTAACCGTGGTATAAGCAAAAAGTCCAAAATTTTCCTTAAGGGTGCTCGTTACTGGGTATTTTCCCCTATTCAGAATTAGTAAACAAAAACTATGGGGAAAATTAATTGTTGTATGAAAAAAACGCTTATAATATTAAATATTTTAGTTTTCTAAAAAAAATTTTCTAGGCGATCCTCAAATAATTTTTATTTTTCATATATGTAATTATTTTAAATAAATTGATAAAATATTTGAAAAAAAAAAAAAACTAAACAAAAATAATTCATCATTACAAAAAAAAAAAAACATTCATACAATTATAATTCATATTGATCTTCCGTCTTTGTCTTTCTTCAAATAATCGCTATGCATTTATAATTTTTATTATTCTTATTGTCTACTTCGAAAATAAACAAAACAGCTGATTTATAGTAGAAAATTCAAATAAAAACGGAAAATATTTAAATTGAGTTCGAATGTTTCAAAAGCTATATTTAAAAATTTTTCGAAGCAAAATATTTATGTATGTTTGCATGTTCTTGATTTTTGAAAGAGCTTGAGATTAATCCTCTATTGTATAAATTGATGCTTTTTGGAGGAAGTGAGAAATAGTAGGTACATACATATGTATACTATCAAAAAGCATCAAGTATATAGAGGTTTATTGTAGCCGTTAAATTCAAATTTTTGAATTTTCATGTCTGTATGTTTGCAAAAATAATATAAAAAGGGGAATAATTTTGCTTCAAATAAGCTCATGATATGATTGGCTGTATAAGATTTCAAGAGGAGAAATGTGAAAAGAAGAAGCATGTAAAGTAAATTTAAGAAATAAAAAATAATGAAAAACACGCCCATAATTATAATATTCATTATAAATGCTTTATTTGTTTTTGTATACCATATGATATTTTTAAATTTTGTTTTGATTCTTATTGTATACATTTTTGGATATTTATATTTTGTTTCGAAAAACAAAAATATAATAATACAACTGTGTACAATTATTGTTGATGATATTAATTATCACGTTTTTTTGTGATATGTGAGAAATGAAAAAATATTTTTAATTTTCATGTTTTTTAAAATATACTGCTTCTTGTTCATTTTCATATTGCATTTTATAGTTCTTATTAAATAATGATAATTCATTCATTCGCATGATGATTTTTTTTTCTTTTTTGTCAAATTTCAAGATTTTTAGTTATTTGGTAACAATAAAATCTTTTTTATTTCACTTAAAACTTTTTTTTAAAATATTTTACAAATTTTATTTACATACGTAAAATAATTTGTATGGAAAATTTGTCATGTAACCCTGGGATTGGCTGATCTTATACAAATGTATACATTCGGACTTTGAGTCTTAATTTAAATATGATCCCTTCGAGCTAGGAAAACATGAAACTTCACCAATTCCTTCATTGGAAGGTCCTCACTATACATCCCAATTTTCAACGTCCTAGCTCAAAATTGGTAGAACAAAATATTTCTTTTTACCTATGCAAAAACACGAATTTGGTCGTGCGTATACAAATGTATACCATACATTTTATATGGAGATTTTGAAATTTTTTTTTCAAAAAACGATATCTCAGCATCCCGTGGACCAAAAACCGTAATTTTTTTACCCTAATATTTGTTGAAAAGTCCTTTTTAATCAACCCATGCGATTTTGTACTATTTTTACTTATCGAAATTTTCATACATATACAAATTCAAACATAATTAAGACTTCAATTTGACTTTGAAGGTCTGTATCTCAGCATCCTCTGAATCAAAAACTATTATTTTTGGATTAAAATATTCAATATGAAAATATTAGTTTTTTGTCCACGGGATGCTGAAATATCGTTTTTTGAAAAAAAAATTTCAAAATCTCCATATAAAATGTACATATGGTATACATTTGTATACGCACGACCAAATTCGTGTTTCTGCATTTAAGACTCAAAGTCCGAATGTATACATTTGTATACGATCAGCCAATCCCAGGGTTACATGACAAATTTTCCATAAAAATTATATTACATACATAAAATTTGTAAAATATTTAAAAAAAATTTAAAGTGAAACAAAAAAGATTTTATTGTTACCAAATAACATTTTTATGTCATGTATTTTGAAGCACAACCACAATAACATTTCATAAAACTTGCAACAATGATTTTCAATATTCATTCAATAGAAAATAAGTAGAAATTATACCTAACAGTGTAAACTCGATAATTTGAACTAATTTAAACTGACCTTGTTAAAATTTTAGAACAGTTGAAAATATTAGATAGAAACCAGTTTACACTTTCAACGCTATTTTAAACAAAAATACCAAATAGTGTTGTAATAAATTCATTTGTATTTTTAAAAAAATAATTACAAAATTGATTATGACGATTATAAAATGAATTCTAAATTAGGTAATATGTACATATTTAACTTGTTTTTATTTCATCCTATTTCGAAAAGTAAAAATCAGAAAAAACCCCTTCACAAAATTACATAACATTATTAGCTAATTTTAGAAATTTAGGCGTTGAAAATAAAGAGGTTCAAATTACTGAGCTTATACTGTATCTATATTTAAGTAAAATTAAAGTAAAAAAAAAAAATTAAAAAATAAAAGAAAAAACATTATTTCAAAAAACATTTATACAATTATAATTCATATTGATCTTCTGTCTTTGTCTATCTTCAAATGATCGATATGCGTTTATAATTTGTATTATTCTTTTTGCGTATTTTCTTAATCCTTCCTACTTTTGTTATCTACTTCGAAAATAAACCAAAGTCAGCTGATGTGCATTAGTGTATTCAAAAAAAAAAAAAACAATAGAAATGAAATTTTTAAGAAAAATACAATTTAAAAAGAACTAGGGTAGAATACCCAGTAACGAGCACTCCGGCAGTAACGAGCCCTTGGCTTTATTTTATTCTATAACTAAGATATTTTTATAAAAATACAGGTGAATATTTGCTATATATGTACTTAGAAAAATATATTATCCTTGCAATGCGTGGATGGTTTATCATTACAAACTCTTATTTTAAATATAATTCTAATAAATATAAAGTGCTACTCAAAATGGCATTTTTCTTAACATTTTCGTTAAGGAGATGAATATTACGTTTTCGTTAAGGAGATGAATATTTATTTCCTTTATATTTTACTAAAAAAAAGCGATAAATAGCTAATTTTTTTGAAATTACATTTTAAATTAGTTAAAACTTAATTTCTAGCACTTTATAACACTTTTATTATTAAAATATTTTATTTTTGGCACTGCTCGTTACTAGCTCTTTTCATGGGCTCGTTACTGGCGAAAAGGGGGCTCGTTACTGGTCTTCACGAATTTTGAGTTTTTTTCATAATTTTAATAATTTTACTGAAATAAAAACATATTTTTTGCGTTAAGAGCCAAATTTAGTAAAAAATTTTTTCGAAAACAACAATAACATCGTCTGAAATGTATTTGTGTCTGCACCAACACAAGCAAATAAATTTCGTCTAAGTGTTGGTGTATATGATTTGAAAAATTTTCATAGTAATGGCTATAGCTATAGCTATAGCTTTATATAGCGATCATACTGCATGGATGATGTACGTTTGTAAAATGTGTATGTAGGTACAGGCTACAGCTAGCATGCAGCTGTTATATCTGAAATTATTTCAGTTGAAGGTCACAAATTTTTCATACAACAAATTTTTTATGTAAAAATTCAAAAATATTGAATTATTTTATTTTTTAAATTTTCATATGGAAGGATATGTGGCTTTTCAACTTTGAACTCTTAGTAAAATATGCTTTTATGCGTAGTATATATGTACATATGTATGTACATATCATGCTAATTCTATTATTTCATATTCATCATCACCGATCACCATTCCCATACAAAATGTGTTGCTAATATATCTATATACCTAGCTATGTGCAGCTTAACTATACATAACTTTTATATGCTGTTTACGTTACATTAATCATCACACATACTACAAAAATTGCAATTTTATTTGCATCGAGTTTATAGAGTTTATACTATCTGTGTGATTCTTATTTAAACCCATAAATATGCAAAAAAATTTATGTGAAATGAAAAATGAGTAATAAAATTTTATGAAAAATTAACAATTTGTTTTATTTATAATAATTAAACTACGTAACCAATTTTCCTGAATTTTTTTTTAAACTTTTTGGAAAAGGTTATATTTCAATCCTATAAGAAGAAATCACAGTATCTAAACGTTTTAATACATGAAAAAAGTGTGAAAAGTTTAGTGAATTTTTTTTTTCTGTACCTTCGAAAATCGAATATAAAAAAATTTAAGGACCAAAATTTAAAAATGTGTTCCACTTAAGGACCACAATTCCCTTCCACCTATCTATATTTAAAATTTCATGAAAATCGGTTAAAAATTGTAAGCTGTAGGTGGTCACTTTGCAGGCCCAAAATCGCTAAACAGCCACACTTTGAACCCTTGTATTTTTGAAATAAAGGACTTTTTCAAAAATGTGTTCCACTTAAGGACCACAATTCCCTTACACCTATCTATATTCGAAATTTCAAGAAAATCGGTTGAAAAATGTAGGCTGTAGGCGGTCCTTTTGCAAGCCATTTTACTAAATTGGGCTCTTAAATTGCAAATCTAGACCCTTCAGAAAATTTATTTTACTCTTGGTTGGAATTATTTATCAAATACTTTAACCGTGGTATAAGCAAAAAGTCCAAAATTTTCCTTAAGGGTGCTCGTTACTGGGTATTTTCCCCTATTCAGAATTAGTAAACAAAAACTATGGGGAAAATTAATTGTTGTATGAAAAAAACGCTTATAATATTAAATATTTTAGTTTTCTAAAAAAAATTTTCTAGGCGATCCTCAAATAATTTTTATTTTTCATATAATTATTTTAAATAAATTAATAAAATATTTGAAAAAAAAGTAAACAAAAATAATTCATCATTACAAAAAAAACATTCATACAATTTTAATTCATATTGATCTTCTGTCTTTGTCTTTCTTCAAATAATCGCTATGTATTTATAATTTTTATTATTCTTTTTGAGGATTTATTCTTATAGTCTACTTCGAAAATAAACAAAACAGCTGATTTATAGTACAAAATTCAAATAAAAACGGAAAATATTTAAATTGAGTTCGAATGTTTCAAAAGCTATATTTAAAAATTTTTCGAAGCAAAATATTTATGTATGTTTGCATGTTCTTGATTTTTGAAAGAGCTTGAGATTAATCCTCTATTGTATAAATTGATGCTTAGTTATAGAATAAAATAAAGCCAAGGGCTCGTTACTGCCGGAGTGCTCGTTACTGGGTATTCTACCCTAGTTCTTTTTAAATTGTATTTTTCTTAAAAATTTCATTTCTATTGTTTTTTTTTTTTTGAATACACTAATGCACATCAGCTGACTTTGGTTTATTTTCGAAGTAGATAACAAAAGTAGGAAGGATTAAGAAAATACGCAAAAAGAATAATAAAAATTATAAATACATAGCGATTATTTGAAGAAAGACAAAGACAGAAGATCAATATGAATTAAAATTGTATGAATGTTTTTTTTGTAATGATGAATTATTTTTGTTTACTTTTTTTTCAAATATTTTATTAATTTATTTAAAATAATTACAGTCAAATTCCTCTAAGTCGAATCGTCAGCTGCCATCAAAATAACTTCGAGTTAAAGGGATTTTAGAAGAAATTCGAGTTATAGAGATTGAAAAAAAAAATTAATTTTTTTGCTAACTACATAATATAAGAAACACATACATATCTAAATATGTATAGAATTTGCTAATTTTATAGGTTGAAAAATTTTAAAATATTTTTTTCTTTTCTTTTTAAACTTATTATTAATAAACTCTACATATTTAACCTTTCTTTCCACCACATTATAGTTTCTCGATCCTATAAATACATATACTAAATATCGTTTAAAAAGAAATAACTATATTTTCTTTATCAATATATTTAATTATGTTTTGGACTGTGTATATTAAAAAAAAACTACGTTGTCGCCTTATTTAAAGGATTTGCATATAACAAAAGTAAAGATTTTGTTAGAAATAAAAGGATAGGAATTTCATTATATTAGGTGTATTTATTATTTAAAAATCTTGAAAATATATTTAAATGATACATACTTGAAAATATTTATAAAATATGAAAGAAAACATTTTCTTATTTTTTTGTGTTTTGAAAAAAATATTAGAACAATAGGAAATGTGTACACAAAAATAAAATGAAATAGAAGCCTTTTTTATTTTTGTCTTACAATTTTTTGCTGTGCATAATTTCGAGTTAGAGAAATTACAGGTCTCTAGAACGTTGAAAAAAATGTTGACTTAGAGGAATTTTCGTCTTAGAGGAATTTCGACTTAGAGGATATTTTTTATATAGAAATTTGAAGGGAGCGCAAAAAAAGGCCTAAAAAATTCGAGTTAAAGGAAAATCCGAGTTACAGAGATTTCGAGTTAGAGGACTTTGACTGTATATGAAAAATAAAAATTATTTGAGGATCGCCTAGAAAATTTTTTTTAGAAAACTAAAATATTTAATATTATAAGCGTTTTTTTCATACAACAATTAATTTTCCCCATAGTTTTTGTTTACTAATTCTGAATAGGGGAAAATACCCAGTAACGAGCACCCTTAAGGAAAATTTTGGACTTTTTGCTTATACCACGGTTAAAGTATTTGATAAATAATTCCAACCAAGAGTAAAATAAATTTTCTGAAGGGTCTAGATTTGCAATTTAAGAGCCCAATTTAGTAAAATGGCTTGCAAAAGGACCGCCTACAGCCTACATTTTTCAACCGATTTTCTTGAAATTTCGAATATAGATAGGTGTAAGGGAATTGTGGTCCTTAAGTGGAACACATTTTTGAAAAAGTCCTTTATTTCAAAAATACAAGGGTTCAAAGTGTGGCTGTTTAGCGATTTTGGGCCTGCAAAGTGACCACCTACAGCTTACAATTTTTAACCGATTTTCATGAAATTTTAAATATAGATAGGTGGAAGGGAATTGTGGTCCTTAAGTGGAACACATTTTTAAATTTTGGTCCTTAAATTTTTTTATATTCGATTTTCGAAGGTACAGAAAAAAAAAAATTCACTAAACTTTTCACACTTTTTTCATGTATTAAAACGTTTAGATACTGTGATTTCTTCTTATAGGATTGAAATATAACCTTTTCCAAAAAGTTTAAAAAAAAATTCAGGAAAATTGGTTACGTAGTTTAATTATTATAAATAAAACAAATTGTTAATTTTTCATAAAATTTTATTACTCATTTTTCATTTCACATAAATTTTTTTGCATATTTATGGGTTTAAATAAGAATCACACAGATAGTATAAACTCTATAAACTCGATGCAAATAAAATTGCAATTTTTGTAGTATGTGTGATGATTAATGTAACGTAAACAGCATATAAAAGTTATGTATAGTTAAGCTGCACATAGCTAGGTATATAGATATATTAGCAACACATTTTGTATGGGAATGGTGATCGGTGATGATGAATATGAAATAATAGAATTAGCATGATATGTACATACATATGTACATATATACTACGCATAAAAGCATATTTTACTAAGAGTTCAAAGTTGAAAAGCCACATATCCTTCCATATGAAAATTTAAAAAATAAAATAATTCAATATTTTTGAATTTTTACATAAAAAATTTGTTGTATGAAAAATTTGTGACCTTCAACTGAAATAATTTCAGATATAACAGCTGCATGCTAGCTGTAGCCTGTACCTACATACACATTTTACAAACGTACATCATCCATGCAGTATGATCGCTATATAAAGCTATAGCTATAGCTATAGCCATTACTATGAAAATTTTTCAAATCATATACACCAACACTTAGACGAAATTTATTTGCTTGTGTTGGTGCAGACACAA